>CM066032.1:1151287784-1152619317 GCA_033557465.1 Ichthyophis bannanicus
TCTCGAACACTACCCAAACTAAGAATAAATCCTGTTATGTATATACATGTAAATACTCATGTAAATAGTTGCAGTAATGACTTCCCCATGTTTTATCCAAGTTCTCTGACCTGTTCTCTGTAAAACCAAACGGTTTGTTGTTCTGGTCTGTTGTTATATTGTGAACCGCGCTGATGCTGAATAGAACGGTATATAAGAGCCTGTAATAAATAATAAATAAATAAATAAATTTTATCTTTGGTTGTGCCCCCAAGTGATACACTTATGGAAGGGAATTGGTCCAATGGGTCATGCAGAGTTGGGGGGAGAACACTGGCGTTTTGGGCAGGCAAGGTTTTAGAAGAGTCATGCCACTCTGCATGCCACAATGCTGTTTTACCCTTTCACTGACCCCCTCTTTCTGGAGTAGGTTGTTTTTCCAGACAGTCTTATAAGGCTTCAACCACCAGTGTGCCTGCCTGATGCTTAAGTTTTGCAATGTTATATTGTGCCATATGAGTCAGAAACCTTGATGTTTGTCAACCCAATGACATTTCTGTTGTCATACCAGTGCTATTATTATCCTGGAAACCTTGGGGCCTTCTGAAAGCAGTGACATCTTGTCTCATAGGCTTGATGAACAGCAGATTTCAGTTGTCAGCTATTGTTAGTAAATCACAGCAGTGAGTCTTTTAAACGAGTCTTTGACTCACAGTGCCTTATAAATTTCTTGGAATCCTGGTTCAACTCATTCCATATCTCATAGCTCAAAATGTTATCCAGCCAGAATTATACATTTACCCATGACCAAATTTGGAAACTCATTTCTTAAATAGATAAGTAAATAATTGCATGTGGTATTTACATGGGGTCCAGCCTCCGCTACACTGGTGGGCAGTTTTGAAATGCTGCAAAGCCCTGAATTCAGAGAACATAAGGAATGCCATACTGGATCAGACCAAGGTCCATCAAGCCCAGTATCCTGTTTCCAAGAGTGGCCAATCGAGGTTGCAAGTGCCTAGCAGGTTCCCAAAAAGACACACAGGTTCCACAATGCTTTTATTGGGGCAAGCAATGGATTTCCTTAGTCCTCTTTATTAATGGTTTATTAAAAAGAGGAAAGAGGAGATATGAGAAGCTCTGCAGTCATGGCCATGATGTAAAAAATAAAAGTCATATGATTTAAAACAAATAAATAAATAAATAAAATATATACATATATATTTATATTATTTATTTATTTATATTGAGCTGGGAGCACTGACAGCAGCGATTGCTGTTAAAGGAGGGCTGGGACCTTGCTAGAAGGTTGATCTTTGTGGTATTTACAGTCCTACAAGGGATCATGGAACTTGTGCGACAGGAGCCACGGAGTTGAGGCCTTGCTCTAAAAGGAGGCTACCTACTAGGACAGTGGCATGAGGCATGGGGCCTGGGTGAAGAAAGAGAGCTGCGATAGGCGACTTGCAAGTAGTCGCGGGGCCTGAGGAAAGTGGACAGTTGCAGATCACAGCGTTTTTCATGTGCCAGGACCTGAGGAGAAATCATTGCTAGGCTGAGAGAGTGTGTGTGGTACTAAGGCCATGAAATTTAAAGGGTCCATGACCCCTTATTTATTTATTTATTTATTTATTTAAATCTAAGAAGTACCAGCATTTAGCCACAGTTTGCAGTCGGTAATGCTGAAGTACCCGGAAGGAAATGCAGTGCAGAGCTGCTTTTTAATTTACAGGAACCCCAGTCTGAAAAATGAAGTGAAAGAGATCTTGGGGATTTCTCCAATAGAAGAGGGGGAAAGAGGAGCAGACCTGGGAGAGATACTGTCTGTTAGGCTGCCAAAATTTTCAAGGACCAGTGCCTTGGTTAAATAGATAAGTAAATTTGCTGCCAGTAATATAAATGGAAATAAAAATGACAGCAAGGGAGACTGGGCAGTAACAGAAGTACAGTGGCGCAGTAATTCTGGAAATGGATTTCAAACTGCAGCAGTGCTGCCTGAGGACAGGAGAGTCCATGAAAACTACTGGGAGCCCTAGGACTACATGGTCTAGTTATTTTAATGGTATATTTGGTGATTTTTCCGAATTGGGCAGTTTATATATTATTGGGGGAACAAGTAATAAATAGCCATTTTTTACATAGTTAAAGTTCAAACTTCAGCAGGATTCTAAACTGCCAAGCTTAGAGCTTCAGAACCCCCAAGCCAAAACCCAAAGCAGAATACAAAGCCCTATTGAAGGAGCCCCAGCAATGCCATAGCAGCACTCCACCAGGGAAGACCTAGTTTTCAGTAGCTGGGAGTTTGGGCTCCGATTCTGAGTCAAAGGTAAAGACAATTTGATTTTCTTTGATTGTATGGAAAATGAATGAGATAATGTTAATTAAATTGTGTGGTCCACGGTGTCTGGCCACCCTGTGATAGCTTGAGTGGCATAGTTGAGGAACCTTAGAGGGGGAATGGAAAATGACTGATATAGACATTGAAGCTGACTTGTACGCTGCCCACTAGAGTCTTATAATTTAGAAAATTTACTCTGGGTTTCAGTCCTGCAAGGAAGACCATGCCCTATGCGAGGGTCAAGCTGGTTGAGCTAAGGCTATGTCCAGCTACAACTGAGCAAAGAAACTGGCTACCAGGAGAATAATGCTACTTAACGAAAAAATGTAGCGAGTGTGAAGAAGTGTGCCATCAGTCAGAAAGTGGTCTCATTCGATAGAGGGGCATGATTATCCTTATCAGGAACAACTGACCAGAGTTCAGCTTTCTAATTCTGATCATTACTCCCTGCTTCAACTCCCCATCTCTGGGAGAAAACTTTGCTGAAGTAAGCGAAGGAACTCAGAGGGAAGGGGATAAGCTTAAAGTCAACACCTGAGGAGCCTCATTCCATTTCCACCCCTCAAGCCATCCAGTACCACCATCTGTAAAAGGCTTCCTAGCTTCAACGGTGTAACACTACAATAATAGATGAAAATAAAACCCCCAAAATCAAGCAAGTAGGTTGACCAAGGTAGAAAAAGAAACAAATAGGTGTCAAAGGACACTAAGGATATCATCTTCAGGGCGTCTTTGGATGACTGTGTGCTGTCTGCCTCTACTCCTGCATTGAACAGAGATTTAGATCTACCATGGTGCCAGCAGTATTACTGCCTAATATGAAACAGTATGTCATTGTCAAATAATAAAGCCCTTGAGCCTTGTATGCTGAGCTGTTATAGCAAGCTGAAGACCTGAATTCAGATTACTTGGGATGTATATTCATGAGAAGGGAAACAGTCCATTTTGTTTTGTTTCAATTTGTTATTAAAAAGAAACAAAACAAAAATGTGCAAAATTGTGTTTCTTTCTTTTAAATATAGTGGGACCGCTGGTCAACTCCCTTGGATCTGTGGCAAATTCATGGGGCAAAAGATTTTTTTATTTATTTATGGATTTCTGAGGGGCAGGGGAAGACACTGTCTGCAAGGCAAGATTTGCTATGGAAGATTATCTCATAGTCTGCTCTGTGGCTCAAATTCTGTCCTTGTTCCATACCTTTTATATTGAAGCAACTCCACACACTTCTTCTTACCACTTTCTTCCAAGAAACCCATGGCACAAAATACATTTCATTGACACTTCCATTTTCTAGGTAAAAAAACAATCAGTATTGATCTGTAGATTCGCAAATCCTGACAACTCTCTTTAGGCTTTAGGCCTTCACTCTTCTTTATCATTCAAATGGATTCAACTTCTCTGCACTCTTTCACTCACACTACTACTCAGCTCTGGATCACTTTCCTCGGATCCTCTTCTCTTCTTCAACGTCCACTCTTCTACAGATTATAAATGCAACTGCTCCACTCACACTTCAGTGAACAACTCACACTTTGCAATTCCCTACTCCAGGATTCTACCTCCTTCTTCAGTCTTTTGGTTCTTTCTTTCATATGGCTCCAACTGGACTCTTTCCCAGGGCAACTCCTCTCTGCCCTGCTGCCTCTTCCTTGATGAGTTTTCAGCTCTCTGCTTGCTAACAGATGGAAAGAAATAGAAAACCCAACTCTTCTCTTGGTAATTGATACCGGTCCTCAAAGAATCCCGCTCTTCCTTGATTTCTGGCTAGATTAGCACTTTTTGACTAGGTTCTTGACAGATGTACCCTTCACTTGTTTCTGGGAGGCAGGAAAAACCTCTAAAGGAACCAACCAGCTTCGTTATCCTGGTATTGCGCTAAGGCACTCAACCTCTACTCCTTTTCCTTTGTCCAAAGCCTAGACCAGCAGTGAGGACCCCACTGACTCAAGAACCTTATGTTCTTTCTTGTCAGCTTAGCAAAAAGGAGGAAAATTAAGGACATGTTTCCCTCCAAAACTTTAGCTTGTATAACCTTTGGGCACTCCTAGCCCCTCCCCTGGTTTTCTCTTACAGGGAGCCCAGCCAGAAAATTTCAAGTGACATATTTAGTAATGCTGTTATCAGGGCATGTCCACCCCTGAACAACCTGCACAGAATAGCAAACATCAGATACAGGTTTGGAGTGTAAGCTCCAGGGGACAAGAAAATACATAATCTACTCGAATGTAGCTTGACTTGAGCTACCACTGATAAAGGTATAAGCTAAATCCAAAATCTTTCCCTTTTTTCAAAATGCAGACTCAATAGCATTCCCACAAACTACCAACCACTAACTTGTCTACCTACAATCTACAAGCTGTTTAGTGCAATAAATGCAATAGAATATATGATCACATCAACTATTTTAATATATAGTAATAGAACAGAAGGGCAATATGTGAGGAGCATATGGAACCAAAGATCAGTTAATGCCGAATGAAGTTATCATGGCAAGCTATAGGAAAAATCTAAATTTCTGTATGGCATGGTTTGACTATAAGAAGGCATTAGACAGTATCCCATTCTCTTGTATAATAAATTGCCTTGAAATGTAGGCAATAGGGGAGGAGTGTTATCTGCAGCTGCAGGTGTTTGGAGGAGCAGGCTGCGGGCAGGACAGCTCCAACATCATTGAGGGCCTTGAAAAGGCAGCTGAGAGGTACCTCATCGTGCAGCTGCAGGTGTTGAGAAGCAGGCTGCGAGCAGGACAGTCCTGATGTCATTGGGGACTTCCTCACTTTAAACTCCTGCTGTTGCTAGGCACGCGGTCATTGTGCGATCTAAGGGGCATGATACAAGAGATACGTCTGGCCCTTGGGAGCTCATTGGAGCTCCCACGAAGCCTCTGGCATCACCTGCTGCCCTCCGGCTATCACCTGCTGCCCATGGGGAAACATAAGAAAAGCTTGTAATATCATAGGAACCAGTGAGTGGACCAATGGACAAGCACATTGTGGCCATGAAGATTGGTTCTCCCTCTCCTGCAGGTATTGATTCCTCCTCAGTGTGTTTAGGGGGAGCATCACTGAGTTCTCCAGACCACACACCACACCCCTCCTCCTGTAGTGGTTATTCCACCAGGTACTGCTAGGAGTTCACCTGAATTACTTATGGGAATTTTTAAACCTGTATTATGGACTCCTCCCCCAGTTGAGACCAGACAGGTACCTGATTCTCAGGTCTCTCTGGCTGATATATGTAGGGTGATGACAGACAGAATGGACTTTGGTTTCCATGGTGTCCCAAGAAAAGGTAGCAAGGCTGGATGAGGCAGAACAGCGGGTAGATTATCTTGGCTGTCAGATTCTTAAATGTAATTCCTTGCAGGCAGTCAGTGCATCTGCAATGAAAGACAGTTGCATAATCCATTGTAAATTAGAAACTTTTGAAAATATTGCTGTGTAAAATATTCAATTTTTGAATTGTCCCTTGTGTCAGTTATTATCACCAGAGATTCTACTACGGAAATATTTTCAAGAGGTGTCAGGATTGTCTAATGCTGATGTGATTACCTTTTCAAAAATCCTCTACCTCACTGGCAGGGTTGTTTCTGAGGAGCCTATTGGAGGATTTAATGTTTTGCAGCCTTCTGATGATTTAGATTTAACGCAGTTTCTTGAAGACTCCTGAGATAATATCCCTACCAGAGCAACTCTGATTGTAACTTTTGTTTCTGAGCCAGATAAAATCTCGGTATTTAAGAGCTATTTTAAGAACAAAACCATTCCCTTTTGTGGTGCTTTGGTACAGTTATTTCCAGATGTCTCCAGAGCTATGCAGCTCTGGAGGAAGGCCTTTTTGTCTCTGAAACCAAGAGGTTTAGCTCTGGGACCCTCTTTTTTTGTTAGATATCCCTGCAAATGTTTGATTACATTGCAGGGATCTAGGTATATATTTCTGGACCCTCTGCAGTTGTCTGTCTATTAAGGAAAAACCTGAGGGATAGGATGCTGTGTGGCTGGCTAACTGATTTAAGCTGTGGTAGTGGAGTGTGCTCCTTATTGTACCTTTATAGCATTATTGGGTTTTGTTTCTCCCCGAGATGTGGGCTTTTTTGACTTGTTGGGGTTTTTTATATGTCCTAATTGAATTTATTTTTGGTTATGTTTCTTGTGTACTTTCTTTGGAAGTATTTTTATTTTTTTTTTAAAAAGAAAAGAAATTTATGCAATAGCTCTTGGATTAATTGAATCTATCAAGTTCTCCGTGAAAATGTGGCAAATTATACTCCATTTGGTAATATGAAGATGGATAATTGTCATTCCTAACATGAAGATCCAGTGAAAAATATGTCAGGAAGATTTCTTGTCACTACTTGTGTTTTGTCTGGCACTAAATCTACTTATTAACTCCTTGGCCCATGGATGTGAAGGCACATTTTACAATGGGGTGTCCAAATGCAATCTGGAACGTCAAATCCAGAAAATCTGTAAAAAAAAATCAGGCACGTGCAAGTTCTGGCATGGTTTCAGAAACGTGGACATGCCCAATATGAACGTCAATAGAGACATCTATATAGACATCCCCAGAAGAGCATCTCATTATGCTACTTTAACCATAGCATAATGGTTAAAGTAGTGGTTTGGATACAGGGTGGTTCAAATCCCAATGTGGGCCTGTGTGATCTTAGACTAGTCACTTAATTCTCCATCTTCTCTACACCTTTTGGATTTTAAGGCCACAACAAGCACTCTTCTGATGCCTGTTTGTGCCTGGAACGGGTCTAAACATTGACGTGCCTACAGACTTTCGCAAAATAAACAGGGATGTCTTAGTTCATTGTACCTCCCTAGACACACCTCCACCATGCCCCTTGCCTGATTGGATGTCCCTGCATGGGAGATGTTTCTAAACGTCATTTGTAAAATGGCTCCGGAGATGTCTCCATTATTTCACCATCCACCAGCACATATCCGGATGCCAAAAATCACAACTTAGGGGCTTGTTTACAAAGCCATGGTAGCTGTTTCCGCCCGATATCGGAGCCGCGGCCCCATTGAATTCAATGGGGCCACGGCTCCGATATCGAGCGGAAGCCACTACCGTGACTTTGTAAACAAGCCCCTTAGACTTTTAAAATGCCCTCCTTAGCCTTAACCATAGAGATACTAATGACCTACAAGTAACACTACATCTACTATTTTTTTTTATTTTTTTATTTATTGAATTTTTGAAAACATTCAAATATTACAATATTGAATGAAGGAAATACGGTAATAAAGAAATAAATTCCAAAGAATATACAATATAAACAAAGAATACAATACTTTTACCATAATCAGCCCACAAAAGTTGAAGAGAGGCAACAGGAAATTAAATTACATAAGCTAAAGGAAAAACAAAATATACTAGCAGTGCAGACTTATGCGTCAGCCATATGAGGAGATAAATTCATAATGGGTTCTTCTCTAGCAGTAAGAAACTCCAGGAGCTGACAGGGCTCAAAAAACATATACAACTTCTCTTTATATGAAACACAACACCTCGCAGGAAATTTTAACAGAAATGTCCCACCGATGGAAAGAACCCTGGGTTTAAACCCCAGAAACTCCTTCCTCTTCAACTGGGTAGCTCTAGCTAAATCAGGAAAAATACGCACACTTGACCCCATAAATTGCTCACTGAAATTTCTAAAATACATACGCAGAATTAATGCTTTATCAGACTCAAGGGCCAGTGTAATAAGGAGGGTAGCTCGGTCAGTAACTAATTCCAGGGAACTCTCCAAGAAACCTGTGAGGTCTCCAGGAACTTCCGGAGAATCACTAAGAACTCCCCTACCAACATTCAGATATTGAACTCTGATTAATGGTGGGAGATTCTCCCCAGGGATCTTCAAGACCTCCTGGAAGTATCTTCGAACCATTTCCAGAGGTGGACATATAGGAGACCTAGGAAAGTTCACCAGTCTTAAATTGTTCTTCCAGACTTGATTTTCAAGATATTCCAACTTTCTATTGCTCACATTCCAGTCCTTCATATGGGAAAGATGTAATTCTTGGAGTTGAGCCAGTTCTCCACTCAACCATGTCACCTTCACCTCCTGTTCCTTCTGGACCATTGAGACCTGCTGAAAATCAGTCTTCAATAACTTAGTGTCAGTATTCACAGATACAGCTATTCTTTCCAAAGAAGAATTCATCATTGAAATTGCCTCCCATAGCACTTCCAAAGTTATATTTGCGGGCTTCACCAAACCGCCGCCACCAGCAGTAACTCTCGGGGTCACTCTCTCCTGAAGAGGGCTGGTCGATAACCCCATTCCAGCCCCAGATCCTCCATCTAATCCAGGGGACCCACAGACAACAACTACATCGGCTCCAGAGGCCTCCACAGCCTCCTGATTCGGCATGCTGGCCAGCACGCCAACCGGAGATTCACTCCTGCTGGAGAAACTGCTTCCGGGACACTGCAAGGGGGCCCACTGCTCCGGGGACAAAAATACCCCGTATGTGCTCAGGTCGAGAGAACCCTCAGGACCTGCCGAAGACACCGCTGACTCCCTTACAGCAGAGAATCCACACATCTGAAGCGTCTGTTGGCCCGCTCCGATGACTCCAGCCTCACCCAGAGGAAGGTGAGTTTGTTTGTGCTTTCTTCTACCCATACTAGATAGGAGACGCACTAACCGCCGACACAAAGATGCTCAGAAAGGCAGACCTCTGGCAGAGAGAATCACACTGCCGCCATCTTGCCCCCTCTACTATTTTAAGATGAATGCATTTGTTAGCAGCCATTCAGTTTGTTTGGATGTCTAAAAATTAAAGTGCACATAAATCGCTTGTATGTGATACACCTATGTATTAACATACATACAATAAATTTTCTTTAATAAGAGATTATTCTTGAAATTTAGACCACCACTACCACTATGTCTGCTTTATAAAAATTAGGGGCTAACCAAGTTTTTATATAAGCAGAACTGATATGGGTAACATTTGTATGAATTAATTTGAGCATCATGTTACTTCTCCATGGATAAGCAGGAAGTAAGTCCTCATATATGGGTGACGTCTTCAACGGAACCCTATGTGGGAATGCTCCCCAGCTTCTATTTGAAGCTTTTGGGAGGCTCCACTGCATCTGCACATCTCCCTTCCTGCCTGCTGCTGGCACCATGTTCTCCAGTCTTTATTTTTCCATGGAGACCCACGGATGTTGTTCTGGTCCTCTGCTGGTAAACATTATCCTTCCCCTTTGGAGGCCTTCCTAGCTAAGCAGTTCCATCAGTCGCGGTTCCTTCATTGGTTCTGGTGCTTTCAGTAATATTTCTTTTTCTCTGAGATTCATTCCCTATGGCTCAGCCAGGCCCATGGTCACCAGCAAGCTATTTGATCTAGCTATGGCCATCTTCCTGGACATGTCACAAAAACTGGTCAGTAGGTTTAAGAAGTGCACAAAATATGCCAGGACCATCTCTGTCACCAACAAGCACAACTGGTGCCTCCAGTGCCTAGGTTCTGATCAACAGCACTCATCTTGCAATATGTGTTTAGAGATGACAGGGAGAGGCCTGAAGGATCAAGAGAAACAGAGAACCTTTGGCCAGAAGTTTGATTTAGCATCTTCGGCACTGGCATCGGTCTCAGTGGTTTCCCAGTAATCTGCTGACACTGCATCAACATCAAGAAGTCCTCAGGCTCAATTGGAGCTGAGCACCCATAGAGCCCTGGAGCATTGGCCATCGTTTGGTCACTGTCCAAAGTCAAGGAAGGATTTGGTCTCGTCTCTGTTGGTGTCGAAGGGGGATCCATCTGAGCACCAGGATAAAGCCTGGGTGCATTAGCATTGGAGCCCTTCCAAGCATGACATCAATAGCGATGGGCATGAGTCCACCATCAAGCTGCTCCAGAGCGAGGACTGCTCAACCTTCAGAGTTTCAGAGGGGCACCAACTGTTTTCCGACAACCAAGGCCATGCTGATCCTCCTGCATGGATGCCAGAAACATTGGTCGAAGCTGCTCAGGCTCCAAGGCCTTTGGAATTGGAAGTCATGGAGGAGTGCCTCCTTCAGGTGCTTGAGGTCCGCATCACGTCATTTCTAGAGGAGCAGCTGGCTGGTGCCTCAGTGTCCATGGCATCAGCATTGAGCATTGTGCAGCCATCTCTCTCTCAAGTGTCTTGGGTTCCGATGCTCTGATGAAACCTTGGAAGCCCTGGATGCATCATCAATCTCATAGAAGCTCATCCCTTGAAGCAAGAGGGAGTTCCGGGCAGAGACTCAGAGGTACTTCACTTCCTCTCAGAGTTTAACTCTGATGGCTGAGTGACCAATGGGGAATCAGAGAACATGTCAGAGGACAGCTTTCCTGAACTCCCGTCAGACCCCTCCCCTCTGCAGGAATGGCAGATGTCTCCTCCAGAAGACATATCCTTCCAGGATTTCATGAGGGATATAGCCAAGGCTATTCCATTTTCACTGGAGATGGAGCATGAGCCCAGGGTGGAGGAGTTGGAAATCCTCCAATATCCCTTAGCCCCTAAGGAAGTGGCGACAGTGACAGTGGACCAGAACCTACAACAGCTATGGATGAAAATGTGGGAGAACCCTCTCACCGTGCCACCAGTCAATAGCAGGCTGGACTGTATATAGAGGGATAAAAAAGCTCCTGGGTTTGAGAAACCTCAGTTTCTGCACTACTCCTTAGTAGTAGAGTCCATCCTTAGGAGGATTAAGAACACCAAAACTCATTCCTCAATACCTCTGGGTAGGGAGGCATGGACGTTTGACTCCTTTGAAAGGAGGTGCTTCAAAGGTTCCATGCTCACACATCGAGTACGCTCTTACCAGCTCTACATAAACATGTTCTTGAAGGACATTGTAGAAACATAGAAACATAGAAAAATGATGACAGAAAAAGACCAAATGGCCTATCTAGTCTGTCCTTCCATATCAACAACTAAAACAGTCACCTTTTTCCCTTTATAGATTCTCTGGGTTTGTCTCATGCTTTTTTTTTAAATTCAGAAACTGTCCTCATCTCTACCACCTCCACTTGGAGACTATTCCACAGATCCAGCACTCTTTCCGTAAACAAATATTTCCGCATATCACTCCTGGATCTATCCCCTTTCACCCTCATCCCATGTCCCCTCATAGCAGAACTTGCTTTCAATCGAAAAAGGCTCTCCTCCTGTGCATTTATGTCATGGAGGTATTTAAACGTCTCAATCATATCACCTGTATCCCGCCTTTCCTCTAAGATGTACATATTAAGATCCTTAAGTCTGTCCTCATATGCTTTATAAGGAATACCACTAATCATTTTAGTAGTCACCTTCTGTATGGACTCCAGCCTACTTATATCCTTTTGAAGGTGCGGTTTCCAGAATTGCACACAACACTCCAAATGAGGTTGCCCCAAAGACTTATACAGAGGCACTATTGCCTCCTTTTTTCTGCTAGCCATTCCTCTTCCTATGCACCCAAGCATCCTTCTAGCTTTTGCTGTCGCCTTTTCTACCTGTTTAGCTACTTTAAGATCATCAGACACAACCACCCTGAGGTCCCGCTCTTCTTTAGTACTTCACCCCCTACACTATATTGATTCCTTGGATTGCTGCAACCCAAATGCATGAACTTGCATTTTTTAACATTAAATCCCAGCTGCCAAATTCTAGACCATTCTTCAAGCTTAGCTAGATCCCTCCTCATGTTATTTACACCTTCCTGGGTGTCTACTCTATTGCAGATTTTGGTCTCAGCTTCAAAGAGGCAAACCTTACCTGACTGCTCTTCTGCTATATCATTAACAAAGATGTTAAAAAGAATTGAATCAAGGACAGGTCCCTGGGGTACACCACTGGTAGCTTCCTTCTCCTCAGAGTGAGCTTCATTTACCTGTACTCTTTGTCGCCTCCCACTCAATCAATTTCTAACCCAAGCAGTAACTTTAGGGTCCATCCCTAAGGTTCTCAGTTTGATCTCACCAACTTGTCCCAGTTCCTCTCCCTGGAGAAATTAAAGCACTATCACGTCCTAGTGGGCCACGGCAAAGACTGCTCGAAGTTTATGGTCCAGGCAACCTATAACATCACTGAGAATGGTGTCCAGAACAGCAGCAGTGGACATTGGAGCCCGCAGGCTAATCTGGCTTCAGTCTTCCAACCTGGAACAGTCAGTACAAAATGACCTTCTGGACGTGCCATACCAGAGATAGAGCCTCTTTGGGAAGCAGGTGGAAGGGAAGGCTGGCATCATAGATAAGCAAAACATCACCCTCACGAGGCTCTCAAGATGCACTTCTGAGCCAGATGCCTATTGCAGGAGATATCAAGATGGAGGCCAGAAAAATATCTACTACCCTTGTAGGCACAGGTACTTCCCTGGTCCTCAAACCTCCTAGTAGAAAACACAAGCTCTTCACTGGAGCATCAAGAGAAGACTTGAAAGGCCCAGCCTGCCCCACAGCCAAGACAGGAGCATGGTTTTGACTAGTTCCTCCGGAGCATAGCTAATCTGCCACAGATCACAGAGAGGATCCCTCTGGTGGTGGGGCAGGCTCAGTATTTTTGCCCACAGGTGGCCCCTTATAATTTCAGACTCTTGGATGCTACAGATATTCCAAAGCAACTAAATTTTGCACTTTACCAAGCTGCTGCCACATTACCCCCTGAAGGTGTATCCTCTTGACCCTCTGCACCTAGACCTGCTTCAAAGAGAAATCTCCACCCTTCCTGATGATTTCGCCATCATGCCCATGCCACATGAGCAGATTGGGTGGGGATTTTACTTCAGATACTTTCTGGTCCCCAAAAAGATGGGGTGGGGGGGTTCCATCCCATCCTGGACCTCAGACACCTCAACACCTTTCTGGTGCGAGAAAAGTTCAAGATGGTATCTCTAGTTACCCTGCTCCCTTATCTTCAGAAAGACAATTGGCTGTGCTCCCTGGATCTAAAGGACATGTATACCCACATACCGATCCATCCTGCTCAAAGGAGATATCTCACATTTGTCCTGGGAGAACATCACTTTCAGTACCAGGTACTACCTTTCAGGCTGGCCTTGGTACCTCAAATCTTCACAAAATGCACGCGGTGGTAGCGGCTTATCTCAAAACACTAGGGGTTTTTGTCTTCCTTTATCTGGATGACTGGCTCATAAAAAGCACCACTCCGGACAAAGTCCAGCAATCAACATGGTTGACCATTCAGATGCTAGAGTTGTTGGGGTTTTTAATTAGTTTCCCAAAGTCCCACCTTCAGCCCACTCAACAGCTAGAGTTCATAGGGGATCTCCTCGAAACAACTCAAGTAAAGACCTTCCTTCTACTAGTCCAACTCCAGAGATATATGGAGACGTCAAGTAACAGCTCACAGGATGCTGATTGTGCTTGGCCACATGGTCTCTACAGTACACATCACCCCCTTGGCTCATCTTTTGATGAGACAAGCTCAATGGATACTGAGGACTCAGCGGAACCAGGCCTTTGAGATTGGTTGTCTGTCACTATCCCTCTTGATCAGTCCCTGCACTGGTGGCTGGATCATCAGAACCTGCTCAAGGGTATCCCCTTTTGGAAGGCTTCTCCTCAGAAAACATTAACAACAGATGCATCCAAACTGGATTGGGGAGCACAACTGGATGGCCTCCACACTCAAGGCATCTGGTCCATTCAGGAGAGCCTATACCAATTTCTTGGACTTGAGAACCATAGCGAATGTCTTCAGGGCTTTCTGAGAATGTCTAACCAACCATATTGTCTGGATTCAGAACAACAATCAGGTCTCAGTGCACTACATAAACAAGCAGAGGGGCACAGGTTTGTATTTCCTGTGTTGGAAAACAGCCCAGTTATGGAGGTTTGCCATCACTTACGGGATGGAGCTGAGGGCACATATCTGCCAGGGGAGCAGAATACCCTGGTGGACCAGATGAGTTGCATCCTTCAGCTACAC
This sequence comes from Ichthyophis bannanicus, assembly GCA_033557465.1. Lineage (NCBI taxonomy): Eukaryota > Metazoa > Chordata > Amphibia > Gymnophiona > Ichthyophiidae > Ichthyophis > Ichthyophis bannanicus. The sequence goes on from CM066032.1 coordinate 1,151,302,042, forward strand.
GAGTGGGCACTGGACAGGGTCCTGGCAGCCCACATCTTTCAGAAGTGGGATACCCCCTTGATAGACCTCTTCTCCACCCAACAAAATGTCCAAGTGGATCAGTTCTGCTCTAGAGTCTCCTTGTGCAGCAGGCTGTCACCAGATACTTTCCTCCTGCACTGGGGGAAGGGCTTGTTATACACAAATCCTCCCATATCTCTCATAGCAAAGACCCTGCTGAAACTCCAGATAGGGTACTTATACTCATTGCACTATATTGGCCCAGACAGCCATGGTTTCCAATTCTGCTTCATCTCTCCTAGTGGGAACCTCTATGGTTGGACTTTGCTTCAGACCTTATATCACAGGAAGACAGCAGGATGCTACATCCCAATGTCTGGTCCTTGGTCCTAACTGAGTGGATGTTGAGAGGCTGTACTGTTGGATCTTACCCTTCCTGACAAAGTAGCAGATGTTCTGTTGGCTTCTAGGAAGGCCTTGACAAGAAGGTCTTATGCATTCAAATGGAAAAGATTTGCTTTTTGGTGTACAGAACAGGCGCTAGATCCTTTTAATTGCTCCACTGACAGACTACACGAGTACCTCCTACACCTCTCAGAGTCAAATTTCCAGTCCAACTCTGTCAGTGTTCATCTCAGCACGATTGGTGTATACTATTGCAGAATAGAAGGAAGGTCCATCTTTGTTCAGCCTTTAGTGGTTCACTTCATGCAGGGCTTGCTTCTCTCAAAGCCTCTCTTTAAGCTCCCAATGGTGGCTTGGGACCTCAATGTGTTTCTGGTGCAGCTCATGTTAACTCCCTTTGAGCCACTTAAATTCCTGCCCTATGAAATTCTTGATCTGGAAAGTCATGTTTCTGATGACGGTTATGTCAGTACGCCGGGAAAGTGAGCTCTAAACTCCAGTAGCTCATCCGCTGTACAAGTTCCATCATAATAGAGAGGTCCTGCACACTCATCCTTGATTCCTTCCAAAGGTGGTATCGGTTTTCCATCTTAATCAGTCAGTTGTTCTGCCAACATTCTTCCTGAGGTCTCACACCCACAGAGGGGAAATGGCGTTGCACATGTTGGACATCAAACGGGCCTTAGCCTTCTACTTAGAGTAGACGAAGGCCCACCAAAAGTCTATCCAGCTGTACTCTTTCAATTTGGCTAGCAGACTGCATCTCTTTTGCTTATGCTCAGGCAGGCCTGAGCCTTGATGGTCATGTCACAGCTCACAGTGTCAGAACTATGGCTGCATCAGTGGCCAACTTGCACTCAGTCTCCATGTAAGAACATAAGAACATAAGATATGCCATACTGGGTTAGACCAAGGTCCATCAAGCCCAGTATCCTATTTCCAACAGTGGCCAATCTAGATCATATGTACCTAGCAGTTTCCCCAAAAGACACAGGTTCCACAATGCTTGTACTGGGTGAAGCATTGATATCCTGTGTCCCTTCGTAATAATGGTTTATGGACCTTTCCTCCAGGAACTTGTCCAAACCTTTTTTAAACTCATCTACACTAACAGCCTTTACTACATCCTCCAGATTCCAGAGTTTGATTACTACATCCTCCAAATTCCAGAGTTTGATGACACATTGCGTGAAAAAGTATTTTCTTTTATTAGTCTTAAATAGTTTACCCTGTAGCTTCATTGCATGTCCCCTAGTCTTTCTATATTCTGATAACGTAAACAACTGATCTACGTTTACCCGTTCCACTCTGTTCATTAATTTATAGACTTCTATCATATCTCCCCTCAGCCGTCTCTTTTGCAGGTTAAAGAGCCCTAACCTTTTTAGCCTTTCTTCATAGGCGTATCCTTCCATCCCCTTTACCATTTTGGTGGCTCTTCTCTGAACCTTTTCTAAAATCGCTATATCCTTTTTAAGATACAGCTACCAGAATTGCACACAATATTCAAGGTGCAGTCTCACCATGGAACGATATAGAGGCATTATAATATCTTTTGTTTTATTTTCCATTCCTTTCCTTATGATACCTAGCATTCTATTTGCTCTTTTGGCCGCCTCTGCACACTGGGCTGAGGGTTTAAACATGGTATCCACAATGACGCCTAAATCTTTTTCCTGGTTCGTGGTTCCTAATGTGGAACCTTGCATCGTGTAACCATAGTTTGGGTTGTTCTTCCCTAGGTGCATAACTTTGCACTTGTCCACATTAAATTTCATCTGCCATTTTGATGCCCAGTCTTCCAATTTATCAAGATCCTCTTGCAATTTTCCACAATCCTCTTGGGTTTTAACAGCTTTAAATAGTTTTGTGTCCTCTGCAAATTTGATAACCTCACTCGTTATTCCACTTTCCAGGTCAAGAGATCTGCAGGACTGCAACATGGTCTTCAGTCTACACATTCACATCTCACTACTGTCTGGATGGGGATTCCTGTTGTGACAGCAACTTCTGCCAATCTGTACTCCAGCATCAGGGGATTAAAATTCAACTCCATCTCCCTCCTCCCTAAGGCCCTTCTCTCCATCCAGGCTTCCAAAAGAAATGGTGAAAAAGCCGAATCAGATGAGTTCCTTACTGTGAACTACCACTACTGTACATAGTTGATTTCAAGTTAGTTGTGCTCCTTTTGTACTTCTCGGTGGCCTCCTCAGTTTTCGGTAGCCTGTACTGTAGCTTGGGAGTCCCATACGTGAGGACTTCCTGCTTGTCCATGGAGAAAAGGTAGTTACTCACCTGTATCAGGTGTTCTCTGTGGATAGCAGGAATAAGTCCTCACAACCCTCCCACCTCCCCTAGGAGTTGTATTCTGCTAAAGCTTTGTTATCAGACTGGAGAAGATGGTGCTGCAGCGGCAAGCAGAAAGGGAGGTGCGCAGGTGCAGTGGAGCCTCTGAAATGCTTCCAATAGAAGCTGTGGAACATTTCATGTGAGGCTCTGTTGGAAACGTCACACCTATGTGGGGACTTATTCCTGCTGTTCATGGAGAACACCTGCTATAGGTGAATAACAACCTTTTCTTGTATTACATGCCCAGGTTAACAGAAACAGAAAAACCCCTGCTTCTTATTGAATGCTATCTAATAGAATCCAGGCAAACCCATTGATCAGATTGCAGAGTGCAGAAACATTAATTATCTCTTACATGTTCTATCGCACTTCACCTTCAGGCTGCTCCTACTCTCAGCCCTGCTGTTCAATCATACTGAAGAAGAAAAAAAATAATTACTGGGGAAAAGAAATTATAAATACAGTCTGCTATACCTAATGCATTATACTAACATTGTTTTAATCAGGTAATTATTAAAAGACTTTGGCTTTTAAGGACATTGATTTAATGTGAATTAATTTAATGAGTGAGCACTGTTTGTATAACATTATTGCTGGTGGTGATGCAGAAAATTGGAAACCCAGTTCCGCAGATGAGAGGTTAGAGTTTCCTTTATCACAATGGATCCCAGTACTTATACAGTAGTTGTAGCTGTAAACTTCAGGTTTATGATTCCAACCTATATTTAAAAGCATTGGTTTTCTATAAAAGAGTAAACAGAAGGTGGGTGTTTACTTATCATGCTATTTTCTTTGTAATCAGGAATTTAAGTTCTAAACTTCCTATCCTAGACTCAGGACAGCTCATTGAATTGTGAACTGACTTTAAATTCACACTTATTTTTTCATTACCTCTGCCTATTATAAAAAACTCTAAGGGGTGTCATTCTGACCTGCGAATAGCAGGGATGTACGTCCAGGTTGGACATGCAAACTCTTCTAGTTGCGGGGACCATAATCTGGCACTGGGGCTCCCTGCACACACAGAGCTGCTGTGCGTGGAGGGCTGGATGTGAGTGGGATTGTAGGTAGAGCGGGGGCGGGCCGCAGCACCTGAACATATAGGGCCTATTATGATCATGGCCCTGTATGTCTGGCTGTTAGGAGATGGACATGGGACTTATTCTACCTCGGAGGTAGAATAAATCCCTTGAAAGGTGACGATTCAGGCAGGCAGCCCCCCCAGACCTACGGGGCAGTGGCAGGTGAGTCCCTCTGCTTGATCCCGGCCCTGGCAGACCCCCACCTAGGGTTGGGCAGTGGGGAAAGGAATTTCTTCTCTCTGACAGGGTTTCAGCGTTTCTGCTGGACGTCCCGGTGCCATGGCTACAGGACGCCATGGCACCAGCACACCAGCAGGAGCATAGGGCGGGCTGGCCAGGCGGGGTAGAGAATGATTTCCGGGGCAGCATCAGGGGCACGCCGGCCATCTAAGTGCTCGATTCTGCAACCACGAGAACGTCTAGCTCCCGCAGTTGCAGAATCGGGTACATTTCTGGCCTGTCCATTTTTTGAACGTCCGGACGGTCCTGTTGGAATTGGCCCCTAAATGAATAAGAAATAATCCTAAGAAAATAGGAATGTGCACAGGACATAAACATTTGGTTCATTATTGGGTTGCTATGGCTTTTTTTTTTGTTTATTTCACTTGTCATTTTCATAAAAATTTGTTAACATGTACTAAAGTTTTTGAATGCATGCTGATCTACTTAACATGTTAATCCACATGTTAACATCCAATAAATTGATTTAGTGCACACTAAGAGCTAGGTTTACTAAAGTGTGTTAAGCACTTAGCATGGGTTTTATGGTACACTATCCATTAACGTGGGCCTGCACTAATGATTACTGTGTGGTAAAAACATCACTGCAGTAAATACCCCACTTAGTGCTTAATGTGGCTTTGGGCAGGATCAAGGTGGGTTTGGGGCAGAGACTGGGCTTGATGGCAGAAGAAGGCTAGGAGTCAATCTGTAGCGGTAGTACCATGAGACTAGCAGTAGGGGTTAACTCCACTATTTTGGAAACCCATGGTAACTGAAGCAAGAGCAGAGGAAGATCTCTCCTGCCCCAATCACCTCCTACTGCCTAGAGTCCCCCTAGGTATGTCCTGTGTGAATCAGAGGAACAGGAGGCAAGGGTCAGGCTTAGGTCTCTTCAGGAGGCTTCTCTTTGCAGAGAAGTTCCTGGAGGTGAAAATGTTGTCTTGGGGGCCTCCCTTATTACCAAAAGGGGGCTCTAACCTGAGAGAGACATTGAAAGTTCACTGCCAGGCACGTTTCCGCTGTGGTGCAATGGTGCTTCTTCACTTTGAGACAACTTCGCACAGTTTGCCCTTTCTTATCTGTCCCCGCTATGACCACACTACTCTTATCCCTGGTGGTAACCCGTCTGGATTATTGTAATGTCGTCTTGGCTGGCCTTCCCCAGTCACAATTGCGGAGACTACAACTGGTTCATCACACAGCAGCACGTCTTCTGATGCATGCTTCACGCTTTGATCACATCACCCCTCTTCTGATTCACTTGCACTGGCTCCCACTTCCCTATCGCATACAGTTCAAGGTGCTTATTCATGTACATAGATCCATTCACACCGGTGTCCCCCTTTACCTCTCAGATCAAATTCGTCTTCACTCCTCCCATCGTTCTCTTCGGTCGGTTCATCTGAACCGCATGTCCCTTCCTTCTCCGTCACAGGCCCATCTTGAATCCACCCGCTCTTCTGCTTTTTTCTTCTTAGGCCCTCGGCTCTGGAACTCACTCCCCCTGGCCCTCCGTCTCGAACCTTCCTACAAAACCTTTAAGACCTTGCTGAAGTCCCACCTGTTCTGCACGGCTTTCAACCTTCCCCCTACCCCTGCCCTCTCCGTTCCCCCACATCGTTGACCTCTTAATCCCACTTTTGCCTTGTTGTTTTACTCTCTCCTTTTATTCTATCCTATCTCGTACCATTCTTTCCTGTTACTTATGGCGTTCCTTTCCTTTTCTGCAGCCTTCTAATTTTTATTATTGTAAACCGCTCTGGTACCTTGAGTGTGAGTGGTATATAAAATGTTTTAATAAAGATAAAGATAAAGAATGGGGAGGGAGGGGGAGGAACAGGAGGTGCTATTTACAGGGGGGGGATCAGATCAGGAGGCATTTGTGGGAGGAGGGAATCAGATCAGGGAGTGGGGATGATTAGCTCTGCTGCAGCAGTAATAACTTATGAATTAATTTTTCCCAGGGCCCTTATGTAACATGGGCCCGTGTGCTATCTTCCCTGTGTCCTAAATGCAGGGAAGATGCTGGGCACGCTCCTGCATTTACTACACAGACTTTGCACCTACTGCAGTATAATTTTTACAGTTATGCTGCACTAAGGGGCATGTTTACTAAGCCATGATAGGCTTTTGCAGCTATTGCAGCACATTAGTATAGTATACTAGTATACTGTAAATAGCACCACATTAACAGCAAAAGCCACACATTATTTGTTGGGTTTTGCAGAGCATTTTCCTAGAAGATAACACAATGGGAAGTGTAGCAGCAGCAACAGGCACGGAGATAGGAACGGGGTCGCTGTTACCTATGGGCATCTGGGCCCCATTGTGCAGGGGCCTGGGGCACCTGCTCCTTTTGCACATAGGCAAAAGCATCCCAAGGGACAGCCATGGCCGTCAATAAAGAATTTAGTATGGCCATCAATAAAGAATTTGGTCATTTGCATAAAATAGATCTGCAGTAAAATAATGCATGTTAATGGCATTAGCATGTGTTGATGTGATAGCTTATATTAGTAATCCATAATAAATTGTTCCAGTCTCGATGTCATTGGTGCAATGACCAAACTGGAATGAGTGGACGGTTTATTAAAATATGGGAAAAATCCATGAGAAGTTATATATGAAGGCTCATGGAAATGAGATCCTAGCACAGATTCCAATTAAGCTGGAAGAAAACAAAACAAAGAAAGGACATAGGCACATCCTCCCCTCCCCCACACAAAATAAAGCAGATATACATTACGTACTCAAGAAAAAGATATTCTGTCCTATAAATGATGTGCAGGTCCCCAAGCTGAGTGTTCACCATAGACCCTTTAGATGGAGGGAGGGGGTTGTTCTGAACATGATTTTTTAGATTTCAGGTAAAATTTGGACACTGTCCTACACTGGTGACTCATTTATAAATTAAGTAATCCAGGAGTGCATATTTAATAGAAGGATATTTACTTTGTTGCTTTAAGTGGGACGCAACCCATCCAGTCTTGAAGAAACAAGTCAGTGACTGAATCCCAGAAACTATTGCCCAAGTTCCAGCTTGTCCATATTGGCGAGGTTCATTGAGCAAACAGTATATCAGCAGCTTCAAGATTCAAAATTCTAGATGACTAAATTTGGTTTTAGAAGTAGCCATAGTACAAAGATGCTGTTAGCTTCTGCTTTGGATAATAGGCATATGCTGCTTGATTCAGAGGGGCAATAGTGGTGGTTCTACTGGATACTGTATATCTGCTGCATTTGATTTGGTATTTCATAGTCCAATGCTGCAAAGATTTGCAAGCTATGAAATTAGTTAAATGGTTTTATTGTTTTCTATTAAACAGCAACAAGTAAGAACTGATCAAATGGTGTTGACATGGCTTCACATGCATAAGGAGGCCCTTCCCACCTCTGCTCACTCCTTGTCCACTTATGATCTACTAAGATCACTTGAATATCCCATCTGAATGTATACTAAAGGCATGATGATATACCTTCCTAGTACTTCAGATGTTAATTCCACTCTCTCTGTAATTCCTGAGAATATTCTGACAGTCACTCATTAGCTTAGAGCCAACACTTTGACCTTAAATCTGAATAAGATAATGCTATCTGTCATAATGTGCAGTTGGAAATATGGACCCCCGGTCGGGTAACTGTCATCCCATACGAGGTCCAATATTTTAGTGTCCTAGTGGATGCTGATTTCTCTTTTGAATTGCATATCAGGCAGATTATAAAGAGATTTTTTTTAAACTTAAGATTTTGTGGATGTTTAAGCCATTTTTAACATCAGATGATTTCCATAATGTTCTGCAATTGCTTGTGCACTCCCCAGTGCATTATTGTAATGTGATATATCTTCGACTTCCATCCTTTCCTCATAGAGGTATCCAAAATGATAAAGGGGATGGAAGAATACACCTATGAAGAAAGTTTAGAAGGTTAAAGCTCTTCAGCTTGGAAAAGAGATTGCTGAGGGGAGATATTATAGAGGTCTGTATAATGAGTGGAATGGGTAAGCGTGAATTGGTTGTTTACCCCTTCAAGAAGTAGAAAACTAGGGGACATGTAGTGAAGGTACAGTAGAACATTTAAGACTAATCAGAGAAAATATTTTTTCACTCACTGCATAATCAAACTATGAAATTTGTTGCCAGAGGATGTGGTAAAAGCTGCTAGTGTAGCTGGGTTTAAAAGAGGTTTGGACAAATTCCTGGAGGGAAAGTCCATAAACCATTATTAAAGCAGACTGGAGAAATTCCCAACTTACCCCTGGGATAACCAGTGTAGAATCTTTCTTCTTTTTGGGAACCTGACAAGTACTTGTGACCTGGTTTGGCCACTGTTGGAAACAGGATACCTGGCTTGATGGACCTTTAGTCTGACCTGGTATAGCATATCTTATGTTTTTATGATAACTCAAAATGCAGCTACATGTCTGCTTACTGATACAAGATTATGAGATCTCATCTCCCCAATTTTGAGGTCATTGCACTGGTTCTGTAATTGGAAATGGCTGATGGTGGGTTAGGACTGGAAATGGGCTGATGGGGGAGGCTAAGACTGGAAATGGACTGACAGGGGTAGGATTGGAAATGGGCCGATGGGGAGCTTGGACAGAAAATGGGCTGATGGAGGGCTGGAATAGTACTGGAAATGGCTGATGGGCTAGGACTGGAAAAGGGCTGATGGGAGCTTGGACTTGAAATGGGCTGATGGGGGTCTGGAATTGGACTGGAAATGGCTGATGGGGTGCTAGGACTGGAAGTGGGCTGATGGGGGACTTGGACTTGAAATGGGCTGATGGGGGCTAGAATAGAACTGGAAATGGACTAATGCGGGGGGATGGGAGAATGGGACTAGAAGGGAGTGGATGCTGAGCTGGAACTAGAAGGTAGCTGATGTTGGGGGAGGACTAGAAGGGGATGGGGCTGCGGGAGTGAGGATGGAGAGGGGAAAAGATATTGTGTGTGGGAGGGAAGAAGAATCTACGATTGGCCAGGTACTTTGAGAGTAAGTGAGGATTGAGGATGGAGGGGTTAAATTTGATTGGATGAAAAAGGAATAAAGAAAGAAATGGAGGAAAGAGCAAAATGGGAAAGATCAGTATGTTAAAGCAGATGTAGAAAGAGAATGGAAAAAAACCCTAGAAGAGAGAAGAAAGGACAAATGCACAGCAAACAATGGAGAGATAGCAGAAGACAAGAAGAAACCAGAAGAAAGTGACTGGAGCAATTGCAACTGAAAAATAAAAGGTACAAACAACAAAAGGTAGAAAAATACTTTTTTATTTTGAATTTATTAACTGGAATATGTCAGCTCTGGAAAATGTACATTACTAACATCTTTGCATTTTTATTTAATACAAGAGGAAATGAATTTATAGTTTTATTTCTCCACTATTGCTGTACATTCCGAGTTTGCTTTTGGGGTTCCCAGTTTAATTATTGTCTTTCTATTTCTAAATTGTGATCGCTTGTTCTTTGTTTGCTGATGGTCTATGTTCTGCATGTGTAACCGAGCTAAGTTATTTGGTTTATGTAGTTTCTATTTGACAGTGCCACTTGTCTCTTTCCCCAGTAAGAGATGTATTGGTATTCTCTGAGATGTATTGCTTTAATATTTGCAGTGTAGTCTTTTTGATAGGTAGGGTTTGATGCTTTGTGCTTCCTGGTAGTGCTGTTCTGATGCGGTGGGTTTGCTATGGATTCTAAATGAGCAGTGTTTATAGTACTTCCTCATGTGCCTGGCGGTTGGCACTGGAGTATAGTAGTGTAGAAATCTAGTAGTCTTTCTTTATCCAGACACTCATTAAGTGGCATGTTTACTAAAGGTTAGTGCATGTTAACATTATGCAAATATTTATGCAAAGGTGGGTCCTCATGCAAATGAGTCTCTGCACATGGCCACGCCACCCCCCCCCCCCCTTGGGCTGCCCCTGGCTCCACTTACAATTTATCATAACTATCTTATACTATATAAACCTTGCAACATAAAACAGTTTATAGAGGGAGTGATAACAGAAAATAAAAATATAACAAAAATAGACATAGGTATGCAGTTCCTTTGTGAGTTAGGGTGTAATAATTAACATGGTAAAAGATTACCATGCTGGCATGACAGTTAGTGTACTGTACTCTAGTTCACATGCTAACTGCGTACTCTATTATAGGAAGGGATGGGCAGAGAACGGGATTGCCCCCTGCAGTTATACATGGGATTTTACCTCATGCTGTCACTTCTACAGTTAATATAAATGTGCTTACTGGCTCCTAAATAGAAGGCGGGAAGTGCATTTGCCGTCAGTATGTTTTCCGGTATGTTTCCCCATGGAGATATGCTGAGAATGCCCCCAATAATTATGACACATTTTTGGCAGTTACCATGCATTGATGCTTGCATTTGATGCCTCCTTCCTCCTTCCCCGACTGTCCCCCCCCCCTTTCCCCTCCCCCTACTTCCCTTTCTGCTCCTCCCGCTGCTGACTCTCCACCTCCCTCTCTCGTCTTTCCCCATACCTGGCGTTCCTTTTCGCCTGTCTCCGCCCCTGAAATCATCAAAGCTATCTCCTCAGCCCACCGGACCACCTGCCCTCTTGATCCCGTGCCTTCCTCTTGGCTGCTTAACTCTGACCTTGCTCTTGTGCCCTACATTCTCTCCATTTTCAACACTAGCCTCTCTTCCAGTCTCTTCCCCTCCAGCTGGAAACACGCCATTGTCTGTCCCCTCCTGAAGAAGCCCACCCTTGACCCCGCTGCTCCCGCAAATTGGCGTCCAGTTACTAATCTCCCTTTTCTTTCGAAAGTCCTCGAGAAGTTGGTGTTCTCCCAACTTGCCACTCACCTTGATTCTACTTTTGCTCTTCACCCCCGTCAATCCGGATTTCGCGTGGGCCATAGCACCGAAACTATTCTCACAGCCTTACTTTCTGAACTTCACTGTGCTCACGACCGTGGTGATTTCTCTCTGGTGGTATCCCTGGACCTCTCTTCCGCTTTTGATATGGTCGATCACCGCACTCTCCTGTCTCGTCTGTCTGACTTCGGTATTTGTGGGACCGTCTTACAGTGGTTTTGTTCCTTTCTGTCCTCACGCACCTTTTCCGTGCACTCCCACCACTCCGCCTCCACTCCATCGCCTTCTACTTGTGGTGTCCCTCAGGGATCTATTCGCGCCCCCCTACTTTTCAATGCCTTCCTCGCTCCACTTGCTCTACTTATCCAGCAATCTGGCATTTCCTTCTATATTTACGCCGATGACATCCTGCTGGTTCACCATACTTCCCTCTCCACTCCCGACCTGGTTCCACTTAACCGTTGTTTGTCTTCTATTGCATCATGGTTCGACTCTAACTTTAAACATGCTAATCCCGCCAAGTCCTCCGCAATTTGGTTCTCCTTCGGTCTCTCTTCTCCCTGCTTGTCCCCTGTAATGTCCTCCCACTCAATTCCCCTGGTTCCAACCCTTCGTTATTTGGGTGTCACTCTGGACTCATCTCTCTCTTTTCACCAACACATTTCTTCTGTCATACGTACCTCTTTTTTCCACTTACGCAAGATTCGGGCCGTCCAATCATCACTCCCCCCCTCTTCTGTTGTCACCCTCGTCCTGTCCCTAGTTATGACCCGGTTAGACTATTGCAATGTCATCTATGCAGGCCTTCCTTCTTCTCAGCTTCGCCGTCTTCAATTAGTATAGAATGCCGCCGCTCGCCTCATTACTGGTTCCCCAGCCCGCTCCCATGTGTCCCCCTGTCTCCTTGCCTTGCACTGGCTTCCGGTTAAGTTCCGTTTCATCTTTAAGGTTTTCATTCTTACACACAAGGCCCTCCATTCCAGCACCCCTCAATACTTGTCAGACATTATTCACCTTCAGCCCTCTCCTCGTCTTCTCCGGTCCTCTTTCGGTAACCGCCTTTTTCTCCCTTCCCCCGCTCAGGCCCACTTAGAACTCACCCAGCATTCAGCTTTCTTCTTTTTAGGCCCAGCTCTCTGGAATTCACTCCCTTTAGGTCTTCGTTTGGAACTCTCCTATCCCCGCTTTAAAACTCTCCTTAAAACACATCTCTTTTGCCAGGCCTTTGATCTCCCTCCTCCCGATGGTGCCTCGTCCCCTGGTCCCCCCCCCCCCACCCTCCATGATTATCCCCTTGCCTGTCCGTTCCTCTTCTCCCCTCCTTTTCTCCTTCCTCCTCCCGCCCTATTGTCCCTCCTGCCCCTCTTGGGCTCTTCCCCCTTTCTATCTTTTTCTCTGCTCTCTTCTATCCTGTCGGTTTTTGGCGTTCTTTTCTGGCTTTGTTTCCAGTAGCCTGTTTTTTGTATTGTACACCGCCCTGATGCTTCGGCCTGGGCGGTTCATCAAATTGTGCAAATAAAGATAAAGATAAAGATAAGAAGTGCAAACTTTAACTGCACTTCTGCAAATATGCCCCATACATTTACACACAGGAAAAAATTCTATCCTCATCCACTTTATGGCAGGCTTCATGGAAGATGGGAATGTCAATCATGAAGGGACCCTTCCCTGCCTTCATGACCACTGTCTCTGCTTAGTGATTTTAGTTCCTCCTCCTTCCCCTGTTTTGAAGTTGGAGTGTGTCATAGAAGGAAGAGAGCCTGCAAAGAAAAGTGATATGTAATTAAACACTCTCTTAAGAAATTATAACACAGCTAGGAAGGAAAAAAACACACAGATGAAGAAAGAAAAGAAAGGCAGATACCAGAACAATTGTCAAAGTAAGGATATTGGGGTAGACAAACAGCCATCCAAGAGAGATTACATGCTGAGAAATGTCAGTGTCTTGCAAGTGGAGTCCTCTTAGCAGAGCTTCCAAACAGAATAACATTTCTGTTCTTCACAGAGCTGATAGATAACAAGCAAAACACTAGTTTGTAGTAAAAGGTCTCTCTTTCATTAATTCAGATGAAGAGTCAAAACATACAGTAGCATATGCTCTAGGCTTTGAGAGAGAAAGCAAAATAAGGTAATGTCAGGAAGGGAAGATTTGATGGCCTTGCTATCAAGTTGTTGTTTTTTTTTTTCTTTCATGAGTCCAGCAGGAATTAATCCTGTCTAGCTCTCTTCTGTCCAAGCAGTAATTTTCAAAACAGTCCAATTAAACACATTGCTATCGTTCTCCATGAAAGTAAAATTGTACCATATGGTTTAGTTTAGTCTCTCACCCTGATAAATTAGAATTAGGAGACTTTATTGGCAAGAAAATTAATACATCCGTTGCCAAAGCAATACATAGAGGGGATCAAATTTCCAAACCATGCTATTGGATGTAAAGTCCATGGGCACTTTCCCCCTACAGACTTTGCACTGATTATCAAAAAAAGAAAGACTTTTCCTTTGTAAATTTTGTCAAGAAAAAAATTGACTATGGAAATTTTCACCTGCCTTTTCTGCAGACACTCTTTCTACCAAAAACACAAAACCTGTGTGTGTTATAAGTCCCTCCCCCCCCCCCCCCAACCCTGCCTCTAGCCCACTTTCTTTATCTGAAGGGTGAAAGTGAAAGTAAATGCATTGCTTATCTCCATGTCTACTTTCAGCTGGGGAAAGGGAGGGCTGTTTTCAGGAGACCTATATACCTGGGAAATGGCTTATGAGAATATCCTTCTCCTGTGGTTAAAAGGAACAAGAAAGGGAAAAAATACACACTCACACACATATACACCTCATTAGTTCTGCAGGCTCGCTTGACTCCCTGCACATTCATGATTTCAGTCATTGGAGGGACCACTAAATATGACTTTTGCAGCAAAATTGGCTGTATAGCTCAGAAAACATCATGAAAGACCAAGGAACAAGCTGCATCAAGGAGGAGGCTCTTAGCTGGATCATTCATTAGCAATAACCTCTGCCCTCTTCCGCTGACCCCTTGTTCCCACACAAGTGCTTCTGGCAGCATGAAGTCATGAGAAGCAGCACCCCTATGTCATTCTCCTCCTGCTTAGACTTAACAAACACCACAGTTTAAAAAAGCATGCAGAAATATTACTTACATTGCTGTGGCTGGGACAATTGGGCTTTCTCAGCTATAGCAATGTGCAAGTGTAACCCTACCCGCACAATATGTATTTATTTATTATTGCATTTAGCTCACGCCTTCATTAAGAGTTCATTGTGAATTGCATTCAGGAATATTAGGTATTTTTCTCTTTCCAGATTGCTCATTGTGTCCTTGTAGGTATTGAGTAGGCTGAGGTATGGTTGTCTGTTTTCTTGTGTTTTGGTTATTCTCCATTTCCTTTCTAACTTTCTCATTTCTCTTTTAAGGTTTGTGAGTTTTGGGGTATACCATTTTTCTGATTGCTTAGGTGGTTGCCTGGTGGGTTTACTGGGGGGGGGGGGGGTGCTGCTTTTTGTATGGAGTTGTTCCAGATGTTTAGTGAGGTGTTGGGGTCCGGTGAGTCTGTTAAGAACAGGAGTAGTGTGTTTTCTAGGAAGGTGTCTTTATTGAAGCATTTGAAACACCTGGTTTGGGGAGATTTAGTCAGTGTGGTGGCAAGGGGGGTATCTAGAGGGATATTGAGCATTACCATGTAATGGTCGGACCAGGGGACCACAGTGATTGATGGGGGATGTAGCTTTGGTGATTTGTAGTTGAGGCAGGGAGAAATACAAGATCAAGGGAATTTCGTTTTTTGTGGATGGGTAGGTTTATAATTTGTTGAAATCCCATGTTAGCCATTGAGTCAAGGAAGGAGGTGGTATGTGTGGTGTTGAATGAGGGTAGGTTAAGATCTCCTAAGATGTTATGTGGTTTTATGATGGAGACCGTGCATGCTGTCTCAAGAATTGGGGCTAGGTTGTTGTGGTCAGACTATGGGGTCTATAAATGAGCAAAGTGAGAAGTTCTTATTTTCAATTTTGAGCATGTCCATCACCATCTAGGTTATTGGAGAATGAGGGTGTGGCTTTGAGTTCTGTATTGCATAGGATGAGTACACCCCCTCCACTTTTGGAGTCTCTGAAGCAGTTGAATAAGTCAAATCACCGTATTTGTAGGAGATTTATTAGGGCGTTGTCAGTAGAGGAGAGCCAGCACAGCACCAGCTTCCCCGGGGGCCGTTGCAGCGTCGGGGAGTAGAGTGGGAAAAAGTGATTCTCCCCGATCGGCTCCCCGAGGCCCAATCAGCTGCTGCCTCCACCTTTTAAAAGAAGGGCGCCCCTTGGTGCAAAGACGTCAGCACAGCACCAGCTTCCCCGGGAGCTGTTGCAGCATAGGGGAGTAGAGCGGGAAGAAGCGCTCCTCCCCGATCGGCTCCACGAGGCCCAATCAGCCGCTGCCTCCACCTTTTAAAAGAAAGGCGCCCCTTGGCGCGCTCGTGCCTGAGGGCCTCGCCAGAGGACCCTTTGGCGTGGCCCTTAGGCGTGGTCCAGAGGCGCCACCATATTGCAGACACAGGGTGTCCCACTCTACTCCCATCCCCAAGGAAGTCCATTCAGCTTACAGAGAACTGGGTGAATTGTCATGATTTAGTGACAGGGTGTTTTTCTGTTTGAAACTGTCTAGCTCAAATGCGTATGATATGTATTACTCTACTTGGTCTGAGCTAGTGATGTTTATAGCATATTGTCTATGTTTATTAATGGCAGTATGAATGCTCTGTACCCTTACCTATATGAATAACTTCCTCAGCCCTTCCCTGCCCTGAATGCCATCCCACTGGACCTTGCTCTGAGTTGCCTCGTCACCAATCATCTGCTCTGCGAGTTAAGAGCCCTTAAAAGTAACCTAAACTGCTCCTTTGATCTGTTCCCTATCCCATTGCTGCACTATGATGTGGGGTCTTTCGTTACCATTGGCCCTATGCCTCTTAGCCCTAATCATCACATGGGCAGATTCCTACTCACATCAACATGGCTTACTACCCCCCTTACGTCATACTGACACTTTCAACTACAGAAAATCCTATCCTTTTGTTTATCAGCGACGGCTCATTCACATATTCTACAAGCCTCTGTCAGAAACCCCCAGAAGGAAATCTCCCCGCCTCCACCACCTGAGTTGTAAGCTCATAAATGCGTGATTTATGCACAATAAATGGCCTGTCATCACCAACTACACTGAGCATCAAAATCCGGACATGCTTTTTATCACAGAGACATGGTTGACCGATGCTGACACCATCCTTACCAATCTGCTTCTACCACCTGGCTATGACTTCTTTAACTGCCCTAGAGCAAATCGGAGAGGCGGCGGTATCCTCATAATTGCCAGAAGTAACCTCCACTTCCAATTCAACTCCTCCCAAAGTTCACTCAACCTTGACTACATTCAGATCTCAAACAAATTCCTATCTGCTTGTCTTTTATACCGCTCACCTTCCACTTGCGCTGAAGAGCTGGCTACTATTCTGAACCTAGCCTGCGACAGGAATATCCAACGCAAACCACTCTGGCTCCTGGGTGACTTCAACCTCCCTGCCCTCCCTACCAAACATTCCTCTGCCTTCCTCAATGCCATGAAATCTCTTAACTTTCATCAGTTGATACATATACCCACTCACTCGGCAGGAAATACCCTGGACCTCATCTTTGCTCCTTCACCCCTCCACAGTCTGACCAGCCAGGAGCCCCCTCTTTCTCCCAGTCCCCTGGTCTGACCATGATGCCATACTGTTCCGTATCCCTACAGACCACAGTGATGACAAGCAGCCGCTCAACCCCAATTCTCCATCATCTAAACATTGCTTCAGACCTTTCGATAAGGAAACATTCCTTTTGAATGTTCTTGATGACCTCAACCCTGGCACCAACAATCTCGGTGAAGTAATTGATACATGGAACAACACTCTAGCCCAAGCCTCACTCCTCCCATCTTCCTCTAAACCTACTAAGAGGAAGCACACAGCAATATGGTTCACTCCCGATTTGTGTGAATCCTTATCACTTCTCAGAAAGCTTGAGTGATGCTGGCGGCACTCCAGGCATGACATCGACCACGTCGCCTACCTTGCTAAACTTCAAGAACACCGAAAGGCAGTTTACCTCAGGAGAAGGGAATACCACACCAACACCCTTTTGCGCTCGCTTAACAAGCCCCACCAGCTCTTCAATATTGTGAGATCCCTTACAGATGATGCCTCCAAGAACCGACCAGAAATTACCCCTAGCCTGGACAATTTAGCCTCTCACTTCCAGAGCAAGACCAACTCACTCTCGGAGCACCTTGATAACAAATGTTCCTTTCTGGAACAGCCCTTTTCAGGCGTCGCACCTATACCTACTCTTGACTCTTTCTACCCATACTCCGCTGAACAAATTTAAATCATCATCGGCACAATCAACACCTTTACCTCCCCAGCCGATCCCTGCCCTGCATTCTGGATTAAGCAGGCAAGATCCAACCTAAGTTCAGCATCTCCAGAATAGTTTGCCTGTCCTTTTTTCACTGGTTCTCTACAAATGTCTCTTAAATCTGCCTCCATCAAACCTCTATTAAAAAACAATAAATTAAACCCGAGATCAGTTCATACCATCCAATCTCCAGCCTACCCTTCCTGACCAAGTTCATCAAAAAGATCGGCCAGCAACAGGTGCAAGACCACATTGACTCCCACGCCCCTCTTGACCCACAACAGCATGTTTCCACCAGCAGCATGGAGTGGAAACCCTTTTTGTAACTCTCCTAGATAGGTTCTGTACTGGCATTGACAAAAAGAGGCAGGGATTCATCCTAATCTTCTTGGATATCACCTCTGCCTTCGACTCCGTCAGCCACAGTCTTCTCTTTGGCCGCCTTCAACAAAAGGGTATTTGGGACTCTGCCCTCAGCTGGTTTAGATCATACTTCACTGATTGCCAGCAACAGGTCCGCTTGGGAACTCAATCTTCAAGCACCTTATAGCAAACACAAGGAGTCCCACAAGGTTCATCACTCTCAGCCTTGCTTTTCAACATTTACATACAGCCAATCTGTACAATAATCAAATCCTTCAACATTCTATATCACATCTATGCAGGTGATGTTTTACTCTATACCCTTTTCTCCACTGGCAGCCCTGACTTTTCAGTCATCTTAGAATGCTTCAGTGCTGTCTCTGATTGGCTTGCTGCATGTAACCTGAAGGTCAATTGTAGGAAGACCGAGGTCTTATTTATTTCTAGAGACCAATCTTTTACCCCACCATCCTCCTTGCAGGTGAGAGATGCAGAACTCACTACTAAGTCGGAAGTTCGCTATCTGGGGGTTACCCTAGACCAACAACTGAACATGACTGCACACATATATAACGTTACCAAGGCTGTCTACCAGAAGATAAGGACCCTTTATCATTTACGCCCGCTACTCGATCCCTCAGATTTTTGATCTGTCTTCCAAGCCCTCATCCTCCTGCACTTTGACTATGCAAATATTATTCTTCATGGCATCCCAAAATACATCCTACAACCACTCCAGCTGGCCATGAACACAGCTGCCCGATCACTCCAGGGTGTCTCCAAGCATGAGCAAATCTCGCCAATTCTGATACATCTACATTGGCTCCCCATTTCTAGCCGGTTTACCTATAAAGCTCGTCTCCTGACATTTAAGATTATTCACAAATCATCTGCATCCTCCCTGTCAAAAATGGTTCAACTAACCCCAGACAATAGAATGTGAAGAGCCGGAGTGTGTGATTCTTTCCTGCTACCGTTTACCTGGTGTTTGATTGGAACTGCTGTTCCGTGCCGGTGAGCACTTGGGACCACGTGATCAGAGTGGGCTATATCATCTGAGCCCCAACCACGGGACGCTGAGTGTGTGATTCTTTCCTGCTACCATTTACCTAGTGTTTGATTGGAGGCAATATAATCTGAGCCCCCACCGCGGGACACTGAGTGTGTGATTCTTTCCTGCTACCATTTACCTGGTGTTTGATTGGAGCCGCTGTTCTGTGCTGGTGAGCACTGGGGACCACGTGACCAGAGCGGGCTATATCATCTGAGCCCCCACCTTGGGACATGCACCGCGGGCGCGTGCTCCAAAGAGGCATGTCCAAAGGGGCAGGCACACCCCTGTGGAGCCCCTTCAGAGCACAAAGGAGTACATAATCCAGGTTGACTTCTAATTATTAATGGGGAAATGCAAGAAGAGACCTCGTTTACCTTTATTGTCTATTGCCAAGTCTGCTAAGGTGGTTGGCCCCATGGACAGTTTGTTAAAGTCCATGGCACCTCCTCCTATTGTTGACTCATCGGAGAACTCCTCTGCTTCTGTAAGTACTGTGTCTCCTGGTATGTCTTCTAATACGCTACGGGTTTTATCCCCACCCAACAAAGAGGTTGGCTTAGAGGGTAAGGACTCCACACCTATTAGTATGGGTGGAGCCCTCCCTGCATCGGATCTCCTTTCTGATTCTTTTTTGAGGTTAAATTCCCGGAATGTTGCATTGCCTCTCCCTTTTGCATTTTCTACAACTCCTGAGAATCCTAAACCACCGAAAGATGTAACACTTCAAGTTATTTGGCAGATTGTTTATAGAACGGAGTTATCACTACAATCATCACTAGTGAAGCTTTCTAAGTTTACTAAAGAAACTGTAGACTCTTTGGCCGGACATGAGGATAGATTAGCTTCTCTAGAGATTCATAAATCTAAGACGGATTCTCAAATTTCGTCCTTGCAAGGAGTCGCTACTTCTTCTGTTCAAGATTCCCTTACATTACATCGTCAAAATGAATATTTTGAAAATGCTTTTCGGATGAAAAATCTTTGTTTGTTGAATTTCCCCCGTACTTACTATCTTTCTCCTACTATATTGTTTACTAAATACTTGAAAGATGTCTTGAAAATTCCTGACCCAGATTCTATAGTTTTATCAACAATTTATTATCTTCCAATGGGTGTTAGGGAGGCTCAGGTCTCTGATCAACTTAATGAGAAAGATGGTGTAGTTATGGAGGAAATGGATCAATTGTCTGCCGAGTTTGGATTTGTCGGCTTTTTTAGAAACCTCTTTGGAGGAGATTCCTACTCGGGCTACTTTATTAGTCTATTTTTCACTTGAAAAGGATAAAGATTTAATTCTTCGTTCTTACTTTTCTCACAGGCATGAAAAGTATTTTGGCTACTCGATACAAGTTTTTCCCAATGTACCTCGTAGTACACAGAAAAGAAGGAAGGCCTTTCTTGAGTTTTGACCTCGTGTCGTGGCATTTGGGGCCTCCTTCTTGCTTAAATATCCTTGTAAATGTGTTATTGTATTTCAGGGTAAAACCTATGTTTCCTTTAATTCCTCTCAGTTAGAGGGATTTTTGCAGGGTCAGGGATGAGGAGATTTTCACTTTTTTCCTTTGTTATTATTTCTTGCTTTTTTGTTAAGAAATAAGGGATTGATAGATTTTGGGGTTCCAATCAGCATTTCAGTTTTGTTAATTGCTTGCACTCCATTTTGTGGGCTGTGTTTTGATTGCAAGGTTATTTTTGCTTTGCCTTGTAATGTGATTCTTGTATTATCTGTGTGATTCCTTAATAAAAGGATTTAAACTTAAAAAAAAAAGAATGTGAAGAGCCAATATGGTAAATACCCTGGTTTCTCCTTCTATCATAAGGACTTGCACTAAAGTCATCAAGAACCGCGCCTTTTCTTTATACACTCCAACCCTCTGGAAAGCTCTTCCTGCCTCAGTCTGAGTCATCGTGGACTACATTCAGGAAGGCTTTAAAGACTCACCTTTTCCAGCTGGCTTATGATCACATAACGTAATACAGGATTCTCATACGCTGATTATGTAATTCAGTGAAGGTCTCTCTTGACAAAGGACTCCCTTAATGCTGGCTACAAAACGTCTTCTCCCTTCTCCCCCTGCCTTTCCCACCTCTGTCCCTTCCCCTTCCCCTCCCTCCCTCTCACCCTTCCCTTTCATTGATGCCTTGGTATGTTAACACCAAGCTGCTGCTCATACCTGTTAATGTATAGTTGCTGTTCTTGCCCGTTAATTTAAAGTTACCTGTTTGGTTACGCTTGTTCTATGCCTGTTCCATGTAAAGTTGCTTGACTGTTTATCATTTCTTGTAAACCGCTCTGATACCAAATAGTGTGGTATATAAAAGCTAATATATATATATCAGTGACAGAGAATCTCAAAGTTCTCACCTTTGACTAGGTCTATGATTATTGGAATTTTGTTTCTTATAGACCTTGCATTGATAAGGATACATTTTAGTGGAGAATGTGAGTTAGAGGGGTATATAGCTTGAGATAACTGAAATAGATGGATACATATTAGTCTATTTCGTTGTTTATTATGTCCTGGGTGCGGTCTATGCATATGTGATACAGTGATTGGTAGAGTGTATATATTATCCCTGGTTGTGCTATATATGATTGGGATGGGACTGGTGGAGTAGGCATCCTGGAGGAGCAAGTATGCAGTTATTATCTGGTGTAGTAGGAGTAGGAGATAGGTTGTATTATGAATTATTTTGTGGGTGTCCATTATAGGAACTTATGCAGTATGTGTATGTGACTGCAGTAGGTAAAAGCGGAAGGCAAGGACCACGGCCAAACACAGTAGGGGTGTTCAAAAGATTTTATTAGCAGACCCAACTCAAAGGTTTCGGCCTGAGGCCTTCTTCAGGGGTCTAAGGACAGACACAAACATAAAATTAAAATATAAAAATACATAAATACATAATGTAAACCATCCAGAAATAAAACACATTAAAAAATCTACATTATTGCATAAAAATATAATACATTACCAAAGAAGACAAAAAGCAACGTATAAAACGTGGACCAGACTAACCTTCCCAATCTATAGGGAAATAAATAAATAAATTGAAAATAAAAATCTAAACATCTATACAGGCGATCCATAACATAAATGCAAAAAACAGTATGACATACTATATGTATTATATATACAGTGGACAACTTGAAAGAAATGCTGTTCATAAATAATATAATAAAAGAAACTACTAACACAAACAGCACAAAAAAGCATATTAAAAACATATAAAAAGAAAATCAAAACTAATATCAAGAAAAAGCAATAAATTACATATAAATGCATACAATATTCAATTATAAGCTCATGTGCAAGCATTACAGGCACGATTAGCAAGTAATATAAAGCATGACAGTAAAAACAACGATGTGTCTGCGTAGCTTACTCACCATAAAAACACAGGGAACAGAGAAAAGAAGAAATACCCAAAACACCTGTGAATGCAGTGAAAAGTTTACAGAACTAGAAAAAACAGTCTGTGATAGAATAAAACACTGGAAAGAACCTATGCAATTTGAAAATAAATACCTAAGAGTAAAGGTATGGACAATAGTGTTCATAAAGCACAAAACAGACTATAAGTGATAAATATCTATAGAAAACATAAAAATAACTGACTCATAAGGGAGGAGCTATCCAAAAATATCATATATAAACACATCGAAAATACAATAACAAATAGAAACAAAAGTCAGCCTGTGAATATCAAAAGGACTAAAAAGTAAGATAAACTGTCTAGAACAATTGACAAAATATGAAATAAGCACACTAATCACAAAAGGAAAAGAAACGCTATAAACTTGAACCATAAAAATATTGGCACAGAACAGACTGTGAATAAACAATCTTTATAAATAGAAACGGAACGTGAAAAATAAAAAAGATAGGCAAAATCTTAGAATAGAACAAGTGTAGGTGTGATCATCTATATGGTGCGTACAGCACACAGAAAATAGAATACTGTCAAAAGCTCTTAAATGAGAGAACGTCAAAAAATGTATCTATTCAAAGATTGCGTGAATGATACATATTAACTAAAAAGTAGAAGTCCAAATAGTAAGCATTATTAACAGAACTGCTTAGGAGGGAGATAAAATTTGAAACATGTTAGAAAATATTTGAAACATGTTAGAAACATGTTTGTCTTCTTTGGTAATGTATTATATTTTTATGCAATAATGTAGATTTTTTAATGTGTTTTATTTCTGGATGGTTTATATTATGTATTTATGTATTTTTTTAATTTTAATTTTATGTTTGTGTCTGTCCTTAGACCCCTGAAGAAGGCCTCAGGCCAAAACCTTTGAGTTGGGTCTGCTAATAAAGTCTTTTGAACACCCCTACTTTGTTTGGCCATGGTCCTTGCCTTCCACTTTTACATACTAATAGTAGGTCTACAATCTCATATTTCAGTTCTTTCAACACTCTTGGATGTATACCATCCGATCTAGGTGATTTGTTACTCTTCAATTTATAAAATAGTTGTAATACATCTTCCCGGTGTATTGATATTTCTTGCAATTCTTCTGTGGCATCAGCTTTAAATACCATTTCAGTCATGAGCATCATCCCTACATCTTCCTCAGTAAAGACTGAAGCAAAGAATTCATTCAGTCTCTATGCTATGGCCTTGTCCCCTCTTAGTGGCCTTTTGTTAGCTTCCCTGATTTCTTTGAGCATTTCATCATCCATTTGTTCCCTCTGGCCAGGTGGTTGATAGTACACCTCCACTGCCATTGCCTTCTCCTTCCCCTTTTTACATTGAATTTCAATCCATAGAGATTCCACAGTGAATTTTGTTTCCTGCAAAACTTTAATCCTTTGTGACTCAATACCCTCTCTAACATAGAGTGCAACACCTCCACCAATTTGATCAACTCTGTCATTACAATATAGTTTGTACCCAGATATCACAATGTCCCACTGGTTGTCCTCCTTCCACCATGTCTCTGAGATACCAATCATATCTAACGTCTCATTTAGTGCCATATATTCTAATTCTCCCATCTTATTTTTTAGACGTCTAGCATTTGTATACAAACATTTTAGAGGCTGTATTTTATTTATAATCTTCTGCCGGCCTCAATTTATTTATTTATTTGTTTAGACAGTTTTGTATACCACCTTATCCTTCAATCAAAGTGGTCACAACACAATTGGGAGATACATTTAACACAAGGGGATATGAGACACATACACTAATACTTACAGGGAACATGGGCAGTGGAGGGTTAAGAGGCTTGCCCAAGACCACAAGGAGCACCTGTGGGACTAGAAACCCCAGTCCTTCTGGCCCAAGGTTGCTGTCCTCTAGTGGGATTTGAACCCCTGACCTTCCAGCCTGAGGTAACTTGCCCCAACCACTAGGCCACTCCTCCCTCAATATGTTCATATAACCCCTCTTCTCAAAGCCACTTCACTGGCTCCCTATCCATTCCCATATCCTGTTCAAACTTCTCCAACTGAAATATAAGTGAACTCATTCTGCTGCTCTTCACTACTTTTCCTGTCTTATCTCTCCAGTCCTCTGGCAGAGCATGTCTATCTGTGCCCTTCTCCTCTACTGCTAATGCCATACTTTGATCCCTTCACCCTGTTGCTCCTTATGCCTGGAATAAACTACCTGTGTCTGTCCATCAAGCTTCATCTCTGGCACTTTTCAAATCCAGGCTGAAAGCTCACCTCTTCGAGGTCACTTTTGGATCCTGAACTGCTAAGATTCCAATGTGTTTCCTTACCATTCCCCTAGATTTACCCTTGTCCTCAGCTATTGTGCTGTCTTGATTAGATTGTAAGCTCATGTAAGGGACCATCATGTGTCTGTATAGTGCTGCGTACACCTTGTAGCGCTATAGAAATGATCAGTAGTAGTAGTAATAGTAGCATCCAGAATGTAAGTAATAATTCTGGAGGAGTGGTGCCTAGGTTTGTGTGAAGGGAGGGAGGGAGGTTTTAAAATATATTTTTAATGATGTTGGATTCTGATAGGAAGGGAAGATAGCTTAGAAGGAAAGATTTTTCATACAGGAGCTCAAAGCAGAGTTGCAAAATACTAAAAGATTGTCCAGGCGGATTTAGGATTTCTGTGAAGAAATCTAGATTTCCCTTTGCAAGATAGGCAGTGCCAAGATGTGTACAGTCACTGTTGCATGGTACCCTTGGAAAAGGTATATCTAAAGAGATCAGAGAGCCAGGTCCAAGGCTGCAGGCCATATACAGATCTGCTCTGATGAGGAGAGCATTCAATGAACACCCTAATCATAGCCAGGCAAGTGGACCCAGTTCCAGTATAAAAGGCATCTAAGCATGCAGCTGTAGTGCTGGAACAGGCTCAGAATCAGAAAAGCAAAAAAGATATAGAAAATAGATATTTGAGCAGTACTGCCATCAAGTATATAGCATGTAAGAAAGCTAGATGAGCCGAGATTCCAGAAAACGCATGCCAAGAGTCTGTATATCAGAAAATGTTCTCCTTGTAGTCTTCCACCAATCAGGGTCCATCCTGTTTTGGGACATGTCTTACTTCCTGGCAACTAAAGGGTGAATATTCTCAGGCCTTTCTTTGATGCTCTCTCATGGTTTTTCTGCAGCTTTCCAGCCTCTGCCTTCAAGGGCCACCCATTCAACTCCCATCAGCCCTGACAGGTGAATATCATTGAAAATTAGCACTACCTGCTTAACTTCATCCATCAGAACTCTGCCTCCATGGCCAATTACAGTTTTTCTTGCTAAATTTTCATGTCTTGCACACTTTGGGGCCTTTTCACAAAAGTGTGTTTAACCATTGAGAAAGGAATTACTTTATGGTTTTTTAACATGCAGCCACACTAAGGGGTATGTTTACTAAACCGGGCTAACGGTTAACCCGGGCTATCTGCCACTAGGTCCCATTGGATAATATGGGACCTAGTGTCAGATAGCCCGGGTTAACCATTAGCCCGGTTTACTAAACATACCCCTAAGAGTTAAGGTGACTTGTAGTTCCTAATTTGATTTAAAAAACATATGTGATTTTAGATCAGATTTGCACATGCCCACTCTCTCCTTGTAAACTGAAATAGAATTGCAGACATTTTCACTTGGATGTAACAGGAACCACATAAATGGCCTTTCTAAAACGTGCCTTCTCGTGTTTAGTGTTAGCTTCTTTTCAAAATTCCCCTTGGTCTGCTCTATTATTGTTTTCTGTCTAACCTGACAGTGTTTAGGCTCATCACTGTTTTCTTCGCAGTCTGCTTTCTATTTCCTGACAGATGCACATTTGGCATTAACTGCCTCTTTTATCCCACATTGCTGACAGTCATTTGGTCTTCTTTCAACTATTTTTACTGCACTGAATATATTTTACCTAGAGATGTACTGTTGTTTGAAATGTCAACACTTCCTATATTGTTTCATATCAGTTTTGAACCAAAATGGAAGAAAACAACACTAAAAGTTCATCACTTCCCATCTGTCATTAACACTGTGCACTATTGCTCAATAGTATGCACTAGTGGGCATCAGAGCACACTATTATGTGATAATGTGTGCTATTAATTACATTTCCCCTGAAACAAAACTTAAAAAAAGACAAAGGAAATGAAACAAAATAAGCATTTTTAGCCTGCGTACCCCTAGTTTTACCTGAGTTTCAAAACTGATGGAGGGGATTTTCAGTGGTGGTGGCCAGCACAGTTAAAGTGGCTAGCTATTGCTGCTTTAACTTTTCCCCAGATATTCAATGCCAGGGCAATATCTGGGCCCTGGCATTGAATATACAGGTTGCCTGGATTGTGATCTTGCAATGTGATCAGCGGTGATATTCAGCCACTGGTGGGATTGCAAAACCAGCTGAAGTTAGGACAGCCATTCAGCTGTTCTAACTTTAGCAAGTTAGAGTAACCGGGCAGTGGATGAATTTTGTTGTTGCCAAGTTATCACTCAGTGCCGCCCCCATTCTGCCCCTAGAACACCCCGATGCAAGCCAGCTAGCTTGAGGGTGTGCAGTGGCGGCACATAGGAATATTCAGTAGCACTAACTGTATTAGCAAGTTTGCTAACCTCATTAATCACGTTGAATATCCCCTCCGTTATTTTTAAATTATATCTGTGCCTCATGCGGAGATTTCACCCTAGCAACCTCGTTTTTTTTCTAAAGAATTACAGTGGAACCTCGGTTTTCATGATTAATCCGTTCGAAAAAGTCTGACTAAAACCGAATGTATGAAAACTGAAGCAATATTTCCCATAAGAAATAATATAAATCCAATTATTCTGTTCCAGACACCCAAAAATATTAACAAAATTAAATTTTATAGATAATAACTATATTTTTACATACAGAAAACAATGAGAAATAAATATAAATGACTAATGAAATGGATAAATGAACATTTAACATCACTTTTACCTTTATTGAAGACTCTTGTTGGCATATGGAAGACAGTCAATCAGCAAGAGAATCAAAATAAAGAAAATCCCACTTCTGGCCACAAGATGGTGCTCCATTTTCAACTGTACAAAAACCGAGACAATGTACGAAAACTGGGACAAAATCTCAACGAAAAAAGTCAATGAAAACCAAATCGTACGAAAACTAGGGCATACGAAAACCGAGGTTTGACTGTACCTCATTTTATCAGTCTTCCATTTTTAAAATATAGGCTACAGCAATATTTTTTTTAGTATTCTCCTTCTATTGATTAAGATCAATTTGATCACATTGTGATTATTATCACCAAGTGGATGTACCACTGTACTCCTTCAAACCAGATCCTGCATTTGAGTAAGTAGTAGATCTAAAGTAGATCCTCCTTTCATCAGTTTCAGGGACACATGCTTAATCAAGCATTTATGTCATCTAGAAGTTATTTCTTTCCTAGCATGTCCAGTCAATGATGGGATATTTAAAATCTCTCATTAAAAGTGTGTTACCAAATGTGTAAGCCTTCCTTATTTCTGTAGAAATTTCACTATCTGTCTTCTCATCCTTTCTAGGTGGACAGTAGTATACCCCCACTACTACACTTCACATTACACATGAAATTTCTACCTGCAAAGATGTTGTGTTATGTTTTGTTTCTTGCACGACTTTTACCCTGTTTGAATGGCACCCTTAGCATATATTGACAATTGCCCATATATATATATATATATATATATATATATATATATATATATTAATATTATACCTGTTTCACTGTAAGCACAAATCACGAAATTGAGATGTGCAACTCTTATGTTCATTGTAAACCGCACTGATGTCGAATAGCGCGGTATAAAAGAGACTGCAAATAAATAAATAAATATAATTTCAAAACAATTTCTATACCGGTGTCCCATTAGATTTGATTTAAGGATTTGGATTTAGCTTATGCTCAGGTAAAACTAAGGGTGCATAGCTTATGCCAGTTTAGAAGTAGTTCAAAATGAGATAAATTTAGATGCTGTAGATATTTTCTTGCTCTCTGAAAGCTTAAAATCTAAGGGGCCCTTTTACTAAAGTGTGGTATTATTTTGTCCCTGATGCAAATTTTGAGTTGAAATCAAAGCATAGTATATGCCACCACACCATGGAAATTGTTGGTGGCATGGCCAGCATGTGCCCTGTGGTTACTGTGCAGGCAACCCCTTAGGATGCATTTTGACTCTTGCCAATTCCCGTGATTGCACCCAGTCACCTACTAAGGTGGCGTTAGTGCACCCACACTAATTGAAACATTGACAGCATGTCGTATGTTCCCCTATGCTAACTGCAGTGTGCTCATCATGCCCGCTCTACATCCTTAACCCATCCATTCCATGCCCTATCGTGCAAGTTGCAGTTAGTGTGGGAATTATTGTGTGGTGCCTATCTTGCCTGATCAGTAAAAGTTATCGTCTGCAGAAATGTGCATTAACTGCTTAGCACACTTTGGTAAAAGGGTCGATACGTTTGTACCCGAGGCAAGGGAGGGTTAAGTGACTTGCCTAAGAGTGGCACTGGGTTTGAACCCTGGCTGCCTTGATTCTCTGACCATTAGCTATGTTGTATTCCAGCAGATGTATGATACCCATACTGTCTGTATCTTCAGCATTTACATGGAGACAATTTAAAATATTTCTATTTACACCTGCCTGCTAGTTGATGTGAATAATTTGGAATCATTTATCTCTGTCTGTTCTGCTAAATGCATCTGGCATTTACTGCAACCTTTCTATCAGGATATTCTAATTTCAGTGCTTTGCCGGGTGTCTTTTGAAGATAACAATTACTCAGGAGTGCACAGTTAGTAATGAGTTATCTATCCTCCAGGGTCTAGTTTGAAAGCTGTTCTTGCTTCTTTTGAAAATGAGCACTTGCAATCTGGTTCTAGTCTAGTTATGCTGCTACACATTCTTTCAAAATAGACTGCCCCTTCCTCAAAATCCCTCAACCTAGCCTTCCCCTGCAAATTGTCCAATACAGTTGATAACCCTAGAGCTTAGTAAATATGTTGAATTGAATTATCTTTGTAAATATGTTTATTTAAATGTGCTATTTCAATCAGATCTTCAATCAGGTGTAAAAAACTGTATATAGTTCTAGGTGATATAGAAAACCCTTAAATAAATAAATAAATAAATACAAATTAAGAACATAAGATATGCCATACTGGGTCAGACCAAGGTCCATCAAGCCCAGTATCCTGTTTCCAACAGTGACCAATCTAGGTCACAGATACCTAGCAGTTTCCCCAAAAGACACAGGTTCCACAATGTTTGTATTGGTATAAGCAGTGGATTTCCCGTGTCCCCTTTAATAATGGTTTATAGACCTTTCCTCCAGGAACTTGTTTAAACATTTTTTAAACCGAGCTACACTAATAGCATTTACTACATTCTCCAGTAACGATTGCCAGAGTTTGATTACACATTGAGTGAAAAAGTATTTTCTCTTCTTAGTAGACTGTAGTTATATTGCATGTCCCCTAGTCTTTCTACTTTTTAAATGTGTAAACAATCTGTCTACATTTACTCGTTCCACTCCATTCATTAATTTATAGACCTCTATCATATCTCCCCTCAGCCGTCTCTTTTCCTTTTCCAGGTTGAAGAGTCCTAACCTTTTAAACCTCTCCTCATAGGGGTATCCTTCCATCCCCTTTACCATTTTGGTGGCTGTTCTCTGTACCTTTTCTAATTCTGCTATATCCTTTTTAATATTCAAGGTGCAGTCGCACCATGGAACAACACAGAGGCATTATAATATTCTTTGTTTTATTTTGACTTTCCTTATGACTTCTAGCATTCTATTTGCCTTCTTGGCCGCCGCTGCACACTGGGGGGAGGGTTTCAATGTGTTATCCACGATGGAGCCTAAAACCTTTTCCTGGGTGCTGGTTCCTAATGTGGAACCTTGTATCCTGTAACAATAGGTTACACGTAGGTTGTTCATTCCTAGGTGCATAACTTTGCACTTGCCTATATTAAGTATCATCTGCCATTTGAACATCCAGTCTTCCAATTTATCAAGTCCTCTTGCAATTTTTCACAATCCTCTTGCATTTTACAACTTTGAATAATTTTGTGTCATCTGCAAATTTGATTACCTCACTTGTTATTCCCATTTATGAATATGTTAAAAAGCAGCGGACCCGGGGCGGAGCAGAGTGGCTGCGTAGGGGAGTTGCTCCGGTGGCTAAAATAGAATCCTGAGACTTTCCCCCTCTCCCGGACTTGGAGGTATCAATATTAAAACTGCTAAGCAGCTCTGAAAGTTGTAGGAATATGTCCAGCAGTAAACCAACGAAGTTGGACTTTGCGTTAAGCCAGACTGCTGGGACGAAAAGGAGTAAGACAGACCCGCTCTCCCCGCAAAAGATGGCGGCCCCACGGGAGTCAGATGGGACGATGAAGGAGGTCCTAGGCGAGATCAGGGCGGTAAAAGAGATGGTGGCAGCGAGCGGAGACGTGATGGCCCGAGTGCAAGAAGATCTGCAAGATATGAGGGCGCAGATGGAAAGATTGACCGGCCGCTTAGAGAAAATGGATGTCACACTAGCAGCGCACGAGGCTCAGGTTGAACACTGTCGGAAGGCCCAGAAGCGCATGGAGAGATTGGAGGCGTCCATAGAAGACCTTAGCAACCGCAGCAGGCGCAATAACATTCGGATTATAGGAGTCCCAGAGGGAGCAGAGGGTACTGACCTGATCGCGTTCTTAACACAAGCTATCCCGAGGATGCTGAAATTGAACCTGACGGGCCCGCTGGAATTTGAGAGAGCTCATCGAGTGCCGGCGCACACAGGCCCCCGCAAGCAACAGACAAGGCCCATCATTTGCTGCATCCTGCGGTTTCAACACGTATCTCAGATCATGGCAGCGGCCCGGGCAACCACAGGAGTAACGTACGAGGGCCGCAACGTCTCCTTCTTCCCGGACTTTTGTAAAGCTACGATTGAAAAAAGGAAGCAGTTTTTGGCGCTGAGGCCCCGATTGCAGCACCTTCAAGCAAAATATGGGTTGTTTTATCCGGCCCGCTTCAAGATCACTATGGATAATCGCACACGAGCCTTTGAGAATCCATTGGATGCAGCCCGGTTTGTAGAGGAGCAGGAAGCATTGGCGATGCAATGACTAAATATTATTAATTTTACTGCGGATTTAGTGTACCGCTGCATGGCCTTGCCAGGTTGATCGCAGCCCCTAACGGGGTCCTATGCTGATAGGGAAAAAGGGATAGATAGCGCTAAATGTTTGCTGTTGGGGACTGTTGTTTTACTGCACCTTCAAGATGAGTATATTTGCTATACCTGTGTGCAAGGGGGGTTGAAGTGGGTTATGGTAATGTTTGGTTATGGGTGCAGAAATTGTACGGGGGGAGATTGGGTCTCATCATATATTCGATATTACCTGTTAAGCATTATGTAACCACGGGTCTGCTATTGTTAACTGTGGGGGGAGAGGGGATCGTCTAATCGGATACCGTTTTTTTTTGTTTTTTTTGTATTGATGATAGCCACTGCGGCCGCTTGATGCATGCTGGTTCACCCAATTATTGTTACCAGTTGCTCCGAGGGGATGCACCAGTCGCCTTGTAAGCCCTTCTTAGTCAGCCCTGTATATCAGTCATCTCATTTCTGGGACATCCAGATGGCGCCTAGGATCAAGCTTGTCCTCTTTCTGTGTAAATGGCCCCCTTAAAGCTGTTGTCTTTAAATGTTAAAGGCATCATCCACCCAGCTAAACGGAAGAAGATAATAGTGTATGCCCTGAAACAAAGGGCAGATATTGTAATGCTACAAGAGACGCATCTTGTTACCAAAGAAGCTCTAAAGTTGGAACAAGGGAAGTTTGTTCTCGCAGCACATGCCCCAGCGCTGGGGAAAAAGAACGGTGTGGCAATATTAGTCCGGAAGACCCTGGGAGCCCTTTTTCAAAAGCTCCGATCGGACCCAGAGGGAAGATGGGCAGGTGTACAGCTTACGGTGGATGGCCAGGAGGTGGGGCTAATGAACGTGTATGCCCCTAACTGCGATAGCCCCAGTTTCTTTCAGAATCGGGCAGATGTGCTACAGGAATATGTCGGTGTGCCTCTCATTCTGGGAGGGGACTTCAATATGGTCCTGGACCAACTAATCGACTGTAAGCCGGCCAGAGGCAATAGGAAATGCAGAGCACTGGAGGTGCTGACGTCAGTCATCTCAGAGTTTGGCCTGGTGGACATTTGGAGACTTCTCCATCCAGCTGATAAGGATTATACTTTCTACTCTCATCCACATGGCTCCTTTTCAAGAATAGATTTTTTCTTAGTCTCCCGAGTGTTAATCCCGAAGATACTGAGCGTAGAGATATTAAGCATGCATATCTCCGATCATGCCGCCATAACCCTGGAAATGGAGTTGCTGCAGGCCGAGGAGAGGAGCTCGGGGTGGTTTTTCCCCAGAGCTTTGCTGGCCGATGAGACCTTTCAGACATATGTGCGGCGGGCCATCACGGAGTACTTTGAGGTAAATGACCCAGCAGAAACATCAATATGGGCATGGTGGGAGGCCTTTAAGGCCTCAATGAGAGCCAAGATTACTAGTTTTTCTATTGCCGCCAGACGTCAGGAGAAAGCCGAGCTCACAGCCCTCGATCGGCAGATCCATGCGGGGGAAAGAGTGTTGCAGAAACAAGAGAATGCTCAAATCGTGCTGCATCTTCAGAAGCTGCGCTTTCAGTATAACTCTCTGTTAAGCAGGGAGGTAGCACAGGCTGACTTTGAGACCCAAGCCAGATACTACTCTGAAGAGAATAAAACTGGAAAACTGTTGGCCACGAAACTAAAGCCTAGAAACGGAAGGTCTCGCATTGCAGTTCTTGAGGAGGCTAATGGAACGGCCGTAAAGGATAGCTCGGGCATTGTGGAATCCTTCCGCAAGTTCTATGGGGCCTTGTATACATCCGAAATCCAATGGAAAGAGGAGGAGGTGGACAGTTTCCTGGAGCACATAGAGCATCCTAGTCTGGGCCGGGGGCACCAAGAAGTCCTGGGACGTGAGCTGGTGCTCAGTGAAGTGCAAGAGGCCTTGAGGAGAATGCAGGCGGGTAAAGCCGCAGGGCCAGACGGTCTCCCGGTAGAATTTTATCAGACGTTCGCGAAGGACTTTTACCACACTTGATGACATATTATTATTGCTTGCAGAAAGCTGACAGCAATACAGGTGCCTTCGCGGCGGCCACTATCGTGGTTTTGGAAAAGCCCGGGAAGGATCCGAAGTTGGTGGGCAATTACAGGCCCATTTCCCTCCTTAACGCAGATTACAAAATCTATTCCTCAAACTTGGCGAGTCGAGTCAATACGGTTCTTCACCTGCTTATACATCCTGACCAATGTGGCTTTGTCAGTGGGCGATCGACAGCGGATAACGCGCGGCTCCTTTGCGATGTCCTGGAGCTGGCGGAGGGATTACATATGCCCTTGATCGGATTATCGCTGGACGCCGAAAAGGCATTTGACAGGTTGGAGTGGCCTTTCCTGTTCCGTGTGCTGGAGTGGTTTGGCTTTCCTGCACAGTTCATCGGCATGGTTCGAGTATTGTATGCCAACCCAACAGCAAGGATACTCGCTAACCAAGTCCTCTCTGATTCTTTCCCCCTCTATAGAGGCACCAGGCAAGGCTACCCGTTATCTCCACTGCTGTTTAATCTGGCCCTGGAGCCTCTCGCATTGATGGTGAGGCAGGCAGAGGAGGTCAAGGGAGTTGTACTGCGAGACCTTCATATTAAACTTTCGGCGTACGCAGACGATCTAGTCTTCTTCCTTCAGCCAGCTTCAATCCAACCCCTGCTACAGCTGATTCATGATTACTCCTGTTTTGCTGGCTACCGAGTGAACTGGGGAAAATCGTCGGCCTTTCCTCTAAGTAGTTTTGCTACCGAAGATATGGTGCAACAGTTTGACTTTCGATGGGAGTCTTCACCGATAAGGTACCTTGGTGTCCAGTTCAGGGCCCCTTTGGACGAAACTTTCAGAATCAACGCAGAAAAGATTAAGGAGATTGCCCGCAGCTTCACCTTGCAGTGGTCCCCACTTCGTCTGACATGGTGGGGGAGACTGGAGTCTATCAAGATGACCTTAATGCCTAAGATAAATTATATCTTAGGCATGATCCCGGTATTGCTTCCGCCTATAGTTTACAAAGAGGTAGAACGCATACTTGTATCCTTTTTGTGGAATGGGAAAACTCCCAGGATTGCCCTTAAGAAACTTAAAGCACACAAGACCGAAGGGGGTGTTCACTTCCCAGATTTCCACTGGTATCACATGTCTGCTATCATTAAGCAAGGGTGTCTCTGGGCCTCTGCGACGTCCTTAGTTCAACGGCCGATGTGGCTCGAACTCGAAGAACGGCTGGTTAAGCCGATTCCAGGATGTCTATTGATGGACATGTTATGTCCCGATGGAAGTCAAGGTGGGAAGAGTTATCACTTCCACGCAGAGAGCTTTTCAGAACCTTCTACAGGTTCCAGGCAAGGACATGCTTCTTTCGCGGCAGCTTCCGCTGTGGCATAACCCCTTACTGAAGATTAACAAGGCATCCTTTGCCTGGAGTACGTGGCAGAGTAGAGGAATCTGGACGATAGGACAGCTGCTGGATGCGGATAGATGGAAGTCTTTTGGCTCGCTACAGAAGGAGTTTGGGATTCCGTCTAAATGTTATTATCAATGGATTCAACTAAGGCATTGTCTGAGCCAGGGGCAGAAAGCACCTTGTGATTATCCTGAAGATTGGCTACTGAAGGAAGTTGCAGAGAGTGTGACTGCACAGAAAGGTGGCATGTCTAGACTATATACCATGCTTAGCTCCTACGGCATGGGAATGGTGAAGGGCCCACTGAAGATATGGGAAGAGGAGACTGGCGTTGGCATGACTCAGCCCGCATGGCAGCGCTTCTGGGGCCCCAGTGTTCGGGTCTCCCGATCAGCTGCGATAATGCAATCACTGTTTTTTTTCGCCCACAGGGCGCATATTACTCCGGTAAAGCTATCCAGGTGGTGCAAGGACACATCCCCGTACTGTTGGTCATGCAAGCAGGATCTTGGTACCTTGCGTCATATGTTCCTGGACTGCCCGTGTCTACAGGACTTCTGGGATCCAGTATGGCGTCGCATACAGCGGGTATTCAACTTCTCCACACCGTTGTCGTGGAGCATAGTGGGGCTTAGAGCACTTATGGACATCCCTATGCTTCCCAAAAAGCATTTTTTTGGAGTGAACTTTATGTTGGCAGTGGCAATAAAACAGATCTTATGCGCATGGAAAGATTCAACAACATTATCCTGGCTGGCCTGGTGGAACCAAGTGTGTATATATAGTAAATATGAGAGAGCCTCTGACATATTTGTCAGGTCCAGGGGTGGGAAATGCTCTGTGGATAAATGGGCTGCTCTGGATGATTTCGTGGGGTTGACTGGGGAGACTAATATTTCTTGAGGGGCTTGCAAGACGGCTGACTGGTGCGGGGTGGGGAAGTGGGTGACGCTTAGTTGTAATTGTTATTGTTAATGGTGGTTGTTTGTTATGTACATGTGTGTTTTAAAATGCAAAATATAATAAAAAAAAAAAAAGAAAAAGCAGCGGACCCAGCACAGATTCCTGGGGTACTCCACTATTCACCTTTCTCCATTGGGAAAACAGACCATTAAGCCCTACACTCTGCTTTCTATCTTTTAACCAGCTC
Organism: Ichthyophis bannanicus; assembly: GCA_033557465.1. Lineage (NCBI taxonomy): Eukaryota > Metazoa > Chordata > Amphibia > Gymnophiona > Ichthyophiidae > Ichthyophis > Ichthyophis bannanicus. Next base: position 1,151,337,981 of record CM066032.1, read on the forward strand.
CTGATCCACAATAATACACTGCCTCCTATCCCATGACTGTTTAATTTTGCCAAGAGTCTTTCATGAGGGACCTTGTCAAAGGCTTTCTGAAAATCCAGATACACTGTATCGACCGACTCACCTTTGTCTACCTGTATATATACACCATTAAAAAAATATAACAGATTAGTAAGACAAGACCTTCCTTGGCTAAAAACATGTTGGCTTTATCCCATTAAAACATGACTATGTACATGTTCAATAATTTTGTTCTTTATTATGGTTTCTACCATTTTGCCCGGTACTGATGTCTGGCTTAGCGGCCTGTAGTTTCCCAGATCACCCCTGGAATCCTTTTTAAAAATTGGAGTTACATTGGCCATTCCCCAGTCTTCAGGTACTACAGATGATTTTAATGATAGTTCACAGATTACTAATAGTAGGTCTGCAATCTCATAATTCAGTGCTTTTACCACCCTCGCATGATAACCAGGTGATTTGCTACTCTTTATCAAATAATTGTAATACATCTTCCCAGTTTATCAATGTTTCTTTCAATTCTTCCGATGCATCACATTTAAATGCCATTTCAGTCATGGGTAACTTCCCAACATATTCTTCAGTAAAGACCTAAGCAAAGAATGTATTCAGTCTCTCTGCTATGGCCTTGTCCCCCCTTAGTGCCCCTTGTACCCCTCTATAATCTAATGGTCCAATTGACTCACTGATTTTTTGCTACGAATGTACTTGAAACAATTTTATTAAGCATTTTTGCTTCCACAGCAAGCTTCTTCTCAAATTCTTTCTTTGCCTGTCTTTTCAATGCCTTGCATCTAAGTTGCCATTGCTTATGTTGTTTCCAGTTTTCATCATTTGGCTCCTTTTTCCATTTACAGAAAGCTGTGTTTTTAGCTACAAAGCCTCTCTGACCTCACCTTTAAATCATGCTGTCAGTTTTTTCGACTTCCTTCCACTTTTTTTAAAGTGTGGAATACAGTTGGTCTGGGTTTCCAAGACAGTATTTTTAAACAACAGCCATGCTTAACGTAAATATTTAACCTTTGCAGCTGCTCCTTTTAGTTTTTTCTTAATTATTTTCCTCATTTTATCATTGTCTCCCTTTTGAAGGTTAAAGTTAGTACTGTGGATTTCCTTGCCATCCTTCCTCCATTTATTAAATCAAATGTGATTATGCTATGATTACTATTGCCAAGTGGCCCCAACACCCTTATCTCTTGCTCCAGATCTTGTGTTCCACTAAGGACTAGGTCCAAAATGGCTTTCCCTCTTGCTCGTTCATGAATAACTGGTGGGCATGTGGTTCTGTTCCACCTTCTCATTTACACAAGGAGATTCCAGAGCTCCGTCTGCCTCTGGGTCCTGAATGTGGAATGAGAAGCACTTCTGAGAATGCTACACAGCAAAGCCTAAATATGGCTTTCAAAACCTCCTTCCTGCACCTTGTTATATCATTGGTACCCACATGTACTCAAGGCTGTTGCAAGGACAGGAGGCACCCTAGGCAGGCCCTCCATCGTACTGCCCCCCACCTACTGTCACTGCTTCTGTCCCTCTCCTGGGCCGACAGCAGTGGAAATTGTTCTGGAAACCATAACAGAGCACTTACCCACCATATCCAGGCTGTGTCACAGTTTCACTCTGCTTAATCTGATGCTTCTGCCTGCCCTCTGCTGAATACTTCTGATTGGGCAGCGTGAAACCATGAAGCAGCCCTGGAGATGGTGGGTAAGTGTTATATCATAGTTTCAGGGATAATTGCCAATGCCATCAACCCTGAAGAGGAGCGCCAGAAGTGGCAATGGGCAGCCCCGATGGACCAATGCTCTAGATGATTGCCTAGTTTGCCTGATGGTGGCACTAGCCCTGTAGGTGCCATGATAGCCAACTTCCCCAGAGCACTGTCTAAAATTCTATTAGGTGACACATCAAGTGTGATATCTTTGCACCATGCAGACAGTTTACCACATGATCCACATGCCCACCTGTTATTCAGTAATCTGCAATACTAGTGATTGAACTGCCAACTAGAGTGGCCATTCTTTTTTATTATGGGCTTGTGCCTCTGGTAAAATCTTCAGTTTGATAGGACAGTGAATGGTAGTTGCCAGGTATAGAACCATTTCCCAACATACTAAGATAATGATCTTCTTATCTGTCATCATAGTACAGACTGGATGTGGAGCCATACTACTATGTCCCTGAAGGTCTTTTCTTTATACCTGTTTCTCGACCTCAACTCCTGTAAGTTTACCACTCGAGGCTCCCGAAATTGGACTCATTCTGTGACAGCCAAGCACTCTTTGTACTGAGTGCACACATACACTTTCTCATCAACTGGGAGATAGTCATACATATGGTACTGCAAAAGACTGGATAGCTCCATCCCACTGCTGGACTGATGTTTGTATCTTAGTACTGTTGCCTTGTTAGTTATTTAAAATAATTAATGGATTTGGGATGTGTCAACTAATATAAAGTCCCTCAATTTTATTTAGGGCATTTTTGTTGATTACCTGCAACAGAACAACAATTAATCTACTGCTAAGTTCATGGTTAAATCACCTCCCTAATTAAGTCTTGTGAAATAACATTTTTTTAATTTATTTTTTATACTGTGCTCTTTAGAATCAGTGTAGTTTACATGCATACTAACAGGTACTATTTATTCCCTTGTCCCTGAGGGGCTCACAATCTAAGAGGTATGTTTACTAAACCGTCTTAATGTGCGCTCTGTGACGTTATCGCTTGATAAGGTACCTTATCGAACGATAATGGCGCTTTACAAGGCACACAGGTACCTTATTGCGCGATAACGCGCGCTGCGGCGCAAACGAGCGCTGAGGGCGGGGAAAGGCTCCCGGAGGGCAGAGGAAGGCTCCCCAGGGGCAGAGAGAAGGGGTCAATGGGTGGAGAGTGGGTGGGGAGAGGCTCCCCGCACACTAACGCTGTGAAATCCGAGGCCAAAACTAACGCCAGTGAAAACCTCGCTTTAGAGCTGATTTAAAGGGAAAAGAAACCATTTCTGTCAGCAATGTACAGCAAAACCAGGGAAACCTATAAAAAAGTGATAAGTGTGATACATGTGCATGGAACAAAAGTACAAATAAAAGTTGAAAAGGACCCCAACAAAATATACAAAAAACATAACCAAGCTGGGCAATAGTGATAGTAATGGGATACAGCAAAAAACACTCCCAAGAAAGCTCCAAAAAAAAGATATGAATTTTGGAAGGGTCTACGCTCCGTCCCCATACAAGGTGAATGATCCCACAGTGAAATAGCACTGATCAGGCTTTCCCTCTTCATTGGACAGGTTTCCTATGGCATGCACATGTTCCACAACAGCAGGGCAGGCATGTCGGAATGGGCAACTGGACAGATGCTGGGAAAAGGGATACAGAGGGCTGCAGGTGGCACATGCTGTGGTGCAGCTGGGGCACGGTGCAGACTAGGCAGATGCCTAGTTGGCACTTAGGAATGCTGAAACTGTACAGCAGCCAGACAGCAACTGATGAGGGCCCAACATGGGCACGAGAGTGTTTATCACAGTGTTACAGGGGATAGTACCCAGCAGGTACCTCCAAGGGCACAGAACATTGGCAGGCGGTGTTGGGGGGAAGCGTGGACGTCTAGGCAGGCACCCCTACCCCAGAACACGCACCATAGGCAGCCACCTACCCACACACTGGATGGCCTGAGACTGCGCTCCACCAGCACCACCAGCAGAAGGGCAGGTCAGCAGGGTGGCAGAGGGGCACTGGTGGTGGAGGGGGCAGTGGCAGCTGCCCAGAGCAGACCATGGCCTAGCCCTGTGTAGGTGGGTGCCATGCACTGCAGCAGACAGGCCCCGTCTGATGAACAGTCATGGTATCCCCAGTGGATGTACTGTCTCTGTGGCAACACGGTGGTGCAGTGCACACAGCCAGTATGTTCAGGAGCAAAAGATTACAGGTTCAAGTTCCAGCTCTGGTTCCTGCCAACCCAGCCCCCATTTTTTACCCACTACTAAAACGTGCTAATACAGACAGAACCTTTATTACCGATGATGTAAACATGCCCAAAACACCTACATTTTACCCTACAGAGCACAGACACCATAAGCAGGCGCATTACCTAGAGCAGAGTCTCCCAAATGCAGTTCTGGAGGGCCAAACACCATTCAGGTTCCATGCTGCCTCTAATAAAGATGCCTGTGCTGCATATCTATGCACCGCCCCCATGGTATGCAGATGTATCTCATGCATATTTATGAGGGACAGCATGAAAACTCGAACAGTGTTTGGCACACCAGGACTGGAGTTGGGAACCTCTGCCGTAAAGCAGCAGCCAACAGGGGCAGACACACCCACACCCACAGGCTCCATTAGCCAATGCCTCCTGGAGAGGCAGGACATTGGGCCCTGCATGCATCTCCCAATACTAGCACTTGCATACCGTAGCAATGCCACCCTAAACCTGGGAATATGGTACACAGCTATCAAAAGGTAGCTATGATTACTGGCAGATAGCAATTCCTACGTTAAGCACAATTGGCTGATTGAGCTGCATCATAGCAACCTTTCTGATGTCTGTGGAGTGAGCTTCAGGTCTGGTGTCTGACAGACCAACAGTACCAACAGTACCAACAGTATTGCGTACCATAGCCATGCCTGCACTGTGCCCAGGACTGGTGTGGTGGCCAGGGCTGCCAAACACCTCTATAGTAGCACAATGCTGGCATAGGTGCGGGAGTGTGTGTCTGTCTATCCAGTGTGTGGTGGCTGCAAACACCCTCCACAGCCCACACTGCCAGCACTGTTGCCAGTATTGGCCTCCCAATGTGCATAATGAGGAGCAAGGTACCATGGGTATAGCCCGGACAGGGTGGCCTGGCCAGGATGCATCTGCACAGGGCATAGGGCACTGGCTGGGACATTGTAGTGCCCGGCCACCACCTGCACAGACAGGGTAGCCACACCATGTTCTGCTGGGAGATCACTCTCACCCTGACTGAGCAGTGACCACGGCATGGCTGGGTTCCCCCATAGTGCTATGTAGTATTTCTTTCATGTGATATTTATGGGTTCCCTTTTCGGGCCTAGTCACTGACTTATCTGCTTGGTGTGTATGCTGACATCCTAGTTCTGGGTGCACGCATTTCCACCAGGAACATGGACTAGCTAGCAGATTGTCTGCAGCTGGTATGTGTCTTGCTGGAACACCTTGCAGGGTGCAGCGGCTGAAGGCTTGCTGCAGGAGAATATCAGATAGTGGTGGGGGGCAGCTTAGCATATCCAGGCCTAATGTCTGTCTGCTATTGCTTTATAGATGTGTACAGAGCTGCATTGACTGCCCTGTAGGGTGTCTGTTCCCCAGCAGGACTGGGGTTGATAGTCCCCCCTACTGCCAGCATTGCAGGGAGGTAGAATGTGGATCTGTTGGTGGGAGACCCTGTTTCCCACCCTCAGCCCCGGGGGGGGGGGGGGGGTGGTGGTGGTACATAATACACCTATGGGTCCTTAAGAGCTAAACCTTGACTGAGAAATACAGATGTATCCAAGGTGTGTCTGCAGACACTACCTATCTCACACATTAGCATTGCTGGAGTCCTGCAGCATGTCCTATTTCTGCTGTGGACCTGGTGCTGGGCCCCCTACCTCACCCTCAGGGTGAGTACCGTACCTGCACAATGTGACGGTGTGTAGCTACTCTGTGCCAGTGCCACACATGGTCAGTTCCCCCTACCAGGCCGGGGTCCTGTGGGGGTGCATACCCCATCTTGTGATCATCTGTAGACTACTGATTTGCATGTGCAGTGCATCATGGGTATGGGTGGGTTAACCCTATCCTGGTGACCACAGCAGACTGTTTGTGTGGTGACATGCAGTCCTTCTGCAGCCAGCCAGGGGTTTGCTAGCAGCTATGGAGCTGCAGCCCACTGGTTACTTCACTGCTTGTGGAGCCAGAGGTCATGGGTTCAAACCCACAATGGGGTTATTTGATAGGGCTGTCTGAAGCATTGTCTATTTTTAATGTACAATAGTGCTTCCAGCATAACACCCTCGGGGTACTGTAACCATAAGGTTCCTCAGAGGGCGCCTTATAGGGCACCCTATAAAGCGCCTTCTGAGGCACCTTATGGTTACAGTCCGTATAAGGTGCCTTATAAGGTGTCCTATGGAGCGTCTTATAGGGTGCCCTATAGGAGACATTATAGGGTACCTGGGAGGACAGTGCACTTTATAGTATGCCCTCTGGAGTGCCTTATAGGGCGTCTGATGCGGCACCTTATGTTACAGCACTTTGAGAGTGTGTTTGCTAGCAGCACTAATTAAAACAATATTAAATTGCCTCATAATGCAATATTACACATAACAGGTAGTGCCTCAGGCAGCCTTATTCATTGGGCACAGTGGGGGATTAAACCCATGACCCCTGCAGCATCAGTCAGTGTCTTAACCATTGTGCTACACTGCTGTTTCTCCTTGCATGTCAGCGCACCTACTTAACATTTCCATGCGTTAAAATACACAGTGCTGCTATCAAAAACAGTGCTATGACCTTGCCGTGCCTCATAGGGCACCCTATATGGCGCCCTATAGGCCACCCTTTATGCAACAATGTAGGGTGCCGTGGCGGACAGTGCACTTTAAAATGTGCCCTCTGGGATACCTTATGGGGTGCCTTATGCAGCACCTTATGTTACAGCGCTTTGAGAGTGCATTTGCTAGCAGCAGTAATTAAAATAAAATTAAAATGCCTCATAATGCAATATTACACATAACAGGTAGTGCCTTAGGCAGCCTTATTCATTGGGCACAATGGGGGATTGAACCCATGACCCCCACACCATCTGTCAGTGTCTTCACCATTGTACTGCAGCCCTGTTCTTCTGTTTGCACATCAGCGCGCCTGCTTATGCTTCCCGTGCGCGTTTCTCATGCGCTAATGTGCGCGGCGCACATTAGTGCACAGCGCACAAGAGTGCGCAATAATCCCGGTTTGCTAGGTTAAGACTGAAATGCCCACTCCTTATATGGCATCCTGCACACTAGCGCCGGGCGCACATTAGGACGGTTTAGTAAACATACCCCTAAGTGTACCTGTGGCAATGGAGGGTTAAGTGGCTTGCCCAAGGCTACAGGGAGTGGCCATGGGACTAGAGACCCCAGTCCCTCCAACCTGAGGTTGCTTGTCCCCATGTGGGAATTGAACTGCTGGCCTTCTGGCATGAGGTAACCTGTCCCAACCACTGAGCCACTCCTCCCTCCTATAAATCCTATAAAACATCCTATAAATCAGAACTTTACTCTAGGGTGAATGGGAGTTGGGGAATAAAATAGAAGTGAAGTCTTTTTAAACTAAGGCGCCCTCTTACTAAGCAGTGGTAAGCGGCTACCGCAGAGTTAACATGTATAAAACATCCGCGGTAAGTGCTACCTTGGGACAAGTGTGGATATGGTGCTCCAAAAACACCGCTGTCTGCACTTGTGAAGGTGGATGGCATTGGAGCTCAAAGGGGCCATATCAGCTGGTGACAGCTAGCACACTCAGTGCTGCATGCTAGATATCACAACTGTCAAAAATGCAGCTGCAATTTACTGCCAACCAAAGAGGTGGCAGCAAGTGCAGCCATAGCAGTGGCAGCACAATAGCATGGCTGCAGATGGTACCCCACGGCCAATAACCCCCCCCCCCTCCATGAGTGTGGGGTGTGCTTGTCTGTGTGTGTTTTCTTGGGGAAGGAGAATGCACCTTTAGGTAAATAGGCATTGTGCCCTTTTGTTCCCACGCATTTATCCTTTAACCTTTCTCTGTTCACCTTCCAGACTCTCTCTCTTTCCCCTCCCCCTTCTCCCTAGTACTCCCAGCCCCTGCCCTGGGTTCCCCACAACCTCTGTCCTTTTTATTTTTAGTTTCTGGTCCTTTAAGGTTTAAGCTCCCTCCCCCCCCCCCCCCCCCGCTATTTTGTCTAATTTATTTCTCTTTTTTATTGCATTCCCTGACCAGCCTACTTCCCCTCCTGTTCTGCCCACAGATAGACAGCCAGAGTTGGTAGGAAGCACTTCTGCCAGCAGGGGATGGGATCCCTGCGGGCAGCCAGGGCTAGTCATGCACCAAGCCCAAAGCACTAGGTCCGAATTTTTAGTCACCATGGTGACCTAGCACCTGGGTTTGTCAAACCCTGATGTAATCAATGTCAAACATTAACATTTATCCTCTATAAATCTTACATTGGAATAGAACCAAAGAGAACCGACTCAGAAGTTCTAACCTTTGGGCGTCACTAAACCATGGGTACACTGGGCTCTTACTCAGATTCTGTTAGTCAGTACTTCAAATCTTAGACAGCAGAAAACAGCTGTTTGTTTTACTGCTTCAGCTCCTCACCTCCAGGCAAAGTGCAGGGAACGGCAGAACAGAGGCTGGAAAAGGAAATAGAGCAATTGTTTTCTGTTCTGTGCTGTCATTTCCAGCCTCAACCCCTCTTCTCCTGTCCCCAGGTCTACAAGAAGCAAAGGAAGGGGAACAAGAGGTGAGGGGTCTGGAGCAGACAGCCTGAAGCTCTTTCGGATCCCAGGACTGAGGGCTTAGCTGAGAGTAGCAGAGCGATGACCAGATGATTTTTTTAGATCTGTCTGCAGCCTTCAATACGGTGAACCATATCTAGTGCAGGGGTCTCCATCTCCAGTCCTGGAAGATCGCAAACCAGTCAGGATTTCAGGATGTCCCTAATGAATGTGCATGAGATATATTTGCATACACTGCCCCCATTATATTCAAATCTATCTCATGCATGTTCATTATACTGTGGCAGGTGGAGGCCTGTGATCCACAGTGTCTGACATAAGTAAGCAAGCCTAACTAGCTTGACCTGTAAATGAAGTCTGTAGAAAGGCCCATAGGAATTGCACATCCCCCAACATGATGCTATAAGAATTAGAACTCAGTAAAAGCATTGATTTAGCTTAGACAAGCAGAACAGATGGAAAAATACAGAAATTCGTGTTTAAAACTGCTGACAGAGAAGTTATAGAGCCCTGCTTCCCTACACGTACAAACTGGCTCAATGGCCTTGAGAGAGAAGGAAAGTAACAAGTTGGTGAACAGGCCATTGTAATTGGGACTAGAAGGGGGGTGAGCAGGTGCTGAGCCCACTGAAAGAACACAATTGGATAATCATATCAGTACCGGGACCAATAGAAGGAGTACGGGAGGTACGGGAGGTTACTGGGACCAATGAAATGTTTTTCTATACCTAGAATGAAGCTAAAGTCTATAAACGTTGTTGTATTGCCAGAGAACTTTGCTCAGCCATTTTGAAATTGACTTTGCTTGAGACTTGTGCACAAATAAATGATTTGGACCTTCTGAACAGACTCCTGGTATCATTGGTTTGTCTGCGCTCTGCTGCTACATATTCTTGGTGCGTTGGCCGGGAAGTTGTGGAATCAGAGTGTATATAGGGCAATATACCACGACTTTCCGCCTCTATAGGCTTGGTCCTGCCGGGATCGCGCCCTTCCGACGGGGGCTGCTCCCTGGCGCCGCCGGTCCCTTGCATCGGAGGGAGCTGGTCGGACCTCGGTGGGTGCCGAGCCCGGCTGGAGCCAACGCCTCGAACCTGAGTGAGGGGAGTCCGAGGTCCAACTCATGCGCCTGCTTGGGAAGTTTGAGGACCGGATCCGGTGAGTATAGTTTTGATTTGGTATGTCTAGACAGATAAGAAAGAGCAGTGCTGCCATTTGAACTTGGAATTTGGAAATTGGTAAGAGAGCATGATCACCTCTCAAAGACGGGCCGAGTAACCCCGCATGAGTATTCGCAGGGCGAAACCCCCATCTTCTTGTATTTTGGAAATTGAATAAGTCAGAATAGATAGAAACAAATGCATTCTGGGATACGTTGCTAGCATGATTGTGTGAATGAAGTGTGAATGAGAGGTCTGGCAGCACGGACCAAGCGAAGGCGGACCCCTGACTAGCGCATTTCCTGACCGGGCGACCGCGTTCAGGTCGCGAAAAGGGGGAAGCGATTGTCGTCTTGTCCTGTTATTTGTTTCCCTTATACGTTTCTAGGGCCATGAGGACCCCTTACCCACGGTCCGCCCTCCTTTTCCCTTTTGTCTGTTGTTGCGCGCACACATCGAAATGGGAGGGGCGGGGTCTACTAGGAACACTCCATTAGAATGTATGATCGCACATTTTAAAGAAGGATATTCCGGAGATTATGGTATTAAAATGACTGCAGCCCATTTACAGATTTTGTGTACTAGGGAGTGGCCCGATCTAGACCCTACCTGGCCCCGAGAGGGAACCTTTAATGTAGGAATTATTCAGTTAGTGCACAGTAGAGTGCGGATAGCGCACCCCGATCAGTACCCCTATATAGATTCCTGGTTAAGTATTTGTGAAGATCCGCCCCCTTGGGCGCAGCGCTGTTATGAAGAACAGTGCAGAATAATGTTAGCGAAGACAGATTATAGTCAAAAAATAGAACAGCCTAGACAGAAAGGGAAGGATAAGAAGTCCAGGAAGAAGCCCATCCTGGTAGATCCTGATTCCCCAGAAATGGTTCCCCGACAGCCTTCAACCCCGGGCCCAGTAAGAGCAGCCCGGCGTCCCACCCCAGAACCCCCGAGACAGCGGGAACGGGATCCAACCCCTGAGATATTCCCCAAAGAGCAGGAAGATGAGCTCCCTTTAATTGAAGAAGATGATTCTACCGAGACAGAACAAGGAGAGTCAGATACAGAAACAGAGAAGGGAGACACTGAAAATTCCCTAAGCGATGCTGACAGTGTAAAAGTGGTTGCCAGCAGTAGTTTACCAGTAAAATGTACAGCTAAAGTGAAACACGTAGAAAAGAAGAAAATGACCCCGGATAGGACAGTTACGAAAATATCTCTCAGATCCCAAAAGACATCTACTACCAAGATGATGCCCTTACGGCAAGTCCCGGGAGTGCCCATAAGGAATGATGATAATGAGGTGGTAGCGGGACCCCTAAGCTATGTGTATGTCCCTTTCTCTACAACTGATTTGTTAAATTGGAGGACACGTTATGCCTCCTATACCAATAAACCCCTAGAGCTTACCGAATTAGTGAATACTATTATGGAAACCCATCAACCAACATGGGCAGATTGCCGCCAGCTCCTGACCACTCTATTTACGACAGAGGAGCGGGCACAAATTAGAAAAGCAGCTATTGATTGGCTGGCGGATAACCCTGTAGCTCCAGGACCAGGGGTGGAAAGAATAGACAATCGGGAAGCGGCCCAGAGAGAATTCCCGAATGAAGACCCCCGATGGGATCCAAATACAGAAAGAGGATCCAGAGCCCTAGCCCGTTTTCGCCAAGGCTTTCTGCAAGGCCTGAAAAGGGGGGGACAGAAAGCTATGAACCTTTCCAAAGTTGCAGGAGTTATCCAAGGTATAGATGAGAGCCCAGCAGAGTTTCATGAAAGATTATCTGAAGCATATAGAATATATACTCCCTATGATCCCGATGCACCAGGAAGTTTATTCATGGTGAATTCTGCTTTTGTAAATCAGTCTCAACCAGACATTAGACATAAATTACAAAAATTAGATGGGTTTGCGGGCATGAATACAACTCAGTTATTGGAAGTCGCTCATAAAGTGTATGTGAATCGTGATAATGAAAAGCAGAGAGAATGTGATCGAAAGATGAAGAAGAAAGCAGATTTTTTGGCTGCGGCCATAGTTGAACAGAAAAGGGGAGGTACCCCTAGTCGACGGAGCAGAGGAAGGGGGCGGGGCCGAAGTGGAAGCCGGCCCCAACTAGGCGTAAACCAATGCGCCTATTGCAGAGAGGAAGGACATTGGAGAGATGCATGCCCGCAACTCGAAGACGCCCAGCAAGATGACGAAAACAATCATCAGTGGAGAGAAGAAAGACGAGGCCGTCCCCGAAACAGAGGAGGAGCCAATCGAGAACAATTCCAGCGGGAAAGAGGAGGAGCCATACAAGCATTGGCTACGACAGCCCATGATGAAGATGACGTGGATTAGGACAGACCGGGCTCCGAGTTTGCTTTAGGTCTCCAGGAGCCTATGGTCGGAATACAAATAGGAGACCAAGTTATGAACTTTATGGTTGATACTGGAGCAGAACATTCAGTAGTAGATAAAAAGATAGCCCCATTTTCTACAAAAGCAGTCACCATTGTAGGAGCAACTGGTGCCAAAGCTACAAAATCTTTTCTTCAGAATCGTATATGCAGTCTAGGAGGACAGCAAATAACTCATCAATTCCTTTACATGCCTGAATGTCCAGTGCCACTACTGGGACGAGATATGTTAGCCAAGCTACAAGCCCAAATATCCTTCTCCAAAAGAGGAGAAATGCAAATGACAGTGAATCCCCAAGCCAAACCGGCAGGAATAATGCTGCTTACAGTTCCCCGAGAAGAAGAATGGAGATATTACGTTGATGATTCTATCCAAGACACTTATTTTGAACAAACTTTAAAGAACATTGATGCACCACCTGGAGTATGGGCAGAAGGCAGTCCTCCAGGCCTAGCCAAACATATAGCTCCAGTAATTGTAACCCTTAAGCCTAGTGCTACTCCAGTACATGTCAAACAGTACCCTCTCCCAAGAGCTGCGATTGAAGGCATTCATCGCCACTTGCAAAGATTATTAGAACATGGCCTACTAAAAGTATGTCAATCCCCATGGAACACTCCACTTTTGCCAGTAAAGAAACCTGGAACAGATGATTACCGCCCAGTGCAAGATCTAAGGAGAGTGAATGAAGCAGTTGAAACCATACATCCAGTGGTACCCAATCCTTACACTCTTCTAGGACTGATACCTGCTGAAGCTACCCACTTTACTGTACTAGATCTAAAAGATGCATTCTTTTGCATAAGATTAGCCCCTGTAAGTCAGATATTGTTTGCATTTGAATGGCAGGACCCCATCTCTGGAAGAGGGGGCCAACTTACTTGGACACGACTACCCCAAGGATTCAAGAATTCGCCTACCATCTTTAGTGCTGCACTGAATCAAGACCTTTCAAGCTATCCAGTGGCCCCGGGGAAGAGAGTGCTTCTCCAATACGTGGACGATCTGCTGATAGCTGCCGTATCAGAAAGTGAATGTATACAAGCCACCAAAGATCTCTTGCAGTTACTAAATGAAGCTGGATACAAAGTTTCCAGAGCAAAAGCACAACTATGCCAAAAAGAAGTGAAATACTTGGGCTTTCATATAACCCAAGGAAGCCGAAAATTAGGCAGAGAAAGAAAAGAAGCAGTATGCAGAATTCCAACTCCAACAACCAGAAAGCAAGTCAGAGCCTTTCTGGGAGCAGCAGGATATTGCCGAATCTGGATACCCAACTTTGCCCAAATTGCCAAACCACTGTATGAAGCCACAAAAGGAGAAGAAAAATCGCCACTGGAGTGGGGACCTGAGCAGGATACAGCCTTCAAGACGTTAAAGGAAGAATTAATGTCATCACCAGCCCTTGGACTACCAGATGTTCACAAACCTTTCCACTTGTTTGTACATGAAGCACAGGGAAATGCCTTAGGCATGTTGACTCAGAAATTGGGAAATTGGGAGCGACCTGTAGCATACCTATCGAAACAATTGGACACTGTGGCCAAGGGATGGCCACCTTGCCTGAGAGCAGTCGCAGCTACAGCATTGTTAGTGAGTGAAGCAGACAAACTCACATTAGGACAGAATCTACGAGTCACTGTGCCACATGCAGTCCTTGCCCTCATGGAACAGAAAGCAAATCATTGGCTCACCAATTCCCGAATGTTAAAATATCAGAGCATGTTATGTGAAAACCCACAGATACAACTGGAAGTGAGTCATGCCTTGAATCCAGCCACATTGATACCCGTTAGTGAAGAACTTCCAGAACATGATTGTATCGAAGTCATGGACACTGTATTCTCCAGCTGACCTGACCTGACAGATGTGCCCATAGACAATCCTGACCAAATCTATTATGTTGATGGAAGCAGTCTAATCCTCAATGGACGACGCTGTGCCGGATATGCAGTTGTCACTCAACATGAAGTCGTTGAGTCATCAGCTCTAGCCTCAGGCACATCAGCCCAGAAAGCAGAATTGATAGCACTCACTCGAGCACTATTACTAGGTACAAAACTTGTGTTGAATGTATATACAGATTCCAAATATGCCTTCACTACCCTACATGCCCATGGAGCTCTCTATAAGGAACGAGGGCTCATCACATCCGGAGGAAAATCAGTCAAGTATGGCCCCGAGATACTGATGTTACTTGATGCAGTATGGGCCCCAACTCGTGTAGCTGTCATGCATTGCAGAGGACATCAAGCAGGACAAGGAGAAGTTGCCCGAGGAAATAGGTTTGCGGATGCCTCAGCACGACAAGCAGCTATGACCGGACAAATTAAACCTCAAGCCATGCCAATGCAAGCAGCATTGTTCCCAGTACCTTTAAACTTATGGACACCACGATATACCACCAAAGAATTAGATTATTACTGTAACAAGGAAGATGGAGTACTGAAAGATGGATGGATCGAGCTGCCACCAGCAGAGGGCAGTCAACCCCCCGGACGGATAGTAATTCCTGAATTGTTAGGACCATCCTTTGTCAAAGCCTTTCACGAAGCCACCCACTATGGGAAAAGTGCTATGGAGAAAGCACTCAGACCACATTTCTATATTACCATGTTGACAACCATATCAGCTTCAGTAGCACGCCAATGTCTAATTTGTGCCAAAAATAATGCCAAGCAAGGCCTCATAACAGCACCCCGAGTTCAGTCAGGAGGTGTAACCCCCATGCACCACCTGCAAATTGATTTTACTGAAATGCCAAAAGCCAATGGATATCACTACCTATTAGTATTAGTCTGTACTTTTTCTGGGTGGGTAGAAGCCTTCCCAACCAGAACTGATAAAGCTCGAGAAGTTACCAAAGTTCTAATGAGAGAGATTGTCCCTAGGTTTGGAATTCCAGCAGTAATAGGGTCAGACAATGGACCCTCATTTGTTTCCCAGATTACCCAACAGTTAGCAAAAGCTTTGCAGATACAATGGAAGCTTCACACTGCATACAGACCCCAGAGTTCAGGGAAAGTTGAGCGAATGAATTGTACCCTAAAAGCCCAGATGTCTAAGCTTTGTCAGGAGACACACCTAAAGTGGCCCCAAGTGCTCCCAATAGCTTTACTCAGAATACGCTCAGCTCCTGTGAAGTCAACAGGTTTTTCCCCTTTTGGAGTTCTGTATGGTAAACCCCCACCAATAGTGCAGGGAATTACAGGAAGTCTAGCCCAAATTGGTTCAGAAATAACCAGGCAAGAACTCCTAGCTCTTAGTTTTGTTCTACAGACTCTCCATGCGTGGATCCAAGACCGGTTGCCTATCAACTTGACGGAACCTCTGCATCCCTACCAGCCTGGTACCTCGGTGTGGATCAAAGATTGGAAGAAGACACCGTTGGAACCCCATTGGAAGGGACCGTACACCATCATCCTGTCTACCCCAACTGCAGTAAAGGTAGCAGAAATCGATTCCTGGATCCACCACAGCAGAGTCAAGCCCGCCGCTGATCCTGAACCTGAGCAGTGGACAGCAGAACAGCATCTTGATGCACCTTTGCGAGTTACTCTGAGACGGCAACCAGCAGTTTGAACACTTTGCCACAGTGCCTTGCAGTAGCCAAGTCTTTCGAAGAGGATTGCTATTTTCCATACAGCAAGAGTTTGTTTTTAACGAACCTCATGTGTGTGATATTACACACTACCTTGATGCTACATTGATTGACCAGACTTCACAAGCCAACTGAAATTGCTAAGTTGGTTAATGTGTGATGGACAATTTGAGGATCTTCAATCAACACTCAGCACCCGTTGAATTGCTTCATTAGCGAACGGGACGAAGAAAAGAACGTCATGGTCAAGATCTGCAAGCTGAGGATTCAGAAGAACTCCAATCAACATGTACCTTTACCTTTGCTTTGCCCTGATTGCCTGTTTTGGAGGCTTTGAACTGACTTATGCCTTACCTCCATGCACTGCTTGCATTACTTCTACTCAAACTGGACTGAAAGTAACTCAGACTTTGATTTACCATTCTTACTATACCTGCACTGGTAAAGTAACTCGGTGTGTTTATAACACCACTGAACTAAATGTCTGCACTAACGGTAAATCTAGAGTATGCTATAATCCGCATCAGAATCCATCCTATTATACGTTGGAAATACGATGGAAGGATGCAGATGGACCTATAATAACTGCCACACAACCACTTAAAGATACTAGTAGACCTGTTGTTTTAAATTTTGATGCATGTGATGTTATAAACAGAGATAGTTGCTCCAAATGTGGTACCTGGGAAAAAGCTTATCGAAATGACCATAAGTATATGTGCCCAGAAGGTGCCACAGGATGGAGAAAGTGTACAGGTAAAAAGGATCCAGGCTATAGTACTGCCCCAGCAGCAGATTACTACTGCCCAAATTGGGAATGTGTTTTTTATGCTACATGGAATGATGGTATAGTTGACGAAAAGATAGATAAACGAATGGCCACTCTAACCAAGTCAACAACAGACGACAAATGTAAGAAAGATGCTTGTAACCCTTTACACTTAAGGATACGTAACCCTAGTGTATGGAAACAAGGATACAAATTTGGTCTACATATCGCAGGTACTGGATCAGATCCAGGAACCATTGTGTATATAAGATTGAACACCCAAGCCCATAAGTCGTCTAAATATCACATCCATAACACCTTCTATGAGGCCATGCATGTAAATAAGTTTGAGATTCCTCATCCTTCTCAGAATTTATTCTTAGAATTAGCTGGAGCAGTAGTATCTAGTCTAAAGATCTCAGATTGTTATTTCTGTGGCGGAACCCAGATGGGTGACCAGTGGCCATGGGAAGCTCAAGAATTAAATTATTCTCTGACTTACAATCAGACTGAATTACACAAGACTACTAGCGAATGGGTGTTAGCGCACTCAATTGTTGGACGTCTTTGCTATACCAGAACTGGACCTCAGTTCACCCAAAAGGTAGGACAGCTGGTCTGTCTTAGCCAGAAATTCTATAATGCCACTACCAAAAAGACGTCATGGTGGTCAGGAATCAAACACCCTGAACCTCCTAACCCATTAGCCAGATTTCCTGAACTTGATGATTTATGGACTAATCTTGCCAAAACCCATGCTTGGCAAGCCCCACCTGGCCTGTATTGGATCTGTGGAAACCGAGCATATGCTCGACTCCCACCACAATGGGGAGGAGCATGTGTCTTAGGGACCATCAGACCTTCTTTCTTTCTCCTACCCACAGAACATGGAGAACAATTAGGATACCCAGTATACACTACCCACAGACACAAAAGAGCACTGCGACAGAAAAGATCACCCCTCCAAGTAGGCAAGTGGGAGAAGTGGAAGGGTGATGATTGGCCGCCAGAGAGAATCATTGAGTATTATGGGCCTGCCACTTGGAATGATGATGGTATGTATGGTTATCGAACCCCAGTCTATATGATTAATCGTATTATTCGCTTACAAGCAGTAGTTGAAATAATAACCAATGAAACTAGCCAAGCTCTTACACTTTTAGCTAGACAAAGTACTCAAATGCGCACTGCAATATATCAGAATCGCTTGATTATTTGTTAGCAGCTGAAGGAGGAGTATGTGGTAAGCTGAATTTAACCAATTGTTGTTTAAAAATAGATGATAAGGGTCAAGTAGTTGAAGAACTTGCTAAGGATATGCAAAGACATGCTTATGTGCCGGTACAGACTTGGCACGCATTGAAATTTCCTAACTGGTTTGCTAACCTTTTCTCATGGCTGGGAGGACTTAAAACTTTCCTTATATTAGTACTAATACTTATTGCTGTTATTTTGTTACTACCATGTATAATCCCATGTTGTATGCGTTCTATTCATAGTGCTATTGAAAGTAGCACTGGAACTCCCTTCCCTCCACTCTCCGCCTGGAGCCCCATCACCCTACTTTCAAGCACGCTTTGAAAACCCACCTTTTCTCCCTTGCCTTCAACCTCTCTCCCTCCTAGCCTCTCCTTTTCCTTTATTGACCCTCTTCTCCTGTCCTTATTTCTTTACTTTTACTAAATTGTAATTTCTTTTTCCTTTTCCGGCCTTGTGCCCACTGTACTGAAGATATATTTTGTAAACCGCTCTGCTTACCAATGAAGGGCGGTCAATCAACACAATAAACATAAACATAAACATAAGTACAGTAGAGCGGAAGACCGCAACTAAGATTATGGCCTTATACCAACCAAAACCTCCTGCATATAGTCGGAATCCTATGACTACAGTATAACTATTTTGAAGTGATTTAATTCTCACACCTTATTAAGTAATAGGGTGAGATTAATCAAAGGGGGGAATGTGGCAGGTGGAGGCCTGTGATCCACAGTGTCTGACATAAGTAAGCAAGCCTAACTAGCTTGACCTGTAAATGAAGTCTGTAGAAAGGCCCATAGGAATTGCACATCCCCCAACATGCTGCTATAAGAATTAGAACTCAGTAAAAGCATTGATTTAGCTTAGACAAGCAGAACAGATGGAAAAATACAGAAATTCATGTTTAAAACTGCTGACAGAGAAGTTATAGAGCCCTGCTTCCCTACACGTACAAACTGGCTCAATGGCCTTGAGAGAGAAGGAAAGTAACAAGTTGGTGAACAGGCCATTGTAATTGGGACTAGAAGGGGGGTGAGCAGGTGCTGAGCCCACTGAAAGAACACAATTGGATAATCCTATCAGTACCGGGACCAATAGAAGGAGTACGGGAGGTACGGGAGGTTACCGGGACCAATGAAATGTTTTTCTATACCTAGAATGAAGCTAAAGTCTATAAAAGTTGTTGTATTGCCAGAGAACTTTGCTCAGCCATTTTGAAATTGACTTTGCTTGAGACTTGTGCACAAATAAATGATTTGGACCTTCTGAACAGACTCCTGGTATCATTGGTTTGTCTGCGCTCTGCTGCTACAATACAAAACCAAACCACTTCCTACAATGCATAACAAGCACCTATTATACAAAAATCTAAACTACTCTTACAGAGGACTCAATCCTACTACTTATATTAACTATGGATGGGTACAGGGGCTTCTGCAGATCTCTATTTTTCTGGTGTTGTATTGGATGCAGTCTGGTATTTTTTTTATTTCAATTACAGTAGTTTTTGTGTACATAATGTTATGTTTAGTTTGTGGTACTGTAATCTATAGGATCTATCTTATTGTGATTGTGTGAGCAATGCTAGGTATTCAGTTAGAATGGAGTTTCTATGTAGGGATCTGTAGCAATCCAGCTTGTTCAGTTTCCAAATAGATATATCTGTGTTCTAGGGCCCATTGCAATATTTACAGGGCTGCTATTTTCTGGGTAGGCTCCTTGTGTGAGTTTTAGAAGATGATGCTGTTATAATATGATAGATTTTCTCTATAGGTCCTGAGTGATTGTTACAGAGTTTTGTATGACTTCACAATATACCCAGGACTGGTGAAGGTTTATATTGCTGTTACTAAGATGACATCAGAATCAAAAATTATTTTTCGTATCTTGAGTTCGGTGGGGAAGTGTCCTCTGCACCTATTATAGGAGATGGGTTTCTCTGGATGTATAATATAGGGGTTATTTTAGGAGTCCTATGATGCTTTGGATGTCTGAAGACATACATGGAGATGTCCCCATAGACATTTTAGAAGGTGGCTCTGTGGACGTCCTTGGGTCAAGGACGTCCAAGTCTTAATGAAGGAGTGCAGTAGACATGTCCAAGGTGTTCCCAGAACTTGGATGTCCTCGCCCAATTCCAGAAACACCCTTGATGTCCTGAGCCGTGTCCAAGTTTATTCCTGATCCAGCAACAATAGGCATCAGAAAAGTGCTTGTTTTGCCAGATAGACATTTGGCGGCTGTGGATGAGGTGGTCTGCTCATGTCTTCTATATTTTCCATGTTGATAATGAACACTGATGGAGAATGAAGGCTCGTGTAGCAGTTTTGCTACAGGCTACATAATTAAACTGCTACAATTTTTGCTGCATTAAAAATAGCATTGCAAAGTTTTTTTTAAAAAAGTATATGGCCTAGGAATATATTGCTTTCTTTATTATTGGGGCAACCACCTAATCGATGTTATGAGTGAGGGGACTCCCTGGTTCCTAACTGGATCTCTGAGGAGGCCCCTCCATTTTGGCTGTGGGGGATGGAGGAGGAGGGGCACCAGCTCATCTCTCACTTCAGGCAGCAGACAGTCTTGAGCCACCCCTGTGTCCCTGGTAAAAATAAAATAAGAAGCATATTTTGTAAAGTGGTCCAGCAAATGTCAAGAAATATATAAATAGAGATAAACATGTGTGCCTAGCTGGGTAAGATCAATGGTCCATCAAGCCCAGAATCCAGTTCAAATAGTGGCTAGTCCATGTTCTTAGAAGTAGCCATCAAATCTCAAATAGGAATATCCCTTCCATGTGGTTTGCTCCTAGAAACAGGGGAAGGAGGCATCTAAGGTTATCCAGTTAAATTACAGTTAATGTGGACCTGTCCTTTAAAAACGTATCCAGACTTTTTTAAACTAAGCCTTGACTACATTCTCTGGCAGCAAATCCCATTGATTAATTATGAATGGACTGAAATATCACTTTCTCAAATTCATTTTAGATCTGCTGCTAATTAGTTTTAGGAAATATCCCCTAGTCCTATTACTATTAGAAGGAGGAAATAACCATTCCCAATCAACTTATTCCACATCATTCATGATTTTGTACATCTCTTTCATGTCTCCTCTCAGTCATCTCTTTTACAAGCTAAAGAATCCTAAGTGGCCGAGACATTCTGCATAAGGGTGCCGTTTCATCTCCTTAATCATTTCTGTCACCCTTCTTTGCACCTTGCGTAATTTCATATCTTTTTTTTTTTACTTCTTAGCTCAAACTTCCAGTGACAGAGACAGCCCAAGCAGGCTGCTCTATTTGGCATTTAGCAATGTCACAGAACAAAAATCAAAGGATGCAGGAAAGTGTTCATCACTTGAACTTCAGAGCAGGTTTCTGTTCTTTTTTTAATGTTATTCAAGTGATGTAAAACCTATCAACATGTCTCTGGCTGTTGGATTATATCTGGGAAATCTCTTTGTCTTTGGGGTCTCATGCTCTCTTCTCACTAAGTCTAGTTAATTGGATACTTTTTTTTATACCACACTCTTTAGAATCAGTGTAGTTTACATGTATACTCACAGGTACTTTTTATTCCCTTGTCCCTGAAGGGCTCGCAATCTAAGTGTACCTGAGGCAATGGAGGGTTAAGTGGCTTGCCCAAGGCCATGAGGAGTGGCCATGGGAATAGAGACCCCAGTCCCTCTGGCCTGAGGTTGCTTGTCCCCATGTGGGGAATTGAATCCCTAGCCTTCTGGCCTGAGGTACCCTGTCCCAACCACTAAGCCACTCCTCCCTCAAGATATAGTTGGATCTTCCTGCAGTAGGCACAGACTTTATACTTGCAGGTTTTATCTGGAAGTTTTTAATCCTTTCTCTTCCAAACAATATGTTGTGCGCATTCACTCCACTGCACTCTGCTATTTTTACACAGCCCCTGAATTTTTAGGAATTTTCTTTTCTTCTGCTTTTATAGATACATCTTAAGGAGGTAATTACGTTGTTAGCTCAGCCCTTAAGTGTGCTATCCATGCATTACTCCTTTTTCCCTCTGTCCTTCCATAATATTTCTGTTCTTGAAGCCTACATTACTACCAAAATTATCTTGAGTCTCTTTTATGTGTATAGTGTCAAAAATCATTCGCTCTGCTAACCCAAAAATCCAATGCCTTTATTATCACTAACCTTCACCTGCTCTGCTCTCTTCTCTTCTCAGTCACTTTATTTATTTCTTCAAGAATAACCCTCTTCATCCCTAATTTTATTTATACTGGACCATCACAGACTTGGCTAGTCACACTGGAGGCGATTATCAAAGTGATTTCATATCTGAAAATGCCCATTCAGATCTACCAATTACAGCCATGCACCAAGAGCCATTTTAATAAGCTACACATTTACATGTGTTCAACATGATCATGTTTCTGTGACACGGGGCATGGCAGAGGTGTGTCTGAGACACTGTGAAAGAGATACACATGTGCACACAATTTTAGAATGGCACCTCACATCTCAACCCACAGGCAGACACGGTCATGTCCCTACTTGCTCCTAGGAACAAATAGCTATCTGAAAAATGTTCATTCTGGCAAACTAACAACTGTACAGAGAAGAAGATAATTCCCTCTCATTCTCCCTATAATTTTTGATCCTCCAAAAAAGAATTCCATTTAATAGAGGGGCCTTTTTACTAGCTGCCACACCACTACATGTATCCGTTTTCAAAATGGCATGCTGGAATGTGTATGTGGTGAGAGAAACACGTGCCCATTTTGAAATAGTACAATTTACAATTTTTATCGTTCTATTTATACTCTTGAGAGATCGACCCACACCCTTATAGCTGACGGAGAAGGTTTCAGTATAAAATGTAACACCTTATACTACCGGGTTCTCAGCCCAGAGCTTTAACATGGTGTTGTTTAACATCAATAACCTTCTGCCAGTTTGGTGTGCTGTTTAAAATCCTTATAAACTATTATGGCTGTTTGGATGATAAACCAACCCCGGTACCGACTGACGTTTCACATTTTTCGTCAGGGGACCTAAACATAACTATAAAAACCAACAATAAGACTCACATCTCACTCTCATTTTACCATCATTAGTTCAGTTCACTCATACTCTTCTAATTATAAAATTAAAAAGTAGAATACCAGAAGTGCTGCCCGCGTTCTCTCCTTTACTGCGATTATCATGAAAAGTTCTGTTCGCTCGTAGAAAAACACCGCGCATGCGTATCTGATATTCTTGCTACCCTTTGAAGTTGGAATTGACCAATCAGGCACAGTCTTTTCTTAAAAGCTAAATTTCATGTTGTTAATAATATTTGTCTGAAAGGTTGATCTTATTTGCATGCCAGCCATTCAATCTGATTATTTAGCCCTGCAGGGGCCAGAGTATTCAGTTTAAAAATGAGTCGCTGTTCTTTCAGATGTAGAGTCTGAGCCAATGTTTTACCGCGACCTGCTTTTTGAACTTGGGCTAGACAGAGACAGCGTAGCTGTTCAAAATCATGAACCTTTTGTAGACAGTGTTCTACTATTGGGGCTGTTCGACATTTACACCGAAGGCGACTATGATGTTCCCGCATACGTGTACGAAACATACGTATTGTCTGTCCTATATAGCAGAGACCACATGGACAAATTATTGCATAAATTACTCCTGTTGACTCGCAGGTAGTGTTGCTCTTTATAGATAACGTAATTCCATTATAGACAAATTTGTCCAGACTAAGTGTAATAGTGCAGATGTCACAATTTCCACATGGTAAATGTCCTACTGTATTGTTGTTGTTGTTGTTAAGTGCCGTCGAGTCGGAGTCGACTCATGGCGACCCTCTGGATAGCTATCCTAAATTGTGTTCGGTCTTCAGTCAGGCGGCTCATTGATGACAGACTGGTACCCATAGCTGCTGTTATTGTAGCGATCCATCTCATTGCTGGCCTTCCTCTTTTGCGTTGACCTTCTATCTTGCCAAGCATGATGTCTTTCTCTAATGATCTCTCTCTTCGCATGATGTGTCCGAAGTATGAAAGTCGAAGTCTTGTCATCTGAGCTTCTAAAGAAAGCTTAGGTTTGATCTCCTCTAGTACCGACTGGTTTGTTCTTCGGGCAGTCCATGGTATACACAGTCCTACTGTATTAGTTGTCTGAATTTCATGGATATCATTTGGCACTCTAGCTGGACTCAACAGGTCCTTCAAATTTGGTGCTCGCTGCCAAACACATCGAATCCTATGTCCCTCCAATCCAGGAATTGTAGTTATTATATTACTATGTTTACGTAGAATTTTTTGCAGTGCTCCACTCAGAGGAGAATATGTGGTAATTAAATTAACTGGAGTATTTAATACCGGTTTTCCTACAGTTTTATTGGTTCCTAACAAAGTGGATCGATGATTATATAGAGCTCGAGTGTATGCCTGATGTACTATTCTTCTGGGGTAACCTCGTTGGATAAACTCTTTCTGTAGTTT
Organism: Ichthyophis bannanicus; assembly: GCA_033557465.1. Classification (NCBI taxonomy): domain Eukaryota; kingdom Metazoa; phylum Chordata; class Amphibia; order Gymnophiona; family Ichthyophiidae; genus Ichthyophis; species Ichthyophis bannanicus. The sequence goes on from CM066032.1 coordinate 1,151,362,150, forward strand.
CCCTGCTTTGCATTTATAATCTTCTCTATCGGAACAGTTCCTCCGGTAACGTAAGAACTGGGAAAAGGGAAGCCCAGCTTTTAATCTTGGAGGATGCATACTATTATATTGCAAATAGGTGACTCGGTCCGTTGGTTTTTTAAAAACCGTTGTTATCCATTGGCCCATGGACCGAGTGATCTTAACATCCAAATAGTTAAGGGTCTCAGTATGATGTTGGAAAGTGAATCGTATAGATGCCTCGCGGGAATTTAACCATTCAATGAATTCCGTAAGTAAAGTTACTGGACCTTGCCAAAGCAAAAAAATATCATCTATGAAACGCTTCCATAGAAGAATATGTGGAGAGTACGCTGAATTCTCTATCCAGCATTCCTCGAAAAATCCCATATAGAAGTTGGCGATGGAAGGGGCGCATGTAGCGCCCATCGCCACGCCTGTGGTTTGTTGATATAGTACCTCCCTAAATTCAAAATAGTTATGGGAAATGGTCAACTCTGCTAATTTAAGGAGGAAACCTTTTAGCTGTTCAGTCATATCAGGACGTTGGCTTAACACTCTATCCACCACTATGAGTGCTCCTTCTTGTGGAATGTTCGTGTAGAGGGAGACTATATCTAGTGTTACTAACTGAATTTCTGGTTGAACTGACAATAGTGCGTGTTCTTGAAGAACTGACAGAAAGTGGGTAGTGTCTCGCAGAAAGGAAGGAATGGTAATTAGTAAAGGTCTCATGTATGAATCCAGAAATATGGACAAAGGTTCTAGCACACTTCCACGGGTGGACACAATGGGTCTCCCCGGTGGTCTTGAGATATTTTTATGTATCTTTGGGACCATATATAGCCTCGCCGTGGTAGGAGCTAGCGGATTTAAAAAGGAAAATTCTTTCTTAGTGATTAATCTAGCATTCAGTGCCTCTGTAGTGTGACTCTTGATCAACAATTGAAGTTGTGGTAGAGGATCCACTTCCAAACGTTTATAAACCAGCGGGTCCTGTAATTGAGATAAGGCCTCAGCCACATAATCTTCCGTTGCCATTACAACGACCGCTCCTCCTTTGTCGGCTCTTTTTATTATAATAATTTTGAAATAGTGCCATGGACATATCTATGATCCCAGATCCATCCCTGACCATTTCTGGCTTTGGAAGCTACTAAAATTGGTCAAAAACCTGCATATATGTGCACATCCTCGCTTTTTCTATTGCTAGAGACGTTTATCATTTAGAGTGGAGACCGGTCAATTTTAGATAGCACTTACACGGGCCCACCTTCTCTGCTACCCTCCCATGGAATTTCAATATTTTGACTTGGATATCCCAGACTACATTGAAATGGCGTTTCTAACATGTGCCTTTAAAGTTATTAACATTTAAAAAGTAAAAAGGATTGCAAATAAAAAGAATGCTAAAGCAGAAAAAGGGAAAATAGGATGGAGAAAAGAAAGAATAGATGAAGAAATAACTAGTAGTAATTGAAGGTAAGAAGAAATCTTTCAGTTATATCAATGAACGGAGGAAACCAAAGTTGAAATTGTGAGATTGAGAGCAGAAGAGGAAACATGTGCAGATGGGAATAAGGTAAAAGCAGATATATTAAAAAAACCCTTCTGTTTAGTGTTCGCTAAAGAAGGAGATTGAGAAGGATTAGTGTTGGTTAGTAAAGATATATATTGGCGTGCGGTAGATGCCATGCTATTTATGGAACTGAGGGAGGTTTTTAGTCATGTTTTCCTGCCATCACTTCCACATTTGCAAAAGTGAATAAGGCTTCTAAGCTAGCTCCCTTCATCTCTCTGTGATGGCAATGTCCTCCCTTAGTGCCCCTTTTACTCTTCTTTCATCTGATGGTCCCAACTGACTCCCCCACAGGCTTTTTGCTTCAGATGCATTTGAAAAGTTTGTATTATAATTTTTTTTCCACAGCAAGCTTCTTTTCAAATTTTCTCTTTGCCTGCCTTATCAATGGTTTGTGTTTATCTTGTCAGTGCTCATGCTGTTTCCTGTTTTCTTTATTCAGATCTCTTTCTTTGAAATAATTGTTTTGGCTATAACAGCTTCTCTCACCTCACCTTTATGCTGGCAGTAGTTTGGCCTTCTTTCCACCTTTTTTAAAGTGTGAAATATATCTGGTCTGTTTCCAAGATGGCATTTTTAAACAATGTCCAGGTCTAAGTAACCGCTTAACCTTTGAAGCTGCTCCTTTCATTTTTTTCTTAACCATTCTCTGTTTTTTTTTAGATGTGCATTTAAAAGTTAAATGCTAGGTAGTAGATTTCCTTGCTTTTCTCCTTTCAGTTGTGTTAACTCTTAGTACAGCTATGTGCTCAGAGCGCACAATAATTATTATGTGCTCTTTAACACTAGAAGCCCCAAAAGGAATTTTACCTAGAAACCCCAAAGTGCGTCAATTGATGCATTATCATGACGACTGCGTTTAGCATGAAATGCAGATGTGAATTAATGTGAAGTTACTTATTTGTTAAATAAATGCAGGATGTGATGTCATTACATGATGTCATCATGTGTTTATTGTTTGTAATGTCAGAGTAAAACTGTAAACAGTGATTGAGATGCGCCACCTAGTGGGAACATGAATTTATACCTAGAAGCCCCAAAGTATGTCAATTGACCCATCCAAGACAATTGAGTGTCAATTGATGTACTTTGGTGCTTCTAGGTATAAATTCATTTTCCCACTAGGTGGTGCATCTGTCATTAATTTTCGATGCACATATTTGAACATATTGACCTTGCTAACAAAGTCATGGAACATGACTGATATGGTTCTAGCAGTGGCACTGGTATACAACTTTGAAGATGCATTTGCGTCAACTGACGCACTTTGGGGCTTCTAGTGTTAACCCACTTTAAGTAAAATTCTTCCTTAGTGTTTATGTGGAGCTAGAAAACTGAGAATGGACAACTCTATGAGTCCTGACTGGATGCATCTCATTAGATTAGGTAGCTCAAATAGGTTTCATTGGGCCTACTGAAGATCTCCTCAATATATCTTTGGGATCAAAGCGGATATGGTTCCTCCTCAGAAAAGGGTGACAAAGAGGCAATTGGAAATAACAGATCATTTAAAAGGCACATTTTACAAAGGATGTCCAAATGCAATCTGGGATGTCAAAGCCAGAATGTCTGAAAAAAAGCAGGCACATGCAGGTATGGACATCTATGGAGATGGCTACATAGATGTCCCCAGAATAGCATGTCAGAACTGGGATGTCTAATAGCATAATGGTTAGAGTAGTGAGTTAGGAGCAGTCTAGCCAGATTCAGTTCAAAGTGTGGCGTTTGTGATCTTAGGCTAGTCACTTAACTCTCCATCTTTTCTGCTACTCTCTGGATGTTTTAAAGCCAAAACAAGCACTTTTCTGGGGCAAGTCTAAAAGTGAAGGTGCCTGCAGACATTCCTGATGTTTCTGAAATTGCATGGGGACATGTAAGTCTATTGCACCTCCCCAGACATGCCTTTGCCCTGCCTCCTAATATGTCCCAACACTGATGACATCTTTAATGCTATTTGTAAGTGGCTCTAGAGACCTCTCAGTAATTTGGATGTGCATGTCTTCAGATGTCCATATCACAACTAAGACTTTTAAAATGACTCCCTTAATCTGACCATGGTAGGAGATATTAGGGAAATCTTTGCTGAAGAAATGGACAGAGAAGTAAGAACAATCTAGCAGTTTGTAGAATCTGAGGCAGCATAGTTTTATTAGAGAGATAATGTCAAACAAATCTGATTAAGTGTTTTTGATTGAAGGACTAGAGCATTAGATCAGCGTAGTGCACGGAATGTGGTTTATTTGGCTTTCAGAAAAGCTTTTGATACAGTCCCACATAGGAGGGTCAAAGGGGAGCATAACATAAAAATGACTGGCAACAGTTGGTAAATTGCTGTGCATCTCTTAGGGGGAGAGAATAAAGTTTTCTCTTCAAGTCTCGCCGAGTATATTCACATGGTGACCCTGTTGTATAAAATTGATAGTAAATCTCAGCAAGGCGACACTACAGTTGAAGTATGGTAGGAAAGAAAAAGAAAAATATATTCTGGCCTCATGTCGCCCAGGATAAAAAGTTACCCAACTGTAGCATAGGCACTAGGGCTAACAATGGTGGTAATGGTAGTGATAGTGCGGACACTGCAGAAGCAAATAACATCCCTGCCACAGTTAAAGGTCTTGGTGAGCACAGTCATGGACTCACTGTGACAGGAGATAAACCACAGAAATTAATCAAAAAGTTAAAGGGATTAAATATATTTTTCTATTAAATAGCATTTCAATTATTACAAGTGAAAACAATGAATATTATATAAGAAATCCAGCAGATCATCTAGTCCACATTACTGGGGAGAGAGTTTCTAAAATACAAAACATTACATCAGGACACTAACCTATGCCACATATTTACTGAATCTCCCATTTATTTTGATTTCAGACTAAAAGAAGAATTATGGTCACTCAAAACCTCTTCCAATTGAGCAATCTCAAAAAGAGTATAAGCTTTCCCTTGCAACAAAACTAGACATTAACAAAAGAATTTCAGAAAATTGTTGCCCTCATGGTCAGGACTTGAGGTGTCAGGCTAAGAGATTCCTTATGCCTCAACTGTGTTGGTCTGGAGACATCAGGGAAAATACAATTTTTTTTTGACCACAGAACAGTATATCGTTCTTTTGAAAGTAAAGTTTTAGAATCCTATTTTTATCCATTTCAGAAGAAAAAGAAACCAGAAGGTTGCCCGTGTAGAGATAATATCCTGTGAAGATTCTAAAAATGCAGATAAATCCAAGTTATTAGGAGAAACAATTTGGTCTTACCCTCTTTCACCCTCAGTTTCTAATCTAAGACCTTTAGGTACACATTAGAAATTTTCATCCCATCCATATCAGGACAGGACAAACCTCTTTTAAATATTTCTGAAAAGTCTAAGAGAAGACAGACATCGCAAATTCTTAGTCCTAGTTAAATTTTCAAATGAGTCAAAATGACATTGAAGAGAAATACTATCCTTAACATACAAAGGTGCAACAGCTTGTAAAGTAGTAAGCTGAGTCTGTCTTCTTTCTTCTTTAATCCTTAGCAGGCATTTGGGGAGCAGGTCGTCCTCTCAACCAATACGCTGCTGTAGGTGCCACGGGATTCCGTGTGCTATTCATAATACACTTCCAACCTTGCGATCGGTGGCAATATTTCTGGCATCATCGATGATCAGTCGCTGTTTCCTTAGGCCTTCCTCGATGTGTTTGAGTCACATTTTCTTCAGTGCTACTCGTTGAACCCTCCAGTGGACAGGTCACTCTCGCCAGAGGAGGTTGTTTGGCAGCCGACTGGTCTTCATTCTGCAAACATGGCCAAACCATTACAGTCTGCATTTTTAGAGTTGTTCTTCAACTGAAGGTCGATGGTTGCCCCTTGTCTGAATTGTCTTGTTTCAATGGCAGTCAAGAAGAGAGACACTCAAAATCCTTCATGTCAGGTTTGAGCAGATGTAATGCTTCTGATTCATACAGGAGAATTGGCAGGATCAATGTTGAGAAGAGGTAAATTTTGGTCTTGGTCTTCTTCCAGAGGCACCATTTGAGCGAGGCAAATACTACTGTTGCCTGGCCAGTGCTGCTGTGGACTTCGGTGGTGGATGCCAACTTCTTTTCATGCACCAGAAATTCCAGGTATTTGAATTCTTGGACCTGCTTGATTTGGATTCCATTGAGGTGAACATTGGCTTGTAATCCATCCCTTGTCATAACTTTGGTCTTGTCCACATTGATTTGTAGGCCATAATATTGGGCGATGCGGGCAATGTGGTCAAAGATGACAATGACCTCTGCATCCATGTCATCAAATATGGAACTGTCATCTGTGAACATCAAGTCAGTCAGAAAGTTGTTCATGTCTTACTGGACCCGCATCTGTTCTGAAATGTTTTCCTCATAATAATAGCATTGATCACGATATTAAAAAGCAGGGGTGAGGTGACATCTCCCTGGCAGACTCCAGTTGGGATAGAAAATTCCTGGAATAGTTCATTTCGGATCCGCACGCTGTTGGTTGAGTCATTGTATGATGCTTGGAGAAGTTGGATGATCTTCAGTGGCATGTGCTCATTCTCCAATGCCCTCCACAGGGCGGGCCACTAAACACAGTCAAATACGGATTTGAAGTCAATGAAGATGATCAGAGTTTGCTATCCAAATTTGATCTTTTCCTCCACCAGTTGAAGAATGGTGAATATTTGATATGGGCAGCCCCGATGTGGCCTAAATCCTGCTTGCACTTCTCGGCTGGTCTGTTCACAATGTTTCTGCAGCCTTGATTGTATGATCTTCATGAACACCTTGCCAACGATTGAAAGGAGGCTGATTCCATGGTAGTTCTTGCATTCCCAACTATTGCTTTTATTCAGGATTTGCACAATGATGGCTTTCTTCCATGCTGATGGAAATCATTCCATGTGCTAGATGAATGTTAGGAGGATGTGAAGCTGTTGCAGCAGAATGTCTCCCTGAGCTTTGATCATTTCAGCAGTGGCTTGGTCCACTCCAGGTGCCTTTCCGTTCTTCAATGATCTTATCACATTCTTCACTTTATCGACTGTTGGCTCACCATCGAGGAATAGATTCTCTGGCAGATCAATGGGTGGTGGCTGGGGCAGATTATGGTTGTATAGCTGTTGGAAGAATTCTTTCCACCATTGCAGGCATTCACCAGGGGAGCTCACAAAAGTGTCATCTGCTTTCTTGATGTCATCATTGGTTGACTTGTTTTTACCACTCAGTCTCCTGTGAGTCTGATACAGAGTCCGGTACTCATGCCTGGATGCTGCTTCTTCAGGTTGGCTATAACACCATTCCAGTAGGCTTCTTGTTCCCTCTTCATCTTCTGTCTGACTTCTTTGTTCAGTCGCCAGTACTGATCAAAGTTGACATGTTTGATTCATTTCCATTTATCCACCAGATCCAGGCAATCATTTGAAGTGCATGGCGGTGCCCGGGGTTGGATGAGAGGGACAGAACATTCCAAGATGGACTTTGATATCTACTATTCTTCTGCATTGACATCATCCGATGGTTCAAGTGCTACAATTTGGAATTCTTGTCTGAGTGCCAGATCCCTCAGACATGCCCAGTTCAGTTTGGCTGGTGGAGGTGCCTTGCGTTTTGCCCATTGTAATCGCAATTGTACCTTGGCATGGACGAGATAGTGGTTGGATCCACAATCGGGCCCTCTCATTGCATGTACTTCTTTGAGCGATGATTGGAATCGGGAGCTGATCAGGATGTAGTCCAGGATAAAATGTCATCTCATATATGCTGAGTGTGAAAACCTCATGTTGTATCTCAGAACTAAGAACATTAATATATATAGAAAAGGAGAGAGAAGAAAGAAGAAATGGAACAAACTAAACTGTGAGCTTGGCAGACATATATGGAAAGCTGGTCAGACTCAGCAGGCAAATTGTCGATAAGCCAATGTGAAAAACCAATATAACAAAGGAGAAAAAAAGAAGAAAAAAGGAAAATAGTTAATTTTAAAAGAACCTGCATGCACATATGCACTCAGCATATATGAGATGACATTTTATCTAATGCTCACTGTGTTTTCTTAATTTATACAGATTGAGAGGAGCATTGTGTGTTGTTTTTATGTAGTTGCTACACCCTGCGGTAATGTATTACATGCTCTATTACTCACACAGTTTTATGTCACCTACTATAAATCTATTTGTTTTGTCAAACCACATAATTTGTATAATTTATTTTAAGTTTTATTTTTATTTTTATTTTTTATTATTAGTTATATCATGTGTCTGTATAAATTTACATTTTATCTTGAGTATGGATGTTTTAATGTATGTTTTTTTAATTTTAGACCCCTGAAGAAGGCCTCCGGCCGAAACTATTTAGTTGGGTCCCTCAATAAAATTGTTTTGTGCCATATACTGACGTGTAGGCCTGGTCCTTGGGTTCCGCTTCTGGTTCTCCCACCCACGCCTGCGGATACCCCTTCTTCCCTTGGTTTTTTTGCACCTTAGGTTATGCCACTGTGAGGGTGTGTTTGCTGGCAGCATTATTAAAGTACAACTAAACTTCCTCACAGCCCAATACTTAACCCTTTCCAGGCCAAGCCCAAAACTTTTGGGATCCAAACATCTGCCTAAATATTCCTATCAAATGGTATATAATACATGACCATGGCAGAGGGAACGTCACTATTGGAACATATTGAATAAGACGGGTACAATTTTCCTGACATATGCAAACATTAACCCGGCTGCAGACTAAAATATTATAGTAGGCTTTCAAAGGGTTACACATGATGCCTCAGCCAGCCTTATTCATTAGGCACACTGGGGAATCAAACCCATGACCCTTGTACCATCGGTCTGTGTAGTAACCATTGTGCTACAGCTCTGTTTCTGTATTTGGGTGTCTGCGTGCCTTCTTACACTTAACGCGCAGTAACGTGCCCTGTAACGATCATTGCTGCGCGTCACGTTATAACGCACGTTATCTCTAACAATGTACCGCCCATGTCCTTTTTTGGCATTTCTTCCACTAACGCGGCTCCTAACACGAATCACACTAACGCAGTTTAGTAAACATACCCCTACATCAACCAACTCACCTTTGTATACCTGTTTATTCACACCTTCAAAAAAACATAACATATTAGTAAGACAAGATCTTCCTTGTCTAAAGCCATGTTGGCTGTCTCCATTAAGCCATGACTGACTATCTACATGTTCAGCAATTTTGTTCTTTATGATGGTTTCTACCATTTTGCCCAGTACTGATGTCAGGCTCACCAGTCTGTAGTTTCCCGGATCACCCCGGAACCCTTTTTAAAAATTGGTGTTAAGTTCGCCATCCTCCAATCTTCAGGTATTACAGATGATTTTAATGATAGTTCACAGATTACTAATAGCAGGTCTGCAATCTCATATTTCAGTTCTTTCAACACCCTTGGATATATATTATCCGGCCCAGGCGATTTGCTACTCTTCAGTTTATCTAATAGTTGTAATACATCTTTCCGATGTATCGATATTTCCTTCAATTCTTCCGCACCTTTAAATACCACTTCAGTCATGGGTGACATCCCCACATCTTCCTCAGTAAAGACCGAAGCAAAGAATTAATTCAGTCTCTTTGCTATCGCCTTGTCACCTCTTCATGCCCCTTTAACCCTTCTATCATCTAATGGACCAACTGACCTCTCACAGGTTTTTTGCTACGAATGCACTTGAAAAAGTCTTTATTACGCGTTTTTGCTTCCGCAGCAAGCTTCTTCTCAAATTCTCCCTTTGCCTGCCTTATCAGTGCCTGCTGTTTCCAGGTTTCCTCGTTTGGCTCTTTTTTTCCATTTCCTGAAAGATGCTTTTTTGGCAACAACAGCCTCTCTGACCTCACCTTTAAACCATGCTGGCAGTTTTTTGGACTTCCTTCCACTTTTCTTAAATCATGGACTACAGCTGGTTCCAAGATAGTATTTTTCAATAACACCCAAGCTTGATGTAAGTCTTTAACCTTTGCAACTGCTCCTTTTAGTTTTTTCTTAACTATTTTCCTCATTTTATCATAGTCTCTCTTTTGAAAGTTAAAAGGTAGTACTGTGGATTTCCTTACCATACCTTCTCCATGATTACTATTGCCAAGTGGCCCCAACAACCTTATTTCTTGCACCAGATCTGGTGTTTCACTAAGGACTAGGCCCCTCTGGTCGGTTCATGAACCAGCTGCTTCAAGAAGCAGTTATTTATTTCATCTAGGAACTTTATCTCCCTAGCATGTCCTGCCGTGACACTGACCCAGTCAATACTGGGCTAATTGAAATCACCCATTATTATTACTGTGCTGTAACTTTTGTTAGCTTCCTTGATTTCTTTGAGCATTTCATCATCCATTTGTTCATTCTGGTCAGGCGGTCGATAGTACACCCCCTCTGCCATCGCTTTCCCCTTTTTACATGGAATTTCCATCCATAGAGATTCTACAGCAAATTTTGTTTCCTGCAAAACTTTAATCCTTTCTGACTCAATGCCCTCTCTAATATAGAGCGCAACCCTTCCACCAACTTGATCAGCTTTATCATTATGATATAGTTTGTACCCAGGTATCAGTGTCCCACTGGTTGTCCTCCTTCCACCATGTCTCTGAGATTCCAATCATATCTAACCTCTCATTTAGTGCTATATATTCTAACTCTCCCATCTTATTTTTTAGACTTCTAGCATTTGCATACAAGCATTTTAGAGACTTTATTTTATTCATATTAATTTGGCTATTGGTAGGCATTTGTAATTTGGGATCTTTAAGTTCTGCCTGCCCCATACTCGAGGGCATTTGGGCTACTTTACTCTTTTTTGGAACCTCTCTGCTTTTGGTAGTATCCTTCAAGGATACATTCTTCCGAACCATGTGCTCTTATGTGACTGCAGGCTTTCCCCTATTTTGTAGTTTAAAAGCTGCTCTATCTCCTTTTTGAAGGTTAATGCCAGCAGCCTGGTTCCATCCCAGTTAAGGTGAAGCCCATCCCTTCGGAAGAGCCCCTCCTTTCCCCAGAATGTTCCCCAGTTCCTAACAAATCCAAAACCCTCATCCTTGCACCATCGTCTCATTCACGCATTGAGACTCCAGAGCTCTGCCTGCCTTTTGGGTCCTGCGTGTGTAACAGGAAGCATTTCGGAGAACGCTACCCTGGAAGTTCTGGATTTCAACTTCCTACCTAAAATCCTAAATTTAGTCTCCAGAACCTCCCTACCACATTTTCCTATGTCATTGGTACTGACATGTACCAAGACAGCAGACTCCTCCCCAGCACTATCTAAGACCTTATCTAGGGCTTGCTCTTATGCCCCAGATGACGCCAGCAATCAGCACCACAAGTACCCACGGGGTGGAAACAGTAGTTAAACAGTAACAGCTTAATCTGATCACATCAAGTAGCCCATCACTCGATTGTGAGCGGGGCATTCTCTGGCTGACCTGCCTGCTCCAATCAGGGCTGGGGGGAGGAGCCTTCCTACCGTTCATCAGCTGCCACTGTTAAGATCTGACTGCCTACTTTAAACAGAAACAGCTGACTCCGATCACATCAAGCAGCCCATTACTCGATCGTGAGCAGGGCATTCTCTGGCTGACCTGCCTGCTCCATTCAGGGCTAGGGGAGGAGCCTTCCTACTGTTCATCAGCTGCCGCCTTCGAGCACGCCTGCGCCTTGTGGGTCCGCACCTGAGGGCCTTGCCAGAGGGCCCTTTGGCATAGTCCTTAGGTGCGGGACACTTTAGCGGGAGAAATCATAAGGCTATTTCAACTTACAAACTACAAAAACAGCAGGGTATTTATGGAGTCTTTTTTGCTGAACTGCATCCACTAGTGGGGTCCACAGGTGGTCTTTCTGCTCTAGATCTGTGGCTTTCTGCACCTTGGCCTTCTGCTGCATCGATGTTTGTTCCTCTGCTATTGTCATCCTCTCCTGGGATCCTCCTCTGCATCATTGACTGTCTGCTCCCTTTGCCTCCTGATTGTTTGGTATTTCACTGCCTGTTGTACTTATTGTATCCTTTGATTCCTCTGATGTTTTATTAACCTACTCTCTTCTCCTACCCCCATTGCTTTCATGCTCTCTTCCTTTCTTGCCCTTACTTTGGCGCCTCTTTAGGTCTCTCTTCCTCCTTCCCTTTTGCTGCTCCCTTGACTTCTGCCTTTCTTTGTGATGCGCAATCTGGCTAATCTCATCCATATCCCTCTAGCTTCTCCTTCTCCCTCTCCTCCACCTCCCTCTTCTGGTGATTTCACCCCTATTCCTTCCCCTCCTAGACGTTTGTCTCATTCTGTACTGAGTTCCTCTCGCAACTTGTCCAATCTTATTCATATTCCCCTTCTTTTCTCCCTTTCTCTTGTGCCCTTTGGAACGCACATTCTATCTCTAATAAACTCTCTTTTACACATGATCTTTTCCTCTCCAACGCTTTTCATCTTCTTGCTTTAAGTGAGACCTGGCTCCTCCCTGATAATACTGCCTCTGCTGCTGCCCTCTGCTTTGGTGGTCTCCAGTTCTCCCATACTCCTTGTCCTACAGCACGTGGTGGTGGGGTTGGCCTTCTTCTCTCCCCCTCATGTCATTTCCAACCTCTTCCTCTGCCTCAGTCTCATTCATTCCTCTCTTTTGAGGTCCACTCTATTTGCCTCTTTGCCCCACTTCCTCTCTGGATTGCTGTTGTCTATCATCCTCCTGAAAAGGCTTTTTCTTCTTTTCTCTCCGACTTTGACTCTTGGCTTTCCCTCTTTCTTATCCCTACCTCCCCTACTCTTATTCTCGGTGATTTTAACATCCATGTTGATAACCCCTCTGATCCTCTTCTCTGAAGCTCCTTTCTCTTACCTCCTCATTTGGCCTTCAACTTTGTTCCTCTGCCCCCACTCACCTTCATGGCCATTATATGGATCTGGTTTTCTTTTCTTGCTCCTCTCCCTCTAAATTCAGTAATACTGTTCTTCCTTTATCTGATCATCACCTTCTCTCCTTTAATCTTCTCCCACCGCCTCTGCCTCGTCCTGTCTCCTCCACTATTTTTAGGAACCTTCTTGCCAATGATCCCCTGGTTCTCTCCTCTACCATTTCTCCTTCTCTCTCCTCTGTTTTGTCCTCCAAGTCTGTTGATATGGCAGTGATGTCCTATAATGCTATGCTCTTCTCAGCTCTGGATGTTTTCACTCCGCTCATCCCTCGTCCTGTAAGGCGTTCCTTACCTCAGCCCTGGCTCTCTCCCACTATTCGCTATCTTCGCTCCTGTGCCCGCTCTGCTGAGCGTACCTGGCTCAAATCCCACTCCCCTGAAGATTTCCTTCATTTCAAATTCATGCTCTGCTCTTTCAAATCTGCTTTAGCTCTTGCCAAACAAGATTACTTTGTTCACCTGACTAATTCTCATGCCTCTGATCCTCGCCGTCTCTTCATTGCTCTCAATTATCTCTTCAAAGTGCCTCCGCCTCTGATCCCTCCTTCCCTTTCTGCCCAGGCTCTGGCTGATTACTTCTATGATAAAATCCATAAGATCACTCTCCAGTTTCCTTCTAAATCCCCGATTTCCCTTTCCTGCTTTCATTTTCTCCTCCCTTCTCATCTTACCCTCTCTTCCTTCCCCACGATTTCTATTGATGAAACTGCTCTTCTTCTCTCCTCCAAGCTCACCACTTGCTCCTCTGATCCTATCTCCTCCCATCTCCTCTACTCTATTTCCTCTACCGTTGTCCCCTCCATTTCTCATATTCTCAACCTTTCGCTCTCCACTGCTACTGTCCCGGCTGACTTTAAACATGCTGTGGTCACGCCTCTCCTTAAGAAACCCTCACTTGATCCCTCTTGTCCTTCTAATTATCGCCCCATCTCTCTCCTTCCTTTCATTTCTAAACTGCTCGAACGTGTGGTTTACTGCCATTGTCTTGACTTCCTCTCTTCCCATGCTCTTCTTGATCCCTTACAATCAGGTTTTCATCCTTCGCAATCTGCTGAAACTGCTCTTGCAAAGTCTCCAGTGACTTGTTCCTGGCTAAATCTAAAGGCCTTTACTCTGTCCTTATCCTCCTTGACCTTTCTGCTGCCTTTGACACTGTTGATCATGATCCTCTCCTTGACACTTTGTCCTCGCTTGGCTTTAGGGACTCTGTTCTCTCCTGGTTCTCCTCATATCTCTCCCATCGCTCCTTTAGTGTATGTTCTGGTGGCTCCTCCTCCTCTGTTACCCCGCTCTCGGTTGGTGTCCCCCAGGATTCTGTCTTGGGTCCCCTTCTTTTTTCTCTCTATACCCAATCCCTTGTTGCGCTTATTTCCTCTCATGGTTTTCAGTACCATCTCTATGCTGATGACTCCCAAATCTATCTCTCTATTCCTGATCTTTCTTCTGCTTTCCAGTCCTGGATCTCTTGCTGTCTCTCTGCCATTGCTGCCTGGATGTTCCATCGTCACCTGAAATTGAACATGGCCAAGACTGAACTTCTTGTTTTTTCTCCTAAAATTTCCCTTTCTCCTTCTTCTTTTTCAGTCTGTGTTGATGGCTCTGTTCTCCAACCTGTTTCATCTGCTTGCAATTTGGGTGTTATTTTTGACTCTTCGCTCTCTTTCTCCTCTCATATCCAACTCATCACTAAGACCTGTTGCTTCTTTCTCTTCAACATTGGCAAAATCCGCCCCTTTTTCTCTGAGCTCACTACTAAAACCCTCATCCATTCCCTAATCACCTCCCGCCTTGATTATTGTAACCTCCTTCTTGCTGGTCTCCCTCAGTCTCATCTCTTCCCTCTTCAGTCTATTTAGCACTCCGCTGCCCGTTTGATTTTCCATCAGCCTCGTTCTGCCCACATCACTCCTCTCCTCAGATCTCTTCACTGGCTCCCTATCTGTTTCCGTATTCACTTTAAGCTTCTCCTTCTGACCTATAAGTGCATTCACTCTGTGGCTCCTCAGTATCTTTCTTCTCTCATTTCTCCCTATTTCCCCCCTCGTGTACTCTGTTCTTCTTCCCAGTTGCTTCTTGCTATGCCCTTCTCCTCTATTGCCAACTCCAGATTCCGCTCCTTTCACCTTGCTGCTCCTTACACTTGGAATAAACTTCCTTTGTCTATACATCAGGCATCTTCTTTGCCCCTCTTCAAACTCAAGTTAAAAGCTCATCTTTTTGCCTCTGCCTTTGGCTCTTGATTTTGCTGTTCTCCTTCCTTCCCCTCTTTTATTTCACCTTTCTTTCTTCCTCTTACACTTGTTCTTACCTCTTTCCTTTGTTCTGTCTCTCCTGCTCTTGTCTCTTTGCTGTTGTTCTTATCTTTTTCTACTCCTTTTCTTGCTTTGTCTTTTTAGATTGTAAGATCTTTTGAGCAGGGACTGTCTTTTTGTGTTTTCATTGTACAGCACTGCGTGCACCTGGTAGCGCTTTATAAATGCTTAGTAGTAGTAGTAGTAGTTATCCACAGAATTGACTCAGTTCTCTCTCCTTACCCAATCCACGGCTGGGGCTTTGCTCTTATGCCTCAGATGACGTCAGCAATCAGAGCCAGAAGCACCCACAGGATTAACTACAATTAAGTGGACTTCTGCAAATAAAAAGGAAATTATATACTGTTACCTTTATGTTACAAACTCTATATTTAAATCAAAAGGGTATACAAAGAGAATCTGCCAAAAAACAGAAGAAAGAGGAATATTGCCACAAGAAAAACTGCAAAAAGAGCAACTACTGCAAATTTAAGCTCTTTGATGTTACAGATCAAAGTAAAGAAGTATGTGATTGATGACATCTTGAATCAACTAAAGGTTTCCGTGAAAAAAAGAAATACAGATAGGAGGAGGAGACCTAGGTGGGAGTACCAGAAGAAAGGTTTTCACAGAAAGAGAGAGAATGTTATAGGGGTGCAGGGAGAGATAAGAGAGGAAAGGTAGAGAGGAGCGGCCAAATAAAGGGCTCATGGTAAGGGAAAGATTACCCAAGTTAAATTTAACTCCTAAGGTTAAAAGTATGATAATTAAGGCCATATCCTATATAAAAGGACCATTTATTGACATCACAGAAATTGAATACAGCTAGAGTTATTACAGGTCCAGGAGAAAAAGAGAACAATAGCAGTTCCTACTTGGAAAAAGCACATCAAAGGAAAAATAAAATCATTTCATGCGGCGTTATCCCTGATACAGGGCCAGTGCTACTCAATAAGATGGGTAAGCACGGCAGGGGAACCCTTGTTCAAGGGCACCAAAATCGCCCTTGAACGGCCTGCAGGACAGGTTGTGATCGCTGCCTTCTTCACTTCAGCGGCTTGCGAGAGGACCCTGTCCTGCGGGCCAAAAACTGAACTACTGGATGTGATACCTTCAGTCCATGGAACAGGCTGCTCTCATGCTCACAACATTGCTGCTTGCTTTACTTTTTTGGTCCATGGGAGCAGCTTATCCCATGGAGCGAAGGGAGCACATCTAGAAGTTCAGTTTTTGGCCCGCGGGACAGATTGCTCCCGTGGGCCAAAGAAATGAAGGATGCCGTGATGGCCGCTATAATTTTTTGTATCTGTAGGAGCAGCCTGTCCTGTGAGTCAAGGGATCATGCCTATCAGTTTTGTGCCTATGAGTTTGGTTGCTCCTGTGGGCTGCAGAAGTGAACATGACAGTAATCACGGCCCGCAGTGATGTTGTGGGCCCACAAGAGGAACTTGTTCCATGGACCAAAGGGATCACTGCTAGCTGTTTTGTTTTTAGTCGTGGGCCAAAGAGAAGAAGCATGCTGCAGGAAAAGAAGCTGGGGCCAGAGACACACAGGAGGTAGGATAAAATGTAAAGAGGTAGTGGGTTTGGGCTAGAAAGATGGGGGGGGGGGGGAGAATAGAGAGCAAAGGATGATACTACAAGGTGGGGGAGGGAGAAAAGGACAGATGCTGGGCAGGGAACAGAGTAGGGGAGACAGCAGTTGAGGGTCTGCAGGGAGGGATGTAAAAGTACAAGGAGTTGGAAGTTTAACAGCAGGGAGAAAAGTGCACAACCAGTATATACTAAGAGATGTAGCTCCATCACCCCCACCAGAAGACACACAGCCACCACACACCTGCAGCACACAAACATGAACACAGAGGTACCCCAATTATGCACCACACACATACACACACACACCTGAGCCATGCAGCATGCACACGCACAGGCATCAGAGCCACCTTGCATGCACACACATACACACACACAAAGACACCTGCCCCATGCAGCATGCACACACACACAGGAACCCCCCCCCCCCCCCCACACACACACACACACAGGCAGACACCTCAGCCTCATACTACACCATGGCACTCACAGACACACAAATGTGTGTATGTAGCCTCCAGCAGCTCCATGACACACAGAAAACTGACACACACAGACGAAGCTTCTGAATGTCAGATCCTGTGAGTGAGGGGAATTCATCATTTGGTCGCACTATGAAGCGTGCACATTTCAACTTGTTTCAGTTTCACTGAAGGGCACCAATCACACCAGATCTCCCTCTTTCCCTCTCGTGACACACTGTTAGGATGATATTTCCCTTAATGTCCCAGCCAGACAGTCAGCCACAGAGGACGTGGGGGGGGGAGCTTCAGGTGTAGTGAGTTTGTCTGTCGGAGTCAGACACATATGTGTCATGGCACAAGGCTTTAATCTTGTGGTTAGAACCACTGCCTGTCCATTACAAGAAGCACCACTGCCAATTCTCATGGGAGGCTATGGAGTGATCCTTCCACTTTCGTCCAGCCTGGCTGCAATGCCAGCAAAGTCTCTGCATGTCTCACAGTTGCAGCATCTCTAACAGGCAGCAGCAAAGCAGCGCCCTCAAAGAAATCTCAACATCCATCCAAGTAGTGGTTCTCACACTGATGTTGCCACCATTGACTGTTGGGACTGCCAACATTAGCTTGGGGATTGAATCCTGCGTCATAGTGCCCACCACGGCTTTCATGTTGCTTACATCCAGGGATAGCAGTGGCTTTCCCCAGATCTGTCTTAATAACATTGACTTTCTCAAGGAGCTTGTCCAACCCAGCTACATTAACTGCTTTTATCATCTCATAATTATTTGTTGGATTTATTAAAGTAGACAAAGCTATGGGACCAGATGGGATACACCTGAGAATACTGAGGGAACTTGGGAATGTTTTCGTACCTGCACTGATCGACTTTTTCAATGCTTCTTTGGAATCGGGAGTGATGCCAGAGGACTGGAGAGAGGCATATTTGGTCCCGTTACACAAAAGTGGAAGTAAGGATGTGGTTGAAAACTACAGGCCGGTTAGCCTAACCTCTGTGGTAAGTAAATTATTGGAAACGCTGCTGAAAGAGAAAATAGTGAGGTTTCTCGAGTCCAACAGATTACTGGATCCGAGGCAGCATGGATTCACCAGAGGAAGGTCTTGTCAGACAAATCTGATTGATTTCTTTGACTGGGTTACCAAGGAGTTGGACCGAGGGAGAGCCCTAGATGTGGTGTATTTAGATTTCAGTAAAGCCTTTGACACAGTTCATCACAGGTGACTTATAAGCAAACTGAGCACCCCTAGGGATGGACCCTAAAGTTACTGCTTGGGTTGGAAATTGATTGAGTGGGAGGAACTCACTCTGAGGAGAAGGAGGTTACCAGTGGTGTGCCTCAGGGATCTATCCTTGGTATGATTCTTTTTAACATCTTTGTTAGTGATATTGCGGAAGTGCTGTCAGGTGAGGTTTGCCTCTTTGCGGATGATACCAAAACCTGCAATAGAGTAGACGCCCAGGAAGGTGTAGATAACATGAGGGGGGATCTAGCTAAGCTTGAAGAATGGTCTAGAATTTAGCAGCTCAGATTTAATGTTAAAAAATGCAAGGTCATGCATTTGGGCTGCAGCCAAAATTCCAAGGGTGCGATATAGTATAGGGGTGAAGTACTTCTGTTCACAAAAGAAGAGCGGGACCTAGGTGTGATTGTGTCTGATGATCTTAAAGTAGTTAAATAGGTAGAAAAGGCAACGGTGAAAGCTAGAAGGAAGCTTGGGTGCATAGGGAGAGGAATGGCCAGCTGAAGAAAGGAGATGATAATGCCTCTATATAAGTCTTTGGCGCGACCTCATTTGGGGTATTGTGTGCAAATCTGGAGACCGCACCTTCAAAAGAATATAAACAGGTTGGAATTGGTGCAAAGGGTTGCTACTAAAGTGGTTAGTGGTCTTCTTTAAAAAGCATATGAGGGCAGACTTAAGGAACTTGATATATACACCTTAGAGGAAAGGCGGGATAGAGGTGATATAACCATGCATGCAGAGATAGAGCAGTGATACTAACTGAAGCAGGAGAAGAGGTACAGAAATCTAAATGATTGTAATCTTTGTAGACCCTTTCTTGGTTAAATAAATACTGTAAATACATTGATTTTGTTTGCTCCGATCACATTAACCCTTTGATTATCATAGCCTGTTCATATGATGTTAAATATTTACTCCTCAGTACTTGTTTTTATTCCAGCTAGGCATTTGATTTGAAGGAGAAATACTAGCATCACCTGAACAGAGTTCTGAAAGGAGTTTTGGGACTGGGGGTGTAGCCCATCATTAGTACTAATGAGAAAGGGAGCCCTGATGCATAGGTTGAAGGGGGGGGGGGGGGCGCCAGAGACCCTAGCACCAGCTCTACCATAATAGATGGGTATCTAAAAGGATTAAGATCATCAAAGATATTTAGAAAAATCAAAAACATCAAACTGAAGCATGCTGCATTAACAGAAGACAACCTGAAATTTATATGTTCCAACAATAAATTGAAAGTAGCAGCAGAAGCACAAAAACTGCAAAGATATGAAGAAAACAGAAAATGAAGATATTAAAATTAACTACTTAGAGAGAACTCAAAACAGTTTTTCCTTTTCTAAAATCACAGAGGCACCGAGGAGGAAACTGCACATCTTCTTTCCTCCTCTAAATTCACTACCTACACCTCTAAACCCATTCCCATCAGTCTACTAAGCTCTGTCTCTTCTGCTGTCTTCCCTTCCATCTGTCATATCCTTAACCTATCACTTTCTACTGCAGTTGTTTCTGCGGCCTTCGAGCATGCTCTGGTCACACATCTCCTCAAAAAGCTTTCACTGGACCCTCCCTGTCCTTCCACTTATTGGCCTACCTTTTTCCTTTCCTTTGCTTCAAAACTACTTGAACAAGTGATTCACCACCACTGTCTTGACTTTCTTTCCTCTCATTCCCTTCTGGATTCATTTCAATCTGGCTTTACTCTTCTACATTCTACAGAAACAGCTCTTGACAAAGACTTCAGCAACTTGATCCTTGCCAAGTCCAAGGGCCTTTACTCAATCCTCATTCTTCTTGATCTTTCTGCTGCCTTTGACACTGTTGATCACCATCTTCTCCTCAAAACCCTGTCATTGCTTGGACTTATGGGCTCTGTTCTGTCCTGGTTTTCTTCTTATCTCTCCCATTACATTTTTAGAGGCCAATTCAGTGATGTGTGTCCCTGGGCTGTCCGGACGTCCAGGCATCCAGATGGCCTGGGGATGCACCCGATTCAGGCACCCCAGATGTCCCGATACTTACCCAGCTAGCCCAGACAGACTGCTGCATGGAGCCACAGTGACATGGCCTCCATTTGTCATGGCATCACAACTCCATGTAGGAGTCGCGATCCCTGGCAGACCCCAAAATGTCCCTTTTCCTGCCACCCAAACTTCAGTCGGGCCTACTGTGGCCAAGATCAGGCTGCAGGGAACCCCATGCATCCCCTCACCTCACTTTCCATGCCTGGCTGCTGCAAGTGTCTCCATCTAGGGAGAATTATTGCATCTCTGACTTGGAATAAGTCCCCCATCCAAATGGCCGACCTCGGATGTACAGGGTCAACCTTGGAATCAGCCTTTTACTTCCGGGGTCAGGTGCCCACCCACTGCCCACCCCCTTCAGCCCACAAACAGAGCTCCCCGCACATCTTGCCTGTATGTATGGGGAGCTCTGTTGGCTGCAGCGGCACCATGGCAATTAGCAGGGATTTTCATCCAAACCGAACATCCACCCCTGCTATACGCAAACCGGAATCTACCCCTTAGTGTATGTTCTGATGGATCCTCCTCTACTGCCATCCCATTTTCAGTTGGTGTAACTCAGGGCTTTGTCTTGGAACCTCTTCTTTACTCTCTCTATCCTCAGTCCTTTGGTGCACTTACTCTATCTCCTCCCATGGTTTTTAGGACCATCTTACACTGACGACTCTCAGATCAACCTCTCTGCACCAGAAATCTCTCCAGGAATTCAGACCCGTATCTCTGCCTGCTTATCTGAAATTGCTGCTTGGATGCCCACTGCTATCTGAAATTGAATATGGCCAAAACTGAGCTCCTTATCTTTCCCCCTAAATCTACCTCCCCCTTCCTCCCTTCTCTATTTTTGTGGATAAGAACGTAACATAAGAACATAAGAAATACTATATTGGGTCAAACCAAGGTTCATCAAGCCCAATATCCTGTTTCCAACATTGTCCAGTCCAGGTCCATTGTCCAGTCCAGGTTACAAGTACATGACAGGTTCAACAATGCTTGTCCCAGGACAAGTAGTGGATTTCCAAGGTCCTCTTTAATAATGGTTTATGGGCCTTTCCTCCAGGAACATGTCCAAATCCTTTTTAAACTTAACATCCTCTGGTAACAAATTCTAGAGTTTGATTATAAGTTGAGTGAAAAAGTATTTTCTCTTATTAGTCTTAAATGGGTTACATTGTAGCTTCATTGCATGTCCCCTGGTCTTTTTACTTTTTGATGGCGTAAACAACCAATCTATATTTACCCATTCTACTCCATTCATTAATTTATAAACCTCCATCATATTTCCCATCAGCCTTAACCTTTTAAGCCTTTCCCCATAGGGGTATCCTTCCATCCCCTTTACCATTTTATTGGCTCTTTTCTGTACCTTTTCTAATTCTACTATACAGTATCCTTTTTAAGATATGGTGAACAGAATTTCACACAATATTCAAGGTGCGATCACACCATGGAACAATACAGAGGCATTATAATATCCTTGGTTTTATTCTCCGTTCCTTTCCTTATTATTCTATTTGCTTTCTTGACCATTGCCACACACTGGGAAGAGGGTTTCAATATATTATATCCACAATGATGTTTGAATCTTTTTCCTAGGTGGTGCTTCCTAGTGAGGAAACTTGCATTGTGTAACTATAGTTTGGGTTGTTCTTTCCTAGATGCATACATTTGCAGTGGTCCACATTAAATTTCATCTGTCATTTTGATGCCCTATCTTATTTACTTATTTATTTACATTTTTTTATATACCACGCTATTCCCCATCAGTGCGGTTCACATGGAACAATTAAACTACGCATTCACAAGGATGATCTGCGTTTACAATTAACAGGTGATAGAACTTGGGTCAAGAACATTGGTAACTATTTACATCTGTACACTATCTGTACAATAGTGATAAGGAGTCCCATTTGTGCTACGTTGGTCAGCTCGATATTGCGGTTCTTGTGGAGCCAACATCAGGGTAATACAGTAGGAAGAGGTGATGTTTCAGAGTCTTCCTAAACTGTGTTAGCTTGGTGATTGAACGGATGCTGGGTGGGAGAGTGTTCCAGCATCTAGGCGCACAGAACCTAAAAGCCTTGTTTGCTGTTGCCTGGGTACAGTTGGTTATTTCTCTAGGAACTACTAGCTTATTGACTGCTGTCGACCTTCTAGCTCTATTAGGTGGAATGCGCCATATGAGTTCAGTTAGGGATAAAGGGGAGAGGTCATTCATGATTTTGAAAGTGAGTATGAAGATTTAGAAAGTGATCCTTGGGGATTGTATGGGGAGTCGTTTCAGGATAGGAGTCAAGTGATCCCGGCTGGCTGCTCCTTGGAGAACTCTTGCTGCTGAGTTCATGGCCAGTTGTAGGGGATGCAGAGTGGATTTAGGTATCCCCTGGAGTATGGCATTTGCATAGTGTGGTAAGGAGAGTGTAGCTCAGCATGGAAATAAAAGAGAAAGAAGAACCTTTTCTTCTTTTCGGGGGATGGGTACACTAGAACACATACACCACAGCAAAATCCCTGAGAGAAACCAAGAGGGTAGAGCTAGGTTTAAGCCACTCCCAGACTCCATGACAACCCCAGGTGGGAGTAGGAGGTACAAGTGGGTGGAGTCAGAGAGGGAGGTGCCCTGCTCAATGTTTAAGTTTGAGAGAACAAACAAAGTTCGGAGAAGCAGGCAAGTGAGAAGCAGCCAGGGGAAAGGCAGCCAAGCAAGAAGCAGCCCAGAGAGAAGCAGCCACAAAGAGAGCAGCAGCAGAGACAAGAGCAGCCAGCACTGCAGCCAAGGAAGCTACAGAGAAGGTTCCAGGCAGAGGTCCAAACAGACTGGCAAGAGGGAGAGAGAGAAAAGGTTGGCTTTGAGAAGGCTAAGGCAAGAGTGCTTAGACTCCTCTAATGAAGGGTCTGTCTGCAGGCAGCAGAAGCCCCAGGAAGGGAAGTGGAGGTCTTACCCTGATTCCCTGTCTAGCTCAGAGGCAGAGAAAGTCACAAGCCACAGAAGCCTCAGCCAGGAAGGTGCTGCAACAAGACTCCAAGGTAGGAGAAAGAAAGCAGTAAACCCAAAACCCTGTGTTTCTTGCTCTGTCTCTGAAGAGAGGTTTAGGCCTGAGAAAACCCGGTTTAGGAAAAAGGGGTTTTCAGGAGAAACTGAACAGGAGAAGCCCGTTGAAGTCCTACCTAGAGGAGAAGGGGCCATTCAGTGGAATAGGCTGTTTAACCTGTTAAAGAACATTAAGCATAAAGTGCCCGAGCGTTTTCAAACTTTGCCAAGATACAGCTCAGCAGAAAGCATGGAGGTAAAAGGTAAAGAAAGTGACCTGACTTCAGCTTGTTCTGAGATGGACTGTGATATGTGTATTGTGGCTAAGTAATGAAAGCCTGAGAGCAGTGAGAAGTTAGGAATTGTAAATACATGTGCTTTATGATTACGGAATTGAGAAGCATCATAAAGGGAAAAGAAAAGAAAGCCTGTGTAAATAATTATACTACAACACTGATTGTAAGCTTTGCTTTAATGGGAGAAGATTATCCTTTATTTTCTTTGACTTGAGTGTACAACTGCTTTAAAGATTTGTCACCCGCTTGCCACGGAAGCTAATAAAATTCCTGTGTGCTTTGAAACAACCACTTGGTTCATTTATCTCTATACATACCTACAATCCTTGGTAAAGAGGAATTCAAGATAGCTTCCCATCCCTACTAGGCGACCACCTGGTAGGGGCGCGACCGCCACAGGTGGCGTAGTTTTTCGGATTCAGCATTCCAGCGGTCAAGTGGTGCGTGTCCAAGCTTGTACCTCGGGATGAGGAGGATCCAGGAAGGACGGAGTGACCGGACCGAGAGAAAACGCAGAGGGAAAATCCGGAGTGGAATCGGATCCGGAGAGCTGTTGTCTGGTGGTAAAGCGAAGACCTGCATCAGAATCAGGTAACCCGTAGGCTAGAGGGGGATAAGCCTAGGATTCTGATGTAAGGGGCCACCAGGTACTCACTAGGAGAAAGTGGGAGAAAAAAAAAAAAGTGCTGCACTTTGTGTGGTTTCTCTGTGTTTGTGTTCCCAGAAAACGCGGTCCAGGATGGAGACAGTGGACATATTGGCCTGGGTGGCAGACCAGTTCGCCAAACAGAGGGAGATGGTGGCAGTGAGCCAGGAGCAAGCGGCGTCCATGCTTCGTGCTCAACAGCAACCCCTACTGGAGGTGATGGCGAGGTGGATCCGGACCCAGGAAGAAGCGACCAAGGTGGCACAGACTGTACAAAAGGCACAGGCCGTACCAGGTGCACAGGTTGTTTTTCCAGGAGGGGAAGGCCCTGGTACTGGAACTTTCTCATGTGGCCGCCTTACTAAAAAGGACAATATTGATGATTTTATTGAGGCCTTTGAAAGAATAGCTGTTTTTGGCTCAATGGCCGAAGGAGCAATGGGCCATGAGATTTGCTATTACCCTTAGTGGGGAGGCTTTAGCAGCCTACAGGGAAATGCCGGTTGCATTGGTAGCTGAGTATGAGCATGTAAAGAAGGCCATAAGAAATTGGATGGGGTTAAGTCCCTCGGTCTATCGGAGGCTTCTGAGAGCATGTGTATTGAAGGAGGGTGAAACACCCCAAGCTTTATACCATAGAATAAAAAGCTTAGTTTATAAATGGCTTGTACCTGAGAATGGCAGTATAGACTCTGTTATTGATACTGTGATACTGGAACAATTTACAGAAGCTGTACCTAAAGAGTTGCAAAGTTTTCTGGTAATGAAGAACTGTAAAAACACCCAGGAAGCCATTGCGTTGGCTGAGTGCTTTCTGGAGGCCAAGAAATTAAGCCTCAAGAAAGAGGGCGTTTTTCAGAGGGCAGGTACAGAAAGGCAGGAAAGGAATGCAACCTTTACTAGCCATAAGATAGAAAGGAATAAACCCATGGAAGGCAGATATAACCTGCAGAGAAAATGTTTCTCTTGTGGTGAGCCAGGTCACCTTAAGAGAAACTATCAAGCAAGGAAAGCTTTTGTAATCACACGTCCCAAGGAGATAGGTGAGGGATTCCTCCTATCCGTAGAGGTGGAAGGGATACCCACAGAAGCTCTACTAGACTCAGGGGCCAGCCAGTCCATGATTTCCAGCAGGCTGTGGAAAAAGATAGAGGCCCAGAGACAGTGCTTACAAGAGTCCTCAAGGGGGCAGGTTAAAATCAAATGTGTCCATGGGGCTGCCTCCACCTATCCTCTCCAGAGTGTTAGGATAAAGGGGTTAGGCAGTGGAAGGGAGGTAGCAGTAGCAGTGATACCTAGACTCCCACATGATATGATATTGGGCCGTGACTGGTCCCAGTTCAGGAAGGGGGTAGAGAAACAGCTGCAGGAGGAAACAGGCCTGGTAACCACACGCATAGACACCAACCCTTCAGGGGAGGATAAGAGGGAAAAGGTGGTACGCCCCAGGGCTGATACAGGGGGAATAGTACCCGCTCCCTTGTTCGGAAAGAGAGTAAACCCGGGGAGGTCAGCAGATGCTCAGTGGGAAAAACAAGTTCCAAAACAGAAATTTGTGATAAGGTTCTGTAGGACTACCCCTGAGGTGAGAATTCCCAAGCGGGCTACTGAACAAGCTGCTGGTCTGGATCTTTGTAGCGCGGTAGCGGTGGTCATTCCAAAACAAGGGAGGGCCATAGTGAACACCGGACTCCGGGTAGAAATACTGCCCGGGTGTTACGGACGGATTGCGCCCAGATCTGGCCTCGCCCTTAGGAATTTTATAGATGTAGGCGCAGGGGTTGTAGATCCAGATTATAGGGGGGAATTGAAGTTTGTCTTGTTTAATTTCTCGCAAGAGAACTTTAGAGTGGATGTAGGAGATAGGGTGGCACAATTAATTTGTGAAAGGGTAGGTTTTCCGCCCATAGAGGAGGTGGATGAGCTCTCCTCTACCACCAGGGACTCCAGGGGATTCGGTTCCACGGGCATAACCAAAATAGAGGGGCTAATGGCCTGTTGTATAGAAAAAGAGGAGGACGATCTGGGACCCCAACTTGCAAAAGGTAGTGTAGATCCTGTTTATAGGATTGGGAAAACTTAAAAAGGAGTCAGAGTAAACAAAAATCTTATCACGACCGGTGAGCAAGGCCACGTCTCTTAAAGGTCGGGGATAAGGTTATGGTAATGGTAGCTGCAGGAAACTCTAGGTTTGAGAATTCCTGGAAAGGCCCTTACAAAATAGCGAAACGGCTCGGACCAGTGTCTTATGCTGTGGATACTGGACGGGGGAAGCAACAGGTATACCATATTAATCTGTTGAGGCTATGGCAGGAGCGTATAGGGAATGTCCAGCTAGCCCTAAGAGTTGGTAATGATTCTCAACCCATGCCTTGTATTACGTGCTGTTCGCGGGTTAATGCACCAGCCCGTAATAGTCTGAGGGGGGGGGGGGGATATGTGGTAAGGAGAGTGTAGCTCAGCATGGAAATAAAAGAGAAAGAACTTTTTCTTTTTTTCGGGGGATGGGTGCACTAGAACACATACACCACAGCAAAATCCCTGAGAGAAACCAAGAGAGTAGAGCTAGGTTTAAGCCACTCCCAGACTCCATGACAACCCCAGGTGGGAGTAGGAGGTACAAGTGGGTGGAGTCAGAGAGAGAGGTGCCCTGCTCAACGTTTAAGTTTGAGAGAACAAACAAAGTTGTGAGAAGCAGCCAGGGGAAAGGCAACCAAGCAAGAAGCAGCCCAGAGAGAAGCAGCCACAAAGAGAGCAGCAGCAGAGAAAAGAGCAGCCAGCACTGCAGCCAAGGAAGCTACAGAGAAGGTTCCAGGCAGAGGACCAAACAGACTGGCAAGAGGGAGAGAGAGAAAAGGTTGGCTTTGAGAAGGCTAAGGCAAGAGTGCTTAGACTCCTCTGGTGAAGGGTCTGTCTGCAGGCAGCAGAAGCCCCAGGAAGGGAAGTGGAGGTCTTACCCTGATTCCCTGTCTAGCTCAGAGGCAGAGAAAGTCACAAGCCACAGAAGCCTCAGCCAGGAAGGTGCTGCAACAAGACTCCAAGGTAGGAGAAAGAAAGCAGTAAACCCAAAACCCTGTGTTTCTTGCTCTGTCTCTGAAGAGAGGTTTAGGCCTGAGAAAACCCGGATTAGGAGGAAGGGGTTTTCAGGAGAAACTGAAAAGGAGAAGCCCGTTGAAGTCCTACCTAGAGGAGAAGGGGCCATTCAGTGGAATAGGCTGTTTAACCTGTTAAAGAACATTAAGCATAAAGTGCCCGAGGTTTTCAAACTTTGCCAAGATACAGCTCAGCAGAAAGCATGGAGGTAGAAGGTAAAGAAAGTGACCTGACTTCAGCTTGTTCTGAGATGGACTGTGATATGTGCATTGTGGCTAAGTAATGAAAGCCTGAGAGCAGTGAGAAGTTAGGAATTGTAAATACATGTGCTTTATGATTACGGAATTGAGAAGCATCATAAAGGGAAAAGAAAAGAAAGCCTGTGTAAATAATTCTACTACAACACTGATTGTAAGCTTTGCTTTAATGGGAGAAGATTATTCTTTATTTTCTTTGACTTGAGTGTACAACTGCTTTAAAGATTTGTCACCCGCTTGCCACGGAAGCTAATAAAATTCCTGTGTGCTTTGAAACAACCACTTGGTTCATTTATCTCTATACACAACTACAATCCTTGGTAAAGAGGAATTCAAGATGGCTTCCCGTCCCTACTAGGCGACCGCCTGGTAGGGGCGCGACCGCCACAATAGTCAAAGTGTGGGATGATTAAAACTTGATAAACTGTCCGGAAGTCATCTGGATCAAATAGGGGGCGAAGGTGTCTGAGAGTTCAGATTTTATAGTATACTGCTCTTGCTATATTACTTATATGTGTCTTCATGTCTAGTCGCTGGTCCAAGGTGACTCCCAGGTATCTGATCGAGGATTTGGTAGTGAGTTCTGCTTCCTTAACCTTCAGGTATAGTGGTGTGATGAAGCTTGGATTCCTAGTGATGAATAGGACCTCCGATTTCTTATGCTGGATTCGTAGATTCTGTGTTAGTAGCCAGTTTGATACTGTGTTGAAACAGTCAGTTAGTGGGGAGAGGTCGGGGCTCTCTGTAGAGAAGGGCATGTACAGGAGCACATCATCGGCATATAACAGGCAGCTCACTTTGAAAGACCGAATGATGTCGCAGATAGGCTGCATGTAGATGTTAAACATCAGGGCGGAGAGAGAGGATCCCTGCGGGATTCCTTGGTTCAGGTGGAACGGCTCTGATGTAGACCCCCCTGATTGTACATGCTGCCATCTATCCGAAAGATACGACTTGCACCACTCTAGCGC
Source organism: Ichthyophis bannanicus (assembly GCA_033557465.1). Taxonomy (NCBI): domain Eukaryota; kingdom Metazoa; phylum Chordata; class Amphibia; order Gymnophiona; family Ichthyophiidae; genus Ichthyophis; species Ichthyophis bannanicus. The sequence continues at coordinate 1,151,390,551 of CM066032.1, forward strand.
TGTGTCTTGTATCCCTTTCCCCTTGAGACGTTGTAGGAGGAGCTCGTGGGAGGCTGAGTCAAAAGCAGCTGCTATGTCCATGAAAATGAGCACATATCCATGACGGATGTTATCGATTCCCGCTATTATGGTGCTAAAGAGACTGGTGAGGAGTGTTTCAACACTGTGCGCATCTCTAAAGCCATGTTGACAAGGATCCAGCGGAGCAGAAGAGTCAATGTGATCTTGAATTTGTCTTCCAATTTATCAAGGTCCTCTTGCAATATTTCAGAATCCTCTTGTGTTTTAACAACTTTGAATAATTTTGTGTCATCTGCAAATTTGATCACCTCACTTGTTATTCCTATTTCCAGGTCATTTATGAATATGTTAAAAATTAGCAGGCCCAGCACAAATCCCTAAGGTACTCCACTATTCACCTTTTTCCACTGGGAAAATTGACCATTTAATCTTACACTCTGCTTTCTATCTTTTAGCCAATTCCTGATCCACAATAGTACACTGCCTCTAATCCTATGACTTTTTAATTTGGCCAAGATTCGCTTATGAGGGACCTTGTCAAAGGTTTTCTGAAAATCCAGATACACTATATCCACCAACTCTCCTTTGTCTACCTGTTTATTCATACTTTCAAAAAAATATAACAGATTAGTAAGACAAGACTTTTCTTGCCTAAATCCATTTTGGCCTTCTGCCATTTCACCATGACTATCTACGTGTTCAGTAATTTTATTATTTATAATGGTTTCTAACATTTTTTCTAGTACTGACGTCAGACTCACTGGTTTGTAGTTTCCTGGATTTACCCTGGAACCCTTTCTAAAAAATTGGTGTTACATTGGCCATTCTCCATTCTTCCAGTACTAGAGATGATTTTAATGATAGTGCACAGATTAATATTAGTAGGTCTGAAATTTCATATTTCAGTTCTTTCAACACCCTCGGATGTATACCTTCCAGTTGAGGTGATTTATTACTCTTCAGTTTATCAACTAGTTGTAGTACATCTTTCCGGTTTATCAATCCCTTTCAGTTCTTCCGATACATCACTTTTAAAAACCATTTCTGGCATGAGTAACTTCCCTTCATCTTCTTTAGTAAAGACTGAAGCAAAAAATTCATTCAGATTCTCTGCATGGCCTTCTCCTCCTTTAGCACCCCTTTTATTCCTCTAACATCTAATGGACCACTGACTCTCTCACAGGGTTTTTGCTATGAATGTACTTGGAAAACCTTTTTATTATGTGTTTTTGCTTCCATGGCAAGCTTTATTTCAAATTCTCTATTTGCCTGCATCTTTCCCATTTTTGTCTTTTGGCTGCTTTTTCCATTTCCTGAAAGGTGTTTTTTGGCTACAACAGTCTCTCTGACTACACCTTTAAACCATGCTAGCAGTGTTTTGGACTTCTTTTCACTTTTCTTAAAGCATGGAATACATCTGGTCTGGGCTTTCAAGATAGTATTTTTAAACAATGCCCATGATTGATGTAAATCTTTAATCTTTGCAGCTGCTTCTTTTAGTTTTTTCTTTACTATTCTCCATTTATCATATTCTCCCTTTTGAAAGTTAAAGGGTGGTACTGTTGATTTCCTTGCCATCCTGTTCCATTTATTAAATCAAATGTGATCATGCTATGATCACTATTGCCAAGTTACCCCAACACCTTTATCTCTTGCACCAGATGCTGTGTTCCACTAAGGACTAAGTCCAAAATAGCTTCCCCTCTGGTCAGTTCATGAACCAGCTGATCCATGAAACAGTCATTTATTTCATCTAGAAACTTTATCTCCCTTGCATGTCCTGCTGTGGCACTGACCCAGTCTATACCAAGGTAATTGGTGTCACGCATTGTTACTGAGTTGTAACTTGCGTTAGCTCCCTTGATTTCTTTTAGCATTTCATCATCCATCTGTCCATTCTGGCCAGGAGGATGGTAGAACACCTCCACTGCCATTACCTTCCCCTTTTTACATGGGATTTCTATCCATAGAGATTCTACAGTGTATTTTCTTTCCTGCAAAACTTTAATCCTATGTAACTCAATGCCCTCTCTAACACCTCCACCAATTTGATCTACTCTATCATTGTGATATAGTTTCTCTTTAAAGGTTGATGCCAGCAGCCTGGTTCCATCTCGGTTAAGGTTGAGCTAATCCCTTCAGAAAATCCCCTCCCTTCCCCAGAATGTTGCCCATTTCCTAATGAATCCAAAACTTTCTTCTTTGCATTGAGACCTCATCCATGCATTGAGACCTCAGGGGTCAGCCTGCCTTTTGGGTCCTGCACATGGAACGGGAAACATTTTGGAGAATCCTACCCTGGAAGTTCTGGATTTCAATTTTCTACCTAAAATCCTAAATTTCACCTCCAGAACCTCCCTCCCACACTTTCATATGTCATTAGTACCAACATGTACCATGACATCAGGCTCTTAGCTAGCACTATCTAAAACTTTATCTAGGTGGAACATGAGGTCCACTACCTTCACACCAGCAGGCATGTTACCAGGGGATCCTCATGTCCACCAGCCACCCAGCTATCTACATGCCTAATAATCGAATCACCAGCTATAATGCCCATCTTAACCCTTCCTTCATGGACATATGTCCCTGGAGAAATCCCTTCAGTGTGTGAGGGCTTTACATAAGCTGGAGGACAGTTCCTAGCTACAGGATCACTTCCTGCCACACCAAGGCAATGCTCTCTTTTCATGTGACCTCTCCTCCATAGCAACTGCTGCCAGACTGGAGGTAGAATTTCAGTACTATGTTTCTGTAGGAATTGTCTATATACCTCTCTGTCTTCCTTATGTCCTCCAAGTCTGCTACTCCAGCCTCCAGAGATCGGACTCGTTCCCTGAGGGCAAAGAGCTCCTTGCACCTACTGCACACGTAAGACCCTTCATCAACTGGAAGAAAATCATATATGTGACACTCAATGCAAGACTGGATAGCCCCCATTTTGTTGCTGGATTGCTATCTACATCTTATTTTTAAGGTTTTGTTTAGCTATTTATGTTGTTTACTTACTTAACGTTTCTAGGGATACGTGTACTGATACAACTATATCTGATAAGTTTAAGAGATTTAGTTCATCTCAAGATTAACTCAAGATTAATTTCAGGGCATTAATTAATCTGTTCCTAGTGAGGATAACCAGCTGAACCTGAAAGTGAATTTTACCACCTCTTCCCCTTTAATAGGTTTAAGAGCCTATAAAGATAAGATTATGCCTGGGGTGGATGGGAGGAAAACACTTAGCAAAAGATGGCTTTCTACATTTCCCTTACCTGTGCTTCTAAGGTAATCTTAACAATTTCTTGTATGATTCACCCAGCCCCTGGTTTTATAGAGGGGGCCATTCAAATTGCCACTTTGATGTATCACTTGGCTTTAACAACTATTTAAAACAATTTCACAGATTTCTGGCCCCCTAACTGGAAGGCCAGGATAACACTATACTCCTCCCTGTTTTCTCTGCTCACAACCTTGGGGTCATCTTTTGAAACTACAATCTCTTTTTCTACACACATTCAATAGATAACTACAACTTGTTACTTCCTTCTCTAATACATCTGCAAAATTCATTCCTTCCTTTCTAAACATACTACTAAGACCCTTATCCATTCTCTAGTCACCTCCTGTTTGGATTATTGCAATCTGTTTCTTGCTGGTCTCCCTCTGAATGATTTCTCTTCCCTTCAATTGCTCAAAACTTAACTGCACATTTAGCCCTCTGCCGGTGTTGCTATGCTCATGTAACCTCATTTCTCAAGTCACTTCACTGGCTTCCTATCTGTTTCTTCATCCAGTTTAAACTTCTTCTGTTGACCTATAAGTGCATTCACTCTGTGGTTCCTCACAACCTTTCCTCTCTTATCTCACCCTGCACCCCGCCTCAGGAACTCCACTCTTCTGGCAGATCCTTACCACTCTCACTTTCCATTAGTAAAACCTCTCCTATTGCATATATTTAAATAGTTTTTCTCATTCAATAATATACCATGCTCCACACATTTCAGGGAAAATAAATGGTTCACAGGAGAATAAAGAACAAAGCACCGAGCATTGATGCCATCCCCACTGAAGTATTACAGCAATTGAATGAAGCTATTACCATACTTACAAGGCTCTGCCAGAAAATTTGGAAGATAGGTTCATGGCCAACTTACCGGAAAACATCTGTGTTTATACCATGTGATAAGGAAGCTTATCATAGCTCAGGAAGGGGCTATAGAAAAGGTGAAGTGTCTCTGAACAAGCAACCTGTCAGTGCTGGTAGAAATGAGAAAGCAGAATTTTGCCATAAAAGACTACCAGTCCCAGAATGCACCAGGTTTCCAACAGCCATGAGAGGAGCTGAAGTGAGAAAACGTGTGTTCAATCAAAAGGGATATGAGATAATCCCCAAGCACTCATTGCAAAGGGCAGGGCTTGATTCAGCACAGCTGTGCTGTGCTAGGATGGAACACTCATCTCAAAGGGCAAGGCCTGATTCAGCACAGCTGTGCTGTATTAGGGGGGAGCACTCATCTAAGCAGAATAAGAGTAGAGTTTATTCTACAGATGACCATCTTCATGATCACCTTGGATATCCAGAGAATTATCCTCAGTTTCATCTGAAGGATCATCAGAAGCAGAAGCCAAACCGGACGGACAGAGAGGGAAAGAGACCCTGTGGAAGAAGAAAGAGGAGAAAAGCCTTTGAGAGGTCTAGAAGAGTCCAAAGCAGTACGTATACTGGGAGGTATTCCAAGGGCCAGCATACACCATTGGACTGGGGAAAGCCAGAGGAATGGTGCTGCAGAGCTAGGAATCACCAGAGGCTACCTGTGAGGGAGACGGCTGCACGTGGAAGGGACCCTAAGACCTGTGCCAGAAGGAATGTGAAGAGAGATCCAGTGTCCATGGATCTGGATTGGAAGGCTGGACATAAGAACTGGACTACATACTGGCCAGGCTATATAGAGAGGAACTCTAGCAGCAATGGAAGCTCAGGTATGAACACTGATCTATGCCCTAGCTATAACCTTGAAAGACAGCAGGGAAACAAGTATTCTCCTGAAAATGCTCCATTGAAAGATTCATCTGTGCCAATCCAAGATATTGAACCCATGCTTGTTGAACAAGGGGGAATAATAGCAGATGAGGATCCTGTTTATATGGACTGCTCTCTATCTAAACTCCGTTGGTAACTTTCTGTTATAAAGTACAGCAACCATCACAAAGAAATACAAATTTGTTCTTTAATCTACTCAGAAAAGCTCCTGAAGCAGGATTTGACCCACACAGTACAAAGCAAGCCAGCTAAGGGGTTTCAGCTGGATAACTGCTAGCAATTAAGCCTTACCTAATTGCTTGTGAGCTAGGAGAGAATCATTTCTGTATCTGTGTGGGAAGTAATCAGAAGTTAATCTGAAAAGAACAGTTTTTTTCTTGCTTTGTGGCTTTGCATTTGTTGTTTTCCTGATTTTGACTTTGTTTTTCCAAGTTAACACTGAAAGCAAGTTACCTGATTTTATGTGCTACCAAGCATATCTGTGTTGGGAGAAATAACCCCATAAATAAATATCTTATTGGCTTTACCCAAGAGCACAACTAAATTATTGTCAGCAGCTGTGTCTGGTGTGAATGAACTACATTGCCCACAATACCTTGCAAATCATATAGATATATGCACTTGCCAAGACTGTGAAGATTATCACCCAGGCAGCCGTCTGACAACCAATTCTGAAGAAAGGTGATCTGACTGACTGTGGAAATTATCACACAATTGCTCTGATCCCACATGCCAGCAAGATTCTACTCAAGATCATTCAGCAGAGACTACAATCATACCTGGAACGAGAACTGCCTGAAGTGCAAGCAGGATTCAGGAAAGGGCGAGGAACAAGAGACACCATCATGGATTTGAGATGGATCCTTGAAAAGACAAAAAGATATCCATATGTGTTTTATAGACTACAGCAAGGTTTCTGACAGTGTAAACAATGAGAAACTCTGGGCCACATTAAGAAGCATGGGTATACCAGAACACCTGATGCTTCTTGATGAATGGAAAGAGAACTAACAGTTCAAACAGAACTAGGAGAAAAAGAATGGTTGAAAATTAGTAAGGGTGTTGGATAAGGCTGCATTCATTTCCTACACCTCTTTAATTTATATGTAGAACAAATCATCAGAGAAGCAGGACTATATGAAGACAATCAAGGTGTGAAGATTGGTGGAAGACTCATCAATAACCTTCCTTATGCTTATATACACCACACTACTGGCTGAAAGTGAAGACAATCTGAAACATTTGCATCTCAAGATCAAGGAATATAGTCTTAAAATGGGCCTGCACCTTAATGTTAAGAAGACAAAGATCCTGACAACTGGCAAAATCAATAAGTTCATCATTAAAGGAGAAGAAATTGAAATAGTTGACAACTTTAACCTACTTGGATCAACAATCAATAAAGAAAGGACAAGCAGTCAAGAAATCTGATGACACATTGCTCTTGGCAGAATGGCTATGAAGGACCTAGACAAGATTCTCAAGAGCAGAGATTTCTCTCTCCATAAAAAGATTCAACTTGTCCAAGTCATGGTATTGTCAATTACAATTTATGAATGCAAAAGTTGGACAGTGAAAAAGATAGGAAGAAAATTGATGCTTTTGAATTATGGTGCTGGCGACAAATACTGTGTATATCATGGACTGCTCAAAGAACAAACCAGTCAGTTCTAGATGAGATCAAACCTAAAGCTTTCCTTAGAAGCTCAGATGACAAGACTTTGACTTTCATACTTTGGACACATCATGTGAAGAGAGAGATTGTTAGAGAAAGACGTTATGTTTGGCAAGGTAGAAAGTGAACTCAAAAGAGGAAGGCCAGCAATGAGATGGATCAATACAATAACAGCAGTTATGGGTGCCGCTCTATTAACAATGAGCTACCTGACTGACGACTGAACACAGTTTAGGTCAACCATCCAGAGGGTCGCTATGAGTCGACACTGACTCGACAGCACTTAACAATAACAGGAGAATAAAACATACTGTATACTCAAAAAACGAATTTAAATTACATCAGTTAGATAAGGAATGATATCAATCTCTTAGTATGCTTAGCTACTGGATCACTTCTTGTCACACCAAGGTTATGCTCTCCTTTCACATGACCTCTCTCCTCCATGGCAACTGAGAGACTGCCAGACTGGAGGTGGAACTTCAGTACTACGTCCCAGTGGGTCTCATTCGGGGTAGTTTCTCCTAATGGGTTAGTTTTGCACATACCATAGCAGTCGTGAACCTCACTTCTAAGCCAGGGTATGTGGAATATGATCTTCATCTCTCAAAGTTACTGCTAATGCTCGGCGTAATACTTGCATAGTACCAAAGAGAGCCTCCTGCTAGAGTTCATAAGATGTAACATGTATGGGTAGTTTGTGGATCCCAGTACAATGGGAAATATTTCTGCATCTTTCTGCCACATTTTCTTGGTCTGATTGCATTTCTTGATACTTCAAGATCTCCCTCTCCACGCGATTCACAGAATAATCACTCGGTACCGACACTTCTATTATCAATGCCGTTCTGGTGTTCTTCTCCTTTACTACTATTTCAGGTTTTGTGGCATCCAGTTTCTTATCCCTCGGAATGGGACTATCCCAGGTGATCGTAATTTCTTCATTCTCTGTTATTCTCTTAGGGTCATGATCCTAGTGCTTTTCAGGGACATTGATGTTGTAGTGTTTCCAGAGTTTCCAGTGGAGGAGGCATGCTACTTTGTTGTGCCTTTCCATATAGAAATTTTCCGCCATTAGAACTTCACAGCCTGCTATTAGGTGAGTCACTATTTCCAGCTCTTTCTTACAGAATCGGCATATGTCTGTTGTGCCAGTTTTTTCAATACACGCCATAAACCATCTTGTCTGCAATCTTCTGTCCTGGGCTGCAACTATCAATCTTTCATCCTTTGGTTTCAATCTACCTTTCCTCAACCATTCATGTGTCCGTTCTTGATCGACAAAAGGTTCTTGGAGTAACACTCTGTATTTTCCACTGTATTTGTGCATTTGCCACTCTGTTTTTCTTCGCCTGCTGATCTAATTCTTTGAAGAGTTTTTTCTCTTGTTTTGCAAATTCTGTTACTTTCCTTTTCATGCACACCTGTGCACCTTCTTATCGTCGGAACGCTTGTCCAAGTTTGATGATGGAGACAGATTCTGGATATTTACTTTCATATTTCAGCACTTTTTGTGTATTTGGATCTGATGATGCTGTCAGATAGGCTTGGAGGCCTGCGATAGTAGCTCTGTAGGTGTAGTCAATTTCTATAAATCCTAGCCCTCCTTCAGCTCTAGGGATGTAAAATCTTGGCATACACTGATTCTTGTAAATTACTTTATGAGCATGGAGGAGTTTTCTTGTTTGCACATCCAGTTTTTCAAGCTCTTTATGAGGCCAATCCACAATCCCAAAACTGTAGGAGAGTACAGGAATTGCAGCTGATTGATGGCTTGTATCTTATTTTGTGATGTTAAAGCACTTTTCAATAACAGTTTTAATCTCCTATAATATTCTTTACTGATCTTTTCTCTCAATAGTTTCTGTTTGAGTGTCATTCCTTCCTCTATTCTGAGATACTTAAATATGCCTTCCTGTTCAAGGTCCTTGATGTCACAGCCCTCAGTAAGGGAGATGTTTTCGGTTTTGCTCAATTTTCCTCTGAAAAAAAAGTTTCCCTGCACATTTGTCAAGGCCAAAAGTCATCCTGATATCGTCAGAAAAGCTTTTCACTATACGAAGCTGCTCTGCTAATTGTTGGTCACTGGAACTGTAGAGTTTCAGATCTTCTACAAATACTAGATGGGAAGTTGCTTCTGAATTTATCCAGTCTTTAAAATTTAGGTTAAATCCATACCCCAAAGAGTTGATGAGAGCACTCATTGGATTAAGCGCCAAACAAAACAGAAGTGGCAACAGGGAATCTCCCTGAAATATTCTTTGCTGGATCCTAATGTTAAGAATGATGTACTGACCATCCTCATATCTCAAAAAGAGTGTGGATTGCGACTTTTTCATAGTGAACTTAATATACTCTATCAGACCAGAATTTATTTTATACATTTTAAGGCAATGTATTATCCAAGAGTGTGGGATGCTGTCAAAAGCTTTCTTAAGATAAATCCATGCTATACTGAGATTTCTGCCTTTCTTAGCACTGGTCATAATGGCCTTATTCAGCATCAACTGGTCTTTGGTTCCTTATGCTCCTCTCTTATTGCCCATTTGATCTATCGTCATGATGTTATTGAGCTTGATGTGATCGTATATTCTGTCTGCATCTATCACAGTAAACAGCTTATAGATTGTAGGTAAGCAGGTTATTGGTCTATAATTTTTAGGAATGTTAGTCGGGTCTCCCTTCGGAAGGAGAAACGCACTTCCTGAAGTAAGCCATTGCAGTGTTAAATCCAGTCGCTCGAACAATTGATTTTTGCTGTTTGCCAGGTCTTGGTGGAATGATGTTAATTGTTTGAGCCAAAAGTTGGCTACTCCATCTGGGCCAAGGCTTTTCTAGTTGGGAGCTAATTTAACCTGCTTTCCAGCTCTTCCTTTGTTATTACAGGCCATTCCATAGGTTTGATGTTTATTTTTTCTAAATGCTTCTGTATGCTGGGTTACCATTCTGCTTTGTGATTGTGTTGTATAGGGTACTCATATAGCTTTCTCCAGAAGGTTTCGGTTTCGGCTTTAGTTGAAGGTGCTTTTACCATAGTAATACTCTTTCCTAATTTGCTGTAGAATTGTTTTGGGTTTTCTCTAAATAGTTTATTCTGATATCTTTCTTTCCTGTTTTCTTCATAACTTTGCAAGTTTTTGCGCTTCTGACGCTATTTTCAATTTATTGTTGGAACATATAAATTTCTGGTCTTCTTCTGTTAATGCCTCATGCTTCAGTTTGATATCATGGATCTTCCTTAATATCTTTGATGATCTTAATCCTTTTATATACCCATCCAGCAAGGATACCTCTGCACGCAATGATTGTATTTTTTGTTTGATGTGCTTTTTCCAAAGAGGAACTGTTATTGTTCTCTTTTTCTTCTGGCCTTGCAACCTAGATGGTAGTATTCTTGCAGTAATAATTTTAGCTGCACAATATTGTATTTAATTAATTCCAGTGATGTCATTAAATGGTCCCTTTATACTGGATATGGCCTTGTTCATCTTAATTATCATACTTCTAGCCTTAGGTGTTAAACTTAGCTTGGGTAATCTTTCCCTTGCTTGGAATCCAGCATATTCATCTCTTTCCATATGGACTAGAAGTTCTGTCTTGAATTCCTCCACCTCTGGGTCTTTCTCTTCCCTTTCTTTGACCTCCTTTGCCTCCTCCAGTTCAGTTAACTTTTTGACCCTTCCTTTATTCAGCTCACTCTCCTGCAGTTCCAAATCTCTCAACTCCATTTCCCCCTCAACCACTTTTTCCTTTTCTCTGTTTTCCTTTCTTTTGGTACTGTCACTTAGGTCTCCTCCTCCCTGTATGTCTTTGTCCACGGAATCCCTTAGTTGCTTCAATATGTTATCATTCAAATACTTCTTTTCCTTGATCTTCAAAATTAAAGATCTTAAATTTGCATGTTACTTTTTGCAGTTTTTCTAATGGCAAATTTCCTATTTCTTCCAGCTTTTGACGGACTCTCTGTGTATACCCTCTTGATTTAAATATAGGGTTTGTAGCATAAATATAGTAGTACATTATCTCCTCTTTATCTGCAGAATTCCACTTAACTGTAGTTAATCCTCTTAACATTTTCATAAATTTCTGTGGGTGATCTCCTGCCGCAGTGGGTCCATGAACAGGTTTATCTGTGGCAGGGATGTTATCTGCTTCTGCAGCATTTGCACTTTTGCAACCACCTTTGTTAGCCCTAGTGCCTACGCTATGGGTGGGCACCTTTTTATCCTGGGCAACGTGCGGCCAGTATGTATTTTTCTTGTTCATTCCTAACATACTTTAATTATAGTGTGGCCTTGTTGAGATTTGGTATAGATGTTATACAACGGGGTCACCACGTGAAGATACTCAGCAAGACTTGAGGAGGGAACTTTATTCTCTCCCCCTAAGACAGGGGTCTGCAACCTTTAAGACGTAAAGAGCCACTTGGACCCGTTTCCGAAGGGAAAAAAAAACTGGGAGCCGCAAAACCATTGCGACATTTAAAACAAATCTAACACTGCATATATTGTTTCTTACCTTAATGCTATATACGACCCCTACTTTTCCTGTTAAAATATAGGTGTTTGGCCTATACTCGCGGTATAAGACTCACCCTATTCCTTCACACACCAAAAAAAAAAACGCCAGAAAATATCACAACAACAAGTAACAATATTTGATTTCAAAATTATGATGATTTTGTAGTCAAATCACTAATATGAAATAAAATTATTTTTTCTACCTTTGTTGTCTGACCAATTTATTCTTTGATCATGCTGGTCCCGATCTGAGGCTTCTGCTTTCCTGTCTTCTCTTAGCTCTCTTTCTGTGGTCTATGGTCCATCTGCCATTTCTTATCTCTTCTTTCGTTTTCTTCACTTCTTTCCATCAGCCTATTTCCAGTCCCAGTAACCCTCCCCAATATCAGCCCCTTTCCAGTCCTCACTCCCAGTACCTTCCAGTGCTAATCCCCCCGCAACCCCATTACCAGTGCTAGCCGCCCCGAATCAGCCCAATACCAGTCCTACCCCCCATCAGCTCATTACCAGTCCTAGCCTCCCCGAAACAGCTCATTTCCAGTGCTCGTCCCTCAACCCCATTACCAGTGCCCCATCCCTCCATGTCAGCCCCCTCCCTCCCTCCATCCATATCAGCTCCCTCCCTCCATGTCAGCCCCCTCCATCCCTCCATGTCAGCCCCCCTCCCTCCATCCATATCAGCTCCCTCCCTCCATGTCAGCCCCCTCCATCCCTCCATGTCAGCCCCCTCCCTCCATCCATATCAGCTCCCTCCCTCCATGTCAGCCCCCCTCCCTCCATCCATCCATCCATATCAGCTCCCTCCCTCCATGTCAGCCCCCCTCCCTCCATGTCAGCCCCCTCCATCCCTCCATGTCAGCCCCCTCCTCCCTCCATGTCAGCCCCCCTCCCTCCCTCCATCCATATCTGCTCCCTCCCACCATTTCAGCCCCTCCCTCCATCCATATCAGCTCCCTCCCTCCATGTCAGCCCCCCTCCCTCCATCCATCCATATCTGCTCCCTCCCTCCATCCCAGCCCCCCTCCCTCCATCCCAGCCCTCCTCCCTCCATCCATCCATATCTGCTCCCTCCCTCCATGTCAGCCCCCCTCCCTCCCTCCATCCATCCATATCTGCTCCCTCCCTCCATGTCAGCCCCCCTCCCTCCATCCATCCATATCTGCTCCCTCCCTCCATGTCAGCCCCCCTCCCTCCATCCATCCATATCTGCTCCCTCCCTCCATGTCAGCCCCCTCCCTCCATCCATATCAGCTCCCTCCCTCCATGTCAGCCCCCCTCCCTCCATCCATCCATATCAGCTCCCTCCCTCCATGTCAGCCCCCTCCATCCCTCCATGTCAGCCCCCTCCCTCCATCCATCCATATCTGCTCCCTCCCTCCATGTCAGCCCCCCTCCCTCCATGTCAGCTCCCTCCCTTCTTCTGCAGCCGCGGCTCTCTGCCTCTTAGGGAACCGCGGCTGTGCTTTTAAAATCATCTCGGAGCCCTTCCTGTCTTGACGGGCTCCGTGCAGCATTGTCCCGCCTCTAAAGGAAGTTTGTTACTTCCTTTAGAGGCGGGACAATGCTGCACGGAGCCCGTCAAGACAGGAAGGGCTCCGAGATGATTTTAAAAGCACAGCCGTGGTTCCCTAAGAGGCAGAGAGCCGCGGCTGCAGAAGAAGGGAGGGAGCCCATAACGCCATAAATACCGGGCGGGCAGTGTGCTCCGGAGCCGCGGCAAAGGTGAGAAAGAGCCGCATGCGGCTCCGGAGCCGCGGGTTGCCGACCCCTGCCCTAAGAGATGCACATCAATTGAACAACTGCTGCACACCCCTTTAAGTACCTCTATGTCTTCCTTATGTCCTCCAAGTCTGCTACTCCGGCCTCCAGAGATCGGACTTGTTTCTTGAGGGCAAAAAGCTCCTTGCAACTAGTGCACATGTCAGACCCCTCACTCCCTTCCTAGTGGACATATTTAAATTAGTTTTTCTCACTCAATAATATGCAATACTGCACACATTTCAGGGGAAATAAATGGTTCACAGGAGGATAAAACATACCGTATACTCAATAAACTAAATTGCACCAGTTAGATAAGGAGTGATCTCAACCTCTTAGCATTCCATAAAAATTGTATGCCAGATCTCACACACTTTTTGTCCACATAGCTACAGTGTCTCCAGGGTATTCTTTTGCATACTTCAGAAGGGATGGAAGGTGAACTTTCTTGAGAAAGGCTGCCTTTTTGCCATTCTACCATACAGGCCACATTTGTGAACTGCCTAGATATTCTTATCTCATGTACTGTATATTGACCTGTAGACCAGGGGACACAAATTCAAGTAGCTATTCCTCTTGTGTAACTTACATAATTCTTGAAACACCATTTACTTGTAGAACCATTTCCCCCATTCTATTCACATGGTCCTGACATTACCAGTATTTCTCCAGCAGATAACCTGGAGACAATACAGAGATTGTGGTGTGATAGTATTGTGAATGCAGCTAACGTCACCCATTGAGGTGGTGTTAGCTGCATCCGTGATGTCTGAAAAACGTGCGGCTACCACATGCTGTCAATGCCCACAGTAACCACATGGTACAGGCATGCCCACTTGTCGCCCACACCCCAGCCACTCTTGCAACTAATACTCAGTATGCATCTATCGCAGAATATTGCCTGCAGGAGCTGCATTTGGCCTGCATTAGCTGTCGCCATAGCACGCTATTCCCACGTTAGCGCTGCAATGACAACTAATGCCCTTTAGTAAACATCCCCCTTAATGTACATGGAGGTACTCATAGATTCCCCCCACAGATGCCTATTGATCATTTTTCGCTCCACATAGAAATGATCAGCTTTGAAGCAGTTGAATGCCAAGAACCAGGAAAAAAGGTTAAGGAAACAAAATAAAAAGTCATCTTTTTTTCCTGCATATCTTTAGGCAGTGCAACAGACAAGCTGCATGTTTGTTTTGCGATACCATATTTGCGCTGGGAACACATTTAAATACTGCTGTCATCTGTGCCCTAGGGAAAAGTTTAATTAAAAAATATAAAAATTAAAATGAGCATTTTTGAGCACAGTTGGGGAACATTAAACTGTTTTGAAATATGTTCCACTTATAACCAGAGAAAAAAAGTAAAGTTGTATGGCGAATCTGCTGGGGCGCAGGAACGCTGTGCTCTGTCCTTAGGCCATATTCATTAACTATTGATGGCTGAATATGTGGCGGAGGTGATTAATGGAATCTTCTTTTCCAGCAGCTGTGTGTACTACAAAGGCTTCCTGCTGAATTGTGCTTTGAGAACCAGTTAGGACCTCATTAATAATGCTGATTGCAAAAATGAAGAAACTTGTCACTGAAATAACAGATACTCAAGCAGGGACAAGGCAGCCTCAGTAAGACAAAAGGTGTATCTCAGCTTCTGAAAATAGTTCTTATTTATATGTGTTATCCTGGAAGGGAAGATGGTTACAGGCAATTTTGCATTCAACAGTTTCTGTTTCTTTTGAACTCCTATTGGTTACATTTCTAGACAGCAGTGGATTATTTGAGTGCATGAATCTGGAAAATTAATATTACTGCACATGAAATAATGCTGATTTCATCTCAGTTTTCATCCTAATTAGGAGGGCTAGTTACTAAGGTGTGTTAACGTTAACACATCTGAATTCCGTTAATTTTGCATTGGATTTCATGGGGTGAGCGCTAAAATAGCATGCATTATGGTGAATGAATGCTCATTAGCATTGGTGCACTTTCTAATTAGCCCCTACATCCTCCATATTTATGAGTTTTAGACATTAGCACTACGTTGAAAACGATAATTAACACAGTTTGTTAATCTCCTAAATGTGATATTTCCAATTATTCATACAGTAACCTTTTGATTTTAGGCTTTTAATTGAACCCTGTTTCCATTATATTCTATTTCTCTGTCTCTCTTGGCATGTTGTGATAATTTTCAACAGGATACCTATGTGAGAAGTTCCAATAGGTGCCTATATTAACCTTATTTTATAGAGAGAATATAGGCACCTATTCACTTTTATAAAATAGACTCCCAAATCCAACCCCAGTAGCACACAAATGTTTACACACACTTGTCCTGAAAAGGTGTGTGTGTACTCTAGTTGTCATACCGATTTATTATGTAAAATACAGACAGACCTTGCAACCCCTCCCCCCCATGTACTGCCCAAACTCTACCCCCAGGAGCACCTACACAGAGACTATGTAAAAGCAGGCACACTTTTTCCATGCACCTATTTTTCATGCACGTACTGTATGCAGTTATGCAATTTTTAAAAAGCCCTTTTCTGCAGTAAAATTAGCTTTATATGCAAAAAGGCTTTATAAAATTAGCCCTGTGAAAGCAGATTCTAATATGTGCATCCAGGCCCCTGTGCACCTGATTAGAATCAGGACGCACAGAGGCAGATGTGATTCCGATCCCGCTGGGGCTAGACGTGCCCTGTGGGACAGGTCTGGGCCTGTATGTGCAGGCCGGGACCCAATTCTGATGAGCCTGCATGTACAGACCCCTGCCCAGCTAATTTAATCAGGCTCCTGAATGGAGCCGCAGTGCCATTACACGGCAGCTCCATTCAGGAGCCGCGATCCCCGACTGCTTACCACTTTCTCCTTTTCCTGCAGCCCAACCCCCAATCCGGCCTTCCATGGCCAGGGTCAGGCTGCGGGGAACCCCCTTCACCCCCTCACCTTTCCACCGTTGCCTGGGCCTGCCATCCCCTGACATCCAGGGGTACTTATTCTACCTCGGAGGAGGAATAAAAGTCCCCTATCCAGTCTGCTGACCCCAGATGTACAGGGCCGACCTCAGAATCAGCCCTGTACATCCGGGGTCATGGACCGCCCATGTCCCGCCCTCACTCCACCTCCAGAATGCCCCTCCTGCCCCCAAATAAGAATACCCATACAAACTCCTTGTTCATACGTGGAGGCTTCTGCCAGGAATGGAAGGAGGGAGAATATTTACATTACAGAATAGACCCCATAGTGTATTGTTCTGACTCACATACTATAAAGAAATCTGAAAGGAACCAAAGTATAAAATCAAATTGTTCGATTTGTTTAGAGCCTGATTTTATAACAGCACACCTGTGTGATAAGTCCAAAAAGGTGTCTATTTTAAGCTTAATAATGGCAACATAGAGGCCTAGATGCTCTTACCAAATAGGCTCCTAGATTCAATCTCAGTCACTGTTCCCTCTAAGCTGTGCGCGTGTGCGCGCACACACACCTCGCCGAACGAGCGCACATACTTTACAACAGAGCGCACAAAAATTACGGTTCTGATTCTGATAGAAAACAACACAGGCGTCTTAAAATTTAAAAGTTGTGATTGTAATTACTAGAAATTTTCCGCTTCATTTAGTAATCGTCTATTTTCATTTAATTTGATTAAAATCAATGTGGTATACATACTGTATTCTGACGTGAAGTCAAATTTTAAAGTATATAATTCCAAGGGGTATGTTTACTAAAGTGCGGTAAATTTGAATAACGCGCGTTGTATGACGTTAACGATCGTAAGTGCAGTATAACGCACGTAATCACGCGCCTATGACCGTTAACGTCATACTACGCGCGTTAACCGCACGTAATGATCGTAAAGCCCCGCGGCGCGTTAAAACAGCGCAGAAGGTGGAGAGTGGGCGGAGAGAAGGGGTCAATGGGCGGAGAGTGGGCGGGGAGAGGCTCCCCTCTCACTAACGCGCTGAATTTCTGAGCTCAATTCCAACGCGAATGAAAACCTGCCGTTAAAGGCATATTACAGGGAAGAGAAACCATTTCCGTCAGCAATGTACAGCAAAACCTGGGAAACCTACAAAACGTAAGCAGTGTGATACATGTGCACAGAACAAAAGTTCACATAAAACTTTAAAAATGACCACAAGAAATATTGTAGAAAGTATAATCCTGCTGGGCAACAGTGATAGCAATGGGCAACAATGAAAAACACTCCCAGGAAAGCTCCAAAAAAATAAATGATGTTTGGAAGGGTCTACGCTCCGTAGCATTTCATTTTATTGGAGCTTTCCTGGGAGTGTTTTTCATTGTTGCCCAATGATATCATTGTTGCCCAGCTCGGTTATGGGTGTTTGCCCCTTTTTTCGAGGTCTGTTTGAGGTTTATTTGCACTTTTGTCTCCATACAAGGTAAATGAGCCCACAGTAAAATTGTGCAGAGCAGGGTTTCTGACTCGTCAGGCCAGTTTTCCTATCTCCAGGGACTGCACTGTCTCTGTGGCCACAGTGTGGTGCAACGGACACAGCCAGTGCCTGTAAGACCAGAGGGTCACAGGTTCAAATCCCAGCTGGGGATTCTGCCAACCCAGTCCCCATAGTTTTACCCACCACTAAACAGTAATAGTAAAGACACTCCTTTATTGCAGAGAACATACGCATGGTTACTACGCCTATATTTTACCACACCAAACACAGACACCAGAAACAGGCACATTACCTAAAGCAGAGTCCCGCAAATGCAGTCCTGGAGGGCCCCACACCATTCCGGTTTCATGCTGCCTCTAATAAAGATGCCTGTGCTGCATAGCTATGCACCACCCCCATGGTATGCAGATGTAGCTCATGCATATTTATGAGGGACAGCATGAAAACCCGAACAGTGTTTGGAACACCAGGACTGGAGTTGGGGAACTCTGCCGTAAAGCAGCAGCCAACAGGGCCACACACACACCCACAGGCCCCATTGGCCAATGCCTCCTGGAGAGGCAAGACATTGGGCCCTGCCTGTATCTCCCAATACTAGCAGTTGCATACCTTAGCAATGCCACCCTACACCTGGGTATATGGTACACAGCTATTAAACATTTCCTATGATAACTGGCAGATATCAATTCCTACGTTAAGCACATTTTGCTCATTGAGCTCCACCATAACAATCATTCTGATGTCTGCGGTGTGTGCTGCAGGTCTGGTCTCTGACAGTGTTCACCACCCTGGGGAGTGACCCCCCAACAGTCTTGTGTACCATATCCATGCCTGTACTATGTCCAGGACTGGTGTGGTGGGTATGGCTGCTGACCACCTCTATAGTAGCACAATGCTGGCATAGGTGTGGGGGTGGCTGTCTGTCTATCCAGTGTGTGGTGGCTGCAAACACCTTCCACAGCCCACACTGCCAGCAATGTTGCCAGTATTGGGCTGCCAATGTGCATAATGAGGAGCAAGGTACCATGGGTATAGGCCGGACAGGGTGGCCTGGCCAGTGTGCATCTGCACAGGGCATAGGGCAGTGACAGGCACATTGTAGTGCCTGGCCACCACCAACACAGACAGGGTGACCTCAGTATATCCTGCTGAGAGATCACTCTCACCCTGACTGTGCAGTGACCACAGCATGGCTAGGCACTCCCATAGTGCTATCTAGTATTTCTTTCATGTGATAGATATGGGTTTCCTTTTGGGGCCCAGTCACTGATGTATCTGCTTGCTGTGTATGCTGACATCCCGGTTCTGGGTGCAGGCATCTCCACTGGGCACTAGCAGACTGTTTGCAGCTGGTATGTGTTGTGATGGAGTGGCTTGCAGGGTGCAGTGGCTGATGGCTTGCACCAGGGGAATATCAGATAGTGGTGGGGTGCAGCATGCCATATCCTAGGCCTAATGTCTGTCTGCTATTGTGTTATGGATGTGTACAGAGCTGCATTGACTGCCCTGTGGGGTGTCTGTTCCTCAGCAGGACTGGGGTTGATGTTCCCCTCTGCCACCTTTGCAGGGAGGTAGACTGTGGATCTTTTGATAGGAGACCCTGTTTGCCACCCTCAGCCCTGGGGGAGGGTGGTGGTGCATGGGGGCTACACCTGACTGAAACAGACAGAGATGTCCAAGGTGTTCCTGCAGAAACTACCTATCTCACACATTAACACTGCTTTGGACCTGCACCATGGCCTCTTTCAGCCATGGACGGTGCTGTGGACCTAGTGCTGGGCGCCTCACTGCACCCTCAGGGTGAGCAAGGTACCCGCACAATGTGACAGTGTGTAGCTACTCTGTGCCAGTAAAACACATGGTCAGTACCCCTACCAGGCCGAGGTACTGTGGGGGTGCACCTGATCACTTCCCCCCTACCAGGCTGAGGTGCCGTGGGGGTACATTCCCCATGGTGTGTATCTGTGGACGGCTGATTTGCATGTGCAGTGCATCATGGGTGTGACTGGCACAATCCAACCATGGGTAAATCCAGCACCTGCTCACAGGCTCAGATACACCATAGGCCATAGGTGTCAAACCTGTCCTGGAGGGCCACAATCCTGCCAGGTTTTGGGATAGCCCTAATGAATATGCATGAGATATATATGCATTAGAGATATCCTGCCAACCTGACTGGTTTGTGGCCCTCCAGGACTGGATTTGGAGACCACTGCTTTACACCTCTGTCATTTAAGATGGTGAGTGGGCAAGGTACAGATGTCCTAGACATCAAAAGGGTAGCTAGAATGTGTCACATTCATCCTCGATTCTCACCACCACCAAAAAGTTGTCTAATGGACAATATTTTGGTGGTGGTGAGAAGTGAGGAGGAATGTGACAAATTCTATCTAACCTTTTTGATGTCTTGGACATCTGCACCTTGCCCACTCACAATCTTAAATGACAGAGGTGTAAAGCAGTGGTCTCCAAATCCAGTCCTGGAGGGCCACAAACCAGTCAGGTTGGCAGGATATCTCTAATGCATATATATCTCATGCATATTCATTAGGGCTATCCCAAAACCTGGCAGGATTGTGGCCCTCCAGGACAGGTTTGACACCTATGCCATAGGCCATCACACGTACATCTGTTAGCATAATGCATAGGTGCAGGACATCCTAAAGAGTCTGTAATATTAGGTGCCCACGCTGGTAAAAACACACGTACCCACGCACGATTGTATGCACGCACCAATGCACGTAGCTACGCACGTACCAACACACGTACCAACGCACGCAGCCACGCACGTGGCTAGGCACACTGCGAGGGTGTGTTTCTGGCACCACTACTCAACGTAAAGAAAAACATGCCTCCTCATTCCCTATGTAATGTACAGGGTAAGAACATAAGAACATAAGACATGCCATACTGGGTCAGACCGAGGTCCATCAAGCCCAGTATCCTGTTTCCAACAGTGGCCAATCTAGGTCATACGTACCTAGCAATATCCTCAAAAGACACAGGTTCCACAATGCTTGTACTGGGTCAAGCATTGATATCCTGGGTCCCTTTTTAATAGTGGTTTATGGACCTTTCCTCCAGGAACTTGTCCAAACCTTTTTTTAAACCCAGCTATACTAACAGCCCTTAATACATCCTCCGGTAACAGATTCCAGAGTTTGATTACACATTGAGTGAAAAAATATTTTCTCTTATTTGTCTTAAATAGTTTACCCTGTAGCTTCATTACATGTCCCCTAGTCTTTCTATATTCTGATAGCGTAAACAATTGATCCACGTTTATCCGTTCCACTCCATTCATTAATTTATAGACCTCTATCATATCTCCCCTCAGCCGTCTCTTTTCCAGGCTAAAGAGCCCTAACCTTTTTAGCCTCTCTTCATAGGAGTAGCCTTCCATCCCCTTCACCAATTTGGTGGCTCTTCTCTGTACTTTTTCTAATAATGCTATGTCCTTTTTAAGATACGGTGACCAGAATTGCACACAATATTCAAGGTGCGGTCGTACCATGGAGCGATACAGAGGCATTATAATATCCTTTGTTTTATTCTCCATCCCTTTCCTTATGATACCTAGCATTCTATTTGCTTTCGTGGCCGCCGCTGCACACTGGGCGGAGGGTTTTAACATGTTATCCACGATGACTCCTAAATCCTTTTCCTGGGTGGTGGTTTCTAATGTGGAGCCTTGCATCGTGTAACAATAGTGTGGGTTGTTCTTTCCTAGGTGCATAACTTTGCATTTGTCCACATTAAATTTCATCTGCCATTTGGATGCCCAGTCTTCCAGTTTATCCAGATCCTCCTGCAGTTTTCCACAATCCTCTTGGGTTTTAACAACTTTAAACAGTTTTGTGTCATCTGCAAATTTGATAACCTCACTAGTTATTCCCTTTTCCAGGTCATTTATGAATATGTCAAAAAGTAGCGGACACAGTACAGATCCCTGGGGTACTCCACTATTCACTTTTTTCCATTGGGAATATTGGCCATTTAGCCCTACCCTCTGCTTTCTATCTTTTAACCAGTTCCCGATCCACAATAGTACACTGCCTCCTATCCCATGACTTTTTAGCTTCGCCAAAAGTCTCTGATGGGGGACCTTGTCAAAAGCTTTCTGGAAGTCCAGATACACTATATCAACCGACTCACCTTTGTCTACCTGTTTATGCACACCTTCAAAGAAACATATCAGATTAGTAAGACAAGATCTTCCTTGTCTAAAGCCATCTTGGCTGTCTCCCATTAGGCCATGACTATCTACATGCTGTGTAATTTTGTTCTTTATGATGGTTTCTACCATTTTCCCTGGTACTGACATCAGGCTCACCGGTCTGTAATTTCCTGGGTCACCCCTGGAACCCCTTTTAAAAATTGGTGTTACGTTGGCGACCCTCCAATCTTCATGTGTTACAGATGATTTTAATGAAAGTTCACAGATTACCAATAGCAGGTCTGCAATCTCATATTTCAGTTCTTTCAACACTCTGGGATGTATACCATCCGGTCCAGGTGATTTGCTACTATTCAGTTTATCAAATAGTTGTAATATATCTTCCCGGTGTAGCGATATTTCTCTCAATTCCTCTGCAGTATCACCTTTAAATACCACTTCAATCTTGGGTAACATCCCTACATCTTCCTCAGTAAAGACCGAAGCAAAGAATTCATTCAGTCTCTCCGCTATAGCCTTGTCTCCTCTTACTGCCCCTTTTACCCCTCTATCATCTAATGGTCCAATTGACTCTCTCACAGGCCTTTTGCTACGAATGTACTTGAAAAAGTCTTTATTTCGTGTTTTTGCTTCCGTAGCAAGTTTCTTCTCAAATTCCCGCTTTGCCTGCCTTATCAATGCTTTGCATTTAACTTGCCAGTGCTTGTGCTGTTTCCAGTTTTCATCATTTGGCTCTTTTTTCCATTTCCTGAAGGTTGCTTTTTTGGCAGCAACAGCCTCTCTGACCTCACCTTTAAACCATGCTGGCAGTTTTTTGGACTTTCTTCCACTCTTCTTAATGCGTGGAATACAGCTGGTCTGGGCTTCGAGGATAGTATTTTTAAATAACACCCAAGCTTGCTGTAAGTCTTTAACCTTTGGAACCGCTCCTTTTAGTTTTTTCCTAACTATATTCCTCATTCTATCATAGTCTCCCTTTTGAAAGTTAAAAGGTAATACTGTGGATTCCTTTACTATCTGTCCTCCACTAATTAAATCAAACATGATCATACTATGATCACTATTGCCAAGTGGTCCCAACACCCTTATTTCTTGCACCAGATCTGGCGTTCCACTAAGGATTAGGTCCAGCATGGCTTCCCCTCTGGTCGGTTCATGAACCAGCTGCTCCAAGAAGCAGTCATTTATTCCATCTAGAAACTTTATCTCTTTAGCTTGTCCTGCCGTGACACTGACCCAGTCGATACCGGGGTAATTGAAATCACCCATTATTACTACTCTGTTGTGACTTTTGTTAGCTTCCTTGATTTCTTTGAGCATTTCATCATCCATTTGTTCATTCTGGCCAGGCGGTCGATAGTATACTCCCACTGCCATCACCTTCCCCTTCATAAATGGAATTTCAATCCATAGAGATTCTACAGCAAATTTTGTTCCCTGCAAAACTTTAATCCTTTCTGGCTCAATGCCCTCTCTAACATAGAGCGCAACCCCTCCACCAATTTGATCAGCTCTATCATTATGATATAGTTTGTATCCAGGTATCACAGTGTCCCACTGGTTATCCTCCTTCCACCATGTCTCTGAGAGTGCAATCATATCTAACCTCTCATTTAGTGCTATATATTCTAACTCTCCCATCTTATTGTTTAGACTTCTAGCATTGGCATACAAGCATTTTAGAGACTGTATTTTATCCATATTAATCTGGCTATTGGTAGGCAGGGGTGATGCCTGGGCCTGTCTTCTGCGTTAGGCACACTGCGGACTCGAACCCATGCTGCCTGTAACAGCGGTCAGTACACTAACCATTGTGCTACAGCTCTGTTTCAGTGCTTTGTGTCTGTACGCCTTCATACGATTAACGCGCAGTAACGCGCCACGGCGCCCTGTAACGCTCGTTAGTTTTTGGAACGCGCGTTAGTGGTTAGGATGTCCCGCCCATGTCCTTTTTTGGCTTTCCTTTCACTAACGCGGCTCCTAACGCGATTTGCACTAACGCAGTTTAGTAAACATACCCCCAAGTGTCGTTATGTGGCGCACAAAAATTTAACCTTCCTTCAAAAGCTGCACAGCTGATATTTTATGCGCACACAGCCTACAGAAATTAGAGGGAACATTGGTCTCAGTAATATATAAATGTCCCCTCCTGCTCTGAGGCAGAGGTAAATGTGTGCATGTACTCTACACATATACTCATGCATTTTAAAAATTATGTGCAAATATTGCAATTCTACCATTTCTCAAATCAAAAGACACTCCGAGGAATTCTGATACATGGCATGCATATATACAGGGTGGCCCAAAAAAAGTGAGAATGTCTCGTAGCATATAAGTTATTTAAAAATTCAAAGAGACAGATGTAAACGATTGAAAAATGTTTAAAAAAAGATGGCGACCAGAAATTGTCAAAATAAAGACATTATATAGCTAAAAAAGGTAAATAAGTAAGCTATTTAAGCTTTTAATTTACAAGATGTTCTCACAGGTTTTTTTGGGCCACCCTGTATATGCACCATTTTGTTTGTTTGCACACCTATGTACTCCACAGAATTTTATAAAATGCCATTTCTATAAGTAAGATGGGGTTTATACATGGAAAAAACTATTAAAAATTACTCCCTTAAAGGATAATTTTATAACAGGCTACCCATCGTATGTAGCAAGTGTTAGCAACAGCAACTTTCTAAGGAAATGATGTGTATTCTTTCCCTTTGAAAATTACACCACAGAAAGTAAATGCATAAATTTGCACCTACTATTTAGTATTTGCAATTATTTTATGCATATTTGTGAATGTTTTTTAACGAATATGCATAAGCCCAGGCAGCACCTCATCCTACTCCACCTCAGGGAATGTCTCCGCTCAAGTCTGTTAAACATATGCACATATAGGCTTTGGGTTCCCATATTCTTGGGAGTTTTATGGCTGTATCCTATGGCTGTATCCTGTCCCCCATCCGATCTAGCTATAACCAAATATCAGTTGTATTTAACTCTATGTAAATTTTATGTGTATATATCTTGTAAATAGTTTTCCCCGTTATTGTAAACCCCGTTGTAATGTAAACCGCACTGATCTTAATAGCGCGGTATATAAGAAAAGCAAATAAATAAAAAAAAATAAATAAATAAATAAATTACAAGACTGTGGGGGGGGGGGGGGGAGTTACTAAGCTGCAGTAAAATTTTGCATTTTGCTGCAACTTAATTTACCATGGGAGTCACTAACGTCTAGCAACTCAGTCTCGCAAGCTGCATCATTCTGCTCCGTGGGAGCATTGGACCACTAAAGTGCAGCCCAATGCTCCCAGAGAGCCTTCTTAAAGGGGCCAATACCATTTTAAAATTGAATGGACACCCCCCCCCCTTCCCTCAGTCAAGACCGTACACTTCCCCAGAAGTCTCCTCCAACCCCAATCCAGACTTCCAACCCTCCACAGAGACTTTGGGGACCCTCTCCCACCCCTAACCCTTCCAAGGAAGATGCCCCCAATCCTCCCCCCAGGCCTACCTGAAGAAATAGGTGGTGGTTTAGGTTAAGAGAGCATGAGTGATTCCTAGTCACGCCTGTTCTTTGTAGCACAGGGTTCAAAGTGGTACCAGTTGACCCCTAGCAGTAGTCTCTAAGTACTGCCACTAGGGATCAAACCACTTATACATTTAGACTTGAACTATTAAAATCATACATTATACAGTAAGTATTATAAAAAAAACCTGAAATAGCAACAAAATATCCTAATGTGTATAGACATCTTATATCCTGTTACTAAGGAGGCTATCACAAGGAGGTTCCAAATCTGTAATGAAGGTTATAACAAGTGTTCCAAATCTTTAAAGGACATATGTCATTAATGATAGGTATTGGAAATGTGTTACATTGAGAAATGTGATACATTGTGTTAAAAAATTATGGCCATGTAGTTGCAGGAAAATGCAGAAATCATGGTGTTTAGTGTTAAAATGGGTATTTTCAGAAAAGGAAATGAATGCATATATACACTGGAAAATACATAAATAGACACACCATGCATAATACTGTACATGCAATCCATGTAGACATCATAGTCCAAAATAAAATAGAACATATGGGGAATGCATATAAGCCATGAATATATGGTCTAAATGTTTGTCTTTAAATATATATACACACATCATAAGCAAACATACATATCTAGATATTCCCACACAACATATATGGGTAGTAGACCTGGCACATGTGTAGCCTATGCTATACTTGTAGTTCAAAAAAGTCATGTATAGATGTCACATGCACAGAAATCCCCTCATAGTTACTCTGGCACCTCACAGGAGACAGACAAACATTTCTGAGAAGAAGATTGTACTGTTAGCAAGACTGGTGCACCATAGAAACATAGAAATATGATGACAGAAAAAGACCACATGGCCTATCTAGTCTGTCCTTCCATATCAACGACTACAACAGTCCCCTTTTTTCCTTTAGTGATCCTCTGTGTTTGTCCCATGCTTTTCTGAATTCAGATACTGTCCTCATCTCTACCACTCGGAAGGTCTGCTGTACCCTGAGGATGTCTGTGGTACAACCAGATCCTGGTTAAGGATCCAACATTTCCTGCTGAGTTAAGGCTTATGTGATATCTGGGAGAGAATGCTGGAGGGGGTCTGAAGGTCAGGAGAGAAATACACATTCATTACATGTTGAACCAAGCTGTTTTATCTGCCAAAGCCACCAAATACAGGATGCCCCTCCACTAGACAGGTTAAACTAGCTGACATCCTCTTCTATGATCCCCACACCCCCCATTAATAGTGGGACCACAAAGACAGTGCCTGTTTCATATTGACAGATAGTAGGAATGGCATCATTGTTAGTATAAAAGGTATTTAAGAGGTGGGGGGTAGATCAGACATGGATGAAGCGACACTTAGGTTCTGCATGTGACAAACACAGGCTCTGTGTGACTGCCTATGAAAGCATGGTAGTTGAGCACAGGTGTCACTTAACCTATGTATAGTATGGAACCTAGTAGTGGTGTAGTGGTTCCATAGTATAGTGGTGGAACCTAGTACGGATAGCACAGATGTGGCAAGACAATGATGCAGTAGCCATCTACACATAGGCATTGCATTGTCATATTATGTATGCATTATTACTGAAGGTCTCTACAAGTCACCTATCAATGCATTGACTCTTTGCAGGAGTACAGGAATAAAGAGGGATGTGGAGGCCTTGAAGGTAAAAATTCAGAGCATTGAGAAGATCTAAGCAGGAGCAGCTGTGCCAAGAAGATGATAATCTGCTAAAAGCACATGGAGCATATGCAGGGCTGGCCCAAGGGTTTCTGCCACTCTCAGCAGAAGCCCCAGCCCTGCCACCCCCCTCCCGCATGCTGAGCCAAATTTGCCAAAGAATGAAGTAGGAGCGCTTGACAATGTCACTGATATGGTCATGAAATGACAATGCATGGTCAAGCATCACACCCAGGTATTTACAGGAATCAGTCAGGGTGATGGGAAGACCATCTAACATAGGAGAAAGAGTGAGACTGAGCAGATGATCATAGTTTTTGGAAAATTCAGTTAAAGATGATTTTCACATAACCATGAAGCAACCGCAGAGAGACAGGAATTTGGAGAAGAAAGATCCGGGGCAAGAAGAATGTTATAGGCATAATAATATGCAGAAATACCAAACTGTTGAATCAGAAGAGCCAGTGAGGCCAAAAAGATATTGAATATGAGGGGTGCAACCACCGATCCCTGGAGAACCTCACAGTCACGAGATTAGGATGAAGAGGTGAGAGAGTTAAAGAAAACCGCAAAAGAATAATTAGACAAGAAGGATTGAAACTACCAAAGAATCGTTCCTTGAAGGCCAATGTTAGCAAGACAAGACATACGAATAGTGTTGTTAACCAGGCCAAAAGCAAAAGAAAGATTCAGACACCAGGAGAGAGATGTTACCATGCTCAAAAGATTGGTGAACTCCACTCAGGAGAGAAGTAAGGATAGTTTTGGTACTATGGAATGAGTGGAAACCAAAATCGACAAGGATGAAGAGTCCCCATTTTTTCAAATGGTCAGTGGCTGGGAGAAAATGAGCCATTCAAGAATGCTGGAAAGAAAGGGAAGATGGGAACAGGCCTATAGTTGGACAGAACCAAAGGATCAAGAGATGAATTTTTAAGAAGGGGGCACATAATGGCAGATTTCAAAGAGAGGGGCATGATGCCAGATGATAATTTATTCAATGCTTCAAAATTGCCTGCCAGAAAAATGGTCAAGGAGTCGAGTTAAATCCAAGTGGAGGGAATCGGGTCAGAAGCACAGGTAGAGTTGTGCAGGGAACTGACAAGTTTGAAAAAGGAGGCAAGAGAGGGAAGGTTGAAAGAGGCCCATTTATGTGGAAAAATGGGAGGGGCCGCTGTGGGGTACATAGAAAGGGGAGAGGGAGGGGAGAGTCAGAGGACACTACAGGGGCATGAAATCTTGTCTTACTAATCTGTTATGTTTTTTTGAAAGTGTGAATAAACAGGTGGACAAAGGTGAGTCGGTTGATATAGTGTGTCTGGACTTTCAGAAAAACTTTGACAAGGTCCCTCATCAGAGACTTTTGGCAAAACTAAAGAGTCATGGGATAGGAGGCAGTGTACTACTGTGGATCAAGAACTGGTTAAAAGATAGAAAGCAGAGGGTAGGGCTAAATGGCCAATTTTCCCAATGGAGAAAGGTTTATAGTGGTGTACTCCAGGGATCGGTGCTGGGTCCGCTGCTTTTTGACATATTCATAAATGACCTGGAAAGTGGAATAACGAGTGAGGTTATCAAATTTGCAGATGACACACAACTATTTAAAGTTGTTAAAACCCAAGAGGATTGTGGAAAATTGCAAGAGGATCTTGATAAATTGGAAGACTGGGCATCAAAATGGCAGATGAAATTTAATGTGGACAAGTGCAAAGTTATGCACCTAGGGAAGAACAACCCAAACTATGGTTACACAATGCAAGGTTCCACATTAGGAACCACCACCCAGGAAAAGAGATTTAGGCGTCATTGTGGATAACATGTTAAAACCCTCGGCCCAGTGTGCAGCGGCAGCCAAGAGAGCAAATAGAATACTAGGTATCATAAGGAAAGGAATGGAAAATAAAACAAAAGATATTATAATGCCTCTATATCGTTCCATGGTGAGACCGCACCTTGAATATTGTGTGCAATTCTGGTCGCCGTATCTTAAAAAGGATATAGCGCTATTAGAAAAGGTTCAGAGAAGACCCACCAAAATGGTAAAGGGGATGGAAGCATTCTCCTATGAAGAAAGGCTAAAAAGGTTAGGGCTCTTTAACCTGGAAAAGAGACAGCTGAGGGGAGATATGATAGAAGTCTATAAATTAATGAACGGAGTGGAATGGGTAAACGTAGATCGATTGTTTTACATTATCAGAATATAGAAAGACTAGGGGACATGCAATGAAGCTACAGGGTAAACTATTTAAGACTAATAAAAAACAATATTTTTTCACTCAACGTGTAATCAAACTCTGGAATTTGTTACCGGAGGATGTAGTAAAGGCTGTTAGTGTAGCTGGGTTTTAAAAAGATTTGGACAAGTTCCTGGAGGAAAGGTCCATAAACCATTATTAAGAAGGGACCCAGGATCAATGCTTGACCCAGTACAAGCATTGCGGAACCTCTGTCTTTTGGGGAAACTTCTAGGTACGTATGACCTAGATTGGTCACTGTTGGAAACAGGATACTGGGCTTGATGGACCTTGGTCAGACCCAGTATGGCATATCTTATGTTCTTATGAGATTAAGGAAGGGGGAGAGGTCTTGAGGAAGGAGGTGGAGAGGACAAGTGAGATTGGTAAGTGAGGATTTTATCTGCTCTAGTTGTTTTGCAACTAGAGCAGAAATGAATGAATGGGGGCTGGAAGGCTGAAGTAGCCTGGAGACCATAGAAAAGAGCTGCTTCAAGGAATTTGAAGAAGAGACAATGGCATTTGTGAAATAAGCTTTCTCACCAGAAGCAAGGGCTGAACTATTGTGTGCATAGTGGGAATGAAAAATGGCCAGGAGGTTAGAAGACTGAGCCTTCTTCCAGCAGCGCCCAGATTGCCTCACCTGAAGATGAAGGAGATGTAAACTGGAATGATACCAAGGCTGATGATGCTTTAAAGGGATGGACCTAGCATGTAGAGGAGCTAATGACTTATTTAGAGGAGAGAAGAGAATTCCAGGTATCAAAGTTGGGATGAAAAGAGCGTCAGATGGTGGGAAGCGACTAACGTTTCCATAGTAATCCTATGGACAAGGGTGACAAAGATGGGTGGGGAAAGATGTACCAGAGCTATTAGGAACGTGGATCAGGACATGGATGAGAATGCAGTGATGATCAGTCCAAGGGAGAGGAAAAATAGAGGAGATGGGGATGGAGAAAGGAAAAGTGGGGGTAGTAAAAATCAGATCTAACGTGTCCAGCAACATGGGTGGCAGAAGGAACATGCTGAATCAATGGTGAGTGCATATAGCAGGTAATATACAATGGTTGCCATATGACAATTGACCCCAAGGCTATAAATTGCATCAGCCTTTCCCTGCAAACATAGATGATTGGCTATATGAATGCTGAATTAAGGTCCCACAATAATTGTCAAAAGTCAGGAATGATATTTAGTTGAACAGTGTTCAAGTTACAATTGTGAAGCTACCTGCTAGGTTGACAGAATGTTACTTGAACTAATGTACTTGGCTTTTAGAGTGCATTGGCAATGAGAGATGACAAGATTGCTGTTGCAGCTCTGCCACCACTGGAGGTATGTCCCTATGTGCACTCATGGTCATCTAGCCATTCCTGTCAGAAAATGCAGTCATTTTGCCATTTGTGCCACAGGGGTCTTGGCATCATATAGAGAGTATGTAGATACTAATTTCCTATTAGCCATCATTCTTATGAAGACGCACACAAGTGATCACCTAGGCATGGGGAGGATTGGCCTAGTGGTTGGGGCAAGGTACCACAGGCCGGAAGGTCAGTGGTTCAAATCCCACTAGAGGACAGCAACCTTGGGATGGAAGGACTGGGGTTTCTAGTCCCACAGGTGCTCCTTGTGGTCTTGGGCAAGCCACTTAACCCTCCATTGCCCATGTTCCCTGTAAGTATTAGTGTATGTGTCTCATATCCCCTCGTGTTAAATGTATCCCCCAATTGTGTTGTGACCACTTTGATTGAAGGATAAGGTGGTATACAAAACTGTCTAAATAAATAAATGACAATCAAAGGGTATTAGCCAACCTCTCCATAGGGTGCCCCTAATGCACTATGACTATCTTGGAGTTTCACACCTTTTCTCTGATTGCAACCGGTATTATGCCATGAGATGGCTAGCATGAAGGACACCTCTGTGGAGACTACAACCTGGCACACATAAATATCTTAGATATCCCTGACATCTTGTTTTACTCCTACAAGCTTCCTCATCAGCTATAGGTTCGCCAAACCCTGCACAATCAGCACTGGGGTTTCGGGCTGGAACTGCTGTACATGCACTGGGAGAGCAATATTAGGAGGAAGAGGAGGAGGAGATGGAGGTAGAAGAAAAGGAGCTCCCTGAAGATTCTGCTCAATGGGAGCCTCCCCCAATGGGGACTCTCAGGACTGAAATGCAATTTCTGCATTACACAAATGTAACAATTCTGAGAATACTGACGGGTCTGCATCTCATAGTTCCCCACATGTTGAGATGCTGCAACAGCTAAGGGCTGGTATGGAGGCTTCATTCCCTCAACATAGATTAACAAGGGAGTCCATTGGGAGGAATATGAACAGTTTGACACTGACAGGGTACTTTGTAGATGATACTGTTCTAGCAGTTGCGCTGGTATACAACTTTGAAGATGCATTTGCGTCAATTGATGCACTTTGGGGCTTCTAGTGTTTAAGTCAAAGCAGAATATAGCTTAGCATAGAACATAAAATAAGAATAAATAGACTTTGAAATAAATTTGATTCTAGAGAGCTTTTTTACTTACATCAAATCAGAATATAGCTTAGCCTATGAGTAAAATAGTCTCTGAGTAGAAAAAAAAAATAAACTTGTTTCTATGACCTTTACAAAGAACCCTTCCAATTAGGAGGCAAAAGATCTGTGAAGTTGCCGTAAATAGGTGTTAAAGGCAAGTGACAGATCGAAGTCACAATTTAAAGGTCCCTTCTATAAAACCAAGGGCTGTGTGAATCACCCAGGAAATTGGTAAGCCTTTACCTTAGAAGCACAGGATAGGACACTGTGTAGCAGCCAGCTTTTATTAAGTCTTCTTTCCCTCCCTGACTCCCCTGGGATAATCATAGATTTACAGGTGCTTACACCTCTTAAAGGGAATGTGGTGCCCATATTCACTCTCAGGTGCAGCTGTTTATCCTCATCAGGCATACATTAAGGACCTAAGATTAATTTATCTTGAGGTGAACAAAGTCCATTAAATGTATTAGGTATAGTTTTATTAGTATAAGTATCACTAGCAAAACCTAAGTAAGTAAACAACTTAAATACCTAAACACATCCTTAAAACTAAGATGCAGACAGCAGTGCAGCAGTGAGATGGGGGCTTTCCAGTCTTTTGCATTGAGTGTCACATGTATGATTTTCTCCCAGTTGGTGAGGGATCTTACATGTGCACTAGGCGAATGGAGCTCTTTGCTCTCAGGGAATGAGTCCGATCTATGGAGGCTAGAGAAGCAGACTTGAAGGACATAAGTAAGACAGAGAAGTACATAGACAAGACCTACAGGGATGTACTACTGAAGTCCCACCTCCAGTCTGGCAGCATCCCTGATGCCATGGAGGAGAGAGATCATGTGACAGGAGACCATCACCCTGTTATGGCAGGAAGTGATCCTGTAGCTAGGACCTGCCCTCCAGGTGATATAAAACCCTCTCACATTGAGGAGGTTTCTCCAGCGCCATGTGCCCATAAGGGAAGGGTTAGGACAGCTTTTATAGCTGATGATTCAGCCATTAGGCATGTAGATAGCTGGGTGGCTGATGGATGTGAGGATGGCCTGGTAACATGCCTGCCTGGTGCGAAGGTAGCGGACCTCACACACCACCTAGGCAAGGTCTTACATAGTGCTGGGTAGGAGTCTGCAGTATTGGTACACGTTGATACCAATGACATAGGAAAGTGTGGTAGGGAGGTTCTGGAGGCCAAATTTAGGCTTTTAGGTAGAAAGTTGAAATCCAGAACTTACAGGGTAGCATTCTTCGAAATGCTACCCATTACTTGTTTAGGACCCAAAAGGCAGGCAGAGCTCCGGAGTCTCAATGCGTGGATGATACAATGGTGCAAGGAAGAGAGTTTGGGATTTGTTAGGAACTGGGCAACATCCTGGGGAAAGGAGGGGCTTTTCCAAAGGGATGGGCTCCACCTTAATCAGGATGGAACCAGGCTGCTGGCATTAACCTTTAAAAGGAGATAGAGCAGTTTTTAAACTAGATAACAGGGGAAAGCTGACAGTTGTCCAAGAGAGCATGGTTCAGAAAGGATGTATCCTTGAAAGATACTATCAAAAGAATGAAGTTAGGGCATATCGACAGAGAGGTTCCAATAAAGACAAAAGTAACCCAAATACCCTCAAGTACAGAGCAGACAGAGCCTACAGATAAATAGATTAATATGAATAAAATGCAGCCTCTAAAATGCTTGCATGCCAATGCTAGAAGTCTAAAAAAATAAGATGGGAAAGAAAATACAGCACTAAATGAGAGGTTAGAAATGATTGTTATCTCAGAGACATGGTGGAAAGAAGACAACCAGTGGGAAACTGTGACACCTGGGTACAAACTATTTTGTAATGATAGAACAAATTGGTGGAGGGGTTGCACTCTATGTTAGAGAGGGCATTGAGTCACAAAGGATTAAAGTTTTACTGGAAACAAAATACACTATAAAATCTCTATGGATTGAAATTACATGTAAAAAGGGGAAGGGGAAAGCGATGGGAGTGGGGGTGTACTATCGACCAATAGCCAGAATGCACAAATGGATGATGAAATGCTCAAAGAAATCAGAGAAGCTAACAAAGGTTACAGCACAGTAATAAAAATGGGTGATATCAACTACCCCGATATAAACTGGGTCAGTGTCATGGCAGGAAATGCTTGGGAAATAAAGTTTCTAGATGAAATACATGACTGCCTCTTGGAACA
Source organism: Ichthyophis bannanicus (assembly GCA_033557465.1). Classification (NCBI taxonomy): domain Eukaryota; kingdom Metazoa; phylum Chordata; class Amphibia; order Gymnophiona; family Ichthyophiidae; genus Ichthyophis; species Ichthyophis bannanicus. The sequence goes on from CM066032.1 coordinate 1,151,424,357, forward strand.
GCTAGTTCATGAACTGAGAAGAGGTGAAGCCATTTCGGACCTAGTCCTTAGTGGAACATAAGATCTGGTGCAAGAGATAAGGGTGTTGGGCCCACTTGGCAACAGTGATCATAGCATGATAATGTTTGATTAATAAATGGAGGAAGGAAGGCAAGGAAATCCACAGTACTACCTTTTAACTTTCAGAAGGGAGAATAAGATAAAATGAGGAAAATAGTTAAGAAAAAAACAAAAGGAGCAGTTGCAAAAGTTAAAGATTTACATCAAGCATGAGTGTTGTTTAAAAATACTATCTTGGAAGCCCATACCAGCTGTATTCAATGCTTTAAGAAAAGTGGAAGGAAGTCCAAAAAACTGCCAGCATGGTTTAAAGGTGAGGTCAGAGAGGCTGTTGTAACGAAAAAAAAAAATCTTTCAGGAGAAGAAGCTTGCTATGGAAGCAAAAATGCATAATACAGACTTTTTCAAGTACATTCTTAGCAAAAATCCTGTGAGTCAGCTGGACCATTAGATTATAGAGGGGTAAAAGGGGCCCTAAGAGGGGACAAGGCCATAGTGGAGAGACTGAATGAATTCTTTGCTTCGGTCTTTACTGAGGAAGATGAATGGAGGTTACTCGTGACTGAACTGATATTTATTTCATCAACTCAACCTAGAAAATTCCAGATCGTACTAGGGGACCTAAACTTAGCGTCAACATCTGCCACGAACACAAACACCTTCCTAGAAGCCATGTCCCAACTAGGGTACCAGCAACTAATCACCGAACCCACCCATGATAAAGGTCACACACTAGACATGGTTTTCACACCCAAAAATGCTCAGGCCAAGGATGAGAAGCCCAAGATAGAGATCAACCCACTACCCTGGTCAGACCACCACCAAATCAATATACAGTTAAAATTGCCAAGCCTGTCTAAAGACACAAAAGCAAAAAGAACATCACACCAACAAAGACGATTCAACAAACCAAACATGGAAGGTCTGATTGAGTCCATTAAATCACACATAGACCTAGGCAAAACAGACCTCGATGACTTAACAAGTAAATGGGATGCCGGAATCCGGACCATAGCCACCCCCAAAGGGACTCAGACGCCAAACGCACCAAAACAACAATCTGAACCTTGGTACACCATAACATTGACCAGAATGAAGAGAGACCTCAGAAAGCATGAAAGAAAGTGGAGACACACCAAATCCACCAAACACAGGGCAGAGTACCTTAATCTCCTCACAAAATACAAAGAGGAAATAAACACAGCAAAGAGGATACACCATACCAATATACTAAACAAAGCCATTAACAAACCACGGGAGCTTTTTGCACTAGTAAAATCACTTACCAAGACAGCCCTCCCTGAGCACCAAGATAGCCCTATACATCCACAAACACTAGCAAATCACTACGCAAGCAAACTGACTACTTCCACCCCCACGCTTGCCATAGAAACGCCACACCAACCAACAAGGATGAAGCACGAATCTACATGGAACACGTTCCACAACATTGATGAACAACAAACCACCAACATCTTAACCTCCATAAACACCACCACCTCACCGCTTGACCCCTGCCCAACTGCATGGATCAAAGCGGCAAAAAAAGAGATAAATCAACAAATAGCCCACATCGTAAATCAGTCACTCAGCCAAGGAAAAATGCCTGAGAAACTAAAACAATCTATAATAAGGCCAATCCTAAAGAACAATTCTCTCAACAAAGAAGACCCGTCATCATACCGTCCCATATCATGCATCTCATTCCTGGCAAAAATCATAGACTTTTTTCTTCCACACAAAATATTTTCCCCTCTCCATTCTCATTCCCCATCCATTCTAGTCCTCCCCCAAAATTAGTTCCCTTATAGTTCTAGACCCACCCAGCATCCACTCCCTTCTAGTCCCATTCTCCCATGCCCCACATCAGCCCATTTCCAGTCCTATTCCAGCTCTTCATAAGCCCATTTCCAGTGCTAGCCCTCACATCACAGGCCATTTCCAGTCCTAGCCCCCCCCCCAATCACAGCCCATTTCCAGTCCAAGTCCCCCATCACAGCCTATTTGCAGTCCTAGGCCCCCCACCATCACAGCCCATTTGCAGTCCTAGCCCCCCCCCACCATCACAGCCCATTTGCAGTCCTAGCCCCCCTAATCACAGCCTATTTCCAGTCCAAGTTCCCCCTTCCTCCACCATAGCCCATTTCCAGTCCAAGTTCCCACCCCCCATAGCACTTTTCCAGTCCTGGTCCCCCCCCATCACAACCCATTTCCAGTCCATGTCCCCCCCCCCCCCATAGCCCTTTTACAGTCCAGGTCCCTCCCCCATCACAGCCCATTTCCAGTCCAAGTCCCCTGCCCCCCATAGTCCTTTTCCGGTCCAGGTCCCCACCCCCCATCACAACCCATTTCCAGTCCAAGTCCCCCCCCCATCGCCCTTTTCCCGTACCGGTCCCCCCCATCACCGCCCATTTGTTGTCCCCCCCCCCCCCGTGCAGCTGCTGCTCCTGCTTCTTACTGAGGAGCAGCTGCAATAAAGTTAATTTAAAAGTAAGGAAACCTGTGAGAAACCCTCCGCTCCTATGAAACTCCTTCTGCAGGTCCCTGGCTGAAAAGGAAGTGACATCAGAGGGGCGGGCACTGCAGAAGGGGTTTCATAGGGCCGGAAGACCCCTCACAGGATTCCTTACTTTTAAATTAACTTTATTGCAGCCGCTGCTCTGTAAGAAGCAGCAGCAGCGGCTGCAAGGGGGGGCCAGGACTGTGATCGCAAGCGCAAAGCCGGTTTTCTGCTCTGGCCGCTCCCGATCTCGCAGCCAGAGCAAAAAAAATGGCTTTTCAATAGCCGGTTTCGGTTCTCTGCCGGCAGCCGGTCCGACCACAGGAAAACCGGCCAGTTGGCAACCCTATATACATCCATGGGTATTGAAAGAAATATTAACTTACTCCAACGAGCTCAAAACATCTGTGCCCGAGTAACAGCAAAAGCCCGCCTCACTGACCACATAACTCCCATCCTCGCTGAACTACACTGGCTTCCCATAAATAGTAGAATATCATACAAAATACTCTTAACCACATTTAAACTTATCAACGACATATCACCTTCACATCTAACCACTCTACTACATGCTCCAAAAGAACATAGAACCCGCAGACAAAATGCAACCCACTCACTAGACATAAAAAAATCAATTCGAAAAACAAAAAAAACCACAACCTCAAGAGCATTCTCATATGCAGCCCCCACCATATGGAATAAACTCCCACTAAACCTCCGCAAAATAAAGGATCTTCAGACATTCCGGAAAGAACTAAAAACATATCTGTTTAAAGAACACTTCATAAACCTTAATGAACCCCCTCCATCCTCCTCACCACACCTACATAAAAATCCTCCCTAAACACAGATCAAAAAGCCTCAAACCTCAACACACATAAGAAAAACAACCCTTCGAAACCATGATTAATAATTGACTAATGTAAATATTTGACTGATGTAAATAGTTCAGCATATGTATAATTATATGCGCCATGTTATTGTTCATGAAAAGTTAATGTTATTGTTCATAAAAAAGTTAATTGTACATAATTTAAAGAAAACACTATGTTCTATGTAAAACAATGTTCATTATGTTAATTGTAAACTGTTCATTATGTTATTTGTAAACCGCCTTTGATCTTGGGAAAAAGCGGTATAGAAGAAAAGTATAAATAAAATAAAAATAAATAAATAAATAAAATATGAGGTTTCAGACCTACTATTAGTAATCTGTGAACTATCATTAAAATCATCTGTAATACCTGAAGATTGGAGGATGGCAAATGTAACACCAATTTTTAAAAAGCGTTCCAGGGGTGATCTGTGAAACTACAGACCGGTGAGCCTAATGTCAGTACTGGGAAAAATGGTAGAAACCCTAATAAAGAACAAAATTACTGAACATGTAATGGGAGACAGCCAACATGGCTTTAGTAAAACAAGACCTTCTTTGTCTAATCTGTTATGTTTTTTGAGGGTGTGAATAAACAGGTAGACAAAGGTGAGTCAGTTGATATAGTGTATCTGGATTTTCAGAAGCCTTTGACAAGGTCCCTCATGAGAGACTCTTGGCGAAATTAAAAAGTCATGGCATAGGAGGCAGCGTACTGTGGTGGATCAGGAACTGGTTAACAGATAGAAAGCAGTATGTAGGGAAAGGTGAATAGTGAAGTTCCTCAGGGATCTGTGCTGGGTCCGATGCTTTTTAACATATTCATAAACGACCTGGAAATAGAAATAATGAGTGAGGTAATCAAATCTGCATGTGACACAAAATTATTCAAAGTTGTTAAAACCCAAGTTGTAAAAAATTGCAAGAGGACCTTGATAAAATGGAAGACTGCATGTTCAAATGGCAGATGAAATTTAATGTGGACAAGTGCAAAGTTATGCAGCTAGGAAAGAACAATCCAAACTATGGTTACACGATGCAAGGTTCCATATTAGGAAACACCACCAGGAAAAAGATTTAGGTGTCATCGTGGATAACATTTTAAAACCCTCCGCCCAGTATGCAGCGGCTCCAAGAAAGCAAATAGAATGCAAGGAATAATAAGGAAAGGAATGAAAATAAAACAAAGGATATTATAATGATTCTGTATCGTTCCATGGCGCAACAGCACCTTTAACACTAGAAGCCCCAAAAGGCATTTTACCTAGAAACCCCAGTGTGTCAATTGATGCATTATCACTATGACTGCATTTTGCATGAAATGCAGATGTAAATTAATGTGAAGTTACTTATTTGTTAAATACGTGCAGTATGTGACATCTTTTTTGTTTGTAATGTCGGAGTAAAACTGTAAACAGTGATTGAGATGCACCACCTAGTGGGAACATGAATTTATACCTAGAAGCCCCAAAGTACGTCTATTGACACATCCAAGACAATTGAGTGCATCAATTGATATACTTTGGGGCTTCTAGGTATAAATTCATTTTCCCGCTAGGTGGTGCATCTGTCATTAATTTTCGATCCACATATTTGAACATCTTGACCTTGCTAACAAAGTCATGGAACATGACTGACATGATTCTAGCAGTGGCGCTGGTATACAACTTTGTAAGATGCATTTGCGTCAATTGATGCACTTTGGGGCTTCTAGTGTTAATAGTGTGTGCAATTCTGGTTGCCGTATCTTAAAAAGGATATAGCATTATTAGAAAAGGTTCAGAGAAGAGCCACCAAAATGGTAAAGGAGATGGAAGGATACCCCTATGAGGAGAGGCTAAAAAGATTAGGGATCTTCAACCTGGAAAAGAGATGGCTGACTGGAGATATGATAGAAGTCTATAAATTAATGAATGGAGTGGAATGGGTAAACGTAGATCGATTGTTTATGTCATCAAAATATGGAAAAACTAGGGGACATGTAATGAAGCTACAGTGTAACCTATTTACGACTAACAAGAGAAAATATTTTTTCACTGAACATGTAATCAAACTCTGGAATTCATTACTGGAGGATATAGTAAAAGCTGTTAGTGTAGCTAGGTTTAAAAAAGGTTTGGACAATTTCCTGGAGGAAAAGTCCATAAATCTTTATTAAAAGGGACCCAGGAAATCCACTGCTTGCCCCAATACAAACATTGTGGAACCTGTGTCCTTTGGGGAAACTTCTAGGTATTTATGACTTTGATTGGCCACTGTTGTAAACAGGATTCTGGGCTTAATGGACCTTGGTCTGACCCAGTATGGCATATCTTATGTTCTTATGTTCATACTGTACCACTCCCTTGGCATTTTGCAGCCCAAATGCATGACCCTGCATATTCATTGAATGCATGTGCATCTTATTTTGGAAGCTAGTCTCATGTTGGGCTGAAGGCCTTGGAGGAATATGGTTGCAATTCATGACCTCTAACATTCATGGAAAAGTGGCTACCCATAAAAATGCCTCATGGTTTGCTCATGCTCGGCTGGGAACCTTGGGAAGTCGATATGCTTTGGCACCCTCTTGAACATCGACCTAAGAAACTTGGTATACCTTATGATGCTATTGTGTTGTCCATAGTGATTTGAAAGCTCTCTAAGGCCAAATGAACAGGGCAGTGGTAAACTTTACATGTATAGGCAGGGGGTTGGCTCCACCATGTTGGACTTACATCTGCTTTCACCATCTCACAGAGTTAGAGTATTGTCTCCTTGTTGAAATGAGTTCATATCATGACCTCTTGTTCTGTAAAGTCCAGTAAATTAATTCTGGCACTGTAGACCCAGGTGTGTGTGGTACCTCCTTCAACCTTCCGGGCTATGGGTCTGTGCCTACTGTCTCTACTGCCTCTGGTGCTGTCTCTGTGTCCTCTCTTGCCTTTGGAGGTGGAATCACCACAAGGAAATCATCCTGCCTTTTGGGAGACCATTACAGTTCTGCCCTAGAATGTTTATTTATGTTTAGATTGATGTGCAAATATAAGAACACAATTTAATTTGCAGGACAGCCCTATTATAGAGTATTTCTAAATGAAGATATGAATGTATTAAGGAGAGAGAAACAAAAACAAAAATGTGGAATAAGTAATCTCTAATGTGAAGTAAGCCTGTAAAAGTAAAGGTTAAATACTTTGCAGTGAAAAAGAAAGAGTTAAGGGACATTCAGGAATATGCTTACTTCAAAAATAGGAATCTGAGTGAGGTTAATGAATTTGTTATAAATTTATAGATTCATATTTTAGAGAATACAGTTCAGTTTGAATGCATGCCAATTTCCTAGTGACATCTAAAAGTTCATGAGCAAGACATCAGTAGATGGAATATGATGACTAGAGGACTGATGGCCCCAGGAACTGCTAATAGCCATATTGAAGCAGAAAAACGAGCAAGGAAAGAAAATACCCCGGAGTCTCGATAGGAAGCAACCTGGTTTAATGTGCACAGACGCAGAGAAAATAGTTTATTCAAATTCTGGGCCCCCACCAGAGGGCTCAGAGAGATTATATAGACATCTTATCAGGTTATCACAGCATTTCTTCATGATTGGTCACTTTATTGCAGTATAGTCCCGATTGAAGAAGGTCTACTGTACTCTTATCTCTAGCGAAGCAGAGGAAGAGAAGTTATCTCTAGCAAGGAGAAAGAGCAGCAGGACAAAGGAATAGGGGGAGGGACATGTATGTACCAGGGTATGACTTCACCTAGAGGGGTATATCCTTTTCACTTAACCCTTCCAGTTATCAGCCCTGCCTGGATTTCTACCTCATTCCCCCCTTTTTAAAGGTAAAATTTGCCTTGTAGTGAAGGAGGCCAATTTTCCTCATAACAGTTGATCTGACTGTGGAAGGGATTTGTATTTGCATACCGCCATCACATGGGCAGCAGTTTTCCACTCCACCGTCATCTCAATGGTGGAGGTAATAAATCGGATAAGGATAGGGATACAGCATGGCAGGATAATACATAGCAGGAGAATAAGGAGAACCCCTACCACTAGGGTTTTTAAGTCCACCTAACCAATTGAACCATTCCGCAAACCACCCAGCATCTATAGAAGGGGCGGTGATATGATTAGCTAGGTCACGTAGGTCTTGAATAGAGCGTTCTATGGAAACACTCTCATCAGTGAGATTAAAACAACACATACCCTCAAACTCCTCGCAGCCATGATTTAAGCGTAGGAGCAGAAAATCAATGGGCATCCTATTCTGAAGAATCGCCGTCTGCAGACTGGACATCTCATGATTCATAGTGGCTAAGATGGTTGAGGTAAGATTAATGGATTTGGCCAAGGAACAAGCAATACGGCTTACTTCCATTATATTGTGTAAAGCTAATGCAGGTGCTCCTACAATGGATATTGCCAGTCCCAGCGCTGTCTGATCACTATAAGGTTCCACATTGGAGTTACAGGTAGGGGGCATAGGTTTTGATCGGGGATAGCGCAAGTGGGAACTAACCTTACTGGGGGTATGAGAGAAAGCACCAGTAGTAAGTCTGCCAAAAGTGCAAGGACCTTCAGTAGCGTTTATAGGAACATAAGTGTAAGCAGTTTTACCACATAACAAAAACCATCCTAAGGGAAGATACATTTCTGAGTAGGCATAAGATACCTTCGTAATAGACTTGTATGATAATATAGTGTTAAACACATTAAAAACCCCTTTAGTTGCATTTACAAAAATAAAGCAATCTGTAGCTTTAAGCATGGATACAACCTGCAAGGAGAAAGGGGCCTTGTTAAAATAGGCTGAGGTAGGACGAGTAGCACCAGTGAAGTAGAAAAATGTAGAAAATGTTAGATTTGGCTGTTTGCAGTTCAGATTATGCATTACAGTAAACTTTTGCATTTCACACAAATTAGTGGGTACAGCAATAAGGCATGTTGATAAAAAATACTCCAGGCTGCGATGAGCTGCGTACACAAAAGTCTGAAGTATTCAAAGCAGTCCTGGCAAGTAGTGTTACTACATTTATAGTTCCTGAGGCCAACAAGGGAAGGCCCCACATGAATGCCAAAACACAAGTCAGCATGAGCAGGTGCATACTGATCATGGAGCTTATGTCCCACTAACAGTATCTGAAAATGACGCCTCAAGCTTCCGCTGTGGGTAGACTAGCCAGCTTCCGGTATGCAGCTAGCGCAGGGCTCTGTCGTCTGCTGGCTCCCTGGTTCTCCGCAGTGGGAGGCGTAAGGGATCCTGACAATGTTCGTTCGCTGTCCACTTATCATCCAAGTCAGGAGCAGCTTTCTTAAGACGAGTATGATGAATCCACGGGGTAACCTCTGCGATCTTGACTGCAGTCGGTGTGGCTAGGAGAACTGTGTAAGGACCTCTCCAGGTAGGGCACAGTGGTTCACGTTTCCATTCCTTAATCCACACATGATCTCCCGGCTGGTGGGGATGGAGCGACTCTGACAAAGAGATTGAACAGGTGGATACAAGACCGACTGCCTAAGACTGAAAAACAGATCCCAATGCCAGTAGGTATTGTCTCGTAAGTTCATTACCTATCTGCTCTAGGTATCCCTTAAGGCCCTGAACAATGGGTGGTGGTCGACCATACAGTACTTCACAAGGGGATATTCCCAAGGTCCGAGTTGGAGAGGACTGGACCTGGGAAGGGCTATTGGCAAAGCCTGATCCCACTTAAGATGAGCTTCCTGACAGAGTTTAGACAACTGGAGCTTCAGTGTTTGGTTCATCCTTTCCACTTTTCCCGAACTCTGTGGGTGGTAAGCAGTATGAAGTTTCCAGATGATCTGGAGGGCCTTGGAGAGGTCCTGAATGCACCTAGCAACAAACGCAGGGCCATTATCTGACCCTATAGTAAGGGGAAGGCCAAACCTAGGAATGATCTCTTTCAACAGAGCCCTTGTAACTTCTCAGGCTGTCTCTGTTCTAGAGGTAGGCCTGAACCCATCCTGAAAATGTACATACTATCACCAGCAGATATCGATAACCCCTTACTCAAGGCAACTCGGTGAAATCCACTACAATATTCTCCATAGGGGTGGCCCCAACTGCCTGTATAGAAACGGGGGGTAGAGGCCCTTGGCGGGGGTTATTCTTGGCACATTGGAGACAGCGACGTGCTGCAGCTGCCGTCAAGGCAGACAGATGTGGGACATAGAAGTAAGACTGTAGGATGGTTTGCATGGAGGTCTTGCCTAAGTGGGTGGTTTCATGAAATCGGCGGACAAAAGCAGGTGCTAGACTTTCAGGGATAACATATCGGGGTGGATCTCCCAGCAACCGTAGTCACCCAGCAGTAGTGAGAATAGCCCCTTCCTGAATGAAGAAATCCATCTCTTTCCTGGTATAACGTGGGTCCCACTCTGACATAGGAATTGGAAACAGGGGGGCTTGAACACTTTCTGGGACTGTTCCTTTCTGGGCTGCTAGCTTGGCCTCCCTATCTGCCCTGTGGTTACCCTGGATAACCATAAGTGTTTCCTCACTGGTGTGCCTTGCAGTGAACAGCTGCCACCACTTCTGGTGCCCACACAGCCTTTAGTAACTCATAAATTCAAGCGGGAAATCTATAAAATATGGGAGAGAGATTTTGGAGTCCCTTCTCTCTATAGAGGGCCCCATGGGCATGGAGTGTAGTGAACGCATACTTAGAATCAGTGAAAATGTTTGCCTTCAGACCTGCAGCTAACTGGAGGGCTCGAGTAAGGGCAATGAGTTCAGCTTTCTGGGCAGAAGTCCCCAGGGGTAAGGGCTCAGCCTCCACAACAACCCTGGGAGTGACCACAGCATATCCGGCCTTCCGCTGTCCTTCTTCCATGAAACTGCTGCCATCAGTAATGTATTGAACATCAGGGGCAGCCAGCGGTACATCCTTCAAATCTGGAAGGCTGGAGTACACTTCTTCCATAACCTGGATACAATCATGTTCAGGTAGCCCAGGTGCTACAGGGAGTAGAGTAGCAGGATTGAGTGTTTTCACTATCTACAAGTGAACCCGAGGATTCGCACACAGCATGCTCTGGTACTTTGTCATCCGCTCGTTGGTAAACCAATAATTGCCTTTGTACTCCATCAGAGTCAGTACTGCATGCGTCACTTTAACATACAGTTCTTGCCCAAGGGACAATTTATCAGCCTCAGTTGCCAAGATAGCTGTTGCTGCTACTGTGCGGAGACAAGAAGGCCACCCCCTTGCTACTGGATCTAGCTGTTTGGACAGATAAGCCACAAGTCATTGCCAGGAACCTAGGCTCTGAGTGAGGACACCAATTACCATCCCCTTTTCTTCATGAAAATACAGATAGAATGTTTTTTCCATGTCGGGCAGTCCTAGACTGGGGGCTGACAGCAAAGCCTTCTTCATATTCTGAAAGGCCTCCTTTTGGTCTGGGCCCCAGTCAAAAGGATCTCGTTCTCCCCCCGTTGTAGCTGCATACAGGGGCTTGGCCAACACTGCATAGCTGGGTATCCAGATTCGACAAAAAATGGCAGCCCCTAAGAAGCCTCTCAAATGCCTACGATTTTGTGGCTCAGGAATAGAACAAACAGCCTCCCTCTGCTCAGAGCCCAATCTTCGAAGGCCTTGGGCAACATGGAATCCCAAGTATCTGACTTCAGTCTGGCACAATTGGGCCTTACTTCAGGACATCCAAAGTAGGTGTAGAAGTTCTGAAGAAGCGGTTAAAAATTCTTCCCGGGAAACAGCAGCAATGAGTAAATCGTCCACATATTGTAGCAATACGCGTTGAGAAGGGCAAGACTGGAACTGAAGCAAATCTTGACTAAGTGCATCCCCGAACAGCATGGGGGAAGTTCTTGAATCCTTGGGGTAACCGTGTCCATGTCAATTGTCCCTTACTGCCAGTAATAGGGTCTTCCCATTCAAATGCAAACAGTGGCTGGCTAGGAGTGGCCAATCTCAAACAGAAAAGGGCATCCTTTAAGTCCAGAACAGTGAAGCAGGTTGCTTGTGCAGGAATCAAACTCAGTAAACTGTAAGGGTTTGGCACAACAGGATGGATGGTAACAACAGCTTCATTGACCTTCCGTAGGTCCTGTACAGGTCGGTAATCATTAGTACCTGGTTTTTGAATAGGCAGAAAAGGGGTATACCAAAGTGATTGGCATGGTTTCAGGAGTCCAAATTCAAGTAATCGCTGGAGATGTTTATGAATGCCCTCAACAGCTCTTCGGGGCAGGGAATATTGCTTGAAACGGGTGGGACAGGCATTTGGTTTTAGCTCCACTATAATAGGCGGGATATTCCGGGCAAGGCCAGGAGGATTACCTTCTGCCCATACCCCAGGGAAGTTTTGCAGTTCTGATGGAAGGGGTTGTTGCCAATCAGCTTGGGAGTACAGCCACCACTCTTCTTCCCCTGGAATTTGTAGAGAAAATAATCCCGATACTGGAGGCCCCAAAACCATCTGAGCCTCTCTTGTGGGGGTAAATGAGATCTGGGCATGTAGCTTTGATAGGAGATCCCGGCCCAGAAGTGGTACCGGACACTCAGGTATGTACAGAAATTGATGGGTGATTTGCTGTCCGCCTACTTCGCAGACTCGGGTATGGAGAAAGGGCCGGATTGCCCGGTTTCCAGTTTCCCCCACCACTGTGACAGTCTTTCTGGAAGCACTTGCTAGCGGTTGGGACACATCAGAATGCTCTGCCCCAGTATCAACCATAAATGGTATTTGCTGGTCCCCGATTTTGATTGTGACCATGGGCTCATGGGGACCAAGAAGAATCTGCGAGCCCGGTCTGTCCTATTCATGATCATCCTGGTTCTGGTCCATAGCGGTCAATCCAATGAATCCCGTTAGACCCTCATGCTCCTCGCCAGCGTCCTCAGCTGGTCTCCAAGTATATCTTCCTCCTTCAACTCGCCCTCAGAATGCTGGTCGGCCACGTTTTCCTCTTCCTGCATCACTTCGGCCGCCTCTGCTTGGACAATCATTTTTCCAGTGGCCCATTTCTCTACAATAGGCACACTGATCTTGTTCCAATGGTCTTCACTCCAACAATTTGCACCGGGTTCCTCTACCCCGGCCTCGACCCCTCGGTTCCCACGTTGACTTTCCATGACCTTTCTCAACTAGCGCCGCTGCTAACATGTCAGCTTTCTTTTTCATCTTTCGTTCACACTCATGCTTCATCTCCTGATCTCTGTTCACAAATACTTTCATAGCAACTTCCATCAGCTGGGTTATATTCATTCCAGCAAAACCTTCAAGCTTCTGAAGTTTCCTTCGAATGTCCCCCTGTGATTGTCCCACAAATGCTGTATTCACCATCTACTGGTTTTCAAGTGCTTCAGGGTCGAATGGATTGTAAACACGGAAAGATTCACAGAGTCTTTCATAAAAACTGGCCAGGGCTCTCATCAAGGGTTTGCAGGACCTCAGATATTTTCCCCACATTCATCGCTTTCTTACCCCCCTTTTTAAGGCCTCCCAGGAGAGCCCGATGATAGAGATCCAGGGCAAGGCAGCCAGTATCACTGTTTGCAGCCCAGTGGGGTTCTAGGTCAGGAAAATCTCTCAGCACTGCTTGCTGGGGATTCTGTTCACCTGGAAGGTTCTCTTCTAACCATTTCATGGCCGACCGAGTCACCCGGTATCTCTCTTTGGTACTGAGTAAGGTTAAAAGGAGCTGACGGCAGTCTGCCCAAGTTGGATGATGGGTTTGAATAATAGACGAAAACAAATCTATCATAGCTTGAGGTTTATCAGTATAGGATGGATAATGAGTTTTCCAGTTTAACAAGTCGGTGGTAGAAAAAGGTACATATACAAAAGTTGGAGGGCCTTCAATGAGTTCTCCCTGGGCATTAAAGGCAGCTGGTCCTCGAGCCTCTCGGAGGGGTAGGTGGAGACTAACTTCTGGAGTCTGTTTGCTAGCACGTATTGTAAGGTGGTCTCTCCTGAGGTCGTAGTGCTCTAGTATGTGGGGGGGGGGGGGGGAGAGTGTACAAACGTGTAACTGACCTCCTTCAGATCTGGGACTCAGGGAACTTTCTGAAGTGCTGGGCAGGTCTGTATCTGAAATTGGCATTTGTATGCTTTCCTCACTGCTCTTCTGACTATCAGAGAAAGTAGTATCTGTTGAGAGGGGCGGGGGAGAACTAGCCGAATTCCCTGCTGAGACTGCTGACCTAGCTGGAGTCACGGGAATCTGCCTGAGAACACAGGGAGGAGGAAAAGGGGGGGGGGGGATTCTTCTGTCTCTGGCTCTTGTACTAAAACGGGCAATTGTGATTTTAATTTAGGCTGCATTTCCTGTGGGCTATGAGACAGAAGTATGCGACAGTGTTCCTCGTAGCATCTCCTGAACCATTTAGGTCTCTGCCGACAAACAGCCAGCCAGGAATCAATATAAGGGAATTGATCCGGATGGTTAGCTACTACTACATTGTGCACTCTGCTAACCAAGTCATAATCAAAGGTTCCTTCTCGGGGCCAACCAGTTTTAAAACTCGGCCACTCATGCTGACAATACTTCTGTAACAGGGATGGGGTCATATGAACTCCATAATCTGCAGAGAATCCTTTGCGAAAATGTTTTAGCATACACTCTAGGGGACTTCATTTTGAATCAGACGCACCCATAACCCCCAGTCTCTGAAAACACAGAACAAAGGAACGGCAAGGGAAAGGAATGCAGACAGCCTCGAATCTGGCTGCTCTTGTCTCAAAAAGGGTAACTTACAAAATGGCGCTTTTGCCATTTTTCCCCGACCTGGGCGCGGTTGCCTGGCCCAGAACTGCACTAATCAGGAGTCTATTCTCACTGCACAAGCCTCTGCTTGTGCCAAACACATAAATCAAGCACAGACCAACACATAGACAGCCTCCCAATTCCCTAGAAAACAGTCTAACTATTAGGAACGCGGTTTCCCCCAGCTCAGCTCAGCTCAGAGTGGGGTACTGGGGCGTTTCCCTCGAGAGGTGATCAAGCTCTCCTTCTCTCCGTAGGAAGGACCAATTTTTCTGAACTGCAGGTACAAAGACAGACCCTTTTGTCACTTAACCCATCCAGATGTCTTCCGGAAACTCATAGATTGGTTCCTGAACTCCGCAATGGGTTTGTGGGTTGCAGCCAGATAGAGCCGGCGGCCTTGCCGAAATGAGTGGGAATACTCTCCAGAACAAGAGGTCTAGGGGTGTCAGAGATCCCCCTTCGCTTCCGCCACTCCCCGGCTCTGACCGGCAGAACCCAGAGACTGCAAGACAAACCCTTTTCTTTCCTCTCTTGTCCCCCCTCCTTCCCGGCCCCAATGCACCAGAATGCAGCAGCAAAACGAGCAAGGAAAGAAAACACTCCGGAGTCTCGATAGGAAGCAACCTGGTTTAATGTGCACAGACCCAGAGAAAATAGTTTTTTCAAATTCTGGGCCCCCACCAGAGGGCTCAGAGAGATTAGACATCGTATCAGGTTATCACAGCATTTCTTCATGATTGGTCACTTTATTACAGTATAGTCCCGATTGGAGAAAGTCTACTGTACTCTTATCTCTAGCGAAGCAGAGGAAGAGAAGTTATCTCTAGCAAGTAGAGAGAGCAGCAGGACAAAGGAATAGGGGGAGGGACAAGCATGTACCAGGGTATGACTTCACCAAGAGGAGTGTATCCTTTTCTCTTAACCCTTCCAGCTCAGCCCTGCCTGGATTTCTACCTCAATATAAATGTGGAGGCACATTCCAGTGTGTCTGTCCAGGCCCCTGTGTGTCCGATCGGAATTGGGATGCCTAGAGGTAGACCCGACTCTGATTTCATGGGGGCTAGATGTGCCCGTGAGATCAGAATCAGGTTTAGGTCCTGAATGTGCAGGCTAAGCCCCAATTCCGATCGGCCTGCATGCATAGCCACTTGCCCTGCTAACTCAGACATGCTCCTGGGGAAGCTTTTGCCAAGGCCAGCAGGGGGGTAAATAGCGAGTTCACCCCCACTATTCACGGGACAGAATAACCCCCATAGCCTCTAATGGAATGTAGTATCAGAATCTAAGCAAGGACATCACTGGTCACAACACTTGGTTGCGTGATACAGAGCAAACATTGACTACTGCAGGAAGTATAATGGATGTTGTGACCTCTGTCCATGTTGAACTAATGACCCTGCATGTGTTAGGTAGCAGCACAGTGCTGCTGTGAAAGAGGGCATTTGAGTAAGATGCTAAAAAGAGATCCTATCTGCTGATTGGTAATGGATCCCAAGATGCTTGTCACAACCAGAGTTCTACAACTGTCCTGCCAAAATCTATGAATAAAACAAATTCAGATTTTCTCAGTAAGAACTCCGGCATTTTCCATTATTTAGAATGTTGATGTAATGAATAGAAGAGCATATTGCACTGAAAATATTGATACGTTTAAAAAAAGATATGTTTTTGCCAGGAGCACCAGATGTTAAATTGCATCTGATTATGATAGGGGAAAGCAAGCATCTGATCAATCTGGCACGTAAAAAATCCAGTTTCTAAAGATTAAGCGGTTGATTAAGTTATATTTAATCCAGCGCATGCCTAATCAATAATGTTCATGAAAATCTAATTGCAAACTGGACAACGAAGGTTAAAATTACTAGATATGGAATTCATCTGGGAAGGGTTAGGGTAGTACGGAAGGTCACTGTAGGTAAACATTAGAATTTATTTTTAAAGGGTATTTTAAAAGGTTTACTTTAAGCCTTTTTTCAAGACACATTGGGGCCTATATCTTTACAAAATCCTAACATAATTCTGCAAATATGATGACAAGATTGTCATCATGCCTCCTCTTGAGCAGGTGTAAATGTTAGCATGCACTTTATTCGCAGCTGTGCATATTTTAGAAAATAGTGTGCAAATCTCCCCACCACCCATCCTCTGTCCAGTCTTCCTCTGAGCACACCTACTCTACAAGTACACGATGCCTTGCACCATGCATACTTTTAGGCATGACCAAATTTTATAAAAACTTCTTTACGTGCCTAAATCTGCATGAGAAACATACAAAAATTGCAAAACTTCATTTAAAACAAACATTAACCAGAATTGTTTTGACCCTGCACATCCCTAGTTGGTTCTAAAAATCAGCACTAGCCCTCCAAGTATAAACCCCTCCCCTTGCTCTAGTGTGGCAGGTGTCCTGCAGGGGTCAGGTCACAGAACAGTTTTATGGTGGGTTCTCTTTCTCCTTCACTCTGCTAGCAAACACTCTTTATCACCAGGGAGCAGATTCTCCCCGGGATGGATGGTGGGGGGGGGGGGGGGAAGGGAAATCCCTTCAAGTCCTTGGCGCATATATTAAAAAGGCTCTTGACCAAGAACCCCTGCAAGCCTACTTACGAGGAATGGTGGAATCAATTGTGCCTGTTTGCCAGATATGAGAAAGCCGCAGACAGAATTCTGCTTCTGAGAGGTGCTAGGCCTAAACTCTCCAAATGGTCTGCATTAGATAAGTATGTTCATACAACATATTAAATTCCTGATATCCACGGTGCGCAGATAACGCCGGGTGCATTGGATGAAGTTAATCTGGACCCCTGTTGCCTGTAGCGTCTAGGGGGGGTGGGGGGTGGGAACTGTTACCGTTAATTTGCTTCTTTTCTGTACTTGAGGCCTTAGGTCTATTTGTAAAGGGAAGTCTGGAAAGAGTGGTCAGAAATCTGTGAGTCCATTTTGGGCTTGACAGTTTCCTCCCTAACGGTCCGCTGGTACGTTTAGTTTTGTATATTTATGTATGATGTTATTTTCCTTGTGTATATGTGTAATTTAGTATTTTAGTATTGTATCTCCTTCTGGTGTGTGGTGTGTTAAGTTGTATTTCAAAATCAATAAACACAATTAAAAAAAAAAAAAAAAGGCTCTTGACTGAATGTGATGTTCTACTTCTCTTTACTGCAAACTAAATGTCCATTTCAAACAGTAACAAGCAAATGAATTCTGTACAATAAATACATTGTTTATGGTAACACTGGTTGGGTTGCTATAAATTATTCATGTCTGTGATCCCAGTTTAAATATTTATCTTTTCTGCTTCTGCAAAAGGATCCTGGGTTAGAGTCCCTCTGCACTTAACAGATTGCAATGTCCTTTCTTCCTCCTCACTGGGATCCTATTCCTCTAATCCTCTTGGTATTTATTTATTTATTACACATTTCTGTACCACCCCTTCCAGAGATCAGGGGCGGTTTACAAGGAACCAACATGTTACATACAACAGGGTTTGAACTTTTTACTTTATAACAATATTAGTCATAGACTTAACTAAACCAGTGAAACTATAAACATATAACTATAAATACATGCTAACCTGGCTTATGAGAGTGGGATACAGTGTGTCAGGGTTGGGGGGGGGGGGTTAGGTGCATAGGTGCTGTCGTTACATGCATGGTTAAGTTATTTGTGAGTTTAGGCAGGTATTGCTAACTCCTGAGTGAGCAGTGAAGAGGTGGGTTTTGAGGGTTTTTCTGAAAGTCTGAAGGTCTTTAATTGCTCAGATTGAGGGTGGGAGGGAGTTCCATAGGTTAGGGGTGGTGAAGATGAAAGCTCTGGAGCTTATGGTCTGTTTCATTTTGTGAATTGGGCTGGGGATCTCAAGGGAGTATAGTGCATTTTCCTTTTGAGATCTAGTTGGCAGTGGGGTCTGAAGGAGTGTCAAGAGGACAGATGGCACTATATTGTTGACCAGTTTAAAGGTTGTCATGAGAGTCTTGTATTCTATACGGCTCAGTATTGGGAGCCACTGGAGGTTATATAGAATGGGTGAGATATGATTGATTAGAGGGGCCCTGCAAATGACTCTTGTTGTAACATTCTGTGCTCTTTGGAGGATATTAAGGTTTTTGGCTGGTAGACCTTGTAACAGACTGTTGCAGTAGTCAAAATGGGGGGGGGGTGATAATGGCTTGGATTACTGATCTGAAGTCATGTGACTCGAGGAATGGTCTTATGTGCTGAATGGTCTTTAGTTTGTAGTAGATTGTTTTGACCGATTGTTTTAGATGGGGGATCATGGTGAGGGGCTGATCAAGAATTATGCCAAGATATCTAACTTCTTGTTTAATTGAAAGGATGACACTGTTGATGTTGATGGTTTGGGGGAGGGTTGCATCTTGGTTCTTTGTGATGTACATGGCTTCTGTTTTTTTGAAATTGATGGTGAGGTTGTTGGTGTTTATCCAAAATTCAGCTTCCCTGATGCAGTCGGATAAATTGTTAAAGGTAGGGTTGTTTATGTCTATGGGGAGGAGCAACTTAATGTCGTCAGCATAGAAATAATACCCTATGTTAAATTTTTTGAATACGTTGGTGATTGGCTATAGGTAGAGATTGAATAGGAGGGCTGAGAGGGTGGACCCTTGGGGTATCCCTTGATCCTTTGCAAATGTAACTGGGGGTTCATTGTCTGTTTGGATATGTAAATTATGGTTAAAGATATAAGATTTAAACCATTGCAAAATCATTCCAGCCAGACTGATTTGTACCAGTCTCGATATAAGGGTGATGTGGTTAATGTTGAATGCCGAGGCTATATCAATGAAGATAAGTAAGTATGCATGTTCCGGGGTGTCTATGCCTCAGATAAGGTGGTCAAACAGGGCTATGAGGAGGGTTGTGACTCCATGGAAAGGGTGAAAACCAAACTGTTTTTCATCTAGGGGGGCATTGAGGTCAAAGTAGTCTTGCAGTTGGATTTGGATGATTTTTCAAAGGTTTTGGCAACAAAGGGGATGCTTGCTATTGGTCTGTAGGAGCTTGGTTCATTTGTGTTGAGTGTCTTGTTCTTTAGAATTGGGCATATGGATGACATCTTGAGGTCTTTGGGCATGATGCCTTGAGAAATGAATTGGTTTGTTATGTGGAGGATATATGCGGCTAGCTCGTTTTTTTTTTATGACTTAATCCAGGAGACCAGACATGGGTCTAAGGGGGACATAGGAGTGTTGATGCTTGATATTGTGTTTAATAGGTGTCTTAGGTCTATTTCGTGGAATTTTTTCCGTGCTGTGGGGTTTGTGAGGAGGTCGGTGGGGGGGGGAAGGGGGTGTTAGTAATGTTTTTGTTTTTTAACTTGTCTGCAAAGTAGTCCACAAGTATTTGGGGCTCTAGGGTACAGGTTTCTGATTGATGGTGGCTGTTTTTGGTTAGTGATCTGACAATAGCAGTTCTCTCAGGCAGTTGAGTGCCCGGTTTAGAATCCTGGTGTGGTATACCTTGTAAGCAGTCACCCCACTATACCTCTTCCAGCATGCAACTCTTATGTACTGCAAACTCCTCTATTAGACTCAGATAACAAGTCAGCTCCTTGTCTCTTTTCACTCTCAAGCAGAGGGGTGGGTAAAACTCTAGTCAGTTTCTCCAATCATTACAGACTCTTCAATAATCAAGGGCTGATTCCACTCAGGACACAAAATAAAATTTTAAAAAGCCCAGAAATGAGCTCTGCTGAGAATAGAAATGGAATGGTGCTATACACAAATCATGTGGGAATGGTAAGGGTCCTGAAGGGATTCTTTACATCAGTTTCTCCCTCATCCTGAATCCCACCCCAGGCCTACCCTATTTCATCAAATAAATTTAACTGCCTAGTAAAATTAAAGGGAGCAAATTTAATCAGCCCTGCCCAATCCAAGTCATCCTCATATTTTCAGGTCAAATGGACATCATCTGGCCCCAGAATGAACACTAATCTAGCGCATTCATCCTTTAATTGAGAAAACTACCCTTTTTCTGTCTCCATGCAGAGCCACACGCATCCACCAGACCACACAGTCACATACAAGACACACACAAACCACAGCCTCACATCCACCAGAGTTGCCATGCACTCTGATAGCCATTCACAAACAAACATTGAACCCCACCAATTTTTACTTTTTTTATTTTTAAAAATATTTCTAAGACTAAAACAGTCACTGTGTGCTAAATTCAACAGCCACAGTCCCCATACTGTCCAAATTAATAATAAACCAAAAATAAACTAATTTATATATTTAACATAATATACTGTTCTGAAACAGCACTGGGTTTCAAACACTAGGGGAGTCGGTCCAGAACACGAATAAGGGGTTTGTACATGCGGTGGGGACTTATGTGCCAAAAACATTCCAAACCATATTCTGAAACACTGCTGACATAACGTTCACTGCACTAGCATGGGGATCTTAAATAAGGGCAGTAGAGGGCAGAAAGGGGGTCAGCCACGTAGGTGTAGAAAGTGTATACAGGAAAGGCCCGTGGATGTATTGTGTTTCCGGTGAACATCCACATTATTCCTGCTGAAATGTGGACTAAGGCTAGGACTTACAAAAAATTCTGCTCTTATCTGTAATGAGGCCCAGATGGAAGAATGGTTGTGATAAGTATGTTTTGAACTGGGGTGACTACAGTCTGGAAAAAACACAAGATGCAGTCTGAAGGTACAGGGAGCAGAGGTGAAGGAATGTTGTAAGGTATAGGCACATTAATAAACACCCTTACAGAAATATTAAGAAGAGCGATAGTGTTTATTCAGGCTATGCACTAATGTGCTGTTTGTGCTAAAGGAGCCAATCTAGGAGACCCTAACAATTCCTATGTTCAGAAAAATGGGACTGCTGACGTAGGAATAGTATGGGCGTGAGAAGGGAAAGATTCCTTTTTGGTTAAAAATGGAGATCATAATTGTAGTCCTGATACCCCATGCAATTATGTCATGCCATAGCTGTTATGCATAGGTTCAGGGCATCTTTTTGGCAGACTCATGTTTTTGTGACAGAAAGGGAAGTTGTGTGTGTGGTATAAGTGCTGCACAGAGGGATCTGGGGTGCACATCTGCAATTCATGGGGGACATGAAAGCCTGGCCAATACCTGGACCATATGGATAACTGCAGAGTCACTGAGTGCCAGTGTGATTGGGCAGTCAAACTCAGAGCGGGTTCACTATAGCTAAATGTCAAAACATATCTCCGTCGATGCTAAGAGACCCTCAGAATAAGGGCACTCAACAGTGAAACAGCACTAATGCATGCCCATAATGCACATTTTGTGGGACCAATGGTGTTGCTGTTGAGTATGTATTAGTGCTGCTTGCAGTGCTGAATGCCCTTATTATGAGGGTCCTTATTATCGACAGGGATATGTTTTGACATCTAGCCATAGGAAACCTATGCTGATTCCTTCAGGATCATTTTACACAGGGTACTCTAATAAGATGAGATACTGTTGGCAGTGTGATAGGACAGCCATACATCCGTTGTAGCTGGGTTTAAAAAAGGTATGGAAAAGTTCCTGGAGGAAAGGTCCATAAACCATTATTAAAGAGGACCCGGGATATCCACTGCTTGCCCCAATACAAGCACTGTGGAACCTATGTATTTTGGGGAAACTGCTAGGTACTTGTGATCTAGATTGGCCACTGTTAGAAACAGGATACTAGGCTTGATGGACCTTGGTCTGACCCAGTATGGAATATCTTATGTTCTTAAGATATGGAGACCAGAATTGCATACAATATTCAAGGTACAGTTGCACCACAGAATGATACAGAGGCATTATAATATCCTTTGTTTTATTCTCCATTCCTTTCCTTATGATTCCTAGCATTCTATTTGCTTTCTTGGCTGCCTCTGTATACTGAGTGGTGGGTTTTAAAATATTATCTACAATGACGCCTAAATCTTTTTCCTGGGTGGTGGTTTCTAAGATGGTAACTTGAATCGTGTAACCATAGTTTGGGTTGTTCTTTCCTAGGTGCATAACTGCAGTTGTCCACATTTAAATTTCATCTGCTGTTTGGATGGCCAGTTTTCCAATTTTTCAAGGTCCTCTTGCAATTTTTCACAATCTTCTTGCGTTTTAACAACTTTGAATAATTTTGTGTCATCTGCAAATTTGATCACCTCACTTGTTATTCCTATTTCCAGGTCATTTATGAATATGTTAAAAAGCAGCGAACCCAGCACAGATCCCTGGAGTACTCCACTATTCACCTTTCTCCATTGAAAAAATTGGTCATTTAGCCCTACTCTCTGCTTTCTATCTTTTAACTACAGTAGTTCCTGATCCACAATACTACACTGCTTCCAATCCCATGACCTTTTAATTTCGCCAAGAATCTCTCATGAGGGACCTTGTCAAAGATTTTCTGAAAATCCAGATACACTTTATCAACCAGTTCACCTTTGTCTGCATGTTTATTCACACCTACAAAATATTATATATGTATTTTTTAAACGTTTCCCTGTGCCATCTTAGTGACAAACATCATTACAAATGGTTAACATTGCAACTAAATACAATGGCAGATAGAAAAATATATATACAAGAAAGAGCACATTTAAATCCTATAAGTCCCTTCATCTTTCCTCCATAATCATCATGAAATCTTAAGCCAGACTAGATCTCATGCTCTTCTCTTCATATCACTCTCTCATCCACAGGCAATAAACATGTTATCGGATATCCAGTTCTGGGCTTTCAAGCATCTTGTTGCAACCAGCCAACTATTTAAGAATTGCATGCCCCTCTTATGCTTAGGACTAAACCGGCTCAGAACATCACCTAACAATACAGGAGCCAAGTTCATAGGTAAACTAGACTGAGTGATCCTATGGACCCATGATAGAATTTCAGACTAGTATGTCTGGACAAGTCCACTACATATGGATAAACTCACAATTTCCCCACAAGTCTTCTAACTATATTGGAAGACTTCATGTCATCCTAAAAAGCTATTCAGACATATAGTACCATTGCTAAAATATTTTAGAACCATTCTCTTGAAGAATAGTATCAATGGACTTCCTCTTTTTTAAAAGATCAAAAATCCCATCCCATGCTTCCTTTGAGAGGGAAGTATTCAAGTGTGCTTCCCACTTTGCTTTTAACTTCCTCATAGCTTGTATTTGGGGATCTAAGAGATGCTGATAAATCCTAGCGATTTCGCCCTTGCTTTCTACAGTGCTTAATATTAAGGCTTCAAAAAAAGTTGGAGTGTGACTACAGCCAGCTAAGTAGGGCTCCTTTATAAAAAGCCTTCAAAGTTGAATAACGTTAAATAAGGGGAAGTCACGGCCATTAAATTGGCATTTAAATTCCTCTTAGGAAAGACACTTTATTCTCCTCGAAGAGTAATATAGCTCTCAATATGACAAGGGGGCTACTGTTGTACTGTAAGACAACTTGGATACTCAGCAACAATAATGGATTATATCTCTTCAGCAGCAGCAAAAAAAATGCAATTCAATGTGTGCCTTCGAGTCAGTGCTGACTCCTGGCGACCCAGAAGCTCCTGGGTTTTCTTGGCACTATGACTGGAAGTAGATTGCTAGGCCTTTCTTACGAGGCAGTGGAGGGTTAAGTGACTTGCCCAAGGCCACAAGGAGTGCTAGTGAGAATATGAACTCTGGTTGCTTGGTTACCAAGCCAGTGTTCTAACCACTAGGCTACTCCTCCACTCTCAGCAGCAGCAGGGGAGGGACAAAATGTAAGTTTCAGCCTAGCTGAGCTATCTCTCCTTAACCTAAGAACTGAAAAAATAAATGGATGTTTCTAATAGCATAAGAACTCTCATTGTGAAATTGTTGGATTGCTTCAGAGCAGACTTAATAGCTGGCCATTTCATACAAATTTTAACTCTATGAAGATCTAATGCTTATCATGCCCTGCAGTCCAAAATATTATAATCTTCAGCAGGACTGTCCAATAATAAAGCTTAATATCAGGTGTTCCAAGCCCCCTATCCAGTTTGTTCAAAGACATTCAGGGGGGTCATTTTAAAAGCTCTATTTGTGATTTGCACATCTAAAAATGCACCTTAAGACATGCCAATTACATCCATGCCCCAAGAGGCATTTTATAAAAGGACCGAATTTACCCCTGTCTGGTATGATCATGTCTATGTTGCACAAGGGCATGATGAAGGTGTGTCCAGAGCAGTGATAAAAAGATCCACGTGCATCTCCAATACAAGAATGGTGTCACACATTTAAAACTGCCGGTAGACATGTCCATATCTATATATTCTCCTCGGGACAAATAGGAATTTCAAAAGTGCTTGTTTCGGCTTTGCATATTTATTTCACAATAATTTCACTGTACATGATTATTTTGTTTTAAATTTTTTTATAATTTGCACATATACATATTATTTATTCTTTATCAGTTTTTAAAAAAATAGATTTTCTTTTAAGTTCACTATTGCACCATCTCCCTTTTAATTTTAATTTTTTGGGATGACGTTCCTTTTACACATTTTTATACATGTTCTATGTGTATTTATTGTTGTAATTATTTGAATTTTTCGATTTGTCTTTGTTTAAGCATTTTATTTGTAATTATAAGTTTGACTTTTATGTGGTTCTAATATGGTTTTAATATAATTTTGGTTTATGTTTATTTTCTATATAGGCCAATCCCCTGACGAAGGCAGTGCTGAAACATGGCAGGGTCGGGTGGCCCTTAAAAGTCCCCTAAAGGGTAGAGCAATCCATAACAGTTTTTTTGAGTTCACACTTTGCTCTAGCCTAGTGGTTTAACTGGTTGGAGCCTCCACAATAGGCGCTATCGCTCATGTGAAACCTGCTTAAACAAACAGTGGTTACATAGAAACATAGAAATATGATAACAGAAAAAGACCACATGGCCTATCTAGTCTGTCCTTCCATAACAACTACAACAGTCCCCTTTTTACCTTTAGAGATCCTCTGTGTTTGTCCCATGCTTTTTTGACTTCAGTTACTGTCCTCATCTCTACCACCTCCACTGGGAGACTATTCCATGGATCCACTACTCTTTCCGTAAAGAAATATTTCCGCATATCACTCCTGAATCTATCTCCCTTCACCCTCATCCCATGTCCCCTCGTAGCAGAACTTGCTTTCATTTGTAAGATGCTCTCTCCCTGAATATTTATGCCACGGAGGTATTTGAACATCTCAGTCATATCACCTCTATCCCGCCTTTCCTCTAAGGTGTACATATTAAGATCCTTAAGTCTGTCCTCATATGCTTTATAATGAAGACCACTAATCATTTTAGTAGCCACCCTCTGCACCGACTCCATCCTGTTTACATCCTTTTGAAGGTGTGGTCTCCAGAATTGCACACTATACTCCAAATGAGGTCGCACCAAAGACTTATATAGAGGCATTATCACCTCCTTTTTTCTGCTAGCCATTCCTCTCCGTATGCACCCAAGCATCCTTCTAGCTTTTGCCATCGCCTTTTCTACCTGTTTAGCTATTTTAAGGTCATCAGACACAACCACGCCTAGGTCCCGCTCTTCTTTAGTGGACAAAAGTACTTCACCCCCTATACTATATTGCTCCCTTGGATTGCTGCAGCACAAATGCATGACCTTACATTTTTTAACATTAAATCCCAGCTGCTAAATTCTAGACCATTCTTCAAGATTAGGTAGATCCCTCCTCATGTTATCTACACCTTCCTGGGTGATTACTCTATTGCAGATTTTGGTATCATCCGCAAAGAGACAAACCTTACCCGACAGCCCTTAGGTTAGTCATTGTTCTAATTGTAAAACAGGATTTAATGCAAAGAAATACAGTGTCATGCACTTGGAAGCAGAAATCCAAGGGAAATATATGTGATAGGGGCGAGAGGTTGGTATGCATGGATCAGGAGAAGGACCTTGGTGTGATTAATTCTGAGGATCTCAAGGTGGCAAAACAATGCGACAAGGCAGGGGCAAAGGCCAGGAGGATGTTGGGTTGCATACAAAGAGGAATTACCAGCAGAAAGGAAGAGGTACTAATGCCACTATATAAGTCACTGGTGAGGCCTCACTTGGAATACTGTGTTCAGTTTTGGAACCGTATCTCACAAAGACTGGAAACTGTTCAGAGGAAGGCGACCAAAATGATTTGGAGCCTGCGTCAGAAGCTTTATGAGATGAGACTTGAAGACCTAAATGTGTACACTCTGGAGGAGAGGAGGGTAGGGGAGATATGTTTCAGACCTTTACATACTTAAAGAGAATTAATGAAGAAACAAACCTGTTCCAAAGACAGGGAAGCTGTAAAACTAGAGGCATAATATGAAGCTGCAAGGGGGTAAATTGAGAGGCAATGTCAGGAAATACATTTTCACTGAAAGGGTGGTGGATGCTTGGAATGCCCTCCTGATGGAAGTGGTGGGGGCAAATACAGTGACAGAATTCAAAATGGCATGGGACAGACACAGTGGATCCCTTTATAGCAACATTTTAAAATCAAAATACACTTAACTATCTAATTTCTCAACAAACAGAGGTGTCCTAAACAAAGACATGGGGAGGTGTGACCTCCACAGTGTGGCAGGTGCACCTACTCTTGCGATCTTACTGGGCAGACTAGATGGACCATACTGGTCGTTATCTGCCATCATTTACTATGTTATATGTTACTATGAATGAGTTTACCAGTCTGGTAGATTGGCACACATATTATTTATAATAGTTTTTATTAATAGGGCTACATCATATATAGGATCAAAAGTTGTGGTCACCATTACTGGCACCCTTGCGGTCAACCCCTTAATGTTCAATATCTCATTAAAAAAAAGTGGCCCGTGAAATGGCTTTGAACTATTTTTTTTTCAAGTACCTTCAAGTAAATGCTGACTCCTGGCAATGCAGCAGCCCCTGGCACTAGATTTTCTTGGCAAGATATGACCAGAAGTAAATTGCCAGGCCTTTTCTTCTGAGGCAGTGGAGGGTAAAGTGACTTGCCCAAGGAGTGCCAATGAGAATCAGTCCCATATCTCCTGGGTAGTAAGCTGTTGCTCAAACCACTAGGCTACTCCTCCACAACTATATAATCATCATAATATTTTAATGCTATGTTCAAAGGTATACAATGCAAAAAGGTTGTCTGTGCAACTTAGACATAGTCATTTCTGAGAAAAA
This sequence comes from Ichthyophis bannanicus, assembly GCA_033557465.1. Lineage (NCBI taxonomy): Eukaryota > Metazoa > Chordata > Amphibia > Gymnophiona > Ichthyophiidae > Ichthyophis > Ichthyophis bannanicus. Next base: position 1,151,451,681 of record CM066032.1, read on the forward strand.
AAAATCTGACCTGGACAGGATTAATGGCACCCTTCACTAAACCTCAGTGCACTTGACAGGAAGGAACCAGCAGCACTGGAACAGAAGAAGGGCGGGATCAGCGTCGGGGAGTAGAGCGGGAGGATTGCTCCTCCCCGATCAGCCCCCTAAGCCAATCCGGCCACAGCTGAACACTTTAAATTCTTTATTTTCATTTTATAACAACAGAGGAAAAGGAAGACATACAGCTAAAAGACAGATACATAAAGTGTAATACATACACCAAAGTAAACCCCTGCCACCCCCCTCCCCCCTGCTTCTTCTCTAGAAAACTAATCATTCCCGAAGCGGGCGTGTACTTACATTATTGTGGTACAAAACCTAACGGTGATCTGAAACATGATGAGTGCACATTATACAGGCATGTTGGAACAATGAGCAGATTGTACATAATCATTAAGCATCTGCCATTTAGACAAGCGAGAGTGAGTTTGGGCATGGGGAATAGCTCTCCGAGGTATCTGCTCATATTTACTATATAAGCAGACGAGGTTCCACCATTCATTGACAGTAAGTCGAGAGCTATCCTTCCAATTCCTTGTGATTAAGCATATGGCTATACCCAGCATGAAATCAAGGAGAAAGCGACCCTTCTTAGGAAGAGAGGGGACCTCCGCCACAGAGCGGAGTCCCACGATCTTCCAAGAGAGAGGCTCGTGAAGGTGTAAGATAAATTGAATACAACCCCAAACCCGCCCCCAATAAACCTGTAGTTGAGGACATTCATAAATAACATGAGCGAAGGTTCCCACAGCAGTATGGCAAGACCAACACTGGTCCCTAGCAGTGGTGTTCCATTTGGCTATTTTTTCTGTGGTATAAAAGCATCTGTGTGCAAAAAAGAAGAGAGTTTGGGTAACAGAGGCAGACCGGGAAACCCGCACTACTTTGCTCCAGAAAACGCTCCATTGCACAGGGGTTAAAGTGGTTTGCAGTTCGCGCTCCAAGGCTTGTTGGGCTCTAAAAGTGGCCGTGTCTGTACCCTGACATAATATTTTATAAAAGTTAGAGGCTACCCCATGTGTACTACTAATAGAGTGAACTATCTCTAATAGCCCGTCCTCAGTAGGGCCAGAGGGCGGCATGATTCGAGCACTTTTGAGGCAGTGTTGAAGCTGCATCAATTGAAAGTAGTGCTTCGCTGGTAACGCAAATTCCTTTTGTAAATCAGAAAAGGTTTTCCAACGAGCTGCAGAGAAAAGCTGTTGGGGTGTCCAGATCCCCCTTGAGTACCAGGGTTTCCATGCTATCGTTCTATTTAGGACTTGAATTCTGGGGTTATTCCATAGCGGGAGTCCGTCCTGAGGACAGACTTTCGGGCCCAGTGATAGAATGAGAGTGTTAAAGGCCGCAAGAGTATCGACAATCATTGGTGGATGGCGGGTGTCTACTTGATAGGACATACCGGGGAGATGGGTCAACGGAATTGGGCTACTAAGCTCCTCTTCTATGTCAAGCCAAGCTGGTCTGCTGTCTGTTGAGGCATCTAGCCATCGGGCACCTTGCTTAAGTAGGAAGGCTTGATGATATCTAAGAAAATCAGGAAATATGGTACCCCCTCTTTCCTTTGCAGACTGTAGTTTTTGTTTAGCTATCCTTGGTGGCTTGCCCTGCCAGAGATAACGGACGAGAAGGCCTTCAATATCTTTATAAGTATGTAGCGGGAGTAAGCATGGCAGCATTTCTAAAATGTAGTTCACTTTGGGGACTATCATCATTTTCACAGTTTCTAGGCGGCCCCACCATGTAAGAGATAAGGGAGACCAACGAGTTGTGAGCTCACGGACTTTGGAGACTACCTCTTTGGCATTAAAACTGATAGTGTCTTCTAAAGGAGAACAGTAATGGACCCCGAGATACTTCACCATGAGGGATTGCCAAAGGAAGGGAAAGGCCTGCATGTCAGCCTCATGTACCCAGCGGTTCAGTGGGAATGCTACAGATTTGGTCCAGTTAATTTTATAGCCCGATAATTGTGAGTATCCGTCAATCAGATCCAAGACAGCTGGAACCGAATCGAGGGATACGAAAAGCATAAGGTCATCTGCATATGCAGAGAGTTTAATCTCCCTATGACTGAAGGGGACACCTCGAATACGTGCGGACTGTCTAATAAGGAGGGCTAGGGGTTCAAGAGCTAGATCAAAGAGCATTGGTGATAGGGGGCAACCTTGACGCGTGCCTCTTTGGAGATTAAATGGCTGAGACTTGATGGCATTTACACAAATACTGGCGACGGGTTGAGTATACATGACTTGGAGATATCGGAGGAAGCCCTCCCCAAAGCCATACCATCGGAGAACTGCAAATAAGAAGGGCCATTCTAGGCGATCAAAGGCTTTTTCGGCATCCAGGGAAAGACCCACCCATGGATGATCTAGATTGGCAGCACTGGATAGCACATGGCACAAGGTCCGAGCATTGTCAGCAGTTGATCTGCCGGGTATAAAACCGCATTGGTCGGGGTGAATTAGGGTGGCCATCCTGTCAGATAGCCGGGTGGCCAAGATCGTTGCGAAGATCTTATAATCGGCATTAAGTAGGGAGATTGGACGGTAGTTGGCGGTTAGCAGCGGGTCTCTGCCTTCTTTCTCAAATACTACCACATTAGCTGCAGAAAAGGATCCCAAAGAGGATGTATCTACCGCAAGGGCAGTAAAATAGAGTTTTAAATAGGGAACTAAATCTGTGCTGAACATTCTGTAGAATTCGGTCGGGAGACCATCGGGCCCTACGGCACGGCCCGAGGCTGTTCGTTATAAGGCAGATTGGATCTCCGAAGTAGAGAAGGGTTCATCCATCGCATCCCTATCATCTTCAGAGAGGGTCGGCCGCTGAATGCCAGAAAGCAATCGCTCGAATGTCTCTGACGAGAACTCACATTCAGATTGATATAGGCGGGTATAGAAATCCCGAAAGAGTTCTACAATGTCGGAGTCTGTGGTCACTATGCCCCCTCCCTGTGGAGCTCGAAGGGCCGCTACGCGTTTGGCTTCTTTTTGGCCTTTCAAGGCGTTGGCTAAGAGTCGACCGGCTCGGTTATTTTCACGATAATATGTCCCTCGCTGAAGCTCAATGCTCTTAGAAGCTGCAGTTGAGAGGATTGAATTATATTGAAAACGGAGACGCTGTAATCGAATTAATACACATGGATCAGTACGTGAAGTTAGAACTCGTTCGCCTGCTTTTATTTGTTGGTCTAGTATGAGTAGCTGCTGTTTGCGTTGTTTCCACAGGCGGATTTGATAGCTAGTGATCGTTGCTCGAATGGCCGCTTTGAAGCCCTCCCACCAAGCCCAATTCGCAGTATCCTGGGGTAGATTAAAATGGAAGTAATCCTGTATGGCTGCTCGAATGTCTAACTGGAACTCTGGCTGAGTTAACAGGGCTCTATCAAAGAACCAGGCCCCCGAATTCCCTTGGGGTGCAGTAGTGTGTAATTGAAAGGAAATAGCAGCATGATCTGAAATATGTTGGGAGTGAATCTTTGCAGTGTCCACCTGAGGAACTAACAGTTTTGATATTAGAAAGAAGTCTATGCGAGACTGGGATTTGTGAGGGGAAGAGAAGAAGGTGAAGTCAAGCTCATTGGGGTGTAGTAACCTCCATAGATCAACTAAAGCAAGATCTTTGATCAGGGAGGTAAGCGTGGTGTGACTCTTGGGGGGACCACTTGTCCTAGGCGGCTGTTTGTCAATCAGGGGATCAAGGACTAGATTGAAATCCCCCCAATTATCAATGAAGTATTAGCAGAGGCCTGCGCAACCTGAGCAATGGTAGCAAAAAAGGCAGGGTCATCCACATTAGGAGCATAAAGGCATATACATGTAACTTCAAGGCTACCTATCTTGAGGTGAACGCTGGACCATCTACTTTCTGTATCTGAGCTAGTCGCAATAATAGTAGCATGCAAAGATTTCCTAACCAGTATGGCAACCCCACATTTCTTAGAAACGGCTGGGGAATAGGCGGCCACCATGTAAGGTTTAATATTGAGTTTAAGAGTTTCCTTCGAATTTAAATGCGTTTCTTGGAGAAAAATCAGATCCGCAGCTTCCTGACTTAGGTAGCTTAGGATTTTCTTCCGTTTTATCGGATTATTGATTCCTTTTACGTTCAATGAGAAAATCTTACATGGTGCCATCAATCGGTAATAGACATTTTAGGTAAGGGCGCTTGAAAACATACAACATAATCAGAATCTGTGCAACAATGACATAATCACCGAGTATGCTGGCTAATACACCCCATATTGAAAAGTATGTACCAAAGTATCTTAGAGAAGAAGCAAAACCCCCAAAGAATATGGCGACCATATGTCTGCGGGAGGAGGCCCTAGAGAGGAAATAGAAAGACATGAAAAAAAAGAAAAGAAACACCCGAGTCCATAATTAACACTGTCTCTGATACTCATCGAGGCTACTGTGGGTAGATGGAGTCGGGTCACAGATATCATCAAAAGTAAGGAAAACAAACTGCCCTCGCCAGACTCTTTACTGGGCTGCGGCAGATCCAATATGGCAGGTACAGCAGATATGAGAATACTTGCAGGAATATTCTGGAAGTCAGCGCATCAAGTCGGCTTCTTTGGCATCCAAAAACTCCGCTAGTAGATCAGGGTCCTCAAATGTTCTTGTCTGATTGTGAAGCGTGACTCGGAGCTTGGCCGGGTACATCAGGCCATAGCGTGCTTGTAGTTGTTGAAGCCTCGGCCGGAATTCCAGAAAGCGCTTTCGGCGGTCGACCGTGGGTTTAGCCAAGTCAGGATAGAAGGAGATCTTGTGGCTCTCAAACTCCATATGGCCCTTTGCCCGAGAGGCACTTAGAATTTGCTCCACGTGTTGATATCTCAAAAGTCGAAAAATGATAGGCCGCGGGGTCTTCCTGTTGAGCGTTATGCTTGTGGGTACACGATGAGCGCGATCGATCTCCAAATCTTTGGTAAAGGTGATTTGGAGCAGGGAAGGGAGGATTTTGCATAAAAACTCTTTCATGTCTCCCGATTCCGCTCCCTCCGGTATGCCCACGAGTCGTATGTTGTTGCGGCGCGCTCTATTATTGCCATCTTCCACTTCTTTCTGCAAGGCCCGCACCTGATGTTCAACTTTGTCGAGTTTGGACAACCGGGCCGCATGGGAGTCCAATATGCTCTCCATTTTGTCCTGACGCGAAGAAAGCCCTTCTAGCTTGCTTTGCAGCACACCAAGATCTTCCCGCAGCGCTCGGAGTGCTTCACCGTTTGACTGCACGAGGTTTTTGACCCCTCTAATCTCTGCAAGGATTTCCTGCTGCATTTCGGGGCCCTCGCGCAAGGCCAGCCCCTTCTGCGGGGACGGGGGTTCAGTTTTGGAACGTTTGCCGTGAGAAGCCGCTGGAGATCCAAATTCCAGGCGCGTGGGTTTGGTCCCCGCCATCTCACCAATGTGCCCTGGCAAGATCAGAGTAGAAGTTCCAAGTATGTCCGGTGTTAATTCAGGATTCTGAGTAGGCCTCTCGGGAGCCTCAGCGTTATGCGACCATCCCGCTGGACATCAGGCTCCGCCCCCCCACAGCTGAACACTTTAAATCTCAGCGCCCTTGGCACGCCCGTGCCGGCGGGCCTGTGCCTGAGAGCCCCACCAGAGGGCTCTTTGGCATGGCCCTTAGGCAGGAGCCCTATAGCGGGAAACAACGCACACCACAAGATACCAACCACCAGATCCCCGCTGCCATAGAACTGCCATCGGACGTAGCAACTCTGCTGTAATTATAACATATGCTGCATACCTTGCAGATGCCATTACTACTTCTTTGCTACCTCACTAATACCTCATTGCTTTAAAGATTGTATAAGCTGCTTAGCCTCCTGTAGATAACATGTGCTGTAGATAACATGCTGCTTAGTCTGCAGATTCCACTACCACCTCTTTGCTGCCTCACTAATACCTCATTGCTTTAAAGATAATATATACTGCATAGCCTATTTACTTTATATGTTTTAAATATTGCTTTAAAGATAGTATATGCTGCATGGCCTATTGACTCCATTGCTACCCCATTGCTTGTTTGCTTGTTGGCTACCTCACTGCCTGTAAAATAACACGGCACAGCGTATAGACTCCATCACCAGTTTTGAGCTACATGAGAGGAAGAGACACCGACCAAAGAGAGCAGGCAAGTTCAGAGCGCCAAGAGAAGAGTCAAACACCTACCATCACTGCACCACAATTCAAGCCAATCCCAGGTCAATAAATTGCAAAGAAAAAAATAAAAATGCACTCCACTCCACACTACCTCATTGCCTACCTTACACTCCTCCACACATTTGCACCCTGCACACAGGGCATCGGATCCAACGAGCAAATCCCCTTGCTCCACCTACATACCACCCAACCTGTATGGACACCAGGCTCATCCCTCTCTAAAGAACACCAGCATATGAAGCCTGCAATTTACAAACCGCATAATGCCACATGCACTACACCCACTCATCTCACAAATAGCGTATACACCAACTCAATCATAACAGCCAACACCATGTGTGCTTTACTAAACGCCAGATCAATTAGGAACAAACCAAATACTATCCTCGACCTCATCCTTGACAAAAAGCTGGCTATAATCTGCATCACCGAAACCTGGATAGATGACTCAGAACAGGTAATATTAAACCAAGTAACCACAACAGGCTACTCAGCATTCAATTGCAACAGAGAACAAAAGAGAGGAGGAGGTGTTCTAATACTGGCTAGAAAGGAGTACAGTTTTAAAACAATCTCTACCACTGATACGATTGAATACAACACAATCACCATAGCTAACAAGTACTTAAGCGTCTCCCTCACCTACAGGCATCAGTAATTGACCAAGAAGGACCAATAATGACAACATGATCGGTATGCCTGCAGGATACCACAAGACTAAACAAACTACTTCAAGAAGAGAGAGCTCCATCACTACTGGCATCCACACTATGGAACTCCCCCCCCCCCCCCCAACGAGCCTGAGGGCATTAAATGACATCATAGACTTCCGCAAGTCCCTTAAAACCCTGCTCTTTACAGAAACCTATGAGCAGACAAACAACAGTCCCCACCCGAATGGTACCTCCGCCAACTCAATACCCAATCATCCCATCTAGACATAAGTGTTCATTGTATAATGTTGTTAAGTACCCTCATACTAAATGTAACCCTCCAATTGTGATGTAACCACTTTGATTGTAGGATAAGGTGGTAAACAAATCTGTCTAAATAAATTAAATAAATAAATATACAACCCTTGGCAGTGATGACAGCCTCTAAACATTTCTTGTAGCCATCTATAAGTTTTGTAAATCTGTCTGTTGGTAGTTTTTCCCACTCTTCAACTGCAATTTATTCCAACTCATGAATGTTTACAGGATTCCTTTTACCAATGGCATATTTCAGCTTTTTCCAAAGGTTTTCCATTGGATTGAGATCAGGACTCATTTCTGACCAGTTTAAAAAAACTGATTTGTTTCTTTTTAACCATTCTTTTGTACTTATGGATGTATGTTTTGGGTCATTGTCCTGTCGGAGGACCCATGGCCTTTTATCCGGACCTAGCTTTGTGACACTAGATAGCATATTTCGCTCCAAAATACCTTGGTAGTCCTCTGACTTCATGATTCCTTCAATGCGTTCCAGACCTCCAGTTCCTGAGACTGCAAAACAGCCCCACAACAGCCCCCTCAACCATATTTAACTGTAGGAAGTGTTTTTTTTCCTTATAAGCTTCATTTCTTTACCTGTATCGCTGGTCTGCATTGCCATACAGCACAAGTTTGGTTTCTTTTACCCACAGAACATTTTCCCAGAAGGATTGTTGTTTCTCAAAGTGAGTTTGGGCAAAGATAAGGCATGCCTTTTTATGCATCTTTGAGCAGTGGGGTCCTCCTTGGCCTTCACCCATGAAATCCTTCTTTGTTTAGTGTGCAGTTTATGGTGTGGGTTGAAACCACCACTCCAGATTGCACCAGGTCAGCCTTACGCTCTTTGGATATTGTACATGGTGTTTTTCCAACAGTTAGTTGCACTAACCTTCGAAAACTTCTTGGATTAATTGTCCTCTTCGCACCACGTCCTAGGAGGATCTTGACAATTCCATGAGCAGAAATCTTCTTAATAGCATTGCAAACTGTAGACACAGGAATCCCAAGGTCTTTGGATTGGTCCTTGTACCCATTTGAAATTTTATGTTTGGTTATAATGGCTTTTCTGACTGGCTCAGGCAGCTCTCCTGTTTTCACTATTGTGATTATGGACAAGGGAGTAAATGTGGCCATTTTAAACATTACATCCATCATTCATTCATTGATTCGAGTCATGTGAATACTGACAATTGATCACCGGTGTGTCTAATTTACTGAAATGAGAATGTGGTTCTTCTGTTCAAACTGATTTGAATTGTTTATAAGGGTGCCAGTAATCATGTGCTGGCAATGTCCCAGTGTTTATACCATTTCCTATTTCCTTTTTTAATTGGTCTTGTTTTATTTGATTCTTTAATGTGTCAAATATGTGCACATATATAGTCCAAAGCCATTTCACTGGCCACATTTTTAATGAGATATTAGACATTAATGGGTTGAACTGCAAGAGTGCCAATAATATTGATCAAACTGTATATCTTAATATAATAGATTTACATTTGAAAAATGAAATTTTCGTTTGGGACTATGAACTAATTAAAGGAGGTTTTTAGACTGATCATTAAACAGTTACTTGCTTAGTTTGGATACTCCAAATTTAATTAATGAGGAGAAGGTTTCACTGAAATCCTTTCTTTTTATTAATAAGAAATGGTAAATTTAAAACTGATAGATACATTATCTAAGGACTAATTGGAAGAAAGTACAATTCACATTTTTAAAGACATTCTACTGAACATTTTGATAGTACTTCCTACAGTGTTGTAGCCTTGGATGGTTTTGTTAATATAAATTTCTAGTGTGACACTGCAGGGTGGGTTCCAAGGCAACTGGAGCAGTAGGAGCACTGTCTTGGGTCCCACAGCCTTCTCTAGGTTGGGCTTTCCAGACAAACACCCACAAGCATTCCTTTCAGGTTGATAGCAAAGTCCAGCAGACAGTTCTGTTATGCCAGCTCCAACACCATGGGCTTCCCTCAGCCCCAGGGCCGAGCGTGGCCTCTCCTTCTGAAAGTAAAATAGTTCAGTACAGAAATGTACACAAAGTCACAAGTAGCCAAATCAAATCATCCAGGTTCAAACCCAGAATCTTTCTCAGGCCAAAACAATGTTGCTCACCTGCCCAATAAATAGCTGTGTAGCTGCCCCTCCCTTCCACCTTTCAGGTTCACTATAAACTAGCTGAACCTGCCCCAGGGCTGGAGCTTTTACTGTCTCATCCACAGTACCTCCATGGGTTCCTGGTCCTTATTATTTATTTATTTATTTTACATTTCTTATATACCGCACTATTTGACATCAGCGCGGTTTACATCGAACACAAAAATTCAGCACAAAAACAAATGTCTGAGTTACATTAAACAGGGTCAATAAACTTGGCTATCAAGGTAATTATGAATCACAGGAAGGTAAACTTGGATTGCAAAGTAAACTATTTACATCTTTAAATTATAGGACAATGGAACGTAATTAATGGTAAGTGGATCCTTATAATTAATGATCAGTGGACCTTACTATGTGGGGAATTCTAACTCACTAGGTGATTCAGAGTTCCTGTAACTAACGGAGAGGGGACGTGCCTCTGCACTTACAGGGAAGTATTTAAGGAATAAGTAATGTTTGAGGGCCTTTCTAAATTGAAGTAGGCTGGTGGTTGCTCTAATATCTAGTGGCAATGTATTCCAAAGTTTTCGGGCATGGAGACTGAAAGCCCTGTTTGCTGTTGATGAGGTGCTTCTTGTAAGTTCACAAGGAACCCTTAGCATATTTAATGCAGTTGATGATCTTGTTCTATTCGTGGTTATGGGTTTGATGAGATCAGTTAGAGAATTGGAGGAGAGACTATTTACTGCTTTGAAGGTAAGTAGTAATGTCTTAAAGATAATCCTGGCCTGTATAGGAAGCCAGTGTAACTGCTTCAGAAGGGGCGACACATGCTCACTCCTAGATGCACCATAGAGAACCCTCGCAGCGCTATTCATTGCAAGCTGTAAGGGGTTCAAGGTTGATTGAGGGAGGCCTAGCAAAATGACATTAGCATAGTCAAAGTGAGGCATGATCAGAGCCTGGTAGATGGTACGGAAATCTTCAGGTTCAAGAAGGGGGCGAAGATGTCTTAGTGACCGGATTTTGTAATATATAGCTCTTACAGTGTTGGCTATATGTGCCTTCATGTTCAGGTTCTGGTCGAGCATAACACCCAGATAACGTATTTTGGGTTTTGATTGTAGCTCAGCATCTTTCACCTTCAGGAATTGCGGAGGGGTAAAGTTCGGGTTCTTTGAAATGAAGAGCACCTCTGTATTCTTATGTTGTATCCTTAGGTTTTGTGACAAGAGCCATTCCGATATGGCATCAAAGCAGTTGCTCAGAGGGGATAGGTCCAATTTGTCTATGTTGAAAGGCATATAGAGCAGAACATCATCCGCATATACCATGCAACTTACATTGAAAGACCAGATGATCTTACAAATAGGTTGCATATAAATATTGAACAACAAAGCAGAGAGGGAGGAACCTTGTGGGACCCCCTGCCCTTGGTGAAATGGATCAGACATCGCTCCACCAGCACGAACGTGTTGCCATCTTTCGGATAAGTACGATCTGCACCATTCAAGGGCAGTTCCGCCAACTCCTTTCTCTTTTAGCCGTATTAGGAGGAGGTCATGGTTCACAGAGTCAAAAGCTGCGGCTATGTCCAGGAACACAAGTGCAAAACCCTGCCGGATGTTGTTGATACCAGAAATTATGTTATTGAGGAGCAATGTAAGGAGTGTTTCTACACCGTGTGACTTTCTGAAGCCATGTTGGCAAGGATCCAGGGGAGCAGCGGCATCGATGTGGTCTTGCAATTGACATTGAACCTCCTTTTCTATTAACTTTGCAAGAAAAGGAATACTTGAGATGGGTCTGTAGGAGTCTACCTTTTGAGGATCTAACTTACAATTTTTCAGGAGTGGTCTGATGGAAGTTTGCTTGAGGGTAGAGGGGAATGTACCAGAGTTGAAAGACAGGTTTATTATTTTAGATATTATTGGGCTGAATTCAGAACGCAATTCCCTTATCCAGAAAGCTGGGCAAGGGTCCGTCTGAGCAGTTGTGGAATTAAGAGACATGATCAGATCTTCAATTCGCTTCCTGGAGGGCATAGAGAAAATGGTTAGAGCTGTTGGGCAATCTTGAGCTGTGGGGGCAAATTCTAATGGAGGTTTATTTGTTTGTGTAAGCTTGGATTGTAGGTAGACTGCAAAGTCCTGAGGATGTATCTCGCATTGCTTTTCAGGGGATGGTTCTTTAGATAAGGTTTTTACTAGGTTAAACAAATCATGAGGTTTGTTTAGGGCACGCTTTAAAGTGTCTGTGTGGTACCGCTTCATTTTCTCTGAGATGGCCTTGCGATGGATGAATAGTTGCTTGAGGTAGGCTGCCTGGTCTACCGTGGAGCGAGACCTACGCCAGCACTTCTCGAGGCTACGTAGTTGGGATAGTGATAGCCTCAGTTCGTCTGTGTACCATGGTGCAGAAGCTCTTTTTCTAGGCGGTCTGTTAAGTGGAGGTCGTAATGCAATCACAGTAAGACTGCTGTTCCAGCAGGTGATTGGATCCTCTATTTTTAAGGAGGTCTCATTACGAAGTGAGCATGTTCCAGCAAGGATGTGATCTCTGTTGAAAGGAAAAAAGCTCCTGGCTAGAGCTTTAGGGCTGTTATTTGGAGCACTGTTGGACTGTGAAGGACTCTTGTGAGTAGGAATCTGGAAAATAATGAGTTTATGATCTGACCACGGTACAGCAGTTATAGATATCCCAGAATTGTGTGGTTGGACGTATACAGACTGTGGAGCAAAGATAAGGTTAAGGGTGTTTCCCTTCACATGGGTAGGTTCATGAACTAATTGTTGGTATCCAAGGGATTCAAGCGCTTCGAGGAAGGCGGATGAATGGCAATCTTGGAGAGCTGGCAGGTTAAAATCACCAGCAATCCAAGTTGGGGTATTAGGATTCTGGACGTTGGATGCCAGATCAATAATGGTTGGAAGGACATCTGGGGAGGCTGAAGGTGCTCTGTATAGAAGGTTTAAAGCGCATAACTTGTTGGAGATAGAGACTAACTCTAGGTGGTCGGAGCTAGGAGCGTCTATCAGCTGGAACTGAAAGTCTGATCTGGAGAGTATGAGCACACCCCCTCCTCGCTTGTTATGTCTGTGACTGGTAAACACTGAGAAATTTGGTGGAAGGAGCTGATTAAGTAGCACATTGTCTTCTGCGGAAAGCCATGTTTCAGTAACCATGAGAATATCAAGGTTATGGAGGGAAATTGTGTCTGCAATCACCGGCCATTTCTTACGAATTGAGCGGGCGTTGATGAGGGCACATTTTAAACTATGTGAGTAGAGGCTTTCCTCCTGTTTGGCTGTCATCGAATATTGAAGTGGAATGTATATTAGATGCTTGTGACGTGGATGAGAGTTCCAATTATAACTGAACTTGGGTGTACCTGTCCATCTTTTTCCTTGGCTATATAAAATAGGTATCCGGTTGACCTCAAGGGATAGAGCTCGGGAGAAAGAGAGGCAGAAGGAAAAGAGTAGGTAGCAGCCAGTTAAGGTGATAGGGGAACCCATCTAATTCAACTCTGAATGTAATCACAGAGACAGAGAGATATTAATTGTGAGAGGGGGAGATTTGCAAGAATTCTGTAGGGCTGTTTCTCATTGGCATCAAAAACAAGCAAATCCTATTATGCTAGGTATAAATTTGTTATGGAATGCAGATCTATTGTCCCAAGTAACACAGTTTAGACAGACAAGTTGTAAATTAGCAGACTAGACTGATCGAGATTGTTTAAAGGTTACTTGCAGGAATACAAAGTGAAGTATCTATTCAAAGTGTAGACAATGTTACCAGATCAGTGAGTATAATAATACAAAGTTACCATCTTGTAGCCAAGACATAGCATTCAGTGAAGTTTTCTGGTCGGTTAGGGTTGGCATAGGACAAGAAGGATTCGCACAAGTTGGCGGCAGCTCCTCGCTGTTCAGTCGGCTCTTCCGAAAGACTTGAGAAGCTCCTTAGTGTTCGTTTAGAGGATTCTGAGCGACGATGTAGTCAGCCAAGGGTGACAATTGTAGATGGTGATGACAGATCTTGGAGGGTTTCATAAAAGAACTCCACTGCAGCCGCAGAAACGGACCCATGGACCTCACCTAAGGGCCATGCCAAAGGGCCCTCTGGCGAGGCCCTCAGGCGCGGGCCCGCAAGGCGCGGGCGTGCCCGCTCGGCGCTCTTTTAAATATGCCGCCGCCTGCCCCGATTGGGCAGTGCTCCCTGGTGGGGGTGGTTGGAAGCTCCGGCCTGCTCGATCCCAGCTGGGAGAGCTGCTGAAGGGGCCGGAGTGCAGGAAAGGGCCGCGTGCCCGCTCGGCGCTCTTTTAAATATGCCGCCGCCTGCCCCGATTGGGCAGTGCTCCCTGGTGGGAGTGGTTGGAAGCATCGGCCTGCTCGATCCCCGCCGGGAGAGCTGCTGAAGGGGCCGGAGTGCAGTCTCATCCACAGTACCTCCATGGGTTCCTGGTCCTTATTGTCCTCGTATGCTTGAGTTTCCATAGCTTCTTCCACCTCGGGGTATCTGTCTCCCTTACTGAAGCACAGGAGCCTTTCCAGAAACAGAGCCAGGCTCCTGAAGGCTGCATTATCCTCCTTCCCTGCACTGCTTTTCAAACCATATATACCTGCCACAACCCAAGGCCTTGGTTGCTTATTACTGGCTCCCTTTGCCACCTGTGTATTCTCTTAATTGGATCACCTGATCCTTTCTGTGGTGGGCCTGCCCATCCTAAGGGATTCTGGGACTTGTAGTCTGTCTAACCCTGCCACATACCCTAAGGGATTCTAGGGCTTGTGTGACTGACCCTGTCACCATAGTCATTTGTGTTCTATTTGTACTGGTTCTGGGGGGTCTGTTTTATAAACGCATAAGTGCCTATGTTGCTTTTGGAAAATAAGCTTAAAATAAGCATCTTTCTAAACTCCTTACGTGTCTAAAATGTATTCATAAAGGCACATTTTAAAAAGAAGGTCCAAGTGCAGACTGGAACATCCAAGCCAGAACATCTGAAAAAAAAGCAGGTATGTCCATGTTAAGCACAATTTCACAAATGGGGATGTGCCCATTTATGAATCTCTATGGATTGAAATTCCATGTAAAAAGGGGAAGGTGATGGCAGTGGGGGTGTACTATCAACCGCCGGGCCAGAATGAACAAATGGATGATGAAATGCTCAAAGAAATCAAGGAAGCTAACAAATGTTACAGGGCAGTAATAATAATGGCTGATTTCAATTACCCTGGTATCGACTGGGTCAGTGTCACGGCAGGACATGCTAGAGAGATAAAGTTCCTAAATGACATAAATGACTGCTTCTTGGAGCAGCTGGTTCATGAACCGACCAGAGGGGAAGCCATATTAGACCTGGTCCTTGGTGGAACACCAGATCTAGTGCAAGAGATAAGGGTGTTGGGGCCACTTGGCAATAGTGATCATAGCATGATCGCTTTTGATCTAATTAGTGGAGGAGGGATAGTACGGAAATCCACATACTACCTTTAAACTTTCAAAAGGGAGACTATGATAAAATTAGGAAAATAGTTTAAAAAAAACTAAAAGGAGCAGTTGCAAAGGTTAAAGACTTACATAAAGCTTGGGTGTTGTTGAAAAATACTATCTTGGCAGCCCAGACCAACTGTATTCCACACTTTAAGAAAAGTGGAAGGAAGTCCAAAAAACTGCCAGCATGGTTTAAAGGTGAGGTCAGAGAGGCTGTTGTTGCCAAAAAAGCATTTTTCAGGAAATGGAAAAAAGAGCCAAATGACGAAACCTGGAAACAGCACAAGCACTGGCAAATCAAATGCAAGGCATTGATAAAGCAGGCAAAGGGAGAATTTGAGAAGAAGCTTGCTGCGGAAGCAAAAACGTGAAATAAAGATTTTTTCAAGTACATTCGTAGCAAAAAACCTGTGAGAGAGTCAGTTGGTCCATTAGATGATAGAGGAGTTAAAGGGGCACTAAGAGGCGATAAAGCGATAGTGGAGAGACTGAATGAATTCTTTATTTCGGTCTTTACTGAGGAAGATGTAGGGATGTTACCTATGACTGAAGTGGTATTTAAAGGTGCGGAAGAATTGAAGGAAATATCGATACATCGGGAAGATGTATTACAACTATTAGATAAACTGAAGAATAGCAAATCACCTGGGTTGGAAGGTATACCTCCAAGGGTGTTGAAAGAACTGAAATATGAGATTGCAGACCTGCCGTTAGTAATCTGTGAACTATCATTAAAATCATCTCTAATACCTGAAGATTGGAGGATTGCCAATGTAACACCAATTTTTAAAAAGGGTTCCAGGGGTGATCCGGGAAACTACAGACCGGTGAGCCTCACGTCAGTACCGGGAAAAATGGTAGAAACCATCATAAAGAATAAAATTACTCAGCATGTAGATAGTCATGGCCTAATGGGAGACAGCCAACATGGCTTTAGACAAGGAAGATCTTGTCTTACTAATCTGTTATGTTTTTTTGAAAGTGTGAATAAACAGGTGGACAAAAGGTGAGTCAGTTGATATAGTGTATCTGGACTTTCAGAAAGCCTTTGACAAGGTCCCTCATCAGAGACTTTTGGCAAAACTAGAGTCATGGGATAAGAGGCAGTGTACTACTGTGGATCAAGAACTGGTTAAAAGATAGAAAGCAGAGTGTTGGGCTAAATGGCCAATTTTTCCAATGGAGAAAGGTGAATAGTGGGGACCCCAGGGATCTGTGCTGGGTCCGCTGCTTTTTGACATATTCATAAATGACCTGGAAAGTGGAATAACGAGTGAGGTTATCAAATTTGCAGATGACACAAAACTATTGAAAGTTGTTAAAACTCAAGAGGATTGTGGAAAATTGCAAGAGGATCTTGATAAATTAGAAGACTGGGCATCAAAATGGCAGATGAAATTTAATGTGGACAAGTGCAAAGTTATGCACCTAGGGAAGAACAACCCAAACTATGGTTACACAATGCAAGGTTCCACATTAAGAACCACCACCCAGGAAAAAGATTTAGGCGTCATTGTAGGTAACATGTTGAAACCCTCGGCCCAGTGTGCAGCGGCGGCCAAGAGAGCAAATAGAATGCTAGATATCATAAGGAAAGGAATGGAAAATAAAACAAAGAATATTATAATGCCTCTATATCATTCCATGGTGAAACAGCACCTTGAATATTGTATGCAATTCTGGTCGCCGTATCTTATAAAGGATATAGCGTTATTAGAAAAAGTTCAGAGAAGTGCCACCAAAATGGTAAAGGGGATGGAAGGCTACCCCTATGAAGAAAGACTAAAAATGTTAGGGCTCTTTAACCTGGAAAAGAGACGGCTGTGGGGAGATATGATAGAAGTCTATAAATTAATGAACGGAGTGGAACGGGTAAACGTAGATCAATTGTTTACGTTATCAGAATATAGAAAGACTAGGGGACATGCAATGAAGCTACAGGGTAAACTATTTAAGACTAATAAAAGAAAATATGTTTTCACTCAATGTGTAATCAAACTCTGGAATTTTTTACCGCAGGATGTAGTAAAGGCTGTTAGTGTAACTGAGTTTAAAAAAGGTATGGACAAGTTCCTGGAGGAAAGGTTCATAAACCATCATTAAGGAGGGACCCAGGATATGAATGCTTGACCCAATACAAGCATTGTGGAGCCTGTGTCTTTTGGGGAAACTGCTAGGTACATATGACCTAGATTGGCCACTGTTGGAAACAGGATACTGGGCTTGATGGACCTTGGTCTGACCCAGTATGGCAGATCTTATGTTCTTATGTTCTTATGCCCGATATGAACATCTGTGGGGCATCTACATAGACATCCCTGGAATAGTATTCAAGATTGGGTAGATCTAGGAATAGCATCATGGTTAGAGTAGTGGGCTAGAACCAATGAAGCCAGGATTCAAATCCACCACTGCTAGTGTTGTGATTGTGGAGAGCACTGAGGATGTGGTATGCCATCTTCTCTACAACTTCTGGATGTCTTACAGTCAAAACAAGCTCTTTCCTGATGCCTATTCATGCCTGGACCACATCTGAACTTGCATGGTAGTGCAGATGTTCCAGCATTTCTGAAATCGAGCTGCAGGAGCATCTAAATCCATTGCACCTTCCCAGACATGCCACCTCCAGACCTCCTGCCTACTTGGCTGTCCCCACTCCAGAAACATCTTTAAAAGTCAGGTAGAAAATGGCTCCGGGATGTCTCCATGAGTTGGATATTTCCATGCATGTTTTTTAGACATCCAAATCATGATTAAGGCGTTTAAAATGACTCCCATAGTGATAGAAAGGGCCAGGTTGTTCCAGGAACAAAGTTGTAAGTTATATAGAAATTTGCAAAATTCAAATGCTAGGCATATAACTTATGCAGTAAACAATGGCCACAATAACAACAAATACCGTATAATTTTATAAAATTATCCATATGAAGTTATATATACAGTATATATATATATATACATATATTCAGTTAACTGACAATGTGTGAGAGGGTGGCTACCAAAATGGTCAATGGACTTTGTTAAAAGGCATACGGGGAAAGGCTTAAAGATCTCAATATGTATACTTTGGAAGAAAGATGGTAGAGAGAGATATGACAAGGTCTTAGACGGTGCTGGGGAGGAGTCTGATTTCTTGGTGCATGTCGGTAACAATGACATAGGAAAATGTGGTAGGGAGGTTCTGGAGGCTAAATTTATGCTTTTAGGTAGGAAGTTGAAATCCAGAATTTCTAGGGTAGGGTTCTCTGAAATACTTCCCATGCCACGCACAGAACTTAAAAGGCAGGCAGAGTTCTGGAGTCTCAATGCATGGATGAGACGATGGTGGAAGGATGAGGGTTTTAGATTTGTTAGGAACTGGGGAACATTCTGAGAAAAAGAGGGGCTCTTCCCAAGGGATGGGCTTCACCTTAACCGGGATGGAACCAGTCTGCTGGCATTAACCTTTAAAAATGAGATAGAGTAGCTTTTAAACTGGATAATAGGGGAGAGCGGAAAGTCACCTGAGAGGGCATGGTTCGGAGAAATGTATCCTTGAAGGATACTACCAAAAGAATTAAGTTGGGCATATTAGCAGAGAGGTTCCAATAAACACAAGAGTAGCCCAAATGCCCTTGAGTACGGAACAGACAGAGCTTAAAGATTCCAAATTACCCCTGCCTACCAATAGCCAGATTAATATGAATAAAATACAGTCTCTAAAATGCTTGTATGCAAATGCTAGAGGTCTAAAAAATAAGATGGGAGAGTTAGAATATATAGCACTAAATGAGAAGTTAAATATGATTGTTATCTCAGAGACATGGTGGAAGGAGGACAACCAGTGGGACACTGTGATACCTGGGTACAAACTATATTGTAATGATAGAGCTGATCAAATTCGTGGAGGGGTTGCGCTCTGTGTTACGGAGGGCATCATGTCACAAAGGATTAAAGTTTTGCAGGAAACAAAATTTGCTGTAGAATCTCTATGGATTGAAATTCTATGTAAAAATGAGAAGGCAACGACAGTGGGTGTGTACTATTGACCGCCTGGCCGGAATGAACAAATGGATGATGAAATGCTCAAACAAATCAGGAAGGCTAACAAAAGTTACAGCACAGTAATAATAATGGGTGATTTCAATTACTCCGGTATTGACTGGGTCAGTGTCATTGCAGGACATGCTAGGGAGATAAAGTTTCTAGATGAAATAAACGACTGCTTCTTGGAGCAGTTGGCTCATGAACTGACCAGAGGGGAAGTAATTGTGGACCTAGTCCTTAGTGGAACACCAGATCTGGTGCAAGAGATAAGAGTGTTGGGGTCACTTGGCAATACTGATCATAGCATGATCGTGTTTGATTTATTTAATGAAGGAGGGATGGTAAGGAAATCCACAGTACTACCTTGTAACTTTCAAAAGGGAGACCATGATAAAATGAGGAAAATAGTTAAGAAAAAACTAAAAGGAGCAATTGCAAGGGTTAAAGACTTACATCAAGCTTGGGTGTTGTTGAAAAATACTATCTTGGAAGCCCAGACCAGCTGTATTCCACGCTTTAAGAAAAGTGAAAGGAAGTCCAAAAAAACTGCCAGCATGGCTTAAAGGTAAGGTCAGAGAGGCTGTTGTTGCCAAAAAATAATCTTTCAGGAAATGGAAAAAAGAGCTATATGATAAAAACTGGAAACAGCACAAGCAGTGGCAAGTTAAATACAAGGCATTGATAAGGCAGGCAAAGAGAGAATTTGAGAAGAAGCTTGCTGTGGAAGCAAAAATGTGAAATGACTTTTTCAAGTGCATTCTTAGCAAAATACCTGTGAGAGATCAGTTGGACCATTAGATGATAGAGGGGTAATAGGGGCACTAAGAGGGGACAAGACCATAGCGGAGAGATTGAATGACTGAAGTGGTATTTAAAGGTGATACTGCAGAAGAATTGAAAGAAATATCGATACACCAGAAAGGTGTATTACAGCTGTTTGATAAACAGTAGCAAATAACCTGGACTGGATGGTATACATCCAAGGTTGTAGAAAGAACTGAAATATGAGATTGCAGACCTGCTATTAGTAATCTGTGAACTATCATTAAAATCATCTGTAATACCTGAAGACTGGAGAATAGCCAATGTAACACCCATTTTTAAAAAGGGTTCCAGGGGTGATCAGGGAAACTACAGACTGGTGAGGCTGACATTAGTACCGGAAAATATGGTAGAAACCATCATAAAGAACGAAATTACTGAACATGTAGATAGTAATGACTTAATGGGAGACAGCCAACATGGCTTTAGACAACGGAGATCTTGTCTTACTAATCTGTTATGGTTTTTTTTTGAAGGTGTGAATAAACAGGCAGTCAAAGGTGAGTTGGTTGATATAGTATATCTGGACTTTCAGAAAGCCTTTGACAAGGTCCCTAATCAGAGACTTTTGGCAAAACTAAAAAGTCATGGGATAGGTGGCAGTCTACTATTGTGGATCAGGAACTGGTTAAAAGATAGAAAACAGAGGGTAGAGCTAAATGACCAATTTTAACAATGGAGAAAGGTGAATAGGGATCTGTGCTGGGTCCACTGCTTTTTGACATATTCATAAATGACCAGGAAAAGGGAATAATGAGTGAGGTTATCAAATTTTCAGATGACACAAAACTATTTAAAGTGATTAAAACCCATTAGAATTGTAGAAAATTGCAAGAGGATCTTGATAAATTTGAAGACTCAGCGTCCAAAAGATAGAAGAAATTTAATGTGGACAAGTGCAAAGTTATGCACCTAGGAAAGAACAACCCAAACTATGGTTACATGATGCAAGGTTCCACATTGGGAACCACGACCCAGGAAAAAGATTTAGGCGTCATCGTGGATAACATGTTAAAACCCTCCACCCAGTGTGTATCGACTGCCAAGAAAGCAAATAGAATGCTAGATATCATAAGGAAAGGAATGGAAAATAAACAAAGGATATTATAATACCTCTGTATCGTTCCATATTGTGACCGCACCTTGAATATTGTGTGCAATTCTGGTCGTCGTATCTTAAAAAGGATATAGAGTTGTTAGAAAAGGTACAGAGAAGAGCCACCAAAATGATAAAGGGGATGGAAGGATACTCCTATGAAAAGATGCTAAAATGGTTATGGATCTTCAACCTGGAAAAGAGACGGCTGAGGAGAGATATGATAGAGGTCTATAAATCAATGAACGGAGTAGAACGGGTAAACGTAGATCAATTGTTTATGTCATCAGAAAATAAATGGTTAATATTTGGTTGCTCAACCCTTGCCAATGATGACAGCCTCCAAACGTTTCTTGTAACCTTCTGTAAGTTTTGTACATCAGTCTGCTGGTAGTTTGCCCACTCCAACTGCAATTTGTTACAGCTCATGAATGTTTCCAGGATTCCTTTTACCAATGGCAAATTTCAGCTCTTTACAAAGGTTATCGATTGGATTGAGATTAGGACTCATTCCTAGCCAGTTTAAAATAGTCAATTTATTCCTTTTTAATCATTCTTTTCTATTTTTGGATGCATGATTTGGGTCATTGTCCTGCCGGAGGACCCATGACCTTTGACCCAGACCTTTTCAACACTACGTAGTATATTTTGCTCCAAAATATCTTTGTAGTCCTCTGACTTCATGATTAATATGTTCCAAGCCTCCATTTCCTCAGCCAGCAAAGCAGCTCCACAACATTATGGAACCTCCACCATTTTTAATTGTAGGAAGTATTTTTTTTTATAAGCTTCATTTCTTCGCCTGCAAATGTATCTCTGGTCTGCACTGCCAAAGAGCTCAAGTTTGGTTTCATCTGTCAACAGAACATTTTCCTAGAAGGATTGTGATTTCTCAAGGTGGGTTTGGGCAAAGATTAGGCATGCCTTTTTATGTCTGTTTTTGAGCAGTAGGGTCCTCCTTGGCCTTTGCCCATGAAGTCCTTTTGTTTACTGTGTGGCATATGATGTGGGTTGAAACCACCACTGCAGATTGCTCCAGGTCAGTCTTAAGCTCTGTGGATGTTATACGTGGTGTTTTTTCAGAAACGTCTTGGATTAATTTGTCTCTTCCCACCATGCTCTGCGAGGTTCTTTGAGCAGAAAAGTTCTTAATGATATTGTAAACTATAGACATAGGAATCCCAAGGTCTTTGGAGATGCCTTGTTCCTCTGAAGTTTTATGTTTGGTGATAATGACTTATCTGTCAGTCTCAGGCAGCTCTCTTGTCTTCTTCATTGAGAAAATTGAGCAGGGAGTGAAGGGGGCATTTTAAACATTACAGTCATCTTTCATTGGTTGATTCAAGCCATGTGAGTATTGACAATAATCCTTTCTTTAATTGGTCTTGTTTTATTTTATTCTTTTATGCGTCAAATATGTGTGCATATGTAGTCCAAAGCCATTTTACTAGCCACTTTTTTAGGAGATATTGGACATTAAGGGGTTGAACTTCAAGGGGGCTTATAATGTTGACCATAACTGTATGTAGGTACATGCTTGGGAGGGGAGGGTAATTTTATAAGAGGGTTCCTAGATTAAGTCATAAGAAAAGCACCTATTGTGAGCTAATTTATAAAATCCCATAGGCACCCATATGACCTACATTCAACGTGTGGATATTTTGCTTATTTGAGAGCAGGTGTAAATGTTAGCATGTGTTTCACACACATGCATATGATATCTTGTTCGAATGCCTCTATTCGTATTCTTTGGGGTATGTTTACTAAACTGCGGTAATGTCATTCGCGTTAGGTTCTGCGGTAAAGGTACAGATGCCCATATAAAGGCGTGGGCGGTGCATCGTTACAGCAAGCCGTATCAGCTAACACATGTTACAAACTAACGCGCGCTACAAGGCGCCTCATAAGGCACCTTACAAGGCATATTACAAGGCACTTTACAAGGCACTTTACAAGGCGCCTTGTAAGGTGCCTTGTAGGGCGTCTTGTAAGGCGCTTTGTAAGGTGCCCTATAAGTAAGGTGCCTTGTAAGTTAGGTGCCTTATAAGGTGCCCTATAAGGTACCTTAGAAGGTGCCTTGTTATGTGCCTTATAAGGTGCCTTGTTAGGTGACTTATAAGGTGCTTTGTAAGGTGCCTCATAAGGCGCTTTGTAAGGTGCCCTATACAGTAGGGCTCCTTAGGAAAAGCGCCGTACTAGGCACCCATAGACAAGGCACCTTAGAAGACAACCTGTGTTACAGAACCATAGGTTAAGGTGGCCTAACAAGGTTATGGTGCCCTAGGTTAGTGTGGCCTAAGGGATGCAAGGTGCTGCAGGATGACATGCATGACCTGTGAGGAACAGAGACAGATGTAGCCCTAACACTAGATAGAGCACTCAGGAAAGGCAATGAACATGTCAGTGAAGGAGGGAGAGCTGGGAGCCGCTGGACCTGCCATATCTGCGGGCATCCCATGTGGCTGCCAGTACTGATGACAAACATGGTGGGGGCAGCTGTTCCACAGCACAGGGTGTTGGCAATGTAAAGTACTGGAAAGACAGTTGGTGGCAGACAATGGGAATACGTGTCCCCAAGTGGAGGCAGAGGTGGCAGGATAGTTACAATGATGGGTGGACAGAGGAGTGGTGGTGCCATGCAGATCAGGCACTGGCGAGGCAAGCATGAAGAGTCGCAATGCAGGAAAGGGTAGCAGTGCAGGACATGGGATGACAGCCCGCATAGGCAGACAGGACACTACACAGCTGACAGACACAGATAGACGGACCAAGGGAATGTTGGCAATTGTGGCGAGGGTATTATGGGCTGGCAACACAAATCTGCAAAAATATGACTGTTACAGGCATGCACACTATTTGAGTAGGACAGGCATTAGAGGAGGGAACAATGAGGAATTGAACCCATGAACACTGCCAAGAATGGCATTGTATTAACCAGTAGGCTATACCTCCGTGGTGTATGTCACAGCAATGGCTGGGTACAGAAGGACTGCAGGTCACCGCACAAACTGTCTGCTCTGAGTGCCAGGATAGGGTAACCCCACCAGTACCCATGATGCAATGCACATACTGAATAGCTGTCTACAACTGATCAGCAAATGGGGTCTGCACCTCTCCGGTACCTTAGCTTGGAAAGACGAACTGACAGTGCATGATACTGGCACAGCGTAGCTACAGACCATGCCATTGTGCAGGTTCTGTGTTCTCCCTGAGGGATAGAATGGGTGCCCAGCACTAGGTTCACAGTACATGTGGTGCTAGAGATAGGCCCTGCTGTACATCCCCATCACTACCAGTGTGTGACAGGTGATCCTTGCAGTGCAGCTGAAGGTAATTTGGTGTCCATCTTTATCCTGAAGTCACATGTGGCCCTCTGGGACCAGACACCACCCAGATTAGTGTGTACCCCGTGTTAGGGTCTGGCTGACATGAGCACCTGTTATCAGGGCAGAGGGGTTTCCAAACTTGCATGAGGTTTGTGAAAAAAAAATGAAATGATACAAACTCAAGCAAAGGCATTGAGCAGGTGTATCCAGCATCGAGTAGTAGTTACAACCTTAAACACTTAAATCCCGATTCTATAACATCCACATCCGGCCGGCAGAAATGTCTAAATTGAAAACAGGCATACAATAAACCTGATTCCAAAACCACGAATATAGACGTGCCCGCGGTTCTGGAATTAGGGAGATATACATTTCTGGCACGGCACGAACAACATGTCTGGAGAAACACGGCCTTCACTGCTATAATGGGACATGATTAAATTAAACAAATGGCCTGTATGTCCCGTGCTCGCCGTATTCTGAAAATATAGCCGTTTGCGATGCTTCCTGTCTCCCTGCAGCCTTGTCTCTGCTGTCAAAACATACATCTCCTAAACCGATGCTCACACTGACAGTATTGTGCTTATGCAAACAACACATTATTAATACTGATGAAACAGATAAGGTCACACAACCCAGACTATATATACTGATCTGTTGCATGCACAGAACAATACAGGATTATCTAAGTGCACCAAAGCTATTGTAAAAGCAAGTGAAAAGTGAGATGTCTGTCTTGACAGACCCTGCAGCAAAGCATACATGGTGGTGTTTGCTGAAAATAGTACTTGCACTGCTAAGAATGGGCCAGAAAAAAACTGAAATGGGTCTGTACAGCTGCATGTCAAAACATATCCCTGTCATTCATAGGAAACCATCAGGATGAGAACATACAATGGTGCAAACATCAGAAACACATGCCCAAAAGCACCATCATCTGTCCTGACAAATGTGCACAATGTTAGAGACCTCTGATGGTGCATTTGGATATGTCTTAGTGCCATCCAGACTGCAGCATATCCCCAACTCCAAGGGCCCCCATCATTGGCAGGGACATGCCCTGCTATGTTGCTGCAGAGCAGATGTACAGAAGTTACTGCCCATTCACACTGACACCTGGTGATACTGCGGTCCAGGTACTGGCCAGGCATACATGTTCCCCACGAGTTGCAGATCAGCATGCCAGGGCCTCCTCTGCAGTCCTCATACCACACACACGCACACACACACACACACTCTTGCTTGCAGTCACAAATAACATACCCCTGCCAAATCTATGCCCTGCACCTATAAACAACTGCTGGTAATACATAATAGCAGGGCATCTCTGGACCACACTTTTCAGCCAAACACACATCTTCTCCGTACTAATTCACATACCAGCCCTACATCTACATTCCCATTTCTCTTAACACAAGAATTGTTAGGGAAGCCTAGAACAGCCCCTTTAGCACAAACAGCAAATGTCAACATAGCCAGAATAAAGGCTATTGCAGTACTTTATATTTCTGTTGGGGTGTTTTTTTATTGTTACTTCACCTTACAAACGTCCCTCACCTGTGCATTCTATTCTTGACGACTGCATCTTGTGCTCTCCCAGACAGCAGACACAACAGTTAAATACAGACGTGTCACAGCCATTTATCATGGGACGCATTGAAGATCAGAGCAGAAAATCTTTTAAGTGCTGACCTTATTCCACATTGCCGCTGGTATAATGTAGGCATCCACAGGATACACTCAGGATGTACACAGGCCTTTCCTGAATATGCTTTATACATTCCTGCGGTTTGCCACGCCCCCGTTCCGTCCCTCCCACCCACATTTTGAGATCCTCATTTTAATGCTCTGTTTGTGCAGGACCGCATGGTTTCAGAATACAGTTCTAGACATTGTCGTAAAAAAAAAATCTATCCCACACGTCCAGGTGGCCTATTTACGTTTCGGAATGACCCCCTTACTGGGCAGATGGGATGGGTCATGTAGGTCTTTACCTGCCACAGCATCAATATGCAAGTAGAACTGATATATGTTATGATTACATAATATATCAAGCACTGTGCCCAGAAGAAAACATTAAATATTTTTATGAAAAAGGAGTATATCAAACGGAGGCATTATGATCATTAGATTTAGGCATGATAAAATGATCTTCCATAATCTTGAACAGCCTCCAAAAAGTATAATCATTTATCCAAATTTTGTAACTATAAGTGTAGAAGTGTCCATATGTGATTGTGACAAACGGCGGTATGCAATCAAAACAACAGACTGCTAAACCATTCTGTGGATTGTTCTTGCAATGGGAGACAAGGAGTAAAATGTCCCAGATGTCACAAAATTGCTTATCACTTTATAGATACTTTATAAAACACAGCAGACAGCATCAGATTATCTCAACAAATGCATTGTCCCCTGCAATCTGAAAGAACCTGGAAGGAAATGTAAATAGTGTTGTAGTCTCAAAGACACTATGTTATCAGGGGTGTGTACAGCAATTTCCCGGCAGTTAATGCACAGCACAGTATAGTAAGATGGAGCACTAATATCGTGAGTTCACTTAACTTCATCTATTGAGATGGAGCTAATTGCAACCATGCTAATTGCAAGAGTCACATTTAACATGCAATGCTTATTCCTGCATTGACTGCATGCCTCTCACCATGTCCACTCTTCACCCCTCTCCATCACAGTTAGCAAGGGAAACTGGCCCTTGCTCTGTTGGCCCTGCACACCAAAAAGGAGTCAGGCACAGCATGGGTGCAAACAGCTTTATTGAAAAACAAAATCCCCAACACATTTCGGCTTGTGAGCCTTCTCTACATACAATGTGTTTTTGTGCACCACATTCTGCTTTTACTAAATGTTTAGATGGCCATTTCTGTATATTTATTTGTAATAGGAATCGGCAGCCGTCCGATCCCAGCCCCTGGTGCTCTCCCTTTGATCTCAGTTCCTATATACTTATATATATATTTTTCATGCACCATTAGACCACCATCTTGTGATTATGGTTGGCTTTCAGGTTCTCCATTTTTAAGCTGAAAAGTGGGTTTCCTTTGCTATTTCTCTTGTCTTAATGTAAATGGTAGTTCATTTTGTCCTCATCTAACAATCCATCATGCTCACAATTAATTCAATTGTTTCTCCCTTTTTTATTGTTATCTTATGGTCTATATGGACTACATGGTTTTAAGTATTATAATTTTTTTTTTGCTTTTATATGAGGTGTCATTATACATATAACCTATCTATTTATCCATGTTCTATATGGATTTAATGGTTTTATTTATTTATTTCTATGTGCAGACAAGGTCTCTGGCTCTTTTACAGATCGCAAGGAAGCTTAATTCACACCGTGCTCTCATTTATAGGTTTCTAACATACGTTTTATTTATTTATTTTTTTGACTCATTTTTATTGTTCCAGTGTGTTTTTGAGGTTTAAGGTTTTACTTGCACTTCATTTTTTCTCTGCTTTTTAATACATGCGGATCTTGTCAGAAAAATCTCATTAATTTCTTTGACTGGGTGATCCGAGCGAGAGCTCTAGATGTAACGTACTTAGATTTGAATAAAGCCTTTGAAACCGTTCCACACAGGCAACTTATAAATAAAGGGCCCGAAATTCGAAGGCCCTTACATGGGTAACTTCCTTAGTTACCCGTATAAGTGCCTTATCCTGGATATTCGAAGGGCACCTACATGGATAGTTCCCTTCGAATATCCTGGCTAAGTCCCTGTTGCGCCCAGTTGCTATCCGCATAGCATCGGGGCATGCCGGGGCGGAGGAAGGGGCTACACCACACCTATCTTTAAGACGCAGAGGGCTATGCGGGTAGCATTGAAAATTGCTGCTACCCATGTAGTCTCTGTGGCTGCCAGGGCATGCAGGAGTACCCAGATTTTCACTTCCACCAGCACGGAATTGAAAATCCAGGTTAAAGGGATCGGCGGGCAGGCTATACGTCGCTGCGGTGTATAGCCTTCCCAACTCAATATCGGGCTCAAAATGACTGGCTGGGTCAGAAATTGGTTGAGTGGGAAGCGACAAAAGGTAAAGATAAATGGAGCTCACTCTGAGGAGAAGGATGTTGTGAATGGTGAACCGCAGGAATCTGTACTTGGACTGATTCTTTTAAACATTTTTGTAAGTGATATTGCGGAAGGGCTATCGGGTAAGATTTGCCTCTTTCGGATGATACCAAAATCTACAATAGAATATAGACACCCAGTAAGGTGTAGATAACATGAAGAAGATTCAAGAATTTGGCAGCTGATATTTAATGCTAAAAAATGCAGGGCCATGCATTTGGGCTGCAAAAATCCAAGGCAGCAGTACAGTGTTGTGGCGAAGTACTTCTGTCCATGAAAGAAGAGCGGGACCTGGGCGTGATTGTTTCTGATTATCTTAAGGTTGCTGATTAGGTACTAAAGTTGATGGCAAAAGCCAGAAGGATGCTTGGGTGCAGAGGGAGAGGAATGGCCAGGTGGAAGAAGGAGGTGATAGTGCCTCTGTGTATTTGGTGCAACCTCATTTGGAGTTTTATGTGCAATTCTGGAGACCACATTTATTTATTTATTTATTTATTTATTTAACATCTTTTATATACCGCGCTATTTGTTGTCAGTGCGGTTTACATATAACAAAGGTTGCACATTCAGAGGACAATTGTGCAGAGGGTGGCTACCAAAATGGTCAGTGGGCTTTATCATAAGACATAAGGGGACAGGCTTAAAGATCTCAATATGTATACTTTGGAAGAAAGATGGTATAGGGGAGATATGATAGGGATTTTTAAACACCTCTGTGGCATAAATGCACAGGAGGGGAGCCTCTTTCAATTGAAAGAAAGCTCTGCAATGAGGGGGCATTGGATGAAAGTAAAAGGATATAGACTCAGGAGTCATTTACAGAGAGTGGTAGATGAATGGAATAGGCTCCCAGTGGAGACAGTAGAGACAAGGAATGTATTTGAATTCAAGAAAGCTTGGGAGAAACACAGAAGATCTCTAAATGAAAAAATGGACTGTAGAGCTTAGTAGTTGATATAGAAGGACAGACTGGATAGGCTGTATAGACTGTATTTGACGTTATGTTTCTATGAATATACATATTACAATATGGGGGTATTTTACATGTGGAAAAGGTCTTTAATGAAATGGTGTGACTACATATATATGTAAAAAGTATATATGCATAAAAATTACATGCACGTTTGTGTGGCCCATGCATAGACATATCCAGGAATGTAGTTGGGGCAGAGCACAACTGGAATTGCAGTGTACACACATATTTTATAAAATACAGTTGTGGTCAACGTTATTGGCACCATTGCATTTTAGGTATGTTGTGTATAAAATCTTAAGAAATAATTGGAAATATGACAACTGTATGTCATCATAATATTTTAATATTATGTTTAAAGATATACAGCAAAAAAAATGTCTGTGCAACTTAGACACAGTAATTTCTGAGAAATAAACATAATAAAACCTGGACAGGATTAATGGCTAATATTTGGTTGCACAACCCTTAGCAGTGATGACAGCCTGCAAACGTTTCTTGTAAACATCTATACATTTCGTACATCTGTCTGCTGGTAGTTTTCCCATTCGAGCTGCAATTTGTTACAGCTCATGAATGTTTCCAGGATTCCTTTTACAAATGGCAGATTTCCACTCTTTACAAAGGTTCGCGATTGGATTGAGATCAGGACTCATTCCTAGCCACTTTAAAATAGTCTATTCCTTTCTAATCATTCTTTTGTACTTTTGGATATATGATTTGGGTCATTGTCCTGCTGGAGGACCCATGATCTTTGACCCAGACCTAGCTTTTTGGCACTAGGTAGTATATTTTGCTCCAAAATATCTTCATAGTCCTCTGACTTCATGATTAATACATTCCATGCCTCCAGTTCATGGGCCAGAAAAACAGCCCCACAACATTATGGAACCTCCACCATCTTTAACTGTAGGAAGCTTTTCTTTTTCATGTATAAGCTTCATTTCTTCACCTGCAAATGTATCTCTGGTCTGCATTGCCAAAGAGCTCAAGTTTAGTTTCATCTGTCCACAGAACATTTTCCTGGAAGGATTGTAATATCGCAAGGTGGGTTTGGGCAAAAATCAGACATGCCTTTTTATGTCTGTTTTTGAGCATGGGGTCCTCCTTGGCCTTTGCCCATGAAGTCCTTTTTTGTTTAGTGTGTGGCATATGATGTGGCTTGAAACCACTACTGCAGATTGCTCCAGGTCAGCCTTAAGCTCTTTGGGTGTTGTACATGGTGTTTTTTCAACAGTTCACACCGCCCTTCAAAGACTTCTTGGATTAATTTGCCTCTTCCCACCATGTTCTGGGAGGTTCTTGACAGTTTTATGAGCAGAAAACTTCTTAATGGCATTGTGAACTGTAGACATAGGAATTCCAATGTCTTTGGAGATGGCCTTGTACCACTTTGAAGTTTGATGTTTGGTGATAATAGCTTTTCTGTCAGTCTCAGGCAGCTCTCTTGTCTTCTTCATTGAGAAATTGGAGCAAGGAGTGAATGTGGCCATTTTAAACATTAGAGTCATCTTTCATTAGTTGATTCAAGCCATGTGAGTACTGACAATTGATCACAGATGTGTCTAATTTTACTGCAGAGGGAATGTGGTTCTGTTCTGATTTGAATTGTTTATAAGGGTGCCAATAATCCTTTTTAATTGATCTTGTTGTATTTTATTCTTTTATGTGTCAAATATGTGTGCATATGTAGTCCAAAGCCATTTTACTAGACACGTTTTTAGGAGATATTGGACATTAAGGGGTTGAACTGCAAGGGGGCCAATGATGTTGTCCATAACTATATGTAGGTGCGTGCTGGGGGGGGGGGGTAATTTTGTAAGCAGATTCCTAGATTAAGTCATAAGAAAAGCGCCTATTGTGGGCTAATTTATAAAATCCCATAGGCACTCATATGACTTTACAAAATACAAGCACAACAATAACTACATTCAACATGTAGATATTATGCTTGTTTGTAAATTTAGCATGTGTTTCACACACATGCACATGATATCTTGTTCGAATGCCTCTATTTATACACTATATGTTGCTCAGTTTGAAGAACAATATATATCCATTGCATTGGATGTCCACTATTAGACTTTGGAAGAGATATTTGGATGGTATCCATTTGATATGGACTAGTATCTAGCAATCATTGGAGTTGTTTCTTGAATATCGAAACAGCTGTAAAGCCTTCTAACGTTCCAGAGTTTGATGGATGTTACATATACAGCATTTCTGGATATTATAATCAGCAGAGATGGAGCACAGTTAAAGACCTTTTTATATCAGAAACCAGTGGAAAGAAAGAATTTATTAAAGTTTGGAAGCCCTCATCCTCATAGATTAAAAGCAAGTCTCCCAGTTATCCTATTTTTTCACCTTAGAAGAATGTGTTCATCTGACTGGGATTTTAAAGTGCAAGCTCAAGATTTGTTTTCATGATTCTTATAGAGGGATTACCCCTGTTCAAGTATTTAAAAAAAACCAACCCTTATCTAAGACATTATATGCACAACAGGAACTGCTTCTTAATCCTCGATTATAGGATATGCAGGACCAGATAGTCTTTATTACCACATTCTGTATGGGCCACCTTTGTTTCATCTATTATTCAAATTCATTGGGACATTTATTTATTTATTTCTATCTATGTGCGGACAAGGTCTCTGGATCTTTTACAGATCACAAGGAAGCTTAATTCATACCGTGAAGTCATTAATAGGTTTCTAAATTATGTTTTATTTATTTATTTTTTGACCCATTTTTATTGTTCCAATGTGTTTTTGAGGTTCAAGGTTCATACATTGAAATTCCATGTATGAAGGGGAAGGTGATGGCAGTGGGGTTGTACTATCGACCGCCTGGCCAGAATGAACAAATGGATGATGAAATGCTTAAGGAGATCAAAGAAGCTAACAAAAGTTACAGCAGAGTAGTAATAATGGGTGATTTCAATTACCCCGGTATCGACTGGGTCAGTGTCACGGCAGAACATGCTAGGGAGATAAAGTTTCTAGATGAAATAAATAACTGCTTCTTGGAGCAGCTAGTTCATGAACCAAGCAGAGGGGAAGCCATACTGGACCTAGTTTTTAGTGGAACACCAGATCTGGTGCAAGAAACAAGGGTGTTGGGACCACTTGGCAATAGTGATCATAGCATGATCGTGTTTGATTTAATTAGTGGAGGAGGGATAGTAAAGAAATCCACAGTACTACCTTTTAACTTTCGAAAGGGAGACTATGATAAAATGAGGAATATAGTTAAGAAAAAACTAAAAGGAGCGGTTGCAAAGGTTAAAGACTTACATCAAGCTTGGGTGTTGTTTAAAAATACTATCCTGGAAGCCCAGACCAGCTGTATTCCACGCATTAAGAAGAGTGGAAGAAAGTCCAAAAAACTGCCAGCAAGGTTTAAACGTGAGGTCAGAGAGGCTGTTGCTGCCAAAAAAGCATCTTTCAGGAAATGGAAAAAAGAGCCAAAAGAAGAAAACTGGAAACAGCACAAGCACTGGCAAGTTAAATGCAAAGCATTGATAAGGCAGGCAAAGCGAGCATTTGAGAAGGAACTTGCTACGGAAGCAAAAACATGAAACAAAGACTTTTTCAAGTACATTCGTAGCAAAAGGCCTGTGAGAGAGTCAATTGGACCATTAGATGATAGAGGGGTAAAAGGGGCAGTAAAAGGAAACAAGGCTATAGCAGAGAGACTGAATAAATTCTTTGCTTCGGTCTTTACTGAGGAAGATGTAGGGATGTTACCCAAGACTGAAGTGGTATTTAAAGTGATATTGCAGAGGAATTGAGAGAAATATCGCTACACCGGGAAGATGTATTACAACTATTTGATAAACTGAATAGTAGCAAATCACCTGGACCGGATGGTATACATCCAAGAGTGTTGAAAGAACTGAAATATGAGATTGCAGACCTGCTATTGGTAATCTGTGAATTTTCATTGCAATCATCTGTAATACCTGAAGATTGGAGGATCGCCAATGTAACACCAATTTTTAAAAAGGGTTCCGGGGTGATCCAGGAAATTACAGACCGGTGAGCCTGACATCAGTACCGTGGAAAATGGTAGAAACCATCATAAAGAACAAAATTACACAGCATGTAGATAGTCATGGCCTAATGGGAGACAGCCAACATGGTTTTAGACAAGGAAGAACTTGTCTTACTAATCTGATATGTTTTTTTGAATGTGTGAATAAACAGGTAGACAAAGGTGAGTCGGTTGATATAGTGTATCTGGACTTTAAGAAAGCCTTTGACAAGGTCCCTCATCAGAGACTTTTGGCAAAACTAAAAAGTCATGGGATAGGAGGCAGTGTACTATTGTGGATCGGTAACTGGTTAAAAGATAGAAAGCAGAGGGTAGGGCTAAATGGCCAATTTTCCCAATGGAAAAAGGTGAATAGTGGAGTACCCCAGGGATCTGTACTGGGTCTGCTACTTTTTGACATATTCATAAATGACCTGGAAAAGGGAATAACGAGTGAGGTTATCAAATTTGCAGACGACACAAAACTGTTTTAAGTTGTTAAGTTGTTTCTATGTTTCTATAGGTGATATGATTGAGATGTTTAAATACCTCCGTGGCATAAATGTTCAGGGAGAGAGCCTCTTTCAATTGAAAGCAAGTTCTGCGACGAGGGGACATGGGATGAGGGTGAAGGGAGATAGATTCAGGAGTGATATGCGGAAATATTTCTTTACGGAAAGAGTAGTGGATCCGTGGAATAGTCTCCCAGTGGAGGTGGTAGAGATGAGGACAGTAACTGAATTCAAAAAAGCATGGGACCAACACAGAGTATCTCTAAAGGTAAAAAGTGGACTGTTGTAGTTGTTGTTATGGAAGGACAGACTAGATGGGCCTTGTGGTCTTTTTCTGTCATCATGTTTCTATGTTTCTATGTTAAAACCCAAGAGGATTGTGGAAAACTGCAGGAGGATCTGGATAAATTGGAAGACTGGGCATCCAAATGGCAGATGAAATTTAATGTGGACAAGTGCAAAGTTATGCACCTAGGAAAGAACAACCCACACTATGGTTACACGATGCAAGGTTCCACATTGGGAACCACCACCCAGGAAAAAGATTTAGGAGTCATAGTGGATAACATGTTAAAACCCTCTGCCCAGTGTGCAGCAGCGGCCAAGAAAGCAAATAGATTGCTAAGTATCATAGGGAAAGGAATGGAAAATAAAACAACGGATATTATAATGCCTCTGTACCGTTCCATGGTACGACCGCACCTTGAATATTGTGTGCAATTCTGGTCGCTGTATCTTAAAAAGGATATAGCATTATTAGAAAAGGTACAGAGAAGAGCCACCAAAATGGTAAAGGGGATGGAAGGCTACTCCTATGAAGAGAGGCTACAAAGGCTAGGGGTCTTCAACCTGGAAAAGAGACGGCTGAGGGGAGATATGATAGACGTCTATAAATTAATGAATGGAGTGGAACGAGTAAACGTAGATCAATTGTTTATGCTATCAGAATATAGAAAGACTAGGGGACATGCAATGAAGCTACAGGGTAAACTATTTAAGACAAATAAGAGAAAATATTTTTTCACTCAACGTGTAATCAAACTCTGGAATTTGTTACCGGAGGATGTAGTAAGAGCTGTTAGTGTAGCTGGGTTTAAAAAAGGTTTGGACAAGTTCCTGGAGGAAAGGTCCATAAACCATTATTAGAAAGGGACCCAGGATATCGATGCTTGACCCAATAAAACATTGTGGAGCCTGTGTCTTTTGGGGATACTGCTAGGTACATATGACCTAGATTGGCCACTGTTGGAAACAGGATACTGGGCTTGATGGACCTTGGTCTGACCCAGTATGGCATATCTTATGTTCTTATGTTCTTACTTGCGCTTCATTTTTCTCTGCTTCTTAATATATGCACATCCTGGATTAGCAGTACCTGTCGACTTTTGTGCGGTTCATATTCAATCATGGCACACATTGTCTCTGGTTTTTGATCGCACATGCATACTCTGTTCCCTTCTTATTTTCAAGGAGTTCAAATTTATTGCATTAAAAAGACGTTTAGTACAGTTTAGATTTGATTCTGTTCTATTTTCTGGACTACCATTTTTTCCATCCTGTGCTGCACTCTGACCCTGTTATCTTGGCACTGGTTTAAAAGGACACGGATTTCTGTGCATCACTTCTCTTGCTTTCATAGTGAAATGCGATGGCGCTTTGCCATCAAAATTACTGTGACGTTTTCTCTAAAAGGTACTTCTGTATTAATTTATTTAGATTGATTAAATCCCGCTTCATAATATCCCCTCAGTATTTTAATTTACTTGATTGCTTCTGCTCTTGCATAGGTTCCGCCTTGTGAAATAACATTGCCCATTGACAAACGGTAATGTAAGCTACTTTCTTCTTGTTTGAGACCATTGGTGCCTCCAGATCTTTATTATATATCTAGCTTCAATCAATGTAGTCAGCAACTCGACTCGAGTTTCATTGCCTTTTTCAGGGGGTCTAACCACTGCAAGTAGTCCTCCAAAAATAGCCGAATCATTAAAAAAAAAATGCCATAGGAAGAACTGCTGCAATCTTCTGGTCTGCCATCCACTGTCAAATCTTCTTGTTAGACTTCAGAAACAGGCAATGAAACTCAAGTTGGATTGCTGCAAGAATTTCCAGTCACAGTTGCATGCAGCTACTACATTGAAGCTGGTTTGTTTGATGAATTTGGAGAGTGGCTTTTACATTGGGTGAGCACTAAGTTATTTACATAGTTTTACAAAAAAAAAAATACAATTTAAAAAGTAGTCTGCAATTTGTAATTGGGAGCAATGATTTTTTTCTCTCTGAAGGTCCCTTTAATGCAAGTGCTTGCTGTCTTCTTGATAGGATATACTGTTGGTGTTATTCATGTTGGTACCCATAGCAGTTCCTTTAGTTTGTAGGTAGAAAGTGTCTTTAGAAAGAAATTCAGTATCAGCAGTCATCAAAACATATTCATATTCAACCAAAGACCCCAATTTTTGCTTTATTGGCTCAAGTATCTTTACGTGCTTATTTAGACACACAATTTTATAAGAGCCCTTTCTGTGTGTAAAACATGCTGTACGAGTGGAAATGCTTTATGAAAGTACTCCCAAAAAGTATGTAAACACTTTGTTAAAAGGGGAATTTTCTTCATTATGGGGGTCCTTTTATAAAATTAGGTTACAGCATGTTCAAAGGAGGCGTTTAGGTAGAGCATGAGTGGAGTCTTGATTTATGTGTGTATTCTCAAGCCTATGTATAAAATACATGCTAAGATTTATTCTAGCCCGAGAGCAGACATAATTCTGCACTTTTAATCTAGAAGCCATTTCTGCAGGATTTTTGCTAGCATATTATAAAGGCACGTGAAGTGGTATTTTAAAATGGATGTCCAAGTCAAATCTAGGCTATCCAAGGAAAACACCAAGGATGTCTATGTCTCCACCCGATTTTAGTAACATAGCTGTCCCTAACATGGGCATCTATGCTGACAGCCACATTGATGTCCCCCTTAAAAAATCATGGGGAGGGGGACATCCATCTCATGTAACCTAGCATAAGGGGACATCCAATGAAGTAGCAAAATGAAAACATGAGCCCTCATTCCCCATCAGTGCTTGTTATCGGAATGGAGAATATAGGGAACAGGAGCTTACCTCAATCTTTATACCCTCCAGATGTTTGACTAACACAGAGAGCACCTTCCCAGTGCCTATTTGTGCCTGGAAGAGGTATAAGCTTGGATGCAGCTTGGGACATCCAGGACATTTCTGAAATCGGGTGAGGACATCCAAGTTCTTGAGAATGTCTCAGTCATGCCTACACCATGACCCTGATCAGCTTGGATGTTCTCATGCTGGGGATGTCCACAGATCCAGCTTCTAAAATGGCTTCAGGGACATCTTTGTGCTTCAGACATTTCTATGCCCACTTTCAGACATCCAAAGCATGAATAGGGCTTCTAAAATAACCCCCTAAGAGTACAATTCCATAACATGCACTTCCGGCCTACGGGCAAATCTAAATGAAAAACAGGCCTCATTTGATCCTAATTCCACATGCACGGGTCTTGGCATGCCCACGGATCCGAAATCAGGGACATAGATATGTTCGGCACGGCACACATAAACTCCGGGACATGGGTATACATAGCAAGCGGCCTGGATGTCCCTGCCCTCAGCGAATTCCGAAAAGATATATGGCTCTGCTGCTGCCCATTTCCGTGCGGCCACACTGCCTCAGTTAAAACGTGCATCCCCAAAGCTGCTCCTCATTCTGACAGTGTGGTACTCATGCCAATTATTTTTATTTATTTATTTCAAAGACTTTTAAACCACCTTATCCAGCATATATGGCGGTATGAAAGCGGATGATGCAGATGTGCTGATGCAGAACAGACCATAGAAGCTAGTTCTTTGCATGACAAGGACATTGCAAAGTGATCATTGTGCACTCAGAGATGTTCCAACAGCAAGTAGAGAGTGATAAGATTATCCTTATATACCTTGCAGCAGAACATACATGGCAGTATGTGAACATTTTAGTTGTGCTTGCTTTGGTCATCTCTGATAATAATCTGTACAATGCCATGTGTGGACCTGGAGAAATCAGAAATGGTCCTCTACAGCTAAATGTCAGAGCATATCCCTGATTTTAAATAGGGACCCTTAGATTGACTGCAAGCACTAGCACAAAGAGTATTACTAGATGCCCAAGCCCACTAGCATTTGTCTATACAAATGTGCACATTTGTGAGATCGCTGATGGTGCTGTGTACCCTGTTGCATACACTCATTCTGAGAGTCCCTTATTGCTGACAGGGATATGCTTTAACATTCAGCCATAGAGACCCTGTTCTGCTGTATCACACCTGGTCATGCTGAGGTCAGCCCTATGGACCAGGTTCTGGCCAGGCACTGATGTCCCCCCAAAATTGCAGTTGTGCATTCCATGTCCCCCCATGCATACCTCTATACACACACTCTCACTTGCAGTCACACAAAACATACATCTGCAGTACAGATACCTTGCACCTCTAGAAAACTGCTGGTATAACATGATGGCATGGGGTCCCAGGACTACTAATCTGATCTATGTTTCTCACCCACACATGCATCCATCCTATAACCACCCACATACTGTCCCTACATCAACAGCCTCACTTCTCAGATGACAGGAATTGTTAGGGTGCCCTAGATCATCTCCTCTAGCTCCCACAGCAATGGGAGTACCAGTGGGTGTACTCGTGTCATTCAGATAAGTGCAAAGATAGAGCCTTTTAGTGAACAGTAAATATCTGTCTGAGTATAATCACCTACTGAGTTCTTTGAGGTCATTGATGCAAATGGGCAACCTGCTTTGAAACGGACGAGAGTCCTGATGGCAGAGCCAATGAGTCTGAGACCTCGGTTATTTAAGAATATATTTGAATAATTACTTAAAGGTTTATGTTTTGGAATCACCTATCTTGATACATGAGCGATCTTTTTGCTTTTTGTGGTATTGCCAATCGTTCAGTAACTGACCAAAGTTTTGGTGTGACTACATAGAGAAAGAAATGGCAGGTCTTAGCTATCAGATGGATGTGTGTGGAGAAAGAGAGAGAGGAGTCAAAGACAACCCCAAGATTGCAGGCTGAGGAAACAGGAAGGAGTACAGAGTTATCCACAGAGACTGAGAAAGGAGGAAGAGGAGGGGAGGTTTTAGGGGGAAAGATAAGAAGTTCAGGCTTGGCCATGTTCAATTTCAAATGGCGGTGAGACATCCAGGCAGCAATGTCAGAAAGGCAGGCAGAGATCCTGGTCTGGATTGCTGGAGAGATAAGCACACCAAGGGACTGGGTATAGAGAGAGAAAAGGAGCGGACCCAAGACAGATCCTTGGGATACACCAACTGGGAGCTGGATAGCAGAGGAGGAGGAGCCACCAGAACACACACTGAAAAGAGCGATGGGAGATATACAGTAGCAGGAGAACCAGAGCCCTTAAAGCCAAGTGAGGACAGGGTATCGAGAAGAAGGTTGTTGTCAATAGTGTCAAAAGCAGCAGAGAGGTCAAGAAGGATGAGGACAGAGTAAAAGCACTTGGATTTTGCCAGGAACAAGTCACTGGAGACTTTGGCAAGAGCCGTTTCAGTAGAGTGTAAAGAACGAAAGCCAGACTGTAAAGGATCCAGGAGGGCATGAGAGGAGAGGAAGTCAAGGCAGCGGCGATGAACCGCATTTTCAAGTAGTTTAGAAATGAAGGGAAGGAGGGAGATGGGTTGATAATTAGAAGGACAGGTGGGATCAAGTGAGGGTTTCTTGAAGAGAGGTGTGACCACAGCATGCTTGAAGTCTACAGGGACGGTTGCCGTGGAGAGCGATAGGTTGAGAATATGAGAGATGGAAAGGACAATGGTTGAGGAGATGGGGCTTAGGAGATGGGTGGGGATAGGATCAGAGGAGCAGGTGGTAAGTTTGGAGGAAGAAAGAAGGTGTGCAGTTTCCTCTTCAGAGTTCACAGGAAAGGAAGAGAGGGTAGCAGAGGTGTGGGGGGGGGGGGAGTTGGGAGTGAAGAGGGGGAGGAGGGGAAGTAGCTGACTTTGTGGGGAATTGGAGAGTGATCTTGTGGATTTTGTCATGGAAATAGTCAGCCAGGGTTTGGGCAGAAAGGGAGGGAGGGATCAGAGGCGGATGCACTTTGAGGAGAGAGCTGAGAGTAGTAAAGAGACAGTGAGGATCAGAAGCAAGAGAGTTATTTATTTATTTTATTTTATTTATTTATTTACATTCTCATATATACCGCGCTATTCTGCATCAGTGCGGTTTACATTGAACAAGCTGAAATTACATTGAACAGGGCATTATAACTTGGAGATAACTATTTTACAGGGAACATGGGCTATGGAGGATTAAGTGGCTTGCCCAAGACCACAAGGAGTAAGTCAGATGGACATAATAGTCTTGTTTGGCAAGAGCTATGGCTGACTGGAAAGAGACAAGCATGAATTCAAAGTGTAGAAAGTCTGCAAGGGAGCGGGATTTGAGCCAAGCACGCTCAGCAGAACGGGCACAGGAACGTAGATAGCAGGTAGAGGATGAAAACTAGGGCTGGGGTGAAGAACATCTCACAGGATGTGACATGGGAGGAGCTAGAGCATCCACAGCAGAGGAGAGTGCAGCATTATAGGAAGTTACTGCCTCATCAACAGATTTTGATGACATAGTGGAAGAAAGAGATGAAGAAATATTGGAAGAGAGAACCAAGGGATCATTAGCATGAAGATTTCTAAATAGGTTGGAGGAGACAGGACAAGGTAGAGGCAGCAGGTGATGAAGATTAAAGCTTAAAAGGTGATGATCAGGTAAGGGAAGAACTGAGCTACAGAGGTTCGAGGGTAAGCAGCTAAAAAAAAATACCAGGTCAAGGCAGTGGCCATGCTGGTGAGTGGGGGCGGTGGAACAAAGTTTGAGGTCAAACAAAGAGGTAAGGGAGAGGAGCTTTAAAGCATAAGGATCAGAGGGGTTATCAACATGAATGTTAAAATCCCCAAGAATAAGACTGGGGGAAGAGGAATCCAGAAAGAAGGAAAGCTATGAGTAAAGGTCAGTGAGAAAGATAGAAGCAGACTTGTCAGGAGGTCGATAAACAACAGTTACCTGGAGAGGAAGTGGAGTGAAAAGGCGGATGGAGTGGACTTCAAAAGAGAGAAAGGAGAGAGACTGAGGCAGCAGGAGGGGTTGGAATTGGCAAGAGGGAGAAAGTAGAAGCCCATCACCACCACCACGGCCAGTGGGACGAGGCGTGTGATAGCGCCCATGACAGAGAGCAGCAATAGATGCAGTATCATCTGGGAGAAGGCAGGTCTCAGAGCAAGAAGATGTACAGCATTAGAGATACAAAGATCATGAGTAAAAGCAAGTTTATTAGAGACAGAGTGTGCGTTCCACAAGGCACATGAGAAAGGGAGAGTGGAAGGGGAAAGGAGAGGGATATGAATAAGATTAAACGTGTTGCGTGAAGATCTCTTCTCGAAGTGTGACAGAAGTCTAGGGGGGGCCAGGATTGGGGTTGATATCTCCGGATGAGAGAAGGAGAAAAAGAAGCAGAGTACGGGGTAGAGAGGAGACAGTATGGCAGAAACAAGGGTGAGGTTGCCTTAAAGAGAGAGGAGATGGTTGAATGAGAGGGAGAAAACGATGAAGCTCAAGAGCTGATGATAGGGTAGAAGACAGAATGGAGGGGTAAGTGAGAATAGTAAAGGGGAGATAAGGAGGGGAGGAGTGAGGGTGCTGGTACGAGGGGAGACAGTTAGGGAGTATGAAGAAGAGGAAGACAATGTAATGAGGAGCCATAGAAGAGGAATAGAGAGGAGAACAAAGGCCAGAGGATATTGAAGGAGGGAGAGTCAAAGAGATTGGGTGCACCTGTGTGTGAAGTAGGTAATGAGCAGATGACAGCTGTAAGAGATAGTGAGCCAACGGCTGGGTGGGTAGAGGGGAGGGGGTGGGGTATAAGTTATACAGCTGAGAAAGATGAACAAAAGTGCAAAATAAGGGGCAGAGAGGTAAGAGAGCACACTAACAATGACAAATAAATAAATAAGTGGAGACAGACAGACAGATAAAACTCACAGCAAATTCACTCACAGGAGCTAAAATTCACCTCTCTAGCAGAGCACTATGAGGGCACTGCTCTTCCCAGAGCACAGAGAGGCAAACCGATAACTAGACACACGTGGGATGAGATCGGAAGAGGGGCTGAAGAATACCTCAGCTGGGGGGGGAGGGTTAGTCACTCAGGTAGACTAAGAGCAGAGACAGGGAAAAAATATAGACTCAACAAACTATGGAGACAGAGCAAGGATAGATATTGAATTAAAAGTAAGAGTTAAGCTGACCAACACAGACAGGCCAGATAGTTGAAGGAAGCAGGGTAAATTATACAGCTGAGAAAGCTGAACAAAAGTGCAAAATAAGGGGCAGAGAGGTAAGGGACAGCACACTAACAATGACAAATAA
Organism: Ichthyophis bannanicus; assembly: GCA_033557465.1. Lineage (NCBI taxonomy): Eukaryota > Metazoa > Chordata > Amphibia > Gymnophiona > Ichthyophiidae > Ichthyophis > Ichthyophis bannanicus. The sequence goes on from CM066032.1 coordinate 1,151,493,819, forward strand.
ATAAATAAATGGAGACAGATAAAATTCACAGCAAATTCACTCACAGGAGCTAAAATTCACCTCTCTAGCAGAACACTACGAGGGCACTGCTCTTCCCAGAGCACAGAGTGGCAAAATGCTTGTCCACATAATGCCTGAATTTTTCACTTAGGATCCTTTCCCCTGCAACAGAGAGATGTAGTCCATCAACACAGATAGCCTCTTGTTGTTCCGTCTATTTCCCCATTCGCCTATATATCTTAATCCTTCTTGTTTGCACCAAGTTTGGAGCCATGTATTAAAGTTGACTATGTAATGCAGCCTTTCTGCCCCCTTACCCAAAAACAGGTAGAACTTCTGAGAATGCTATAATGTTAACAATGGGTTTGAGTTTCTCTCCCAGAATCTGAAAGTCCTTTTGAACTATAGAGGCACTGTTTCTAGCCAGGTCATTTGTACCCAAGTGGATGATAACATCAATTTTGGAGTGCTCACTTTCTGCATTAACTATGCCAACAATTTGGTTCATATTCTTGCATAGTCCTTCTGCCTATGAAGACCCAGCTCCTCCAGAATGTTAAGGAATGATTCTGGAGGACTGAGAGGAGTCGATGGTATATGTGAAAGATGGAGGATGTTATTTTTGAGGGATATCTTTGTTGGGGGAAGGGATGAGTGGGTTAGTTAGCATGGGTAATTTTGAAAAATTGCATGCCTGATCAAATTTAGCAACTGGTTTGAAGCAAATGTTAGACTTTTGCCTTTACTAGTCAAAGAAATATCAGGAAGAAGACCTCATATCATGCTATTTCTCGAAGCTCTATTAAAACATCACTTAAATTTCATATTCCCTTGTTTAAAAGAAGACAAGCATAATTTTAGTGCTTCCATGTTGATGTGTTGGGATTATGTTAACATAAATATTAAGACCAGACATTCTATATTTAACCTGTACAGATGTCACTTGCCATAAAGTTTAACCTATTATTGTATAGGCCCCTTATTCCTGGACTCTCTAGTGTGAATATAGTGGGAGTAAAGCCAAATCAACCATTCATAAATCAAATACTTAAGTAAATAATCAAGTTGTTAATAGGTTTTTGTGTGAAAATGGTATAACTCCGATCAATCAATTTTGCCTGCCTGTGCTTTCATTTTCATGGAAACTATTTTGTCTTCTCTTTTGGAAGCTGCGATGCAGTGTTCCACCAATATGCAGCACCATCCACCACAGATCTGACAGGAAGCCAGGTGCTTGAATTGTGGCATATGGTATGGCTCTGCTAAAATAAATAGCATGATAGAAAATGGTTTTACTTTTACCTATAGAAACATCAAATATAGTGACGGAGTCAATCAGGGCCATCTTGTCACCCTAGTGTGCTTGCAAACTCCGACATGTTGGTGCCTACATCAACTCATGACTCAACAGTTTATAGCAATGAAAAGGATTTCAGTTTTTAGCACACATTTCATTCAAATGCAAATGGTATGCACATACTTTTCTCAATGTGATCACTGTCAAATTTTCAAAACAAAAGTGTGCCCATGCTGGCATTTTTAAATTTTTTTTCAGGGAAGTTCTGCATTGACATTTGCACTTACTCTTGACCTTGCACAAATTTCCTGGGTCAGTTTTCATTTATACACATATGTGCATATTGTCTAAAGTCTGCACATTAGCACCAATGTCTACTTGGTCCCTGCTCTAAGAATGTCTCCACTCAGACCGTTTGCACATATGCTTTTCCATGTATCAGGAGTACGATTTTATAAAAGCCTGTTTCTGCTTATACTGTAAAATGCTGTTTTACTGGCAGAAATACCAAGAGCTTTATGCTCTAGATACATGAACAGAGCAAGTACTGGAAAGAGTAAACTAGCTGCATACCTTTGGGGCCTGGACTGCAAAAAAGCCTTCCAAGCAAAGATACATTACTATTACCCTATTACAACGAAATAAAACAAGAAGGGGGATAGGGGATTTGAACCTGCATCTCGAGATTTCTCCCGGCTTGTTGTTCAGTGCTCCATAGCTCTCCTCCATATTTATATGGCCATTAATCATTACAGGCTGTAAGTAAATTAAGAGCAAATGACATGGAGGGAGTGATTTAATAATAGTACTGCAATTAAGTTTAGTTCATGGGGAAACTGAATAATTTATGACAGAAGCATAATGGTCACCAGCACAGATTTGGTTATAAATCCTGTACTGATAACAAGCAGAGGCACCATTGCCAGTATTTCCTTTATTAACCTTGAATGTTGCTTTTTGTATTGAAAGGTTCGGGCCTAGATACTGGAAGCAAGCTATAATTTTTTTTCCCTTGGTCTAACAGGAGGAGAAGTTCCCTACACCACACTGGCCACCCGAATGATGATGGGAGCCTGGTGGCTCTTCGCTCTGATTGTCATCTCATCTTATACAGCAAATTTAGCAGCTTTTCTCACAATCTCGCGCATTGAAAACTCCATCCAGTAAGTGGAACGCCATGCAGTTGACTTAGTGCTGTGTGGAATGAGGGTGGGGGGGGGGGGATTTTTATGAATGGCTAAACGTTGTGCCATGATGGTTTAATTTCTATCAGTAAGGCCTTGAGTCATCTTCTTACAATACCAATGGTCTTGATGGTTGCATAGAACCCCCTGCAATCCCTTTTCCTGTTCTACCACTAAGATCAAGAGGGAGAAATGAAATTAAAGAGCCCAGTTATCCTGGGGCAGGAAATTCAATTAAATTCTCTAATTTGTCTTTGCCTGATTCTTCAGAAAGTAATGTCATTTATGGTGGAAAATTTCACATTATGGAAGTAATTTTATGAACTTTTTCCACATGTAAAAAGCTGATTTATAAACATAAAAGGCCTCTTATAAAATTAGGTCATGCGGTACACTTAGGAGAATACTTGTAGAGTAGGGCCTCCCTCATTGCTGCCTGGCTAGATGGGAGAATCTTATATTAACAGGGAGTGGGCTATGGGGCCCCTGCCTTTGAGTACTAGATTGGGAGGGGAGGGAGGGGGCTTAACGCAACTGGCAAGCCGGGATGAGGTTTACCTCGAGGAGTGCACCGATCCCTGCCTGGGCAGCTCCCTGATGGGGATCGGGAGCTGTCCAGGGGAAATCGGTGCTGCAGGGGGCAAGCACTTTTTAAATTTAATATTGTCTGTGCCACCATTCGCAGCACTGTGATACAGACAATATTGTGAAGGGAGGAGGACCAGTCTTGGCTGCTGAAGGCATGGTAGCGAAATGGGACACAGAGCTACTGACAACTCTGTGAACCTGATCGCTACCATCCCTCCCCTTGGATTTACTATAGGGAACCATGGTACCTGCTTCGGCAGACATTGTGGTACTTTTCCCACAAATTATTCCAAGGCAGATAACACAAGGTCTCAGCGGGAAATCCAGTCCTCTTCGGTATTTGCAGGGGCTACTCCGGGAATGCCCCATTCAGATACCAAAGGGTTTTTTTTTCCTTGCCACACAGTTTTGGCTGATAATGCACCACTTTAGCTGCCAAAACCTTATGCAGTTTGGTAGTATCTTTCTAAAATCAGCTAAAATTATTCATCTCCAAACTTAGGTACCCTGTTATAAAATTAGTCTGCACAAGGTGCCTAGACAGCAAAGGTACATCAAAACACATATTTTATATATATATATATCTATATCTATATATCTATCTATATATATATATCTATATATATATATATTTAAAACACAAGGACAAAAAGAGCTTTTTTACATAAAATTATTTATTATACTCAAGGGGACATCAAACGAGCCAAAAACGATTGATCACACTGGTCAACAAATTTTTAGAAAAGTCATGTTACTGAAATAAAAATAGTCATTTCTTATCAAATTTTATTTGCTGAACACGAATATGACAGTGAAATTGCAAAGTTGGCTCTAGCTTTTTTGTAATCTACAAGAATTAATTTTTACATCACGAAATGCATGTCAATAGTAAACATAATAGGCCTTCGGTTAATACCTGTAAAAAAACAAGTCATAGACTACTACTTAGATTTTTTTCACCTGTCCCTTGTACAGCTGTTCGGGAGCTTCCCTGGGGAGTGCCCAGCAGTAGTCAGCCAGCATTGTAGTGGACCATTTTCCCTGGTATCTTTGCTCCATCGTTGCGATATCCTGGTGAAAACGTTCACCCTGTTCATCACTAACCATACCACAGTTGTCAGGAAAGAAATCGAGATGGGAATCAAGGAAATGAATCTTTAGAGACATATTGCAACCAAGTTTCTGATACTGCATCAGCATGTCTTCTACTAGTTCCTTGTAGTTTTCTGCCCTAACATTCCCAAGAAAGTTTGTTGACACTAGGCGAAAAGCATTCCATGCTTGTTTCGCATCACCCTGCAGCAAGTTGTTGAACCGGTCATCTTTGAAGAGCTCTCGAATCTGAGGACCCACAAAAACTCCCTCTTTAATCTTTGCTTCACTGAGTCGAGGGAATTTTTTATGCAGGTATCGGAAAGCTAGCGAAGTGCGGTCCATGGCTTTCACGAAGTTTTTCATCAAACCTAGCTTGATGTGAAGGGGTGGTAGCAGGATTTTGTGAGCCTCAACCAGAGCTGGGTGCTGGATATTCTTCTCTCCAACTGTTACATTTTGTCTGCGATGCCATTCCTTCCACAAGTAGTGCCAATCCCTTGCTCGACTATCCCACTCACATAAGAAACACATGTATTTTATATATCCTGCTGCAGTCCCATTAAAAGGGCAACTACCTTTGAGTCACCACAGAGGTGCCAGCTGTACTTGTTATAGTTAATGGAAGTCAGTAGATGCTTTAAGTTATCATATGTCTCTTTCATGTGGATGGCATGTGCTACTGGAATAGATGGAAGACGGTTTCCATTGTTCAAAAGCACAGCCTTCAGACTCAGTTTCAAAGAGTCTATAAATAGTCTCCAGTCTTGTGGGTCATGAGTGATTTTTAAGGCATTCATGAGGCTTTCAATATCGGAACAGAATACCAGATTACTTTCCTTTCTAAAGAAAGGCTCCAACTGCTGGTGGAGCTTTCGATATGAAGTAATGTTGACATCTTCTTCTAGAAGATTCCATTGTTGGAGTCTTGATCCTAGCAGTTCTGCCTTGTTCTTGGATAATTCCAAATCATGAACCAGGTCATTTAGTTCTTCCTGTGTTATTCTGCGTGGAGTTGATATGCATCCCAGTGAAAATCTGGGTCACTGCATGCTGATGGACCAGGAGAAGAACAGGTCGGCTCACCCTTGTCCTCATCAGATGAATCAAGAGAATATTCTGATGGAGGTTCTGGAATAGGAAGTCCCTCACCATGTGAAACTGGTCTCAATGCAGACGGAATGTTTGGGTAGACTATGCTCGACTTCTTTTGCTCCGTTATTCCGCTGGAAAGAGGAGGAACCAAGCAGAAGTAACAGTCATTTATGTGGTTGCTTGGCTCTCTCCACACCATGGGGACTGCAAACGGCATTGATGGTCTATTGCAATTCAAGCACTGTGAAAGCTGTGTTGTACATGTAGCGCAGCATATATGCGGGGCCCAAGGCTTGTCTTGGTCACCAATCTTGCATCCGAAGTAAAGATGATATGCCGCCTTCAGTTGAGAAGTGATACTTTTCTTCTGGTTGGCAAATGTCACTTCCCCACAAATGTAGCAGAAATTGTCAATGGTATTAACACACTTTTGCGGCATTACTGTTCTGTATTGTACCTAAATGGCTAAAATTATATGATTAATAAAAGTTACATGTAACAGTAGCTTAAACTGTCTCGCACAGAGTCTGACATATTTTAAATGCTCAACCTTTCCGACTGCGTATAGTACACTGTTGACGTCAGATGGCTTCAGCAGCCGTCTGGCAGTAGTATTGCATTGCATCAGAAAATAATGCAATCAGCTCTGGATGATGTGTGCATGCTGGTATTATGCAATGTGATGCAATATTATATCATTCAAGGCTTATTTGGGATGTTGTTGATATCCTACTGGATAAATTTACACGGTGAAATGTCAAAAATGAACTACATGCAATATTTATTTATTTATTTAACAATTATTTCTATACCGCTCTTTCCCAAGTATCAAGTGCGGTTTACAATGAACAGTATGTTATATGGTATGGGTAATATCATACCAAGTCTTTTTACATGGAACAGGTGGAACTATTTACAGGTAACAATATAAAGTTTGAACATTAAACTATTAGAACATATTTACATTGTAGATATTTACAAATTATATCATATATCACTTGTGGTTGTATACATTATTTTAAACGTCAAATACATTATTTTAAACGTCAAATATCTTCAAAACGAGAGCCAATAATTTTTTTTTAATGTTATATTCGTGTTCAGCTCACGAAGATACTACAGATTAGGGCCTTTTAATGTCAGTAACGATTTCAATGTTGACCAGTGTCATTTAACAAGCGAAAGAGGTTCTACTCCTTTCAGCAGTTGTCTCCCAGGAATTAAAACTAAATTAACATCACATCTCCATTTTATATGCACATCACAAAACCTTTGGGAAAGGGAATATTCAAAGGCATTTACACGACTGGAAGACCTGCAAACTGTGTAAATGCCCCTCTGCAGGATATTCAGTGCCACTAGCAGTTAGTGCCTGAGAATATTCGCGTTTGCCACTGCTACATGTCCCAGTGCTAAACGGTTAGCATCAAGGTATGCCGGAGTTCCAGAGTGGTACCCATCGCTGACCGGGCAGTGGTGATATTGAATGACTGCCCAGTTAGTGATATTCAGGTGCAAGAAACCATGGCCTAACTTTCACCGCAGAAGCTAATTGGGTAGAGGCTGAATATCGCAGCTGCCCAGTTAGCTTCACGTCAATCCAGGCAGCTTGGATATTCAGTGCCAGAGCCTGAATATGGCCCCGGCATTAAATATCCTTATTTTAAGTTCACTGCCATTGGCTAGCAACTTTAGCAGTGCTAGCCACCAGCGTTGAATATGGACCCCTTGTGTCCAATAAAAATTATTCAAAAAGCCATAGTCCAAAACGTATACCCCTTCAAATGTTATTCATATTGCCACCAAAACACAATACCAGCATTCTCATTATCAACGTTAATTAGTTTATCTGAAATTATAATATCTCCACACTTCCATGTCCTACAGGCTTGCGCTCTCAGCATTTCAATTAAAATAGTTTCATCGCAACCCGCATTAACAGAACTCCAGAGGAACTCTTCATTATCTACAGAAGCAAACATCAGTGTCTCAGATTGAAAATACTTTCTTCATGGCATCCATTGCAAACTATAACATTTCTCTTTTTGCACTAGAATTCCTGAAGATCCCTGACACTTAACATGAAGGTTTTGTATTGACCAGTGCAAAACCTTAGTTGGATTTAATAAAAAGACTCCTTAGTCCACTGACCCTGCCAACAGAAATCTAGCCCCAGGGCCTGCCCGTCCATTGAGCAAGAATGTTTTTTGCACAGGGCCCCGCGTTTCAGGGGGTCCCACGCAAAAAACATTCTGCATCAGCCCAGGTAGATAAAAAACAAAACAAAACCAGCTGCTGCTGCCGCTGCCACCGTGGCAGTGGCAGAATAAAGCATCCCGTGGGGCCCCCCTGCCCGACAGAGCCCTCCCTGCAGCATCAGCTCCCTCAGCGTCGGCTTTCAGAGCCGCAAAGGGAGAGCTTCTCTGACCTCTCAAGGCTCTATTAAGCCCGCCGGTGCTGATGGGAAATCCCATCAGCCTCAGGGGGATTAACAGAGCTGTGAGAAAGGGAAACTCACCCTTCGCGGCTCTGAAAAGCCCGCACTTTGGGAGCTGATGCCGGGAGGGCTCTGCCAGTCAGGGGGCGCCCCTCGGGATGCTTGATTCTGCCGCTACCATGGCGGCAGCAGCAGCCAGTTTATTTTTTTTTTATCTACCTGGGCTGATGGAGGGGAGGGGTGTTAGGATTGGTAATGGGCTATGGGGGGGGGGCTAAGACTGGAAGTGGGCCAATGGGGGGGATAGGACTGGTAATGGGCTATGGGGGGGCTAAGACTGGAAATGGGCTGATGGGGGGGTAGGACTGGTAATGATCTATGGGGGGGCTAGGACTGGAAATGGGCTGATGGGTGGGTGAGGACTAGTAATGGGCTATGGAGGGGGCTAGGACTGGAAATGGGCTGATGGGGGGGTAGGACTAGTAATGGGCTATGGGGGGGTAGGACTGGAAATGGGCTGATGGGGGGTTAGGACTGATAATGGGCTATGGGGGGCTAAGACTAGAAGTGGGCTGATGGGGGTGTTAGGGCTAGTCATGGGCTATTGGGGGGCTAGGACTGGAAATGGGCTGATGGGGGGGGGGTTAGGACTGGTAATGGGCTATGGGGGGACTAAGACTGGAAATGGGATGATTGGGGGGGTAGGACTAGTAATGGGCTGTGGGAGGGCTAGGACTGGAAATGGACTGATGGGGGGTTAGGACTAGTAATGGGCTATTGGGGGGCTAGGACCGGAAATGGGCTGATGGGGGGGTGGTTAGGACTGGTAATGGGCTATGGGGGGGGGGGCTAGGACTGGAAGTGGGCTGATGGGTCTTAGGACTGGTAGTGGGCTATGGGAGGGCAAAGACTGGGGCTGATGGGGGGGTTAGGACTGTAAGTGGACTGATGGGGAGTTAGGACTGGTAAAGGGATATGGGGGGGCTAAGACTGGAAGTGGGCTGATGGGGGGTTAGGACTGGAAGTGGGCTGATGGGGGGGCTTAGGACTGGTAATGGGCTATGGGGGGGCTAGGACTGGTAATGGGTTGGGGGTTGCTAGGACTGGAAATGGGCTAAGTGGAAGGGGGGATTGAACTGCAAATAGCTGATGTGGACGGGGGCTTGGAATGGAAATGGGCTGATGGAAGGGGGGCTTGAAATGCAAATAGCTGATGGGGAGGGGGGCTTGGAATGGAAATGGGCCATGAGGTTAGGGAGCTAAGAGTGGAAATGGGTTGAGTGGGGGGGGGCTAGGACAGGAAATGGGCTGATGGAGGTGCTAGGATAGGATTGGAAATGGGGTGTGGTGGGGCTTGGATAGAAATGGATGCATGGATGGGCTAGAACTGGAAGTAGGCTCAAGGGGTGCTTGGATTGGAAATGGGCTGAGTGTAGGGGATCTAGGATTTGACATGGGCTGATGGTGGGGCTAGGAAAGGACTAGAAATGGGCTGATGGGGGCTGGGATTGGAAATGAGCTGATGGAGGGACTCGGATAGGACTGGAAATGGATGGGGGAGCTAGGACTGGATATGGGCTGATGGTGGGGCTAGGATAGGATTGGAAATGGGCTTATGGGGGGCTAGGACTGGAAATGGGCTGGTGCGGGGACTAGAAGGGAGCGGATGCTGGGTGGGGCTGAAACTAGAAGGGAGCTGATGTTGGGGGAGGATTAGAATGGGTTGGAGCTGGGAGAGTGAAATGGAGAGAAAAAATATTTTGTGTGGGAGGGAAGACAATCTACAATTGGCCGGATATTGGGATTGAGGTTGTAAGGGGTAAAATTTGAGTGGATGAAATAGAAATGAGGAAGGAGCAAAAGGAGAAAGATTAGTATGTTAAAGCAGATGTGGAGAGAGAATGGAAAAAAAAAACTAGAAGAGAGAAGAAAGGACAAATGGACAGCAGACGATGGAGAGTTAGCAGAAGACATGAAGAAACCAGAAGAAAGTGGCTGGAGCAATTGCAACTGAAAAAAAAATGCACAAAAGGTAGAAAAATATCTCTTTATTTTGAATTTATTAACTGGAATATGTTAGCTCTGGGAAATGTGCATCATTAACGTCTGTGCTTTGTTTAGTACAAGAGGAAATTAATTCATAGTTTTATTTCCGCAGTGTTGTTGTACATTCCAAGTTAGGCTTTTGGGGTTCCCAGTTTAATTATTGTCGTCCTGTTTCTAAATTGTGATTCCTTGTTTGGTGATGGTTTATGTTCTGCATGTGTAACTGAACTGAGGTATTCTGTTTTTTGTTGTTGTTAAGTGCCGTCGAGTTGGAGTCGACTCATGGCAGCCCTCTGGATAGCTATCCTAAATTGTGTTCAGTCTTGAGTCAGGCGGCTCATTGTTGACAGACTGGTACCCGTAGCTGCTGTTATTTGTATCGATCCATCTCATTGCTGGCCTTCCTCTTTTGAGTTGACCTTCTATCTTGCCAAGCATGATGTCTTTCTCTAATGATCTCTCTCTTCGCATGATGTGTCCAAAGTATGAAAGTCAAAGTCTTGTCATCTCCTCTAGTACCGACTGGTTTGTTCTTTGGGCAGTCCATGGTATACACAGTATTCGCCACCAGCACCATACTTCAAAGGCATCAATTTTCTTCCTGTCTATATTTTTCACTGTCCAGCTTTCACATCCATATGATGTTATTGAAAATACTATGGCTTGAACAAGTCAAATCTTTGTTTGGAGAGAGACATCTCTTCTCTTGAGAATCTTATCTAGGTCTTTCATAGCCATTCTGCCAAGAACAGTCTGATTTCTTGACTGCTTGTTGCTTCTTTATTGATAGTTGATCCAAGTAGGTTAAAGTTGTTCACAATTTCAATTTCTTCTCCTTCAACGATGAACCTGTTGATTATGTCAGTTGTCATGATCTTTGTCTTCTTTACATTAAGGTGCAGGCCCATTTTGACACTATGTTCTTTGATTGTGAGAAGCAAATGTTTCAGACCATCTTCACTTTCAGCCAGTAATGTGGTATCATCAGCATAGCGAAGGTTGTTGATGAGTCTTCCACCAATCTTCACACCTCTGTTGTCTTCATATAATCCTGCTTCTCTGAAGATTTTTTCTGCATATAAATTAAACAGGTAGGGGAAAATATGCAGCCTTGTCTTACACCTTTGCTTATTTTAAACCATTCTGTTTCTCCTTGTTCCGTTCGAACTGTTGCTTCTTGATCAATGTACAGATTGTGCAAGAGTACGATCAGGTGTTCTGGTATACCCATGCTTCTTAATGTGGCCCAGAGTTTCTCATGGTTTACACAGTCAAAAGCCTTGCTATAGTCAATAAAGCACAAATAGATATCCTTTTGGTATTCTTTAGTCTTTTCAAGGATCCATCTCACATCCGCAGTGATGTCTCTCGTTCCTCGCCCTTTCCTGAACCCTGCTTGCACTTCAGGTAGTTCTTGTTCCAGGTATGGTTGTAGTCTCTTTTGAATAATCTTTAGTATAATCTTGCTGGCATGTGGGATCAGAGCGATTGTGCGATAATTTCCACAGTCAGTTGGATCACCTTTCTTTAGTATTGGTATAAACACAGATCTTTTCCAGTCATTTGGCCATGATGTTGTCTTCCATATTTCTTGGTAGAGCCTTGTAAGTACGGTAATAGCTGCATCAGATTGCTGTAATACTTCTATGGGAATGCTATCAATGCCTGGTGCTTTGTTTTTTAATAAGGCTTTCAATGCTGCTTCAACTTCTTCTTTCATCACTAATGCTTCCCGATCATAAGGTACAGGTTGAAAAGGCTGTTGGTCCACTTGATCTTTATTATATAAAAACTCTGTAGATTCCTTCCACCTTTTCTTGATCTTCTCGGAATCATTCAACATAGAACCTTGAGCATCTTGTAACATTCCAATTTAAGGCTGGAACTTTTTCTTTAACTCTCGTAGCTTTAGGAAAGCCGATCTTGTTCTTCCTCTAATAGTTTCTGCTTCTATTTCCTTGCATGCGTCGTCATAGTACTTTTCCTTGTCCTGTCTTGCTGCACGTTGGAAATCTCTGTTGAGTTCTGTTATGGTCTTTCTTTCTCCTCTGGCTTTAGCTTCTCTGTATTTCTGGTCAATTTTCAGAGTTTCTTCCGTCATCCATTTTGGCCATTTTTGCTTTTTCACCTTTTGTAGAGACTTCTCGCTTTCTTCCAACACAACCTTCTTGATGTCATTCCATAACTCTTCTGGTGCTCTGTCATTTGTATCTAAAGCAGCAAATCGATGGTATAGGCAGTCTTTAAATTCCAGTGGTATATTCTCAAGGTCATATTTTGCTGCATTCATGAGTGGCTTGCTCTTTTTCAACTTTAGCTTGAGTTTGCATACTAGTAGTTGATGATCTGTACCACAGTCAGCTCCAGGTTTTGTCTTTGTTGATGTTATAGAACTTTTCCATCGTCGACTTCCACAGATTTAGTCAATTTGATTTTTATACAATCCATTGGGTGAAGTCCATGTGTATAGTCGCCGCTTGTGTTGATGGAAGAAGGTGTTTGAGATGAATAGATCGTTGGTCTTGCAGAATTCTATCAGTCTTTCTCCAGCTTCATTTCTGTTGCCAAGTCCATATTTTCCAATTACTTTGCCTTCTTCTTTGTTGCCAACTTTTGCGTTCCAGTCACCCATGACTATCAGGATATCCTGTTTGCATGTTCTGTCAATTTCAGCTTGTACTTGTTCATAGAACTCTTCAATTTCATTCTCTTCTGCAGCTGTTGTTGGGGCATATACTTGAATTATAGTTGTGTTGAAAGGCATTCCTCGTAGACGAATAGAGATTAAGCGTTCGCTGACTGCATTGTATTTCATTACAGTTCTTGCAAGTTTCTTCTTTATTATAAATGCAACACCATTTCTTCTTTGTCTTTCATTTCCAGCATAGTAGACCATGTGATCATCTGATGCAAAGTGCCCAATGCCAGTCCATTTCAGTTCACTGACACCCAACAGATCAAGTTGTACACGTTCCATTTCATTCTTGACCACCTCCAACTTCCCTTGGTTCATGCTTCGTACGTTCCATGTTCCAATGCATAAGACATCTGTACAACTTCTGACTCTCATTTCATGTGAAGCAACATCAGCAGTCAGACGTCCCAAGGGCTTTGATCCAACCACATCATAAATGCTGGCTTCACTTTGAAAAGTCTTCAGCTCTTCCCCAGCAGCTAGTTGAGTGCCTTCCGACCTGGGAGTCTCATCTTCCAGCACGATAGCACAATTTGTTTTGTTGTAACTATCCATTGGGTTTTCATGACAAGATACAGAAGTAGATTGCCGGGCCTTTCTTCCGTGCAGTTTAAGTTTGGTGTTGTTGTCGTTGTCACAGAAATGTGATCCTCTGCCGTCAACACTATCCCATTCTGCTGCTGCCCAGATGGGTGGTTTGTCTTGGTCTGGCACCTCAGCTAAGACCTTTCCATCTTGAGAGACCCTGCCAATAGTTAAACTACCAATGGTTTAGCTCTCAGCATCACTGATGCACACAAGCCCTCACAGCACGACATACTGCAAACCAAGTGAGGGGTATTCTGTTTATGTAATTCCTATTTGACATTGCCACTTGTTTTCTTTCCCCAGTAGGTCATGTATTGTTATTCTCTGAAATGTATTGGTTTAATATTTGCAGTGTTGCCTTTTGATAGGTACTGTAGGATATGGTGCTTTGTGAGTCCTGGTAGTGCTGTTAGGATACGGTGGGTTTGCTATGAGTTCTAAATGGGCAGTGTTTGTAGTAGTTCCTAATGTGCCTGGTGGTTGGCATTGGATTATAGCAATGTAGAAATCTTTTAGTCTTTCTTTATCCATACACTCGTTAAGAGGCATGTTTAATAAAAGTTAGTGTATGGTAATAGTATGCAAATATTTATGTAAATGAGGCCATTATGCAAATGAGGCCCATGCCGAGTCTCCGCACATGGCCCTGCACCCCCCTTGGGCCACCACTGTCTAGCCCTATACTCCAGGCTGATTTTAGATGTGCCTGCTTGAGCACACATAAAAAGGTCTACATGCTGAAGTTACATATAATATTATTTGCTTGGGGGGGAGGTTAATTTCATAAAGGACACCTAAGTTTAGAGGGCTAAAAGGTACCTATTTTGGCTGAATTTTATAAATTACTAGCACACTTCCTATAGCAATCACAGCTACATTAAGTTCATTAGCAGGCATAAATGTGCACACATGGGGTATCTGGGTCCATACATATACTACTGATTAATTATATAAACAATGCACATACTTCATGACTCCATCTGCACTTCACCCAGAATGCCTCTACTAAATATAGGTACTTTCATGACAGTGCATTTAATTTGTCCCTGAGGTCATTTTATGCATGCATATTGCCATGTATAAACTAAAATGAATTATTAAATTATCCTATCTATGTCATAGAGAACCACCATCTCCTCTGGTCTCATAGAGGCCTATTCCCTAATGGAAGTCCAGCGCCTGTACGGAACCTCAGAATTGGGTCCACCAGCTTGTAAGTGCAGGCCGGGCCCCGATTCTGAAGGTCTGCATGTCCAACAGATCCCCGGCTAATTCAGCCTAGCTCTGTAATGGAGCCACAGTGCCATGGTGTCTCGTTGCCTTAAGCGTTTAGATGTTTATCCTGGAGGACTGAGCATGAAACTAAAAACAAGAAAAAGGGTGGGGAAAGGAGAGGTGATGTATTGGTTTTATTCTTTCAACTCTAGACTTTCTGCATCTCAAGTCATTATTATAGAACTTATTTGCGTATATGCAAGGCTGTTCATACTTTGATAAGCCGACATTACTTATTTTCATACATGCACTTGTCGTCTCAACTATTGAAATTCATTGTACTGTGGATTGCCACAATCATCACTCAAACATCTTCAAACAATCCAATCAATGGCTATCAAGGTGACTACTGTAATGCAGCGAGGGCTGATGAAAGCCCAGAAGAGAAAAAAGAAGCTGTTTTTCAGAGAAAAAAAGATGTGCACAAGTTGCAATATTCACAGGAACCAGCTAGAGGGAGCAGGAGGGCATTCAGAGGGACTGAAGGGCCACTCCCAGCTGGTCACGAGGAACTGACAACCAGCTCCCAATCCTCAAAGGCAGGAGTGCTTTATAAGGGGAGAGTGGAAGACTGGAGAAGGAGAGGAGGAGAGAGGTTGAAGTGGAAACCTGATTTCTCCGGAGCTAGAGTATCACCAGGAGTGAGAGGTGACTCACCAGGAGCTGAGGAAGGACCTAAGGAGGGACCAGCTCAAGCTAGAGAGAGAGCTGTTTGCCTGAAGAGGCAAAAGCACTGTACTAATTGCAAGCAGAAGCCAAAGGAGCATCAGCTGGAGAAGCTAAGCCACGCTGAGCAGGAAAGCCAGGAGCTGGGCTTATGCAGAAGCAGGCGCTTACCAGGAGAATGGGTTCAAAGGCTGCATGGTAAACCAAACTTTCAAAGAAAAAGATTTCATCAAGCTGCTGACTGTGAGGGGCAAGCAATTGAAGAAAGCCATTTACCTGCTCGTTGCTGCAATACAAGGTATGATAAATATATGCCTATGAAGAAAGCTATAAATGTTAAAGACTATGGTAAAGCTGCTGTAAAACCTCTAAGAAGAGAAAACACATTTAACCCTAATACAGCACGTGGCCGACGCCCTAGGCTAGGCCAAGGACATTGGCAAGTACTGCAAGAGATATACAAAACCCCTGGAGGTGTTTCCCAAGAAACTAGGGATACAAAGTCAGACATATCTGATTATTAGCCAATGCAAGTGGAACTGGCAGGAAAATTATCAGACCAGGAAATGGATTGTACTCTCTGTGTGTCTGGTAGCATAGAGTCTTTGCCAGACTTGTGAATTGCTTGAATTGCTAACCGAGCATTCTTTAATTGACTAAGCACTCCTATTCCTGTGAAATTCAACAGTTTTACTTTAAACCCTGAGTTTTCTTTCTTACCTGAATTAAGGACATTTACTTTGAGTTGTAACCCAACAATTGGAACCACTGTGTAAAGGGAATAAAAGCCTTCTTTTTCCCACCACTCTGCTTTAATGGTTGCTTTAAAGATTGGAGCTAAAAACTACAAGGACCAAGTGCCTTTTGGCCCTTTAAAGACTCTCCTATCTTAATATTAAAATTTTTATGTCCCACCTGCCCTGGCGTCCACTGGCCACCAGGGAGGCGTGCCGACATAAATGGCGTAGTTGGCAGGATTTTTTTTATTGGGTTCTTACAACTGGAAAAGGAAAAAGACAGAAAATAATCTCCAAGGTTTAAAAAGTAAAACCCGGAGTGGAGTAGCTGAAAACCGGATCGGAAGGTAAAACCTGGAATGGAGTAGCCAGAAACCGGACCGGAAGGAAAACATGGAGAGGAGTAACAAAAGACCGGACCGGAAGGCGGAAATCCAGAAGGGGGACACCTGGATCAGTGGACCAGAGGATCCTGTTGCTGACACTGAAGGCGGAGAGCTGCAGAGTGGGGCAGCAACGGTCATTCCAAAACTGAGGCAACACGGATATCAGGTAAAATGTAATTACACCTGACCCGTGTTGGATATCATAGTGAAGCTTGGAAAAAAAAAAAAAAAGAGTGTTCCTTTTGTGTTTGTGAGCCGCATTTGTTTTTTTTTTTCTCTTGTGTTTCTTTTCTGTAGGTGCAGCATGGAGCAGAAAGAGCTCTGCGCATGGATGGCTCTACAGTTTGATCGGCAAGCCGAGTTTGCACGCCAGAACCAGACGCAGGCCCTCCAAGCTTTGCAAGCACAACAGAAGCCAGTCCTGCAAGTCATGGAAGCGTGGTTGGTCCAGCAGAGGGAGATGCTGGAAACAGCCAACACCAAGATGCAACAAGCGGCTGTACCAAGTACTCCTATGGAAGGACAATGGACGTGCAATGCCTTATCCGTGGGGAAGTTAAGCGCTACTGACGATGTAGACGACTTTTTAGATTCCTTTGATAGAATCGCACGTTCCGCTGCCTGGCCAAAAGAGCAATGGGCCATTCGCCTAGCCGCGTCCCTCACAGGGGAACCGCTGGCGGCGTACACGGCAATGCCCCCTGCTCTTGCTAATGATTATGAGGAAGTAATTAAGGCTATCCGGGATCACCTGGGTCTTACACCTTTCTTATATAACCGAATGTTTAGAGCCACTTCTCTCAAGGCAGGCGAAATGCCTAAGGCCTTAGGCCATAGGATACGCAGTTTAGCGACCAAATGGCTAAAGCCTGAGGAGAAGGCAGTAAGTACGCTAATGGACGAAATAACACTAGAACAGTATATGTCTGCAGTACCAAAGAGGGTGTAGAACTTTCTCATTTTGCAGAGTTGCCGCACCACTGCTGAAGCAATAGCTCTTACCGAGTATTATTTGGAGGCAGAGATGGTCAACCAGCAAAAGGTGGGGTCTCCAAAATGGGCAGTCGGTATGGAGGCGCAGATGTTAGAAAGTGTCTCACGACCTCTACAGAAAGGTTTGAAAAACCCTACTGTTTTGTCAAAAGAAACAGCTAAAAGATGTTTCTCATGTGGAAAGAAAGGGCATTTGAAACAGGAATGTTACGTACTGCTCTTGTCGGAGAAAAGCCAAAAGCAATACGTGAGGGATTTGTGTTGAATGTAAAAATACAAGGGGTAAATGCAAAAGCACTTTTAGACTCTGGAGCTGACCAGACTATGATTTCTCAAAAAATGATGGTCTGTGGTCAGGGATCAAGGTGAGTCAGTACCAGATCAGCCAGAGGGGAATGTTAAAATAAAATGTATACACGGTGCTGCTACCCATTATCCAGTATATAAATTGTGGGTCAAAGGTTTAGGTATCAAAAAAGAAATGTTAATAGCGGTTATACCTAGGTTACCACAAGAGCTTGTACTAGGCCGAGACTGGCCACAGTTCAGGAGAAGTTTAAAAGAGGGCTTGTCTCCGCAAGAAGCTCTGGTATCCACTTGCATTCGCTCTAAGGATAGTACAATTCCTAGCCCGCTTTGGGAAAAGCCAAAAAAAAAGACCACCCTTAGAGTACAGGAAGACCCACAAAAGAAGTTTGTATTAAGATTTTGCAAAACTTCAGAGCGAGCTCGCAGTCCTCAACGGGCATCTGCACAGGCGGCGGGCTATGATCTGTATAGCGCTGAGGACCAGGTTGTCCCGAAGCATGGACGTACGCTAATCAATACTGACCTCCAGGTGGAGCTACCCCAAGGGTGCTACGGGCGTATAGCACCACGGTCCGGGCTCGCTTCCAAACACTTCATTGACATGGGTACCGGTGTAGTCAATCCGGACTATAGAGGCCTACTTAAAGTCCTTCTATTTAACTTTTCAAATGAAGACTTCAACGTCAAGGTGGGGGACAGGATAGCACAATGGATATGCGAACGGGTGGGCTTCCCAACCCTCGAAGAGGTCGCCATGGTAACTCCAACCAGCCAGGGAACTGGGTGTTTCGGCTCTTCTGGGAAGAGAGACATGGAAGGCTTTATTGCTATGGGGAATGACCCCCCAGAGGAAGATCTAGGCCCACGACTAGATGAGTGCAAAGGTTGCCCTACACCAAGGATCAGTGAAGAGCTCTCCATAAAGCAGAAGCAGGATTTGACCCAACTGCTAGAAAAGTTTAAGGACGTGCTAACTCCTATACCAGGATAGACAACCTTGATGGTACACGAAATAATTACCCCTCCTGGGAAAATTATAAGACAACGGCCATACCGATTGCTGGAGGCCAAGAGGCAGGAGGTGATCGATCAAGTTCAGGAGATGCTCCAGATGAACATCATTGAGGAATCGCACAGTCCATGGTGCTGTCCCGTGGTATTAGTACCTAAGCCCGATGGTACTATGCGTTTTTGTATAGATTTCCACCAAGTGAACGAGGTGTCTACTTTCGACGCATACCCGATGCCTCGTATCGAGGAATTGTTAGACAGGCTAGGGCAGGCAAAATTCCTCACAACTTTAGACATGACAAAAGGCTACTGGCAGGTGCCCCTAACGCGAGAAACTAAACCCCAAACTGCTTTTAGCACTCCCCTGGGCCTGTTCCACTTCAGAAGAATGCCTTTTGGGTTGCACGGGGCGGCTGCAACATGCCAGCGCCTGATGGACATTGTTCTCCGACCGCATCAGAGTTTCACAACAGCCTACATGGATGATGTGGTGATCCACAGTGCCACGTGGTAAGAGCATCTACTCCAAGTGGGAACAGTGCTGGAAGCCATGAGAAGAGCGGGATGAACGTTAAACCCGAAAAAGTGCACGTTCGGCGCCAAGGAAGTTAAGTACTTGGGTCACTTTGTGGGACGGGGCACAGTGCGCCCATTACTGGATAAGGTGGAAAGCGTGAGGAACTTTCCCGTCCCTCACCATAAGAAACAACTGAGAAGTTTTCTTGGGCTCATTGGTTACTACCGCTGCTTCATACCGTATTTTGCGGATGAAAGCGCTATATTCACTGAGATGTTGAATGCGCCGAACACAATACCATGGTCATCGGAGGCGGACACTACCCATGCTAAAAGATTCAACTACGTTACACCGCTTCTAAAGAACCACCACTGGTTAGCAGTTTTTATAGAATTTGGTATAAAATCTTTATTCTAGCATACAAAACATTTTATGTAGGGCTCCCACATTATATCTCCAATTTCCTAATACTATATGTATTGACATATACAAAAGGTTCTTTATTCTTTGTTCACAGTTAAATCGTTTTCATGTTTATTGTAAATGGTTTTTGATGTTCCTTGTAACTCATGGTGCCAATAGCTCCAAAGCCCTGGAGCATTATGTGCCTCTGATCATCACTCCTCTGCCCCACCCTGATCCTGCCTCCTCCTCATCTACCACATGAAATGCACTTATTGCAGAAAATTGCCTGTGATATCTGCATTTCGACACTGTTGTCACTGTGGTACTATTTTTCCTGCTTTAGTGCCTTTTCCAACATGCATGGGTAGCATTTCTTCTTGTGCACTTTGTGGTTGCACAGTCCTAGTGCACATTCTGCCCAAGCGGCTCCAATGTGCATTCCTGCGCAAGCCCTCTTTTCAAGCAATACTGTACACGCTCCGTTAACATGTGCTTTTTCTGTTGACATGGCTTTACTTTCTTTGTCCTTGCCTTAACTCTTTGTCCTTGCCTTAACTTTCCTTGTCTTTTCCCAGGAAACATTATTTGGCCTGTGACAAATCAGGTGTTTCATCTCCAGATTCTGGACTCTGGTCTTCTTGCATGGCAGCTTTTGAGTTGTCCCTGGAGGGTTCATTTCCCCTCTCCCAGTGAGGAGATTCAGCTGGCCCAGACTTGCCTATTTCAGGGCAGGAGGCAACAGATGGCACTCTGTCTAAGGATGTTAAGAGGTTCCAGCAATCATGTTTCTGGCAGCTCCCCTTCCTCTAAGGGTTCAGTGGCAGCTATGTCCCCTGTAGTTTGGGGTCACAACAGAAACACACATACAATCTCGCTTGTCAACAGAACAAACAAAGGGGAGAGTAAATGAATAAAGGACTTTTTTATATCATTTTCTTTCCCCTTTTGCCCTGTAGTTGGGGGTTCATTTCCAAGAGGGGGGCATCCAGAATCAGGGTTGTCCTCCCGGGAATTCTTTCCTTTTTACAACAGGTCTGGTCATTTTGATGTGGAAACTCAGACCCTGTGCCCTCTGGATTCCCCCGAGGTCATTCTCATGAGAGTCAGGCTGAGAGTCAAAGCCCTGCTTGGGTGCCTGTTTCTAAGCATCCCTGGTGGAGATCACCTCCTGGAGATGTGGATCAGCAGGAGTCTGTCCGAGACTTGGACTGGGATTTTGGTTTGGATGTCTCGACTGTGGGCTCTGATGTGGAGGAATAATTACTTTTGCCTTCAGAGAATTATGAAGATGCTGGCATTATCTGCCTGTTCTAGAAAGAGGAGCTGACAACATTGATTGCCCAACTCTCATCCACCTTGAATTTGGTGAATGTTCCAACTGCGGAGCAGGAGCCAATGATCCATCCAGTCCTGCAGGGGGAAGTCCCCTTCAATCTTTCCATTTCCGGAGGTTATCAAGGACATGATCCGATAGGAGTGAGATCTTCATGATTCCCCACCTATAGGGCTGAGGATATATAAGAGGATGTATACTCTTCTGGAGGAGGAATGCATGGCATGGTGTGGCACACCTAAGGAGGATGTGCAGGTCTTGGTAGTTACAAGACAATCCACCATTCCTGTGGAAGGTGGATCCATTTTGAAGGATGCTCTGGATTGAAAGGTGGACTCTTTGCTGAAGAACCATTTCATAGCAGCAACTGCTATTCTGAAGTTGGCAGTGTGTGCAGGTGTGATATCTTGAGCCCTTCTTTAGTAGATTCATTCTCTACTGCTGGATAATACTGCCCCTGTTTTGGAGTCACCTATGTCCTTCCTTTCTGATGCCATGTATGACCTCATCCGCCTTGCAGCTAGGCAACATGTTGGAGGTTTCCAGTATTAATGGTTGTTTGTTCATTTTTGTTCAAACTCTCTTCACATGGACACCTCTGTCTCATAGACTCACTCCTGTCCCTAAAGGAGTGTGATTTTTCCCAGGAGTAAACATAACCAGCCCTGTAGTCTGCTTCATCCCTCTTATATTTCTTTCATTTTTTATCTTTAATAAACTTCTTAAAATTGTCCAAATTATTATCAAAATCCTTCCTATTATAATCAAAATGACTATCCCTCTCTTTTAAAGACTTAACTGGAATATCTATATCTTTTTGTAAAAGATCAACCTTCTTCTTAGACATGTTAATTAACAAGATCATAAGGCCTCTAGGGATTATTTTGTGTCAACAATACTCCAGAAGAGATGATGCATGCATGTCCTCTTTGATGTTTTTTTGAGTTATCCGGACCAGCTTCTCCCATGTTTTTAATGTTTTTATTGTATGGTTCTCTTTGAAGTAACCCCCTGATGAAGGCATTGCTGAAACACAACCATGTTGGTGTAGTGAATGAAGGACTTTTCTTACATCACTTTTTTGCCCCTTTTGTTTGTTCTGCTGATCAGGGAGAATGGTTGTGTGTTTTTATTATGACTTTTCATTCTACACACCATGTTCTCCCCCTTGGAAGGAAGTTCCCAGTTTTAGAGATGTCCTACTACGTATGCTTCTTAAGAACCTCTTTTATACAGAAGAAGATCAAGGTACGGACGTCACTGTGGAACATTCATGGGAGGAGTTGGTCCAGATAACTCAAAAAAGCATCAAAGAGGACATGCATGCACCATCTCTTTTGGAGTATTGTCGACACAAAATAATCTCTAGAGGCCTTCAGATGTCCAAGACGCCAGGAATGTTTACAGATGACATTGATTTTATGACGAGTTGGAAGGCTATCTCAACAAATGCTCAGGTGGACATCTTGATTAGTAAAGGCTCTATGGGTTTTGGTACTAATCTTTTTAGGAAACCTATGGACCATAATAATCTTTTACATTATACAATGCGGCCATGTTGGGATAGTGAATAAAGGACTTTTCTTACATCATTTTCTCGCCCCTTTTGTTTTTTCTGCTAATCAGTAAGATTGTATGTGTGTTTTTGTTGTGATCCTAAGGAAAGATAGGACAGAGGTATGAGTGGATTCTAGTCTGGCTTGGGAAGCAGAAGGTAAGTGGAGATGATTGGCATGTACATTACAGAGCACAGTTTGGGGGGGGGGCATGGAAATGCAGGACATTCAAGAGATATGTAAAGGTATTGGTGTGTAATGCTTTATGGACAAGGGTCAGGAGATTATACTGGGGACGATATTTGAGGGGGAGCCAATGGTAATGGATTAGAAGGGGGTGATATGCTCAAAACAGGTGGCGTGTGCTATGATACAGGCAGTGGTGTTCTGTATAAGTTATAAGCGATGAATCTGATATTGGGGGAGACCGAGAAGCACAACTTTACAATAGTCCACTTTTGACATAACAAGAGTAAGGTGAAGAGTGGTGAAAGATGTGGGAGAAAGGAAGGGATAAATAGCATGAATATGGTGGAGGGAGAGGAAGGAATGACAAATCAGGGAAATGAGATGGGCCTGAAAGGTGAGGGAGGAGTCCAAGATCACACCAAGGTAACGAAGAGATATGACCGTAAGAATAGGACCAGAGGGAAATGATGGGGCCAGCGAAAGAGGGGAACCGGATGAAAGGAACCAGATGGCAATGGTCTTAGTGGGATTGTGATGAAGGAAGTTTTCAGAAAGGTAATTCGAGACATGGGAGAGGCAGGTATTCAGAGAAAGCAAATGGCTAGTGTGATAGAGGAGAATTATATCATCAGCATAGTAATATGCAGAGATCATGTGCTGCTGAATGAGGAAAGTGAGGGGAACCAAGAAAACATTGAAAAGAAGGGGAAAAAGAACTGATCCCTGGGGTACACCGCAAGAAAGGGGGAGAGATGGAGAAGAAGAGGAGGAGGGACTGCACAAGACCAAGAATGAATGCTGACAGAGAAAAGAACGGAACTAGCGTTGAACAGTGCAATGAATCCCAAGACTGTGCAGATGAGCAGGAAGAGTGACATAATAAACCAAATCAAATGCAGCGGAAATTCTGTGATAACTCCATGGCAGATAATTTGTGATTCAGTTAGTTGCACTTAAGTTGGCACTAACTGCTCTGTATTATCTGCCATGTTAACAGTTAATACACAGTAACAACCTGTGCATTTACTCTAAGGCAAAGTTTCTACCTATTCCCTCCCCAAAATGGTATTTGATGCTGTAGCTGCTTAATGCAGGAATTAGCATGTGCTAACTGTTAGAACATGCTAATTCTCACATTAAATAACTAATGTGGATTAGTAAATAGGCCCTATAGTAAAGCCTTTTGGAGTACCATTTAAGGGCTCTGTACCAATATGTTATCTTCTTCTGTAGTTCCAACAATATAACCAAAATTTGTAAATATGCTCTTTGAAAATCTTCAGATATATGTAGTTTCCCTGCTTTGTTGGGGGGGGGGGGGGAGAGACAAGGGATAGGGAACTCCCCTCTCCCATCAGATTCACAGTGATTAGCTTCCTCTTTCCCATCCCCCACTGATATTCACTCTCTCTTGCACACCATTGCTCTCTTACCTCTCACATCCTCTTCCCAGGCCTGCTGCCACTACCTCAACCTTTCCATCTGTTCGACAGAGTGACATAATATAATACTTTATAACTTAGGCATTCACACTCCCATCTTGCTTCACCCACCTCCAGTGATACTCAGAATAAGTAAAACTTAATGGCAAAACTTAATGGCTGCAGCTTTATTTAACCTACAGTTTTTAAACTTTGTAATAGTATACAGTCATAACATCTCCTGCTTTGGTATCTTCCCCAATATGAAACACCTTGATTGCTTAGCATTTAAATCCCCTTTACCCCAGACTTCACAGCCATACTTAGCCACCCCTCTAGTCAGTGAGATCTCGCCATGATAAGGTCTCTGTGAACCTTGTGTTATTCTCAGCCCCTTCTCCCTTTTCCCACGCAGCCAGCAGTGATGCATGGCTGTGCCCCCGAAATCCGTGGCATTGCTGCACACAAGCTTTCATATCCTTCCCCCCCCTTCCCATGCCTAATATTCCTTCACTCTGACCAGTACCAGGAGTAAAGTGACCGTTTGACCCGCTAGCTGCGACTGAACCCCTGAACCCCCACCATCTTCTCGCCCCAACCTTGAAGAAACTAATCTCCAATCAGTCACTCACGTCATCGCACTCACTGCTCCTCCCCCACATTTTTACTTGCCAATTTCTCTCTACCCACTACTCTCCCTCTCTTACCCATCCACCTCCAACTTATTGTCCAGCTTGCCTTGACCCTCCACCTCCCCCCTCCCCCTAAAGCTCGGTGCAACTCGTCCATGTTATGGTACCTCTCTTAATTTTATTTTTATTAGATTTTCAATGTTAATGCAAGTATCCACTTGTGTAAAGAAACAGAGAGATATCAAGTAGCTAATATCAGGAAGCTATATTTCAAAGTTAGCATCTCCATTTAGACCACAAATTAAGAAGTGGGGTGGAATATATCAAGTAAACAAATATAAGAAAAACAGGCAATAGGCGATTGGGTTCAAGACTTTTTACTCAGCAGAATCTTGCACCTCCTGTTGATAGGGTGTTGCAGATAAGCTAGTCAGCTTTTAACATCCAAGAAAGATCTAAATTGTTCTGGCACAAAAAACATATACCTAACTTTCATAAATCTAATAATGCACTTACAAGGTTATCTAATTTGAAAAGTAGCTCCCAGAGCCAAAACCTCTGAACGCAAGTCTAAGGAGTATGTTTACTAAACTGGGCTAACGGTTAACCCGGGCTATCTGCCACTAGGTCCCATTATTATTCAATGGGACCTAGTTGCAGATAGCCCAGGTTAACCGTTAGCCTGATTTAGTAAACATACCCCTAAGAAAGGTTTTGTTCTTTCCTGGGTGGCACATGCCACATCTGAATACATTTGCAAAGACTGTTCACTGTTGATAGAGGCTATTACCAAAGAGGTTAGCTCACAGAGTGAGACAAAGGAATGGTATACGAGGTGTGACAAAAAAGAAATGAGACTGTGGCAGCCACACACACGACTCAATGCCAATTGGCTAATCGCTTATGTCACTGTGTTGTGCAACATCTCACACTATTCTGCTATAATATGTTTCATCTCTCTCACTCTGTTTTTCTTTTTCAGGTTTTTTTGTAGCACACTGCTCTATCACTTTGTCACGCAACTGGAGGTGGCAGAAATATGGAGCAAAGAATCAACTTGAAATTTCTGGTTAAGTTGGAGAAGGACCCAACTGAGTGTCTCCAACTTCTCCAAAAGGCTTATGGAGAAGATGCAATGTCAAGGCCGCGAGTCTTCGAGTGGCACAAATGCTTCAAGATTGGCTGCGAGGAGGTGGAGGATGACCCCAAGTCAGGACGGCTTTCCACGACAAAGACGGCTGAGAACATTGACAGAGTGAACCAGTTGGTGCAGAGTGATCGCAGATTGATGGTGCAGATGATAGCTGAGGAGCCCAGCCTGAACAGGGAGTCAGTGCGGACCATCTTGGTGCAGGAAATGGGGATGCGGAAGGTGTGTGCCAAGATGGTGCCCAGGCTTTTATCGGATGACCAGAAGGAGCACTGGGTCAATGTTTGCCAAGACTTGCTAGAGAAGATCAGAGAAGATCCAGAGTTTGTTGGCTGAGTCATCACAGGAGGCGAGACTTGGGTCTTTCAGTATGACCCTGAAAGAAAGAGACAGAGCCTGCAGTGGAAGACTGGACTATTACCCAGAACCAAGAAGACACACATGTCCAAATCAAGGATCAAGGTCATGCTGATTACATTCTTTGACCAGAAGGGAGTGGTCTATCATGAGTTTGTGCCTGAGGGTCAGACAGTCAGCCAGCACTTCAACCAGCAGGTCCTCAATCGCCTCCATGACCGCGTTTGGCGCAGCAGGTGCGCTCTGTGGAGAGACAAGTCGTGGCTGCTCCACCATGACAATGCGCCTCTACCATGACAATGCGCCTGCACCATGCTCAATGTGAGGCAATTATTGGCCAACAAACAGGTCACAGGTCTTGACCACCCTCCTTATTCCCCAGATCTCGCACCGTGAAACTTCTGTCTCTTCCCCAGGCTGAAGACTGTGCTCAAAGGGACTCATTTTGCCTCTGTAGAAGAGGGAGCTGAGGGACCTCAAAGAGGAGGACTTTAACAAGTGCTTCTGTACGTGGCAGAAGCGAATGTAGAAGTGCATTAACTCTGGGGGTGGGGATTACTTTGAAGGGGACAATGTGTAATTTCGCTATAGATTTTGTAATAAAGCATTTATGGGACAGTCGTGTTTCTTTTTTGTCACACCTCGCATGGCCCACTGCCACACAAGAGCTCAAAAGCTGATTCAGGTTCATGAACAGATCAGGAGTAGAGTTCATATGCAACCCCCCACCCCCACATTATATGATATTTTTATGGCTGCTTCATGGTCCAGTATTTGGCTCCCTTAAAGAAGGTGTGCCAGACTTGATAGAGAGCAAAGAGAAGGCAGACTAAGGGGTATGTTTACTAAAGAGTGTTAAGGGCACACTGGTTAGCAAGCAATAACAGCAGCGACAAGGGTGCCATCATGCGGTAAAGGCTGGGGCAAGCAGTAGGCGTTCCGTCGGTAAGGGCACATGACTCCACTTATCAGGCACTAACAGGACATCGGGCGTTAAGGTGTCAAGCATGCACTTTAACACCCAAAAATGACAGTCACCTTAATGAAGGATAAGGGAGCCCCTTTGAAAGTCATATTTTAGGTGATGGATGGAAGGAAAGGTAAGAGCTGTTGGTCCTGTCAGATCCATATATATCCTGCATGTCAGTCAGTAAGTGGGATGAGCATGTGAGAGGCAGCTGTATTGCATCAGTGAGGAGTGCCCACGTAAAATGTTGTAATGTCAGTATATGGCATAGGATTGGGAAGTAGTGTCCCCTGGCAGAGTCAGCATTGCCACAATGTGGACATCAAAAGGATGACCAAGCAGGAGCAGTGATTCACAGGAGAGGTGAGTGATACATCCAAATGATTAAATTGTTCCTGTGTAAGCCATGGTGTAGCAGCCGGCAGGAGAATACATGACAGTACATACAGTGCCTTGTGAAATTATTCATCCTCTCAGTGTCTGTCCTGTTTCGTCGCATTACAACCTGGAATAAAAATGGAGTTTTGGGGGTTAGCACCATGTGATTTACACAACATGCCTACCACTTTGAAGGTGCAAAATATCCTTTATTATGATACAAACGATAATTAAGACAAAACCCCCCCAGAAATCAGGAGTGTGCATAGGTATTCCCCCCTCCCCCCCAAAAAAGTCAGTACTTTGTAGAGCCACCTTTTGCTGCAATTGCAGCTGCAAGTCTCTTGTGGTATGTCTCTATTAGCTTTGCACATCTAACCACTGGGATTTTCACCCATTCCTTAAGGCAAAACGGCTCCAACTCCAACAAATTTTTCTACATATAGTAGAATTTGTTTGTTAGTAATTTGTTAGTAACATAGTAAATGACGGCAGATAAAGACCAGTATGGTCCATCTAGTCTGCCCAGTAAAATGGTAAACTTTATATGATGTATATTTTAAGATTTTTTTAGATGTTCCAGTAAATAGAGAACAATTTGTATTAAGTCTCTCTATTTACCTTGACTAGT
This sequence comes from Ichthyophis bannanicus, assembly GCA_033557465.1. Lineage (NCBI taxonomy): Eukaryota > Metazoa > Chordata > Amphibia > Gymnophiona > Ichthyophiidae > Ichthyophis > Ichthyophis bannanicus. Next base: position 1,151,521,754 of record CM066032.1, read on the forward strand.
TGTATTTGTGGCACTATTTTTTGGATATATGTTTTGAGATATTTCCTGCATGTAATACATACATGTGATGGATCCAAAGATGTTTATTCACAGGTATGATGAAATATTCCAAACATATACAACTCATTTGTCATCATCTGCAGGGTGAACATATCGGACCCTTTGCAATGGGCTGCAGCAGAGTCAATAAAGTCATGCTATCAGATGGGCAAGATTGTTATGTGCATGTTTGCAGACCCAATCTGATAATTTAACCATAAAAAACAATATTAATGTATGTCTGTCAATCAATGCAAAACCTGGACTGTTTCTGGCACTATATTAAAGTGGGTTTCTACAACCATAAAGAGAACAAGTGAGAGTCAAACCCTCATCTCTTGCTTATCAAGCCAGTGCTCTAACCATTAGACTACACGTCCACAAGCTTCTCCATAGCACAGTCTAGAAGCAAGGAGACTGCAGGTTCCTGCCTGCTATGAGTGCACCCCAGGACATGAAACAATGTGGCTGCCACATTCTGAGATAGTGGTACACCACCTCTAGGGCCTGCCTACAATGGCACACATGTAGTATGCACTGCACTGCATACTCAGTATACCAGCTTCATAACAGACACACAGCCGCAGAATACATCCCTTGTCCAAAGGCTGAGACACATATGAGGTCAAGATGCCCGTTCCCTCACTGTATCTCCAATACCAAATAACAGTTGCATGCAGAGGTCCTCTGTGCTGCAGTGTGGCACTAACCCCTGAGGCAGCACACATGCAGGGTATGCAGTCCCTTTTCACCTGCTGTACACTTCAAAATAGATACACCCGCACATTTTTCAAATGCAAACTACATTCATGACCCCTGTGGTCCATCGTTGACCATCCAGCACTCCTTGGGGGGCCATGCACACATCTCCCACCATCATAGAAGATAAGCAGGTACTGGGCAATGCTACAGTGATCACAGTCGCTGCTATGGCTGCAATGTGGGCTATGTATGCCGGGAATGGTTAGTCCCTTTATTTCCCAGGATGCACCTAACCATCTGAGCACCTATATGCTACCTTTTACCCAATATAGAATGCAATGATCCATCACATCAGCTATGGACTGTGCAGAAACATTGTGTGCATTATGGACATAACACCCCCCACATGTTCTAATGACCTTTTTCGCCGACCACCCTGAATGAGAGGAGGGACACACATCACCTGGTCCCCAGAGCAAGACCTGCAATAGATGGATTCTCCAGGTTCTGTAGCAGATCTCTTTCACTGCCAGTGTGTTACAGGCATTGTCTGCAGTGTGGAATGCAAGTCATTTGATAATCTATACAATTGAAGCATGCTGGAGTGGCCTGTTTTATATGGGTCTTGTATGTTGCTCCTGTTGGCTATGGACTCTCCTATAACATCTCATGTTGGTTACTAAGGATATGGCAGCTGTTGCCAAGGAGCCCAAATTTACTGAGTGTTGCCTGGGTGGGGTGTTGCAAGACCATACCTATCAGCAGGTTACCAACTGCCAAAGAAGAGCTGCTGGCCTTATCTTTTGGGAATTCCAATCAACCAGATGAATCCCAGGCAGCCTGCATATGTTGGGCGACACCGTCCTGTATCAGCCATTCACATATCATTTGTGCCTTGTCTGCTAGTCACCATATGCTGCATGCCACATAGCCACCATGAACACATTGGCTTTGTACAAACAGCATGGACAACCAACTACCAGTCTAGTGAATGGATTACCATTAAAAAAAAACACCCCATATATCACTACAGCCTGACCCTATATAGCACCATGTGCATACATAGCCATGATATGATCTCAGCTCATGGTCACAGGTCAGATGAGAATGGCCTGTCAGCATGAATATATGTGTGCACACAGCTCATGGCTGTGGCAGACCCACCCTAAGATGGCTCAGCCATTGACCTAACCTCTGACACATATACATCCTGTGCAAATCACTCTCTTTTAGGCAATACTCAGAATCCCCTGCTCTTCATTATGTATCTTTTTAGCTTGGACTTGGGGACCACTCATGCAATGTGAGACATTATGGAAAGTGGGCCAGAGATAGACTGAGAGTGCATGCTGGACCACAGCAGGCTACATTTGTCAGATACATAATTACAGTGTCCCCCTACGCAGCTCTTGGCAGTGAACAGTGAATCTAGTTCCATGCCTTTACTGGCATAAAATGTCATGTCCCTAATCATGGACACTCCAAATCTGGCCAGTGCAGCACATACACTCTCCCATGCTGCAGACACACTGCCCTCCCCCAAGGGTGTGTGGAATCATGGCAGGTTGGACATGGGGTTGGATGTTGGAACTGTTGGAGCTGTTGCTGGCGACACAAATGCCACCACATCCTTCCTCTTCATGCTCTAACTCCAACATTGTAAGTGTCACACTTGGTGCCCATAGGGAGCCAGTGAGACTGTCATGTAGACCCTGATATAACACATGCAGACACTGAGTAGGCCCACATAGGTTCTGGCCATGTGAACAAAGAATTGGCAAGCAGTACCATCTACGAAAGGCACTTACTAAACATGTATGGTACTATTCCCCACACTCCTATCCCTACTACAATGTTCACATCCAGGCACTGCCTCCCCATATGATGGCAGCGGTGCAGAGACCAACATGATATCCTGTGCCACATTTTGGCAGCAGGGAGTGTGCACGCACAATTCAGAGGGCAGTGTCCCACTGTTCCAATCAAGCACACAGGTGCAGTCGGACTCTGTTTGAGATGATAGATAGTGTACTGCTGGATGCTTTGGCCCATGATCAGTAGACAGTGTTGAGGTGGAATTTCAGGTGTGCAATTTTACCTGATCTGTACCTTCCTATATGTGCATACACTGCATGGGGCAAGGAGTCCCCTCACTTGCACTCTGCGAATGCAGAATGGGACAAGAGCAATGTGCAGGCAGGTAAATAGCAGATTCCTGCCAGTATCACCTAATAAATGAATGGATTGGACATTCATAGAGGTCAGCCCTCCCCCTGAGCCTTGTTCTCTATAGGCTGCAGCCGCGGCAGGTGGGCTAACACTATTGCCATGGATATAGCTGTTATGGCAATTGGCATTAATCTGGCCTCTCACCTGTGCAGACTGTTGTGCCCTGAAGCCTGGAGGCTCAGTCAGTGCCCCCCCCCCCCTGCTCACGCAAGTCAAACCAGCAATTTTGGAGCTGCACGACAGTGTCATGTTGGGGGGGTAAGTGTCAGGGAATGGTGTGGGGATAGTCTAACTGGGAATGCATTACAACGTCACAGCCTCAGGTTGTAACTACTTACTGAAAACTATACCTCTGCTTGTAAATGGTGTCTCACAGTATGTGGGGTTGCTGTATAACTGACCTGCAGCATATTATATAGCAACACAAACATAAAAATATGACGACAGAAAAAGACCACATGGCCTATCTAGTCTGTCCTTCCATATCAATAACTACAATAATCCCCTTTTTTCCTTTAGAGATCCTTTGTGTTTGTCCCATGCTTTTTTGAATTCAGATACTGTCCTCATCTCTACCACCTCCACAGGGAGACTACTCCACGGATCCACCACTCTTTCCGTAAAGAAATATTTCCGCATATCACTCCTGAATCTATCCCCCTTCACCCTCATCCCATGTCCCCTCATAGCAGAACTTGCTTTCAATTGAAAGAGGGTCTCCCCCTGTACATTTATGTCATGGAGGTATTTAAACATCTCAATAATGGAGAGGCAAGATGGCAGCAGCGTTCAGCTGCTGACATGCAGACTCCTCGGCGGTTTCTTGTTTCAGTGCGGTTAGCGGCTTGGCGATGAGAAGGAGGAAACACAAACAGGCTTACCTACCCTCGGGTGAAGCCACATACAATCCAGCTGGCCAAAGGACACTGTTGATGTGTGGTTTTATAGCATCGGCAGCAAGAGCGGCGTCTTCGGTGGGTTCGGCTTATTTGACGGACCTGAGCACATCAGGGGTTATACTATCCCCTGAGCAGCGGGCTCCCCCTGCCATGCCCCGGAAGCATAGCAGAAGACTGTGGAGCACTTCCCCCTGGCATGAAAGCTAGTACACCGGTGCAGGGAGGTGTAGAGGGCTCCGGTCCTGTTTTTGCTCCTCCGTATGGTATCCCTGGAGAACTTGGAAGATCTGTGGATTGTTCTTTGGTGGAAGGCAATCCTGCCCAGGAGATGATTAACCTGTTGGTTACTTCAGGTACTAGTGTTTTGGTGAGGCCTCCAAAAGTAACTTTAGAGTTGCTGTGGGAAGCTATATCAGCTAAGAATTCTTCTCTTGGTATAATAGCTGTGTGTGTAACTAATGAAACTAATTACCTTCGAGAAGAAATTTGGGAGATTTCAAGAAAGCAAAAGGATCAGGAGGGGACATTGGCCTGGTTAAATGGAGACCTAGAGGAACTTAAGGGTCTCCATTGTGCCCATATTAAAGATCGGAGTGTATCGGCTAGGAGAATAGAACATCTGGAGAATCAAGTCCGGAAGAATAATTTAAGACTGATTAATTTTCCTATATCCCCATTGCAGTCATCCTTAGAAATGGTTTGTAGGTCGTCCAGGAGTTTTTAAAACTCTCCAGGGAGGACCTGCCTCCATTAACTAGGGCTCAATATTTGTCAATGGGTCGGAGAGACCGGGGCAGTTGGAGTGAGTTTCCGGGGTTCCCCGGAGACCTAACGGGGTTTCTGGAGAACTCTGTTGAATTGGTAACTGATCGTTCCACTCTTCTGATTACTTTAGCCTTGGAATCTGATAAAGGTTTAATTTTGAGATCATACTTTAGAAATTTCAGTGAGCAGTTTATGGGCTCTCATGTCTGTATTTTTCCTGATCTTGCTAGAGATACCCAACTGAAGAGGAAAGCGTTCCTGGGGCTTAAGCCTAGAGTGCTTGCCCTTGGTGGGACATTTTTCCTTAAGTTTCCTGTTAGATGTCATGCTTCCTACAAAGAAAAATTGTACTTGTTTTTTGAGCCCCGCCAGCTGCTGGAATTTCTGATTGCTAGAGAGGAATCTGGTGGTGTTGTTACTTCTCATTCGGCTGACGCATAAGTCTTCACACTGCCATGTTTAATTTTATTTCCTTAATATGGTAATTATGTATTTTTCCTGAAGCCTCTCCCTCTTTTCCTTTTACTTGTGGGCTAATTTTTGACAAATGATTTGTATTCCCTTTTTGTTTATTTTGCGAATTGTTCCTTTTATTGTCAATTTGCTTTCATTCAGTTTCCTAAATGTATGAATGTATTCAATAAATATTTAAAAGATAAACATCTCAATCATATCACATCTATCCGGCCTTTCCTCTAAGGTGTACATATTAAGATCCTTAGGTCTGTCCTCATATGCTTTATAATGAAGACCACTAACCATTTTAGTAGCCACCCTCTGTACTGACTCCATCCTGTTTATATCCTTTTGAAGGTGCGGTCTCCAGAATTGCACACTATACTCCAAATGAGGGCACACCAATGACTTATACATATGCACCCAAGCATTCTTCTAGCTTTTGCTGTCACCTTTTCTACCTGTTTAGCTACTTGAAGATCACGCCTAGGTCCCGCTCTTCTTGCGTGGATGAGACAATGGTACAGAAATGAGGGTTTTGGATTTGTTAGGAACTGGGGAACATTCTGGGGAAAGGAGGGGCTCTTCCAAAGGGATGGGCTTCACCTTAACCAGGATGAAACCAGGTTGCTGGCATTAACCTTTAAAAAGGAGATAGAGCAGCTTTTAAACTAGATAATAGGGGAAAGCCGACAGTCGCCCAAGAGCGCATGGTTCGGAAGAATGTATCCTTGAAGGATACTACTAAAAGCAGAGAGGTTCCAAAAAAATGAGTAAAGTAGCCCAAATGCCCTCGAGTATGGAGCAGACAGAACTTAAAGATCCCAGATTACCCATGTCTACCAATAGCCAGATTAATATATGAATAAAATATAATCTCTAAAATGCTTTTATGCAATTGCTAGAAGTCTAAAAAATAACATGGGAGAGTTAGAATATAAAGCACTAAATAAGAGGTTAGATATGATTGCAATATCAGAGACATGGTGGAAGGAGGACAACCAGTGGGACACTGTGATACCTGGGTACAAACTATATCATAATGATAGAGCTGATCAAATTGGTGGAGGGGTTGCACTCTATGTTAGAGAAAGCATTGAGTCAGAAAGGATTAAAGTTTCGCAGGAAACACATTTGCTGTAGAATCTCTATGGATACAGAAAGTGCAGCGGAATGCAATGACCACGGCCTACCATGTAAAAAGGGGAAGGTGATGGCAGTGGGGGTGTACTATCGACCACCTGGCCAGAATGAACAAATGGATGATGAAATGCTCAAAGAAAACAAGGAAGCTAACAAAAGTTACAGCGCAGTAATAATAATGGGTGATTTCAATTACCCCAGTATCGACTGGGTCAGTGTCATGGCAGGACATGCTAGGGAGATAAAGTTCCTAGATGAAATAAATGACTGTTTTTTGGAGCAGCTGGTTCATGAACCGACCAGACTGGAAGCCATATTAGACCTAGTCCTTAGTGGAACACTAGATCTTGTGCAAGAGATAATGGTGTTGGGACCACTTGGCAATAGTGATCATAGCATGATCGCGTTTGATTTAATTAGTGGAGGAGGGATAGTAAGGAAATCCACAGTACTACCTTTTAACTTTCGAAAGGGAGACTGTGATAAAATGAGGAAAATAGTTAAGAAAAAACTAAAAGGAGCAGTTGCAAAGGTTAAAGACTTACATCAAGCTTGGGTGTTGTTGAAAACTATTATCTTAGAAGCCCAGACCATCTGTATTCCACGCTTTAAGAAAAGTGGAATGAAATCCAAAAAACTGCCAGCATGGTTTAAAGATGAGGTCAGAGAGGCTGTTGTTGCCAAAAAGGCATCTTTCAGGAAATAGAAAAAAGAGCCAAACAACGAAACCTGGAAACACCACAAGCACTGGCAAGTCAAATGCAAGACATTGATAAGGCAGGCAAAGGGAGAATTTGAGAAGAAGCTTGCTGCGGAAGCAAACATGTGAAATAAAGACTTTTTCAAGTAAATTCATAGCAAAAAACCTGTGAGAGAGTCAGTTGATCCATTAGATGACAGAGGGGTTAAAGGGGCACTACGAGGTGACAAGGCAATAGCGGAGAGACTGAATGAATTCTTTGCTTCGGTCTTTACTGAGGAAGATGTAGGAATGTTACCCATGACTGAAGTGGTATTTAAAGGTGCGAAAGAATTGAAGGAAATATCGATACATCGGGAAGATGTATTACAACTATTAGATAAACTGAAGAGTAGCAAATCACCTGGGCTGGATGGTATACATCCAAGGGTGTTGAAAGAACTGAACTATGAGATTGCAGACCTGCTATTAGTAATCTGTGAATTTTCATTAAAATCATCTATAATACCTGAAGATTCGAGGATCGCCAATGTAACATCAATTTTTAAAAAGGGTTCCAGGGGTGATCCGGGAAACTACAGACTGGTGAGCCTGACATCAGTACTGGGAAAAATGGTAGAAACCATCATAAAGAACAAAATTACTCAGCATGTAGATAGTCATGGCCTAATGGGAGACAGCCAACATGGCTTTAGACAAGGAAGATCTTATCTTACTAATTTATGTTATGTTGTTTTGAAGGTGTGACTAAACAAGTGGACAAAGGTGAGTCGGTTGATATAGTGTATCTGGACTTTGAGAAAGCCTTTTACAAGGTCCCTCATCAGAGACTTTTGGCAAAACTAAAGAGTCATGGGATAGAGTGCACTCCTGCCCAATCGGGGCAGTGGGAGGTCTCCTGCCCAATCGGGGCAGTGGGAGCAGCCCGAACAAGCACCCGCTCTCAATATAAGCGGCGTCCCTACTCCGAGGGAGCCGCTTGAACAAGCAATTGTCCCCTGGTGCACTCCTGCCCAATCGGGGCAGTGGGAGGTCTCCTGCCCAATCGGGGCAGTGGGAGCAGCCCGAACAAGCACCCGCTCTCAATATAAGCGGCGTCCCTACCGGGCGCGCCCGCGCCTGGCGGGCCCGTGCCTGAGGGCCTCGCCAGAGGGCCCTTTGGCGTGGCCCTTAGGCGCGGCCCGGCAGGCCCAAAAGCGAACCACAGCATACACCCTCCTCGGAGAGAAACGTCCAGGAATGCAAGCAAAAGCAAGACTCTTTCAACCACACCCGGCTCGAGCTCCCCTGATCGGTTCTGAGCTTGCCGGCACCAGTTACCATCGACAACGCATACGACGACTCCATACAACAAGAGCTCCCTAGAACACAGGTTGAGCACGCCGGCTCCTGTTACCAGCCTCAGTACACCCAACCAGCACTTCTGATATAAGAAAACTATCGTGGCAAGCAGTTCAACAGGAAAAACACCGCCGCTTCAAAAGCCCAGGTACTCGGGTACACCATGCCGCCCTTCCTAACCCCCATCTACTTTCTCACTCCTATCCTAACACTATACCCCCACCCAAGCACACTCAGCAATCCTCTCTACGCAGACACACTACCCTGCACAACCTCCTCTGCACAGACGCCATACCCTCACCCAACCGCACCCATTGACCTCCCATACACAAGAACCACAGCACCTCAACCTACAAGCATCTGCGGCACCACACACAACCACACACACACACACCACACTCCACCCCAAACCACCAATCACACCAGCCACCTGCACCTCTCCATCTCACTCATAAACGCACGCTCCGCCAGGAACAAATACCACATGCTCCAAGACCTGATCATATCTGAGAAAATTGACATCCTATGTATCACAGAAACCTGGCTGACAGAAACCGACACGGTAATAATGAACCAACTGACACCAACTGGATACAGCTTTCATCACTGCTCCCAAACACACGCAAAAGGCGGAGGCGTAGCCATCATTGCAAAGGACAACCTCCACCTACGGACCCACACCTCTGAAACCTCCGATGAAGCAGACATCCTCACCCTCACCAACAAACACCTCACGATATGCCTGGTCTACAGAACACCCGCTGCAAACTCCGACCTCCCAAGGATACTACACCTCATCTCTGAGAGCGTTGACCCATCGAAAGAACCAATTATATTGGGAGACTTCAATCTCCCATCCCTCCAAGACGCACAAACAGAAACATTCCTTAACGCCATGACAGCAATGGACCTGACACAGATCATAAATGAACCAACGCACGAAAAAGGAAACACACTGGACCTCATATTTCTGAACTCCCAAACATCCTCCTCATGCAGCAGTCCAACAATCTCACCAGTACCATGGTCAGACCACTACTTCATCCACCTCTCCCACGCATATCAACCAAACACAAACAAAGGAAACACTCAACACACATGGAGATTCAAAGCATTCAACAAAGAAGACTTCCTGACACTAACCCTACCTAATCTACTTACGAATTCCAACAACCTTGATGACCTCATAAACAACTGGAACACCACAATCTCCTCAGCATCCAGTGCAACTCTAAACAAAACCAGCAACAAACCCATCTCCTCAAAGGCCCGCTGGTTCACCCCTGACCTCCGGAAACTAAAAACAAAACTTAGAAGAGCAGAAAGAAAATGGAGGAAAAACAAAAATGAAATAGACAAAAAGCAATACCTCTACGAACTCACTACCTACCACTCGGAGACCGACAATGCGAAGAGAAACTACCACACCAAAATCATCACGACAGCTGTAAACAAACCTCGAGAACTCTTCCAAATTGCCAAAAAACTGACTAAGGCACCGACCACTTCCGATCAACTCCCAGATATCCCCTCGGATCTTTTGGCCCGACAATACAAACAATTTCAGCAACCTCAACAACCTCACCTCTGCGCTACAACCACAAAGACATATCTCTGCACCACCATAAACACAGACTGGAATACATTCAATGAAACCTCAAAAGAAGAGATATCTTCCACCATCTCCTGTCTGAACACCACTACCTCCCTGCTAGACCCCTGCCCTACGGAATGGATAAAGAAAACCAAGGAAGACCTGAGTGTCCCATTAGCCCACATCATAAATGAATCCTTTAAACAAGGATACATACCAGATGCCCTCAAAACATCAATCATTCGACCAACCATAAAGAAGAACAACCTGGACCCCCTGGACCCCACCTCCTACAGACCAGTTGCAAGCCTCCCCCTCGCCACCAAGATAATAGAAAAGATAGTCCAACGCCAACTTCAAGATCATCTGGACACCAACGACATACTTGACCCGCAGCAACACGGTTTCCGGCCACTACATGGAGTCGAGACCCTCATGACCATTCTAATGAACACTCTCATCATTGGAACCCAAGAGAAACAATCAGGATACATCCTGATATTCCTAGATATATCAGCGGCTTTTGACACAATCTCCCACGAAATCCTCATACGCAGACTACAATCAATTGGAATCAAAGACACTGTACTCCAATGGTTCAGATCCTATCTAACAAACAGACAGCAACAGATCCGCACCTTCTCCACAACCTCGCCTCCCTACCAACAACTTCAAGGAGTACCCCAAGGATCCACCCTATCAGCCATGTTGTTCAATATATATCTCCGTCCGCTATGCTCAATCATACGCACCCACAACATCAACTTCCACGTATACGCAGACGACATAATGCTCTACGCACCGATTACAACCACCAACCCAAAAAACGACCAGCTATCAGCCTGCTTCACCGACGTGGCCAACTGGCTACAGGAGAACAATCTATCCATCAACATAAAGAAAACCGAAGCCCTCATAGTGACAAAAGAACCGGACTTCAAACCACCTACCCACCTCAACATGGCAACCACGCAAATCCAAATCCAGCCCCAAATAAGATATCTAGGGGTCATCATTGACCAAGCTCTCACCTTTAAACAACAAATCAACAAAACCGCTGGGACGATATTCCACAAAGCTAAAACTGTTCAACGCCTCCGACCCCTCCTAGAACCTCATGACTTCAGGACAGTAATGCAAGCTGTGACACTCCCCCATCTGGATTTCTGCAACATAATCTACCATGGACTTCCTGCCTCACACACCAACCCCCTCCGAACTGCCTTAAATACTACAGCAAGGATTATTCAGAATGCAAAAAAACGGGACCACATCACCCCAATCCTAAGAGACCTCCACTTCCTTCCAATACAAGCAAGAATCAAGTACAAAGCTATCCTACTCATCCACAAGACTATCCACCAAACACGGAACACCTCACTCCACCCCCTACTGCCTCGCCCATCCCACAACAGATCAACCAGACATTCCTCCAATAACTCTATCGTCGTCCCCCACAAAAGAACCAAATCCACACAACGGACCTGCAACAGAGCCTTCGAACTTTATGCTCCATCCATCTGGAACTCTCTACCAAACCATAACAGGAACAACGCTGACATCACATCATTTAAGAAACAGCTGAAGACAATCCTATTCCGTGAACATCTCTGAACAGAAATACCACCCTATCCGCATGATCTAATACCTAGATTCAGCAGAAGCATACATGTCTATGTCTACCCAAATCATTAATTGTTGCCCCTTGGTGATGGCCCCACCCTAAAATAAATTACCCCCCCCCTTATGTTATATGTTACACCGCTTTGACCCGGTGAAAAGCGGTATATAAATGCAGTTAAATAAATAAATAAATATATAAAGGAGGCAGTGTACTATTGTGGATCAGGAACTGGTTAAAAGATAGAAAGCAGAGGGTAGGGCTAAATGGCCTATTTTCCCAATGGAGAAAGGTGAATAGTGGTGTACCCCAGGGATCTGTGCTGTTTCTGCTGCTTTTTGACATATTCATAAATGACCTGGAAAAGGGAATAACGAGTGAGGCTATCAAATTTGCAGATGACAAAACTATTTAAAGTTGTTAAAACCCAAGAGGATTGTGGAAAATTGCAAGAGGATCTTGATAAATTGGAAGACACGGCATCAAAATGGCAGATGAAATTTAATGAGGACAAGTGCAAATCTATGCACCTAGGGAAGTACAACCCAAACTATGGTTACAAGATGCAAGGTTCCACATTGGGAACCACCACCCAGGAAAAAGATTTAGGCATCATTGTGGATAACATGTTAAAAAGCTCGGCCCAGTGTGCAGCGGCGGTTAAGAGAGCAAATAGAATGCTAGGTATCATAAGGGAAGGAATGGAAAATAAAACAAAAGATATTATAATGCCTCTATATTGTTCCATGGTGAGACTGCACCTTGAATATTGTGTGCAATTCTGGTCTTCGTATCTTAAAAAGGATATAGCGTTATTAGAAAAGATTCAGAGAGGAGCCACCAAAATGGTAAAGGGGATGGAAGGATACTCCTATGAAGAAAGGCTAAAAAGGTTAGGGCTCTTTAACCTGGAAAAGAGAAGGCTGAGGGGAGATATGATAGAAGTCTATAAATTAATGAATGGAGTGGAACGGGTAAACGTAGATCAATTGTTTACGTTATCAGAATATAGAAAGACTAGGGGACATGCAATGAAGACTAATAAAAGAAAATATTTTTTCACTCAACGTGTAATCATACTCTGGAGTTTGTTACTGGAGGATGTAGTAAGGGATCTTAGTGTAGCTGGGTTTAAAAAAGGTTTGGACAAGTTCCTGGAGGAAAGGTTCATAAACCATTATTAAGAAGGGACCTAGGATATCAATGTTTGACCCAGTACAAGCATTGTGGAACCTGTGTCTTTTGGGGAAACTGCTAGGTACGTGTGACCTGAATTGGCCACTGTTGGAAACAGGATACTGGAGTTGATGGACCTTGGTCTGACCCAGTATGGCATATCTTATGTTCTTATGTTTAGTGGACAAAAGTACTTCACCCCCTATACTATATTGCTTCTTTGGATTGCTGCAGCACAAATGTATGACCTTACATTTTTTAACATTAAATCCCAGCTGCCAAATTCTAGACAATTCTTCAAGCTTAGCTAGATCCCTCCTCATGTTATCTACACCTTCCTGGGTGTCTATTGCAGATTTTGGTATCATCTGCAAAGAGGCAAACCTTACCCGACAACCCTTCCGCTATATCACTAACAAAGATGTTAAAAAGAATCGGACCAAGGACAAATCCCTGGGGCACACCACTGGTAACATCCTTGTCCTCAGAGTGAGCTCCATTTACCTGTACTCTTTGTCTCCTCCCACCCAACCAATTTCTAACCCAAGCAGTAACTTTAGGGTCCACCCCTAGTGTGCTCAGTTTGTTTATAAGTTGCCTGTGAGGAACAGTGTCTAAGGTTTTACTGAAATCTAAATACACCACATCTAGGGTTCTCCCTTGGTCCAACTCCCTGTTCACCCAGTCAAAGAAATCATTCAGATTTGTCTGACAAGACCAGCCTCTGGTGAATCCATGCTGCCTCGGATCCTGTAATCCGCTGGACTCCAGAAACCTCACTATTTTCTCTTTCAGCGGCGTTTCCAATAATTTAATCACCACCGAAGTTACACTAACTGGCCTGTAGTTTTCAACCACATCCTTACTTCCGCTTTTGTGTAAAGACACTACATGAGACTCTCTCCAGTCTTTTAGCACCATTCCCGACTCCAACGAGGCATTGAAAAGATCAGTCAATAGAGCTGCTAGAACATCCCCAAGTTCCCTCAGTATTCTAGGGTGTATCCCATCCGGTCCCATCGCTTTGTCTACTTTAAGTTGAGCTCTTTTCTCACGAACATAGTCTTCTGAAAATTGTTCAAGATGTCCCTCACTTCTGTTCCTGTTTGTGGGTGTTTTCTGAGGTCCTGCTCCTGGTTCTTCATCTGTGAACACAGAACAGAAATATTTGTTAAACAATTCCGCTTTATCCTCATCAGCTTCTACATATTCCTCCCCTTCACCCTTGAGTCTGACAATACCACTTTTGCCCTTCCTCTTCTCACTAACTTATCTGAAAAATGTCTTATCCCCCCATTTTATTGCATTGGATATTTCCTCATCTTTTTGAATCTTTTCTTTCCTGACTACTTTTCTAGCTTCTCTAAGTTTTTCCAAATATAGATGCCTGTCTTCCTCTCTCTGTGATCTCTTGTATTTCATGAAGGCCTCCCTCTTTTTCTGCACCTTTTCAGCTACTTCTTTCAAAAGCCATAGTGGTCTCCGTTTCCTTTTACCTTTATTTACCATTTTAACAAAAAGGTTGGTTACCCTTAAAATATCCCCTTTCAGGTTTTCCCACTGTTTTTCTACACCCCCCAGCTGTTCCCATCCCGCTTACGACTCCCTAAGGTATTGGCCCATCTTGGCATAGTTAGTCTTCCTAAAGTCTAAGACCCTCACCTTTGAATGGATTCTAACTGCCTAGTCCTAATACTAAACCACACCAACTAGTGATAACTGGATGCAAAATTATCTCCCACTATAACATCAAAAACATTTTCACCATTGGTAAGCACCAAGTCCAGTATGGCTCCTTCACGTGTGGGGTCTGTTACCAATTGCCTGAATAGTTCTCCCTGTAGAGAATCCAAGATTTCTTTACCTCTAGATGATACTGCAGCAGGAATGTGCCAATCAGCATCTGGCATATTGAAATCCCCAGTCAGTAGCACTTCCCCTTTCCTAGCAATGCTGTGTATGTCTTCAATTAACTCTCTGTCCACCTCTTCCTCTTGTGAGAGAGATTTGTATATCATGCCAATGCAAATAGATTTTTCTTTCTCTCATTCTAGTTTAACCCACAATGCCTCCTCTCTCCCTTTTAAGCTCTGTAATTCCAAAGCTTTAATAGTATTTTTTACATATAGTGCCACTCCTCCTCCCCTTCTTCCTACCCTGTCCTTTCTGAATAAAGTATAGCCAAGTATAGTTACATCCCAGTCATGGTTTTCTGTGAACCATGTTTCTATAACTGCCACTAAATCCAAGTCAGCCACTCCCACCAAAGCTTCAACATCAGGGATCTTATTTCCCATGCTACGGGCATTTATACACACTGCTTTCCATATGTTATCCCTGTTACCCATTTCCATAAAGGTATTTAATGTATCACTTATCTGGGGGCTTTAACTTACCTGGGGGCTTTCTTCACCCATCCCCAACTAATCTAATTTAAAGCCCTCTTCAGTAGATTAGCCAGTCTACTACTGAAGATGCGTCAACCTTTCTTGGACAGATGGATGCCATCTCTGCTCTGCAACCCTTGGAACAGCATCCCATGGTCTAGGAAACTAAAACGCTCTCAATGACACCATCCACGCAGCCATGCATTCATCTCCAGGATGTGAGCCTCTCTGCTTTGGCCTTTACACTCAACAGAGAGGATTGAAGAGAACACCACCTGTGCACCTAACTGCTTCACCCTCTGTCCCAGAGCCATGAAGTCACTTTTGATACACTCAGAGGGATATCTGTCAGTATCATTTGTTCCAACATGGATTAGCAACATTGGGTAATAGTGGTCTTGATGAGTCTTGGCAAACTCTCTGTAACATCTTGGATTTTGGCACCAGGCAGACAGCATACCTCTCTGTACAACAAGTCTGGTCAGCAGATGGACGCCTCAGTACCCCTCAGAAGAGAGTCACCAACCACCACTACCCTTCACTTCCTTGTGGTCACTGATTCTGCAACTTTGGGGTACTTCAGCTCTGGTTCTTCCCTTTCCAGGGATGTGTTCACCTCCTCCACTTCCAGGGCTACATAATGGTTCTTCAATTCAAGGGCTGGAGAAGTTGGATTGGTGATTCTGCAGGCCCTGGTGACTTGTGTCCAACCTTCATCATTCTGTCAGCACCCATCTTCTCCTCTGCTGGAGAGCTTGGTTGCTGCAAGAAGCATCTCATCTATGTACTTCTCACTGTCTTGAATGCTCCTCAGCCTCGTCACCTCCTCTCTGAGTTCCTCCACTTGTTTCCTCAGAGCTTCAGCATGCAGGCACCTTGCACATGGAACAGGTCCTTCAACTGGCATTGGGACATCTGTCTGGACAGAGGCAGAAGCTGTAACTGGGGCAACAGCTTTAGCGATACATTTTTCCCAGCCATTGTTCTGTTTGTGGAGCTTAGGTATCTGTTAAAGCAAAAGAGAGAGATCTACCAAAGTACCAGCCAGTTTCCCAGCTGTCCTTTCAGAGAAAATGCAGTTAAATCTCTTTAGTTACATTCAAAATGTGCTGTTCCAAGTCCCTGTGTTTTTTAAATGGGGAGGTGCCCTATAAAGCAAGATTGCTCACTAGGGTTGGGTGGGAGTTGGGGGAGGGGTAGGGAGGGAACTAACACCTAATTAGATGTCAGTAGTTCCCAAGAGCTGAGAAAGTTACCAAAGCAGAGTTTTAAACCTACCCCACTAAAGAAAATATTTCTACTAAAGCACCAAAAATGTAACCTTTTTTAAAAAAGAAACCAAAACCCTTTTAAGAGCTCCAAGTCAGAGAGCTAGCAATATAAAAAATAAAATAAAATAAACCCTCAAATTCTTACCTTTGTTTGAACTGTATAGCCCCTGTTAGGAATGCCTCAACAGGGCAGGGCTCTGAAGCCTTT
The DNA here is from genome assembly GCA_033557465.1 of Ichthyophis bannanicus. NCBI lineage: Eukaryota > Metazoa > Chordata > Amphibia > Gymnophiona > Ichthyophiidae > Ichthyophis > Ichthyophis bannanicus. Next base: position 1,151,538,285 of record CM066032.1, read on the forward strand.
TATGCAGGTCTCAGCTGCTCTCAGTTCATTCACAGGCTAATCAGGCCCACTAACTCCTGATTAGGTTCAGCAGTTCCCAAGAGTTGAGAAAGTTACCAAAACAGAGTTTTAAATCTACCTCACTAAAGAAAATATTTCTACTAAAGCACCAAAAAGAATGTAACCTTGTTTAAAAATATACCAGAACCCTTTTAAGAGCTCCCAGTCAAAGAGCTAGCAATTTAAAAATAAAATAAAATAAAATAAAATAAACCCTCAAATTCTTACCGCTGTTTGAATTGTATAGTCCCTGTTAGGAATGCCTCCAGAGTAATGTGCAGCCAGAGTAATGTGAGCTTTCAGATGGCGTTAGGGTTCCCAGTGCTGTGAGCTCTAATGTATGGTAACACAACCCAGCGTTAAGAGAGCAGAAGCTATCCCCACCCACTCTCTACCTCATTAACATCCACTCTCCACCTCCTTTCACCTTAATGCTACAGGCCCAGCTTCTGCATGTTATTCCAGTGTTATCGGCACTTTCCACGGCATTAACCATTCACAGGCACCATCTCCTTGGGCTCTTCTGCAAGGGCATCTTGGGCTGTGCAGGGGTGTCTTGGGCTGCACAATGGAGGTTCCATGAAATTAGAATTATTCTATCATTTTTACTTACACCACAGCTCATCATTGCCTGCTGCACTGACCCCCCACCCTCTGGTGGTGCCATGCAAGTGACGAGCATACACCTCCCCCTAGGGTTTTCATTGTTCATGCTACGTGTCCTTACCTTGCTGTTCCTGGAATACATGCCATAGCCACTCCAAAAGATGTGGCTTCTTATGCTTCACAGCTCGGAAGTGGCACTTCAGTGACTCTATGGATCTTCTGATCTTGTAGCACCTGCAGATACAGGTGTCAAAGTTAGTGTTGCCCTGCCTTTCTCACCTGTTATATCTTCATCAAACCAACCAGCACCATACATCTGTGCTTGCCTCATCCATTCTATTGTTCTGCTGGCCCTGTGCTGCATCCAGGTGTGCCTTAATGACTACTGTCATACCTTGGCTCATCCTTCCAGTGTGCCCTTCCACCCCCTGCCTGGCTCACCTTTTTTTGATGCTTCCCTCTGTCCAAGAACCATTAGACTGCCAACATTTTTGAGTGCTGCGTGGCATCATCATGCCTCTCCTGATGTCCAAGCCCCGTCTCCTCTGCCACACTTACTGGTGCAGTTAAAGATCACTCACCAGGACACATTGACCTCTTGCCAGTCGGTGTGTACACCATAGGGTGAGTAGAGCACATACTCACAGGTCAGCACAAGGCAACACAGAGTTTCCATCTCTGTGCAGGAGACGTTCTGGAGTCTGCCAGACATGCTGCCACCTTCTCCGCTGTCCCTCGTGCTCTGGCCCTACATTGCCATACATATTTGCATATCATCACTTGCACCTTGACCTCTTTTTAGCCATCTAGCCTTGGCCATCCTCATTTCTGTATTACACATGGGTTGACAGTACGGCTGCCTCATCTGACTGTTCATGCATTTCACTGCACGTCCACCATTCCATTTTACAACCAGCCTGGATGTCCTCAGGCCCGATTCCTAAATTGCATATATTTACTGAATTCCACAACTTATCTCCTCCCCTTAAATCCACCCCCCCCTCCTCCCTTCTCTATATCTGTGGATGTTTATGTTTATTTACATTTGCTATACCGTCCTTCGTATAACAACAGGGCGGTTTACAAAAACTAAAAACATTTCTAAAAAGTTAGAGATCTAAAATAACTCCATTTTATTGATTATATATATTGTCCTATCAAATAAGGAGAGAAAGGGGAGAGGGGGAGCAAAGAGCAAGAGGGCAGGTCAAGTTAGGTAAATGGCAGTGTTGAAGAGATGGGTCTTTAATAGGGTCTTGAAGTTATTATATGAAGGCTCGAGTCTGAGGGAGGATGAAAGAGAATTCCAAGAGGCAGTTGCAAAGGGGAATTTTCTTGTGGTGTTGGTAAAGCTTTGTCTATTAGAGTTCATTGTTTTCTTTTTTCCAGCTTTCCATTCAGAGCCAGCTGTTTGAAGTCACTGATCTCATTGGCAACTCATAACAGAATCCACACGTGAAGGGGCCATACTGGACTTGGTGTTTACTAATGGGGAAAGTGTTTCTGATATCATAGTGAGAGATCGTCTCGCATCCAGTGATTACCAGATGGTGTAGTTTAGTATTAGGACTAGGGTTGATAAAATCTATTCAAAGGCGAGGGTCTTAGACTTTAGGAAAACTAACTTTGCCAAGATGGGATAATACCTCAAGGAGTCATTAGTGAGATGGGAACAGCTGGGGGATATAGAAAAGCAGTGGGCAAAACTGAAAGGAGATACTTAAAGGACAACAAACCTTTTCATTAGATAGGTAAATAAATGTAAAAGGAAAAGGAGGCTGCTATGGATCTAAAAAGAAATAGCTGAAAAGTTGAAGAAAAAGAGGGTGACCTTCATAAAATACAAGAGATCACAGAGAGAGAAAGACAAGCATCTATATTTAGAAAAACTTAGAGAAGCTAGCAAAGTAGTCAGGAAAGCAAAGATACAAAAAGAAGAAGAAATAGCCAGTGCAATAAAATGGGGGGAAAATACATTTTTCAGATAGGTTAGTGAGAGAAGAAAGTGCAAAAGTGGTATTGTCGGACTCAAGGGTGAAGGGGAGGAATATGTAAAGGTTGATGAGGATAAAGTGGAATTGCTTAACAAATATTTCTGTTCTATGTTCAGAAGCAGGACCTCAGAAAACCCCACTAATAGGAATAGAAGTGACAGGGATCTTGAACGATTTGCAGAAGAAATTTGGGGGCATTGTAGCAGCTCCACTGACTGACTTTTTCAGTGCTTCTTTAGAGTCAGGAGTGTTCCCAGAGGACTGGAGAAAGGCACATGTAGACCCTTTACACAAAAGTGAAAGTAAGAATAAGGTTGAAAACTACAGGCCGGTTAGTCTAACCTCTGTGGTGAGTAAATTATTGGAAATGCTGCTAAAAGGGAGGATAATGAGGTTTCTGGAGTCCAATGGATTGCAGGATCCACAGCAACATGGGTTTACCAGAGGCAGATTTGTCAGACAAATCTGATTGATTTCTTTGACTGGTGGACCAGGGAGGTGGACCGAGGGGAGAGCCCTAGATGTGGTGTACTTAGATTTCAGTAAAGCCTTTGACACCATTCCACACAGGTGACTTATAAACAAACTGAGCACCCTAGGGATGGACCCTAGAGTGACTGACTGGGTTAGCAATTGGTTGAGTGGGAAGCAACAAAGGGTACAGGTAAGTGGAACTCACTCTGAGGAAAGGGAGGGTACCAGTGGTATGTCCCAGGAATCTGTTCTTGGTCCGATTTCTTTTAACATCTTTGTTAAAAAGATCTTGAAGGGTCTTTATTATTGATATTGTGAAAGAGCTGTTGGGTAGGATTTGCCTTTTTGTGGAGGATACCAAAATCTGCAATAAAGTAAACACTCAGGAAGGAGTAAATAGCATGAAAAGGGATCTAGCTAAGCTTGAAGAAGGTCAAGAATTTGGCAGCTGAGATTTAATGCTAAAAAATGCATTATCATGCATTTGGGCTGCAAAAATCCAAGGGAGCAGTAGAATGTAGAGGGCGAAGTACTTCTGTCTGTGAAAGAAGAGTGGGACCTGGACATAATTGTTTCCATTGATCTCAAGGTGGCTAGACAGGTAGAAAAGGTGATGGCGAAAGCTAGAGGTTTGCTTGGGTGCATAGGGAGAGGAATGGTCAGCAGAAAAAAGGTGGTGATAGTGCTTTTGTATGCACAAGAGGAGAGGGACATAAGATGAGGATGAAAGGGGATAGACTCAGGAGTAATAAGCGGCATTACTTCTTTATGGAAATAGTGTTAGATGCATGGAATAGTCCTCCCAGTGGAGGTAGTAGAGACGAGGACAGTGTCTGAATTCAAAAAAGCATGGGACAAACATAGATCTCTAAAATAAACAAAGAAACTTTTGTATTTGATATGGATGGGCAGACTAGATAGTCCATGTGGTCTTTTTCTGCCATCATGTTTCTGTTTACACTCCTCCCTGTTTCCTCAGCTCGCAACCTTGGAGTCATCTTTGACTCTACTCTCTCTTTCTCTGCACTCATTGAATAGATGTGCTCCCTATCAGTTTCCGGATCCAGTTCAAACTTCTCCTACTGACTTATAAGAGCACTCATCCTGCTGCTCCTCACTACCTTTCCTCTCCTATCTCTCCCTACACCCTTCTTTGGGAGCTCTGCTCTTCAGGCAGATCCCTTCTCCCTGTGTCCTTCTCTTCTACTGCCAACTCCAGACTTTGATTCTTCCACCTTGCTGTTCCTTATGCCTGAAACAAACTACCCGAGTCTTTGCATCGGGCTTCATCTCTGGCTCTTTTCAAATCCAGACTGAAAACTCATCTCTTTGAGGCTGCTTTTGGATCCTGATACGCTTAGTCTCCTACCATTAGTTTCCCCTAGTTATATTCTTGTTGTGTTGTCCTTCTTGACTAGATTGTAAGCTCTGATTAGCTGGGACTCTTTTACATGTATCTGTACAGTGATGTGTATGCCTTGTAGCACTATACTAATAACCAGTAGTAGTAGTAGACATCCTGCTCGCGCCCTGTCCATCCTATGTAAAATAGCCTCCGTGATGCATATGTATAGCATCTATTATAGATATTTTTGCGGTGTCTGATTTGACCCTCTCAATCACTCTCTGTCACTAGCAGAATGAGGATTGTCTGCTCAATCATTACTTTTTGTCTTCTACAATTAAAAAAATAAAACCTCCATTTATTATACATAAATTGTGAATACAACGTTGATATCTGCTTTATAAAAGGTTATGGTGTTGTGTGGCATACTTCTTACTATGCATGAAGAATTAAGGATGTGCATTTGCAAGCATTATCTGGCTCCTTAAAAAATGTAATGTGCAATAAATCAGTTTAACTTGCTTTAACGTATGAATTAATGTGCTGTAAGACAATTAGCATATGTTACAAAGTTCAAAGGCACGTTAAATTTTTTTCTTAAAAAGATGTGTGAAACAAACTGAAGAAAGTGCAAATATTGGTTGAAAAAAGCCCAAATGAACTAAAAATGTTTGCCCTCTGCCCATCCCTACGAAGTATCACTTCATGTTTGGCAAGCAGAACAATTCATCTTGGTCTTCTTTTGTCATTTGTGTGTGTGTGTGTGTGTGTATGGGTGGGTGGTAACACTCTCATCAAATAAGAGGTGATTTGCACAGGAAATGGTAGCATTCATAAATGTAGGTCATAGAACATGGTGTGATTCCGAAAGCTTAAAAGAGAGAAATCTTTCCTTTCATCTGCTGTGCAAGCATTTCAGAGAGCACTCTCTATCGTCTTCCTTTGTCGCTTTGCCTTGACTTTCTCCATGAAAACTTCTGCAGTGCTACAAGGACAGTGCCATCTGTTAGAGTTGGCTGTTGGTCACAGCTCCCAGAGTTGGTACAATAGGATTCATTAAGAGTTCCTGTGGAATTTCCTGCTGTTACGATTTGTGATTGCCAACATAGCTATTCTCATCAGGTATAAAACAGTTGAGTCCTCAAAGACTTTATTTCTGAGGTTGTTGCATTATTCATGTTGAGCTTTGGGAGAAGGACAAATGCAGTGTTGCTTAGCTCTGTAAAAGTGATCTGTATAGCTGCTCTATTTCTCAGTGTATTCGCTAACTAATAATTCTTACCTCTGTGGAAGACTATCAAAATGTAGTTCAAAGATGCAGTCTGCACATACGTAGCTAAATGTATTCTTGACAAACAGCAAATAGTAGAAATATCTGAGTGGGTTCTTTGGCCCTTATCTGCTATCAGACTGATTCTGTAATGCATATAGTATCAAACATTTTCTTCCCGTAACTCTGAAAAAAACTCATTCCTACTGGATCTATGGCATCATGAGAATTTGTTTATGTTGAGGCTTCCCATTGTTATTTTCTCATTTTGTCCTGTCCTATACAACCCAGAAAACAACAGTAGTCTTCTGGTTTTGAAGTAACGAACATGGTTCCTTCCAGAAACCCCCTCCTCCTTGAGTCAGCTAGTATGTGTCATTCTTGAGAAATAACTGTGGTAATCTCCTTCATTGTAGCCTCTGCAGCATCACAGGTTGTTCATACAAGGGCAACATTAATCTGGATGGCAGCTGAATATCGCCACCTTCCAGACAGCTACCAATGATGCCCTCACTCCACTCATTGACCCCCCCTCCCCACACGCACACACACTAACTAGATAGTACTGAGGATGTATGTGGAGATATTCAGCAACACCAATTAGATAGCGTTGCTAAACCTCTCTTTCAGTGACCTCATACAGATCACCTCCATGATTATCTGGATTAGTGCTTTTGAATATCAGCCCCTAAGTTTGTATCTGAGCAATGGAAGATGAAGCGATTTCCCAAGGTCACAAGGAGCATCAGTGGAAGAAGAATGATTATCTGCCCATTGATGTAACCATTAGGCTACTCCTCAACTTCAAATAAAGTATTTTTGTGTTTCTGTCAGAAGAAATAAACATCAACAAACCAAAAAATATATTGGTACCTCCTAATTAAAGGCGACTTATAAACAAACTGAGCACCCTAGGGATGGACCCCAAAGTTACTGCTTGGGTTAGAAATTGGTTGGGTGGGAGGCGACAAAGAGTACAGGTAAATGGAGATCACTCTGAGGAGAAGGATGTTACCAGTGGCGTGCCCCAGGGATCTGTCCTTGGTCCAATTCTTTTTAACATCTTTGTTAGTGATATAGCGGAAGGGCTGTCAGGTAAGGTTTGCCTCTTTGTGGATGATACCAAAATCTGCAATAGAGTAGACACCCAGGAAGGTATAGATACCATGAGGGGGGATCTAGCTAAGCTTGAAGAATGGTCTAGAATTTGGCAGCTGGTATCTAATGTTAAAAAATGTAAGGTCATGCATTTGTGCTGCAGCAATCCAAGGGAGGAATATAGTATAGGAGGTGAAGTACTTTTGTCCACTAAAGAAGAGCGGGACCTAGGCATTGTTGTGTCTGATGATCTTAAAGTAGCTAAACAGGTAGAAAAAGTGACAGCAAAAGCTAGAAGGATGCTTGAGTGCATAAGGAGAGGAATGGCTAGCAGAAAAAAGGAGGTGATAGTGCCTCTATATAAGTCTTTGGTGCAACCTCATTTGGAGTATAGTGTGCAATTCTGGAGACCGCACCTTTAAAAGGATATAAACAGGATGGAGTCAGTACAGAGGGTGGCTACTAAAATGGTTAATGGTCTTCATTATAAAGCATATTTATTTATTTTTATTTAGCTGTATTTATATCCCGCTTTTCACCGGGTCAAAGCGGTCAATTGGGGATACATTTAACACGAGGGGATATGAGACACATACACTAATACTTACAGGGAACATATGAGGACAGACTGAAGGATCTTAATATGTACACCTTAGAGGAAAGGTGGGATAGAGGTGATATGATTGAGATGTTTAAATACCTCAGTGGCATAAATGTACAGGGGGATAGCCTCTTTCAATTGAAAGCAAGTTCTGCTACGAGGGGACATGGGATGAGGGTGAAGGGGGATAGATTCAGGAGTGATATGCAGAAATATTTCTTTACGAAAAGAGTGGTGGATCCATGGAATAGTCTCCCAGTGGAGGTGGTAGAGATGAGGACAGTATCTGAATTCAGAAAAGCATGGGACAAACACAGAGGATCTTTAAAGGAAAAAAGGGGACTGTTGTAGTTGTTGATATGGAAGGACAGACTAGATAGGCCATGTGGTCTTTTTCTGTCATCATATTTCTATGTCTCTATATTTCTAATTGAATGCATTTTAGCTGCCTTTCTAGAATTACATCTCCATCATCAAGCCAAAGCAAAAGCTAGTCAAAAACGTATTAAGTTAGTTAATAAAAAGACATTATTGTACTTAATTTCTGTCATTTATTAGTCTTTATTTCCTTACATTTAAGTGGACTACCACAGCAATTGTTATCAGTTTTGTGAATAGTAGCAATGACAAAATAAGTGAAACACTTAGCCATTAAAGCAAATTATTATTGTAGACCATGAAGTCATAAAAAGAAGTTCATATTTTATTATAATGACTATAGTTTATAATAATCAAAACACATGTTGTACATAAATTTGGATATTTGCATTCATTGAATCTAGGGAGGCAATTGCAACCAGAAATTCATGCTCTTCCAGTTATCTTTGCAAGTTGACCAAACTACTTCTTGTATATCAAAGTGGGTGGAGAATTTGAATGTTCAGGCTATGCCCAGATTTGCCTAACAATGGCAATGATTATGACTCAAAAGTTCCACTTGTCCTATCTCAGTTCCTATGCCTTTTAAGCAGCATGTCTGTCGATTACAGCTCATGTTGCAGGCTCTTTGCACAGAATTTCTCTTAACTTTTCAGGAGTTGTTGTGGCTTTGCAGGAAATATGCCACCAATTGTTTTGGTAGAACAATGAGAATAACAAGAGTGACCTTGCACAGAGAGAGTTTTCAGCAATTTCAGCAAAAATATTCTTTGCTCTTTTGTAGCAGTCAGCACCATGGTGTCTTCCATCTTTGTCCACAGAAGTTAGCCTACAGAACTGTATCTAATACAATACATAATTCGCAGAACAAAAACTGTCACACCATTATACTACTTTATGTCAGAGGAGAATGATAGCAATTTCTGCTGAGTTCCATTGCAGTTATCCCCAAGAGGAAAACTAGATGTAGGGTCAGTTCTGTCTTCATGTCATCAAAATGGCTTTATTTAATAAACCCTGACAAGTGGGTTCACTTTAAAAGAGCACAAAAGATGGTACAAACAACTTTCTGAACTCATATTTAGCAAATGCCTTTGATGAATATGAGTTGGAGGCATGAAAAAGGAAGTCTTAGAACAAAATAAGTTTTGCATAAGCTCAATTCAGCTTCTTTTTTTTTTTAAGGAGCTGTATTTCACATAGTAACGTAGTATATGACGGCAGATAAAAACCAGTATGGTACATCTAGTCTGCCCAGCAAGGCGGCAAGAATAGGTGCACTTGCCGTTCCATGCAAGTCACCCCTCCCCATGCCTTTGTTCAGGGGTATACCCACCGCTCCATGTAGGTCACCACAATTTGTTCAGATATAAGAGATAGTTCTGCTTATTTTGAATTTATCCTGTTGCTATAAAGGGACCTACTGGAGGAGATGGAGGAGTGGCCTAGTGGTTGGGGCAAGGTACTTCAGGCCAGACATTCAGGGGTTCAAATCCCACTAGAGGACAGCAATCTTGGGCTGGAAGGACTGGGGTTTCTAGTCCCACAGGTGCTCCTTGTGGTCTTGGGCAAGCCACTTAACCCTCCATAGCCCATGTTCCCTGCAAAATAGTTATCTCCAAGTTATAATGCCCTTTTCAATGTAATTTCAGTTTGGTCAATGTAAACCACACTGATGCAGAATAGCACAGTGTATAACAGAACCTAAAAAAATAAATTTACCGTGTCTGTCCCATGCCATTTTGAATTCTGTCACTGTATTTGCCCCCACCACTTCCATCGGAAGGGCATTCCAAGCATCCACAACCCTTTCAGTGAAAAAGTATTTCCTGACATTGTCTTTCAGTTTACCCCCTTGCAGCTTCATGTTATGCCCTCTAGTTTTACAGCTTCCCTGTCTTTGGAAGAGGTTTGTTTGTTCATCATTTCTCTTTAAGTTTTTAAAGGTCTGAGTCATATCTCCCCTGTCTCTCCTCTCCTCCAGAGTGTACATATTTAGGTCTTCAAGCCTCTTCTCATAAGGCTTCTGATGCAGGCTCCAAATCATTTTGGTTGCCTTCCTCTGACCCGCATCCAGCCTTTTTATATCCTTTGTGAGATATGGTTTCCAAAACTGAAGACAATATTCCAAGTGAGGCCTCACCAGCAACTTGTACAGTGACATCAGTACCTCTTCTTTTCTGCTGGTAATTACTCTGTATGCAACCCAGCATCCTTCTGGCTTCCGCCACCGCCTTGTCATGTTGTTTCACCATCTTGAGTTCGTTAGAAACAATCACTCCGAGGTCCTTCTCCTGGTCCATGCATATCAATCTCTCGCCCCTGATTGCATACAATTCCCTTGGATTTCTGCTTCCCAAGTGCATGACACTGCACTTCTTCACATTAAATCTTAACTGCCAAGCATTAGACCATTCTTCCAGCTTTTGTAAATCTTTCCTTATGTTATCCACTCTTTCAGGAGAGTCCATTCTGTTGCAAATTGTGGTGTCATCTGCAAAAAGACAGACTTTTCCATTCAGCCCTTTGGCAAAACCAAGTTTCCTCGGATCATGCAACCTATTGGTTTAGAGGAAGTCCACTATTCGCTCTTTCAGCAGCGCTTCCATTACTTTTCCTGCCACCGAGGTAAGGCTTACCAATCTGTAGTTTGACACTTCATCAGCCCTTCTCCAGTCCTGTGGAACTTCTTCTGTCTCCAAGCATCTATTCAAAATATCCTTTAAAGGCCCTGCAAGAACCTCTCTGAGCTCTTTCAGTATCATGGGATGTATCCCAACTGGTCCCATAGACTAGTCCACTTTCAGTTTTGCAAGCTGTTCGAACACATCATCTTTTGTGAATGGTATATCTACTCCATTCCCATTGGTATATTTGTCAATCACAGGTGGTCCTTCTCCAGGATTTTCTCTAGTGAAAACAGAACAGAAGTATTTGTTTAGCATTTTCACTTTTTCAATGTTACTTTCCATGAATCCGTTCCCAGCACTTTTGAGTCCTACAATTCCACCTCTGATTTTCCTCCTCTCCCGAATATATCTGAAAAACATTTTGTTGCCACACTTCACATCTTTAGCCATCTTTTCTTCTGCCTTTGATTTTGCTATCCTTATTTCTCTTTTTGTCTCTTTTAGTTTGATCTTGTATTCTTTTCTGTGTTCCTCTGTTTGTGAGCTTCTGAATTTTGTGACATCTGTGTTTTTTGCCTTTATTTTGTGCAGCCACTTCTTTGGAAAACCAAATAGTTTCATTTTCTTCTTGTTTTTATTTACTTTCCTTACGCATGTATCTGTTGCCTCCTTTAGTTTAGCCCATTGCAATTCCACTTCCCTTATCTCCTCCCACTCTACCAACTCCTCCTTCAGGCACTCTGCCATTTTACTGAAGTCAGCATTTTTGAAGTCTAGGACTTTGAGCTTGCCGTGATTGGATTCCACCTTGGCTTTTATCTCAAACCACACCACTGCTTACATGGGCACCCACCTGGATATTCGACATGCTATCTCCATTGGTGAGCACTAAATCCATTTGTTTAAGTGACGCATCTTTGGAAGGCATCCACAATTTTTTTACTTCTTTCCAGATTTGCAGAAGGAACTCTCCAATCCACATCAGGTAGATTAAAGTCACGCAATATGATCACTTCCCCCTTCATGGCTATCTTTGCAATATCAACAATCAATTCTCTAACCATTTCTTCGGTTTGAGTTGGAGGCCTGTAGACCACACCAGTATGGATGACAGTGCCATCTCCTCTTTCCAACATAATTCAGAGCACTTCTTCTTTTCCCCATGTCTTCTGCATTTCAGCAGCTTTAATATTGCTTTTGACATACAGGGCTACTCCTCCTCCTTTTCGATCCTCTCTATCTCTTCTAAATAGATTATAGCCAGCTATAGCTATATCCCATTCATGCGACTCCTTAAACTATGTTTCTATAATGGCCACAATGTCCAAGTCCATTTCCACCATTAGGGCTTCCAGATCAGGAACTGTTGGCTAGGCTTCGAGCATTTGTACTCATTGCTTTCCAGCATTTGTTGAATGGCTTGCCTACCTTTTGCATCGATTTTGTTCTACACGCCCCTTCCCACTTGCCATTGATGTGATGTTTAAAAGTGTGGCTGTTTCCAATGTTGTTTTGCTTTTGCTGGAAATGACGTACTGAACTTGTCCTTCTCCATACATCACCCCCTTTCCCTAGTTTAAATGCCTGTCCACATACTGCCTGAATTTTTCACCTAGGATCCTTTTCCCTGTGGCAGAGAGATGTAGTCCATCAGAACAGTACAGTCTCTTGTTGATCCATATGTTTCCCCAGTCACCTATATATCTAAATCCTTCTTGTTTGCACCAGGTTTGGAGCCATGTATTGAAGTTGATTATGTGATACAGCCTTTCTGCCCTCTTACCATGAACAGGTAGTACTTCTGAGACAGCTATAGAGTTAGCAATGGGCTTGAGTTTCTCTCCCAGAGTCTAGAAGTCCCTTTGAACTGCTGAGGCACTGTTTTTAGCTAGATCGTTACATTTCTGGGAATGAATTGCTATTAAAGATAGGTGAGCCATTTGGGACAGAATCCATACTTTTTTTTTTTTTACTAGTGATTAAGATTTGAATAATGAGCAACAAACCAGATTGGACAAATACAAACCTTTGTCAGCTTGAACTGAATCTCCATATTACATCGTGATTGGCTATTTTGTAATGCCACTCCGCCCTCCACGGATTCTGCTTTGGCTTTCTCTTCCATCGATTTAATTTCTGAAGATCATAAGCTCATCAGTGATATTCCATTTATGACTGCAGCACATAAAATTATGACATTGTAAAAAAAAATATTGGCCCATTTTGTCTTTGCATAAATGTTTCCAGTGTAATTTAAAAGTATCATATTGCAGAGGCCGTAATATTAGAGATTATGTGATACATACAGCAACTATAAATGACAGACCATCCACTATTCATACATCCTCGGGCCATTACAAATGTACTGGCTGTAATTTTTGTGACACTTCCATCACTGGTCCTTGTTGGATCATTGACTAGGACTTATTTCACTTGATGGCATACATTGTGTACATCATTATATGTGGTATAATTTGTCCTTGCCATTTGAAATATATTGGTCATACCATCTATCCATTAAAAAACCGACTACAAGAACATCTTTCCAGGTTCAACATCAAAGTTTTGAATGCTCCAATGATCAATCACTGTATTCAACACAATCACACTTTTTTTTTTTTTTGAAATGGCAAGGGATTGACCATGTTCCTTTTGATCCACTAGGAGGGGATTGAGAATTTAAATTGCAAACTTTGAAACAATCATAGATTTTCAATTTATCAGCTGTTGCCCATAGGGGCCTTAATAAAGAACTTGATTGGTGGAATATGTTGTAATCTTCAACTCCTCACAGCAACATTTTTCAAATTTCTGATTGGTCCTCTGAAGTCTTGTGATTCACAATATTGACATCACACATCAGCATTTAAAAACAAGGGCTCTGTTTTTCTGGTTTATTCATGATTTTATGCTGTGAAGATGAGGTGCCCTAGCAGAACATTGATACAGAGCTTCAATATATTGAAAAGAGCTCAAAATGCAGTATAGAAACATAGAAACATAGAAATATAACGACAGAAAAAGACCACATGGCCTATCTAGTCTGTCCTTCCATAACAACTACAACAGTTCCCTTTTTACCTTTAGAGATCCTCTGTGTTTGTCCCATGCTTTTTTGAATTCAGTTACTGTCCTCATCTCTACCACCTCCACTGGGAGACTATTCCACGGATCCACTACTCTTTCCGTAAATAAATATTTCCGCATATCACTCCTGAATCTATCTCCCTTCACCCTCATCCCATGTCCCCTTGTAGCAGAACTTGCTTTCAATTGAAAGAGGCTCGCTCCCTGAACATTTATGCCACGGAGGTATTTAAACATCTCAATCATATCACCTCTATCCCGCCTTTCCTCTAAGGTGTACATATTAAGATCCTTCATTCTGTCCTCATATGCTTTATAATGAAGACCACTAATCATTTTTGTAGCCACCCTCTGCATCGACTCCATCCTGTTCACATCCTTTTGAAGGTGCGGTCTCCAGAATTGTACACTATACTCCAAATGAGGTCGCACCAAAGACTTATACAGAGGCATTATCACCTCCTTTTTTCTGCTAGCCATTCCTCTCCGTATGCACCCAAGCATCCTTCTAGCTTTTGCTGTCGCCCTTTTCTACCTGTTTAGCTACTTTAAGATCAGCAGACACATCCACGCCTAGGTCCCGCTCTTCTTTAGTGGACAAAAGTACTTCACCCCCTAGTATGTGTTCACCATCCTTTGACGGACAGCATCTCACAGTGGTTTTCGATTCATTATCATCAAATTGTTATAAACTCAGTGCAATGATTTTATATTTTTGTGCCTGGCACACCACTTTAAAAAGATTAAAAGGAAAAAGTTTGTTATTTGAGGATTTTTCCCTCACAACAAACATTCCGACATATATATAAATTGCATGTAGGGTTCTTGTTTTCAATTTCTGGTCCGACCTTATTTGTTTGCTAATCATTGTGGTAGACCTAGTGTTTTTTCTACTTTTGAGCAGTTTATAAGAACCATTTTACTGCATGTAATAGCGTATACATGCTGAAATGAGTAGAAAATTCCCCCAAAAGAGGGTAATTTTAACACATCATCCCTAGGTTTGGAGATGGAGAAAGCACATATTTTAAGCTTATTTTAAAAGGCACTATGGTGGTCATTCAAGGACATGAATAAGGGGTTTTTACGTGTGGCAGGGACATTTATGTGCCGAAAACATCCCAGATCGTATTCTGAAACACTGCTGACATGAATGTCCACGGCACTAGCACAGGGATCTCAGAATGTGGGTAGGAGAGGGCGGAACAAAGGCATGATCAGCCACAGAGACATAGAAAGTGTATTTAGGAAAGGCCCATGTACGTATTAAGGGTTTCCCAGAAATGTCCACGTTATTCCTGTTGAAACGTGGTATAAGGCTAGGACTTAGAAAATATGCTGCTGTGCTCTGCAATTCATCCCATATAGAAGAATAGTTCTGACAAGTATGTTTTCAACTGGTTTGGCTGCAGTCTGGAAAAATACAAGATGCGGTCTTAAGGTGAGGGAATGATGTAAGGTAAAGAAACATTTATAAACCCCTTACAGCAATATTAAGAAGAGCAATATTGTTTTTCTAGGCTATGCACTAATGTACTGTTTGTGCTAAAGGAGCCAATCTATGGGACCCCAAAATTCTCATGTTCAGAAAAGTATGGCTGCAGATGCAGGGATAGTATGGGCGTGAGCTGGGAAAGGATTCCTTTTTGGGTGAGAAACAGAGGTCATATTTGTAGTCTTGGTACCCCATGCAATTATGTTACGTCATAGCTGTTATGCATAGGTTCAGGGCATCTCTTTGGCTGAATCATGTTTTTGTGACAGAAAGTGATAGTATGTGTGTGGTTTGAGGAGTGCATGGGAGGATCTGGTGTGCTCATCTGCAATTCAGCAGGACATGAAAGCTTGGCCAGTAACTGGATCATATGGATGACCTCAACGTCACCAGATGCCAGTGTGATTGGGTAGTCAAACTCAGAGACAGTTCACTATTGCTACATGTCAAAACATATCCCCATCAATAAAAAGGACCTTCAGAATAAGGGCACTCAATAGTGCAAATAGCACTAATACATGCCCATAATGCACATTTTGTGGGACCAATGGTGTGGCTGTTGATCATGTGTTGGTGCTGTTTGCACTTCTGAATGCCCTTATTCTGAGGGCCCCTAAGTCGATTCCTTCTGGGTTATTTTACATAGGGTACTTTAATTAGATTAGATATTGTTTGCAGTGTGATAGGGCAACCATACATCCGCTGTGCCTGTAAGTGGGAGACATGACTGATGTAGTGCCAATATTCCCCAAATTGTCTCATGGAGCCTACATCCCTACCCAGGCCACGATCATTGAGAGCTGCGAGATGGTGATATATCTGGAGTCTGGCTATTTGGTGTGATGGCACAGGGATCTCCCCTTCCATGCCCACACAGGCCTGACCAGGGGCGCAGTGCCACAAAGCTGGCTCTGGGAAGGCAGACAGGGTTACCCCACAGGTAGCGGATGTATACAGATGGACATACGCCATGATGAGACAGGTGTAGCTGCTGTACTCAGATAGGTGGACCTCAGATGCTATAGTCAGAAGGTCCTACTACAAATAGAACAACTACTACTGATCATTTGTATAGCACTACAAGGCATACACAGCTCTGCACAGACACATGTAACAGATGGACCCTACTCAGCGGAGCTTACAATCTAGTCAGGACAGACAACACTGCAGCTGTGAACAGGATACATCCAGGGAGAATGGTCAGGAAACACAAGGGAGCTTTGGTGGATTGGATCTAACAGCGTCACCAATGCAGTGTGTGCTCAGCCTATTTTGAGAGGGGCCAGAGATGAAGCTTGATGTACAGACTCAGGTAGTTTTTTCAAGACCTACAGAGCAGCAAGGTGAAGGGAGCAATGTCCAGATTTGGCAGTAGAAGGGAAGGGCACAGACAGAAGCAATCAAACAAAAGAGCGGTGTTCACAGGGAGGGGTGTAGGGAGAGATAAGAGGGGAATGGTAGTGCAGAGCAGCAGAATGAGTACACTTATAGGCCATAGGCATGAAAAGGGCATACATTTGTTGCTCAGTAATTTTATGCATCCTTCGGGGACCTGCAAGGTTAATTTGGGGTTTTGTAGTCCATCCCTAGCAATTTAAGGCATATTTGTAGGGATAACCAGGGCAGGAATCATTGGGGCCAGTTCCTAATGCCATGTACCATTTGATGCAACGTATGTCCTGACATACATGTTCATATTTACATTCTTCTATATTATATTGGAGTGTAATGGACTTACCTAGCACTTTTCAGGGCAGGTGGGGGACAGGTATATGGTCTATAACATAAAAACATAAGATGTACCATAATGGGTCAGACCAAGGTCCATCAAGCATGGTATCCTGTTTCCAACAGTGGCCAATCTAGGTCACATGTACCTAGCAGTTTCCCCAAAAGACGCAGGATCCACAGTGCTTGTATTGGGACAAGCAGTGAATTTCCTAGGTCTACTTAACAATGGTTTATGGACCTTTCCTCCAGGAACTTGTCCAAACCTTTTTTAAACCCGGCTACACTAACAACTTTTACTACATCCTCCTGTAACGAATTCCAGAGTTTGATTACACATAGAGTGAAAAAATATTTTCTCTTAGTCTTAAATAGGTTACACTGTAGCTTTATTGCATGTCTCCTAGCCTTTCTATATTTTGATGGTGTAAACAATTGATCTACATTTACTCATTCCATTCCTCTATTATAGATTTACTCATTCCATTCCTCTATAATAGACCTCTATTATATCTCCCCTCAGCCATCTCTTTTCCAGGTTGAAGAGTCCTAACCTTTTTAGCCTTTCTTCATAGGAGTATCCTTCCATCCCCTTTACCATTTTGGTGGCTCTTCTCTGAACCTTTTCTAATAACGCTATATCCTTTTTAAGATACGAAGACCAGAATTGCACACAATATTCAAGATGCGGTTGCACCATGGAATGACACAGAGGCATTATAATATCCTTTGTTTTATTCTCCATTCCTTTCCTTATGATTCCTAGCATTCTATTTGCTTTCTTGGCCACCGCTGCACGCTGGGTGAAGGGTTTCAACATGTTATCCATGATGACGCCTAAATCTTTTTCCTGGGTTGTGGTTCCTAATGTGGAACCTTGCATCGTGTAATCATAGTTTGGGTTGTACTTTCCTAAGTGCATAACTTTGCACTTTCCACATTAAATTTCATCATCCATTTGGATGCCCAGTCTTCCAATTTATCAAGATCCTCTTGCAATTTCTCCCAATCCTCATGGGTTTTAACAACTTTGAATAATTTTGTGTCATCTGCAAATATGATTACCTCACTCATTATTCCCATTTCCAGATTATTTACGAATATGTTAAAAAGCAGCGGACCAAGCACAGATCCCTGGGTTACTCCACCATTCACCTTTCTCCATTGGGAAAATTGACCATTTAGCCCTACCCTTTGCTTTCTGTCTTTTAACCAGTTCCTGATCCACAATAGTATACTGCCTCCTATCCCATGGCTTTTTAATTTCACAAAGAGTCTCTCATGAGGGACCTTGTCAAAGGCTTTCTGAAAATCCAGATACACTATATCAACCAACTCACCTTTGTCTACCTGTTTACTCACACCTTCAAAAAAATAACAAATTAGTAAGACAAGATCTTCCTTGGCTAAAGCCAAGTTGGCTGTCTCCCATTAAGCCATGACTATCTACCTGTTCAATAATTTTGTTCTTTCTAATGGTTTCTTGCATTTTTCCTGAATCTACAGGCTCACCGGTCTGTAGTTTCCTGGATCATCCCTGGAACCCTTTTTAAAAATTGTCGTTACATTGGCCATCCTCCAATGTTTATTTTTATGTTTATTGGGTCACTTGCTATACCACACTTTTATTACACGAGGGCGGTTTACAAATACAAATATACACAAAGACCAATGGTCAAAGACCAAGAAAGGATTGGAACTCCAGTATCTGATAGGAAAGCAGCAGAAAAGGAGAGAAAAGGTAACAGAGAGAAAAGAAAGAAAAGAGCAAACTGTTAAAGGTCAGGGTGAGCGAGAGGGACTGGGAGTAGTGGAAGGTAGGTCAAATGCCAATTGGAAAAGGTGGGTTGTCATGAGATTTTTGAAGCTGGGATAGGAGTGTTTCTGATGTAGCTTAGGAGGGAAGGAATTCCAAAGGGAAGGGGCAAGGAAAAAGAAAGCTGAGTTGTGGATAAACTGAAGGTGAGCACGAGAGGGTGAAGGTAGTACCAGCCAATTAATATGAATTGAGTGGAGGCTATGTATAGGGGTGTGAAATTAGAGGAGATCCACTAGATACTGGGGAGAGTCAGTGTATAAGACATGATGAGGCAGGGTGAGAATTTTGTAGCGAATCCAGTATGTGAGAGGAAGCCAATGAAGTTGAATGAGAATTGGTGTAATATGTTCTCGGCAGAATGTATGTGTAACAAACCGGGCAGCGGTATTCTGTATTAGTTGAAGATAAGAACATAAGATATGCCATACTGGGTCAGACCAAGGTCCATCAAACCCAGTATCCTGTTTCCAACAGTGGCCAATCTAGGTCAGAAGTACCTAGCAGTTTCCCCAAAAGACAGAGGATCCTCAATGCTTGTACTGGGTCAAGCAGTGATATCCCATGTCCCTTTTAATAATGGTTTATGGACCTTTCCTCCAGGAACTTGTCCAAACCTTTTTTAAACCCAGCTACACTAACAGCTTTTACTACATTCTCCGGTAACAAATTCCAGAGTTTGATTACACATTGGGGTATGTTTACTAAAACCCCGCTAATGTGCGGGCCGCGCTAGTGTGCGGGTGCCATATAAGGAGTGGGCGTTTCTTTCTGAAAAAGAAAAACCGGGATTTAAATATGCGCTAAGGTGCGCGGCACCCATGTGCGCCCCGCACATTAGCGCATGAGAAAGCTGCACGGGAGGCATAAGTGGCGCGCTGATGTGCAAGCAGAAGAGCAGAGCCACAGCACAATGGTTAAGACACTGACCAACGGTGCAGGGATCAGGGGTTCAATCCCCCACAGTACCCAACAAAGACAGCTGGCTGAGGCATTACTTTAGGAGCCAGATTAATATTGGGTGGCATAAGGTGGCGTGCTATTGCTTTAGGAGGCATTTTAATATTGGGCAGCATAAGGCGGCGCGCTGATGTACAAACACAGGAACAGAACCACAGTACAATGGTTAAGACACTGACCAATAGTGCAGGGATCAGGGGTTCAATCACCCACAGTGCCCAATGAACAAGGCTGGCTGAGGCATTATGGGGAAGATTGCTTTAGGAGGCATTTTATTTTTATTTTAATTATCACTACTAGCAAACGCACTCTCAAAGCGTGTTAACATAAGGCGTCCCATAAGGCACATTTTAAAGTGCACTGTCCTATGTTGCTTATAGGGTGCTTTATAGGGTGCCGTATGAGGTAACGCAAGGTCAGAGTACTGTTTTTTATGGCAGCACTGTGCAGTTTAGGGAATGAAAAGCATAAGTAGGTGCGCTGACATGCAAGGAGGAGCAGCAGTGGAGCACAATGGTTAAGGCACTGACTGCTGATACAGGTGTCATGAGTTTGCTCCCCAGTGTGCCTAATACGTAAGGCTGGCTGAGGCATCAGCTTTGCAATGTACATTTTTTTCCTGCAGCACTTTATTTTTATTTTATTAATTGCTGCCAGCAAACATGCCCTCACATGCCGTAATTGAAGGTGCCGTATAAGGCACCCTATAAGGCACTCCATAGGGCACATTATAAAGTGCACTGTCCGCCACGGCACCCTAAGAAGTCCCCTAAAGGGCACCCTATAAGTTGCATCACAGGATAATGTATAGTTCAACTTACATGGACGGGAACCATAAGGTGCCCTATAGGGCGCCCTATAAAGCGCCCTCAGAGGCACCTTATGGGTACAGTACGCTGAGGGTGTTTTTGCTGGCAGCAAAAATGTACATTAAAAAGAGATAATGCTTTGGGCAGCCCTACCAAATAACCCCACTGTGGGTTTGAACCCATGACCTCTGGTTTCACAGGCAGTGAAGTAACCATTGGGCTACAGCTCTATAGCTACTAGCAAGCCCCAGGCTGGCTGCAGAGAGCCTGCACGTCACCACACAGACAGTCTGTTGTGGTCACCAGGATAGGGTTAGCACACCCGTACCCATGATGCACTGCACATGCAAAGCAGCTGTCCACAGATGAACACAAGATGGGGAATGCACCCCCACAGCACCTCGGCCTGGTAGGGGGAAGTGACCATGTGCACCCCCACAGCACCTCGGCCTGGTAGGGGGTACTGACCGTGTGTTTTACTGGCACAGAGTAGCTACACACCGTCACATTGTGCGGGTACTGTGCTCACCCTGAGGGTGCGGTGAGGCGCCCAGCACCAGGTCCACAGCACCTTCCATGGCTGAATGAGGCCATGCCAGAGGTCCAAAGCAGTGTTAAACTGTGGAGATTAGGTAGTTTCTGCAGAAACACCTTGGATATCTCTGTCTGTCTCAGTCAGGTGTAGCCCCCATGGACCCCTAGGTGGGTCATGTACCACCCACCCACCCCCCCCCCCCAGGCACCGAGCGTGGCAAACAGGGTCTCCCATCAACAGATCCACATTCTACCTCCCTGCAATGGTGGCAGTAGAGTGGACCATCAACCCCAGTCCTGCTGGGGAACAGACACCCTACAGGGCAGTCAATGCAGCTCTGTACACATCCATAACACAATAGCAGACAGACTTTAGGCCTGGATATGCTAAGCTGCACCCCACCACTATCCGATATTCCCCTGCAGCAAGCCTTCAGCCACTGTACCCTGCAAGCCACTCCATCAAGACACATACCAGCTGCAAACAGTCTGCTAGCTAGTCCATAGTGCATGTCCCCAGTGGAAATGCATGCACCCAGAACTGGGATGTCAGCATAAACAACAAGCAGATAAATCAGTGACTGGGCCCCAAAAGGAAACCCATAAATATCACATGTGAGAAATACTGTATAGCACTATGGGGGTGCCTAGCCATGCTGTCGTCACTGCACAGTCAGGGTGAGAGTGATCCCCCAGCAGGACATACTGAGGTCACCCTGTCTGTGTAGGTGGTGGCCGGGCACTACAATGTCCCAGCCAGTGCCCTATGCCCTGTGCAGATGCATCCTGGCCAGGTCACCCTGTCTGGGCTATACCCATGGTACCTTGCTCCTCATTATGCACATTGGCAGGCCAATACTGGCAATAGTGCTGGCAGTGTGGGCTGTGGAAGGTGTTTGCAGCCACCACACACCGTATAGACAGACACACACTCCCACACCTATGCCAGCATTGTGCTACTATAGAGGAGTTTAGCAGCCCTGCCCACCACACCAGTCCTGGGCACAGTACATGCATGGATATGCTACGCAATACTGTTGGGGGTCACTCCCCAGGGTGGTAAACACTGTCAGAGACCAGACCTGAAGCACACACCGCAGACATCAGAAAGATTGTTATGATGGAGCTCAATGAGCAAACTGTGCTTAACGTAGGACTTGCTATCTGCCAGTAATCATAGGAAACGTTTGATAGGTGTGTACCATATACCCAGGTGTAGGGTGGCATTGCTAAGGTATGCAAGTGCTAGTATTGGGAGATGCACGCAGGGCCCAATGTCCTGCCTCTCCAGGAGGCATTAGCCAATGGGGCCTGTGGGTGTGGGTGTGGGTGTGCCTGGCCCTGTTGGCTGCTGCTTTACGGCAGAGGTTCCCAACTCCAGTCCTGGTGTGCCAAACACTGTTCAGGTTTACATGCTGTCCCTCATGAATATGCATGGGATATATCTGCATACCATGGGGGTGGTGCATAGATATGCAGCACAGGCATCTTTATTAGAGGCAGCATGGAAACTGAATGGTGTTTGGCCCTCCTGGACTGCATTTGGGGGATTCTGCCATAGGTAATGCACATTTCTATGGTGTTTGTGCTGTGTAGGGTAAAATAGAGGTTTTTGACCCATGCGTATGGTCTCAGCAATAATGGTTCAGTCTTTACTACCATGATTTCTTCATGGGTAAAATAAGGGGATTGGGTTGCCAGGAGCCCCAGCTGGGATTTGAACCTGTGACCTTCTGGTCCTAAAGGCACTGGCTGTGTCCGCTGCACCACCGTCTTAGCACAAAAAGAGTGCATTCCCTGGGGAGTCCATGGCTTTTTGTCAGACAGGGCCTGTCTGTTGGAGGGCACTGCACCCACGTGAAGGGGGCTAGGCCACCGTCTGCTGTGGGAAGCAGCCACTGCCCCCTCCACCAACGGTAACCCTCCGCCACCATGCTGACATGGCCTTATATTGCTGACAGCATCACAGCTAAATGATATGTGGCCCTCCAGGACTGCATTGAGGGGACTGTGGTCTAGGTGATGCGCATGTTTCTGGTGTCTGTGCTCTGTAGGGTAAAATAGATGTGTTTGGACCATGCTTATGTTATCTGCAAAAAAGGTTGGTCTTTACTATCATGGTTTAGTGGTGGGTAAAATATAGGGATTGGGTTTGCAGGAGCCCCAGCTGGGACTTGAACTGGTGATCTTTGGCTCCTGAACACACTGTCTGTGTTCACTGCAACACACTGTGGCCACAGAGACAGTGCAGTCCCTGGAGATAGGAAACCTGGCCACAGGAGTCATAAACCCTGCTCTGCACAATTTCACTGTGGGATCATTCACCTTGTATGGGGACAGAGCGTAGACCCTTCTAAAATTCATATTTCTTTTTTGGGGCTTTCTTGGGAGTGATTTCTGATGTTTTCCATGACTATCACTATTGCCCAGCTGGATTATAATTTATTAGAATTTTGTTGTGGTCATTTTCAAATTTTATTTGCTATTTTGTTCTGTGCACATGTATCACACTGCTCACGTTTTGTAGGTTTCCCTGGTTTTGCTGTACATTGCTGACAGAAATGGTTTCTCTTCCCTTTAAATCGGCTCTAACGCGAGGTTTTCACTCGCGGTATTTTTTTAGTTGAATTTCAGCCCCGCTCCTGTGCGGGGAGCCTCTCCCCTCCCACTCTCCGCCCATTGACCCTGTCCCTCCGCCCCTCGGGAGCCTTCCTCCGCCCTCGGAATGCCTTTCCACACCTCTATCGCACATCAGCGCGCCGCACACTTGTGCGGGCCCGTTAGTGCAGCGTGCACATGTGCGGGGCACAAAAATGCACTATTAGCACGCAAAAGTGCACCCCGCACAATTGCGCGGTTTAGTAAACATACCCCATTGAGTGAAAAATATTTTATCTTACTAGTCTTAAATAGGTTACCCTATAGCTTCACTGCATGTCCCCTAGTCTTTTTATATTCTGATGACGTAAACAATTCCACTCCATTCATTAATTTATAGACCTCTGTCATATCTCCCCTCAGCCATCTCTTTTGCAGGTTGAAGAGCCCTAACCTTTTTAGCCTCTCTTCATAGGAGTATCCTTCCATCCCCTTTACCATTTTGGTGGCTCTTCTCTGTACCTTTTCTAATAACGCTATATCTTTAAGATACAGCGACCAGAATTGCACACAATATTCAAGATGCGGTCGCACCATGGAACGATAAAGAGGCATTATAATATCCTTTGTTTTATTTTCCATTCCTTTCCTTATGATACCTAGCATTCTATTTGCTCTGTTGGCCGCTGCTGCACACTAGGCGGAGGGTTTTAAGATGTTATCCACGATGACACCTAGATCTTTTTCCTGGTTGGTGGTTCCCAATGTGGAACCTTGCATTGTGTAACCATAGTTTGGGTTGTTCTTTCCTAGGTGCATAACTTTGCACTTGCCCACATTAAAATTCATCTGCCATTTGGATGCCCAGTCTTCCAATTAATCAAGATCCTCTTACAATTTTCCACAATCCTCTTGGGTTTCAACAACTTTAAATAGTTTTGTGTCATCTGCAGATTTGATAACCTCACTCTTTATTCCCATTTCCAGGTCATTTTTGAATATGTTAAACAGCAGCAGACCCAGCACAGATCCCTCGGGTACTCCACTATTCATCTTTTTCCATTGGGAAAATTGGCCATTTAGCCCTACCCTCTGCTTTCTATCTTGTAACCAGTTCCTGATCCACAATAGTATATCACCTCCTATCCCATGACTTTTTAGTTGTGCCAAAAGTTTCTGATGAGGGACCTTGTCAAAGGCTTTCTGAAAGTCCAGATACACTATATCAACCCACTCCCCTTTGTCTACCTGTTTATTTACACCTTCAAAAAAACATAACAGATTAGTAAGACAAGATCTTCCTTGTCTAAAGCCATGTTGGCTGTCTCCCATTAAGCCATGACTATCTACATGTTGAAACTTATTAACAGCTGGCTGCTACACAGTACCCTGTCCTTTGTTTCTAAGGTAATCTGTGACCAATCTCCAGGGGGAGTCCCACAGCTCTTGCTTGGATAGGGGGAGTCTTGGGTTCAAAATTTAACCAGAAAGATCTCCTCTGTGTTTTAAATTTAAACTGAAAACTCTTTGCTGCTACTGGGCCCTAACCAATTTAACAAATACACTTGGATCACAGATTAATCAGCTTTAAGCTAAAGAATTCCTTTTCCCCTAAGACTTAGAAAAATTCCCAGAAGTAATACTTACAATTGCAGATCTCCCTCAAGAAGTAGCAGTCTCCTTTTGTAGTCCTTCGAGACTGAGAAGCACCAAACTCTGGTTGAACTATTTATGCCTGTGCTTCTGAGGTAAGCTGTGACCAATTTCCTGAGTGATTAACACAGTCCTTGCTGGAAAGTGGGAGTCTTTCAAACTGGCCTTTTGAACTGTTGCCTGGCTTTTACACCTATTAAAAAAATTTCACAGGTCTCTTGCCCCCTATGTAGAAGGCCTCTTTGTAAAGGTCTCTAGAAATAATTTATTGCTCAAGGAATACTGACCCTGCTTTTCCTTTTTTTGCTGTTATATTCTGATTTGATTTAAATTAAAGCTCTTTACTGCTACTAGGCCCTGCCTGAGTATGAAATTTAAAGTAGAAGCTCTCTGCTGGGTTCTAAATTTAAGCAGAAAGCTCTCCTCTGTGTTTTAAATTTAAACTGAAAACTCTTTTCTGCTTCTAGGCCCTGACCGATTTAACAAATACACTGGGTTCACAGATTAATCAGCTTTAATCTAAAGAATTCCTTTTCCCCCAAGATTTAGAAAAATTCCCAGAAGTAATACTTACACTTGCAGATCTCCCTCAAGACATAGCAGTCTCCTTTTCTAGTCCTTCAAGCCAATGTAATTGTGTCTGTGATGCCTGCTAGGGCCACATTACAGAAGTCCAAACATGACATTACTAGGGGGTAACAAGAGAGTGGTCAGTGCTTGGGATGATAAGAATGGGCAGATGGCTCTGATTTGGCATAGGTATTAGAAGGAATGACAGGGGAGATCAGAAATTTGCTTGTGAAAGGTGAGTGAAGAATCCAAAGTCACACCGAGATAGCGGATTGTGGTCACTAGAGGAATTGGAGTATTAGCAACGACTGTGGCAGTCAATAAAGATGGGCCACTGAATGTAAACCACATAGTAAGGGTCTTAGCAAGATTAAGGTACAAACAGTTTGCTTCTAGCCAATGAGAGATTGCTGTCAGGCACTCCTTGAGGAGAGTGAGATCAGGATGGAATGGGTGAGTGTGATGAAGTATAATAACATCATCTGCATAGTAACATGCTGACAGACCAAATTGCTGAATAAGTAGGGCAAGAGGGCTAGGAAGATGATAAAAGGAGGGCGGCGAGGACAGAGCCTTGAGGGACACTGCAACAGAGTGGGACAGGATCCGAAGAAGTATCACCTACATGAACTGTAAAAGATCGTGAAGTAAGGAAGGAGTGGAAACATTGAAATACACTCCCGTGAATCCCAGATTCCTGCAGATGAGTGAGAAAAAGAGAGTGATCCACCAGATTGAAAGCCGAAAAGAGGTCAAGGGAGACTACCAAAGAAACGTCACGTTCGTGTGTTGTGTGTAGGTCATTGCGGAAAGCAAGAATAATAGTTTTAACACTGTGGCCAGGGCAGAAGCCAGATTGGTGTGGATGAAGCCGTCGTGTAGAGTTGATGCGTTGGTAGAGTTGTGAGAAAACAGCCTTTTCTAGAATTTTTGATGGCCCTGTGCAAGATGGGTCCATTGGCAGGCCAGCTGTATATAATACAGGCATAATTCTGGGTTTTGAGTTTAAGACTTATCTTTGCCACTGAATGTTTTATAAGGCCTTGGATAGATCACTTTAGTTATCTGTACCTCTAATATCCAGTTGAAGGAAACACATTTTGTTTAACTAAGAAACCTTCCCATCCATATCAAATACTAAGCTCGACTATTACTATTACTACTTATCATTTGTATAGAGCTACAAAATGCATGCAGCACTATACATATAGATGTAAGACACAGGCCCTGCTCATCAGAGCTTACAATCTAATCAAGATGAAGAACAGGTAGGTGAGAATAAACAGGTAGACAAAGGTGAGTCAGTTGATTATAGTGTATCTGGACTTTCAGAAAGCCTTTGACAAGGTCCCTCATTAGAGACTTTTGGCAAAACTAAAAAGTCATGGGGTAGGAGGCAGTGTACTATTGTGGATCAGGTACTGGTTAAAAGATAGAAAGCAGAGGGTAGGGTTAAACGGCCAATTTTCGCAATGGAGAAAGGTGAATAGTGGAGTACCCTAGGGATCTGTGCTGGGTCCGCTGCTTTTTAACATATTCATAAATGACCTGGAAATGGGAATCACGAGTGAGGTTATCAAATTTGCAGATGACACAAAACTATTTAAAGTTGTTAATTTTCCTTTCAATTATTGCAAGAGCAAAATACAAAAAACCTAATGATTATTTTCAAAATCTTTCACCAATCTTCAGCAGATATTCTACAGCATTTAATATCCAAAGACAAGAGCCTAAGACCTAGACGATCTCATAACTCCAATAAGCTTAGTATACCTTTAAACTTCAATAGATCAAAACAGATTACCTCTAAAAGAGCATTTTCCTTCATGGCACCAGAGGTATGGAATTCTATTCCTGAAGAATTAAGAGCTCAGGAAGACATCAAAGACTTTCGCATATCTTTAAAGACTTATTTATTCATAGAATCATTTGGTCAAATAACTTAAATTGATCAACTTGTATATCCAGTTTCACTATGAGATAATATTATAATTTACTGTTTGTACTGTATTTATATTGTAATGTATTTGATCTTCCCATGCCCTCAACATGTAGGTCCTTTGTTGTCTTGTCAACCACTTTGATTGAAGGATAAGGTGGTATACAAAACTGGTTAAATAAATAAATTGTGGAAAATTGCAAGAGAATCTTGATAAATTGGAAGACTGGGCTCCAAATGGCAGATGAAATTTAATGTGGACAAGTTGCAAAGTTATTCACATAGGCAAGAACAACCCAAACTATGGTTACAAGATGGAAAGTTCCACATTAGGAACCACTAACAAGGAAAAAGATTTAGGTATCATCATGGATAACATGTTAAAACCCTCCGCCCAGTGTGCAGTGGCAGCCAAGAGAGCAAATAGAATGCTAGGAATCATAAGGAAAGGAATGGAGAATAAAACAAGGGATATAAAATGTCTCTGTATCGTTCATGGTGCTACCGCACCATGAATATTATGTGCAATTCTGGTCGCCATATCTTAAAAAGGATATAGCGCTATTAGAAAAGGTACAGAGAAGAGCCACCAAAATGGTAAAGGAGATGGAAGGATACCCCTATGAAGAGAGGCTAAAAAGGTTAGGGCTCTTCAACCTGGAAAAGATACGGCTGAGGGGAGATATGATAGAGGTCTATAAATTAATGAATGGAGTTGAATAGTAAACAGATCAATTGTTTATGTCATCAGAATATAGAAAGACTAGGGAACATTCAATGAAGCTACAGTGTAACCCGTTTAAGACTAATAAGAGAAAATATTTTTTTCACTCAACGTGTAATCAAACTCTGGAATTTGTTACCGTTGTATCACTGCTTGACCCAATACAGGCATTGTAGAACATGTGTCTTTTGGGGAAACTGCTAGGTACTTATGATCTAGATTGGCCACTGTTGGAAATAGGATTCTGGGCTTGATGAACCCTGGTCTGACCCAGTATGGCATATTGTATGTTCTTATGTTCTTTTCACAGAACTGGAGACTAGAATGAGGTGCATCAGGATCTGAAAGCAACCTCAAATAGGTGGGTTTTTAGCTTGGATTTGAATAGAACTAGAGAAGGAGCCCAACGTATTGACTCAGGTAGTTTGTTCCAGCCATATGGAGCAGCAAGATGGATTGAACTAAGTTTGGAGTTGGAAGTGGCAGAGAAGGGCACAGACAAAAGGGATCTGCCAGAGCAGTGGAGTTCTTGAGGAGGGGTGTAGAGAGATAAGAGAGGAAAGGTAGTGAGGAACTGCAAAATGAATGCACTTGTAGGTTAGTAGAACTGTGAACTGGATGCAGGAACCTTCCCACTCTCATAGAAATCTTTTATGCTTGTCCCCTACTTTTTTGAATTGGTACAGTTCTCAACCACTTCCATGGGGAGGTTATTCCATGCATCCATCACCCTTTCTATAAAGACATTTTTCTACAGACTATGCATAAGTCCAATCTTTCACCTTCATCCTGTTCCCCCTTGTTCTGGAGCTTCCTTTCAATTGAAAGAGGCCCACCTTTTGTGCATTTATACGTTAAAAACCTTAAAAATTATGAGGCTTCCTCAGTGAACAAAATAAATATACCCTCTATTCAAAAAAGAGTCTTGTGTATGGTTGCCTGTACACTCCTATATATCAGCTGTCCCTGATTCATCCTAGCCAAAGGTTTTCATTGTAACCTAGAGATCACATGTTGTTTTCTTTTATAAATGATAATTCTTATTACTCACAATTGTTATTATGTAGGCTGTAAAATGAAACAAAACATTTACAGCAAAGCATTTAGACCAAGTAAACGTGTTTATTTATTTATTTAACATGTCTTTCATACCACTTTATCATATTCATCAGCGAACACAGGGGCGGCTTGTGGGTGATGTGGGGTGATTCATTTGCATAATGAGTACATATCTACAGGGTCTTATTTGCATAAGTATTTGCATAACAATGACAACTGGACTTTTTTGGTCAGTTACTATGCTGTTTATGCCCCCCTCTGAAACTGCTTCCGGTTTGAAGCTACTGCCTAGTTCACCTTGTGGTAGCGCCAGCCCTGTTGAGAGTCTAGGTTCTAAATGTGTGACTGAGGACAGGTATTTTTTTTATCAATGAGTTTTTATATAAAACTCTCTAGTAATTTGGCTTGTTCAGTAACCGGGTAGCAGGACCCGGCTTCCCTTCTTACATGCCCCTCCCCCCCCTCCCGCTATGTCATATATCTTACGCACCCCCCCCCAATGCCTCAAATAACTCACAAACACGTTCTTGGTGGGAAAAACTGGTCGCAGCTTTATTTAACAACCCATGAAGATTTAACAGGTATATGTAACTATATATATATAAATGGAGCCACCCAGCCCCGCGGGTTGATGGACCGCCAGCCGTGCTACTAGCAAAGCGGTCACACCTCCGCTCAAGCCGTGGTCCCCACCAACGGCCCAGTTCGGCCCCCCCTATCCGACTTTGCCATGTTACTAGCAAAAGTCTTCCAGGGGTTGCCCGGGTCGAGGGCACCCCGCCCCCTCCCCTAGTCACCAAAGGCTCCGGACCCCGGACCTCCGGGATCCCGCCCATCCTAACACCCCCTCCCCCAGCTGCGACACCCCATCACCCCCTCCACAACCCTCAAGAGGGTGGGTGGGAGGGCTTCCCGGTGGGCGCCCTCTTACCATGTGCTGCGGGCAAGCCAAGAGCCTCGTAGCACATGGAGTTGCGCCCACCTGATTGGCTCTGCTCCTCCATCTCGCAGCAGAGCCAATCATTTTAAATTGCCGCCGTCGTCCTGACGCCAATGCGCGCTCCCGCGGCCGAGCAGGGTCCCGCGCCGGGCCGTGCACCCGGTTACAAACGGGCCCTGGGACCCTGCCCGTGCCCTGGAATTAACCGGGTAGCAGGACCCGGCTTCCCTTCTTACATGCCCCTCCCCCCCTCCCGCTATGTCATATATCTTACGCACCCCCCCCAATGCCTCAAATAACTCACAAACACGTTCTTGGTGGGAAAAACTGGTCGCAGCTTTATTTAACAACCCATGAAGATTTAACAGGTATATGTAACTATATATATATATAAATGGAGCCACCCAGCCCCGCGGGTTGATGGACCGCCAGCCGTGCTACTAGCAAAGCGGTCACACCTCCGCTCAAGCCGTGGTCCCCACCAACGGCCCAGTTCGGCCCCCCCTATCCGACTTTGCCATGTTACTAGCAAAAGTCTTCCAGGGGTTGCCCGGGTCGAGGGCACCCCGCCCCCTCCCCTAGTCACCAAAGGCTTTGGACCCCGGACCTCCGGGATCCCGCCACCGGCACAGGGGGATCATATTTCCCTGTGCCGCCCCCTTAAAGTCCCAAGCTGTGACCAGTGCGGCCTCTCCTGCACCACCTTCTCCAGAGCTTCCTGCCAATCATTCAATAGCAAATCGGTACCCACTGGAGATAGGTGTACCCCATCTTCTCTGTACAATCCGGAGCAGGCCACCTCCACCCAGGGGTGTTGCACCTGCAATCCGCCTCGTTCACCGACCCATCTCCCGATCTGCCTGTTGATCTTGATCAACCCCCGCGACCAGCGCCGCTGCCCCCAGCACGCAGGCCGCGGGATGATGTCAGACCAAAGCAAGACCACCCCTTCGAACATCCGGAGCAAAACTGAAAAGTCTTTTTTGGCTGCCCTAATCAGCTACTTGCAAGTCCACGAAGAGAGCTCATTCCCCCCAAGATGCACCAACAGGATCGCTGGCTGGCCTCTGACGCGCTGGTGGTGGCGAAGCACAGGCAGCAGTTGCGACCACCGCAGACCCCGCTTGCCCAGCCATGACACCGCCACCACTGCCGGATCAAGTCGCAAATTCGCTCCACCTGGGCGTTGCGCCGCCCGCTGGCCAGCCCAATATACGAAGGAGTGCCCCAGGAGCCAGCATCCCAGCAAACTCACACCCCCACCTGTAACAGAAAGGCACAATATTAGTTAACCCCCCCCAACCCCCCCTTTTGTATTCATAAGCGTACGTAGCCCTCGAAAGCCCTCGAGCGCCACCTGCCAATCTTCTGTATTGCCGCGCCGTACAAGCCCGCCGCCGCTGCACTGGTTGCTGCCCCGATGCGAAAAGAGTGCGATGAAAACTGATAAGGGTCCTCTCCCATCCGCCGCAAAACTAGACGCAATACAGCCGTGACTTGAAAACACGAAAGCGGGGAAGCATCCTTGTGCACAAACAACCCCTTCCCGCCCACCGGGCGAATGGCCAAGTACTCCCGCATAGCCGCCAGGGGGCAGGTGATCCCACCCGTCGCCCCAAGGACCACCCAAGACCCTTTTCTTTTTGATCTGTTTTGGACTTAGCCAGAAGAATCCGCATTTTTCTGTCTTCAATCCAGACGTGCCGCCACCGCAGACTATTTCCGCTATCGCATCGACTCGAAGCTTCTGCCAACTCACTGACCCGCAACGCCCCGAAAAAAGCCAGACAAAACACCGCCCTGAAGAGCCCTGCTTCGTAGGGATCTCTCGCCACATGCCCCAGCTCCTGGCACACACCGCCACCAGCAACTCATGTGTAATCGGCCGTCAGCGATCCCGCGGAGCCGGATGCGACCGCTCCCACCCTTGCAGAAGCCTCCGCGCTAGGAGACCCCTACCCCCGGACTCCAACCCTACCGCCCTAGCAAAAAATTCAAAACCTGCCAAATGTCCACGCACCGCCGACCGCGTAACCCCGTTACTTTTGGCCCATGCTACATACTGTCCGAGCAACAGAGAAGGGGCCCTCCCCCCATTCCAACCCCGCTCACATAAGAACCGCTGCACCCGCGAGCAACCCCGCCGATAGGCTTCCCAGGTGTTAGCCGCCACTGAGCTCTTCAAGAGTTGCCTCATCTCTGCAGGCCAACGCTCCACAAGCTCGAGGGGACCACATGACCCTCCTCGTCCGCCTCCGGCACCAACTTCCGAAAACGCTCCATCTGCAAACGGGAGAGAGCATCAGCAATTTCATTAATATGCCCTGGAATATGACGCGCTTTCAAATCAAGATTCAACTGCATGCAAACAAGTACCACCCGCCGCATAAGCGAAGCCACCTTACAACACCTGGGCGAATAACGATTGACGACATGCACCACTGCCTCATTGTCGCACCACCACACTACCCTGCGGTTAGCCAGCCTATCCGGCCACAATTCCAACACGACTAATATTGGAAAGAGCTCCAAAAACGTTATATTGCTCAACAAGCCCCCTTCCGCCCAGGACTGCGGCCATCTAGCAGAACACCACGAGCCCCTGAAATAGATCCCCAGACCAACTCCACCCGCAGCATCCGTGTAAAGATGCATGTCACTACTGGTGACCTCCGCCTCTCGCAGCACTGTCGTTCCATTAAATTCTACCAAGAAGGCATCCCAAACCCGGAGATCCTCCTTCATAACCTGCGAGACCCGAATGCGATGATGCGGCCGTTTTGCGCCTGCCGTCGCCGCCGCTAAGCGCCGACTGAACACCCGCCCCATCGGAATGACTTTACAGGCAAAATTAAGGGACCCCAATAGCGCCTGTAGCTCCTTCAATGTCACTTTCTGCGAGGCCAGCACGTTGGCCACTAAGACCCGGAGTTTTACCACTTTCTCGTGCGGCAAACGCGCCACCATATTCACTGAATCGAGTTCCACGCCCAAAAAGGTAAGCTGCGTGGTAGGCCCCACTGTCTTGCCTGCCGCCAGCGGCACTCCCAACTCCTCCGCCATCCCTTCGAAACCTTCCAGCAGTCTTTTGCAGCCATCCGACCCCGCCCTACCGACGAAGAGGAAATCGTCAAGATAGTGCACCACTTCTGAAGCTCCCACCCTCCTCACTAACATCCAATGTAAGAAGGAACTAAACATCTCGAAGTAGGCACAAGATATCGCACATCCCATCGGCAGACTCTTATCGTAGTAATATGCATCTTCGAACCGAAAACGAAGCAACCTAAAAGCCGATGGATGAACTGGCAGTAATCGAAAGGCCGATTCAATGTCAACTTTCGCTAACAGGGCCCCGCGACCCGCCTCGGATATTAACTCCACCGCCCTATCAAAGGAAGCATACCGCACCGTGCAGAACTCACGCGGAATGGAGTCATTAACCGAAGTCCCTATCGGCGATGACAGGTTGTGTATCAGTCTGAACTTTCCCGGCTCTTTCTTGGGGATCACTCCTAGAGGAGACACGATGAAATTCCGAAACGGTGGTATGCGGAAAGGCCCCGCAATCCTCCCTAGACGCAATTCCGCAGTCAGTTTTGTCCGCGCCACCGCTGCCCAGCGCCGAATGCTCGCCGCATTCCTAACCGCCCCCGTGACCACCTTACCCCTTATAGGAATAATGAAACCAAACTTAAAGCCTAAATGCAACGTCAAACTTTCTTTTGCTTTCGGATACCTCAGAAGCCAACTACTTAGCACCTGTCCTCGAATTGGGGAAGGTGCTAACGCGCAATGCAAAACCTCACTTGGCTCCCAGAAGTGGCGCGGTGGCCACACCTTTCTTAAGGCACTTTGTCGCGGGATGGGCACCTCCGCACAAAGAGCATGCGTGCCGGAACTTACAATCCGGGAAAGGACAAGTGGTCCGATTGTATCTCCAACAAAGGTCTGCCCCGGCCCCGAGGACCGGCTTGGCCAGTACTGCTGAGGGTGCTCCACGAAAGGAACGATTTGCCCCACCGGTATAACCCTGCCCTATCTTAGCTCCACTAGCTCCCCCACTACCCGTCTTGACAGACATCTGCGTCAACCACAGATTAATGTCCTGCGTCCCCCACGTTAGTGACATATTTTCTTCCATCTTGTCCCGAAACTTCTCGTCATAGTTAAGCCACGACCATCCGTCGTGCGCTTG
Organism: Ichthyophis bannanicus; assembly: GCA_033557465.1. Taxonomy (NCBI): domain Eukaryota; kingdom Metazoa; phylum Chordata; class Amphibia; order Gymnophiona; family Ichthyophiidae; genus Ichthyophis; species Ichthyophis bannanicus. Next base: position 1,151,572,830 of record CM066032.1, read on the forward strand.
AGACGCACCCAAAATAGCATCAGCATAGGACAGCAAGCCGCCGTAATGCTCCGGATACTGATGCCCCCATACACTTGCTAGTTGCAAGAACGATCGGACCCAGTTGACCACGTTGCGCGACACCGGCCGCACCCGTCCAGCCTTCTCATCCTCCCTCCGCTTCTTCTTACTATCCCCCGAACGTTTTCGGCCTTCGAGCAGGCGGAAAATGTCAATGTATTTGCGTTTTAGAATTTTACGCCGCAACTTCTTCGGAACACCCTCCCACAATTCTGCCACTGCCGCCAGTGATGCAGAACCACCACCTCCCCGCCCAGTGAACCCCCCGTCACCCGAAACAGCCGTAATCTGCGCTCCGCCTGATGAAGAATCCGAACCTTCCGACGAAGAAGAGGACGATGAGTTGGAGCTATGCCTCTGCCGACAAGCATGCTTTCTCTTCTTGCGCGCCTTTCCTGAATGCTCCCCCCGCGACCCACCCCTCTCCTCAACTCCCCGCACTGATGACTCACCCGCATCTCCGCCAGGCACTGCGCCTTCCTGAGACACCAGAACACCATCACGAGGGTCGCGCACCCGCGGCTGATCACGTGCGTCTCGCTCTTGCTCTACCGCAGACGTGTTCACTCCCGCCACTCCGCTGCCAGCTTCGCTGTCCATCACTCGCTCCGACTCGCCAGGAAGCGGCGCACCCTGCGGCGCTACTGGAAAGGATATCTGTGGAGATAAAAAAGGGGGACACAAAGGGGAGAAAACCGAGGGCCACGACGGCTGCCATGCTCCCATCCAATCCCTACCCGATGAGCCTTGGCCCCCCGCCTGCCACCTATCCCAAGCAGTAAGCTGCTCGAGAGGACCTAAAGCCCCGGGCGAGAGGGGGTACCCTCTGAACCATTCTCCTCCCCTGCCCCCGCCACCAGCTGGGCTGGTCCCCACACCCCTCCATTCCCATGGCGCCATGCTACCCCATACAGCGCCGCCTTGGGGGGTCCCACTATTAGGACCCCCTACTCCCGCGCTACTCCCCTCTGTACCGCTACCCGGATCCCCTCCTGAAGGGGCCGGTTCAGGCACAGTCACGCTAGCTCTGCCTACCCCCCCTGCTACCCTTGCTCTCCGGGGCCTAGCCGCGCGCCCCCTTTCAGCACCTCTCCCCCCCTACCTGCTGTACCAGCATCTATCCCCCTGCCCCTCGCTACCCCAGATACCTGCCTCTCTCCACTGCCTCCCTGCTGCAGCCTCCCTCTGTTGCTCACTCCGTTTTTACTCCTATTCCCTGCCCCACGTGGGGCTGCTGACCTCCCAGCCGCCCTACCCCCCGCAGGCCTCTTCGGACCCATCTCCACCCACCTGAAATAAACCCTTCTTTTTCCCCGACCAAATTGTTCGGGCTGCCGATTCTCCGTTGCCCCCTCCCTCCTCCTGCTCACGATCCTATCGCCGTGCACTGCGCCCGTCTCCTACAATGCTTGCCCTCTATCAGCTCACGTGTCCGGAGGTGCAGGCGCCTGTTGACTGCCGGTTTCCACTCACGCTGAGCACAAGCAGCAGAATTTAGTGCCCGGCTGGACCGCGACAAGACAACCGCCCTCTGGTAAGCAGCAGAGTGCCGTTTTTTTGCGCTCACTGCCCACAAGCCCAGAAAATTGTAGGCCTTCACCGGACCGCGACGCTCTTCGGATCCGCTGCAGCCTCTCCTTCCCGGTGGGCGCCCTCTTACCATGTGCTGCGGGCAAGCCAAGAGCCTCGTAGCAGATGGAGTTGCGCCCACCTGATTGGCTCTGCTCCTCCATCTCGCAGCAGAGCCAATCATTTTAAATTGCCACCGTCGTCCTGACGCCAATGCGCGCTCCCGCGGCCGAGCAGGGTCCCGCGCCGGGCCGTGCACCCGGTTACAAACGGGCCCTGGGACCCTGCCCGTGCCCTGGAATTTTTTCTGGTAGGTATATGGATTTTCTAGGGCTCACACCAATATTTCCGGAGCTTCCTTTTTTAGGTAGTCTCCTTGTTGTTGGAGTTTTGGAAGTCAGTGCTGTTATGGAATGGTAGATTTGCTCTATGGACCCTTTGTTGTGATTCTCACTTTTTATTTTTGTTTCCTGTGTGGCGTCAACAGTAGTGTATTGGTGGGGGTACTGGAATATAGATAGGTGGGATATTCAAAGGCATTTACATGGTTTGTTGACCTGCAAACTGTGTAAATGCTGCTCACTGCAGAATAACCCTATTCAGAACTCTACTGCGTGGCTAATCTTCCGCCAGTCCCTATACACTCATATAACCCCTCTTCTGAAATCACTCCACTGCCTCCCCTTCTGTTTCTGTATCCATTTCAAATGTCTCCTTCTGGCCTACAAATGCATTCACTCTACTGCCCCTCATTGCCCTTCCTCTCTCATCTCTCCCTACACCCCTCCTCGTGAACTCCGCTCCTCCTCTGGCTTCTTTCTCTCTTTGCCCTTTTCTTCTACTGCCAACTAAAGACTGATCTTTTCACCTTGCTGCTCCTTCTGCCTGGAACAAACTTCCTGTATCTTTACGTCAAGTGTCATCTCTCTCCCTTTTCAAATCCACACTAAAGGCTTACCTCTGAGGCCGCTTTCAGATCCTAATCGATTGTTTCCCTTGTGTCTCCTCTTCCTTTGAACCCCTTATTTCTCTTGTATTGTGCTGTCTGTCTTAACTAGATTGTAAGCTCTACGAGCAGGAACGGTCTTCTATATGTGTTTGTGCAGTGCTGCGTATGCCTTGTAGAGCTATATAAATGATTAATAATAGTAGTAGTAGTAGTTCGGGCTGCTATATGCCCTGATGCTAAGTGCTTAGCGCTGGGGCGTTCCAGGAGTGGAATCGGAGCAGCAATACAGGTTAAGCAGGTGGCAATATTCAGTCACTACCAGTTAGCCTGCAGCTGAATGGCTGCCTTAACTTTAGCTGGTTTTGTAATCTGGGCAACCTGGATATTCAGTGCCGGGACCTGAATATGTCCCGGGCATTGAATATCCAGGTAGAGCAGCTATGGCCAGCCACTTTGACTGTGCTAGCCACTGCTGCCAAAAATCCCCCATAGTCTTTAAGGTCTGCAGATTTATATTCTTGATGCTGCTGGGCTGGTCTTAAATTTCAAATGTTTTGTCAGCTCAGATTCAAGGAAATCTCAAGGGAATATCTCAGTTTAAATTGCTCTTGTGGCCTGATAGCTTCACTGTTGCTAATTTCTGGGCTTATCCAACTCTGGCACAGTATAACCTGGCCTGAGCAGCATGATATGAATTCATAGCTACTAGGATTTTTTCTCATTTTATAACGCCCCTTTTTATTTTTACAAATGACCTTCATATCACCTACTAGAATGCTCTTGTGATTGGAAGAGCAGGTTGTGAGCCATGGTCAAATCCTACTTCTCCCACTGATGGCATTTGTGACTTTTCTGCATGCTGTATTACCTCAGGTGCCAGCTTGCACTGTAAGCCCTCTTGGACAGGGAACTATCTACCTTACTTGGATATAACTTGCCTTGGACTACAAATCACATTATCTTCCATTTTTATCTTACCTTATGTTCACCTCTTTTTTATACATGCAAAAGCTATACGCAACCATGCACACATACTCTGCAATTATGACCACACAGATCCTTGCACATATTTCAAGGGAATTTATTTATCTAATATATTTATTTATTGTGCTCCAAATAACTAAATATTCCCATGAGTTACATTACATTCAAGATACTATTTAAATTCAGACAATACAAATACAATAATCATCATAATATAATAGAGAAGCTACACAGCTAAAAACAGAAATACACATCCACAAACAATATATTCAAACTCTTTTCATATCTCTAAAGACCACTCCATGAACTACATGCTTCTCATCACACACTTTTACTACAGTCACCCATTATTATTACATGCACATTCAGGACTTCATCACAATCACACATTTACTGCTATATATTCTAACACTTATATTCTGTTCATACATATATCTCTCACACATATGTTTTAATGTACATATTACTCTTTTAATCAGATTCCCATTCATTTCTACACTACATATCTCACCTCATAATGAAAATTTTTTCTGGTACATTTGCAGCAGGCTCTCTGTGGGGGAATCAGTTGGACCATTAGATTATCACAGGGTAATAAGGGCACTCAGGGAGGAGAAGGCCATAACAGAATGATGAAATAAATTCTTTGGTTTGATCTTAACTGAGGAAGATGTAAGATAATTACTCATGCCAGAAATAATATTTAATGGTGACAATTTGGAGGAACTGAAACAAATATCAGTGAACCTGGAAGATGTAACAGCTAAAATTGACAAGCTAAAAAATAGCAAATCACCTGGACTGGAAGATATACACTCCAGAGTACTGAAAGAATTAAAAAATGAAATTGCTGATCCACTATTAGTAATCTGTAACCTATCATTGAAATCATCTATAGTACTTGAAGATTAGGGGATGGCAAACATAATGCTAATTTTAGACAGGGTTCCAGGGTTGATCCAGGACATTACAGACCAGTGAGCCTGATGTTACTGCCAGGCAAAATGGTAGAAAATATTATAAAAGAGAACATTATTGAACACATATATAGACATGGTTTAATGTGATAGACTCAACATGGATTTAGCCAAGGGAAGTCGCGCTTCACCAATCTGCTACATGTGGATAAAAGTGAGCTAATTGTTATAGGAAGTAAATTCAGAAGGACCCTACCTGTGCAGCCTTTGTATATTTAGATTAGCACACAAATGTAAATGTTATTTTTGAAAGGGACTGTTCTACTTCTAGAGATATTGACTACATCTAGTTGTCAGGAGGGCTTGGTTAGGGTGTAGAGTTGAAGTAGTTTCGGTGGGCCTACAATATAAACGTGGATTCAGTGGCGACGACTAGCCACCACTGTTGAATATCCTCCTGCATCTCTATGACTGGGTATAGATATCCAAAGTTCAAAATACAAAACCTCCGCCAAACAATGACTACTGAACACATCAATCAAAGAAAAAAGTCATTGATCATTGCCTGATGGGTATAGCAAGCAAAATAGCAAGGCCCATATCATCGTTTTTTTGTCGGGACCAACTTGCCGGAAAGGAGAAATGGAGAAACTCCCCCCTCGGAGCAAGAAGTGCCCTTTTAATCAAGTGAAAAATTCACCCAAAATGTTAGAAATAGTGACAATGCACTTAGCTTAGACGGTTTTCCCGGTCCAAGAAAACTGGAATCCAGACATAAATCCACACGACATGCATGTTTCGGGCTAAAAAAAGCCCTGTATCAAGTGTTCCACCGTTGAATGTCTTCCAGTCTATTTTCCCGCCATCAAATCGCTATGATATGGGCCTTGCTATACCCATCAGGCAATGATCAATGACTTTTTTCTTTGATTGGGTATAGATATCGGCACTTATAGCTGCCATGAGGCACTGCTGCCAATGCTGACATCAGCTCATAAGAACATAGTGGGCCAGACCAAAGGTCCATCGAGCCCAGTGTCCTGTTTCCAACAGTGGCCAATCCAGGTCACAAGTACCTGATAAATCCTCAAAGAAGTCAGTTCCATGCTACTTATCCCCAGGGTTAAGTAGTGGTTCTCTCTGTCTACCTTATGGGCAGATCCTCCAGGAATTTGTCCAAACCTTTTTTTTAAACCCAGGTATACTACCTGCTTTTGCCATATCTACCAAAGACTAATTATACTTTGAGAGGAAAAAATATTTTCTCCTATCTGTTTTAAATATAATACTTTGTAGCTTCATGGCGTGTCCCTTAGCACTTATATTTTTTGAGAGAATAAACAATCAATTTCTGTCTACCCATTCCACTATTCTCAGGATTTTATAGACCTCTATCATGTCTCCCCTCAGGTATCTCTTTCCCAGGTTAAAGAGCCCTAACCTCTTTAGCCTTTCCTCATAGAAGAGTTGTGGGTAGCTATTATTTTTACAGACACATGAAAACTCTGTTTTCTGGGCATTTAATATAATTTGTTAGTACACAACCACAAAGAAATCTTCATCAAGAAATGGTTTAACCATTTGAACATTTTTGTATAAGATTTGATCATAAGAGGACATACAACATGTGGTACCCGATCCCCAAATCCTCAAAGACCTTGGTCAGAGGTTAAAGATATTTGTTAAATGGAAAGAACAATCACAGAGAATGCCTCGTTAAAGGATCATTTACTAACAGTTGGTACATGCAGTGTGCTGCAGGGTCCATTTTATTCCTTTGGGCTTTATGGCAGATAGCATGTGTTAAAGCCGACAATGTTAGTAAATGGCCATTATTAAAGTTTACATATTGAGACCTATCCCGGGCAACGCCACTAATCCCTACGTCAGCTAGCCAACTTAGAAGTATTTTAATGTGTATTATTAGAAGTAGCACCAAGGTCTAACAATATCGGTACCATACACAGACCCTCTGAGCAAGTAATCAGTGATTGTAAGTAGAGCAGTACTATTGCTGTGGCATTTCAGGAACCCCGATTGTCTAGAGACTAAACTGTCAGTATTGTCAACAAATTTTTGTGCACTACAGGAGAAGTGAAGGCCGCGAGGCGGAGTCCAGGCCGGCCGCCTGTAACCGGGCGGCGCGGCAAGCGACGAGAGGAGGCGCAAAAGGGAGGGGGGGGTTGCTAGGGGAGCAAGCCGCGTCCTTCAAATTCATTGGCTCCCGTATCACGGAGCGCGGGAGCCAATGAGGGAAGGCGCCGGTCCAGAGAGGCGGCAGTTGAGTTCGGGGCTCGGAGGGATTGGTGTGGAGCCGGGAGCGTTTTTTGCCGGGAGCGTTTTTTCCCCGGGTCGCCAGGAGCGGGTGCGCGTTGGGCAGCAGTGCTTACCTTTTCTCGGCTGGCGGGCATTGCTGGTGCAGCGGCGGATCGCTGAGGCCGGCGGAGCTGGAGTGGAGTGGCGTGTGGGACACGTGGAGGATGGCGGAATTTCCTGGCGGTTCCGGAGGAGCGTATGGTGCGGCAAGTACATAAAAAAATTTAAAAAAAGGAAGAAACTCTGTACTTTGGCGCTATTATGCCCGCTCGCAGGCAGCAACGGGGCAAGGCGCCCGGAAAAGCCTCGGGCCCTTCAGGGCGGCAGGCCGGGTATTTGAGGCAGGGATTGTTGGGGGTGAGGGAGGGGGAACCCCAAAACCTGGAGGGGCGTGAGGAGGGGTGTGTGGGGGCTCGTGGGAGAGGTCGGAGAGTGGGTAGGTTAGCACGGGGAGGGCGGTCTGCACAACGAGGGGCCTCGGCCTCAGGCATGGCAGGGGGGAGTGGTGCAGCGGTACTGGTAGAGGGGAGTTTAAGAGACCCTGCACGGGGGTCACGTTCCCGGGCACGTAAGAGGGGGGTGCAGAGGGGGGAGGTGTTTGGAGTGCAGAGGGGAGGGGGGCGGGGCAGAGACCCTGGGTCTGGAGATGGCTGGGGGGCACGGGGTGAAGGGGCTCCCCTGAGCCCGGAGGAAAGGGGGAATTGGGGTTCTGACAGTCCTTTTGCCAGTGGCCTGCACATGTTTTATCCAGGCTGGGGGGAGCACAGGGGGGCGGGGCCCATGCAGGGCTTCACGGCTTGGGATCAGTGGGCAAGGGGGGGCAAGGGTCCTCAGGAGCCGAGTGGCTAGGAGCTTGGCGGCCGGCCTGGCCGGCGGATGTTCCTTCCCCTGTTTGTCCTGCTGTGTCTCCATAGATGTCTTCGTGGGGAGCTGGCGCTACAGCGAGGGGCGGAGAGGGCTCCCAGGATGATGTTCCCCAGTCGGCTACTCAAGAGCTCAGAGGAGTTGGAGCTAGCTCGACGCTGATTGAACGACCGATGAGTCCTGCTGGAGCAGTCGGGGGCGTGGCGGGCCAAGGGGACCCAGGTGAGTTAACTGCGGTGCGCGGTGATGCGTCTGGGCACAAGAAGAGGTCGGCAAAGCGCTCCGCGAAGTGGCGCAGGAAACATAGGCGGGGTGGTAAGAGATGGCGCGGATCAGATTCGTCGTCCTCTTCGTCCAGTTGGTCGTCATCCTCCTCTTTGCTCGGAGATGGCGCGGGGCTTGGGGCGCGTGGTGGTGCGACAGAGCTGCCACTGGGGGGTGCTTCTTCGTTGGCGGCCTATGCGGAATTGTGGGTAGGGGTCCCTAAAAAATTACGTCGGAGGATCACAAAGCGTAGATATATTGATATTTTCCGCTTGATGGAGGGGAAGAGGCGTTACGGAGATAGCAAGAAGAAGAGGAAGGAGGATGAAAAAGCGGGTAGAGTTAAAAAAGTCTCGCGGAATGTCGTGAATTGGACGAGATCTTTTTTGCGCTTAGCGAGCGTCTGGGGCCATTATCATCCTGAGCAACACGGGATGTTGCTGGCGTATGCAGATGCAATTTTGGAGGCGGCGCAAATGCATGAAGGTTGGTCGTGGTTAAACTACGATGAGCGGTTTCGGGATAAAATGGAGGAGAACCCTTCTCTGTCTTGGGGCTCCCAAGACATTAACTTATGGCTCACTCAGATGTCAGCCAGGGGTGGGTCTGGGGGGTTCGGTGGCGGGAAGTTAGGGGGCGCGGCTCAGGGGAGCGGGGGTCGTTCCTTTCAGAATTCCGGAGGTGGGTTGCCACAGAAGGGATTGGCAGGGGGATCCGGGGATGTGTGCTGGAGGTTTAATAAAGCCTCATGTCCCTTTCCCGACTGTAAATTTCGGCATGCCTGTTCAAGCTGTGGGGGGGTCATCCCGCTGCCAAGTGTGGCAAGAAGCTCCCCACCCCCCAGGTGGGACACTGCCAAAGTAGGGCATTACGCACCTTAGCCCCTACCCCAATTAAGGTACCGGCGTTACATGCGAGGTTGGCCGGTTATCCCAAAAAGGGGGACAGGGTAATTTTAGACGAGGGGTTTTGGGTGGGGTTTATCATTCCAGTGGTGGGTGAAGTGCGCGGCCGGTTGTCGTGCAATTCACCTTCCGTTCGATGGTTGGCGGCTGTTGTACAAGAAATGTCGTTAGCTGAGTTGGAACTAAGGCATGTAGCAGGCCCCTTCCTTGATCAGCCGTTCCCGGAGTTTGTGGTTTCTCCATTGGGGATTATCCCTAAAAAAGAGGTGGGGAAGTTTAGATTAATTCATAACCTGTTCTTCCCGGTTGGTGAGTCGGTTAATGATCAAATACCGCGTGATATGTGCACGGTGCGGTATGCGTCATTTGATTGGGCGGTTGAATTGGTGAGGCGTGCTGGGCAAGGGGCGTGGATGGCGAAGGTCGACATTGAGTCGGCCTTTCAACTCCTGCCGGTGCATCCCGATGGTTTTCATTTGTTGGGGTTTCGGTTTGCGGATCAATTTTATTTTGATAAGTGCATGCCGATGGGTTGTTCAGTGTCCTGTGCATACTTCGAGAAGTTTAGCACCTTTTTGCATTGGGCATTAGTGAAGGAGGTCGGTTGTGCAAATGTTGTTCACTATCTGGACGATTTTTTGTTTGTGGGGAGTGAGCATTCCGGGGATTGCCAGGCGCTGGTCCAGGGTTTTATGGTATTGGCGGGTGAGTTGGGCGTTCCGCTAGCGGATGGAAAAACGGAGGGCCCCGCGCGGTCCTTGACCTTCTTAGGTGTCGAATTGGATTCGTCTGCGATGATGGTGCGTCTCCCTGGTGATAAAGTGGTCCGCTTAAGGCTGTTGGTAGCCAATGCCAGGGCATCCCGTAAGTTGACATTGAGGGAAATGCAGTCCTTGCTAGGGGCGTTGAATTTTGCGTGCAGGGTAATTCCGATGGGTAGAGTGTTTCTGCGTCGTTTGGCGAGGGCCACCGCGGGGGTGCTCCAACCGCTCCATCGAATCCGGTGTGATGAGGGCGGACTTACGGATTTGGGATATCTTCCTGAGGGATTTTAATGGGTCTTTGGTCATGCTGGGGGAGGAGCTGTCCTCGGAGGAGTTGCAGTTGTTTATGGATGCGGCGGGGGGATCGGGCTGGGCATTTATTTTGCTGGGGCATGGTGTGCTGAGAGGTGGCCGCAATGGTGGCGGGATATGGGGCTAGTCAAAAACGTGGCTTTCTTGGAGCTCTTTCCCATATGGGTGTCCTTGGAATTGTGGCCTGACCGCTTTCGTAACAGGCGGATCTTGTGGTGGTGTGATAATGCCGTGGTGGTGAGTGTCATTAATAACTTTACCCCCAGGTGTCGGCAGGTGGCGGAGCTCATGCGGGAGGTGGTGTTGTCGTGCTTATGGTTAAATGTAGTGATTAGGGCTAGCCATATTCCGGGTTGCTGCAATGAGTTGGCTGACGCTCTTTCTCGTTTACAGTGGGAGCATTTTCGCAAGCTCGCGCCCGGAGCAGCAGTCGACGGGTGCCCGGTCCCCGAGCGCTTGTGGCAAGTTGGCCTGGAGAGATGATGAGCTTGCTCCGGAGTTCAGTAGCACGCTCCACCTGGGCAGCTTATTGGCGTGGCTGCGGCAAGATCGAAGAGTTCTGCGAGGCGAACGGACGGAGGCTGGATGCGGTTTCCGATAGGATGTTGGCTGACTATGTGGTAGCAGCGAAATCTTGCGGGCTGTCAAGAACTGCGGTCCGGAGTCATCTGGCGGGGTTCATGTTTTTTGCAAGAGCAGTGGATTGGACCCCGGCTGGGGCAGGTTTCTTAACCGGGAGATTGCTGCACGGTTGGGAGCGTGTTGAGCCGACTCCCAGGGACCGTCGCCGGCCTATTACCCACGTCTTGCTTGAGAGGCTGTGTGCTGTGCTACCCGAGGTGGCATCGTCCAGCTACGAGGGGGTGCTGTTTAAAGCGATATTCTGTTTAGCGTTTTTTGGGGCTTTTCGGGTGGGGGAGTTGGTGGCCTCTTCTGGAACTTCGGCAGGGGTGGGAGGTTTGATGTTTCGGCATGTACTGCTTGACAAAGCAGTTTTGCGGGTCTTGTTGGCCCGGTCCAAGACCGATCAGTTGGGGCGAGGGCGGTGGGTGGTACTTCAAGCGTTGGTCGCTGCCTCTACTTGTCCGGTGTCGGCCATGAGGGGTTATCTTCACCTTTGTCCGGTGGGTGGGGTTTGTTGTTTATACATGCTGATGCTCGACCGGTGACTAGATTTCAGGTCACCGCGGTGTTACGCTTGGCCCTGCGGCAGGTTGGGGAAGAGCCGTAGTTTTTTTCGCCGCATTCCTTCCGCATAGGGGCCGCGACTAGCGCGGCTGCGGCGGGTTTCTCGGCTCCTGATGTGCAGAGCATAGGGAGATGGAGGTCTAAGGCTTTTTTGGATTATGTCCGTTTCTAATGGGGGCGGGGGATTGGGGATGGGGGAAAACTAATGCTGTGTTTCTTTTGCAGACCGGGAGCGGACTTCGTGTGGCTGCTGGCTGATTGGCCACTCTTACATGTTCTGGGCAGGTTGCCGTGCAGCTGTGCGGCCTGTGGGGCCGAATTTGGGCCTGGATTCCGCAGTGGTGACCGTCTCATGGCTGGGTGAGCGGGGTTTGCGGTGGACGCAATTGCTCCCCTTGCTTCGGCACCATGCCAGACTTCGAGAGCCGCCTCGCTTACTTCTCCTGCGTTTGGGTGGCAATGACTTATCAGCATGGACTTGTAAACAGTTAATACGAGCTGTACAGAAGGATTTGGATCTGGTTTTGCGCCTATTCCCGGGCATTATACTGCTCTGGTCGGACATTATCCCTCGGCCGATTTGTCGGGACCAGCGGCGGTGGTCGCGGGGCCTTGCAAAGATCAATCGGCAAATCGGCCGATGGGTCTGTGAGCATCAGGGATACCAGATTCTCCATTCCTGGGTGGATGTGGGTTGTGCGGGTTTGTATAGGGGGGACGGGGTTCATTTATCCCCGGTTGGTCTGGATCTCTTATTGAATGATTGGCAAGAGGCTATCGAGTGGGTTGTTATGCAGGATGCTCGCTGGTCGCAGCTTTGTTCTGTGGGGGCGGCGCAGTGACGTGCATGATGACTGCACCGGTGGCGGGATCCCGGAGGTTTCCGAGGTCCGGAAGCTTACGATAAGCTTGGGACGGGGGTGGGGTGCCCCCGACCCGGACAACCCCCCTGGCTGGGTTTTTGCTAATGATATGGCAAAGCCGGGGGCTAAGGGGAGGGGGGAGTAGGAATAAGCGGAGGCACTATCACCTTGCTAGTGATATGGCTGGTGATGGGAGGAGTCCGCTGTTTTTTGGTTATGGGATGTTATATATTCATGCATTTAAATAATTAATAAAGCTGCGACCAGTTTGTTGACCAATACGCCTTATTGTCTGTCTAATTTGTGCCCTGCGGAAAAGGGGGGTGGGGGGGGGTGAATTACACAAAAAAGGGGGGGCCATGGGAAAGGAGTCAAATCAAGGAAATCGAGGAGCGGTAAGTCCGCGCTCCTTCGGTTAGTGAAGGCCGCGTGGCGGAGTCCAGGCCGGCCGCTTGTAACCGGGTGGCGCAGCAAGCGACGAGAGGAGGCGCAAAAGGGAGGGGGGTTGCTAGGGGAGCAAGCCGCGTCCTTCAAATTCATTGGCTCCCATACCACGGAGCGCGGGAGCCGATGAGGGAAGGCGCCGGTCCAGAGAGGCGGCAGTTGAGTTCGGGGCTCGGAGGGATCGGTGTGGAGCCGGGAGCGTTTTTCCCGCCCGCCCACCCTCTACTATAGTTTAGGCTGTACTGTTAAGGGTTGAGGGATGTCGCATTTGGTGGGGGATTGGGTCAGGCGGGATCCCGGAGGTTTCCAGGGTCCGGAAGCTTACGATAAGCTTGGGACGGGGGTGGGGTACCCCCGACCCGGACAACCCCCTGGCTGGGTTTTTGCTAATGATATGGCGAAGCCGGGGGCTAAGGGGGGGGAAGTAGGAATAAGCGGAGGCACTATCACCTTGCTAGTGATATGGCTGGTGATGGGAGGAGTCCGCTGGTTTTTGGTTATGGGATGTTATATATTCATGCATTTAAATAATTAATAAAGCTGCGACCAGTTTGTTGACAAATACGCCTTATTGTCTGTCTAATTTGTGCCCTGCGGAAAAGGGGGTTGGGGGGGGTGAATTACACAAAAAAGGGGGGCCATGGGAAAGGAGTCAAATCAAGGAAATCGAGGAGCAATAAGTCCGCGCTCCTTCGGTTACTGCCTTCTCAAGAAGTTTTACCAAAAAGAGCAAGTTTGACATGGGACTATAATTTTCTGGGAAAGCACAATGTAGTTTACATTCATCAATAATGATTCCACTAAAGCATTTTTAAAGCAAAATGTATGAGTCCTCCTTCAATGGTGTTTATTATTTTTTTGCAGTAAGCTTAATGCACATCCTTTACTCAGTAAATCAGTTTGGGGAGGAATCGATCAGCAGAAAAAACGATTTAATGAATTGTTGAGAGAATGACTTCTTCTTCTGTAATACTGATTTCTTTTAATGATAGCTTCTTATCTTGCCTATGTAATGCTAACCAGCATTCAATATTTTAAGTTCCTTAAGATGACAAACTAACCAAAATACAAAGTTTGGCTTTGTGGTCTTTTGATCCTTGGACTCGGAGACTTCAATGTCTCCATTGTACGTATATGTGCAATCTTATCCATAAAATATGAAAAGAGGATTTCACAATCCAACTCCTTTCCTATGGTATTTATTGAAGCAGTCAGGAGTTAGGTTAATGCTTTAAAGCCTCCAAACATCTCCCTTAGGATATCAGTAGGCTGCAGGATTTTTGAAGCCAGAAAAGGTTTCTTGGTTTCTCTAAAGGCTAAGCAATAACTTTCTTGCTGTCTTTTGACATTTCAGTTTGTCACATTATGCCTTGGACTTATGTCAGGCTCATCGCAAGACTTACACATTACATTTTAATACCTGCAATTCAGGAGTGAGCCATAGAGAAGAACAGTCTGTTCTCAGCAGGTGTATTTTAGCTGGTGCTAGTACATTTACAGAAACTCATTGACGAGCTGATGCAGAAACCTCACACAGTAGAGGAAGTTTAATGCAGACATTTTGCTCACTGATGCTGCAAGCAAACAGCATGCGAATGAGCTGAGCACAAAAAGCGTGTGCTAAACAAGCAGAGCAGCCAGGCACAGGGGTCTGTGTTGACACACCTATATCTTGCACATAATAAAAACACAGTTTGACACTTGCGTGCATGTGCTGGAATGCTATCTGGTGCATTCAGCAATATTATTCTGCGCAGAAATTATGTGAAGAATATTGATGTTTATGTGACAGATAGCATTCCTGCACATGCGCATAACATTGTTCCAGCACCTCCTCTGCTGCTTTTTTTTCCAGACAGAAAAAAGTAGATGCTGTATGCTCAAGATAGAGAAGAAAGAGGCATAAATTCTGCACCACCACTGACCGCAAAGCTTGGGCTAATTCTTTACTTCTCCTCAGACCTCACATTAAAATCCCAGCACTCGGCTCAGCCTTCTGGTCTTCCGTGCACCTCTCTGCACCTGCACTGACTAACTAATTGCTTCATTGCCATCCATTTAAATGGACTTAATTGTGCTAAAAGCTGTTTGCTCAAGGCTTTGCACACAGCTTGTGCACAAAACTTACTCTTGCATTGGTAGTGCACAAAATTGTGCACTAAAACCAAGCTAGCATGTGCAAAGTACTGCAGCTAAAATATTGCTAAGAGCATCAAAATTTGACTTTGTTACTCCTTTACTATTTTCTGTACATTGGTTACTGATGGCAGCTAGGCTAGAGTGTGGGTATGGAGAGCACATACTGCTGGCATGAGGGCAGTTGCTGAATGGTCAATGGCAATGTGGCAATTAGCACTGGTGCCCATAATGATACCTTTATGGGTGCCATTAGGTGCATCCATGTTAATTGTGCCACATGTTAGCGTATGCATCCACACATTAACTGCCAGCAACATGTTGGTCACATCCCTGAGAGTTACCGTAGAGGCTTTTCACTTACCATGCATTAAAAGGGTGCATTAAGTGCACAACCTTAACGAGAGTTAGTAAAAGGGCCCCTAAGCAACTTTGAGCGCTAGTTTGATTGCATAGGCCCTTTAGCTAGTTATCTTTTGCCAGGGATCTGTGTTTAGGCAGATAATTGTAGATGAATAAGTGTGAGTGTCCTAAATTTAGCCAATTATGGTTTAACAGATTAGATTTAGACAGCTGACCCCATACTTCCTGATGATAAGAGGAATGCATTCCAGACACTCATCAGACAAGAGCAGAATATTTCAAAATTTATTACCAGAGCATCTTTTGATGCCTTTGAATCAACCAGCAGAGCTTCAGAAGTCTGCATTGGGGTTCGGAGGATGGCCTGGTTACAAGCATCAGATCTCAAACAGTGGGTCCAGGACAAGCTGGCCAACATCCCACTTATGGGAGAAACCTTTTTGGAAAGGGTTGGAGGGAAAAGGCCAGGGAGATTGAGACAGATGATCTCACCCTCAAACGCCTTTCCAGAAAAATGTCTGACCCCTCCAAAAGGAAGACTCTTCCCAAGAAACCTTTCTTTTCTAAGAAGAAGAGATATTATCCTTCCTACCCACCTTCAGCTGCTTACCAACCTCAGCAGCAGCAGCAGCAGCAGGGCCTTCACCAGCCCAAAATGTTCAAGGCTCCTAAACCTTAACTACCAGCTCAAGCACAACCTGCACCTGTTTTGTGATTCCTTCCTAGATAGTATTACCACTCTGCCTTTGGAGGGTCTCTAGTCCCTCCACATAGCAGGCAGACTCTGTTCCTATGCTCACAGATAGAACCTTATAACTTCAGAATGCTGTACTCTCAACATCGTCCAAAGGGGGGTATCTGCTTCACTTTGAGACCTTACCCCCTATGAGCTTCACAGGGGACTATACCACCCATCCCCTTCAAAACACTCTCTTAAGAGAAGAGGTGCCCATCCTGTTATCTCAAGGTGCAATAGAAAGGGTTCCTCTTCCTCAAGAAGGGATGGACTTCTACTCTACATATTTTCTCATTCCAAAGAAAATAGGAGGCTTCAGGTCCATCTTAGATCTCAGAGACCTAAACAAGTTTCTGGTCCAAGAAAAATTCAAAATGATTTCCCTGGGAACTCTTCTCCCATACCTCCAGAGACAAGATTTACTATGTTTTCTAGACCTGAAGGAGGCATACATGCACTTACTGATCCATCCTTAGCACAGTCAGAATCTGAGCTTCATGTTTCAGAGAAACCACTACCAATACCGGGTGCTGCTCTTCAGCTTAGTCTCTGTACTGAGAGTATTCACAAAATGCATGGTAGTAGAGGCTGTCTATCTCTGCACTTTGGGGGTCTTTGTCTTCCCTTACTTAGATGACTGGCTAATCAGGGGAGATTTCCCTCAGGAGGTAAAACTCTCCCTTCTTCACACCATCATGGTGCTTCAACATCTGGGATTTGTCCTAAACGTCCCAAAGTCTCACCTTGCTCCAAGTCAATGTCTGGAGTTCATCGGAGCATTCTCAGACACTAAACAGGCCTTAGCTTTTCTTCCACAAGATCACTGTGCCCGCCTCATCGAGCTGGTGAAACAAATGTAACAGCAAAGTCATATAACAGCTCAAGAAATGCTCTATTGGGACACATGGCCTCTGTGATCCATGTCGTCTCCTATGCTCGACTATACATGCATCAAGCCCAATAACCTCTGTCTTCTCAATGGATGCAAGCAAAGGGGCGTCTCAGAAACAAGATCCACATCACCCCTCAACTGACCAAGTCTCTTCAGTGGAGGTCAGAACTTACTCGGCAGATCTCCTTTTCAGATGCCTCCACCTCAATGCACTCTAACAACGGATGCCTCCAAGCTGTATGGGGGAGCACATCTGAATGACCTAACCACACAGGGACTGTGGACACAGCAAGAATCTGCTCTGCAGATGAACCTCCTAGAACTATGGGCACTAACAAATGCCCTTCAGGTTTTTCAACCCCAACTTTCAGGGCAACATGTATTAGTGAGGATGGACACCCAGGTTGCCAAGTTCTATGTGAACAAATGGGGGG
Organism: Ichthyophis bannanicus; assembly: GCA_033557465.1. Classification (NCBI taxonomy): domain Eukaryota; kingdom Metazoa; phylum Chordata; class Amphibia; order Gymnophiona; family Ichthyophiidae; genus Ichthyophis; species Ichthyophis bannanicus. The sequence goes on from CM066032.1 coordinate 1,151,589,790, forward strand.
GGGGGGGGATGACAAGATCCTATCCTCTATGCAAGGAAGTGCTTTGCCTGTGGTTGTTTGCCATCACACACCACATTCACCTCAGAGCGGTGTACCTTCCAGGCAAGCTCAATGTACTTGCGGACAGGCTAAGCCAAATTCTTCGTCTACACGAGTGGACCCTAAATCAGCAGACAGATCTTCCAAATGTGCTTGAGGGAGGAGTGGCTCAGTGGTTGGGACAGGTCACTTCAGGCCAGAGAGCCAGGGGTTTAATTCCCACATGGGGACAAGTAACCTCAGGCCAGAGGGGCTGGGGTCTCTAGTCCCATGGCCACTCCTTGTGGCCTTGGGCAAGCCACTTAACCCTCCATTGTCTCAAGTACACTTAGACTGTGAGCCCTTCAGGGACAAGGGAATAAAAAGTACCTGTTAATATATACACGTAAAACTGCTCTGATGCGTAAGTAAAGGGTGGTATATCAAATGCCTAAAACCATAAACCAATCTTCCAAATGTGTGGAGCCCCACTCATAGATCTTTTTGCCACTCCACAGAACATACAGCTTCCACCCTTATGCTACAGGCTTCTGCCCCTGCACTGACAGGCCCCGGATGCGTTCTTTTTCCACTGGGGACAGGGTCTGCTCTATGCATTCCCTCCTATTCCCTTGATACCCAAAACGCTATTCCTCATAGCCCCTTTTTGGCCCCATCAACTCTGTTTTCCTCTGCTTCTTTGCCTTGCGCAAACTCAACCTCTCAGATTCAGATATGTACCCAAACTCCTCTCCCAGGACCAAGGGATGCTTCTCCATCCCAATCTTCATGCCCTTCGCCTCACGGCATGGCTGCTGAAGGGATAGTACTCGCTGATCTCAACGTGCCACAGGAGGTCAAGGATATCCTGTTTGCATCAAGCAAACAGTCCACCAGTCAATCTTATGCCTTCAAATGCAAAGGTTTGCCCTCTGTTGTTCCCCAAAGAATATTGACCCCTTTACCTGCCCGGTGGAATCCCTTCTACAATGTCTCCTTCACTTGTCCTTGGCAAGTCTTAAGACTAATTCAGTCAGAGTTTATCTTAATGCCATTGTGGCCTATTACAAACCACTAGGCAGACACCTCTTAGTAGTACACTTCATGTGGGATCTCCTGCTGTCCAAGCCACCCATTAAGCTACCTCCAGTGGCCTGGGACATCACCGTGGTTCTTGCTCAACTTCTAAAGCCTCCTTTTGAGCCTTTAGCCACCACTTCACTGAAGTTATTATCCTGGAAGGTAATCTTCTCATCGCCATCACATCAGCTCGCCACATCAGCGAACTGCAGGCTCTGGTGGCCAATCTGCCAGATACCCGGTTCTGACATGACAAGGTGGTCCTCCATACCCATCCACACTTCCTTCCAAAGGTGTTCTTCTCCTTTCATGTGAACCAGTCAGTAATACTAACGATTTTCATCTCAAGATCACATGCATCTTGGGCTGAAGCAGTGTTATACACCTTAGACTGCAAACGAGCGCTGGCTTACTACTTGGATAGAACTAAGGTTCACAGAAAATCCTCTCAATTGTTTATTTCCTTTGATCCCAGTCACCTTAGACTAGTGGTGATAAAACAAATTCTATCCAGATGGATAGCAGATTGCATTTTTTTCCCTTATGCACAGGCAGGACTCTCCCTGGAGGGTTATGTTACTGATCATAATGTATTGACTATGGCAACCTCCATGGCCAACCTCCGTTCAGTATCCATTAACAAGATCTGCCAGGCAGCTACCGGGTCATCCATTCATACTTTTGCTGCACATTATTGTTTGGACAGAGACTCGTGTCAGGACACTGTCACTTGCCAAACTGTACTTGAGCTCAACTCCTACCCTCCGTCTCAGAATTCTACAAGGGACCAGACTATCATTAGAGGGGGGTATAGCCTCCTGGAATTGAGTCCTACAGGACATATTGTGTCCACACTCTTCGGCTCTAGCCTTTAGCCTCAGGGATCATGCTGCTCTCCCCCTCATACCAGTCTGCTACCTTGGGAGCTAGTAAGTCTCATATGTGAAGACTGCATTCCTGCTTGTTCCTGGAGATAGCATAGTTGCTCACCTGTAATAGGTAATCTCTAGCAACAGCAGGAATGAGTCTTCACAACCCACCCTCTTCCCCCAGGTGTTGTAGGGTTGGTTTATTTTTTTCTCTTCCTCTCGTTACAAACTCAGCTGAATAGAGGAGTTAGGAAGGCAGGAAGGAAGATGCGCAGGCACAGTGTAGTGCTCCCAAAGGCTTTCCTATTGGAGGCTGAGGAGCATTCTCTTGCAGACTCCATTGGTTCCAACATCATCATATGTGAAGACTGATTCCTGCTGTTCCCAGAGATCACCTGTTACAGGTGAGTAACTACGCTTTCTTATTATTATTGCTTTCCAATACCACCAAAGTGCTTAACAACATGGCCAGCCATTGTACCAAGACTGTTATAAGGAAATGTTTAGGCATGTGGAAACCTGGTTTTGCATCTGTACCACACTAGAATATTTCTTCCCTTAGCTCTTGGTAAAGCTAAACATTGTTTTTGCTCATGTTTGCATGATTTTGATGCTCATAGTATACGTATAATGATACTCAAAATCATTTCCTTTGATCCCAGTCTTGGGGCCCTTCAATAGCAGGAAATGAGGAATGCTTAAGCATTTCATCTGGTTAGATCCAGTGGTATCAGTGAAGAACAAGATAAAGAGTCAGTGTGGCAAAAGCATTAGAGCTATGCCATGCTCTTCTCCTGTCAGCATGGATAGAGACCTTATATGGCATTGGGAGAGAGGTAGTGGGAAAGGAAGTATGAGGTGGGGAAGGGAAGGTTGGAAGGTGAATTGATCCTTTGAATCATTCACTGAACCCTTGACACCACTTCTGTACCCACCTCAAACAACAGCCCCTGCACTACTGCTCTAGGTACATGCCTTAGACTAAGAATGTACATTCATTTGAAATGAAATGAGAAATATCAAATGAAACAGGAAATGATGAAATTTACATGATTTCCCATCTTTTGTCAGTAGTGTGCACTATTGAGTAGTAGCATGCACTATGATGCAACAGCACACACTATAATGCAATAGTGTGCACACTTAACTCATGCACAAATAATGCACGCTTTTGCATCTCATTATATACTATTCCATCAGAGTACATACTATTGCCTAGTAGTATACACTACTGAATTATAGGCAATGATGAAAAAAAACATAGAAACTTGGCCTATCTAGTCTGCCCTTCCATATCAACCACTACAACAGTCCCCTTTTTCCTGTAGAGATCCTCTGTGTTTGTCCCATGCTTTTTTGAATTCAGATACTGTCCTCATCCCTACCACCTCCACTGGGAGACTATTCCACACATCTATCACTCTTTCCATAAAGAAATATTTCCAAGTATCACTCAAGAATCTATCCCCTTTCATCCTCATCCTATGTTCCCTCATAGCAGAGCTTGCTTTCATTTGAAAGAGGCTCTCCCCCTGTGCATTTATGCCACGGAGGTATTTAAATGTCTCAATCATATCACCTCTATCCAGCCTTTCCTCTAAGGTGTACATATTAAGATCCTTAAGTCTGTCCTCATACGAGTATGCTTTATAATGAAGACCACTAATCATTTTAGTAGCCACCCTCTGCACCGACTCCATCCTGTTTATATCCTTTTGAAAGTGTGGTCTCCAGAATTGCACACTATACTCCAAATGAGGTCGCACCAAAGACTTACACAGAGGCACTATCACCTCCTTTCTTCTGCTAGCCGTTCTTCTCCCTATGCACCCAAGCATTTTTCTGGCTTTCAATGTCACCTTTTCTACATGTTTAGCTACTTTAAGGTCATCAGACATAATCACGCCTAGGTCACGCTGTTCTTTTGTGGACAGAAGTACTTCACCCCCTATACTGTATCACTCCCTTGGATTGCTGCAGTCCAAATGCATGACCTTGCATTTTTTACCATTAAATCTCAGCTGTCAAATTCTAGACCATTCTTCAAGCTTAGCTAGATCCCTCCTCATGTTATCTACACCTTCCTGGGTGTCCACTCTATTGCAGATTTTGGTATCATCTGCAAAGAGGTAAACCTTATCCAACAGCCCTTCTGCAATATCACTAACAAAGATGTTAAAAAGAATAGGACCAAGAACAGATCCCTGGGGCATTCCAATACTAACTTCCTTCTCCTCAGAGTGAACTCCATTTACCTGTACCCTTTGTCGCCTCCTACTCAACCAATTTCTAATCCAAGCTGTAATTTTAGGATCCATCACTAGGGTGCTCCGTTTGTTTATAAGTTGCCTGTGTGGAATGGTGTCAAAGGCTATCTCCAGGAACAAGCAGGAATGAGTCTTCACATATGGGTACGTCGGTACCGACGGAGCCTGCACGGGAACGCTCCCCAGCATCCAAAAAGAAAGCTTTTGGGAGCATCCCACGCGCATGCGCGCTGCCTTCCCATCCATTTACTTCCCTCTCATCAGTTTTCCGTTTTCCACGGAGCCGGCAGGACGTATTCCTGTCACCGCAGAAAATTCTTCTTTTTATTCTTAGTTTTTTATGGTCGTGTCTGCCTTCCCTCGACGCCACCAGTACCGCCGGTGCTTTTCTTTCTTTTCCTGAAGAATTTCTTCTTTTCTTAAAATTTCTTTTTCCTGTTTAGTGCCTGACGGTTTCTAGGCCACTAGGCCTCTACCCTTCCATTATGGAAAAGCCAGCCACTATCCTTAAGAAATGCTCAAAGTGTGGCAGTACAGATATTTTTTCAGACACTCATACTTGGTGTCTAAAATGTTTAGGTCCTGACCATTGCCCTCTGGAGTGTCTCTCCTGCTGGAGCTCAAACAGAAGAAGTCTTCAGAATCGAGCACATCTCGATACCCGGTTCACATTGCTCTCGATGTCACAAGCTAGAATATCTTCTTCTTCACAGGATCAGGTAACCAAACAAAAGTCTGTAAAGACTAGCCAGTCCTCGAGTGGTAGATCTCCTTCTCAGCATCGAGATGGCTTCGGCCTTGCCCTCGAGGACATCTTGGCAATAAAGCCCCGGCTGAAGTCTTCGGGCTCCAAAGCATTAACGGGGCTCCAGGTTGTTCCCGGGGTTCTTACCTCGATGAATATACCTGGGCCATGCTCGGTGGTTGTGGCCGCTTCGAGCGGTACCGATACCCCAGCATCGGCTATGGTGATGGATGAAACACTCCTCACCGATGAACGTAGTCTAGCACTCTCGGCTACTTCGGTACCGCTAGAGTTGCTGCAGACCATTCCCTGAGTATCGGTATCGGCTTTGGTACCGGTATCGACATCGGCATCGGTGTCGGTACCGTCCATGCTTGCTTCGACAGAATCGCTTCCCTCGATGCCGAGCCTGGAATCGATCTCTAGCATGGAGGATTCGGTACCGACTCGTCTCGGTACCGACCTCGGGCGGTACCGAAGACATCACTTTAAAGAAAATCCGATGCTTCATGCTTTTAAGTCTTCCGATCCTGATGACTGGGATGAATCCATCGGTACCAAGGCTGATTTTTCTACAAGTCTAGCCTTTACCCCTCATTTTAGAGGGTCCTCCTCGGTGGAGATTTCTTTTCAAGCTTTTCTGCTTGATATGGCAAAGTTACTTGCCATTTCTATACCTGGTAAAGAATCCCTACCGGGGAATTCAGAGACACTGCAATTCCCCTGGATTCCAAAGGAGGTGATCATGTTTCCTTTGCATCAGATCTTACAAGATCTACTATTAAGAATGTGGGAAACTCCTTTAACGGTATCCCCACATTCTAAGACACTTGACACTATGTACAAGATGCCACCTTCTCCAGGTTTTCAAAAGACTCAACTTCCTCATCATTCTATTGTTGTAGAATCAGCAATGAGGCGTATTAAGAGTGCAAAGAAGCACTCTTCTTATCTGCCAGGTCGTGAGTCTAGGACTTTAGATGCCTTTGGACTTCGATGCTTCCAGGCATCCATGCTTTCAGCAAGAATTATCTCATATATTTTCTATATGGGATTATCTCTTGAAGAGGTCACAAAGCACTTAAAGTTTTTGAACCCTTTTCTTCCAGAGCATAAAAGAGCAAACTATTCCTTATTAGTCAATCATGCTCAAAATATCTCTAGGTTCCTTAATCGTGCTTCCCTCGACTGTTTTGAGTCTATTAGCAGAACGTCTGCTATAGCCATAGGAGCACAACGCATAGCCTGGCTCCAAGCTTCAGACTTGGACAGATGGGTTCAGGAAAGGCTGGGAAATACTCCTTGTACTGGTGAAAATCTCTTCAACAAGGAGGCTGTATTTCAAGCTAATCAGTTGAGCACTGATGCTGTTACTTTCAGAGGATTGTCAAAACTTTCCTCTATCCCAGCTAATAGAAAATCTCCTAAAAAGCTTTATTCCCCCAAGGGAAAAAAAGTTTTATCCATCTTCTACCCATTCTGCAGATGTTTCCAAAGATGGGCAACATCACACCAGGCTAAGAAAATCAAAACCTCAACAGGCTCAGCAAACCCAGCAATCGCAGGGCTTCTGATATTTTATTCACTTTTTCTGTGTGAGGTTTAGAACTTTTGAGCCTACTTCTTTTCAACAGAAGCATCTAAAATTCATCTCATCCATGCTGAGATATCAGTCATACATTGACTCAATCCTCGACTCTGGGCATGAATCTCTTGCTACAAGAAAAATCTATCCTTCTAGCTCTAAGAGCTGTTAAAGACTATCATACCCCAGAGATAACAGGTTTCTCCTTTTAAAACAAAAGGAGGACTAACAACTAACAACAGAGTGAGCTATACCCTTCACCTTGTCAGTTTCCTGTACGAGGATATCTCATACTTTTAACTGCAAGGGGACCCTATCTCTTCAAAGACTTACCAAATTGTAAGTCTTCTGAACTTTGTATTACTTTCTATCCCTCTTAGCCCAGACATTCAGTCTCTAAGAGTACTACTAATCAACTGGAGGGCTTATTCTCTAAGCCATAGGATTTTCTTCAATACCTACTCCAGTAAGTAGTTTCCATACAGAGTTTTCTCCCTTTTTCCGGTTCATCTTCTTCTCACATATATTTTTTAAGGCAGCTTTTCGGACAGAAATTGGGTATCACTACTCCAAATTATGTCTGTCGGTCCTCTCCAATCTATAGGACCTAACTTTTTAAGCTGCCTTAATAACAGATAATTCCAAAAGAGATCCAGAACTCATTTGGACTATTTATTGTTGCAGGCATCAGGCCTGTCTACTATTCTTAGCCACCTTCAATTCTCTTTGGCTCCAACAGAATAGATTAGGTTGCACACTGGCAATTCAACAGCCAGATCTAAGCAACCTACAACATGCTCTCTGCAATTCTACAACAAAGCTCTGCAACTGTGGGCCTTTGCCAGAGAGCCTCAGAGCTACTCCTAATAGGTAGTGGCCAGATAGTTAAGAAGGGCTTCAGCTGGTAGACTCTGCCAGTCATGCTCCTACATGACTGGTTTTTTCCTACTCTTACCATATTCCTTAAAATTTCCTTTTAAGAAAAGGTAACCAGGGTTTAGACAACGTGAAAGCGTAGAAAATTGCACAATTCCTTGTTTGTTCCACATCTCACTGGAACTTCCACAACAGGGATGCATTTTTTTCACTGCAGTTGGTCCTTATTCACTACTTTCCTTCTAATTTCCTATACTTCATGGTAGCTTATGTTGAACAAGAGAACGCATGATACTCATATTGCCCTCATAAAGAGGCAAACATGGTATCCCCTTATATTGCGTCTTTTTCTCCAGCTACTATTTGAAATTATAGAAGGATCCAGACTTGCTGTCTTAAGACTAAGGATCTCCTCTGCACTCATTCACGTACGTCTCGAGACCTGGTTATTTCAGGGGCTAGATCTTTTCAAGAACTCTAGTCCTATCCCTGTAAGTGAAGAACATAATACCAGTTTCCACGAAACTTTCTCTATAGTTCTTCCATATTTAACCAGACAGAGATTCTCCATCAATATTCTCAAGTAGGTCTTAATCCTTCTTGTTATTGCGTCAATCTCTATACAACATCTGACTTTGAAAGATTTGTTTACTGTCCATATTAATGCTGCCCCAGCATACCATAAAACTCAATGGACAACCAATTTCTATGGTAAATTAGGAAATGCCTTCTTTTACCGTTACCTTTTAGGTTATGTCACATCTGGAGCTCTACATGTAAGCTCATCATCATAAGTGACATCACTTACGAAAGACTTTTACTGATCTTCAAGAAATTGGAGGCTCAATGCCTAGTACAAATATCTTTGTCTTTCATTGGAATAAGGGGGTCTTAAAGACCTATCCCCTTTTTTCTGCAAAGGGTATTTCTGCCTTTTCATCCAAACCAGTCAGATTATCTCCACTCTTTCCTAGGACCTTATTCTGCTCCAAGGACAAGAAGTTCAATTTTTTGGACTTTACAGAAGCTTTAGCTATTTCTCAAAAGTCCAACCTCATTGAACTCCCCCAGTACTTTCTTCTGGGGTTAGTTCTGGCCATGAGGGCTTTTCATCTCTTCCTGTATTGCAAAATTTATTTTTTCCCTCTACTTCACATTGAGGGAATTTCTTTGAGGATAATGTACTGGCTCTCAACCACAGACCCATATTACCCTCAACAAGTATTTTTGCAATATTTTTGAGTGAGATCCACATTAGAAAATTAGGACTCAATATTTTTTCTAATATTTATGATTTACACAAGGACTCCCTTCTGGATACCTTGTTTAGTTAAACTGTTCCACAGCACCTCTTTTTTCTTTTCTAGTTCAACTCCTACCCTCCATCCCTTGGATGCCTGAGGTTTTGAGGGATAAGCATGGCCCATCTTTAGATTTGCAACATGCTGGGGCCTCCTCCAGGCATCTTAGCTTGGGAGTCCCCATATGTGAAGACTCATTCCTGCTTGTTCCTGGAGATAGCACAGTTACTTACCTGTAACAGGTGATCTCTGGGAACAGCAGGAATAAGTCTTCACATCCCACCCACCTCCCCTAGGAGTTGTTCTCTCTCTCTCGCTTTTTTCTCTCTAATTTGTCTACTTCCCTCCTTCAGTCTCAGCTACAAACCCAACTGATGAGAGGGAAGTAAATGGGCGGGAAGACAGCGCGCATGCGCGTGGGATGCTCCCAAAAGCTTTCTTTTTGGACGCTGGGGAGCATTCCCGCGCAGGCTCCATCGGTACCGACATATCCATATGTGAAGACTTATTCCTGCTGTTCCCAGAGATCACCTGTTACAGGTAAGTAACTGTGCTTTACTGAAATATAAATACACCACATCTAGGTCTCTCCCTCGATCCAACTCCCTGGTCACCCAAAAAATTCAATCAGATTTGTCTGACAAGACCTGCTTCTGGTGAATTCATGCTGCCTCTGATCCGGTAATCCACTGGACTCCAGAAATCTCACTATTTTCTCTTTCAGTAGCACTTCCATTAATTTACTCACCACCGAGGTTAAACTAACCTCGGTGGTGAGTAAACAAAATTAAAAATTTTAGCAATCAAAACTGAAATGAACCAAAATTAATTTGTGTTGCCTGCATACCTCTAACGTAGACAAGATACCTTCCTACCCACTTCAACTGAACTCCTGCTTCCTGTCATGCACTAAACTACTACTTCTCAGACATCTTTGCTATGCCTTTGCCCCAGATACCCTTCTGCAACTAACACCCCCACTTTCAGACTCCCATACACCAAACCCCCAACTGCACCTTCAGCATACACACATCCACTGTTCCCATCCACACACCCCTACACTCTCCTACTATCACAGATATTTTATACAAACCCCTCACAATCCTTATATACCATATTATCTCCTCTTTTAATAAACACTCCTATCCTAGACACCCAGCTACATAGCGCTCCTGCCCCTGATACCCATCTACCCACACACCCTGCCACAGACACCTCTCGTTTCCCACATACCTACTTCTTTCTGATCAAAGCTCTGAGGGCAATCCCCCCCCCACCCCCACCACACACACACCCAAACCAAAGTTCTAAAAGTCTGCCTCTGGCCATTAGTATCCTTGCCTCAAGCAAGCAGTAGATTACTAAACTATGGGCTCATGGAGCACATGCCCCAAATTCCTTCGTCAATGCCCCAAGTCCTCCAGAACTGCATGCAATATTCAAGATGTGCTTGCACCATGGAGCGAGACAGAGGCTTTCCATTCTTTTCCTTATAATTCCAGCATTCTGTTAGTTTTCTTGGCTGCTGCTGCACACTGAGCAGAAAATTTCAACATATTATCTGCAATGACACCTAGATCCTTAACTTTGCACGTGTCCACATTAAATTTCATCTGCCATTGGGATGCCCAGTGTCCCAGTTTTTCAAAGTCCTCTTTGCAATTTCTCACAATCTTCTTGTGTTTTAACAACTCAGAATAATGTTGTGTCATCTGCAAATTTGACTACCTCGCTCACTGTTCCCATTACCAGGTCATTTATAAATATGTTAAAAAGTAATAGGACTAGCAGAGATCTACATCCCATGACTTTTTAATTTCCTGAAGGGTCTTTCATGAGAGACCTTATCACAGTCTTTGTGAAAATTCAGATGCACTATGTCCAGTAACACACATTTATCTATCTGCTTATTCATACCTTCAAAAAATGTATCAGATTGATTGATAAGACTTCCCTTTGCTAAATTCATGCTGGCTTTGTCTCATTAAACCATGAGAATCTATATTTCAGTAATTGTGTTTGTTATAATAATTTTTACCAACTTACCTGGCACTGGAGTTAGGCTCACTATTCTGTAGTTTCCTGGCTGACCCCTGTAATCTTATTTTAAAACTTGGCGCTAGGCTAGCCACTCCTCAGTCTTCAGGTACTATAGACGATGTTTGTTTGTTTATTTATTTATTTGTGAGTTTTATATACTGCTATTTCAGGTAATCAAAGTGGTTTACAATTACCCATTCCATTCCATTCATTCATTTATAGACTTTTGTCATATCCCATCTCAGCCATCTCTTTTCCAAGTTGAAGAGCAGCAATATTTTAAGCCCCTTCTCATAAGGGTATTCTCCATCCCCTTTACCATTTTTGTCACTTTTCTCTGTACGTTTTCTAATTCTGCTAGATCCTTTAAGATATGGTGACCAGAACTGCACACAATATTCAAGGTGTGGTCACACCATGGAATGATACAGAGGCATTACTTTCCTTTTGACTAATAGCATTCTATTTGCTTTCTTGAACACTGCTGCACACTGGGCGGATGGTTTCAATTTGTCATCCACGATGATGCCTAAATGTTTTTTCTGGGTGGTGGTAGTTCCTAATGTGGAACATTGCATCATGTAACTATAGTTTGGGTTGTTCTTTCCTAGGTGCATAACTTTGCACTTGTCAACATTAAATTTCATCTGCCATTTGAACATCCAATCTTCCAGTTTATCAAGGTCCTCTTGCAATTTTTCACAATCCTCTTGCGTTTTAACAACTTTGAATAATTTTGTGCCATCTGGAAATTTGATAACCTCACTCATTATTCCCATTTCCAGGTCATTTATGGATATGTTAAAAAGCAGCGGGCCCAGCACAGATTCCTGGGGTACTCCACTATTCGCCTTTCTCCATTGCGAAAATTGACCGTTTAGCCCTACTCTCTGCTTTCTATCTTTTAACCAGTTCCTGATCCATAATAGTACACTGTCTCCAATCCCATGACTTTTTAATTTCTCCAAGAGTCTCCCATGAGGGACCATGTCAAAGACTTTCTAAAAATCCAGATGCACTATATCAGCTGACTCACCTTTGTCTCCCTATTTGTTCATACCTTCAAAAAAATAGAACAGGTTAGTAAGACAAGACCTTCCTTGGCTAAATCCATGGTGGCTTTCTCCAAACAATGTCTATCTACATGTTCAGTAATTTTGTTCTTTATAATGGTTTCCACCATTTTGCCCAGTACTGATGTCAAACTCACCGATCTGTAGTTTCCTGGATCACCCCTGGTTTCTAAGAATTTTATTCAGGTGCTATGTACTGTTGAGATTCGTAGCATTCTCAGAGCATGCAGCTATTTGTATATGGCCCGAATCCGTCCCAGACATACCTGCTCTTTCTATGCCCGGTCTGAACCAGACATACAGAGGACATCACGATTCTGATCCCGCGGGGTACGTCTAGTCCCGTGGATCAGAATTGTGATCAGGCCTGTATGTGCAGGCCAGGACTGTGATTCAGCCTAGCCTGCACATACAGGCCTTGCCCGCCTAACTCAGTCAGGGCTTTTAAATGGAGCCGTGGCACTATGGTGTCCAGTTGCCATGGCACTGCGGCTCCATTTAAAAGTCGCAGTCCCCGGTCGCTGGCTTCTGCAGCTAATTCCCTGCAGCCCAACCCCCAATCTGGCCTCCCAGGGTCAGGATCGGGCTGCTGAGAATACTCTCTGCCCCCTGCTGCTCCACCCGTGCCCCAGCCCACCGATCCTGCAGAATCGGGGAAGTTATTCCACCTCAGTTGTTGAATAACTTGCCCGTTCAAGTCGCCAGCCCCGAACGTACAGGGATGACATTGGAATCGGCCCTGTATGTCCGGGGCTGGCAACTGCCCACTGCCCTAACACCACACTAACGCTGCCCCCAATCCTCATCTTTCCTGCCCCCTTCTAACTTCCTCGTACAACTGGGAGGGAAGGCCACAAATAGCTATTCGTGGGACTGAATGATCTCCATAATGTTTTTGGATCCCTGTTTTCCCGACCTGCCTCTCATTGGAGGCTAAATTTTGCTTGCTGCAGAATGACAGATTTTGTGAGCTCATTCAGAAGACTACTGAACTATTTTTTTTTTTTTAAACTTTTATTTTCATTTTACAACAAGCAAAAGAAACAACACACCAAAGGAAACAAATACAAACATACAATAAGGAAAAAGCAACCCCAGTTACCCCCCACCCCTATGCTTCTTCTCTAAGCTAATAAGTATCATCATATAAGCGCTTACAAACAACAGTAATTGTACATCAAAACAAACAGAAATAGTATCTGCGATACAGAATGATCATGTGACAGAGATTTACACAGATTTAAACAGTCAGATGAGAGCATTTAGCAGTTTGAACATAGTCGTTGAGCATCTTCCATTTAGACAAGTGGTGAGGGGTCTGAGCGGAAGAAGCTAACATACGAGGTACTGGCTCATATTTACTGTAGAGACAGACATGATTCCACCATTCATTGGGGCTCAGATGGGAGCTATTTTTCCAGTATTTCGTAATTAGGGAAATAGCTATGCCCAGCATAAAGTCTAAAAGGAAGGAAACGGCGGGAGAGTAGGCAGCCACCATGTAAGGCTTAGCATTAAGTTTCAGTGTTTCAGCGGAGTTTAAATGCGTTTCCTGCAGAAACACTAAATCAGCATGCTCATGATTAAGATAGCTAAGGATTTTCTTTCTTTTGATTGGACTATTGATGCCTTTTACGTTCAGTGATAAGATCTTACATAAGGCCATTCAGAAAGGTTAAAAATTCTGAAAAAGAACATGATAACGCACATAATTTCACAATGTCCCTCATATTAACTGTATATGGCTGTACACATGACATGATAGAAAATAAGCTAATGAAAAACAATGAAGCGCCCCATATAAAAAAAATAAGCACCGAAGTGCATTAGAGAAGAAGCAGAACCCCAGAAATTACTGGCGACCATATGTCTGCGGGGAGAAACCCCAGAGAAGGCCTAATTGAAACATATAACCTGTATAGCTGTGCGTGTTCCGAATCCAACCGAGGTGCACATCATGGAGGGATAGGAGACCAAGAAAGTTATATATAGACAGAAAGAAAAGTCCAGGCAGTCTCTGTTCCAGGCTGTGATCACCGCGTCGGGCCATTCAAAATGGCGGGCAGATCCGGCGGATTACAGATCCAAGTTGTTGGATTAGCGCATCTGGTCTGCTTCTTTGGAATCTAAAAATGTTGCTAGTAGATCAGGATCTTCGAATGTTCTAGTTTGGTTATGGAGAGTCACTCTGAGCTTCGCTGGATACAATAGGCCAAAGCGAGCCTGTAGCTGTTGAAGTCTAGGGCGAAAAGCAAGGAGTCTCTTCCGACGGTCAACTGTGGGCTTCGCCAAGTCAGGGAAGAAGGAGACTTTATGACTTTCAAACTCCAGATGATGATTCGCCCGGGCAGCATTTAGAATTTGCTCAACTTGCTGATATCTCAGTAATCGAAAGATGATAGGCCGGGGGGTCGTTCGATTGAGCGCCATGTTGGTAGGAACACGATGTGCTCGGTCAATTTCCAGATCTCTGTGAAAAGTGATCTTCAGCAAGGAGGGAAGAGTTTTGACCAGGAATTCTCTTATATCTCCTGCTTCGGCCCCCTCCGGTACTCCAATGAGCCTTACATTGTTGCGACGGGCTCGATTATTGCTATCCTCTAACTCTTTTTGAAGATTCTGTATCTGACGCTCAGCCTTGTCCAGTTTCACCAAGCGCACCGCGTGCGAGTCGAGGACCCCCGCCATGTTGTCCTGCCGTAGTGAAAGACCTTCAAGCCGGTCCTGAAGCATACCGAAGTCTTCTCGCATGGCTCGGAGCGCTTCTCCGTTGGACTGTACCAGTTCCTTCACACCGCGTATTTCCTCCAAGATCTCCTGTTGCATTTCGGGGTTTTCCCGAAGTGGAACTATCTTTTGTGGGGAAGACAACTCTGTTTTGGAGCGTTTTCCGTGTGAAGAAGAGGGAGACCCGAAGTCTAAGCGCGCTGGTTTGTGGGCCGCCATCCCCCCCGAGGTACCCCGGTAAGTTCGGAGCAAAATATTAAGTTTAGGTAGGTATTAAGTCAGGATTCTGAGTAGGCCTCTCGGGAGCTTCAGCGCGAAGCGTCTAACCCGCTGGACATCAGGCTCCGCCCCTACTGAACTATTTTTGATTTAACAGCCCTATAGCCATCCCCATCAAGGTCTGGTGAGATGCTTTTAGGTTACTACAAGGGGAACCATTAAAAGGTACTCTTGGTTTGAAGAAATACCATGATAGCGAGTTGTGCAAAAAAAAAGGGGCATTCCTTTTTTGGAATAACCTTTGATGAAGAATTATGAGTTTCCTACCTTTTTGGAATTGTGGAGTCAAAAATAGTTTTATACTTCTGAACTAGAAGGCCAGAGGATGCAGATAAGCCAGTATGACTTTACTGGAAAAGGAGAGGATGAGGGTTATCCCATTATCAATTGCCCCAGGATGATGACTCCCTCTTTGTCCAAGGACCCTTTTGTGGTGGCTTCCACTGTAGAAGATTTTAAGGTTTTACAATCCAAGTCAGAGCCTGAGGGAATGATCTTTGTCAAAATGTCCATCTGGCATTAAATGCTTGTGAAGATTAACAAGTTGCCATTTTGGGGGTCCATGAAGGGAGTCAGGTGTCTGGTGGCTTGGACAACTAATGGACAACAGCCATTGCAAGCCAGTTCCTGCCCTATTGGAAAAGTTTGGACTTTCTCAAAATTACTTCTTTCAGGTCTTACAGCTGTTGCACAGTTTGAAAGCCAATATCTCTCATCCAAAAAATTGGGGTAACGATTTGGAACTTTCCTAAGTTTACCATTTCATTCAGTATACCAGTACTCGTTGATGTACAGGTACAGAAAAATATGAGAAGCAGAAGCCTAGGTGGAATATACAGAGGAGTTATTGGATAAATTATGGGGCTCTCAAAATTGAGCAATAAGATCGGCCTTGAAAAATGGCAGCTGAGATTTAATGCTTAAAGATGCAGGGTCATGCATTTGAGCTGCAAAAATCCAAGGCATAGGAGGCAAAGTGCATCTGTCCATGAAAGAAGAGCAGTAAATGGGCATGATTCTTTCTGATGATCTTAAGGTGGCTAAGCATGTAAAAAAGGTGATGGTGAAAGCCAGAAGGATGCTTAGGCGCACATTCTAGGGATAGGAATGTCCAGCAGGAAGAAGGAGATGATAGTGCCTCTGTATAAGTCTTTGATGAGACCTAATTTAGAGTATTATGTGCAATTCTGGAGACCGCACCTTCAAAAGGATATTAACAGAATGGACTCTGTGCAGAGGATGGCTACCAAAATGGTCAGTGGGCTTCACCATAAGGCATATGGAGAAACAATTAAAGATTTCAATATGTATATTTTAGAAGAAAGACAGGAGAGGGGAGATATGATAGAGAGTTTTTAATACCTCCATGGCATAAATGCACAGGAGAGCCTCTTTCAACTGAAAGCTCTGCAAAAAGGGAGCATAGGATGAAGGTGACAGAAGACAAACTCGGGAGTAATTTGTGGAAATATTCCTTTACAGAAAGAAAGGTAGATGCATGGAATTGTCTCCCAGTGGATGTAGTAGAGAACAGGACAGTATTTGAATTCATGAAAGCATGGGACAAGCACAGAGGGTTTTTAAGGGAAAAAGTACTATAGAGCTTGATGATTCATATGGAAGGGTAGACTGAATAGGCCGTATGGTCTTTATCTGCAAACATGTTTCTATGTTGTTTTTATCATGCACTGAGCTCCCTGAATCTCAGTAATGATTGCTAAGGCTAATAAAATCACCAGCTCTATGTGCTGATCATGAAAAGCAGAAGTGGATATGATGGTCCAACTGCTATTTTATTGTTTGTTATTGACAAGGTATTGATCGGAGATGTTGCATGGTATCTGTCTAATTTTAGATTCTGATGCCCTTGACATGGGATTATGATATACTGTAGAAGGAATGTTCTACTTGACTTCAGATGATTAAAGAACAATATAGGTTATTGGATATATTGCTGACCATTGCTCTAAAGGTAATTATTGGTTATTGGAAAGATAATTTTGTACTTTGTATGAATATGTTATGCCTTTGAATTATGGTGCTGGTGACAAATACTGTGTATACCTTGGACTGCCTGAAGAGAAAAGCAGTCAGTACTAGAGGAGATCAAACCTAAGTTTTATTTAGAAGCTCAGATAACAAGACTTTGATTTTCATAGATCATGCGAAGAAAGAGTTCATTAGAGAAAGACATCATGCTTGGCAAGGTAGAAGAAGGTCAACACAAAAGAGAAAGGCTAGCAGTGAGATGGATCGATAAAATAACAGCATCTATGGGTAGCACTCTGTCAACAATGAGCCTCCTGACTGAATACCAAACACAGTTTAAGACAACTATCCAGAGGGTTGCAATGAGTTGACGTCAACTTGATGGCACTTAATAACAACAACAGAGAGATTTGTTTCTGCTATGTAATCATGGCCTGTGGAACCATTGATGTAACTTCACAGGAAATCAATGAAGTAATTTGAACTAAAAAAAGAAACTGCAATGCTGATGAACCACTCCTGATAGTAGGAATGGAGGACTTCCATGTACCTTAGAGGAAATGTTGTACATGAGTGTCGTCTAAGACACTTAGAACTTTGGGCTTCCTAGCCACATAAAAAGTCATCTTCTGCATCAAGTATTACTTTTTTGACTTGGAGACTTGGATATAGTTCCAAGCTTTCTGTTGCATGGATTTCAGAGCTCATAGAAACACCAGGAGAAGGTGGTTGATGACATCTCAGTCACAATGGCCACTGCACTCAAGAAGTAACCAGACACTAGAAAGTGAATGTCCCCTAGTAACTTCACAGGTCATGGTATGGTTTGAGAATGGTTGCTGAATGGCTCAAAATCCTCCTTCAGGACCTTACTACATGATAGCCTCAGGCTCAGCTGGTGCCTGCTCAGCACCTTATTCTCAGGCATTCCTGACAATATCCGTGGAATAAAATATAGGAAGAGAGTCTTTCTGTCCTCCATCAACCCTATGAAAGTATCAGCTGTCCCCCTGCACAGCATGAGGATATACCTGAATAGTTGGGGGTGACTGATGCTACTGATATTGTGTCAATTAGTTTCCAAATAACAGCCAATATTATTAAAATATGCTGCAGCACTGAAACATCCTTTGGAAGTACATCCTTTGTATAGCACTGGATGTGTCAGGGAAGGCATCTTCACTCAGGAGCAATTTCTCCGAAAGGATAGTTTTGTGCATACCATGGCAGTCACAAACCTCACTGATAAGCCAGGATATGTGGAGTATGGTCTCAATCACCCAAATGTACTGCTGACTTTGGACACATCATGCGAAGAGAGACTTCATTAGAGAAAGACATCATGTTTGGCAAGGTAGAAGAAAGTCAAAGCAAAAGAGGAAGGCCAGCAATGAGATGGATCGATACAATAACAGCAGCTACTGGTGCCACTCTGTCAACAATGAGTTGCCTGACTGAAGACCAAACACAGTTTAGGGTCGCTATGAGTCGATGCCGACTTGATGGCATTTAACAACAACAACAGAGGCATTTGTTTCTGCTATGTAATCATGGCCTGTAGAACCATTGATGTAACTTGCATCATGACAGAGAGAGCTTCCTTCTGGAGTTCATAAGATGTAAAATGTATAGGCTTGTCAAGGTGCAATTGGAAATTCTTTTTAATTAGGCCCATAGCACCCGATACAATGAGAAATATTTCTGTGTCTTTCTGTTACACTTTCTTGGTCTCTGATTGCATTGCTTGGTATTACAAGATCTTCTCCCTCTCTACACAATTCACAGAATAATTGCTTGGGACCAACACCTCTGTTATCAATGTTATGTTGTTTGCCTCCTTTACCACTGTCAGGTTTTCTCACATCCAACTTCTTAATCACTGAAATGGAAATATCCAAACTTCTTCTTTCTCCATTATTCTCTTAGGATCATAATCCCAGTGCTTTTCTGGTACAGTGATGTTATAGTGTTTACAAAGTTTCCAATAAATGAGGCATATCACCTTGCTATGTCTTTCTGTACAGAAATTTGCATCCAGCTGTAAGATGAGTAACCATTTCCATCTCTTTCTTACAGAATCTGCATGTGTCTATTTTGCCAATTTTCTCTATGCTTGCTATGAACCATCTCATCCATAATCTATTATCCTGGGCTGCAGCTATCACTATTTAGGTTTCAGTTAGCCTCTCCTTAACCATTCATTTGTCCGGTCTTGTTCAACATATAGTTTCCCTTTGTATTTATGCTTTTGCCAGTTGTTTATCCTTGTCTGCTGATCTAATTATTTGAAAAGATTTTTCTCTTATTTTGCAAATTCTGTTGCTTCCTTCCCTCATCAATCCCTTCTACTCTTCGGAATGCTTGGAATGCTTGTCCAAGTTTAATGATGGAGACAGATTCTGGACATGTATTTTCATATTTCAGACTTTTTTGCATTTTTGAATCTAATAATGATGTTAAATAGACTTGAAGATCTTTAATAGCAGCTCTGTATATATATACAAGGGTTATTTTTAAAGTAAGGTCCGATTGGCTGTAGCTTTGTAAATGTTTTCCTCCTGTAGAAACAAGCATGCGTGACGGCTCCCGGCATGCCTTATGCAAAAGCAGATGCCATTTGCAGTCATAGCATCATTTTGTACGGTTTATACTGAGACATTAAAATGTTTAAGACAATTGAGCGGCCCTCCGACTGTGAAATACGGTCTGTGATTCTGTTTTTGACAGCAAGGACCGTGTCTCAGTGGACATTCATCACCAGATATGTGAGGCGTATGGCCCCAGTGCGATGAGTGACAGCAAAGTGTGTAAATGGGTGAGATTGTTCAAGGATGGGTGGGACAAACTGTGCTCACGATGGGTTCCCAGGCTGCTTTCCGAGGAACACCAAAAAAGGAGAATGGCTAGTGCTTTGACATTTTTGATCTGATACAATGAGGAAGGAGATGAACGTTTGGACCACATTGTCACAGGGGACGAGACATGGGTTTCTCACATGACTCCAGAATCAAAGCGGCAGTCGATGGAATGGAGACACACGTCATCTCCAGTCAAAGTGAAAATCTAACAGACAATCTCAACACGCAAGATTATGGCAACTGTGTTCCTTGGAAAGCAGCCTGGGAACCCATCGTGAGAACAGTTTTCTGAACTGCAATTTTTCAGAAACGATTTTGTATAGCACTGACCTTGACACTTGTGGAAATTTCAGTGACAAAGTGGAAATCGTCAATGGCCGTTCTTCATGAATTTTTGCGTCAACTGTGCACACCAAATCTTCTGTGATTACTGAAGGTCGACCCTATCGCGGTTCATCATGGACATTGTCTCGGCCGTCTTTGAACAATCTCACCCATTTACGCACTTTGCTGTCACTCATCGCATTGGGGCCATACACCTCACATATCTGGCGATGAATGTCCGCTGATGACATGGTCCTTGCTTTCAAAAACCGAATCACAGACCATATTTCGCAGTCGGAGGGCTGTTCAAGTGTTGTAAACATTTTAATGTCTCAGTATAAACCGTACAAAATGATGCTACGACTGCAAATGCCATCTGCTTTTGCACAAGGCATGCCGGGAGAGGGCATGCATGCTTGTTTCTACAGGGGGAAAAAATTTACAAAGCTACAGCCAATCAGACCTTACTTTAAAAATAACCCTCATATATATATATATATCATCAATTTATATGAGGACCAGTCCTCCTTCAGCTATAGGAATGTACATATATTGATTCTTATAAATTACCTCATGAGCATGGAGGAGTTTTCTTTTCATACATCCAGTTTCTCAAGATCTATAGCTAGTCTGCAATCCCAAAGCTGTATGAAAGTACAGGAAATGTAAGCTGATTAATTGTTTGTATCTTAATCCAGGATCTTAAAACACTTTAGAATAACAATTTAAATCTCCTATAATATATAATATACTGTTTTTCTTGCAGTAATTTTTTGTTGATTGTTGCTCTTTCATCTACTCCTAGGTATTTTTTGTTCCTTCCAGTTCAAGTTCTTTGATTCACAATCCTCAGTCGGGGAAATGTTTTCTGCCTGTATAGCAGTGGATGTCTCAAGGGACGTGTCTTCACTCTTAAATAACAATTAGATTAGAAACACCTAGGAAAATCCAGCTATCAATAATTTAAGTACAATTTGAAAAGTATAGTTAGATTAACACATGATTTCACCATTAATGCATGTTGTTTTGTTCCTCAGCCTCACATTAACATGTTGGAACACTTCCTTATTTCCATAAAATGTTCATCTTACTGTATTTGTGCTAACACTCAATGCGTAGTAGCGCATTGTAATAGCAAATGACATGTTAAGATAAGTGTATTTTCTTGTAATGCTTGTTATTTTAATATAATTAGCTTAAAACAGATTAGCAAATCTACCTATATATGTGTAATATATGTGATTACATCTTAGATAGTTTTTCAGAACTCTGTTCAACAAAAGAAGTAATTTTATAAAATAATTCCCACGTATATGCAGCCATATGCACATGTAAATGACCTTTTATAGAATATTGACCAATGTAAAAGTACATACTGTGGCATGAAGGTGTGTACTTTGCTGGTAGACTTAGCTGGTGATGCAGTCTGGGAGCATAGTAGTTTTCACGTAAGCATATAGATTATAAAATGCCTTAATTTGCAAGCTTATGTGCATAAAATAAAAGCAAACATTTACACTTGCTCATGAGTAGGTGTATATGATCCTGCACACATGTAAGATGCATTCACTGCCAAATACATTTATATTTTATATAGGAAAATAGCCACTTATTTGCTTTTATAAAACAGCACCTATTCACGGTGCCCTGTCATAAAATTACCCTCAATTCTATCAAAATATCTTTCACTAAAATATATTTAGGGTTTCTATTCCTAGATGTTTATGAATTGTAAATTTTGAAGTCATTTTTCAGCTGCAGTGTAGTTCTAGGGTTTAATCATCATCATTTAAAAAAACTTTGAGATAAGCTTTAGAGGAAAAGGGAAGCGATAGTGGGTGTCCTTCCATTCACGAATCGTAGCTCCGAGATTATCCGTATTCTCCATAAGCATTGGTCTATGTTGCGATTGCACTCTTGCTTTCATAAGCCGCTAATGATAGCATTTTCTAGGAGCCCGAATTTGGGGGATCTTTTAGTGAAAACTACTTCTTCAGTGGACAGGCCGTTGGCCTTACGATCACCCTTTCGGGGACATGCCCCCTGTAACGATTGTATTTATTGCACATACACCATTTCGGGAGAAGTCTGGATACACCCTAGCACTGAACGTGAATACACTCGGTGGTGGGCCACTGATTGTAATTCATCCTATGTGGTGTATATGCTGCATTACCCATGCACTTTACTTTACGTGGGTAGGACTATTCGCTCTATAAGGAAAAGGCTTGCAGAACATGCTTCTCGCATTCACCAAAAAATAATTTCAGCTCCTGTGGTGGACCATTGTTTGACCTGTCATCACTCGTTTGAAGAGCTGCATTGGACAGTAATTGATCATGTTCCTTATGATCCTCGGGGTGGTGATAGGACCTTTAAACTTCAGTGGCTTGAACAGCGCTGGATTTTTAATTTGAACACCATGTACCCTCATGGTTTGAATCGCAAAATTGATTGGACCAGTCTTTTATGACTATGTGTCAAGATTAACCAATGATATCAGGGATTCCCCTTTCAGTGGGGCATTCCCTGTTTCTATTGGTTGGTTCCCCTTATAAGCAAGACCTTTCAGCCTGAGTTCAAAATGGAGAAGTCCTTAGCCAGGTGACGGCGTTTTATGGCACAGTTGCCCACAAATTTCGTGATGGATGCACTTGAAACAGGGATTTTATCTCGAAACGTGCACGTCGTGTGAAAGTTTTGGCGAATAATAGCGGTGTGCCTTACAAAATTTTCACTTGAAGTATGGGGCTTTCAGATAAGTAACATTTTTTTTGAAAATTGTATAAGGTGAGAGAACCTACTCTGAATAAAAGAAGCTTACCGGCTGGTGTGGACGGAGTTCAGTTCCTTTCCTCCTTCAGTACGCTCCGACAAAAATTGTTTGATATTTGAGGACGTTAGGTTTACAGAGAATTATTTTATTTATTTATTGTCACAGCATTCACTGGATAGGGTTTTGGTATTTTGTGATTAGAGGAAAAGGGGGCAGTGGGAGAGTCCATTCAGGGGCGGCCCAAGGGGGGTGCGGGGCCATGTGCGGAGACTCGGTGCGGGGCCTCATTTGCATAAGGGGCCTCATTTGAATACATATTTGCATAATGTTACCATACACTAACTTTTAGTAAACATGCCTCTTCATGAGTGTATGGATAAAGAAAGACTAAAAGATTTCTACATTACTATAATCCAGTGCCAACCGCCAGACACATTAGGAAACTACTACAAACACTGCCCATTTAGAACCCATAGCAAACCCACCGTATCCTAACAGCACTACCAGGACTCACAAAGCACCAGACCCTACCTATCAAAAGGCAACACTGCAAATATTAAACCAATACATTTCAGAGAACAACAATACATGACCTACTGAGGAAAGAGAACAAGTGGCAATGTCAAATAGGAATTACATAAACAGAATACCTCAGCTCAGTTACACATGCAGAACACAGACCATCACCAAACAAGGAATCACAATTTAAAAACAGGAAGACAATAATTAAACTGGGAACCCTAAAAGCCAAACTTGGAATTTACAACAACAATGTAGAAATAAAACTATAAATTAATTTCCTCTTGTACTAAACAAAGCACAGACATTAATGATGCACATTTCCCAGAGCTGACATATTCCAGTTAATAAATTCAAAATAAAGAGATATCTTTGTACCTTTTGTGCATTTTTTTTCAGTTGCAATTGTTCCAGCCACTTTCTTCTGGTTTATTTGTGTCTTCTGCTAACTCTCCATCGTCTGCTGTCCATTTGTCCTTTCTTCTCTCTTCTAGTTTTTTTTCCATTCTTTCTCTACATCTGCTTTAACATACTAATCTTTCTCCTTTTGCTCTTTCCTCATTCCTATTTCATCCACTCAAATTTTACCCATCAATCCCTACTTAGTCTCCCAATACCTGGCCAATTGTAGATTTTTCTTCACTCCCACACAAAATATTTTCCCCTCTCCATTTCACTCTCCCAGCCCCATCCCCTTCTAATCTCCCCCAACATCAGCTCCCTTCTAGTTCCAGCCCCACCCAGTATCCGCTCCCTTCTAGTCCCCGCATCAGCCCATTTCCAGTCCTGCCCCCCCATCAGCCCATTTCCAGTCCTAGCTCCCCCATCCATTTCCAGTCCTATCCGAGTCCCCTCATCAGCCCATTTCTAGTCCTTTCCTAGCCCCACCATCAGCCCATGTCAAATCCTAGCTCCCCTCCACTCAGCCCATTTCCAATCCAAGCCCCCCATAAGCCTACTTCCAGTTCTAGCCCATGAGTCCATTTGAATCCAAGCCCCCACCACAGCCCATTTCCAATCTTAGCTCCCCCCAACACCCAATTCCCAGTCCTATCCTAGCCCATCAGCCCATTTCCTGTCCTAGCTCCCTCCCCTAAGAGCCCATTCCAAGCCCCCCTTCCACTCAGCCCATTTCCATTTCAAGCCCCATTCCACTCAGCCCATTTCCATTCCAAGCCCCCCTCCCCATCAGCTATTTGCAGTTCAAGCCTTCCCTTCCACTCAGCCCATTACCAGTCCTAGCAACCCCTCCCACCCAGCCATTACCAGTCCTAGCCCCCCATAGCCTATTACCAGTCCTAAGCCCCCATCAGCCCACTCCCAGTCCTAATCCCACCAGCCCATTTCCAGTCCTAACCCCCATCACCCAATTTTCAGTTTAAGCCCCCCCATAGCCAGTCCTAACCTCCCCATCAGCCCACTCCCAGTCCTAATCCCATCAGACCATTTCTAGTCCTAACCCCCCATCACCCAATTTTCAGTTTAAGCCCCCCATAGTCCATTACCAGTCCTAACCCCCCATCAGCCCACTTCCAGTCCTAATCCCATCAGCCCATATCCAGGCTTAGCTCCCCCATAGCCCATCACCACTCCTAACCCCCAGCCCAGCCCAGCCCAGGGAAAATTTAAAATAAAAAAAGAAAAGCTGTCAGCTGTCTGCTGCCACTGCCGGGACCGCCGTGGCAGAATCGAGTGTGCCGCGGGGCCCCTCCTGCACGGCAGAGCCTGCCCTCCCCTGTATCAGCTCCCTCTTTCAGCTGCAGTCACACGCGCCGGCTTTCAGAGCGCGAAGGGACTAGTTTCCTTTTCGTGGCTCTGTTAAGCCCGCGGGGGCTGATGGGATTAGGGGGGGCACACTCGATTCTGCCGCGGCGGTCCCGGCAGCGGCAGCTGACAGCTTTTCTTTTTTTTATTTTAAATTTTACTTTTAAATCAGAATGTTTTTTGCGCAGGGCCCCCTGAAACGCGGGGCCCTGTGCAAAAAACATTCTCGCTCAATGGACGGGCCGGCCCTGAGTCCATTCAGATATTGGATCTCATTTTTTAAAGGAGATAAGGCTCCATAGGGAGCAGGGATTACCAATGGGATGATTTTTTAAGCATTTTAGGCCAACATGAGGTTGGAATGGGTTCCTAACAAACTTAGGAGTGGGTTAATAACATAGCTGAGTCCACCACCCGATTCACTGCGGGGGGGGGGGGCAAAGAATGTGAGAGGTAGGAAAAGGAATTTGAGCTGGAAGAAGCAGGGAATCTGCTCACATTCACCTTCAGTTTTGCGGCTCCTCAGGCAGATGTGATGGGAGGAGCAGTGATGGCTGCAGAAGCACAATCCTCGCTTTAGCTGGTGGAACTCAGTTCAGGTGGGAAGCAACATCGGGGGTGGATTCAGGTATGAGAGTGTAAAGGCAGAATACCTTTTTCATTGTTGTCCTGCCATGCATGCTCCAGTTTTAGTGCCAGTGGTCAAGTCTGCTCCACTTTTGGGTGGACATCCACCATAGTGAGGGGAACATTGGGGCATCTGAGGAGGAAGAAACAGATCCCAGGTCATTGGAGATGTGCAGGGAGCAGGGTGGGTGGCCTCTGAAGTAGGAGGCAGCAGCTGGGTCCAGCCCAGTCCAGTCCAGCCATGGGAGTTGAGGCAACCAGCTTAGAGCCATTACAAATGCCTCCCATGATTAGGCATTTGTGGCATTCTAATGCTGACAAAAGAGAATAAAAGAAATGTAAACCAAAAAATGAAACAGATGGCTGTCTGGGGAGTAAGACAGTTGTGAGCTTGGCAACCTAGGTAGCCAAAGAATGGTAGCATATTCCAAAAGCCCTTTGGGTTTCCAAAATTTAAAAATAAATAAATAAATAAAGCAGTTGATAAACTGCAGAAAGGGGCAAATGAGTTGGGGAAAGATCAATGCAATTATCCCTGCTACGGATAGAAAGCTAGAAAGGATAAGGTCCCTAGGGCACAGCTAGCGCACGATCCTTCCAAGAGATTCTCAAAGTGCCTTGGCCATTTCCTAGAAGAGGCAGAAAGTGCCCAGCCCTTGGGGGAAAAGGCCCATGAATGGCAGAGTGAGAAGCTAAAAGGAAATGGGGGTGTTCAGTGACCAGGAACAGTGCAATCTGAGTGTCACCCCAGGAGAAGCACCAAATGGAGAGGGAGCACTGAGGAGCAGGTGGAGGGGCGAAGACCTGTCCCGGAAATGACTGTAGAGGAATCTTGGCTGGAGTGTGCAAGGGAGTGGAGTGCCAGTGATGGGAGTCTTGAGAAACATGTGGCAACAGCACCAGAAACAGGTCTATATCCTGGAAAAAGGGGTAAGGTGGGAACAAAGAGCACCTGAGCAGGGAAGGGAGAAGAGGGACAAAACCTTCATCAAAACATAAAAACCTTGGATGACTAGAAGTTCCTGTGGAATATATGCAAGGTGGTGAAGAGGATGTGGCAAGAGTTTGGATCAGCTAAGAGACAAGGCAGCAGTCTGAATGTAGGATAACTCAGACTTGTAGGATTCCTCAGACACCTCCTCCTTGGATGACTGAATCAGACGAGGTTGCAACTAAAACTATGTGGTATATAGGCAGGCACTGCTGGCTATAGTTGATCCTGGGGAAGGTAGCTTCAAAGGTGCAATGCTTAGTACCCAGAGTAGGCACATATTGAGTTAGATATTGCCTTTGGACAGTCACGTTTCATGGAAATTGCATGTTAAAGTGTTGTGAGGGATTTACATTGATGTATTTGCCCTTTTGGGAAGGGATGAGGACGTGAGCAATAAGAAGAAGGGTGAAGTGGTAAGGAGGACAGAAAAAAGGGGTGCACAAGGTGCCAAAGATGATTAACAGCTGGATACTGGCCATTTCAGACTGTGGGTGCATCCTTAGCAATGGTCCCTGGACAAGGTCCCCTCCCCCATTAACCTGGAGGTATTGCAATATTGACATCAAGGTTACCTGAATTGACCTGTCACATGACTGTTAGGGGAAGGTTTTCAGCAATGCCTGCTTATTCCTTTTTTGCAGGCCTCTTTTAACTCACAGACCCCATAATGCATGGTGAGTCCAACCTCTACAAGGAATTGTAGTGTAAAAATCGCAAAAAGAGCTAAATTGGTGCAGAATTGTGGGTACCCTTTAACTACCCTCCCTTGCAGGATTTGGTGGTACCACCTTTGGGTATAGTTCCAAAAAAGAAGCTAGGAAAATTAACGTTAATTCATAATTTATCCCATCCTAGTTGGAATAGTGTGAATTCCTTTATAAATCCATCTCTGCTCAGTGCAGTACGCCTTTTTTGATTCATGATTGAGTTGCTGTGATACGCAGGACAAGGTGTCCTAATGACTAAGACCGACATCAAGTTGACTTTTTGATTGCTCCCCATCCATTCCAGCTCCTTTCACTTGTTGGGCTTTCATTTTCAAGTTAAATTCTCTATAGACACGTGCTTGCTGATGGGCTGCTCTGCGGCGTGCACTTCTTTTGAGGTATTCTACACCTTTGTGCACTGGACAATCAACAGGCAGCGGGATTACATCAATCATGCATTATTTGGATGATTTTCTATTTGTGGGTCCAGTGGACTCTGGGGGAATGCACCAGACTGATGGTTGTGTTCCATTTGCCTTTAGCAGCAGATAAGACTAAAAGACCGAGTGCCTCTCTCACATTTTTCTGAATCAAGTTTGATTCAGTGCGCATGGAGCCCTGTCTGCCAATGAAGAAGGTGCAAAAGCTAGTGATGCATATACATCTGGCATTAGCTCATCCAGAGTTGACCTTGAGACAGGTGCAGGAATTATTGGGCCACTTTAATTTTTCCTGACAGGTTATTCCTATGGGTAGAGTCTCTATGAGGCGATTGGCTTGGCTAATAAGGGGAGTTGAGAACAGTGGCATTTCCAGCCCCCCTGTCACTCGGGACCAGAGTTCTCCCATTTGCATGGTGAAGCCCCCCTCCTCCTGGGCAGCATGGCAAAACTTACGATGAAGCTGGTTTGCTGTGCCACCTTCTGTTCCATGGGCCAGACACTCTTCTCTCCCAGCCAAAGACTCTCAATTCATGAGAAAACAGACTTGGCGGCCGAGGAGGGCGATCGGGGCTCCTGCATGCCGTGGTGATGGGACGCCAGTGCACCACGACTCCATGCAGGGGTCCAAGCTGAGCTAGCCAGGGAAATACCCGGACATGCTGCAGGCCAGAATCAAGGCACATCCTGCTCATCCAGGCCCCTTGCACCCAATTCTGATCTGCGGGGATGTCTAGCCCCCACAGGTTCAGAATCAGGTGCAAGACATGCCTGATTGGAATTGGCTTCCACACTTTTAAATATTACACTTTGCTTTGAATATATATGTGTGCCCACTCTCCCTGAAGGTAAAATAATGTGCTGACAGCTTTTTGAGTTTGTCTGGCTGTCAGGATCTATTGCTTTGATTTGATTGTTACTGCTCTTTCCTCCGTTAAGAAGTTGCTTCCCTAGGAGACTGCTTAGTCTTGCTTTATGGTTGAGCTGGCTCTACCTCCTAGTGACATCTCTTAGAAATTATCCTAGTCCAGTAGTTCCTAACCTGTAGTCTGAGGACTCCTGAGGGTTTATGAGAACATTACAGGGAGTCTGCATGACACAGAAAAGAGACAAAAAAGAGAGGCTGGTGGGGTTTGCTAGGGGGGAGAGAGACTGGAGGAAATTGGCTGGGGGAGGGAGAAAGACACAGACTGCTAAGGACTGACTGGAGGGAGAGGAAGAGACTGATAGATACAGGAGGGGGAAAGGAGATGGCTATTGGGAAAAGACTTGACGCTGAGGGGAGGGGTCCAGGAAGAGTTGTGTGGTGATGAATTTTTTGTAGGTTAATGAGGAATCCACATACTTGTAAAGATTGAGAACCTCTGTCCTAGTCTATTATGAGACATGAAGGGCCACTGCTTCTGAATAAGAGAGGGGTTTCCTGTACCATTTTTTAAACCTTTATTGGAAGAACGACTCTTATTTGGTTAAAAAAAATTACAGTGCAGACAAGCTAATAGATTATTGGGGGGGGGGGGGTTGAGTCAAGTCATATTTGCCTTCCATGACAGCAGTTCTTAATACCTTGTAGTGATTTTTAATGAAGAGTTTTTCCCTCTCTCTTGCTGCTTCTTTTTGCCATTATGTCCCAGGGAGCAGCAATGCGTAAGTGTTTGGTAGCAGGCTGCCTGGTGATCAAGATGTGGACAAGTGTTGTTACTTTCTGCCTTACGCTTATGCTGATACGCTGAGCATGTTCACCTCATTCCAGATGTTGCAGGTGTCAGCCAAGTGACTTTGTACTGTGCATCAGAAAAGAGATAATGAGCCTCTTGCATCGTGGAATGTTCTGATCATGTCAGGTCCAGCCTAAGATCTTGAATAATGTGGGCATATTTGGCTGCTCTGATATGCTTTCAGCAGCCTTTCTTAGGATACATCCATTTTTATTTGCCCAGAGCAGCACACATTTTTGATCACCCATTCTGATAGGTGAGGGTAAATCAAAATCCTAGAACAGAGCCTTTCACATCACAATCTAAGAAATATGCTGTTCCCTCTACTACTACTACTACTACTAATCATTTATATAGCGCTACAAGGTGTACATAGCACTGTACAAACATATAAAGAAGACTGTGCCCGCTCATAGAGTTTACAATCTAATTAAGACAGACCAGTACAAGGGAAACAAGGGGGTTCAAATAGGGAAAGAGACACAAGGAGAGCAAGGAATTAGGATCCAAATGCAGCCTCAAAGAGGTAAGCCTTTAGCATGGAATTGTGGGCGAGAAGAGACTTGACGTAAAGATGGAGGAAGTTTGTTCCATGCATAAGGAGCAGCAAGGTGAAAAGATCAAAGTCTGGAGTTTGCAGAAGGAGAAAAGGGCATAGAGAGAAGAAATCCAGAGGAGGAGCAAAGTTCATGAGGAGGGGTGTAGAGAGAGAGAAGAGAGAAAAGTAATGAGGGGCAGTAGAGTGAATGCATTTATATGTTAGGGGGAGAAGTTTGAATTGGATATGGAAACAGAAGGGGAGCCAGCGAAGTGATTTTAGAAGAGGAGTTATATGAGTGTACTGGGGCTGGCGGAAGATTAGCCACACAGCAGAGTTCTGGATAGATTGAAGAGGAGAGAGATGACACTGAGGGAGACCAGCAAGGAGGAGGTTGCAATAGTCAAGACGGGAGGTGACCAAAGAATGGACAAGAAACTTTGTAGTGTGTTCAGAGAGGAAGAGATGGATTTTGTTAATGTAGAGAAAGAAACAACAGGTTTTAGCTATATGTTGAATATGTGTGGAGAAGGAAAGGAAGGAGTCAAAGATGACTCCAAGGTTGTGGGCCAAGGAAACAGGAAGAAGAAGAGTGTTGTCAACAGTGATAGAGAAAGGAGGAAGGGGGAAGGATGGTTCACGGGGAAAAATAATTAGTTCAGTTTTAGCCATACTGACATCCAGGCGGTGATGTCAGATAAACAAGTAGAGATTCGAGTTTGGAGTGAAGGAGAGATGTCAGGTGTAGACAGATAGATTTGAGAGTTATCAACATAAAAATGATACTGAAAGCCATGGGAAGAGATGACGGCATGAAGGGACTGGTATAGATAGAGAAAAGGAGAGTGCTCAGAATAGACCCTTGAGGCACATCAACTGAGAGAGCTATAACAGTATACACTGTATGGTGGTCAGAAGACGAGTGCCATAGGAAATCCAAATAACGTAATGTAATTTACCAGGGCATTTGGGGATTATTCTTCCTTTGCTCCAATAAATGGTACAAAAAATGACAAGAATCCAGTTTTCTTCAGGACCAATGTGATTGCTACTACTACTATGCCAGGGATCAAACTTCATCATATCTCTTTAAAAAAAAAAAGCAAAATAAAATATGAAGTTTGTGGAATATCGTTGCAACCATTTCTTATCACAGTTACAATGTACCAATATTGTTGCCTGCTGCTCTGCACATCTGTATGTAAATTAAATACTTTAGAGAAACTTGCTGGTGCTCAGTGATGCCTGAATTGAAGGTTTTGGGGCTTGAGGCTAAATTGAGTAAGGTATCTGTGTGGTCTTTTTGCTTCTATTTTGCTGTTTAGCAAGATAACAGAAGCATTCATGCTACCAGCCAATTTTATATTAGGTTTAGTTATGATATATCAGCAAACTCTTACAAAATTCATACTACTGTAGTGTTGCTATCTAGTTTCGCTACACGTTCTATTTTGCTTCACTCCCTTTTTATTTCCCCAGCACTCTTTTCTTTGTCATAAACCACAATCTGATTCTCTTACCCTCATATATTTTTTCTCTTTCACTTTACAGCTGTTTTCCTATGTGCCAGATTTTGCTTGCCCATAGTTTCAGTTCAGCTTGAACATGCTGAATCATTTCTTCTCATGTCTTTGTTCTTCTCCAATGATTAAGGTCTCTCCAGGATCTTTCAAAGCAGACAGATATTCCTTATGGCACTGTCTTCGACTCAGCAGTTTATGACCATGTTCGGGTGAAGGGGATGAATCCTTTTGAGAGAGACAGCATGTACTCCCAAATGTGGCGGATGATTAACCGAAGCAATGGATCAGAGAACAATGTTCAAGAATCTCCAGAAGGCATTCGAAAGGTAGATGATATATTTCATCACATATTGTTTTTACAGCAAAGTGAAAGATGCATCCTTTAAATGATTAGCATTTCATTTTACTTTTTATTCTTTCACTTGCACAAGTTTAATCACTGCAATTCTTGTAACTTGGAATATCCCTCTCACTGACACTGATCCGGTTAGCATAATGCTGCTAACCAGATGTGTGCATGATTGCATAGTATCCTTTTAGAGCAAAGTAAAAATATTATTAGGGAAAATGTATTTAAACCAAAGGTCTTTAAGGGTAATTTTATAAAGTCGCATCAAGTGTACACCCAGCCAATTTTCTGTGTATATTTTAAACTCAAGTATACACATATTTGAATTTACAAAACACTAGCATAAGTACGAAAAAGCACACATACATGCGGCTGCTAGTGGAAATGTCCGCGCTTACTTTCCATATGTATGCATATACGTTATGGCATTTTATAATCTACATGCTAAGTGCAGATTCAGCCTATGCTTCGCCCAAACTCTGTTCCTGTACACACCCACAGGGGAAGTACATGCCATGCAAACAAGGTGTGTTACCCTTACACTAGTTGTTTTGTACATGTATAAGCAGCCACTTATGCGTGTAATTGACTATTATATGGACATTTATGTGTCCACTTGGCACCTAAATCTAGGTGGCTCCTAATAAAATTATTTCCTTGAAGGGTAAGTTTGTAACAGGGAGCCTAGTTTAAGGCAGCCAAAATGTGCCTATTTTGTCTGTTTTATAAAGGAAGGCAGGCATCTACTTTTCTATGTAAAATACTATTGCTGCAAATGTGCCTTAATTTAAGGTGTGATCATTTATACAAGCCTTGATTTGTGGTGCAAAGGACTGTGCCTATATTTTTCAAGTAGGCATGTAGGGCCCATTATTCAAAGAGATTAACATGGCTAGCAGACCTGCTAAAAATGTTAATCCCCCTAGCTGGGACGTTTAGTGGCACTAACCGTGTTCATGTTAATGCCACTCAATATCCACGAGTGCCACCATTGCATGCCCCAGTACTAACCAGTTAGCATTGGGGTGTTCCGGGGGCAGTACCCAGGGATAACCATGCAGAAGCAGTAACTGGGCAGTGGCAAAAGTCCGGCACAGAAAAGACTGGCCTAACTTTCTCCCCTGGACATCACCGAGCAGCTGCTGCATATCACCACTGTCAGGTTAACTTCAATCGCTATCCAGGCAACCTGAATATTCAATGTCAGGACCTGGATGTGACCCCGACGTTGAATATCCAGGCTGAATATCGGGCTGTAAATTATAGTATTTTATAATCTATGCACATACTTGCACAATCTGCTGAAACGCCACCGCTGTGCACACCCACAGTGAAAATATATGCCATGAATTTAACATGCATACTTTAACACTGAAAGCAATTTTATTAGAGCCCATTTACATGTGTAAATGACTAAAATCCTCCTTTTAGGTGCCTACTTATAAAATTATCTCCATAATAATCTCTCCATTGGTTCTCAATACCTGTTCCGTCCAATTGGGCAGCTTTGAGGGCAGGCGTCTGAGATAACTGATTAAAGGGATAGCAAACCCATATGTCACTTCTCAACGTCTGTGGCCACTTACAGTATTTCATCTTAATCATCTATACAGAATTTTTGCTTTTAGAAGATGTCAAAAAAGGCAAAGTGAAGGCAGAGATGTGCTGAAACCAGTTATAGAAGTTGAAATTTCATTTCAAATGACAATCCCAGCTGAAGATGTCTTATAAAAGGCAAGGTATTCCAGATTCTGGATGCAAAGAACCTAAAGTCCTTCTGCTTAGTAGTTGTTAATTTGGCTTCAGAGTACTTGGGCAATCCTAACAAGCCCCATTTGGATCATCTAAGACTTCTAACATCATAATGCTTCAACATATCATTCCAATATTGGGACCCCATTTGATTTGTAGCTCTAAAGACAAGAACCAATCCACTACATTTATAGCTCTATGATACAGATCACTTAAAATTGAAGCTCAAATGAATTGGGAGGTTTTATGGCCAGGAGAGTGCATTCAATTTTTTTGTGTAGTTGTCACTTTTCTCTAACACAAGTATTTATTTCCATCTGAGAAATGAATATAGCATGTTGTCATTGGTACATGGTGTTGCACATTTGCTAGATTTTACTATTTATGAACACACAGTTTTCCACTTGTTTTGACATGCGTGCTGATTACATTCTGAGTATTATATTTCAGAGGTTTTGTGGTAGTCATGTTAGTGGAAGTTTATGCATTAATTTAATTGACTTGGGAATTTCAATGCAATTTGACTTTTCAGATTACTTTTCATGTTTGCTATTCTGAAATCAGCCAACTTTTTAGAATTTCAAAATCTATTGGCATAAAAAATGTCAGATACTGTAAAACAGATTTTCAAATGCATTATCATCACACAAGTGCATAAGAATCAATCTGCAGCATACTATCCTTTTGACCAGTTTCACTAAATGTATTCTTTAACTTAATCATCATCTCTGTGAGCTAGTCAATTCACACAGCAATAGGGAAAGAAATCTATAAAACAGTGATGCTATACGTAACCTGATTTTAAGTATATAGTGTAATGCTAAAATGTAACAATTAGATCTCTTCCAAATTCTAGAACAACTTGTGATAAAAAAAATAATTCCTAAAAAATCAGTAGGGATGTAACTCATTTTCACTGCAGACAATTTGATCTATTTGTTTTGGCTTTGAGCAGAATACTAACTATATAGTTCTCATATAGATTGCTGACATGTTCATAAACATTGTTCATGTACTTTGTTAAGCATGTAACTTGTTTCCCCTTCCTGGAATGATGATTTTGCAATGTCCAACTGAAGGGATCCTAAAAACAAAGGCATTAGCCTACAGGATTATGCATTCTCTATCTAGGTAACAAAAAACCCCCCCAAACATTTATGTTTGTAATTATTCTCAAATACTAGTTAAATGAAAATGTCAGTGTCCTAAGAAGAGGTCTTACCCAAAACAAATGGACTCTGTTTTCTGGGAAGTATGCACATGCAAATACCAACGCATACATGCACACACTTACATATGCACTGAGGCATGATTACTAAAGTGAGGTACGCACATAGCATGGATTTTACTCATTTTAACCATTACCCGGGCCTGTGCTAATAGTTACCACACACTAAAAGCAGTACTGTAGTAAAAAACCATGCTTAGCTGCTTAGTGCAGGATGGGGCGGGAGACTGGTTGTGACTGCTGGTGACAACTAGAGTGTGGGATGTTACTGTGTGCTAATTGTCATGACTGTCAATAATGTGGCTGTATTTAATGCTATACATGGATGATTGGCCCCTAATGGTAGTATCCAAGACTACCGTTAGGAGTTAGAGCTGCCTTTTTGAACCCCAGCAGCTCCAGGGGCTGAATATCGGGCTATAAATTATAGTATTTTATAATCTATGCACATACTTGCACAGTGCTGCTGAGTCATACTTGCACAGTCTGTAGAGGGGGATTGTTCCTGCCCCGGCCTACTGGACACCAGAGAAACCCCCAGCTGAGTCCCAGGGATCAGGAGGTGGGAGGAGGGAGGTATATGATATGGGGGGGGGGGGGGTTGCTTTGGGAGAATACAATTGAGGGAGTTCTGGCTTGGAGGGTGATGCTTTTGGGGATTCTGACTTGTGGGATGTTTTAAATGAAAAGCTTCATGTTTTAATGGTGGAGACTGGATTGGTGTGAAGGATCAGATCAGGGGTGCGGGATTGGATGTGCTGCTGAGCAATTCAATTTTTGGGGGGTTCAACTTATAGCAGGGCCTGCTCTGTCTGCCGAAGCATAGAATTTGCGTGCATGCGATAAGTATCTCCTGTGCGGTAAATTCAAGGCAGATGCTGGACATTCCCCCTGCATTTACTGCACAGCCTTTAAACGTACCGCATCTTAGGTTTTCCATTGAAGATGCAGTAAGCGTATCTTCAGTGTACCTTTTTGAGCAGTGTACCTTTAATAAATAGGACCCATAAGCAATGATATATGCCTTCTATTCCTTTGGAAAATAAGCAAACAACCAATTTAAAGAGCACAGTGGAGGGATGCAAGTTCTTAGCTCTTGCATATTTTGCAGCTGCGTTGAAGGAGCTATAAAATACACATGTGAAAGCATGCATGAGGATTTCAGACAATGACCTAACTGCACCCTCTCAATCAATCACATTGCTAAAATTACCCCTTCTTTGAGCAGCACATATTTTTCTGCTCTGGGAAGGAGCACTTTTCAAACCATGGTTTTATATTAGCAAATATTTTCATCCACATTTAAAATAAAAGTTTGATGGACCATCTTTTTTTCCCTAGAAAATATCTATATTTCAACAATATTATTGAATGTTTTACTCTGACATTATGAAGAGGAATTAGCTATTTCATTGCTATTATACAATGTGTACAAGATAGTGAGATGAGAATTAGAAATAAAAGAGGGTCTACGTACAATTGAGAAAAATCCGCTCCTAATAGGCAAAATGTTAGGATAGCAGCAAGCAGAAGTCTGCAGTCACTGGTATGTATTCAGCTGTTAAGATCCCTAAAAAATGTTTGCCCAAAATTGATTTAAAGGCACATATTACAAAGGCTGTGTAGGTGAAATCTGGGACATCCAAGTGAAAATGTCTGAAAATCAGCGGGAGGGGCATCAGAGAGCGTGTGCATGTGTTGAGTGTCTTGTGAAATCGACCATTCCCCACCCTGAAAGATACACATGTAAACAAAATAAAAGGGGAAACTGGAACATGCAGAGTAATGGGTGTGACACATGCAGGTTTTCATCCGATTTCAGAAACATGCATTTGTCGGATATGGATGTCTACTATTCTGGGAACACAGACATGCCCGCGGCCATATTTCAGAAGGTGATGCAATTTCAGGCACTGAACCCATATGTTTATGGTGGTTCAGGGATCAGCCTAGTTCTAGTCTGAGACCTAGTTGCTATTCGAAGAGCTTTCGGGTCAGGGTAACGGTTATATGAAAGCAGTTGCAATCTTCAAGGTAAAGAGTGGAGCTGATTTGATTACATAACTGGGAAGTATTAAGAAGCTCTGAGAAGTGACAAACATATCGATTGGGTATTTCAGAAGGTGGCTATTTCTCACTACATATGCCTCCTGGCCTGCCATCTTGTAACTGGGAAGATGAGGCAGCACTGGAGATTGGACAAACGCTTTTTAACCTATTTACACGTTTTTTTAAAGGAGTGAAAAATATTGGGGAGTAGATTGCTGAAACAAGCTCTTTTCAGAGTCCTATTCATTCCCTGCAGCATATATCGCCATGGACATCTCTGATGGCAAATTGAGATGTGCAGCACCAGTATAAAATCAGGCACAAACATGTATCTATTATGGCCTTCCCTAGACATATCCCTGGCATACCTCCATGTGACTTGGAAATAATTGCACCAGACGTGTAGATTTGGGTTTTTCTAAAATGACTCTGGGATGCCCATGTGATTTCCGCATCCGACTGGGTCCTTTCAGATGTGGAAACCATGGATAGTGCTTCTAAAATGAACCATTTAATGTGCATTAACCTACAAATTAATATGCATGTAGTCAGTTTTTGTGAATCAATGAGTTCAAATGCAGGTTAAAACATTTTATTAGCACAAATGTATGGAGAAGGGATCACATGATGCAGGAGTGAGGGAGCTGTGTTTACCCTTGCCCCCGGTTCTTCCTGGTGAAGCTGACCCCATTCTTTTGCTAAACTTGCATTTTTGGACCATCCACCTTTGAAACTCTTTTGGGCACTGCCCTATGGGCAGATATATACAAAAATAGACCATCCAAATGACTGCAAAACCTTCCAAAATGGATAAAGAAAAGTTGTGGTCTACGAATCCTAAGATGGTAGCTGCGGGGGAAGATGAGCAGGGCTTTAACCCGACTGTAATTCAGCAGGTTACCAACATGGTGGGTCAAATGCTGGATGCTTGTTTCCCTAAGCTTGATGATCAGCTGGTGACAATGCCTGCATCTGTCTCTGACTTTACTACTCATGTGGATGAAGTGGAATAGGGAGTTTAGGAAGTGGAGGACTCATTGAGTGTGACTCTAAATGAACTGACTGCATTGTGGGCCTCTGTTTCCAAATATGAAGCTAAGCTAGAAGACCTGGAGAACAGGTCTCGATGAAACAATCTTAGATTTGTCAAGCTGCAAGAGACCTAGCTGAGCCTGAATCTGTGGCCTTTTTGAAGCACTGATTGCTTTCCGAACTCTCTTTCCTAGAGGCCTTAGGGCCATTCCAAATAGAGACAGTGAACTGGCTGGGGCGGTAGAGAGAAGGGGGATCAGCGGCTCCACTTAACTATTGATCATGGACTTAATTTTGCTCACAAGAGCACGGGATTTACCTATCAGAATCATTGTTTTTTATCTTTCAGGATTATTCTCTGCAAGTGGCAGGTGATCGCTGAGCCATTGCGATCATCTGCAAAGAGGTGGTATCCAAGAGGTTTTGCTTCTCTTTGCAGTACCCATTACTATTAAGTGTCCAGCATTCTGGAGAGGCCCACACATTCACTACTCCTAAGGCTGCATTGACGTCATTGGTTAGTTGAAAGGCCTCAGGACTAAGCACTTGAATCTTTGGAACTTTACAGGTTTGTCTGTTTCAGCTTGTTGTGCGGAGATGTGGAATGGCATTAGTCCTGAGCTATTTCTTTTTTCCTCCTCTACATTCTGCACTATTGGCAATTTTTCTTTCTTCTTTGCTGTTGGAGCAGTCTACCTAGTGTAAAGAGCACCCTAATACACGAGGCCTGAGGACACTACTGGCATGGTGAATGTTCATTCTCAATCCTGATTCTCAGTACAACCAGTGTGAGATTACAAGAACCTGTACTGGACTCTCTCCTGAGAATGTGGGAGAGTCCCATAACCATTGAGCTTTTGAGTTGTAATTTTCCCCCTTTTTCTTAAGTGTATGGCTGATATTTATTGATTTTCCTCTTTGCTTACATTTTATTTTTGTCAAATAGGAGGCTATTTTGCCATATTGTGCTTTGTTTGTGACAAATATTTAGATGGGTGCAG
This sequence comes from Ichthyophis bannanicus, assembly GCA_033557465.1. NCBI lineage: Eukaryota > Metazoa > Chordata > Amphibia > Gymnophiona > Ichthyophiidae > Ichthyophis > Ichthyophis bannanicus. The sequence goes on from CM066032.1 coordinate 1,151,628,838, forward strand.
TGTATTTGCAGAGGAAGGGTGGTGTGTGCTTTGAATGTTTGTAGTTTTGGTGGAGATTCTGTTGGGAGGGTGTGTATCTGAAGAGTAGGAAGAGAGGCTGGGTTTCTTTGGGATAGCGGGGTGTGTTTGAGGTCTTGGTGAGGCTAGGAATGTGGAGACTTGCTGAGTGATCTTGTAGAATCAATTGACTACAGATGAAGATTGTATAGTTAGGAGGGGGTGAAGCTTTAGAGAGAGCTAATGGCTTTGAGGATTTGGGGGTGCGAGGTAGCTATTGATAGAAGACTTGGGTAGCAATCAGGGCACAATTGGAGGGAGTTTGTCGAAGGGGAATCTGAAATTGTGGGTCGAGGTCCAGGGTAGAGGCTGGGCACACTGGGCTTTTTATAAGTACTTATTTATTCATGTAAAACAGGGTGTTATGCATTATAAAGGTTTGTAAAAATATCACATAAAAAGTGGTTATTTTACTTTTCTATAACAGTATAGATGTTTTTTCAATGTAAGTCCCTGCCTGCACATCAAGTGGATTGTAACCTAATGATAAGAGTTGTGGGCTGAGAACCCAGGACACCAGAGTTCCATTCACACTGTTGCTCCTTGTTATCTTGGGCAAGTCACTTAACCCTCCATACCTCAGGCACAAACTTATACTAAAGTGTGGTATTTTTTTGCCCCTAATGCATGTTTTGAGTCAAAATCAATGCATAATAGGTGCCACGACACCACGGTAATTGCCAGGGGCATGGCCAGCATGTGGACAACAATTACTGTGCAAGCAAGTCTCTTAGCATCTTCCAGTCCTTATCAGTTATTGTAGGCGCACTTAATGTCAGTTATTGAAGTGGAGGTGGGTACACCCGCCCAAATTGCAACATTGACTATTAGCAGATGTTACTGATGCCTGTGATAACTACAATGTGCAGTCAACACCCACTCTTCACCCCAGTCCCACCCAGAGCCTGTCCCATTGCATGATGCATGGCCAATGCACATTTCAGTGTGCAATAATGTTCCTGCCTGCACGGTAATAATTACTGTGGGCTTATGGAAGCACTTAACATATGTTGAAATGTGTGTTAACCACATAACTCACTTTAGTAAAAGGATCTCTTAAATTGTAAGGTCTCTAGGGTCAAGAAAAATACCTGCTGTACCTGAATGTAACCTGCCTTGACTTATTACTGAAGAAGGCATGAGCTAAATGCAAAATCCCTTCCCAAAGTGAATGGAACATAGAAAAGATACAAGGAGGGGCGATCATTACACATGTTTTCTAAGTGAGTTTAATAAAGAATGATGGAATGCCTCTTCAAGAACCGTGCCTTCAGGAAGGACTGGAACATGAATACCAAAGAAGCTCACACTTGGCTAAAGAAAAATAAAAGCTATGGAAAAATATTAAAGACGGGGAGTCATGTTTGAGCTGAATCTAACGTTGCCTTAATCAAGTTATAAGAAAAAAGGCAAAGATTCCTGCCGAAGCAAGATCAAGAAAGTGACTGACATGGGCAATAATTTTTAGGAAATGGAAACAGATTTACTGATATTAAAGTACTGAGAAAAAGATAATTCTGGATTAAAGGAATCAACAAGATTCCCAAAACTGGAAGAAATATGAAGTCAGACAGCATGAAAAAGAAACAGATGCTATAAAAAGTATAGTTAGTGAGCAGACTTCATGTTTAGACATTCAGTTATAGGAATGTCTGTCAAAGTTATAAGATGGCAGGCCCATGATGAGGGGCTAAAATGGAAAATTCTTGATGATTAAGTTAGATCAGGACTTTAACAGAGTTTCCTTTTGTGCTGGCCCTTCCAGTTCGGACCCCCTGCCCTGCTCTATTCTGCCATTTGCCCACTCCCTTCATTTCCTTCAGAACATTTGGTTTTCTGCTTTTGTTATGTAGTCTGCAGCTGACTCACCTCAGTCTATTACTCAAAGCACTTTTCTGAAAATGTAATATCAAAATGTCAATAAAAATAAAATGAATCAACTGTGTGCCGTAAGTGTGAAAGTGATAGCTGAGACAGAAGGCTGTAATTTGCAGCTCTGATATCAAGAAGCAAACAGCTTTAAACTTGAAATTGCCCATCCAAATATCAGCTGGCAGAGATCACAAAATAGGAAATACCACAGAAAAAAATTGCTTTGCTTTGTGAAATATAAATTTGTCTAATAAATTGTTTTAATACTTAATAATAAACCCCCATTTAGCTTGTCCTGTGAAGTATCTTACAGCATCATTATATATTCTGGATAAAAGTAGGCACAGGTCTATCAAAATAAATGATACTGAAGCTGCCCACATCAAGGCACTTTCTGGTGATCCAAGAGAAGGGGAAAAAGCCTGTGAAATTTCAACTAGTTATTTTTCCATGGGGGAATCCAGAAATCAACAAAACTATTAAAACAATCATACAGATCATGTGCCAACAAGTGGAAAATCGGTTCTCAATGTTTAGTAATGCCAAGAAACTCTTGGAATTTAAATGTATGGACTCATTTGGAAGCACATTCCATAAATAGCTACTCTCAACATAAACATCTATTTATATTGAATGAACCCAAATTGTCTTCTAACACTAGAGTTTGAGCCCATTTTTCTATCTATCATTCTAGATGTGAAGCATTCCCTACCAGATCCTGTTCAAGCCATTCCATGTGCTTTTACAGGGAAATCAAACTCTTCTCAACCTCACAAATGGAGATACATTTTCCTTGGAACTTAGGTTCTTTGTCCCTTATGTTAGCTTGTTGGCCCTTTGCATATATGTTATTTTTTAAGTTTGGTGCCCACTGTACATCACATACAGTGGGACTTAACAAAGGCAGCTTTCTTATGTAGGGGCTACATAGTCAGCTGTGTTAATGAGTGTTTTAATATGCATTTAATGAGTAGCCTAGTTGTTAGAGCAACAGCCTAATACCCAAGAGATTTGAGTTTGATTCCCACTGGCAAGTCACTTTACCCTCCATTGCCTTGGAAGAAAAGGCCTGGCAATCTACTTAAGGTCATACCTTGCCAAGAAAACCCAGGGGCTGCTGGGTTGCCAGGAGTCAGCATTGACTTGATAGTAATTAAAAAAAATGTATTCCATAAAACAGCTAACAGGGTCATGAAAGTTAATGCATGTTAAATCTCGCATTAAACACCTAACATGAGATTTTAAAGCACATTAACTGAGATTTTAAAGCACATTAACTTCAAATCAGGCAAATAACACAGAATTGGTTACTATGCCTTTTTAAAGTGTAGTTAATGAATTCAACATTATCGTCCAGTATGCCAATGTACAGTAGTGCACTTTCCCATGTGTTAGCTTAGTGATTGACTTACTCCTAATAGGGCTGGCCCATTCACTAGGAAGACTAGAAGTCTGCCTAGGGAATTAGACCTTGGGGAGATACCATGACACCTCTATAATTTGTAAAGAGAGTGGAAGAGCAAACTGCTGTCAGCATGGTGGCATGCCTTTAAGCACCTGTGAACATGCACGTTTGAGGCCTGCTTCTCCTGTTCCTTCCAACAGGAAGTTTTCATCAATGGAGACAGGCCTGGCAGGCTATGAGTACATGCACTCATGGGTACTTAATCTTCCATTGCGCTCACTGGGGTTTTACTCTAACACTGTCTTTGTAGAATATAGAGGGACCCTGGTGTCGCTCCCCACTCTCAAAGGTCTGCTTCCTGGACATTTAGGTGAGAGGGAAGGGAATGGAAGATGCTAGACATCTGGAAGGGGACTGTGGTTACAGAAGAGAAGAGGAGATATTGGACATCTTGAGCAGAAGGGAAAGGGAGATGTTGAACTACAATATGGGGGAGTAGGGTAGGGAAGATTGGGGAAAGTAGGAGAGGGATGGAAGTAGAACCATGGAATACCCGGGGGGGGGGGGGGGGAGGAAGCGCAGGATTCTGAGCTGCCTGGAGGGGGCATATGTCTGAAAGCAGCAGAGGGAACCAAGGTTGCCTGTGCCACCCGGGGGCAATCAGTATGACTGATGCCCTCTCACGCTGAACCTTGAAGAAGGTCCTGGTGACCAGGGGGTTGGTGGGAATACATAGAGTAGTCCCTCAGACCACAAGATCAGGAAGGCATCTGCCGCTACTTTCTCTGTTATGGCTGACAGGAGCAGAAGCGGGGTAGCTGAGTGTTGTCTGGAGAGGCGAATATGTCCATCATGGGTCTGCCCCAGAGGTGTAAGAGCTGCTTTGTTACTCTGGAGTTTAAGTGCCACTCGTGTGGGTGAAGGGATCTGCTTAGCCTGTCTGCTAGGCAGTTGTCCTGGGCTGGGTGGTACACCGCTCGCAGGAGCATGTTGTTGCGTGCTGCAAAGGAGATGAGGACCACTGCCTCCTGGCAGAGGGAGTACAAACCCATGCGCTCCTGCTTCTTGATATAAAACATGGCGACCTGGTTGTCATCTGGATCAGTACAGATTGGTGTTGCATGCGGTGGTGGAACACTCGTAGGGCCAAGAGTATTGCCCTGAGCTCCAGGAGACTGATCTGTAGGAGTGAATCCTTCTCAGACCAGCTGCCCAGTTTGCAGCAGTCTCCATAGTGTGCCCCCCCAACCCAGGAGGGAGGCATCTGTGGTCATAGTCCTCTGTGGCATGGGTGCCTGGAAGGGCATTCCTGCCAGGAGATGGTGCAGGCTTTGCAGTTGAGGGACTCCACCAGTTGGCGGGTAACCCTGACCCTGTCCGGTAGCTTGCCCGTGGCCTGAGTCCACTGTGAACGTAGGCACCACTGGGCTGTCTGCATGTGTAAGCGGGCTGAAGGCGTGACATTGGCCGTCAAGGCCATATGGCCCAGTAGGAGGAGGAAGAGCTGAGCCGGCACTGACCGGTGGCGTTGTACTTCTTATGCCAGTTGCCTGAGGTATTCTGCCCTCTTTCTTGGGAGGATGGCCTTGGCCTGTAACATGTCCAACTGGGCACCTACGAACTCCGGACTCTGGGATGGAGAGAGATGGGATTTGGGGTAGTTGATGATGAACCCCAGGTGCTACAGCAAAAGGGTTGCACATTCTGTGGACTGACTGATTTCTGAGGCCGTACCTCCTCTGATGAGCCAGTCATCGAGGTAGGGGAAGATGAAAGCCCCTTGTAGACACAGGTAGATGGCTACCACCACTGCTACTCGAGCCGCAGACTCAAAACCATCATAGGCTACTGGAAAAGGAACTTAAAGCAGCCCTTGATGCTGGAGGTCAGGGATTTGAACCATTGGAGGAGTTCCCCCATAAGCCTTGCTGAAAACCTGGACAACTCCTGGGTTAGGACTTTGAGCTACATGCCTATTGTGGTAAGGAGGGTGCAGCCCAGCTAGGGAAAACTGAAAAAAAGAAGGATTTTTCTTCTTTGCGGGGGATGGGCGCACAAAACCACATACTCCATACTAGAAGCCCTGAAAGGAACCTAGGGGGCAGAGCTAAGGGTAAACCAATCACAGACCACAGGACAACCCTGCATAGGAGTAGGAGGTCCAAGTGGGAGGAGCCAGGAAGGGAGTTGCCCTGCTCAGCAGTTAACAGAGGGAAAACAAACACAAGAGAGAGAGCCAGTTTGAGTTTGGAAGGGGCTGTGAGAAGAAGGTCCAGGAGGAGTGCAAGAGCAAGCACAAGTGGCAGCTGCAGTTCCAGGCCTAGCCCAGGTTCGAGTCCAGTTCCCAGGAGGCACAGACAGGAAAGATCTGGGGCCAAGCTGAGGAGAACCTTTGCAGCCAAGGAGAGCAGCAAAAGGAGGAACCATTATAAAGGCAGCCAAGAAAGGTACGCAGGGAACAAGCATTGCCAGCAGGATAGTTCTTGCTCTGACTCAGAGGAGACTTTCATACCCCTGAAGGCTCAGCACAGCAAGAAATATCTCACCAGGGAGGTTAAACAGGAGAGACTAGGGTTGCCAACTGGCCGGTTTTCAGCCGGCCTGGCCGGTTTTTCCATGGCCAGGCCGGCTGCCGGCGCAGAGGCAAAACCGGCCCTTGAAAAGCCGGTTTTTTTGCTCTGGCCGCAAGATTGGGAGCGGCCAGAGCAAAAAAACTGGCTTTTCTCCCAACCCGGAGGGCTTCAGAGGGAGCCGGGTAAGCCCGCGCGAGGCCCCGCTCCCTCTGAACAGCTGCCAGCGTGAAGAGCCTTTTCCTTCACGCTGGCGGCTGTTCCTGTGAAGCCGCGATTGGTGGGAAAGGTTAAAGGCAATGCCCTTTAACCTTTCCCAGCATTCGCGGCTTCACAGGAACAGCCGCCAGCGTGAAGGAAAAGGCTCTTCACGCTGGCAGCTGTTCAGAGGGAGCCGGGGCCTCGCGCGGGCTTCCCCGGCTCCCTCTAAAGCCTCAGACAGCCGCGGTTTTGGGGGGGAGGCCAAGGACTGCCTGGGCTGTGATGGGGGGAGGGGGCCTGGACTGGAAAAGGGCTAGGAGGGGGAATTTGACTGGAAATGGGTTGTGATGGGGGGGGGGGACCTGGTCCGGAAAAGGGCTAGGGGGGGGGGACTTGGACTGGAAAGAAATGGGCTGTGATGGGAGGGGACCTGGACTGTAAAATGGCTAGGAGGGGGGGGGGGGACATTGGCGGGAAATGGGTTTTGATGGGGAGGGGGACCTGGACTGGAAAATGGCTATGTGGGGGGGGGGGGACATGGACTGGAAATGGGTTTTGATGGGGAGGGGGACCTGGAATGGAAAAGGGCTATGGGGGGGGACATGAACTGGAAATGGGTTGTGATGGGGAGGGGGACCTGGACTGGAAAAAGGCTATGGGGGGGGGGAACTTGGACTGGAAATGGGCTATGGTGGAGGGAGGGGGACCTTGGACTGGAAATAGGCTGTGATTAGGGGGGCTAGGACTACAAATGGACTGTGATGGTGGGGGGGGGTAGGACTGCAAATGGGCTGTGATGGTGCGGGGGGACTCGGACTGCAAATGGGATGTGATGGGGGGGGCCTAGGACTGGAAATAGGCTGTGATGGGGGGGGCTAGGACTGGAAATGGTCTGTGATGTGAGGGCTAGCACTGGAAATGGGCTGATGAAGAGCTGGAATAGGACTGGAAATGGGCTGATGTGGGGCATGGGAGAATGGGATTAGAAGGGAGTGGATGCTGGGTGGGTCTAGAACTATAAGGGAACTGATTTTGGGGGAGGACTAGAATAGATGGGGAATGAGAATGGAGAGGGGAAAAATATTTTGTGTGGAAGAAAAGTCTATGATGGGCTGGGTATTGGGAGAGTGAGGGGCTTGAGAATGGAAGGGTGAAATTTAAATGGATGATAAAGGAATAAGGAAAGAATTGGGGGAAAGAGCAAAAGGGAAACAATCAGTATGTTAAAGCAGAAATAGAGAGAGAATGGACAACATCTAAAAGAGAAGAAAGGACAAATGGATAGCTCGCAGAAGACACGAAGAAACCAGAAGAAAGTGACTGGAGCAATTGCAACTGAAAATAAAACGCCCAAACAGAAGGTAGAAAAATACTTTTTATTTTGAATTTATTAACTGGAATATGTCTGGTCTGGGAAGTGTGTATTGCTAACATCTTTGCGTTTTTGTTTAGTGCAAGAGGAAATTACTTTATAGTTTTATTTCTCCAGTGTTGTACATTTCATGTTTGGATTTTGGGGTTCCCAGTTTAATTATTATATGACCAAGGAAGTTAGCCTACACGTATCCTTGGTAATTTTGTGGGTGGGGCTGGGGGCGGGGCAGGGGTGGGACTAGGGGCGGAGAATGGGTGGAGCATGGCGAGCCACAGGTGTCGGGTTTTTCTCTGTGAAAAAGTTGGTAACCCTAGGAGAGACCCCCAAGAGACCGGCCTGGAGAAGGCAAGGCCAGGCAGTGGGAGAGACTGTTTAATCTTGTGAAGACTCTTAAGGAAAAGACACCAGAGCACTTTCAGGAAGCACCCAGCTGTAGCTCAATTGAGAGCATGGAGGTAGGCCCTGAGGAAAGTGTTATTGAGTCTGAGGTCTCTGAGATGGAATGTGAGCTGTGCACTAAGGTACACTAAGAATGTGAGCTAGAAACAGTGGAATATAAAAAGAGGCTGTTGCAATTTAAAGACAGTTTCAGAAACTGGAAGAGAGGAGTAAGCCTGAAGAAAAAAAGGGGTTAAGAATCTCTCCTTAGAACCTGAAACTGCAGGAGCTCAGTGAAGGCCCAAACAGCTGAAACTGTTTGTGTGTGTGTGTGGCAACAGCGGGCTTGAAGCTGATGACCCATTCACTGTGTGAAGAGTTTTACAAATGCTTTTGTTTTATAATGTTAAGCAATTGCAGTGAGGAACAGAAACTGCTGTGAGTTTTGTTCCAGGTTACAATGTTTTGGACATTTTGATTTCTGGAGAAGTTATCCTGTATTTTCTTTTGTCTGGAAAAAAAGTTATGCTTGAAGAATTTTATGTTCATCACTTACCAGCCTGGAAACCGAATAAAATTTCCTGTGCGCTTTAATAACCACTTGGCTCTTCCTTTCGGACACAACTACACAAAAATCCTAGAAAGGGATATCAGATGGCCAGCCGTCCCTACTAGGCAACCGCCTGGTAGGGGCGCGAGCGTCACACTATGTATAACTCATAGGCCTGGATCCAATACCCCAGCATTGAGCCCTGTGAATGCTTGGGCCTCATAGGAAGTGCTGGGTTTGTAGCTTAGCATCGGGGAGGCTGGTGCCGATTCGGACCTTGGGAACAGTTTTTCCTGCAATTCTATCCTCTTTTTATTTGTCTTAGGCATCATGGCCTGGCACAGGTCACAGAAAGTGCTGTCATGGTCCAGTCCTAGGCAGCGTAGGCAGCAATCATGGGTGTCGCTTACTGACATGGTTTGACTGCAGCGATCACATTTCTTGAACCCACCGGGAGACATGGTGGGAAATACCCGGCTGGGGTCGATTAGCCCCAAGTGAAAAAATGCACAAAGGCCAGTCGAGGCAAGCCTCGATTGAAAAAAGGGTAAAAGAGCCTAGAATAGCACTAAGCCTTGCGCCGGCTTGAGGCGGGAAGAGGAACTGATATGCAAACTGGGAAAAGCTAACTTTCAAGGATTTAACAAGGATTTTTTTCAGGGAAATGGGACAGACTTTCGTTGGGCTCTGCGGAAAAAAGGAGACTGAGCAAGATGGCATCCTTGGGTGGAAAGGGAACTGAGCATATGTAGTAGCATGTCCCATAGGCTTTCTTTGAAAGCTGGGGAAATGCTCCAAGCGGGCTCCGTCAGCGCAGACGTAACTCATATGTGAAGACTGACTTCCTGTTTCTTCCTGGAGAACATGTTTTTGCAAATGGTTTTAATGCATGTTAAAAGCAAAACCTTATTTTGGTTAAGTGCAAAATTTTGATGCATTTTTTTAAATAGGCTTCTTAATGCAGTGAGCATTCTTTTTTTTCTTCCATTGTTGAATTCAGAGAGATATTCTGAGCTGCATACACAGGCTTTTATAAAACCATCCACCCTACGACCAGATACAGTGAAGTGCTACAGGCTGAACAGCCCATTTGATGAGGCTTCCTGAAAATAAAAATGTACACAAATTCTTAGCTACATAAACTTAATATTGTCATTTAAATGAATGATAGAAGGCTACAACTCACCAGGAATCCTCAGACGTTCATTGTACTATGCACTGAACCATGGTTTCTCTGTCTATTATTAATAATGCAGAAGTGTTTAACAGCAAGAAAATAGACCCCACCAATTCAAAACAGATCCAAGCATACTCAGAGATTAAAGGAATATTTCCATCGAAGTACCAGTGAAACATGCTTTAAAGTTTATATATATATACAAATATATGTACATATATACTTAAATGTATGTTCCATGCATGCGGATCATGGAATTATGAGAGATGAATTGAAATGTATCCCTGATTAAAAGTTCACTGGTTATTGCACATAGTGCTTGCTGATTAGGGGAGTCATGATTCAAAACACATGGAAGCCCATTCTGTTCGGGGCACGTCCAGGCCATCCAGACATCCAAAATCTGGACAGCTGGCCCTCAGGAGCTAGACATTCCCATGGGAGCAAAATCAGGGCACTTGGATGAGGCGGACATGCCCCAATTCTGTAGGCCCCAGCCATACAGTGCCATCACTGCATAACCATTCCCATGCTCCTACCAGAGCCCTGGTGTCATGGCGTCCTGTCGTCATGGCACCAGGATGCCATGTGAGCCCCTTTGCCCCACAAAACTTTAAATCTGCTTTTACCCTCTACTTGACACTCAGAGGGGCCTGCCAAGGCTGGGATCAGGTGGAGGGGAACACTCTGATGCTGCTCACCTGGTTGGGGGTCTGCCGCCACCCCGCTCACTCGCCTCCCTGTCCCCGCCCCTCACTGAGCTCCCTGTACATCGGCACTATATGTGTGGGGAGCTTTGGGGGCAGAATAGGCTCCAAGAGATTAGCGGGGGATGCATGTCCAAATCAGACATACATCCTAGCTAACTGCTGTTCTGGGTGACCCCTCATATTTCACATGGCTTCATTGTCAGTTGTTGACCTAATTCTAAAGGAGACAAGTGTCATTGAACTGATTGATTTGATCATTTAGTGTGTAGGCTGTGGAATACAGTTACTAAGGAGAATTATAGGTTAACTGCAGCATGTTGTAGTCAAGCCAGTGAAAGACTGGTCTCAGATTTCCATCTTTATGTAGTTTGCATACACATCATGTGTTCACTTGTGTATATCAATTTGTTTGTCTATTATTTTATCCCAAATGCACCACCATTAATTCATATTTTCTACTTTTACAAGATCAAGATGTGTCCATTTGCAAATTTTGTATAAATAGGTTAAACGTAATGGGCCAGATACTGAGAACTATTGGTATCCTACAGTGCTGTGCACCATAACTGTGCAACAGAAATAATCTAGGTTAATGCTTTACAGAGAAATTTATTTTATCGCCCTGCTGAATAGATTACTGTAAACCATAGAGCTATTCACTTGTTGATATTTAATACTTAATTTCTATTTAGAAACATAGAAATATGATGACAAAAAAAGACCACATGGCCTATCTAGTCTGTCCTTCCATATCAACAATTACAACAGTCCCCTTTTTTGCTTTAGAGATCCTCTGTTTGTCCCATGCTTTTTTGAATTCAGTTACTGTCCTCATCTCTACCACCTCCACTGGGGGACTATTCCACAGATCCACCACTCTTTCCGTAAAGAAATATTTCCACATATCACCCTCATCCCATGTCCCCTCATAGCAGAACTTGCTTTCAATTGAAAGAGGCTCTCCCCCTGAACATTTATGCCATGGAGGTATATTAAACATCTCAATCATATCACCTCTATCCTGCCTTTCCTCTAAGGTGTACATATTAAGATCCTTAAGTCTCTCCTCATATGCTTTATAATGAAGACCACTAACCATTTTAGTAGCCACCCTCTGCGCCAACTCCATTCTGTTCATATCTTTTTGAAGGTGCATTCTCCAGAATTGCACACTATACTCCAAATGAGGTCGCACCAAAGACTTATACAGAGGCACTATCACCTCCTTTTTTCTGCTAGCCATTCCTCTCCTTATCCACCCAAGCATCCTTCTAGCTTTTGCCGTCGCCTTTTCTACTTTAAGATCATCAGACACAACCACGCCTAGGTCCCGCTCTTCTTTAGTGGACAAAAGTACTTCACCCCCTATACTATATTGCTCCCTTGGATTGTTGCAGCCCAAATGCATGACCTTACATTTTTTAACATTAAATCCCAGCTGCCAAATTCTAGACCATTCTTCAAGCTTAGCTAGATCCCTCCTCATGTTATCTACACCTTCCTGGGTGTCTACTCTATTGCAGATTTTGGTATCATCCGCAAAGAGGCAAACCTTACCCAACAGCCCTTCCGCTATATCACTAACAAAGATGTTAAAAAGAATCAGACCAAGGACAGATCCTTGGGACACACCACTGGTAACATCCTTCTCCTCAGAGTGAGCTCTATTTACCTGTACTCTTTGTCGCCTCCCACCCAACCAATTTCTAACCCAGGCAGTAACTTTAGGATCCATCCCTAGGGTGCTCAGTTTGTTTATAAGTCACTTGTGAGGAACAGTGTCAAAGGCTTTACTGAAATCTAAATACACCACATCTAGGGCTCTCCCTCGTTCCAACTCCCTGGTCACCCAGTCAAAGAAATCAATTAGATTTGTCTGACAAGACCTGCCTCTGGTGAATCCATGCTGCCTCAGATCCTGTAATTCGCTGGACTCCAGAAACCTAACTATTTTCTCTTTCAGAAGCGTTTCCAATAATTTACTCACCACCGAAGTAAAACTAACCGGCCTGTAGTTTTCAACCACATCCTTACTTCCGCTTTTCTGTAAAGGCACCACATGAGCCTTTCTCTAGTCCTTTGGCACCACTCCCGACTCCAACGAGGCATTGAATAGGTCAGTCAGTGGAGCTGCTAGAACGTCCCCAAGTTCCCTCAGTATTCTAGGGTGTATCCCTGCCGGTCCCATAGCTTTGTCTACTTTAGGTTGAGCTAGTTTCTCACGAACACAGTCTTCTGAAAATTGTTCAAGATGTCCCTCGCTTCTGTTCCTGTTTGTGGGTGTTTTCCGAGGTCCTGCTCCTGGTTCTTCATCTGTGAACACAGAACAGAAATATTTGTTAAGCAATTCTGCTTTATCCTCATCAGCTTCTACATATTCCTACCCTTCACCCTTGAGTCTGACAATACCACTTTTGCCCTGCCTCTTCTCACTAGCATATCTGAAAAATGTCTTATCCTCCCATTTTATTGCATTGGTTATTTCCTCCTCTTTTTGAATCTTTGCTTTCCTGACTACTTTGGTAGCTTCTCTAAGTTTTTCCAAATATAGATGCCTGTCTTCCTCTCTCTGTGATCTCTTGTATTTCATGAAGGCCTCCCTCTTTTTCTTCACTTTTTCAGCTACTTCTTTTGAAAGCCATAGCAGTCTCCTTTTCCTTTTACCTTTATTTACCATTTTAAAAAAATGTGTGTTGCCCTTAAAATATCCCCTTTCAATTTTGCCCACTGTTTTTCTACATCTCTCAGCTGTTCCCGTCCCGCTAACTACTCCCTGAGGTATTGACCTATCCTGGCAAAGTTACTCTTCCTAAAGTCTAAGACCCTCACCTTTGAATGGATTCTAACAGCCCTAGTCCTAATACTGAACCACACCATCTGGTGATCACTGGATGCAAAATGATCTCTCACTATAACATCAGAAACACTTTCACCATTGGTAAGCACCAAGTCCAGTATGGCCCCTTCACATGTGGGATCTGTTACCAATTGCTTGAATCCAGGATCTCTTTACTTCTAGATGATACTGCAGCAGGAATGTGCCAATCAACATCTGGCATATTGAAATCCCCTATCAGTAGCACTTCCCCTTTCCTAGCAATGCTGCGTATGTCTTCAATTAACTCTCTGTCCACCTCTTCCTCTTGTGAGGGAGGTCTGTATATCACGCCAATGCAAATAGATTTCTCTTTCCCTCTTTCTAGTTTAACCCACAATGCCTCCTCTCTCCCTTTTAAGCTCTGTAATTCCAAAGCTTTAATAGTATTTTTTACATATAGTGCCACTCCTCCTCCCCTTCTTCCTACCCTGTCCTTTCTGAATAAAGTATATCCAGGTATAGTTACATCCCAGTCATGGTTTTCTGTGAACCATGTTTTTGTATCTGCCACTAAATCGAAGTCGACCACTCCCACCAAAGCTTCAACATCAGGGATCTTTCTTCCCATGCTTCTGGCATTAATACACACTGCTTTCCATATGTTACCCCCGTTACCCATTTCCATAAAGGTATTTAATGTATCACTTAACTGGGGGCTTTCACTTATCTGGGGGCTTTCTTCACCCATCCCCAATGAATCTAGTTTAAAGCCCTCTTCAGTAGATTAGCCAGTCTACTACTGAAGAAGCGTTGACCTTTCTTGGACAGTCTATGAAGTATGTCCATTAACACAATTATAATTCAGATATATGTCCCAACAACATCTGCAGAAGAGGATGAAGTTGATGATTTCTATGAACAAGTACAAGCTGAAACTGACAGAACATGCAAACAAAATATCCTGATAGTCATGGGTAACTGGAATGTAAAAGATAGCAACAAGGAAGGCAAAGTGGTTGGAAAATATGGACTTGGCAACAGAAATTAAGCTGGAAAAAGACTGAGAATTCTGAAAGACCAACACAAGGATGACTGTACACACGAACTTCCCCAATGGATTGTACAAACATCAAATTCACTACATCTGTGGAAGTCAATGATGGAAAAGCTCAATAACATCAACAAAGACAAAACATGTAGCTGACTGTGGTACAGATCACTAACTACTAGTATGCAAACTGAAGCTAAATCTGAAAAAGGGCAAGCCATTCATGAATGTAGCAAAATATGATCTTGAGAATATTCTGGAATTTAAAGACTGTCTGCAAAATTGATTTGCTCGTTTGAATACAAATGACAGAACACTAGAAGAGCAATGGTATGACATCAAAAAAGCTGTGCTCAAAGAAAGTGAGAAGTCTACAAAAGGTGAAAAAGCCAAAATGGCCAAAATGGATGACTGAAGAAATTCTGAAAATTGCCCAGAAACTCAGAGAAGCTAAAGCAAGAGGAGAAAGAGAGGCAATCACAGAACTCAGAGATTTCTAATGTGAAACAAGACAACACAAGGAAAAGTACTACAATGCCGTATGCAAGGAAATAGAATCAGAAACTAATAGAGGAAGGTCAAGATCGGCTTTCCTAAAGCTACATGTGTTAAAGAGAAAATTCCAGCCTCTAATTGGAATGCTACAAAATGCTCAATGATCCATTTTGAATGATGCTGAGAAGATCAAGAAAAGGTGGAAAGAATGTACAGAGTCATTATACCATAAAGATCAAGTGGACCAATGGTCATTTCAGCTTGTATCTTATGATCAGGAACCATTGGTGATGAAAGAAGTTGAAGCAGCATTGAAAACATTATCAAAGAACAAAGCATTGGGCATTGATGGCATTCCCATTGAAATATTATAGCAATCAAATGCAGCTGTTACCATACTTACAAATCTCTGCCAGGAAATTTAGAAGACAACATGCCCTTCCGATGGAAGTTGTGGGGGTGAATACAGTGACAGAATTCAAAATGGCATGGGACAGACACAGTGGATCTCTTTATAGCAACAGGATAAAATCTAAATAAGTATAACATATCTCAACAAACAGTGGTGTCCTACATGGAGCGGTGGGTACACCCCTAAACAAAGGCATGGGGAGGGGTGACCTGCATGGAGTGGCAGGTGAACCTACTCTTGCCACCTTGTTGGGCAGACCAGATGGACCATACTGGTCTTTATCTGATGTCATATACTATGTTACTATGTTACAATGTAACATCATAGCCAACTGACTGGAAAAGATTTGTTTCTACCAATAGTGAAGAAAGATGATCCAACTGATTGTAAAAAATTATTGCACAATCTCTCTGATCCCACATGCCAGCAAACATACCTAGAATGAGAACTGCTCAAAATGTAAGTGGGGTTCAGAAAAGGGCAAGGAATGAGAGACATCATTGTGATGTGAGAAGGATCCTTGAAAAGACAAAAGAAAACCAAAAGGATATCTATTTGTGTTTTATTGACTACAACAAGGCTTTTGACTGTGTAAACCATGAGAAACTCTGGGGCACATTAAGAAGCATGGGTATACCAGAACATCTGATAGTTCTCTTGCACAATCTTTACATTGATCAAGAAGCAACAGTTCAAACGTAACAAGGAGAAACAGGATGGTTTAAAATCAGCAAAGGTATACGACAAGGCTATATACTTTCCCCCTACCTGATTAAATTATATGTAGAACAAATCATCAGAGAAGCAGGACCTCATGAAGACAGTGTGAAGATTGGTGGAAGACTCAACAACCTTCGCTATGCTGATGATACCACAATACTGGCTAAAATTGAAAATGATCTGAAACATTTTCTTCTCAAGATCAAGGAACATAGTCTTAAACTGGGCCTTTATCTCAATGTAACTTGTGACATAGCAAGGCCTTCTAGCCCGGTAGAAACTCCCAAACACCAGGTAGAAAGTGCAGGGCTGCAAGGTAAACAAAGACACATGGCTACTAGTTGTCAGGGAAACCAGGCCGGAGAGAAGGAAACACGCCCCTGCTATCAGCTTAGCAGAGAGTCACGGGGAAACTCTGAACACCTGCTAGGGGGTGGAGCCAGCCCCTACCCAGGAAAGCTGACTCATAAGGAGGCCCCAGCAGGCAGAGAGGGAGGGGAGAGGAAGGAGAATGGAAGCCAGAGTGAACAGGAGGAGAGACAAGCAGTGTCCCCTTTGAGGAAGGAAGGCCAGCTTCCAGTCAGAAGGTGGACAGAGTCTCCAGCTGAGGGAAGGTCAGAGGCTCCGGGTGAGAGACATAGCAGGAGCAGACTAGGCCAGCTGAAGTGTCCTCTGGATTACAAACAGAAAGAAAAGCCAGGAAGGCAGTTGAAATCTGCCTCATACAGGTTCAGTTGGGAACCGCCCACTAGCCACACGCCACGGAGAAAACCTTCCACAGCCAGGTTCCCAGGTAAGCCCAAGGGCTGGGATTACAGGAATCCTTGTGAAGTTAATGACCCAGAAAGCTGGGGCTATGGTACCTGCTTTAAACAGTACTTAAATCCTGAGTGCACTGAAAGGCTGGGGGTTGGAGAAAAGGGCGCGGCTCTAGAAAGGACTGGGCAGACAGTTCCTACCTCAGAGGTGGAACTTATGGACACAGAGCCATCCTGTATGAATCTTCCTACAGAGGAAATGGATTGCACGATTACCCTGGCTGAACAGATAATATCTTTATGCTAGAAACATACTGTGGAGAAAATACAAGCTAACTGTGGAAAAGACAGAGCTGTATGAAACAGTGTGGTGAAGTTAACCTGCTGGAAAAGAAAGGATTTATGCTGCAGTGTGGTTAAGTTTAACCTGCTGGAAAGAAACGTTTGTTTTATGCTGAATGAAGCTATTCTTACTTTGTCCTTTTCTGCCAAAGTGCAATATAATTTTGTGTTACCTTTATCCGTGTGAAGTTCAACCCCGGGAGGGGAAATAAATCCCTTTTGCTTGAAAATATTTCTGAGTCACACTACTCTTCATTTGAACTGGTGATAAACTACATTTCCCTACGAGCACTGCTCCAGGAAGTGGGGAGACATTAGTTTGAAGAAGGAACTTAAACTCCTTAACCCCTACGTGCCTGCGGGTATGGGCAAAGGGAGCAGGATCACAAACTGAAGACAAAGATCCTGACAACTGGCAAAATCAATAAGTTCATCGTTGATGGTGAAGAAATTGAAATAGTAGATAACTTTAACCAGCTTGGATCAATAATCAATAAAGAAATGACAAGCAGTCAAGAAATCTGATGATGCATTGCCCTTGGCAGAATAGAAACATAGAAACATGACGGCAGAAAAAGACCACATAGCCAATCTAGTCTGCCCTTCCATAAAAACCACTACAACAGTCCTTTTTTTTTCCTTTAGAGATTCTCTGTGTTTGTCCCATGCCTTTTTGAATTCAGATACTGTCTTTACCTCTACCATCTCCACTGGGAGACTATTCCACGGATCTACCACTCTTTCCATAAAAAATATTTCCATTTATTACTCCTGAATCTATCCCCTTTCACCCTCATAGAAAAATAGAAACTTGATGGCAGAAAAAAAACACTATGGTTATGAAGGACCTAGACAAGATTCTCATGAGCAGAGATGTCTCTCTCTCCATTTAAAGATTTGACTGTCCAAGCCATGGTATTTTCAATAATGTCATATGGATGTGAAAGTTGGGCAGTGAAAAGATAGACAGGAAGAAAATTGATGCCTTTGAATTATGATGCTGGTGAAGTATATTGTTATATACCATGGACTGCCCGTAGAACAAATCAGTCAATAATAGAAGAGATGAAACCTAAGCTTTCTTTAGAAGCTCAGATGACAAGACTTTACTTTCATACTTTGGACACATAATGCGAAGAGAGAGATCATTAGAGAAAGACGACATAATTGGCAAGGTTGAAGGTTAATGCAAAAGAGGAAGACCAACAATGAGATGGATCAATAAAATAACAGCATCTATGGATACTACTCTATCAACAATGGACTGCTTGACTGAAGACCAAACAGTTTAGAACAACTATCCAGAGGGTCGCCATGAGTAGACGCCAACTAGATGGAACTTAACACAACAAAGTATGGGCTAAGTCCAATAACTTAAAAGTCTAATAACTCTTCAGACAAGCCCTTTGACTGTTTAGCATCCAAGAAGAAGCAAAGTTAAGAAGGCTCAAGAAAATAATAAACCTTATTTTGATTTCATCACACATTTTCATGGAAATTTGAACTGAAAGTTTGCTCCCAAGGCAGTAACTTCAAACGGTAAAGAGGATTTTTTTTCTTTCTCTCATGCATCCATTTATAGACATCTGTAAAGATCTGTATCTTACCACCCAAAAGCATAACATCCACCTTTTTAAAATATAAATGCAACACAGCTTCTTTATCTTGCAGGAAAATAAAACATGTCCAAAACAGGCAGTCAATCTGACTTCCATCTTCTCTTGTGTTTTCTACAATATGTCTGTCAAGCCAGCCAAATCCAGACTATCAGATGAGACATAAACTAGGGAGGTTTCCAACCTCTGTTATCCACCAGAAGAACTAAAGAGTAGATAATATATTTTCTGAAGTGGGGGTAAACCCGCCTCAGGATAGTTTAACACTTCCTTGAGAAACCTAGAGAAAAGATCTCTAGGATTCATCAATGGCATTTGAAGACAATTTAAAATATGATGATTCATGATTCTGTTGATTCTCCAAATTCACAGTCTTCCTCTGAAAAATCAACCTGTCCTGAGATATGCTGCCCTATACTTTCTCTGATTGCTTAATAGAGAATTGGAAAGTCATCACTTCCTCTTGTTAGTTGGCCAGCCAAAGGTCCAAAGTCTCAATTTTTGCTATATTCTTTGAAGTATTATGAATAAAGCCAGCACATACCTTGTAAACAGTTACCAGTGCCATCCACATGGAATCTAGAGTCATTTCCTGGGGATGAATCAGTGGAGGCACAGGCAAAGTTGCAATATGTGAAGAAATGTTATTGCTGACTGGACCCCACTCCTGCACCTTGACTCTGGAATTCCTCCACAGAAGAAGGGGGGGACCATCCCCCCCACCCCGATGGAATTCCCAGCACATGCGACGCAAAGGCCCTTATCAGCCAAATGATCCAGAATCACCACGAAGGCTTCAGTGCCAGACTGCACCGCTGCCTATTCTGACGGACTCTGAAGAATATCAGGACCCATTAGGCTGAGCGAAATTTCGCTCCCCAAGTTGGGGCTCTTCCCCACCCTGACAGCAAGTATGCCTGAAACAGACTTTGGCATTGTGAAGTTGTTCAAAGTTTGCTGCCCCATCGCATGAGCTATGGACTTCTCGGGGAGATCACCCTTTGGCTTAGCTTTGCACTTCAGCATCACAAGCAGAACTTACGTAAGAAGACCAGAGGAAATAAGCCAGAGTTGAGCAGCAAAGCAAATCACGTCCTACTTGGCTGCTATCTTGGAGGCCCCCCACCCCCCTCCATTCTAAAACAATTTCAAAAGAAAAAAATACAATTATATAGTCACTCTTTTCTCCCACCAAACAGCCATGTTTTCACCTTCTTTCTAAATAACATAAGATGTTTTATTATGAATAGCTAAAGGAAGCATATTCCAGAAATGTGGGCCTTGAACAACAAAGGTTCTCTGGATCTTATATTGCAAATGGATCCCTCTAGGAATATAATGCCTTCCAAAGAAAGTGACCTAAAGCAGACTGCAAAGTTTGAAAAAGGATAGATGAAGTACTTTCCTCCTGAAGTTGAAAATATTGCCGTTTATTCTCTATTTAGCAAACTAAACTCAGTTCAGCTGAGCAGTCAAGGCTATACCAAACTGTCAGAATTTAAACATGTTTGATGCATTTAGAGGGCATCAGTAAAAGACACTGAAGATAAGAAGTGTATGTCTTGGGGGGGGGGGGAGGGAGGTAGTGGGGAGATACTCTAGGTGTTTGAGTGAGCATGGGAGCTTATATGCTCATCTCTCCAGTATGGTAGAGGACCAAAAACAAGAACTGGTAAACTAACCTGAAAACTAAGATAAACAGAAAAAGAATAATGTTGTTAAGTGCCATCAAGTCAGTGCCGACTCATGGTGATCCTCTTGATAGTTGTCCTAAATTGCATTCGGTCTTCAGTCAGGCGGCTCACTGTTGACAGTGGCACTCATAGCTCCTGTTATTGTATCGATCCATCTCATTGCTGGCCTTCCTCTTTTGCATTGACCTTCTATCTTGCCAAGCAGGAAGTCTTTCTCTAATGATCTCTCTCAATAATAAGAACTGAAAAAACTCTCCTTCTGTTCTAGTGCCAGTCTCACTGTCCTGCCATATCTGTCATGACCTGCTCCCTTGTTACCAGCCAGTCCTACTCCTGAGATTGGAACCACAACAACCATATGGCAGCAGTCACAAAATCCAGCTCTTCTCCTGTTTTTGTTTCCAGTAGGCGCGTTTAAGACCACATGGCAAAGATTTTATAAAAGGAGAGAAAACAATGAAATTAACCCAAAAAGGAAAAAAAGACAGATCTCCTTTTCCTTTCCCTCTATGTGCTGCTGCTGCCTGCATCACTGTGTCGGCAGTGCTTTTGTGGCTTGCCTCACTGCTGCCCTCCACCCCTCTCCTACTGATCTGAGTGCTTTATGCCAGCTTCTAGCTGATTGGCTCAGTGACTCACGTGCTTTAACTCTTTCTGGGCGGGCCACTCTTCATCATCCTCCTGCTTTACACCTTTGTGAGCATAGTGCTTAGGCTTGTCATTGCATTATGTTTACCGTCCTTAAATGCCATGCTGATTTGTTGCCACCCTTCTAGTTGCATGACTCTGTGACCACTGTGCTTTGGCTGTTTCTGGGCCACTCCTCTTCATCATCCTTATATTTTGCATTTGTCTAGGTGCCTTTAGCTTATTCTTATACTCCTCTTTGGGTGACATGCAGTACCTGGCATAGTGGGGGGACATTTCCAGCTTACCACAATCAATGAGCTTTGAGCTCTCTCTTCAATGTTCTTTCCAAATTTTGATTATACTTGTTTGGAGTTTCAAGCTGGGGAGTGCAGCTATATTATAGTCTTGAATAAAAATGGTATTTCTATCAGGAGGGCTGAACATGGAATATTGATGGAGAAAGGGGACACCTACCAACCAGCCTGATAGGTATAATGGGGTGACAGACTGACCTCACCATCTACTATCCTCCATTACTGTAAATGTCAACTATCTGTCTTCAACCACAGCCATTAGCCTTTCATTACAGGGCCTTCCAGCCTATCTTGCTTCTGTGTTTGTCTTCTTCAGCCTCACCGATTGTACCCTCTGATTCTTCTTTATGTGCTCTGGCATGACATCTAACTAAGCACTCCATGAATGCCTCCTCCTTCCACTGTACTTTAGGTTCCTTTGCTGGGACCAGTCTTCAGTGCCAAGATTCTAACTTACAGACACACAGCTTAGCTGACCCCACTCCTGTGGTCTGGGTTCCTGCCACCTCCTCTGCTGGTACACTGGTTCTTCTCTGCTATTTTAGGGCCTTCCAACTAATCTATGTGCTGTGATGATTCTCCTGGTATAATTTAGGACTTTTCAGACAATCTGATGCTGTGCTGTATTCTTCCTCCTGGCATGATTTCATGTCATCTAGGCATTCTGGGTGCTGTGCTGTGCTTTGCTTATCTTCTTGGCATAATGGAGGGTCTTGCAGCTGATCTGGGTGTTGAGATGGTCTCCTTACCATTTTTCTCCTCTACCAATTGTATTGAAGTGCCGTCCTCTATTATCTTGAGGCGTTCATTGTCCTCTTTATATGACTTTGCCCTTCTGGTTTCTGGTACTCGCCCTGTCAGTGCCCCTCTTCTGGTGCCCCTGGGGATTTTGTGACACTCTGAAACTTGATAGCATCTACAAGCACTACAAGCCTTCAAAACAGGTTTGACTGAAAATAGATAACAAACCTGTTATACTGCAAAATAAATGTGTCCCCTGTAGTCTTTAATGGTGACAAATGGAATGAACAAACAATTGCTTTGGTTCTGAAAGACTAACCAAACATGTATAATTTGACAAACAAAAATGAACCCGAAAATCTTTGACACTCAGATGCCTAGAACTTGCAACAGATTTTATGCTGATGATCATAGATTGCAATGAGGTTGGCTTAGCTTTTTACCATATTTGGCTTAGTTTCTTACCATATTTGATATACCACCATTCTCAAAACTGCATCAGAGTGATTTACTGTCAGCATTGCTAAAAGACATATTAACAAAAGTCAGGCCAGCGCTGCTAAACAAGAAAAAAAAGGGACCCACACCAGACATAACATCAACTTTTCTTCATGAAACAAAGGAGTAAACAGAAGTTAAAGAAACAAGGTTACTCTTCTGGGGTCTACGCCCCTTAAAAAGCCTGGCTATAGAATAGTGTTTTCAAGCCCTTTTTAAATTTAACATATGAACTCTCAGTCCACAATAAGTTGGAAGAGAATTTCATAGTGAGGAGGCCAAATAAAAAAATGCTGCCTTTCACAAACCCTCTTAGCAATCTCTTGATACTGCAGGGAGGCAACATCAATTCTGATTAACTCAGATAAATAGGCACTAAATCATGATAGCAGTTGGTTAGAAAATGTGGAGGGTAATTTAATAGCAAGTTTCCTAAGTCAGGAAGCCAAGTAAATGCCTATGGTAAGCCTATTTTATAAGGACACAAGATTGCTTGATGTTGGACTAACACTACAACCACAATACTTTGCTTAACAGAATTAATAAACTTTTTATGGGCAATGAAGTCCCACTAAGGAGTGCGTACAGTCTCAATGAACTTTCCGGCAGTCAGCTCCTATATAAAGAGTAATGGGCTGTTCTTTTAATAAAGCAATTTAGGGAAGTATTACTGTCAGCTGGTTGTCTTAATATGTTTTGTCACTTTATAAAAGCTAAATCTGCTTCTTTTTAATATGTAGAGTTTACCCTGAACATAAATAAAATGAGAATGTTCTCTTTTTTGGCACCCTCTCTATTTATGGGAGCTGTCGAGCTGTTGGTTATGTCCTTGTGCATTAGAGGCAGACATGTGGGTTGTCTTGCTAGAAAATATAGCTTCTACAAATCAGTTTCTTTTTAATAGCCACTCGATCAGACACAAACAATAAAAGTCTTGGGAGAAATGTTTCAGGATGCTGGACGTAATGTACCCCAAATATATTTTCCCATCAGTCTGTATAGAAAAATAGATCTGGATGAACAGAACAAGTCTTCTGAGAATCAGAGTTAAGGCACTTCTATGTCTATAACTACAGAGTATTTTCAGTGATTAGGATGAAGGGAACAATATGGCCAACATACACTCCAATGAGCTATCAAAGGCTCAAAGGTGGAGTACAGGAAGGACTAGACTAGCCTCTAATCATGCAACAGTGGTGGGTATGGACATGCATCCCTTAGGCCAGAATAAAATCTGTGCTACCCCAGAGTTGGAGCTTTTGACCTCCTGCTCCTTCACCAGAGAAGACCCTGTCTGCAAATGAATAAGACAAATGCCACATTTGTTTCCTATGCCCAACCCAAAGAAACACCTCAAAAAGGGGCCAGGAAGACAAATGCAATCAGATAATGCAGCCACCAGGAAGCACAAGTCCTCTTACTATTAGTGAAATGGTTGGCAATTGCATGACTCACTGAGTTTAACACAAATCACAGAACAATAAATGGCAACCAGAAGCAGCAGATACAAACAGAGAATCATGCAATGGAAACTGCATCGGCTGAACCCCTAAAGGGGTGCTGCACAGTCACACATAAGGATATAAGAAATGCCATACTGGCTTAGATCAAGACCCATCTAGCCCAATAGGCCAGAGATACAGTGATAAAACCGTCGTGCTTAATAAAGGCACAATTGCATTATCCTCTGGTGAAGATCAATCATAATGCAAGCCGTATGAGAAACCAACAGCCAACAATCACTTTACGTGGAATATCCTCGATCATTACAATCTGAGAATATTCAGAAAATGACAATACCAACTACTTGAAGATATGAGAGAAAACACAGTAATTAGCCTAAAGATCTTATCACCACCTCTGAAGAATGATAAATGACCAGGGACATACTGACACAGGACAACAAAAGAATGAATAGAGCACAGACTGCATATATGCTATCTTAGTTTTGGACACCAATGGGAGCATTGCAAGACGTGATAGAGAGCTCTGACTATATCAGAAGAGCCACAAAGTAAGAATTATAGAGAATAAAAAGGTTATGATCACCTGGGATCATAACCAATCGATAAAAAGCTGGATGCAAGGAAGCCAGGCATAATGGTAAAGAAGAAAAACACCAGAATGGCACTGAGAGGTGTCAGTCCAAAGTGAAGTACTCTGTGAATTTCATTGAGAGGGAGAAGAACTTCAAGTATCAAGAAATGCAGTCAGGGACCAAGAAAATGTGACAAAAAGATACTGAGTTATTTCCGATCATGGTGTGTGCCACAGGCTTAATCATGAAGAATTTCCAAGCACACCTTGATAAATTACTCATACATATTACATCTTAGGAACTCCAGAAGGATCTCGGCAATATAAAGTGACCTGGATAGTTCCATGAAGGGCAAGAAGTAGAGTTAAAAACATTGTAGAGAATTTTATTTATTTGTTTGTAACATTTGGCGCAAAAACTGGCATCATAGCGGTTTACAATAAAATCAGTACTCGGTAGAACATAAAATAGACATACATCACCAGGGCTGGCCCAAGGGTTTTTGCCACTCCTGGCAGAAGCCCCAGTTGTGCTGCTCCTCCCCCCATGCAGAGCCACGCCGCCACCACAGGCTGCTACCGATTTAGGCAGGGGGGAGGTGGATCAGTGAGGCTCAGCGGCAGTGGCAGACCATGTGCTTCGGCACACATGGCCTGCCACTTCTGACTACCCTCTGACACAAATGTCCAGTGTATCCTTATACATAATTTACAATAGGTTCTGCATTCAGTTGTTGAATGGATTGTCTAAGGGAGTGCACTATGACATTAGCAAAGAGATTTACATGTGTATGGGAGCAAAAAACTGAACACTTTAGATGCTGAAACCCACAGACACTGGTTTAGAAAATGTACCTATTAGTCTTGAAGGACTACAAAGGGGGATTGCTACGTCTGGAGAGAGATCTGCAATTGTAAGTATTTACTTCTGGGAATTTTTCTAAATCTTGGGGAAAAGGGAATTCTTTAGATTAAAGCTGATTAATTTGTGAACCCAGTGTATTTGTTAAATCAGTCAGGGCCTAGTAGCAGCAAAGAGTTTTCAGTTTAAATGTAAAACACAGCAGAGAGCTCTCCTGTTAAATTTAGAACTCAGCAGAAGCTTCCAGTTTAAATGTAATACTCAGTCAGGATCTAGTAGCAGCAAGGTGCTTTCAGTTTAAATTTAAAACACAGAAGAGAGCTTTCTGGTTAAATTCAGAACCAAAGACTCCCTCCATCCATGCAAGGGCTATGAGACTCTCCCTGGAGATTGGTCACAGATTATCTTAGAAGCACAGGACAGGGTACTGTTTAGCAGCCAGCTTTTAATAAGTCGTCTTTCCCTCCCTCCTTCCCTCCCTCCCCGACACCCACCCAGCCCTGGGATAATCGTAGCTTTATAGGTGCTTACATTTCTTAAAGGAAAGGAGGTGCAATATTCACTCTCAGGTGCAGCTGTTTATTCTCATCAGCATACATTAAGGACCTGAGATTAATTAAACTTCAGGTGAACAAAGTACATTAAACATATTAGGTATAGTTTTATTAGTATAAGTATCCCCAGCAACCCTTAGTAAGTAAAGAACTTAAATATCTAAACACAACCTTAAAACGAAGATGCAGACAGCAGTCCAACAGTGAGATGGGGGCTTTCCCTTCTTTTCCATTGAGTGCCACATGTATGATTTTCTCCCAGTTGGTGAGGGGTCTTACATGTGCACAAGGTGCAAGGAGCTGTTTGCTCTCAGGGAAAGAGTCCGATCTCTGGAGGCAAGAGTAGCAGACTTGGAAGACAGAGAGGTACATAGATGAGACCTACTTGGATATAGTCCTGAAGTCCCACCTCCATTCTAGCAGCATTCCTGTTGCCATGGAGGAAAGAGGTCAGGTGACAGGAGAGCATCACCCTGGTGTGGCAGGAAGTAATCCTATAGCTAGGACCTGTCCTCCAGGTGATGTAAAACTCTCGCACTGAGGAAGTTTCTCCAAGCCCATGAGGGAAGGGTTAGGACAGCCGTTATAGTTGGTGATTCGATCATTAGGAATGTAGATAGCTGGGTGACTGGTGGACGTGAGGATCACCTGGTAACATGCCTGCATGGTGCAAAGGCAGCAGACCTCACGTGCCACCTAGATAAGGTTTAGATAGTGCTGCTGTCTAGGTACATGTCAGTACGAATAACATAGGAAAATGTGGTAGGGAGGTTCTGGAGGCTAAATTTAGGCTTTTAGGTAGGAAGTTGAAATACAGAACTTCCAGGGTAGTGTTCTCCGAAATGCTTCCCGTTCCATGCGCAGGACCGAAAAGGCAGGCAGAGGTCCGGAGTCTCAATGCATGGATAAGACAATGGTGCAAGGATGAGGCTTTTGGATTTGTTAGGAACTGGGGAACATTCTGGGTAATGGAGGGGCTCTTCCGAAGGGATTGGCTTTACCTTAACCAGGATGGAACCGGGCTGCTGGCATTAACCTTTAAAAAGGAAATAGAGCAACTTTTAAGCTAGATAATAGGAGAGAGCTGACAAGTCGCCAAAGAGCACATGGCTCAGAACAATGTGTCCTTGAAGAATACTGCCAAAAGAATGAAGTTAGGGCACATCAGCAGAGAGGTTCCAATAAAGACAAAGGTAGCCCAAATGCCCTTCAGTACAGAGCAGACAGACCTTA
The DNA here is from genome assembly GCA_033557465.1 of Ichthyophis bannanicus. Classification (NCBI taxonomy): domain Eukaryota; kingdom Metazoa; phylum Chordata; class Amphibia; order Gymnophiona; family Ichthyophiidae; genus Ichthyophis; species Ichthyophis bannanicus. The sequence goes on from CM066032.1 coordinate 1,151,655,905, forward strand.
AAGATTCCAAATTACCCCTGCCTACCAATAACCAGATTAATATGAATAAAATACAGTCTCTAAAATGCTTGTGTGCAAATGCTAGAAATCTAAAAAATAAGATGGGAGAGTTAGAATATATAGCACTAAATGAGAAGTTAGATATGATTGGTATCTCAGCGACATGGTGGAAGGAGGACAACCAGTGGGACACTGTGAAACCCGGGTACAAACTATATCGTAATGATAGAGCTGATCAAATTGGTGGAGGGGTCGCACTCTATGTTAGAGAGGGCATTGAGTCACAAAGGATTAAAATTTTGTAGGAAACAAAATTTGCTGTAGAATCTCTATGGATTGAAATTCCATGTAAAAAGGGGAAGGCAATGGCAGTGAGGTGGTACTATCGACCGCCTGGCCAGAATGAACAAATGGATGAAGAAATGCTCAAAGAAATCAGGGAAACTAAAAAGTTACAGAACAGTAATAATAATGGGTGATTTCAATTACCCCGGTATTGACTAGGTCACTAGGTCAGTGTCACAGCAGGACATGCTAGGAAGATAAAGTTTCTAGATGAAATAAATGACTGCTTCTTGGTGCAACTGGTTCATGAACCAACCAGAGAGGAAGCCATTTTGGACTTAGTCCTTAGTGGAACACCAGATCTGGTGCAAGAGACAAGGGTGTTGGGGCCACTTGGCAATAGTGATCATAGCATGATCGTGTTTGATTTAATTAATGGAGGAGGGATGATAAGGAAATCCACAATACTACCTTTTAACTTTCAAAAGGGAGATTATGATAAAATGAGGAAAATAGTTAAGAAAAAACTAAAAGGAGCAGTTATATCAAGCTTGGGTGCTGTTTAAAAATACTATCTTGGAAGCCCAGACCAGCTGTATTCCACGCTTTAAGAAAAGTGGACTGAAGTCCAAAAAACTGCCAGCATTGTTTAAAAGTGAGGTCAGAGAGGCTGTTGCTGAAAAAGCATCTTTCAGGAAATGGAAAAAAGAGCCAAATGACTGGAAACAGCACAACTACTGGCAAGTTAAATGAAAGGCATTCATAAGGCAGGCAAAGAGAGAATTTGAGAAGAAACTTGCTGTGGAAGCAAAAATGCGTAATAAAGACTTTTTCAAGTACATTGGTAGCAAAAAACCTGTGAGAGAGTCAGTTGGACCATTAGATGATAGAGACGTAAAAGGGGCAGTAAGAGGGGACAAGGCTATAGCAGAGAGACTGAATTAATTATTTGATATTGCAGAAGAATTGAAAGAAATATCGATACAACGGGAAGATGTATGACAACCATTTGATAAACTGAAGAGTAGCAAATCACTTGGACCGGATGGTATACATCCAAGGGTGTTGAAAGAACTGAAATATGAGATTGCAGACCTGCTATTAGTAATCTGTGGACTATCATTAAAATCATCTGTAATACCTGAAGATTGGAGAATGGCCAATGTAACGCCAATTTTAAAAAGGGTTCTAGGGGTGATCCGGGAAACTACAGACCGGTGAGCCTGACGTCAGTACTGGGAAAAATGGTAGAAACCATCATAAAGAACAAAATTTCTCAACATGTAGATAGTCACGGATTAATGGGAGACAGCCAACATAGCTTTAGATAGCGAAGATCTTGTCTTACTCATTTGTTATGTTTTTTTGAAGGTGTGAATAAACAGGTAGACAAAAGTGAGTCAGTTGAGATAGTGTATCTGGACTTTCAGAAAGCCTTTGATAAAGTCCCTCATCAGAGACTTTTGGCAAAACTAAAGAATCATGGGATAGGAGGCAGTGTATTATTGTGGACCAGGAACTATTTGAAATATAGAAAGCAGAGGGTAGGGCTAAATGGCCAATTTTTCCAATGGAAAAAGGTGAATAGTGGAGTACCGCAGGGATCTGTGCTGGGTCCACTGATTTTTGACATATTCATAACTGATCTGGAAAGGGAGTAACGAGTGAGGTTATCAAATTTGCAGATGGCATGAAACTATTTAAAGTTGTTAAAACCCAAGAGGATTGTGGAAAATTGCAAGAGGATCTTGATAAATTGAAAGACTGGGCATCCAAATGGCAGATGAAATTTAATGTGGACAAGTGCAAAGTTATGCACCTAGGAAAGAACCACCCAAACTATGGTTACATGATGCAAGGTTCCACATTGGGAACCACCACCCAGGAAACGTTTTAGGCGTCATTGTGTATAACATGTTAAAACCCTCCGTCCAGTGTGCAGTGGCAGCCAAGAGAGCAAATAGAATGCTAGGTACCATAAGGAAAGGGATGGAAAATAAAACAAAGGATATTATAATGCTTCTGTATCATTCCCTGGTGCGACCGCACCTTGAATATTGTGTGCAATTCTGGTCACCGTATGAAATGGATATAGCATTAGAAAAGGTACAGAGAAGAGCCACCCAAATGGTAAAGGGGATGGAAGGATACTCCTATGAAGAGAGGCTAAAAAGGTTAGAGCTCTTCAACCTGGAAAAGAGACGGCTCAGAGGAGATGATATAGAGGTCTATAAATTAATGAATAGAATGGAACTGGTAAACGTAGATCGTAGATACATCATCAGAATATAAAAAGACTAGGGACGCGCAATGAAGCTACAGGGTAACCTATTTAAGACTAATAAGAGAAAATATTTTTTCACTCAATGTATAATCAAACTCTAGAATTTGTTACCAGAGGATGTAGTAAAAGCTTTTAGTGTAGCTGGGTTTAAAAAAGGTTTGGATAAGTTCCTGGAGGAAACGTCCATAAACCATTATTAAAAGGGACTCAGGATATCACTGCTTGACCCAATACAAGCATTGAGGAACCTGTGTCTTTTAGGGAGACTGCTAGGTACTTATGACCTAGATTGGCCACTGTTGGAAACAGGATACTGGGCTTGATGGACCTTGGTCTGACCCAGTATGGCATATCTTATGTTCTTATGACCCTATTACTAATGTGCAGTAAGCAGTTGCTGCACGAGTCAGAATGCATTAACTGTTAGCACATGGCCACAGTAACCATTACCATGCTGGCATGACAGTTAACGCATACTAATTCACATGCTAAATGCATGCCATGCTGTGGTGCAGGAATTTTACCACAAGCTGTCACTGTTACAGTTAGGATGGACACACTTACCACCTCCTAAACAGGAAACAGTAACTGCATCTGTGCTAGTTATCAATACACATGAAGGCACATTTTAGAAAGGTTACCCAAATGCAATCTGGAACGTCCAAGCCAGAGCTTTACTAAATATTGCATGCACTTCCATGTTCAAGCATAATTTCACAAATGTGTGGCATGCCCGATATGAATGTCTGCAGAGACATCTATATAGACGTTTCTAGTATTGTATTTAATATTGGGGACATCTAAGAGATGCAACAATGGTACAAACTCAAAACAAGTTTCGCGAACACACACAACATAATCAATGTGATTGTGGAGAGTACTGAGGATAGTGAAGTGCCAACTTCTCTACACACCCCAGAGATTTTACTGCCGAAATGAGCAATTTGCCAGTGCCTATTTATTTCTGAAGCAGATCTAAGTTTGAACGTGGGCATCCCAAAGGCTTCTAAGATTGATCGGGGATGAATATGTCTGTAGCTTCATCAGAGACATGTCTCTATCACTGCCCCTACCTATTTAGATTGTGGTGGAGACGTCTAAAAAATTTGTTTGTGAAATGGCTCTGTAAATGTCTCTGTGAGATTAGACAGGTGAGATTAGATTCAGTGCTTTGCTAGCATGTCATAAGTGGTCTAGACCCTATAGACAGAATGGCCTGAACTTATCATGGTCTCATCATCTACTCTTCTTTGCAAGGTCAGTACATGTAAGTGAAGAATGAAACTTATCACAAGCCTCCTCCTCATGGCTCATGACATTAGTTCCATTCCAAGCCCCCCTCCCCATCAGCTATTTGCAGTTCAAGCCCCCTTCCACTCAGCCCATTTCCATTTCAAGCCCCCGCCCCCGTTCCCATCCGCTATTTGCAGTTCAAGTCCCCCCTTCCACTCAGCCCATTACCAGTCCTAGCCCCCCCCCATAGCCTATTACCAGTTCTAAGCCCCCCATCAGCCCACTTCCAGTCCTAACCCCTCATCACCCCATTTTCAGTCTTAGCCCACCCATAGCCCATTACCAGTCCTAACCCCCCATCAGCCCATTTATAATCCTAGCTCCCTCCCCTCACAGCCCTCCAATCTCAGCACCACCCAACAGCCCATTTCCAGTCCTATCCTAGCACCTCCATCAGCCAATATCTAGTCCTAGCCCCCCATCAGCCCCTTTCCAGTCCTAGCCCCCCCATAGCCCATTACCAGTCCTAACCCCCCAACAGCCCATTTCCAGTCCTAGCCCCCCATAGCCCATTACCAGTCCTAACCCCCCATCAGCTCATTTCCAGTCCTAGCCCCCCATAGCTCATTTCCAGTCCTAGCCCCCCATAGCCCATTACCAGTCCTAACCCCCCCCATCAGCCCATTTCCAGTCCTAACCCCCCCATCAGCCCATTTCCAGTCCTTCCCCCCATCAGCCCATTACCAGTCCTAACCCCCCCCCCCCCGTCAGCCCAGTGAAACTTTAAAAGAAAAAACTAACTTGATGCTGCTGCTGCCCTGGCAGTGGCAGAATCAAGTGTATCCCACGGGGCCCCCGCCCACCCAATAGAGCCCTCCCTCCTGTCCAGCAGAGCCCTCCATCGATCAGTCTCCTCAGCGTGGCTTTCAGAGCCGTGAAGGGAGGGTTTCCCTCTTGTGGTTCTGTTAAGCCGGCCGGGGCTGATAGGAAACAGGAAATACCCCTTCGCGGCTCTGAAAACCATGCCGAGGAGAATGATCGAGGGAGGGCTCTGTTGGGCGGGCGGGGGCCCCGCGGTAGACACTTGATTCTGATGCTGCCAGGTCGGCAGTGGAAGCAGCAGCAGCAGCAAGTTAGTTTTTTCTTTTAAAGTTTTCCTGGACTGATGGGCAGAATGTTGTTTGCACAGGGCCCCCTGAAACACGGGGCCCTGTGCAAACAACATTCTTGCTCAGTGGATGGGCCGGCCCTGTCCATATGGTGCCTGCATTCAAATTGGCAAAAAATGAAAGCCAGAATTTAGGATTGCCCTCAATCATTTCAATCTGCTGAACAATAAGGAAAACTGAGAATATGAAGTACGATCAAAAAGTATTAAGACTTGTATAAAAACACAAGTGGTATTGACATTGCTCCTTGGGCTTTCTTGGGTCTGGGAGATCTTGGAGTCTTCCATTGTGAAGATTGAGCCTTAGTTTCCCGGTAATAACCATAAATCCATGATTCATCGCCAGTAATAATCTTTTTTATGAAATCTGAGTCATTTTCAATGCATTCCAATAACTCCCTGGCTGCAGACAGTTCATTTTCTTTTTGGTCAGGGGACAGGAGTTTTGGCATGAATTTTGCAGACACACATCGACAGTAAGAATGGACTCTACTGACCCGAAACTGATGTCCATGTCCTCAGCAAGCTCATGATAGTCAATCAATGATTTGAGTGTATTGCAGCATGCACTGCTTCAACTTTGTTTTCATTCCGGCTGGTGGATGGTCTTCTAGAATGTTCATCACTGTAAACACTTTGGCAGCCCTCTTGTAAACGTTTGTACTAGTAAAACTCGAGCATGACTCATGCATTCATCACCGTACATTTGCTGTAGTTTGTCATAAGTCTCTTTGCATGAATCTTCAAGGGGGTTGTTTACTAAATGGTGGTAGTGAACTCCATACGATATCGGAGCTGCAGCCCCATTGATTTCAATGGGGTCACGACTCTGATATCGCACGGAGTCCACTATTGCCATTTAGTAAACACCCCCCTCCTCCCGAGTTTCTGACAGAATTTAATGCAAATTCGCCATTCAGTTTTTTCACATCGTAAATCTGATGAACTGCTTTTACACTATACCAAACATCACGTGGTTAAAAAAATATATAGATTTGATGCAGTCACGATACACTCTGCACATGCAGGGCACATAACTAGGTCGCTGCATGCTTAATAGTATCGTGGTGCGACATATTGTTATATAGCTACACAACAAGTCTCGTTACATTTTGATCACACCTTGTATGAAAATACCTCTATATTGCCCCGTGGTACAACCACACCTCATGTTTTGTATGCAATTCTGAACTCTGCATCTCAAAAAAGATATAATGGAATTAGAAAAGATACAGAGAAGATCAGCCAAAATGATACAGTCCTGTGAGGAAAGCCTAAAGAGGTTCTTCAGCTAGCTGGTAGGGATGACGGATAAATGTATTGTAGCTTTAAAAAATGTTGAAATATGTTTTACTGATCTTTTCAATTGACCTTTCTCTTGGCAATAAAAAGTTCATGTCAAACTTGTCTGTCCATTTACCATCACACTCCTCAGGTGTGGAGGGACAGGCACTAGTTCTGATAGCTAAATGGATGCCTCACACATCCGTGTACTGTGTGTCTCTTGATTAGTAAGTTTTTGCTTGACTTCCGTCTGTTTTGTGTGTGACTCCTTTTGTTTGTGGACTCCTAGACTGGGGATTATAAGATGAGAATTTTGTTCTCTTTCCCTACATTCCATTTGAGTTGTAATTGGTTTGAATTATTCATATTTTTATTTTTATTTAGTTATTGCATTTATATCCACCCATCTTTACACTCCTGGGTAGTAAATAATTCCTCATGCACAGCTAAAACACAGTTAATAGTAAACAAAACAAAGGGGCCTTTTTATTAAAGTGCGCTGGGGTTTTGGAACTAAAATGCTTCTGGAGCAAAAACAATTATGTAGTAGGTTCAACAGCTGTATGCTAACTCCCAGGGGTGTGTCCAGGATGTTCCCAGCAATTGCCGTATTTGAACGGTACATTAACGTGCCTCAAGACGTGTATAATTTATACTCTGCCTATTGAGGTGACCTTAGGTGAACTTGTGCTAATTACAAGGGTCACAGTTAGCATGCAGTGTTTACCCCACATGCTAATTGCGCAGAGCTCACCACGCCCACTCTTCACCCCAAACACTCAATGGACAGTTAGCGTGGAAATTCAGCCATTCTAAGTGTCATGGCCCCGCACTATCAAAGTTAATCAGTAATATTAAAAGCTAGCTTAAATAAATGAGCTTTTGTTTGTTTCCCAACAAAATAATTCTTGGATTTTGCATTACTGCACATTATAGAGTAAAAGAATGATTGCCCTGGAAGACTTATGTACATCTTTATTGCATATGTCTAATCAAGCATTAGTGCAGTATGGACGTTAACACTGAGGGCATGAGAAATCCCCATTTTCACCTACAAGCCTACAACAAGAAGCATACAAGATCATTCCGAGGCGCGGATAGCAGGGATGGACATCCCGCTGGGACATCCACCCCCACTATTCAGGTCCTCTTCTGACCTCGACTAACTTCCCCGCATGTTATACAGGGAAGTTAGGCAGGCGGAGCAGGGATGGCGTTATGACGGGCAGTGGGCGTTCGGCGGGCCGGACATACAGGGCCAATTCCAATGTCGGTCCTGTACATCCAGGGCCTCTGAGGTGGAATACGTTCCCCTAGTCAGAGGGGGATGGTGGGCCCAGCCATTGGAGAAGGTAAGAGGGGGGTTAGGCTGTGGGGAATGAACTGTTTGGTCCGGCAGCCGGTGATCGTGGCTTTTGAATGGAGCCGCAGTGCCATGGCAAACAGATAGCATGGCTCTGTGACTCTATTCAAAAGCCCTGACTGAGTTATCCAAGAAAAGCCTCTATGTGCAGGCTGACCTGAATTGGGGTCCTGGCCTGCACGTACAGGCCTGGACGCAATTCTAAACCCACGGGGCTAGATGTGCCCCGCGGGATCAGAATCCCGGCTAACTCTGTGCGTCTGGTTCCGACCGGATGCACAGAGGGCTGGGACATCCACAACTGAATCAGGCCCATACTGTATAATATGATTTACACTATTCACATCATGCTTCCTGCTTATCCAAACAAATTCTAATCTTGAGTATCCTAAGCAGACATGTAATCAGATAGGATACTTTGCTTAGTAGATGTGCATCATGGCAGCAGCCAGAAAATGTAACTACCACATTCATCTTTAGTTGTTACCCTCTGTGGTGCATGTTTAAGCAGCAGATAGCATACACTGAGCGCATTAACCGATAACACAGGGAAACTGCAGATCTGTGCTATTTGTAGAAACCATGTTATCTGTACGAGTTGGCGGGATGCGGACAGAAAGTGAGAATGTCTGCAATGCACGGTTACCGTGGGAACCAACAATGTGTGGTAACCGTCAAAGTTGCAGTCAGCATGAGTGCTCATGATGCCACCTCAATGAGTACTGCTGGGCCATGCTCCCTGCAATTTCTTTGCTGTACACGCCCCAAACAGATAACTCATGGCTTTTGTAGCTAATGCAGCACTATCTGCACTTTTTTGCTGCGTCAACTGCAAAAGCCTAATGAGCTTTAGTAAACAGACCCCTCCCCCCCATGTGTGGCATGAAGATGTGGCGCGAGTTGGGAGAAGCTAGCCCAGGACTGCCTGCTAAAGTCAGGAGACGCTGAGTGGGAATTGCTGTCAGCTGCATACCTGGCTGGAATAGAGCTCCTCTCTCCTGCTGCGACTGAGGATAAGAGCCACCTGGTACCGCGGGACGCGGACGCAGTGCGTGTCTGAAGGGGCATGGCTCAAGGGGCAGGTTAGGCCCCTTGTGAGCCCCTTAGGAGCACCTGGGAGCTTCTGGGAAGTTTCTTTGCCTCCCGTGTCTTGAATGGGTAAGTGAAAAGCTAAGAACAAGGGCCCAGTGGAGGGTCAGGTGGTGAAGGGCCCTATGGATACCCACCTGATTAGTGCTGCTGCTTTACGAATACCAGTCCCTCAGGACCCAGGAGCAAGGTTAGTCCCAGAGGCTTCATTAAGTTCGGGGGATCGTACCCCTCCCCCCCAACCTAACTTTGTTGATAAAATGCCCTCATCCAATGCCTCCTTTGTTGGAGATGGTAGTTTGTTTTCCGTCTCCACCCCTTTCTCCGATGGAGCTTCTTTTAAGCGGACTGATTTGACTGGAGCTGAGCTTGTATACCCTTCGGGTGTCTCTTTACCATCTTCTGATTCGCTGACAGTTTTTTCTAGTTCTGCTAATTCTAATATTTCTTTGAAAGATGTTTTTGATGCTATACATCGGGTGGAATGTGTTCTTTCGGGTACTCCCACTCAGCTGTGTAGGTTTTCCCATGACACTGCGAGTGTTCTTTGCAGTCATGGTCAGTCTCTCTCAGCTGTTAGTGAGAGGATTCGGAAGTTGGAGGGGTCTGCGGAGAGTGTACAGGTTGCGATTTCATCTTATATAAAGGAGACCACTGCGCTTCAAAAGAGATTGGAAAGGTTAGAAAACCTATCTAGAGCAAATAATCTTAGAGTTTTACATTTTCTGATGGTACGCCTTCTCTCTCCATTCGAGTTATTTAAAAAATATGTCCATGATACGTTGTTATGTTCAACATTTGATGTGGCTAGTATTACTTCTATTTATTATCTACCCCAGGGGGATAGTGAGATAGCTAAAGACGGAGAGGCTGATGAGCAGGTGAGCTTGGATCAACTAGATTTAACTCAATTTTTAGAAACCTCCCTAGATAAGGTGACTAAGAGGGCTACCCTATTGGTTACCTTCTCTTCTGAGAGCGAAAAGGTTGCTATTATGAAATTATATTTTGCTAAGAAGGATGTTTCCTTTTGTGGGAGTCCTTTGATGATGTTTCCTGATGTTGCCAAGGTTACCCAGCTCAGACGGAAAGCTTTTCTGCAGCTAAAATCTAGGGTTCTTACTTTGGGAGGTCAGTTTTATTTAAAATTTCCTTGTAAATGTTTTGTTACTTATTTTGGTAATAGATATGTATTTACTGAAGTGTCACAGTTAGAACAATTTTTGGTGGGTAAGAGCTCGCAATAAGATTATTATATTGTTTTGTTTTGAGTGGTTTGGTTGGGAAGGAAATTGGGGTCTTGATGTTTGGTATGCTCAGCTATCTGTCATTTAATGTGGTTTTTTGAGATTGTTCCTTTGAAAATATTTAAAACTGTAATTTCCTTTTGTGTTTTATGTAAGGGAATGTTTTTTTCCAATGTTTACTTTGCAATCAAGACAAATTCAATAAAATATAATATATATATTAAAAAAATGTGGCGCAAGTTATATATGTAGACTAGAGATGTGCATGTGGATCAGAGCGGAAGCTAATGACCACGGCCAACACAAAAAAATGGTGTAAAATAACCTTTATTAACAGACCCAACTCAAACAGTTTTGGCCGGAGGCCTTCTTCAGGGGTCTAAAAACAGACAAACATAAACATTAATATCAAAAAATGATGAAAGTGAAGGAACAAAACAGGACATACTCATTTTATATAATAAAAGTTGGAATACATTACCATAAACAAGCAAACAAACAACCAGAACAAGGTGGACTACGCCACTCTTCCCAGTCTATAAGGGGATAAGTAAAATATGCATTTATCATTGATTAATACAGAAATAAACAAAAAAAGGGGGAATTACAATGCTTTACATCAAAACAAATCATTAAAAAAATATATCATTAAATTATGAGAACTGCAAATCGAACTAGACATACATAGGAATTGTAAATATATCCACTTAAATTAAAATATATATATATATATATATATGTATTGTGTGTCATAAGATAGATATGAAAAGGGGGGGGGGGAAGAAGGCTCAAAAGTAATATAATGTGTAATCCATAGTATGGAAAAAATGTGAATACATTAAAAATAAAAATAAAATAATGTATATAGAAGATGTGAAATATTAAAAATAATGTATATAAAAAAAGGGGATATATAAAATAAAATTAAAATTAAAAAGAAAATAATAATAGTAATAAAAATAAAAATTGAAAATATAATTTTTATTTTTTTTTCTTTTCTTTTTTTCTTACTATTATTTTTTTTTCTTACTATTATATTTTCAATTTTTATTTTTATTACTATTATTTTCTTATTTTTATTTTTTTATATACATTATTTTTAATATTTCACATCTTCTATATACATTATTTTATTTTTATTTTTAATGTATTCACATTTTTTCCATACTATGGATTACACATTATATTATTGTTGAGCCTTCTTTCCCCCCCCCCCTTTTCATATCTATCTTATGGCACACAATACATATATATATATATTTTTTTTTAATTTAAGTGGATATATTTACAATTCCTATGTATGTTTAGTTCGATTTGCAGTTCTCATAATTTAATGATATATTTTTTTAATGATTTGTTTTGATGTAAAGCATTGTAATTCCCCCTTTTTTTGTTTATTTCTGTATTAATCAATGATAAATGCATATTTTACTTATCCCCTTATAGACTGGGAAGAGTGGCGTAGTCCACCTTGTTCTGGTTGTTTGTTTGCTTGTTTATGGTAATGTATTCCAACTTTTATTATATAAAATGAGTATGACCTGTTTTGTTCCTTCACTTTCATCATTTTTTGATATTAATGTTTATGTTTGTCTGTTTTTAGACCCCTGAAGAAGGCCTCCGGCCGAAACTGTTTGAGTTGGGTCTGTTAATAAAGGTTATTTTACACCATTTTTTTGTGTTGGCCGTGGTCATTAGCTTCCGCTCTGATCCACTGGTACTCCTGCGGAAGATCCTCTTCTCTTGCTTTCCCCTTAGAGATGTGCATGACCAAAAAAATGTTTGGTTAGCGTTCATAATTTCTGAATTTTTCATGAATTTTGTGGAGGACTTTCATGCTTCTGAGCACATTTGTCTTAAATGCATTCCTTCTATGCATGCAAAAGCTTTTGTACCTGTGTCAGTTCATAAGTATTCATGAGCACACAGGGGCGACTCAAGGCAATTTGCTGCCTGAGGCGAAGGATGAGATGGCGCCCACCCCCCCACCCCACCCCCGTAGAGGTGGGCAGGGCTTTTTCAAAACTCCAATCAGGGACTGAACCAAACCAAAAAGCTGATTAGATTATATGGAGGAAATGCAAGATGTTTTCACACCAAGAAACTAAAAGAGAGCAAGAACCACAGCACAGTTCATAAAACTAAATTATAACTCATTTTTATTTTGTTGTTATAAACTGCATCATGGTTATTACCTTTTTATTTTTCAACATATATTTTGCATCCACAGAACCCCCTTCAACAGTGGTTGCAGAGCAGAACCAGGACATTCACCCACAGAACTCAATATCTTAAAACAAAAACACACAAAAAAATCAGATTCTGATCATCTCACTAACAACAACAAACATTCTCCAGTACCAGGCATATTGTGAACTAATACAAAACCCTACAACAAAATCACTGAGTATCTATAGAGCAAATCTACCATACCATGGAGTGGAGGAGTAGCCTAGTGGTTAGAACACTGGCTTGGTAACCAAGCAACCAGGGTTCAATTCCCACTAGCACTCCTTGTGGCCTTGGGTAAGTCACTTAACCCTCCATTGCCTCAGAAGAAAGGCCTGGCAATCTACTTCCGGTGACACTGCCAAGAAAACCCAGGAGCTTCTGGGTCACCAGGAGTCAGGACTGACTAGAAGGCACACATTGCATTACCATACCAGCACAGCACCAACTTCCAAAACTCACATAAGGAGCCCACCAAAATAAAGCATCACTGTAAATACTACAGTGGACCCTGGAACATCCATACACCTATTTGAAAAGCTGAACAGATCAGTACAGTATAGATATTTATGTACAAACTTTATGTTAACAGAACACCTTGGCTCAGTCACACACTCAGAACACAGACCCTCACCAAGTACAGAACAAGTGACTTACAATCTAAAGTAAAAATAAAAATGTCAACAAAATTTAAACTGAAACCCCAAGAAGCCAGACTCTTCAAGCAGTGCAACATCAGATAGATATGCAGTATAAAATATAAAGATAACACAAAGTCCAATCAGTAAAATGAAATAAAATTATTTTTTATACCTTTGTTGTCTGACCATTTTATTCTCTGATCATGCTGGATCCGATCTGAGGCTTCTGCTTTCCTATCTTCTCTTAGCTCTTTTTCTATGGTCTATGGTCAATCTGCCATTTCGTATCTCTTCTTTTGTTTTCACTTCTTTCCATGAGCCTATTTCCATTCCCAATAAACCTTCCCATTATCAGCCCCTTTCCAGTCCTCCCTCCCAGTACCTTCCAATGTCAACTTGCATTCACATGACTGCCACTGGTGTCCATTCCCTTCCAGTCCCCCTCCTTCCCCATTGTCCAGTCCCTTCTAGTCCAAATACCATGGCAGCCCCTCTCAGCATCCACTCCCTTCTAGTTCCATTCTCCCATCCCCTCACATCAGCCCATTTGTAGCCCTAGCCCCCCAGTTTTCTTCCAGGGCCAGCAGCTCTATCCTCCCCTCCCCAGCATCAGCCCATTCCCAGTCAAAGCCCCCCAGTCAGCTCACTTCTAGTCCCCCCTCAACCCCATAACCAGTGCTAGCCCAATACCAGTTCTACTCCCCCATCAGTCCATTGCCCAATCCTAGCCTCCACTAATCAGCCCATTTCCAGTCCTAGACCCCCCGATCAGCTCATTTCCAATGCTAGCCCCCCATCAGTCCATTACCAGTCCTACCCCACTCCATCAGACCATTACTAGTCCTAGCCTCCCCTAATCAGCTCATTTCCAGTGCTAATCCCCCCTCAACCTAATTACCAGTGCTAGCCTCCCCTAATCAGCCCATTACCAGCCCTACCCCCCTATCAGACCATTACCAGTCCTAACCTCCACTAATCAGCCCATGTCCAGCCCTAGTCCCCCCCCCATCAGCTCATTTCCAGTGCTAGCCCCTCTGATCAGCCCATTACCAGTTCCAGCCCCCCCTCCCCCTCAATCAATCCATTACCAGTTCTGGCGTTCCCTAATCAACCCATTACCAGTCCTAGCCCCCCCCCCCCAATCTGCCCGTTACCAGTGCTAGCCCCCCCATCATCCCATTATAATCCTAACCTGCACTGTCTCTCCCCTTTGTCCAGCATTTCTCTCCTGTCGCTCCCCTTTGTCTACTATTTATCCCCCTGTCTCCCCCTTTTGTCCAGCATGTCCCCTGTCTCCCCCTTTATCCAGCATATCCCCTGTCTCCCCTTGTCCAGCATCATGTCTCCTTTGTCCAGCATGTCCCCTGTCTACCCCTTTCTCCCCCATCACTCTCCATTGTCTCTCCTTGTCGTCTTCCTCCTGTCCCATTCCCTCCACCTGCACCTCTCATCCGGTGGCAGCGGGGGCACTCCGGCTGTTTTAATTTTACATTTTGCCCCCTCTGCCCTGCCTCTGCCTTACCATGCGGGAAATCAGAGGCAGGCCAGAGGATGTAGAAAATAAAATTAAAACACATCCGGAGTGCCACCTGCATTGGGAGTGCCACTCCTGTTGGAGTGTCACCTAAGGCGATTGCCTCAGACAGCCTAATGGAAGAACCACCCCTGATGTCTACCATTTCTCACCCTTCATCCAGTGTCTTTCTCTTTCCTTCCATCCAGTATCCATTCTTTCTCTCCCTATCCTTCCATATCTGTCCTCTCCCTTCCTATCTCCCTGCATCCTGCACTCCATCTCCCCTCCTTGATTCTCCCTATGCCCATTCCTCCTAATCCTCTTCCCATGTCCACTATCTCCCTTCTTCTCCTAGCCCCCACCTCTAGCTTATCTCCACTGTTTTCCTCTCCCCCTGCATCTTTCATCTCCTGTCAGTCTATGCCCCTCCACATCCAGCATATCTCGTCCACCCCCAATGCACCCTCCCACACAAAATATTTTCCCCTCTCCATTTCACTCTCCCAGCCCCATCCCATTCTAATCCTCCCCCAACAACAGCTCCCTTCTAGTTCCAGCCCCACCCAGCATCCGCTCCCTTCTAGTCCCCGCATCAGCCTATTTCCAGTCCTATCCTAGCCCCACCATCAGCCCATTTCCAGTCCTAGCTCCCCCATCCATTTCCAGTCCTATTTGAGGCCCTCCATCAACTCATTTCCAATCCCAGACCCCCATCAGCCCATTTCTAGTCCTTTCCTAGCCCCACCATCAGCCCATGTCAAATTGTAGCTCCCCTCCACTCAGCCCATTTCCAATCCAAGCCCCCCATGAGCCTACTTCCAGTTCTAGCCCCTCCATGAGTCCATTTCAATCCAAGCCCCCACCACAGCCCATTTCCAATCTTAGCACCCCAACAGCCCATTTCCAGTCCTATCCTAGCCCCTCCATCAGCACATTTCCAGTCCTAGCTCCCTCCCCTCACAGCCCATTTCCATTCCAAGCCCCCCTCCCCATCAGCTATTTCCAGATCAAGCCCCCCTTCCACTCAGCCCATTTCCATTCCAAAACCCCATCCCCATCAGCTATTTGCAGTTCAAGCCCCCCCTTCTACTCAGCCCATTTCCAGTCCTAGCAACCCCCCAGTCCATTACCAGTTCTGGCCTCTCCAATAGCCCATTACCCGTCTTAAGCCCCCCAACAGCCCACTACCAGTCCTAAGCCCCCCAACAGACCACTTCTAGTCCTAACCCTCACATCACCCTATTTTCAGTCTTAGCCCCCCCATAGCCCATTACCAGTTCTAACCTCCCATCAGCCCACTTCCAGTCCTAACCCCCCATTTTCAGTCTTAGCCCCCCCCCCTTACCAGTCCTAACCCCCCTCCTCCCACATCAGCCCAGGTAAATTTAAACATTTAAAAAAAAAACCTGGCTTCTGCTGCTGCCGCTGTCACCATGGCAACGGCAGAATCAACTGTCCCGCGGCCCCTTCCCGTGGCAGAGACCTCAGCTCCATCAGCGGCAGCTTTCAGGGCTGCCCGCAAAGAGAGAGTTTCTCTCTCGCGGCTCTGTTAAGCCTGCCGGGGATGATGGGAATTCCCATCAGCCCCGGCAGGCTTAAAAGAGCCACGAGAGGGAAATACTCTCTTTGCAGCTTGAAAAGCCCGCCACTGATGGAGCTGAAGTCTCTGACAGGCACATGGGAAGGGGCAGCGGGACAGTTGATTCTGCCGCTGCCACGGTGGCCGCGGCAACAGCAGAAGCCAGGGTTTGTATGTTTTTTAGTTTCTTCTCCATCGTGGGTTTACACCAACTTCATACCGGTGCGGAGCCTTTGCCACCTCTGTGAAGGAACCCGTACAACTGCGTCCCACCCCCAAAGGAAGTACATCTCAGTACTTCCTTTGGGGGCAGGACCCAGTTGCACAGGTTTCTTCACAGAGGCGGCAAGAAGGCTCCGCAGTCAGCACCGGTATGAAATTGGTTTAAACGGACAACCTCCATCACTAGCAGCAGCATAGTCGCGGCTCTAAGAAGCAGGAGCCGCGGCTGCCAAAGGAAAGAGAGAGGCAGTGGCAGCAACTTGTGCGCTTGGGTTTTTGGGGTTTTTTTTAAGGCGAAGTGAGGTGGCTGTTTTGGGGGCATTTTTGCAGCCCTCGAAACTGCCGCCTGAGGCAGCCGCCTCACTTCGCCTCATTTTAGAGCCGCCCCTGTGAGCACAATTGATTTCCATGCACAAAAAAATGTTGGGATGACCAACAAATACAAGCTGATGAATTCACATCTCTAATGTAGACAATGAGAAATGACCAGGGAAATGACCACATGTATCACTGCTAGTTAGTGTTATCAGTATGAAAAAGTCCTGCTGGTCTGTAGGACAATAGAATCCTATATAATGTGCTTGGGTGGTGAGGGTATGTGTCTGTCACACCACCTATAATTCTCAAAACCTCACCTTTCTCACACACTCTTCTTTTGTTTTTCACCTCACTTTGCACTAATCCTGACTTTCTTTTGAACCATAAAATTCTAATTTGAATTTTAAAAAAACACATTTCACAGTCCATGCATGCTCTGTGAATGCTCTCTCTCCATCATACTATAAACGCCCTCCCTGCGGTACACGCGTCTTGAACCTACAGGTCTTCCATACTGACTCTGCAACTTCCTCTGGCCCGGCTGTAGTGCTTTGTTGCAGTAGGGAGTTTGTGTAATAGTCTTTCCCCTCACAAGAACAGCTCATAGTGATGAACCAAACATTCTTATAAAGTTTTATATACTGCCTTTCAATACAATATCAAAATGGTTTACAATATCAAATTATAAGCCAGTACAAAAGAATACCATTATAAATAGGAGAGCAGAAAGATAGGACAATCAGCAAGCATCGAAAGACAGAGACAGATTCGACAGCGTAGGCTGTAGGCCAACACCCTGTCACCACAGTCATCAGCCAGGGCTCCCAAATGCAGAGAGGAAGAAGTGAGATTTAAGAGCATCAAGAAGTGTCTTATAAAATGTTTCAGCGTGGAGCTCCAAGGGAAGTGAATTCCAAAGAGCCGGGGCAGTAAAAACTAATCTGGATGAGCTTGTAGATTCTAGCATAGCGAGTGAGACGGAAGGAATACATAGCAGGTTTTTCTGGGTGGTGCGCAGGGCATAAAAAAGCACATAGAGACTTATACGTGAAGGTTGGTAAAGTGGACATGTGAAGTGAGATTTTAGAAGATATGATGAGAAAGAATCTGAGACATCCAGAGCACAACTTCCAAGAACTCGGAGAAGTGGCAGCAGTAAAGGGAGGCATGTATAAGTGTCTTCTGAAATTCTTCCGTCTCCACTCAAAAGATGAACGTCCCAGTAACCAGTTTAGGTGATGGTCCCCTTGCAGATAGCAAGACTGGGCACATGTGTGGGTGTAGGACATCCCTGAATTGCACAGCTGTAGAACCGAGTACTTGGACATACCAGCAGGGGTATTTCAGAGGTGGGACAACTATGTTATGCAACTTGCACATCCCAGCTGGCCATTTCAGATAATCAGACGTGTGGCATTGGGCCTGTAATAATTTGGAGTGTGATCTACATGCAGGTTTCTTTGGGGAGGAAATATTAACTGTGTCGATGAAAGCACATTTTGCTGTAACAGCACTCCTCCACAGTGCCATCAGACTTGCACAGCTTATTGGGACAGAAGAAGTTAAAGCATGGGCTTAGCTGAGCCTCAGACCCCCCCTCCCTTTCTGGCCCTACAAATAAAAATTAAAAAATGGAATGCAGCAATTTTCAGCCCTGGAGGCTACTGAGGAACGCAGGCATATGCCATATATTGGTAACAGAAAAGGCCATCATTTTCAGTATTTGTACACGCTTGCGTTAATATTCAAAAGGACATATCCATACAGCTGCCACTGCTATACAGATAAGTTCCCTATCCATGAAGTTTTAGTGGCACTATACAGATAGTGCCGCTGAAAAGCCTTGTAGATCACCCTGGTGCTGTCTGCCACAATTTAATATTAATCATTGTCAGTGCACTTTTCCAAGAAAAAAAGGTGCCAGTACCTGCAGGCAGGGCTCTTCCATTAATACATGAGGACCATAGCTCAATTTTAGCAAGCAATGAAAAAGGTGCCAGTAATCTGTACCACTGTGTATGTCCTCAAAAAAAGTCCTGATCATTGTGTTTATTACATACTTTTGATGCCCCAAATTGATTAACATTTTTGACGTGTGTGTGGCATTGAGTCAGTGCTGAGTCCTGGTGACCCAGCAGCTCCTGTGACTGGAAGAAGATTGCTGGGCATTTCTTCTGAGGCAATGGAGGCTAAAATGACTTGCCCAAGGCCACAGAGGGTGCCAGTGAGAATCAACCCTGGTCTCTTGGTCACTAGGTCACTACTTTAACCACTGTGGTATTCCTCCACTCCTTTATACTTGTGGCCTGTGAAAATTTTGTGCAGATTTTTGCTACTGCAATTTTTGTTTCATGTTTTAAAATTGCTTAAGGTTTAATTTTGTAAATGGCTGCATTCATTTACTTTGAAAAAGTAGTTATAGCTACTAGTTATACCTGCTATTTGGTGAGGATAATTTGCCATTGACATTTACATGCACACTTTGCATAAATGAAAACTCTTTCCAAACTCTGCCATACAGAACACTTTACCCACCTATTACAAGGACAATTTTATAAAAGAACATTTCCAAAAGTTTATGCATTATTAATTAGGAGGAAAAATTGGTCTTTTTGCAGATGATAGAAAGATCTTCAATACAGTGAATATATTTGAGGGAGAATATGGAATGAGATATGACCTAAAACAGCTTGAACAGTGCTCAACCTCTCAGCAGCTAAGTTGCAATAGTAATGTAGCCCCACCCAGGAGGAAGCTATCAGACTCTTACTCCTACTCTGAGACGATGTACAAGTAGTCTAGGCCAAGCGGTTACCTCTGAGTCTAGTAGTCCTCCTGGTGGAGCTGTACGGAAATCTTCACTATCCACAGTGGTGTGCAAAAGTCTGGAATCACTTGTAAATTTGACGTTTTTTCAACTTCGTGACCTTCTATCTTAATTTCTTTTTCATCCCAGTGGCTTTTTCTGTGTATCTCATGATAAGTGATAGATTTGGCTATTAGGGCCAACTTTTAGTATTGGTTTGGCCCTTATTTTCTGAGTTTGTTCCCCATAGTTGTTCTGTTGATAGATTTTCTGTGAAAATTGCGTAATGTACATCGTTGGCCACAGGTTTCCTTCAAATTAATGTATGTGGCCTTGAAAAAGGCCGTTTTTGTGTGTCAGTGATGGCTCAGTATTTGATGGGCCACCCTTTGTTCTTGATCACCTGACTGCATTGAATAAACCAGTCTGACAAGGTGATCGTTGGTGACAATGCGGTTCCAAGCTGCAATGAGTGACTCATTCAGCTCATGCTTTGATGTTGGATGCCTCTTGGATATTTCCAAGGCCACCTTGTGCCACAGGTTCTCGATTGGATTCAGATCCGGAGACTGGGCAGGCCAGTCCATTGACTTGATGCTGTTCCACTGCTTCCAGCTGATCACCTGTCTGGAGCGATGGCAGGGTGTATTGCCATCTTGGAACAGGAACTGGCCAGGAAACAGCTGGTCTGCTGATGGCACCATGCATGTTTGCAGTATGGGATGCACTTGGCCCCGTTGACCATTCCATCGACGATGTGAAGACGTCCAACGCCACTGGTAGCCATGCAGTCCCAGACCATGACCTTCAAAGGATGTTTCACAGTGAGTTTGAGACACTCAGGCTTGAATTCCTCTCCAGGAAATCTCCTCACATAGGTGTGGGCCTGGTTACCAAACAGGCAGAAGGTGCTTTCATCGCTGAATAGCACCTTTTCCCAAATTTCAGTCGACCAGGTTGAGTGCTTTCTCGCCCACACAATCCGGTTGCGCCTTTGTATGTCCGTCATCAGTGGCTTATTCCGTGCTTTGCAGCCCCGGAGACCAAACTGCAGGCACTGGCGATGGATTGTCTATGAGCTGGCACTGACCTTACTCTTTTCTGACCACTCTCGAAGTAGCTGAGGAGAGGTCAATTTGCAATTAGTCAGTGAAATGTGTCGTAGTGCGCGGTCCTGGCGTGATGTTGATGCATGTGGACGACCTGAACAAGGCTTGTCCACCACTGAACCTGTTTCTTTCTTCTTCTGTACAATCTTAACAACAGCGCTCTGACTGCAGCCAACGTTCCTGGCTATCTGACGGCTTGAAAATCCTTCCTCGCTCATAAAGGACACGCGAACACGCTCATCCAACGTCAGGGTCTGAGTCATCTTCATGGTCGATCCAGAAAGCATATGAAATTCAAAAATTCTGTGCATTTTTATAGCTGCACTGTTGGCTAGATATCTGCATTGTGATTGGTTAGTGAAACCAGCCTCCTGATCAGTCAAAAATAACGTGTGCATATTGGATAATCTCGATCCAGTTTTGACGCAGGATCCACAAAAATCGCAGTAGCTATCTCCCAGTGTCTGTAAAGTATTTAAATTTGAAGCAAGGAATGCAAAAAAGTCTACTCTAATAGCCAAATGTATCCCTTTTAATGTGGTAGAAAGATGAATATGCTGGGCTAATGCAAAATTTAAAAAAAAAAAAAAAAACGTTAGAAAGTAAGAAAAACGCAAAACTCACAAGTGATTCCAGACTTTTGCACACCACTGTACGTCTCTTCTCGCTTTTCCCATACAGGAATCAGAGAGGAGAGGGAAATAAACTAAATGGATTCAGTTAGTATACCAATGTGATGTTAGAACTGATTTTTTCTGGAGATGATGTCAGCACAAAAACAAACAATCACATTTACCATAGAGGTTGAAATTGTAAATGGAATTTATTGGTAACTAAATAAATTAGAGCTAATCAGTTGAGAAGACGGATTCAGAGAATACAACAAATAAAAGTTTAATTTCCATCAACAACGGTGGTCCAAGAAAGTTCAGGTTACCAACCCCCAAAAACATTTCAGTACTTCAGTTTAACACATCATTAAGACAAATAACTTTTACTATTATTCGTATTGTGGATTTACATTTCTGCCCAACATCAGTATCAGGTTGTCACTCAGGTTTAGTGTTCAGCATTTACAAAAACTCTACCCTTTAACAGGGAAAGTTCCAGACCTCAGAGTACTCTGTTCAAAACTATGAGCTCATCAGTTTCCCCTTACAGTTCTTTTTGGGTATTGAAATGGTGGAGGTACCTCAATCTTTAATCTTACATGTTCCTCTCTTGAGTTGTAGCCCTGTGGTAGAAGTTCCTCAGGTTCCAGGTTCCTTTTTCCTCCAGGCAGCCAGTCCAGCGATGTCCAGTTACTGTTTCCTACTTACCTAACTTTAGTAACTCAAAAAGGAAAACCTTAGTCTAATCAGTTGAGGCTATTCAGTCTGGTTTGAATTAAGGGAAAGACTGAATCATTTCTATTTACTGTCCCTGTGCTCAGAAAACCAAGGATAACAATGAATTCCTATCTAACTTTTCCCCCTTTCAGATCAGTAGACACATTCAGACCAGTTCACTAGCAATTCAAAAACCGCTTCTTGCTTTAATAAAAGTTAATGTCAGCACTGCTTCAATATCCTAATAACCCAAAGCTTAACCCAGTTAGAGCAAAGCTCAAGCACCGATGAAATGATTTACAGGCCAATGCAGAAAGCTCCTGGGGCTTTACAAGCCCATAACGCCACGTTTAAGCACAATTTTACGATCCTTCACATGCAGGAAATAGACGCAAACACTGGCAGAAAAACTAGCACCAATGAACGCCACGAGTATTTAAATAAATACTAATTATGTAAATGCATTTTAATGTACTTTAATTTGCTGGGTTGGTATGAAAATCATGGCTATGCCCGATGCAGAGACAGTCATAGATGATTTCACAACCAGGCATAGCGCCAAAATTTTTACTACGGGGTCTGAGTAGAAGTAAACGTCTAATGCTGCCCCTGACAGTATTTTGATGGCACTGGGTGCTTTCTCCGATGCCCAGATCATCTTCATCTCAGATGATCAGGCATCGGGCAAAGCTCCTGTGCCATCAAAACACTGTTGAGGCTGTGCCGACAAAAAAGAATCCCTGGTGTCCTGTCCCTCCCCGACAGTAGGAGACAGAGAGATCGTCTCCTGCAGCTCTGGAAACCAGCTGTTCCTGCTCCCTGTAGCCAGCAATAGACCCTTATGAGCATTTTTGTAGAGAACCTCTGTTTGGCAATACAGTAAAAATAAAAGCAAATTAGCCACCGGTGCTTGGAGAGCAAGTCAAACTAACGCAGACTTCTTGTGCGCATGTGTTTGGCTTCCTCTTCCAGTTTAATGCTGCTGTGGCTCATTTGCATGTGCAGGGGTACCGCTGTGGGTATTTGCATACCCTAATCTGCATCACACTTTAAAATATGTGTGCGTTGTCAGGAACGTTAAAAAAACAATCCAGCATGGGTCTAGCGCTAGCTTTTTCATTAGCCTGCTAGTTTGAACCTTTCCTCTCTGAAAGAAATATTCTTCTGGAATTTCTCTTTGAGTTTAATTAGCTCTTGTGATTCACCATAGTAAGAGGACCCTTTTTTTAAAATAAATCTTTATTTAACTTTTCAGCAAACAATACAAATAAGCAACACCTATAATAAAACAAATATAACAAACATATAACCACAGAAATACTACTCCTCTCCCCCTCCCCCCCACCCACAGTACACCAACCGAGTGAGCAACAACACATTTGTGCACATCTATTTCTACAAGAAAGATCCTTGACAAAGTGGTCTACATGCATTCCACAGTTAACATTGTGCCGCCTCCCCAAACTCTATTAAAGCTTTCCATTTATTTCTACTATAAGGGGGTGGCAGCAAACCCTTTTGGGGCATCAGTTCAAATTTACTATACACACAAACTTGGTTCCACCATGCTTGCCAATGAAGGTCGGCAACTACTTTCCAATTCCGCACCCATTGACATATGGCAATCCCCAACATAAAATCTAACAGAAAAGCATCATTCCGACACCTTAAAGGGACCGCGAGGGCTGAGCGATAACCTATAATCTCCCATGTGAGGGGAATCCTCAAACCAAGTATCAATTGAATATGCTCCCAAACCCCCAGCCAATATGGTTGAACATTCGCACAATCATAGACTACATGTCTGAAAGTGCCAATGTCCGACTGACAGAGCCAACACTTATTGTTGGTGGACTTGTCCCACCGACTGACCCGCACCAGGGTTATATAGGCTCTATGGGCAAAAAAGAATAACGTTTGAGTAAGGGAGGCAGATTTAGAAACTCGTATAATGGCAGACCAAAATTTCTCCCATCCCTTACAGGACAAGTCTGTTCCAGTGTCTCTCGCCCACGCCCCCCCCCCCCAGACTAACTTGGCAAGTGGGACTGGCTTGCTTCAACTCCTTATACAGGACTGAGGCCCTACCCGTACCCAAACCCTCCCGTACTTGCTTGATCGTGGCCATTAACGCCCCTTCTGCTTGCAAGTGCTGAACATCCCCAAGGGATCTAGCCACACAATGCCGCAGCTGGACCCATTGGAAGTATACCGACCCCGGGAGTTTAAATTCTAGTTGTAATTTCTCAAAGCTTTTCCATTTACCTTTTTCTACCAACTGGCCAACAGTCCAAGCATTCCTGCTGAACCATGGTTCCCAGGCAAAGGCTTTATGTTGTATCTTAAAAAGGGGGATTGTACCACAGGGGCAAAGACAGAGAAAACTCATCTCCCAGCTTTCGGGTTTGCATTAATGTCTGAAAAGCTCTCTGCGTGTCAACCATCATTTTGGGCCGCAGAGATGTGCCACCAAAAACCATACCCGGGATTAAATGCAATGGAAAGGGGGCTGCAAGTTGCTCCTCCAGGCTCAACCAAACTGGACTTTGCGCATTCACCCCTTCCGTCCATCTAATCCCTTGTTTCATCAAAAACGCACTATGATATAGATAGAAATCTGGGAAATTTACCCCCCCCCCCATTTTCCTTGATAGCCTTCAACTTTTGAAGTGCTATTCTAGAAGGTTTACCTTGCCACAAAAAAATGGTCAAAAGTCTCTCCATCTGTCGATATACCTGCATCGGGAGATACAGTGGCAGCATTTCCAGGATATAATTTATTTTGGGGACTATTGCCATTTTAATTGTCTCCAGCCGCCCCCACCATGACAACCCTAAAGGGGACCACTTAGTAGTCATTGACTTTATGGTAGATAATAAGGTTTTAACATTATAACTAACCGTTTCCTCTAATGGGTGACAATAATGGACTCCTAAATATTTCACCGGTTCGGGCTCCCAAACAAAAGGAAATTGTGCCAAGTCACTCTTAAACACACGAGAGTTAAGAGGGAAGGCCACTGATTCAGACCAGTTGATCTTATATCCCGAGAGCTCCGAGTACAGACCAATCTGTTCTAAAATTTCACTGATTGACCCCGGAGTAGTAAACAGCAGAAGGTCATCAGCATAAGCTGAGAGCTTGATCTCTTTACCCATCATGGTAAAGCCTTGAATACGGGGATTCTGCCGCAACAACAGGGCAAGAGGCTCCAGAGCAATGTCAAACACACCACCTCAACTCAGTGTCTCTACAAAGAGAGAGATTTGACTCAGTAACACATCCAAATTTCCGCTCTAGCTGCCATTGTGACTAGTTTTAAAAGCACAGCAATAGCAGTTTCTGATAAATCTCAGCTGTGCTCACCAGAGTACATCAAAAGGGCTTCCAAAACTCTTCTTCTTCTCCAAATATACAAAAACCAACAAGTTAATCAAGCTCTACTATATTTCCAATCAAGTGCTTCACTTTAAGCTTAAAATTCACTTTAATTAACCGCACAATACACAAATAGAGTAGTTACTCACCTGTAACAGGTGTTCTCCAGGAGCAGCAGGAATCAGTCCTCACATATGGGTGTCATCGGCGCCGATGAAGCCCCAGCGGAGCATTTCCCCAGCTTTCTATGAAAGCCTTTGGGAATGCAGGCACGCATGCGCGGTTCCCTTCCCGCCTAAAGGTGCCATCTTACCTCAGTCAAATGACATAGCTAAGAACAGCACACAAAAAATGAAAAATAAACTATGTACAACTGCAACTCCAAGGGGAGGAGGGAGGGTTGTGAGGACTGATTCCTGCTGCTCCTGGAGAACACCTGTTACAGGTGAGTAACTACTCTTTCTACAGGACAAAGCAGGAAGTCAGTCCTCACATATGGGTGACTCCCTAGCTCTGGGCTACCAAGGAACCCAGGCTGAACAAGAGTACTCCCTCTAGTCTCAGCAGCAAAGAAAGGCATTTCAAGGACACAGCCTCCACCGGTAGCCCATCAGAGGGCAGGATGGCAGGAGTTGCCTAAACCTCAAAGAGATTCCGGAGTGCTGCTTGGCCAAAAGCACTGTCCCTACGGGACTCCCTCTCCAGGCAGTAATGGGCCGCAAAAGTCTGGCTTGAAGACCAAGTTGCAGCCCTGCAGATGTCTACCAAGGGCACAGAGCGGAGATAAGCCACTGAGGCAGCCATTGCCCTGACTCGGTGGGCCGTAACCCGACCCTACAAAGGAAGGTCAGCCGCCTTATAAGCCCAGGTGATACAGTCAGCTACCCAGATGGACAAGGTACGCTTGGACACAGCCAACCCCAACTTATTGGGGTCAAAGGAGACGAAGAGCTGGGTAGCTCTTCTATGCCCCTGCGTACGGTCAAGGTAGAAGGATAAGGCCCTCCTACAGTCCAGGGTATGCAGGACTGCTTCAGCCTGGCTTTCATGAGGCCTAGGGAAGAATGTTGGAAGAACCACCTCCTGGTTGAGGTGCAAAGAGGAGACAACCTTAGGGAGGAACTTTGGATGAGTTCTAAGGACTACCCTGTTCCTATAAATCCTGGTGTAAGGCCTATCACAGACCAGGGCCTGAAGCTTGCTTACTTGCCTAGCCGAGGTAAGGGCTATCAGGAAGAGTGTCTTCCAGGAGAGGAAGCGTAGTGGACAAGTAGCCATCGACTCAAAAGGTGGGCGAGTCAGTTGCTGCAAGACCACATTCAGCTCCCACTCAGGGGCAGGAGGACGGATAGGAGGCTTGAGCAAAAGCAAGCCCCTAAGAAAGCGAGACACCAAGGGGTGACCAGACAGAGAATGTCTCTCCACCAGAGAGTGGTGAGCTGCTAGAGCTGAGAGGTGGACCCGAACAGAATTGGATTTACCTTGATTTGACAAGTGCAGTAAGTACTGAAGGACTACTGGCACAGTACAGGAGAAAGGATCTTCTGTACGTAGCTGACACCACACAGAAAACCACTTCCATTTGAGAGCATAGGTTTTCCTAGTGGACTGTTTCCTAGAGGCTAGGACAACTTCCTCAACCTCCTGAGGCAGGCCCCAGGGAGCCAAGACTACCCTTGCAGCCTCCAGGCCATCAAATTGAGAGCTTTGAGATTGGGGTGCAGAAGGGAACCCTGCTCCTGTGAGAGAAGGTCGGGTTGCAACCCCAGAGGTAGTGGAGGATCCACCGCCAGTTGAAGCAGAAGAGGAAACCAGGGCTGTCTCGGCCACCTGGGAGCCACCAGCAGGACCGAGGCCTTGTCCTGAAGAATCTTGAAGAGAGTCCAGGCCACCAAGGGCGTGGGAGGAAACGCATAGAGGAGGCCCTGAGACCAGGATATCAGAAAAGCATCCGCTGCTATCCGCAGAGGATGCGGTTGCCTGGAGCAGAACTTTGGCAGTTGCTTGTTCATTGGGCTGGCAAAGAGATCTATCCAAGGGAGACCCCATTTCAGGAAGATCTTCTGAACCACTGAAGGATGCAGCTGCCACTCGTGGGGCTGCAGTATTCTGCTTAATCTGTCTGCCAGGTAGTTGTCCTGGCCTGGAAGGTACACAGCCTTGAGGAGCATGTTGTGCTTGAGGGCAAAAGAACAAAGGTCCTGAGCCTCCCGACAAAGGATCCTGGACCCAGTTCCGCCCTGTTTGTTCACATAAAACATGGCAACTTGGTTGTCTGTCTGAATCAGGACAGACTGGTGAGCCAGGGTAGGAGTGAAAGCTTTGAGTGCTAACCGAATAGCTCGGAGTTCGAGAAGATTGATCTGCTGTGCAGCTTCCCAGGGAGACCACAGGCCCTGGGTGCACTTGCTCAGACAATGAGCCCCCCAGCCCTGCAGGGAGGCGTCTGTGGTCACCACTACTGTGTACCCTGGAATCTCAAAAGGCACCCCTTGCAGAAGATTGGGTGGGTGCAGCCACCAGTTGAGGGAGTGCAGAAATTGTCTGGACACCCTTATCCTGTCTTTGAGGCTGCCTGTGGCCTGTGACCACTGAGCCCGAAGGCACCACTGTGCAGGCCTCATATGGAGCCTGGCATTGGGGGTCACATGCACTGTCGAAGCCATGTGGCCTAGAAACCTCAGGCAGAGTCTGGCGGAGACCAGGGACCTGCAGAGAAACTGATTAGCCAAGTCCACCAACCTTTGGGCTCTGTCTTCTGGCAAGAATGCCTTTGCTAGGAGAGAGTCCAGCCTTGCCCCTATGAACTCCAAGTTTTGGGAGGGGAGCAAAGTGGACTTAGTGAAGTTTATGACAAACCCCAGACTTTGTAGAAGAGCAATAGTCCTGAGGGTGGCTTGTTTGGCCTTCTGACATGTCTGACCCCTGATGAGCCAGTCGTCTAGATAGGGGAAGACAAAGATTCCCTGATTTCTCAGGTAGGCCGCCACCACCACCGCTAAGCACTTTGTAAAGACTCTGGGGGCGGAGGTGAGGCCGAAAGGCAGCACTCCGTACTGATAATGGTTTCCTCCCACAATGAACCTGAGGTACTTTCTGTGGTCTGGATGAATGAGGATTTGAGTGTACGCATCCTTTAGATCTAAGGAGCATAGCCAATCTCCCTGCTGGAGGTAGGGCAGAAGGGTTCCAAGAGTAAGCATCTTGAACTTTTCTTTCACTAGGAACTTGTTGAGGTTCCTGAGGTCCAAAATGGGTCGAAGGCCACCGGTTCTTTTGGGCACCAGGAAATACCTGGAGTAGAATCCGTGACCGTGCAAGTGGGGAGGCACAGGCTCCACTGCCCTGTCCACCAACAGACCCTGAAGCTCCTGAAGGAGAAGGTCTGTGTGTAGGGGAGGCCTGGGAGGCTCCCCTGGAAAGTATGGAGGAGGCAGTTGGTGAAAATGGAGGGCATAGCCCTTGTGGACTATCTCCAGCACCCAACTGTCCCCGGTGATAAGGGGCCACTGGTGGGCAAAGAGGGTGAGACGACCTCCTGTGCAGGGTTGGGAGAGCAGTGGAGGAGAGGCTACGCTCAAGGAGTCAAAAGCCCCCACCCTGCTGAGTGGTAGCAGTGGCCTGAGGCTTGGGGGTCCTCTGCCTACAGGGCCCATTACCCTGGCCCTTGGCTTGCTGACCCTGGGGGGCAGCTTGGGCAGCCTGATATTGCGGGTACTGTTTGTAGGCAGTGCCCTTCCTTGGGTAAAAGGGCTTTTTACCCGAGCCCTTCTTTTTATGAGAAGGGGCAGAGGTCTTCCTCGACAGCCTTGTCCATGTGAGGTGCTCGGTCTCGAGCTGAGCGGCTTTCTCGGTCATGGGCTTGCCAAAAAGGTTTTCACCTCGGCAAAGGACATCGACCAACTTGTCCTGAACCCATGACTCGAGGTCCAATGACTGCAGCCATGCCTGGCGTCGAGCCACGATGCCGGCTGCCGCAACTCGGGCTGAAGCCTCGAAGTCATCGTAGGCAGCGCGGGACATGAACTTCGAGCAGTCCTGAATCCCCAAGGACAAGGACAAATCTCTGCAAGGGTCCTCGGAGAGACCAGCAGAGAACCCGGCCAACTCCTTGGCCAGATCCCGCAAGTACATGCCCATGTACAGCTGGTAGGACTGGACACGGCAAGCAAGCATCAAGCCCTGGAAGCACTTTCTACCGACGCCATCGAGGTTTCGGGCCTCCCTGCCAGGAGGCACCGCAGAGTGCATCTTCTGGCTCTTCAGACGATGCATTGCCGATTCCACAACCATGGAATGGTGTGGTAGCTGTGCCTTCTGAAAACCAGGGCTCTTCCGGAGTCGATAGATCGAATCGACTCGCTTGCTAAGAACCGGCGCTGAGGCCGGTGCCTCCCACATACGGAAGAGGAGCCGTTCCAACATCGGAGGAACCGGAACAGTAAAGGCCTCCTTCGGAGGAGAGTCATACTGTAGTGCCTCGAGCTCTTCAGCTCAAGGCTCTTCCTCGGGGTCCGCTGGAATAGCCAAGGCAGTGGCCATATCCCGGACGAACTCCGAGAACCGGGTGTC
Source organism: Ichthyophis bannanicus (assembly GCA_033557465.1). Classification (NCBI taxonomy): domain Eukaryota; kingdom Metazoa; phylum Chordata; class Amphibia; order Gymnophiona; family Ichthyophiidae; genus Ichthyophis; species Ichthyophis bannanicus. The sequence continues at coordinate 1,151,685,557 of CM066032.1, forward strand.
CTCCGGGGGGGACCTACTCCGGGGCTCAGACTGCGGTGAGTCCGAAGGGACACACCAAGTCTTGAAGGTATCAGGAGAGTCCTCGTCCTCCGTCTCCCAAGCTGACTCGTCTGAGGAAGAGTCGGGGTCAGACCCCATGGGGCCCTGGAGCACCCGCCCCGATGCCGGAAGCACCGGCGTCGACGCCCTCGGTCCCGAACGGGAGGTCGAGGGAGACCGCGACCGAGGTCGACTCCGAGCCACGATGGACTCGAGTATCGGCTCGGTCTCCGGGGTCGACTTCAACGTCGATGTCCCGGTGGTCGGGGCAGATGTGCCAGACAGGCTGGCCATCAGTGCCCGCTGCTGCTCCATGAAGGCAGACAATCTGCTCTCCAAGGCTGTCATCCTGAGACCCAGCTCGGAAGACGCAGCAGCCACTGACTCGGGCCCCGGCGGCACCGGGCCCGACGTCGGCTCCCTGGGAGGAGAGTCCACAAGGACTACGGGGCTTACATGTCCAGCAGACTCCGGCTGCACACGAGGAACTTTGGCAGGCTTCTCCGGTTCCACGGGCCCGGGGCGATGGTCGGGGGTCTTAGACCTGGCCTTTGAGGAGCCAGGGACCTCTTCCAATGATGCCCTCGTGAGCCGTTTCTTCCTCTTGCGTTCCCAGTCGGGGGACCCCCTGTCCGAGGAGCTTCGACGGCGCTCCGGATCGGAATCCCTAGATGTCGAGGCCTCAGACGAGGTCCGGGCCCGGCCGGAGGCTGAGTCCGAGAAAAGCCTTTCCTTTTGCTGCTGGTGTCTTCATAGTGCCTTGGAAGACATCTTCCCGCAGACCCCGCACGACTTAGGATCATGGTCAGGGCCGAGGCACCGAAGGCAGCAGTCATGTGTGTCGGTGAGAAACATTAGTTTCTTACACCGATCACACTTCTTAAAACCGCTGGAAGCCATCGGGGAAAAAAGAGTCCCTGCAAGGTCAAAGGACCGGCCTTCCAGGGAAAAATGGAAAAAGGGCGCAAACGCCAGCAACGAAGAGCAAAAACCGAAAAAGAAGGATCAGGCTCGATACCGGTGTACCGAACCCGGCAGGAGGGGAACCGGCGTTGAACCGGGAGAAAAAAATAGCAAAAATTGCTGAAAAATCTAATTTTAACCGGGAAAAACTGGACACACGTCCGGTGGGCTTCACGGAAAAAAAGAGACTGAGGTAAGATGGCACCTTTAGGCGGGAAGGGAACCGCGCATGCGTGCCTGCATTCCCAAAGGCTTTCATAGAAAGCTGGGGAAATGCTCCGCTGGGGCTTCATCGGTGCCGATGACACCCATATGTGAGGACTGACTTCCTGCTTGGTCCTGGAGAAAGAATCCTACCATGTTTGTCTTCTGCAGTGTTAACTGCCAGAAGAGGGAAAAACAGTTGCCAATGTTCTTTTCTCTCTTGCTCTGGGGGACACGTCTCCCATCACAAAGGAGACCCTTTGCAATCAGAATGTGGAATCCTAAAACTTCAAAACCTTCATTTCAAATTATTTTTCCTGAAAGGATGGTTCAGAATTAAATTTTACAAGACCTTATCTTACTTAACTAGGGCAGCTAAGACAAAAATGCCTGAATGCATCACAGGTGGCTTCTTCCTGCCTTAGACAGTCACTTTTAAAGAGATCCCTACACCATTCCTCTAGCCTGCACTTTAATGGAACCAGAACTTATTTTTTTATAAAACAAATCCTTTTTACTCCTAAGATGGTCTTTTTAAAGTCTGAAAACCATGGATTAGTCCTTTTTAGGATAATTGCAAGCCTTTAGGAAGGGTTTTAAACTTTAAGGGGAAACCACTGCCCCGGGGGAAAACAAGCAATTTTCTGGTATTTATGAACACTTTTTCACAGAACAGGGTATGTTTTCCAGGACAGCACATCTCCTGCACCTGAACTCTAACTTTATATTTGTTTAATTTCAACTTTTAAATTCTCTAAAAATCAGTACTTTTACAGTGAAGCTCATTAGCATACAGCTTGCTCCAGCCCAGGGCAGATCTGAAAACCTCAGATTTCTTTTAACTCTGTTTTCTTTGAATAAGGCTTCTTAGCTCAAAAACCAAATTCGGGGCTCTCTCAGCCTCTCCCCAAACTAGGGAACACTTATTTACTTCTAATTTTATTTTATCTTAAACACAGCCCCTCTGCCTCCTTTTTTTTTTTAATTTAAGAAAACTTTGACTGCCTGTAATCGGCTGAGAAGTGGTCTTAAAGATAAAAACACATGGCAGCTCTCAGCTGGCCCCAGGGGGACATGGGTCACCCCTTACAAGATAAATATTTTAATTTTTTTAACCTCTGGTTACAGTAAACACAAATTTTCCTCCAGAACTAATAGAGACTACTTTTCGGGATGCATGCACTTGCAGTATCAGCATGCTTTTTGAATATCATGAAATACTTCTGTCATGATCACTTTGGAACCCCTGATGGGTCAGTTTTCAAAAGCAGTTACCTGGATAGCACCATCTGCTGTCCAGGATATTCACACTGAACCATAACAGGTTTGGGACTATAGCGGTATAAAAGCGCATGTTAGAGTTAGAATTAGATTGTATTTGGACTAGAAGGGTCTGGACAGTGCGGAAGGGGGCCTGGAAGAGAACAGACACCAATGGCAGTGCTGGGAATGCAAGAGCTTGACATTGGAAGGTACTGGGAGGGAAGGATTGGAAAGGGGGCTGACACTGGGTATGGGTATTGGGACTGGAAATAAGCTGATACTGAGGAGGGTACTGGGACTGGAAGGGGGCTGATGCTGAGGCAGAACAGGAAATGGGCTGATGCAGGGGGGAACTGGTAAGGAGTTGGAACTGGAAAGTAACTGATGCTAGGGTCAGGTGGGGAAAGAGACAGAAACTGGTACCCCAGATTTCACCTAGATATCCTTTCTAAAATGCCATTCATAATGTCCATCTCTGGCCCATCTCTGCTCCTGGCATAATCTAGATAATACTGAGGTGGTTTGTGAGGATAGTCAGTAGCATTAGCAGAAGAAAACTGAATATCCTGGACAGCAAATTGTAACCAGGGGGTCAGATTTCAAACGCTAAAGGGTCATCCCCTGATCGCAGCCATCATTCTGTGATAAACATAAAACCAGGATTTTTAACTTGAAGCAAATCATGAAAGAGAGATACCTTATTACAAACAGAACATGTATTTATGCTGAAATAGGAGATGAGGTAAAGATGATAAATATCTATTGTTCAATCTATGACCATTATACACTCTAAATCTTCTGTGTCTAGAAAGCAAAATTTCAGTAGGGGAAACAAAATTGTATTGTAGAGAGACCTCTGATACTTTTTGATTATAAAAAAACTGACTGTTCATAATTAGAAGCGACCCAAATAGTGTAATGAGAGCTAACAATCCCCTGGATCACAAAGTTTTCCAAATAATACAGAAAGAGTAAAACAAAATATATCCAGCCCATATTGATTCCGAGGAACAGCCCTACCCTTCCTTCTTAAAAAAACACAGAGTGTTATCTCCCTCTCCCAGTCATACTCCACAAAAAAACCCTCAAATAATTAACACATAACTTCCCTGCCCCACCCTCTCAAGGGTACACAACACAACCTCCCATTGCTATTCTTCTCCATTAAAGACTTAAAACAACTAACACACAGTATCTCTGTTCCGTTCTCTTCACTGGTGACCAAGCATATTCCAAGTGGTGTGCCCCTTAGCTGGAATCCACCTGAGTAGCCAAGTTTTTTAAAGGCCAGCTTGGGTGTCACTGATGATGATGTCAGCAATTGGGGCGGGGCCAACCTCTGGACACTGTTCCTATGCCTCCCGCCCTATCACACTAGCTCCCAACTGGAGAAAAACAGGAGATGGTACAGAAAGCAGGCAGGCTGAACAGCAAATCACATGATAGTACAGGTAAGACCATCCCGGGTGTCAGCTCATTTCCAGTCCCAGTCCCTTTCCCCTCTATCCAATCCTCTTCCAGTGCCATCCCCAGGTGTTGGCTCCCTTCTAGTTCCAGTGCCCCACCCTCAATATTGGCTCCCTTCCAGCCACCTCCCCCATTACTCAGCCATCTTCCAGTAACATCCCCAGGTGTCAACTCCCTCCTGTCCCATCCCCATGTGTCCAAAAAATTGCCAAATCTAAGATCTGTGAAACAAATCCCGTTCAAAAAATCAGACCTAAAAATAGGACAAACATATAAAATCACAATTAAATATAGAAACATCCATCAAGTCAGGGGACAAGAAACCCCCTCGTATAAACGGACTTCTCCCTTTAATCTTTTTTATTATTATTTCAATCAGTTCAACAGTCTAGAAGAAAACAAAGCAGACCCAAAAAGCCACAGTGCTAAGAGTATAAATTCTAAAGACCAAAAATTAAGGTCAAAACTTAGCTGGCAATGGGGTCCTGCAGCAGATATCCACCACTCACGATGTTTTAACGGGAAGGCTTCCCTTCGCCAGAGAATTCCACAAAAATATTCAACGAGAAAGCACTTCTTCAGAGTTTCATAAATTCATAACCATACCCAGCGCTGCGTTTCTGGTTCTCCAACCCTGCATCAGATGGTACAAAAACAGCTGTCTTCAGATCCCAGCCGTTGTTTCTTTCTTAGAGCGTCCTCCCAAAGACAAGAATGGCGTCTGACGTCAAGATTCAAATCAGCCACTTTAAACCCTGAGAAAAACATGAAAAAACAGAAACATCCTATCAGGTGGGCAAAATGCTCCACCAATCAAGTTCTTAATTAAGTCCATTGGGGATCACTGACGTGAGAGAAAAAAATCCAGCGTTGTTCTAGGACCTGCAAATGTTGTTCCCGGTCTCCCCTACAGGGGCTGTCAGGCACAAAGTCCAAAATGCACCAGAGAAAATCAGCAAATGCATGATTCATTTGAAGACAATGTGCCACTAAGGGGGCAGAAAGTGTCTTGGTGTGAATTTGAGATTTATGTTCTGAAAGACGCTTCTTCACAGGGCGAATCGTGCGACCTATATAGTGCAAGCCCCATGTGTCAGCTTCTTTCCAGTCCCCCTCCAGTACCATTCCCAGGTGTCAGCTCCCTCCAGTCCCATCCCAGGTTTTGGCTCCCTTCCAGTCCCTCTCCAGTACCATCCCCAAGTGTCCATTCCCTTCCAGTCCCCTCCTCCCCCCTAGTGTCATTACCCTTCCAGTCCCCCTCCAGTATCATCCCCAGGTGTCAGCTCCCTTCCAGTTCCCCTCCTCCCCCTTCCTCTGTTGCAGTCCCTGCATCAGTCACCCGATGCTTGTTACCACCTTTAGAAAGGCCGCAGTCCAGCAGCTTGTAAGGCAGCAGAACCATGGGAGCAAAGAGAAGTGTTCCCATAGCTGCTTTAATCATCTTCAAAGAGACAAATCAGTGAGGGAGGTGGGCAGCTAGCGACAGCACCTCCTGATGTTAGCACCCTCCTGCCACGCTTACCCAGCTTACTGGATAGTGCCTACACTGCCTATCTGTATAGTAGTGATATGTTGTGCTGCTATAAGGATACTATCCTGCTTGGACAGCATAAAAGTTGTTCTACGGCTATCTCGAGAGCCTATCCATATAGCTGCAGTATCCAGATATTTAGTGTCAGCCACTCTGAGTACCAGCACTGAATTAGCTGTGGTGTCTAGTGTTTACTAAAAATGCTGACCGCTGTTGTTGAATATTGACCCATAAGTGTGCATAGCACATTAATGAGAAATGTTAAGGGACCCAATGCACAGTGATCTCATAACCTTCTTCCCTTCAGAAAGTAGGTTGACAATGTAGATTTACAGATTTGGGCTTATAAGAAGGTTGGGTGCTGAGCAGCCACACTCTGTACAGTAGATAGAATTCACAGAGGCTTGCAGGGTCAATAAGCTATAAAGTCTCTGCACTGAGCTGGCAGAATTTTTCAACAGAGAAGATAGCTTCAAATCAGCAGTGAGCTATAAACAAAATACAGCTCTTAGCAGAAGAAAGGTATAACACCAAAATAGCTTTTTAGCAACACAGAAATATAACACCCAGTAAACTCACAAGGCCATCTGTGTTTTACCAGAGGGCAGTTTCATGCTTTCTGGTGTGTAGCCTTGCCTCTAAACAGCAGTCTCTTCTCCAGGAGTCTGCACATGGGAAGCCTGTTTTCTAATAACCTGCTATTTCACTCCAAACTGCTTTCCTGAGTAGAAAAGGAAGATCCAGTCCTTGGCCTGGATTATACCCTATTCACCGAGTCTGTAATTGTGGTATTCTCTTTATTGTCACAAGGATGCTGAAAAATAAAGGACAAGTAAATGATACTGAGTAAGATACTCATGGCCACAAAGTTGGAAAAAGACTTTGAGGTGATTACATCTGATGATTTCAAGGTAGTGAATCTAGAACAAGTCAGTGGTCAGAGACAAGTAATGCTTGGCTGCATAGAGAGAGGCAGGAGGCACATTTCACAAAAGGACATCCAAGTGCAATCTGGGATGTCAAAGCCAGAACGTCTGAAAAAAAAGACATGTACAAGTTCAGGCATAATTTCCAAAACCTGGATGTGCCTGATATGCACATGTATCAACGACTAAAAATGACATCCCTAGGACAGTATTTCAGAACCAAGACTTCTAATGGAATCTTAGGGACATATTTACTAAACGGCGGTAAAGGAGCAAGTGTGTCGTTAGCATGCGCTAACTGTGCATGTGCACACTTAGGGCGTGCAAAAAGCCACGTTAGCACGCGCTAACGGTACCAGCCATGTTAGTATTCACTAACGGTACTGTCATGCAGCAGGAGCTGATGGAAGCAAAGATGCAAGAAAAGAAGCTGTTTTTCATAATATAAAAGATGTGCACGGGATGCAATTACCACACAGAGCAGCTAGAGGGAACAGGCGTGCACTTACAGAGGCTGACTGGACACACCTAGCTAATCGAAACCACCTGACATGCAGCCCAGAAAGCTCAAACACAGGAGAGCTTTATAAGCAAGAGGCTGGAGACTGGAAAGGGTGTGGAGGTAGAGGTGGACCGGAGAGAAGCACCACGAGCAAAGCCGTGCGAGAGAAATGCACCACGAGCAAAGGCCAAGAAGAAGGAAGCACCAGGAGCATTGAGCTAAGTCCTAGGAGTGAATGGGAAAGCAATGCTGAGCAAAGGAACAGTCACTTTGGGAAGCAGAGCAGTGCTGAAGGAAGAAGCCAGAAGTTAGGCTTGGAAAGAGGCCTGCGCTTACCGGAGGAACCAGTGACCAGACTGAAAGGTAACAAGAGCTTTCAGGGAAAAGACTAGCACGAGGATTGTATCCCTGGAGAACTACTGGAAGGAGAAAGTTCCTGTTCTACATGCTGTTGGAAGCCAAGGTATGCTGACTCTGTTTTTAAGAGAAAAAGCTCACCTTGTAAGTGCCCTTTTAAAAGCAATGCTCGTTTTGCAAGAAAGGAAAGTAAACCTACTTTGTATAACCCAAATGGTAAAAGCACAAAGATAGGCCACGCTCACTGGCGAACCTTAGAAGAACTCTCCAAACACCCAGAGAATAGGAATAGCAACTGGCCAGTTCCAATAGCCAGAGAAACCCCAGATACAGAAAGGGATAACTCTGACTCAGAGCCGATGCAAGTGGAATTTGTGGAGCCTAGTCTTTTGTCTCAAGAGGAGATGGACTGTTCTCTATGCGTTACAAGCAGTATAGAATCACTGCTAGACTTGTAAATAATATATGCCAACTCCAGAGTGTTACTTGTATGCTAAAAGGAAGAAGAATATTGAAACGGTTGAGTTACTCTAGGAAGCCTTAATTAATCCTTGTTACAACTGTGAAGCATAACAGTTTTTCTTTACCATGAGTTTGTTTCATTCCTGAAGTAAAGGACATTTTCCTCTATGTTGTGACCAACCTGAACTGTTTGCGTAAAGGGAAATAAAAGCCTATGTTATCCCTCTACTCTGCATTCACAATTTACTTCTTAATAGGAGCTGAACTACTAAGACCAGGCTGCACCTGGCTCTTAAAGGAACCTCCTCTCATATAAAAATATCTTTGTGTCCAACCTACACCTATGACCACTGGCCACCAGGGGCGGTATGCGACAGTACATGTGGGTGGAGAGAAGGCGTGCACGGGGTGGAGAGTGGGGGTCAATGGGCGGGGAGTGGGTGGGAACAAGGCTTGTTCCCTTAACGCAGGCACCTTAACAGCAGGAACCCTAACACAATTCAAAATCTGTCGGAAAGGGTGTTTGAGGAGGGAGAGCCTATTCTTCGTATGCAATGTGATGCACAGACAGGAGAGCCCAAGAGAGTGATAGTAGTGCTCCATTAGCACCAACAGCATAGTGCCCAAGTATGAAAGGGCACTATGTTGATGGTTCAAACGGGGGCAAAGGAGGTGGCACATGGATCATGCAGTGGGGGCTGCTGGTGCACAGGGGGGACCAGGCAGCTCTCAAGATGGCACATAGGAACATAAGACTACAAAATATGCCAAACTATGTCAGACCAAGGTCCATCATGGCCAGTATCCTGTGTTCAACAGTGCACAATCTAAGTAATACATACCTAGCAGTTTCCCCAGAAGACACACAGGATCACCAATAACTGTAATGGGGCAAGCAGTGCATAGCTCGGGTCCTCTTTAGCAACGGTTTATGGACCGCTACCCAGAAACCCTTCCAAACCTTTATAAACCCAGCTACACTGACAGCTTTTACCACATCCTCCGATAATGGATTACAGGGTTTGATTACACGTTGACTGAAAAAATATGTTCACCTAGAAGACCCAAATGGGTTACACTGTAGCTGCATTGCAGATCCCCTAGTCTGTCCACAGTCTGATGGCATAAAAAAGCGACCCACATTTACCTGTACCACTCCGGTCAATAACACTGGTCAACACAATTTTTGTCACAGACCCACTCTGACCTGTTTCATATGTAATTTTTCCAATTGTTTACAAATATGGTATCAGAATTTTTCTGTCACCCATACTTCAGGAGATATCATCTAGTAAAGTGTGTACATTACTGTAAATTAGTCGTTACAGTTTTGTTTCAGTAAACAAATGTTGAATATGAAAAATTCTATCATAATTATTATTGTTTGTTGTCAGCCACAACCAAAAATGCTGAGTCATGTAGTTATAATTAATTAACCGGGCCCCTTGCCCTACTAGTCTGGCTGATACAAACAGAAAATGCCGAGTCATGTATTGGTATGCTTTCTGTCACCGTCAGCGATTGTGGTTTGTATTGTTTGAAAAAAACTGAATCTGAATGGATGCGAGTTTGTGTTAATCTATTTCATAAACAGCAGTTGGTTAATAAATATTACGGTTATCGCTTGTAGTTGTTTAACAATGCCTCGAAAGTGTGTTAATCGTCCGGATTCATTTTGCTACATTTGCGGTGAGGTTACTTTTAAGAAGCAGAGAAGACGTTTTACTCCGCTTGTTAAGACATGTTATAAGCTGTACTTTGGATGTCAAGTCGGTGACCAGGACAAAAATTGGGCGCCTCACGTCTGCTGTATTACCTGTGTCAGACTCCTAACAGGTTGGGTAAAGGGTGTTCGACACATGAATTTTGCTGTTCCAATGATCTGGAGGGGGAACCAAGAGATCACTTGACAGATTGCTACCTTTGCCTTACAAACATTGCAGGCATTACTTCAAAATCAAAACACACTGTAAATTACCCAAATTTACTATCTGCCATGAGGCCTGAGCCTCAATGTCAAGAAATGCCAGTGCCAAAACCTCCAGAAAATCTTACAGTGAATGATGAAGAAGAAGAACCAATGAATGCTGATGTTGACGATGATGGCGATGCTGTAATGCAGGATCCAAGCTTTAAGGCATCCGGTTCCTCTTCTGAACCACATTTACTGGACCAAGGCGATTTGAATGATCTCCTCAGAGATTTGAATCTTTCAAAGCGACAAGCAGAACTGTTAGGGTCATGATTGAAAGGCTGGAATCTTCTTCAGAAAGAAACCAAAGTGTGCACTTTTAGAAATAGGCATACCGAGTTTGTGGATTACTTTGCCTTTGAAGATGGTATTGATTTTTGTTGTGAAGTTAAATCCCTGATGGAAACACTTTGTCCGGATTATAGAACAGAGGATTGGCGACTATTTATTGATTCTTCTAAATATATCCTAAAAGCTGTGCTTATCCACAACGGAAATATTTTACCATCAGTTCCAGTATCTCATGCAGCCAATATGAAAGAAACTTACAGTAGTATGCATCTCTTGCTAACAAATATCAAGTATGAAGAACACAAGTGGAATATTTGTGGCAATTTAAAAGTTATTGCCCTCTTGCTTGGACAACAGCTTGGTTGGACAAAGTATTGCTTTCTGTGTGAGTGGGACAGCAGGGACAGGAAAAATCATTACATCGGAAACAGTGGCCAAAGAGAACGTCACTAGTCCCAGGCCAGAAAAATGTTGCACATGACCCACTTGTGGAGCCAAATAAAGTATATCTACCTCCACTCCATATAAAGTTGGATCTTATGAAGAACTTTGTAAAAGCCATGGATAGAAGTGGACTTGGATTTGCATATCTAAAAAGACATTTCCACGAATCAGTGAGGCGAAGATCAAAGAAGGGATCTTTGTAGAACCTGATATTAGAAAACTGATGAAAGATGAAAACTTTAACGGTCAGTTGAATGAAACTGAAAGAGCTGCATGGGAGTCCTTTAAGACTGTTTGCCGTGACTTCTTGGGAAATAACAAGGCAGACAACTACGCAGAATCAGTGGATACTCTACTGAAATCTTACAAGAAACTGGGATGTAACATGTCTTTGAAAATGCACTTCCTGTATTCACACCTGGATTTTTTTCCTGCAAATCTAGGAGCAGTCAGCGATGAACATGGGGAAAGGTTTCATCAGGACATTTTGGTAATGGAAAATAGGTACCAGGGCAAGTGGAGCTCCAGTATGCTTGCAGACTATTGTTGGACTCTTAAGAGGGATGTTCTTGAGGCGCAATACAGCAGAAAATCATATACAACTACCTTTTAGGAGACATTACGTTACAATATACATCTATATACATCTAATGTAAATATGAGCAACATAGTCTAAATTTAAACTACATGTCACTCAAAAATGTTACGCGATGGAGAATTTCTAAGTACATATCCGAGTTCGTAACCAAAAACAGTACTAGAATCAGCCATTTTCATTTCTGTGACAGAAGATTTTTTGGATTTTGTTTACCAGTGTAATCTATAGACCTCTATCATATCCCCCCTCAGCTGTCTCTTCCCCAGGTTGATGAGCCCCAACCTTTTTAGCCTCTCCACAAAGGGGTATTCTGCCATCCGCAGAACCATCTGTGATGTTTGTCATGATCCCACAGTGACAGTGGCAGCACACAGCCCTGCTATTGCTGTGGAAAGGCAATGTGCCACATGGGGCGGACCAAGGGTCCTGGCACCCCAGGCAGAGATCCAAGCTGCCTCCCCCCCCCCTCCCTGATGCTACAGAACCCAGCTGTGGGGGAAGAGGCCGATAGTGCCAGATACTGTAGTCTTCCAGGTAGCTGGAAAATGCAGGTGCCTGGGGAAATACTACAGCAGTGGCTGCCATCCTCCCCCGAGACGTATCGGTGTCAGGCAGTGATAGGGTCCCTGCATGGGCAGCTGGTGGGAGGGCTGCATGGCCATCCATGTGTGCCCCTGCCCCCATCCGGCCTTTGTGCCCAAGGCTTCTGCCAAATCCACATGTTTAGCATGCTGGGACTGCGACCACCATCACTGACAGTGTATGGGTATGTCTGCACGGTGGGGTGTTGGTGGTAGCGTGGGAAGTGACATCAGCCTGCAGCTGACAGAAGCCAGCTGAAGGGAAGCATGACAGCAACAGGAGCTGTTTATTCCCATAAGGCAGCACTGTGCTACAATACACACAGTTGGTGTGTATATGTGTGAAGGGTCATGGGTTCAGGTCCCTGCTGGGGTTTCTGTATTGCACCTTCCTGTGGACAAGGTTTAGCTGGCAGTGTAAGTACAGCTCCAGCATGTGCAACCCCCAAGGAGATGGCCAGCAAAGGTGGAAACACCCACCAGCAACACTGACAGGCTCCACTATCCACAGCTGGTTGGAGGCTAATAGCACACAGTAATGTGTGGTAAGGGCAAGGCACGGTAATATAGCACGTGCTAACAGAGCACACATTATCAATCCTTGAGCTGACATTGAGACAATGCCAAGCAAGAATGCCAACCATCTCCACTTCTCTCAGTGTGCCAATGAGAATGTATGCATGTGTGTGTGTATGTATGGCTCCCCTTTGTCCTGTGGCTTTCTGTACTACACTTTGGCTCACATTGTCCGAGTTTTTCCTAACCTGTTTGGAAAAAGTGAATAAGGTGAGGCAGAGGATTGTGGGTATTGCCTGAAACAGCGCAGATTGGCCTCGATGTGTCTGCCACAATGGGACGCCATTGTGTCCATCTGCCATGAGCATTGCTTGGGTGGCCACTGTATGTCATGCTGAGAGGGCACTCTCACTATGACAAAAAGTGACCATGGCATTACTATGTATCCATGTACAGTTATTATAATGTCTGGCTCCAGTGATGTGGATGCATTTTCTTTCTGGGGATGCTAATCACTGAGTAAATGGTTGGGTGGCAATGCTGAGTATCCCAAGGCAGAGTGCTCATGGTCACACTATGCAAATGCCGTGCTTGCTGACCAGCAGACCTACCTTAGTTGGTCTGTGCTTAGCTGACATAGCCCAGTGAAGGGCAGTGGGGCAGTCTTTCTGCCCGTGCTGTAGTCACTTGTTAGTCCTCATGGTCGGGGTAGTAGTCATTCATGGCCTACTCACTGGGGTTCTGACAGGACTGTAGCAGTAGCCCCATGTCAGCCTATACACCCCCACTGCAGTGGTTGTCCATGGCAGCAGCAGGGTTAGTGTCCAATGGGCAGAACACAGCTGTTGCTGTCACCCTCTGCATGCAGGAAAAAAAGCATAACACACTGAAAACAATACCTGCTAAACACTAGCAATGATGTGGACCTACAACCCAGCCAGCAGAGATTATCTCTAACAGTACAGGTTCAGTGGACTAGATGTTGGGCACCCCTCCTCACCCTCAGGGTGACAGCTGAAACTGCTCTGCAGCATGGCTTACAGTTGTTATGTGCATGTAGCACACGCAGCCAGTGCATCTTACTGAGCTGATATTCTGGATCAGTGCATTCTCCATTGGTTCTTCAGCTACAGACTGCTGTTTTGCATGAGCAGTACCTCATGGGTAGTGGAAAGCCAACCTATGCTGGCAGACAGTAAACCATTTAATCAGAGAACTGCAGGCTCTATACACCTGCATAGAGCTGTGTGGAGATGTAGCCTACTGGTTGGTGCAATGTTGCCATGGTCAAAGGTCCAGGGTTTGATTCCCCCTTGTTCATTTTGTGCCTGGATGCACTTGGACAGTCGTAGCTCTGCTGCGACCTGCAGACAATCATTCTACTACATTTCTATGCATTATGGCCATACGTTGGGTAGCCCAACATAGCATTGCCCATCATGGATATCTGTGAGCCTGGCTTTAGTGGCTCTGTGCAGCACATTGCAGCGGGTCAGTGATGTATACGCAGCAGATGGCTGGGTCAACTAGCATGGATGCGTTTCTGTTTTGCCATCATTGTGACCTCCCAGCTTTACATAAAGGCATAAAGGCATACATTCAGGCACCTAACACTCATTGCATAGCCATTCCCTGTACTGTTCTGCCATCATTAATGGCTTCACCTTATCCCTTTCTATCATGCCACTCTGTCGGGTGTATTGTCTTGCAGTTGCACAGGCTGAGGCACCAGTCCCACCCATACAAAAGGTGTTTCATGTAGCCCATGTCACTGCTACTTTTGGTTCACACACACCAAATGCTTTTGGCCTATATAATTCCATGCATCCACCCACTACACACATTGCACTCTTTGCCTGGAAAATCCACGGCATAGCCCTGCACCCACCATTTGACCATCAGGGGGATTCATGGTAGGGCAGTTTACAGGCAGTAAACTGCCCCACCATGGCCACACTATTTTTTGTTAAATCAGTAAGGGCCTAGTAGCAGTAGTTTAGGTTTAAATTTAAAACACAGAAGAGAACTTTCTGGTTACATTCCATACCCAGCAGAGAGCTTGTAGTTTTAATTTAATAGTCACTCAGGGCCTAGCATCAGCAAAGTGCTTTTAGTTTAAATTTAAAACACAGAAGAGAGCTTTCTGGTTAAATTTAGAACCCAGCAGAGAGCTTGTAGTTTAAATTTCATAATAGGTTAGAGCCTAGCAGCAGCAAAGAGCTATAAATCAAATAAGAATATAGCTTACCTCAGCAACACAGGACAGGGTACTGTGTATCAACCCTCTTTTAATAAGTGGCAATAGTGATCATAGCATGATCGCCTTTGATTTAATTAGTGGAGGAGGGATAGTAAGGGAATCCACAGTACTACCTTTTAACTTTCAAAAGGGAGACCGTGATAAAATGAGGAAAATAGTTAAGAAAAAACTAAAAGGAGCAGTTGCAAAGGTTAAAGACGTACATCAAGCTTGGGTGTTGTTGAAAAATACTATCTTGGAAGCCCAGACCAGCTGTATTCCACGCTTTAAGAAAAGTGGAAGGAAGTCCAAAAAACTGCCAGCATGGTTTAAAGGTGAGGTCAGAGAGGCTGTTGTTGCCAAAAAAGCATCTTTGAGGAAATGGAAAAAAGAGCCAAACGACAAAACCTGGAAACAGCATAAGCACTGGCAAGTCAAATGCAAGGCATTGATAAGGCAGGCAAAGAGAGAATTTGAGAAGAAGCTTGCTGCGGAAGCAAAAACGCGAAATAAAGACCTTTTCAAGTACATTCGTAGCAAAAAACCTGTGAGAGAGTCAGTTGGTCCATTAGATGATAAAGGGGTTAAAGGGGCACTAAGAGGCAACAAGGCGATAGCGGAGAGACTGAATGAATTCTTTGCTTCGGTCTTTACTGAGGAAGATGTAGGGATGTTACCCATGACTGAAGTGGTATTTAAAGGTGCGGAAGAATTGAAGGAAATATCGATACATCGGAAAGATGTCTTACAACTATTAGATAAACTGAAGAGTAGCAAATCACCTGGGCCGGATGGTATACATCCAAGGGTGTTGAAAGAACTGAAATATGAAATTGCAGAACTGCTATCAGTAATCTGTGAACTATCATTAAAATCATCTCTAATACCTGAAGATTGGAGGATCGCCAATGTAACACCAATTTTTAAAAAGGGTTCCAGGGGTGATCCGGGAAACTACAGACCGGGAACTACAGACCTGACATCAGTACCGGGAAAAATGGTAGAAACCATCATAAAGAATAAAATTACTCAGCATGTAGATAGTCACAACCTAATGGGAGACAGCCAACATGGCTTTAGACAAGGAAGATCTTGTCTTACTAATCTGTTATGTTTTTTTGAAGGAGTGAATAAACAGGTGGACAAAGGTGAGTCGGTTGATCTTGTGTATCTGGACTTTCAGAAAGCCTTTGACAAGGTCCCTCATCAGAGACTTTTGGCAAAACTAAAGAGTCATGGGATAGGAGGCAGTGTACTATTGTGGATCAGGAACTGGTTAAAAGATAGAAAGCAGAGGGTAGGGCTAAATGGCCAATTTTCCCAATGGAGAAAGGTGAATAGTGGTGTACCCCAGGGATCTGTGCTGGGTCCGCTGCTTTTTGACATATTCATAAATGACCTGGAAAGTGGAATAATGAGTGAGGTTATCAAATTTGCAGATGACACAAAACTATTTAAAGTTGTTAAAACCCAAGAGGATTGATAAATTGGAAGACTGGGCAGCAAAATGGCAGATGAAATTTAATGTGGACAAGTGCAAGGTTATGCATCTAGGGAAGAACAAACCAAACTATGGTTACACGATGCAAGGTTCCACATTAGGAACCACCACCCAAGAAAAAGATTTAGGCATCATTGTGGATACCATGTTAAAACCCTCGGCCCAGTGTGCAGCGGCGGCCAAGAGAGCAAATAGAATGCTAGGTATGATAAGGAAAGGAATGGAAAATAAAACAAAAGATATTATAATGCCTCTATATCGTTCCATGGTGAGACCGCACCTTGAATATTGTGTGCAATTCTGGTCGCCGTATCTTAAAAAGGATATAGCGATTTTAGAAAAGGTACAGAGAAGAGCCACCAAAATGGTAAAGGGGATGGAATGATACTCCTATGAAGAAAGGCTAAAAAGGTTAGGGCTCTTTAACCTGGAAAAGAGACGGCTGAGGGGAGATATGATAGAAGTCTATAAATTAATGAACGGAGTGGAACGGGTAAACGTAGATCGATTGTTTACCTTATCAGAATATAGAAAGACTAGGGGACATGCAATGAAGCTACAGGGTAAACTATTTAAGACTAATAAAAGAAAATATTTTTTCACTCAACGTGTAATCAAACTCTGGAATTTGTTACTGGAGGATATAGTAAAGGCTGTTAGTGTAGCTGGGTTTAAAAAAGGTTTGGACAAGTTCCTGGAGGAAAGGTCCATAAACCATTATTAAGAAGTGACCGAAGATATCAATGCTTGACCCAGTACAAGCATTGTGGAACTTGTGTCTCTTGGGAAAAACTCCTAGGTAAATATGACCTAGATTGGCCACTGTTGGAAACAGAATACTGGGCTTGATGGACCTTGGTCTGACCCAGTATGGCATATCTTATGTTCTTATGTTCTTCAACCTGGAAAAGAGATAACTGAGGGGAGATATGATAGAGGTCTATAAATTAATGAATGGAGTGGAACGGGTAAACGTAGATCGATTGTTTACGTTATCAGAATATAGAAAGACTAGGGGACATGCAATGAAGCTACAGGGTAAACTATTTAAGAATAATAAAAGAAAATATTTTTCCACTCAACGTGTAATCAAACTCTGGAATTTGTTACCGGAGGATGTAGTAAAGGCTGTTAGTATAGCTGGGTTTAAAAAAGGTTTGGACAAGTTCCTGGAGGAAAGGTCCATACACCATTATTAAGAAGGGACCCAGGATGTCAATGCTGGATCCAGTACAAGCATTGTTGAACCTGTGAAGTTTGGAGAAACTGCTAGGTACGTATGACCTAGATTGTCCACTGTTGGGAACAGGATACTGGGCTTGATGGACCTTGTTCTGACCCAGTATGGCATATCTTATGTTCTTATGTTCTTATCAGGGGTCATTTGCAGCAGTTAGCCATGGCATGCACATCTCTCTTGTGACTATTCAACATTCACAGTCATGGACAATCCTCACTTTGCTGCCCACATCAGGAACATGCTGCCTCCACCCAGACACTTTCCTGGCCTATGGCATGCCACACACTGACAGTTCATTTGGACACCTGTCCACACCTCACAGACACTATAATGTAGCTTATGGCACAGTGTATGCTTTCAGGAACATCTAGGACTGCACGCTTGTCACAGAAATCCAGAACAGAATACAGAATAAAGCTAAAAGAAACAAAAAGAAAAATAAGGATACCAAAATCAAAGGCAGAAGGAAAGATGGCTAAAGATCTGAAGCGTGGAGACAAAACCTTTTCAGGTATATTTGGGAGAAGAGGAAGATCAGAGGTGGAATCACAGAATTCAAAATGCCAAGAACATGGAAACGTTGAAAGTGACATTGAAAAAGCAAAAATGCTATACAAATTCTTCTGTTCTGTTTTTACTAGAGAAAATCCTGGAGAAGAATCACTTGTGAATGACAAATATACACATGGGAATGGAGTAGATACTACACCATTCACAGAAGATGATGTGTTTGAACAGCTTGCAAAACTGAGAGTGGACAAGGCCATGGGACTGGATGGGATACATCCCAGGATACTGAAAGAGTTCAGAGAGGTTCTTGCATTGCCTTTTGAAAAATCAGTTATCTCCCTGGCAGCCAGAGTCAAGGGTACCTGCCAGTATCCCTTGATGAGATCCAAGGTCGATATAAAGCGTGCGCCACCAAATCGCTCAATTGTTCATCTACTCTGGGTATGAAGCTTCCATTTTAGAAGCTGCATTGATCCTCCGGAAGTCAATGCAGAATCTGATGTTTCTGTTGGGTTTAGGAACCAAGACAATGGGTGATGATTAGTCACTTATGGACTTTTTATAAGTCCCAAGTTAAGCATCTTTTCCAGGTCCTTGGCTAAAGCCTATCGCCGTGCCTCTGGAATCCGATAGGGTTGTTGCCAGAAAACCACACCAGGGTCAGTAATGATATCATGACAAATGAGGTGGGTTCATCCCAGGTGGGTGGAGAAGACTTTCAGGTTCCAGTGGATCAACCCGTCTAGATCTCTTCTCTGAGCAGCAGAAAGCTGGTCTCCAATTGGGACTTGAGCTGGATCCGTCAGGGCTGAAATTTCCGGTCCAAAATCATCTCCATGTACCATCATAGCTGGCACTGGAGTCCACTTTTTCAGTAGGTTAATATGGTAAATTTTGGCTCTCTTTCATTCATCTGGCTGGGCAGCTTTGTAAGTTAACAGTCTCTGCTTTCTCTTGAAACTCATAGGGCCCCTGCCATTTACAGAATAACTTGCTTTCAGAGTAGCATAGTAACATAATATATGATGGCAGATAAAGACCAGCATGGTCCATCTAGTCTGCCCAGCAAGGTAGCCAGGGTAGGTGCACCTGCCACTTAGTACAGGTCACCCCTCCCATTGCCTTTGCAGGTGACCCCTATTGGTTGAGATATAAAAGATAGGTAAGTTTATTTTGATTTTATCCTGTTGCTATAAAGGGATCTACTATGTCTATCCAATGCCATTTTGAATTCTGTCACTGTATTTGCCCCCACCACTTCCATCGGCAGGGAAAAAGTATTTCCTCATGTTGACCTTCAGTTTACCCCCTTGCAGTTTTATGTTATGCACTCTAGTTTTACAGCTTCTCCGTCTTTGAAAAAAGTTTGTTTGTTCATTAATACTCTTTAAGTATTTAAAGGTCTGTATTATATCTCCCCTGTCCCTCCTCTCCTCTAGTGTATACATATTTAGGCCTTCAAGCCTCTTCTCATAAGTCTTCTGACACAGGCTCCAAATCATTTTGCTCGCCTTTCTCTGATCCATTTCCAATCTTTTTATATCATTTGCCAGATATGGTCTCCAAAACTGAACACAATATTCCAAGTGAGGCCTCACCAGCGACTTGTACAGTATCATTAGTACCTCTTCCTTTCTGCTGGTAATTCCTTCTGTATGCAACCCAGCATCCTTCTGGCTTTGGCCGCTGCCTTCTCACACTGTTTCGCCACCCTGAGATCCTCAGAAATAATCACTCCGAGGTCCTTCTCCTGGTCCGTTCACACCAATCTCTCACCCCCTATCGCATACAATTCCCTTGGATTTATGTTTCCCAAGTGCATGACACTGCACTTCTTCACATTAAATCTTAACTGCCGTGCATTAGACCATTCTTCCAGCTTTTGTAGATCTTTCCTCATGTTATCCATTCCCTCAGGGGAGTCCACTCTGTTGCAAATTTTCATATCATCTGCAAAAAGACAGACTTTTCCATTCAGTCCTTCAGCAATATGAACAATATCAGTCCCAGGACCAATTCCTGGGGGCATGCCACTAATCGCCTTCCTTTCATCCGAGAGAGTTCCATTTACCATCACCTTCTGTCGTCTGTCAGTCAACCAATTTCTGATCCAGTTCACCACCTTGGGACCTATCCCCAGTTCAGTTTATTGATAAGTGTCCCTCTGAATCATCTCTCTCCTGTTTAATCTGTTCAAAACTCAGTTTCATTGCTAATCTTCCAGCAGCCTCGATATGCTCATATAACCCCTCTTCTCAAATTGCTTCATTGGCTCCCTATCTGTTTCCATATCCAGTTCAAACTTCTTATACTGACCTATAAGTGCACTCATTCTGCTGCTCCTCACTACCTTTCCACTCTTATATCTCCCTACACCCCTCCTCTGGAACTACACTTTTCTGGCAGATCGTTTCTGTCTGTGCCCTTCTCTTCCACTGCCATCTCCAGTCTAATCTTTTCACCTTACTGCGCCTTATGCCTGGAACAAATTACCTGCATCTGTACATCAGGTTTCATCTCTGGTCTTTTCAAATCCAGTCTGAAAGCTCACCTCTTCCAGGCTGCTTTTGGATCCTGATCCACTTAGTCTCCTATGTGTTTCCTCAGGGCCGGCCCAAGAGTTTCTGCTACCCTAGGCAGACGACTTAGCCATGCCACCCCCCTGTGTTCCATGCCACCCCCCCCCCATCATGTGCACCATACTGTTCCCCCCCCTCCATGCTGAGCTGTGCGCCTCCCCCAATGCTGTGCTGTGATCCCCCCACCACTGTCACAGATTCTGGTGGCAAGCAGCTTGCCGGCTGCTGCAGGCTGCTGCCATCAAGCCTAGCCATCCGCTGCCAGAATCAGTGGCAGCAGGGGGACGGCATTGCGATTCAGCGTGGCAGGAGTGTGGTGTGGCTGGATGCGTCGGGGGAGGCGGCAGGCCATGTGTGTCGAAGCACTTGGCCAGCCGCCTAATAACCCTAGGAAGCCGCAAAGCCCGCCTAGTGAATGGGCCGCTATGTGTCCTTACCATACCTCTAGAACTATGCTTGTCCTCAGCTGTTGTGTTGTCTGTCTTAAGTAGAGTATATGCTCTGATGAGCAAGGACTGTCTTTTACATGTAACTGTATGGCGCTTCATACACCTTGTAGCAATATACAAATGATCAGTAGTAGTAATAGTAAGTGCTGCAATGGTCCATAGAAATGAATGGGCAGTGGCAGCACTACTTTACTTAACACGCATTAACCTTTAGTAAGCATGTCCGTTTGTATGTGCTTATGTTTTTAAATTCTGTGCTTCTGCTGCACTTTTGGCATGGAGGTGTAGCCTTGTGGTTAGAGCACAAGAGACTAGCGTTTGATTCCCACTAGCACTCCTTGTGGGGTTGGGCAAGTCACTTAACCCTCCATTGCCTCGGAAGAAAGGCCTGGCAGTCTACCTCTGCTCACACTGCCAAGGAAACTTAGGACCTGCTGGGTTGCCAGGAGTCAGCATTGACTTGAAGGCGCACATTTAAGAAAATCCATCTGTATGTGCCAGCTGCTTCTTTTTTGGAGGGAGAGGGGCAGTACTCAGTAGTACATAGTACCAGCATGTTTTTCATTGCCTGCTAAAATTGACCCATGTTCCTCATAATTATTTATTTTTTTTATTTATTTAACAGTTCTTCTATACCGCTCTATTTTAGATCAGAGCGGTTTACATTTAACATCAACTATACAACACAAGGAACTTTGAGTTGTATTTACAATAAACAGGGAGATCAACTTGGAAGTAACTGGGGGAAACTATGTACAATTCTTAACTCTATACATTGTATCACACTGGTACCTGGTTTCAGGCAGAACATATCTACATCTTATTTACACTGGGGTACATTCTGAGCGATCAGTTGATTATCCTTTTTCATGCTGAGTCTGATTGTTTACTTGTAATGAGAGATTGTCTGGGGGGCCATATGTATGGTTACTAAGGCTAGATTCAGGGTAGTATGTAGTGAACAGGTGCTGCTTTATTGCCTTCCTGAAGTGGGTTAGGTAAGTGATATTTCGAATAGAGGTAGGGAGAGCATTCCATGCTCTGGGAGCGTAAATCGTAAAGGCCCTATTTGTTGTTGTTCTTGTGCATTTTGTTATTACTTTTGGGACCTCTAGGGTGTTTTGCATCATGGGTCTTCTATTTCTGTTCTGTGGAACTTTATGTATCATCTTGCTGAGGGCTGTGGGGGTCAGAGTGTTTGCAGCTTTGAAAGTTAAGGTTAGAACTTTGTGGAGGGTTCTTGCTTGAACCGGTAACCAATGGAGGTTCATCAGTACTGGCGTTATGTGCTCTCTCCGTGAAGCCCCTGTTAGTACTCTTGCAGCAGTGTTCATTGCAAGCTGGAGAGGAGCTAGCGTTGCTTGAGGGAGACCGTGTAGAATTACGTTGGCATAGTCGAAATGAGGTAATATTAATGCCTGATAGATCGATCGGTAGTCGCTGAAGTCGAGTAGCGGTCGGAGATGTTTTAAGGTCTTTATTTTCATGTATACTGTTTTTACTGTGTTTTTTATGTGAGTTTTCAGATCCAGGTGTTGATCCAGTGTAACGCCAAGGTAGCGGATTGTGGGTTTGGTTTTCAGTTCTGTGTTGCCGATTTTTAAAGAGAGTGGAGGGGTGAAGTCCTGGTTCCTTGAGATGAAAAGGACATCTGTTTTACTGTAGTTGATTCTCAAGTTTTGTGTGCTGAACCATTCTGCTACTGCCTCAAAACATCTTGTTAGAGGGGAGAGGTCCGGTTGGTTAGTCCTGAATGGGATGTATAGGAGGATGTCATCTGCGTAGGCTAAACAGTTGACCTTGAATGAACGTGCTAGGGCACATATGGGCTGCATGTAGATGTTAAACATCAATGCAGATAGTGACGAGCCCTGTGGTACACCCTGGTTTTGTAAAAATGGTTCGGAGGTTGTGGAGCCTGACCTTACATGTTGCCATCTATTAGTCAGGTATGACTTGCACCACTTTAGGGCTGTTCCCTGAATTCCTTTCTCGCTGAGGCGTTGTATGAGTATCTTGTGACTCACCGAGTCGAAAGCCGCCGCAATGTCGAGGAATATGAGGGCGAATCCTTGATGAATTTTGTCGGTTCCAGAGACTAGATGGTCAAATAGGTTGGTGAGGAGGGTTTCAACCCCATGTGCTTCTCTGAACCCATGCTGGGAAGGATCCAGTGGGGCTTCAGTATCAATATGCTGTTGGATTTGGCGCTGTACTAACTTTTCGATTATTTTGGCAAGCATGGGGATACTTGAAATTGGTCTGTATGATTCCACTTTCGATAATTAGTCCTGCATATGATTACCGGCACCTTTTATGATAGGAAAAATGCACAGGGCTGCTCCATATGTATTTTGCAAAAGGCTGTGCGTTCAGTGAGCCTCTTTTAAAATAGGCTAGAAATTGTGAACATCCTGGCATGGACATTTTATTTCCTATCTAGATGCCTGATGCAAAATCAGGCTTAAAATGTATTAGTTATTTAACAATCGCATATGCTAGAAAGGTTGTTAAAGTACAGTCAAACCTCGGTTTTCATTTGCCCCGGTTTTCATACGCTTCGGTTTTCAACGTCTTTTCTGACTGAGATTTTGTCCCGGTTTTCATGCATTGCTTCGGTTTTCAACGTCTTTTGACTGAGATTTTGTCCCGGTAGCAGGGAAGAAAAGCTGTCAACGTAAGCAGGAGATGTTGCATGAATGTGGGAGGCAGTTCTTTCTCTTGCAGGGTACGTCTGAAGCTATATCATTAAGATTTTCTGCCATTCTGAAGCATTGAGCAGATAATGTAAAGGTATTTTAATGGACTGAATTCAATGTGATTCCGAAGAGAGCTGGGCACAGCAGCTTGTCAGGGGTGGCTAAGGCCAGATGTTAACGTACTGTACTGTACAGTACTGTACTTAGCTTGCTTTCAGTGATGTTAAATGTTCATTTATCCATTTCATTAGTCATTTATATTTATTTCTCATTGTTTTCTGTATGTAAAAATATAGTTATTCTCTATAAAATGTATTTTTTGTGAATATTTTTGGGTGTCTGGAACGGATTAATTGGATTTACATTATTTCTTATGGGAAATATTGCTTCAGTTTTCATACGTTTCGGTTTTAGTCAGACTTTTTCGAACGGATTAATCATGAAAACCGAGGTTTGACTGTATATGAAGTTAAAATTAGAAAAATACAGTACCTTGTAATCTGGAAAGCTTCTTCAAACATAAAGTGAAAGCAACAAATTATCTCCTGTCTAAATCTGCTATTTATTTACTGAAAGCATTCAGAGGAAAACAACTATACTTATGTACTGTCAATGTCATATGCTGGTCTTTAGACTGACAGCCTATTCTGGTGCAAAATGATCTAGGCTAAGAAACTCCACCTCAAAACGTACCAGTATAAAAAAAAAAGACAAAGCTTGCCACTGTCTTTCCTTTTAGAAAATGGCATGAAATAAAACAAATACCAGTGTATCATTTTAAGTTGAAGACAAAGACTATGGATTCCCCTGAGGTTTCTCAGGTTGTTAGGACAATCTGTCTTACAAGGGAAAACCTTAACATTATCCTAGGAACCAGAAATCCTAGGATAAGCCTGTGGAATATAATTACCACTAGCTGCTAGGGAAGACAGAGAGAACACAGTTCATAGCATATAGGCATGTACAGAGAGGAAATCAGTACCATAGGCCAATATAAAGCAAACTTAAGGGAGGATTTAGGAACGAGAATGCTTTAGGACCTGTCAAGGGTTCTTCAGGGTATTAAGTGGAACTTACTTGATCAGTAGACATGAAACACATTGGAGTTGCAATCAGATTTAAGTGAAATTCTCTTGAGCAAGCTTAGATGGAGGACTGATAGTAACTCTAATGGAGCTTGTTAATCAGCACAAACGCTTCAATAAAAAAGAAATTAGGGATGTGCATTTGTCAATGTGCATTGGGTTTGTTAATACATTTTAAAAAATATTAGTACACGTGTAATTGATTTAACTTACGTAAACCTATACATTAGCACACAATCAATTTGCCGTACATTAAAAAGTTGTAACATGCATTAAAATGTTTATATTAAAATAATGTGTGAAGTGAAAAGAAAAAAATCCTGAAATCAGTAAAAATGTCAGAAACATCTGAAAAGAAGCCAAATTTGTTTTACCTGTGCACATCCCTAAAATAAATACTAAGCCCAATTTTCTACAGGTCACCCAGGCCAGAAAAGAGGCATTCATAACTCACATTGCATTTGACAACGGGCTTGTTGAACTTGGAGCCTTTTGTAGAGTATGCAGTTAAAATGATATTTAGCATTTACCACACTCCTTTTCCAGTAGATGTTTCAAAGTGAAATCCCGTCAGGCACAGTAGTAACTTCCCTGTTCTAGAGGGCTTACAATCTAAGTTTGTGCCTAATGTAGGGTTAAGTGGCTTGCTGAAGGTGACAAGGAGTATCAATGGGATCAGAGGCGGGCCAAGGGGGGTGCGGGGCAATGTGCGGAGACTTGGTGCAGGGCCTCATTTGCAAAAGGGGCCTCATTTGCATAAATATTTGCATAATGTTACCATACACTAACCTTTGGTGCGACCTCATTTGGAGTATGGTGTGCAATTCTGGAGACCGCATCTTCAAAAGGATGTGAACAGGATGGAGTCGGTGCAGAGGGTTGCTACTAAAATGATTAATGGGCTTCATTATAAAGCATATGAGGACAGATTTAAGGATCTTAATATGTACACCTTAGAGGAAAGGCGGGATAGAGGTGATATGATTGAGATGTTTAAATACCTTCGTGGCATAAATGTTCAGGGAGAGAGCCTCTTTCAATTTAAAGCAAGTTCTGCTACGAGGGGACATGGGATGAGGGTGAAGGGAGATAGATTCAGGAGTGATATGCAGAAATATTTCTTTACAGAAAGAGTAGTGGATCCATGGAATAGTCTCCCAGTGGAGGTGGTAGAGATGAGGACAGTAACTGAATTCAAAAAAGCATGGGACCAACACAGAGGATCTCTAAAGGTAAAAAGTGGACTGTTGTAGTTGTTGTTATGGAAGGACAGAATAGATAGGCCATGTGGTCTTTTTCTGTCATCATGTTTCTATGTTTCTATGTTTAGTAAACATGCCTCTTAATGACTGTATGGATAAAGAAAGACTAAAAGATTTCTACATTACTATAATCCAGTGCCAACCGCCAGGCACATTAGGAACTACTACAAACACTGCCCATTTAGAACCCATAGCAAACCTGCCATATCGTAACAGCACTACCAGGACTCCCAAAGCACCAGACCCTACCTATCAAAAGACAACACTGCAAATATTAAACCAATACATATCAGAGAATAACAATACATGACCTACTGGGGAAAGAGAACAAGTGGCAATGTCAGATAGGAATTACATAAACAGAATACCTCAGCTCAGTTACACATGCAGAACGTAGACCATCACCAAACAACGAATCACAGTTTAGAAACAGGAAGACAATAATTAAACTGGGAACCCCAAAAGCCAAACTTGGATGTACAACAACACTGTAGAAATAAAACTATAAATTAATTTCCTCTTCTACTAACAAAGTGCAGACGTTAATGATGCACATTTCCCAGAGCTGACATATTCCAGTTAATAAATTCAAAATAAAGAGATATCGTTCTACCCTTTGTGCATTTTTTTCAGTTGCAATTGCTCCAGCCACTTTCTTCTGGTTTCTTCATATCTTCTCCTAACTCTCCATCGTCTGCTGTCCATTTGTCCTCTCTTCTCGTTTTTTTTTTCCCATTCTCTCTCTACATCTGCTTTAACATACTAATCGTTCTCCTTTTGTTCTTTCCTCATTCCTATTGTGACCAACTCTCCTTTAAAACCCCCAGTATCAGTAGGTAGGGTTTAAGCGAGTGGTTTTTCCCCACTGAACAGCTACTTTCACAAATCCTAAAGCAGAACTTCTTGGGAGATGTAGTCCCTTCGCTGACCAATGAGGAGCAGTTGGGGATTCAAAAGTGGTTCAAGCAAATAAAGGATTTATTTCCCCTCCCGGGGTTGGATTTTTAACCAGGAAATAAGGTAGCACAAAACCAGGTACTTTCTGGTATAAGGACAAATTAAAGGTTTTCAACATAAAGGCTTACTTCAGCATAAACACATTAATTTCCAGCATTTCAAGGTAACAGTTCTGTTTCTTCACAGCTGTATGTTTTTAACTCCAAGCAGTGCTGCCCTTCTCTTTAAAGCATGAACTCAGCGTAATGATATTATCTCATTAGAAAGAGTTATCGTACAGTCCATTACTTCTTCCTTATTATTTACATGCTCTGGCTCAATGTCCATTAATTCTTCCTCTGTAACAGGAAATGTTTGTAACTGCAACCCTGGTGCCACGCCTTTCCTTAATGCTCCAGGCTTCTTGTGATACTCCTGAATTAAATACTGGTTCAGATAAGCATTCTCAGTACAGTCCTTCTCTTTACAGCCCCAACTCTCTGGGTAAATGAAATCACTGTAATCATTAGCACCCCAGCCTTTAGGCTTACCTTTAAACCTAGCTGGTAGAGGTTTTCTCTGTGGCTTGGAACTGGCTGTAGGTTCCCAACCTGAGCTGTGCACAGAAGTTTTTAATTGCCTTCCTGGCTTTCTTTATTTTCTGTACTCCCCAGAATACGGCAGGTAATCCAGACTGCCTTTGCTGTAGCCTTCCCTTGGGGTTTCTGTTCTCTTCCTGAAGGGAAGCTCTGTTTCACCCTTCCACGGAGACTCTGTCCTTCTCCTTTCACTGCTCTCTTCACTGCAGCTCTCGTAGCCCCCCTGGCTGCCTGCTTGGCTGCTCGGCTCACCTCCTTCACCTAACTCACCTTTGCCTAACTCCATAGGCTCAACTGTGACCTCTTTATTAGAGTGAATCCTAGGGTAGAGCTTGACTCCTCCCCCTAACAGGTGTGCTGAATCAGTTTGTGACTCATTCTCTAAGTGGTAGCACGGGCATATCCCTTTCCCTTGTGCTTGGTTTCTATGGTAACCAGAAGCCATGTGCTCTTGTTTACATCTCAGCACTGCTCCTGTTTCCTGTCCTGCTTTTTAGCTTCTTCTAATGGGCTGGAAGGACCCACTATGTCACACTATTTCATCCACTCAAATTTTATCCCTCCATCTTCAATCCCCACTTACTCTCCCAATACCCGGCCAATTGTAGATTTGTCTTCCCTCCCACACACAATATTTTTCTCTCCCAGCCCCATCCCATTCTAATCCTTCCCCAACATCAGCTCCCTTCTAGTTCCAGCCCCACCCAGCATCCACTCCCTTCTAGTCCCCGAATTAGCCCATTTCCAGTCCTAGCCCCCCCCCCATCAGCCCATTTCCAGTCCTAGCTCCTCTATCCATTTCCAGTCCTATCCGAGTCCCTCCATCAGCTCATTTCCAATCCCAGCCCCCATCAGCCCATTTCTAGTCCTTTCCTAGCCCCACCATCAGCCCATGCCAAATCCTAGATCCCCTTCACTCAGCCCATTTCCAATCCAAGCCCCCCATGAGGCTACTTCCAGTTCTAGCCCCTCCATGAGCCCATTTCAATCCAAGCCCCCACCGC
Organism: Ichthyophis bannanicus; assembly: GCA_033557465.1. NCBI lineage: Eukaryota > Metazoa > Chordata > Amphibia > Gymnophiona > Ichthyophiidae > Ichthyophis > Ichthyophis bannanicus. The sequence goes on from CM066032.1 coordinate 1,151,713,776, forward strand.
AGCACATTTCCAATCTTAGCTCCTCCCAACAGCCCATTTCCAGTCCTATCCTAGCCCCTCCATCAACCCATTTCCTGTCCTAGCTCCCTCCCCCACTCAGCCCATTTCCAGTCCTAGCTCCCTCCCCTTACAGCCCATTTTCATTCCAAGCCCCCCTCCCCATCAGCTATTTGCAGTTCAAGTCCCTCTTCCACTCAGCCCATTTCCAGTCCTAGCAACCACCAACCCATTACCAGTTCTAGCCCCCCATAGCCCATTACCAGTCCTAAGCCCATCAGCCCACTTCCAGTCCTAAGCCCCCCATCACCCCATTTTCAGTCTTAGACCCCATAGCCCATTACCAGTCCTAACCCCCCATCAGCCCACAGCCCATTACCACTCCTAACCCCATCAACCCACCTCAAGTCCTAACCCCTCTCCATCAGCCCATTTCCAGCCCTAGCCCCCCATAGCCCATTACCAGTCCTAACTCCCCATCAGCCCATTTCCAGACTTAGCCCCCCCCCATAGCCCATTACCAGTCTTAACCCCCATCAGCCCACAGTCCATTACCAGTCCTAACCCCCCTCCCTCCATCAGCCCAGGGAAAATTTAAAATAAAAAAAAACCTGGCTGCTGCAGCCGCAGCAGAATCGAGTGTCCCGCGCCCCCCTGCCTGGCAGAGCCCTCCCTCCCTCCCTGCAGCATCAGCTCTATCCGCACGGGCTTTCAGAGCCACAAAGGGAGAGTTTCTCCCTCGCGGCTCTATTAAGCCCGCCAAGGCTGATGGGAAACAGGCATTTCCTGTTTCCCATCAGCCCCGGCGGGCTTAACAGAGCTGCGAAAGGGAAACTCTCCCTTTACGGCTCTGAAAGCCGGCGCGGAGACGGACTGATGCAGGTTCAGAGGGCTCTGCCGGGCAGGGGGAGCTGCAGGACACTCGATTCTGCCACTGAGTCAGCAGCCAGCTTTTTTTTTTATTTTAAAATTTACTTTTAATGCAGAATGTTCTTTGCGTGGGTCCCCCTGAAATGCGGGGCCCTGTGCAAAAAACATTCTTGATCAATGGATGGGCTGGCCATGAATGGGATTTGAAGCCTGGCCTTTTTAGTTCCAGGCTGCTATCCTAACCACTAGGTTACTCCTCCAGTTGTCTGTTTGGTGACATATAAGGCACAGCCGTTTTACAAAAAAACATGCTACCTGAGGTAACACTCACACATGTAAGGGGAGCCAGTTAAGGAGCCAAACTCCAAAGCTCAGTTTTTCTGTTGTTTGAACACTAGCGAGAATAGCACAAGTTCCCCCACCAATCACTATTCCAATCCCAGGTCCAATTTGGCTATTAACTGAAAGTTATGCCTTGGAGTAGGTGTAAATGCCGTTGGACAACATTTTTGAAGTATACTTGTATTTCCATTCCAAAATGGAAGCCCAGATCAGGTTCCCTTCTAGATCCTGCCGCTATTGCGTTTCCTACAGTATGTTTGCAGCGGCAACGGCAAGCTTCCAACTTTAAAAATGGAAAGAAAAAAAAAAAGCATGGGTCTTTGCGATTCCACGCCCGTCCCGTTCCCCTCTGATGCAATCATGTGTCATGGGGAGGGGAGGGGGGATAGGACCAGCCTTCTAAGTGAAGGAGTTACAGACCCTGCATTTCTTTTTTAATCAGAGGCCCATCGCTGCTGCGGCATACACAGGAAAAGCAGTACCAGTGAGGGAAAGGCTGCCGTCAAATCACTGGTCATCTAATCTGCTTATTGTTTATTTCTAAGGTAGCATGAGGTGGCTACCACTTGTGCATTTTGGGGGCATTGTTTGCTACCTCCTAATAATTTGCTGCCTAACAGAACCACCCCCACATATGAACCTTAATCACCTCTTATAACATATCAATCAGCGAAAAAGTATATGCATTGCTTGATGGTGTCTGCTTTGCTGGTGGGTGAATGGATAGGCAGAGTTTGTGCAGAGCATGGGTGAAACATACAAATACTTGCAGAGATTATACAATACTGTAACGTACGCACATTCTTGCACTGTTGCAGCTCTCTGCTGCTGCAGATCCCTCTTTAGCTGATTCTCTGCTGCAGCTCCCCTAGAGCTGATCTGCCACTGCAGCTCTCTCAGGAGCTGATTCTCTGCTGCTGAAGCTCTCTCTTGAGCTGATCTGCCACTGGGCCCTTCTTGGGCCTTGTGGCTCCTGGATTCTTTGCCACTGAAGCTCTTTTTTAAGCTGATCTGCAGCTGGACTCCCAAGCCTGGATTTGGCTCTTCAGAGTCTCTTAGCAGCCATCTCCATTCCCTGGTTTGGGAGGAGATCATCCGACCCCATCTTCACTCCTACCCCCGACTGTGTTTGTAGGAGGCTCTCTGCTGGCATCTTCACTCTGAGCCACTCTAGGCTCCCAGGAGATTTTCCAGTGCCATCTTCAGGAGGGGAAAGCTCTTTTAGATTAAGAATCTTAACAGTCTCTAAATCCTAAACTCCATCCCTCCCCAAGATCAATTTTTCCAGGGACTTTTAGTATCAGCACCTGTTTATCTGATGCCATTTCTACTAGGGTGAGTAATTTCCACCGGCCCCAGTATCTGCTTCTCCACCCTCTGTCTGATATGTGCATTTTTATTCACCTACACTATTTCCTATAGATTTAAAGTTAAATCTTAATAATAGAAATAAATGTGAGCAAATATTACCCTTGCTCCTTCAGCATAGGCAGTGATTTGCATATCCCTTAAATATTTACTTTACAGTTCTGCAAGTCCAGTGACTGTTCCCTTAGAACACGATTCCATTCCCGACGTCCAGGCCGTCTGTGCGCCTGGTCGGAACCGGACGCACAGAGGGAGTCGCGATTCTGATCCCACGAGACACGTCTAGCTCCACGGGATCAGAATCACAAACAGGCCTATATGTAAAGGCTGGGACCACAATTCTGCCCGGCCTGCATGTATAGACCTTGCCCGGCTAACTCAGTCAGGGATCTTCAATGGATCTGTGGCACCATGGCGCCTGGTTGCCATGGCACCGCGGCTCCATTGAAAAGCTGCAATCCACAGCCGCCAGCTCACAAAGTGCATTCCCCATAACCCAACCCCTGATCTGGCCTCCCAGGGACAGGGTCGGGCTGCAGGGAATGCTCTCTGTCCCCTGCTGCCCCTTCCTAGCCCCGGGCCCATTGTTCCTCCCGCATCGGGGAACTTATTCCACTCAGAGGTGGAATAAGTAAAGCGAGTGGGGAAGTTAGACAGGGACGGGAGGGGGAATGAATAGCTGAGATGGAAGTCCCAATGGGACATCCATTCACGCTATTCGTGCCATGGAATAATCCTGTTAGTACTGTCCCCCATCTGACCTCCCAGCAGCCACCTCTTCAGTAGCATAGAGTGACCATTTACCTTTGATTTTACATTATTCAACATACTCTCAAACACCCACCTTTAGGGGGAGTTTCAATGTTAAAAGTTGAAAATGGGCCAAATCAAACCAGGGGTTCCAGAGACATAAGCTCCCTAAAAAAGGGCCATTATATTTCTATGACAGATGGAGTTCCAGCTTCTGTGGTATAGAAATTTACATACAGTGAAACATAGTAGTTAGGGAATTGCTCCTTTCAGATTCTCTTCCTGTCCTCTATACTCCTAACCCCAAAAACTGATTCCCCTCACAATTGCCTCATCACTCCCACAATGCCCCAATCTCCAAAAATGCCCAACTGCCTTACCAACCCGCTAAATTTCCCTACCATGAAAAAAATACCTCCACGCAACCTGCTGCAAATGTCCTATATCCCCAAAATATCCCCATCCCACAAACTGCCCCATCCTCTAATTCTACCCCCTGCATCTCTCCTACCACTGCACAAACTTCCTCAGCCCAAAACACTACCCCTGCAATTGCCCAACCAACGTGAAATGTGTCCTACCCCCAAAGACTACCCCATGCAATTGCCCCACCAACTCCCACACTGTCCATACACTTAAGAAACTCTCTCACAACTACCCTACCACTGCACAAACCTCCCCATCCCTACAAAAATACTCCCAACTGCCCCGCCACTCCACAAAATTACCCTACCCCAAAAACCTAACCCGCAATCTTAGATCAGAACGTCAGTCACTGGGAATCTCCAGGAACAAGCAGGAATAAGTCCTCACATATGGGTACGTCGGAACCGACGGAGCCTGCGCGGGAAAGCTCCCCAGCTTCCTAGAATGGAAGCTTTTGGGACCTCCCACTGCACATGCGCGCTGCCTTCCCGCCTTCCTGAACAGCTCTCCTCAGTTTCTCTTTTTCCGCGGAGCCAGCAGGTCGTGTATCCTGTCACCGCTGAAGAAATTGTAGTTTTTTGTTTTGTTTCTTTAGACCGCGTACCTGCCTTCCCATACCGATACCGGTATCGCCGGTCTTCCTTTTTCTTTCTTGAAAAATTATTTTCTTTTCTTTTATTATTTTTCAGCACTTGGTCACTTCAGTTAGGCCTTCAGGCCTACTTGAATTCTCCACATGGAGAAGCCAGCCCCTGGATTTAAGAAGTGTACCAAGTGTACTGCTGTAATATCAGTCACAGACACCCATGAATGGTGTCTTAAATGTTTGGGGCCTGACCACTCCATTCCGGACTGCCCTTCCTGCTCCCAAATGTCTAAGCGTGGGCTGCAGAACCGGGCCAACAAATTCCATGTGCTGTTTGCTTCAGAGAATCCAACATCACAGTCATCCAGGTCATCATCTCCGGATGGATCTCAGGTAACCAAACCTTCTGTGGGCAAGTCCTCAAAGGGCAAATCTCCTTCAAAGCATCGAGAGGCTCTTAGTTTTGAGGACCCTGCCCCAGCCAAACAGCCCCGGCGAGAAGCTCTGCCTTCCAAACCGCCAATTCAGGGGCTACAGGTTGACATCGATGGCACGGCCTCGACAGATCACCTGTTGGACTGCTCTGGGGTACCGGCCCATACCGGTACCGACATCCAGGCAGCCGTGGCGTCTATGGGCAATACTGTCCAATCCATGCAGCAGGCCGTCATGGCTTTCATTAAAGCTGCAACGCCATCGGTACCGCTTCCAGCGGTTCCGGGCCCGGTTCCGGTATCGTCCGCCATGCCGGAACCCAGGCCTTCCTCTTCTAAACGCAAATCGGTACCGTATGGGCTTTCGCTCCATACCGCTTCCATACCCGGTATGCCCGATGTCGATACCGATCGGTATGCGTATCGTGCGTTGGAGGAAACTAGAGAATACACCGATTCCTCTGAGGATTTTGGCTCCTCTGATGAGTCTGCAGAGCTCTCCCTTGACCTTCCTGAGGAACCTTCTTCTCCAAAAAGGAGAATGTCTCCTCCAGAGGATTTGTCCTTTCAGGACTTTATTTTAGAAATGGCTAAAGGCCTTTCTATCACTACCTCCTCTGAAAGGGAACCAAGGTCAAAAAGATTGGATATTTTAGGATACTCTAAGTCTCCTAAAGAAGCAGTTACCCTGCCTATCCATGAAATCCTTCAGGAACAATTGATGGATTTCTGGGAGAACCCTTTAACTCTGTCTCCTTATTCCCGTAGGTTGGACACCATGTATCGGGTCCCTCCTTCTCCTGGTTTTCAGAAAACTCAATTGCCTCACCACTCCATTGTGGTAAAGTCTACAATGAAAAAGATCAAGAGTACTAAAAGGCACTCTTCTACACCTCCAGGAAGGGAATGTAAGACACTGGACTCTTTTGGTAGGAAAATCTTCCAGGCTAGTATGCTTATAGCCAGGATTAATTCCTACAGCCTCTATATGGGCATGTTCCTAGGGGAACTTGCCAATAAAATGCGGCATTTTGCCCCCTTTATCCCTGAGGATAAACAGGAGGACTTCCTTTCTGTTGTGAAACAACTCTCAGATGTTTCTAAGTTCTCCAACAGAGCTGCCTTTGATTCCTTCGAGGGAGCCAGCAGAGCTTCTGGCATTGCTATTGCAGCCAGACGTCTGGCTTGGCTCCAGGCTTCTGATCTGGAACCCTGGGTTCTAGATGGCTTACGGAATCTGCCCTGTACAGGTGAGAACTTATTCGGTGCAGAGTGGCAAGTTAAAGCCACTCAAATGGACGCTGAAAATGCCACCTTAGAGAGACTTTCTAAGTCCACTTCTACTCCCACTAAGAAGAAGTCTTTCAAGAGGCCTTCTTATAAGAAGGCCAGATATGCTTCCAATACTGGCCAGCAATCTTCTCAACCTCGTTTTGCGGCTAAACGTCAGCAAACGAAACAAGCAAGAGCAAAGCCTGCAGCAGCTACTGCAGCTCAACAGGCTCCACCCCCTCAGGGGTTTTGACTTGCCCCTAGAGAACTTGCCATTCCTGGTTCTGGACCAACCAGAACCTCTCACCATACCTGGAAGGTTAGCTCACTTTGCTCCCAGATGGGAACAAATCACAACAGAGCAATGGACCCTCTCTATCATCCGAGAGGGTTACAAACTTCATTTCTCCAACCTTCCTCCTCATCACATGGTGAGACCCTTCAATTCTCCATCTCCTCTCCTAGCCCTGTTGGATCGGGAGATCTCTTCTCTGCTTGCCCAAGGGGCCATAGAAGAGGTTCCTCTTCATCAACAAGGGTCAGGTTTCTACTCCCCCTATTTTCTCATTCCAAAGAAGACAGGGGGATTCAGACCAATCCTAGATCTGAGAGAATTGAACAAATTTCTGTACAAGGAGAAATTCAAAATGCTCTCTTTGGGCATTCTCCTTCCATACCTTCAGAGTCAGGACTGGCTTTGTTCTCTAGACCTGCAGGATGCGTATACACATCTACTCATCCATCCATCCCACAGAAAATATCTTCGCTTTCTGTTCAGGGGAAGTCATTACCAATACAGAGTACTTCCCTTCGGTCTCGCCTCTGCCCCAAGAGTCTTTACCAAATGCATGGCAGTCGTAGCCGCATTTCTCAGAAGCATGGGGATTTTCGTATTCCCATATCTGGACGACTGGCTCATTCGAGCTCCAACTCAGTCGCAGGCCCAGATTTCCCTAGACCGCACAAGGAGCCTTCTGCAGTATCTGGGACTGGTGGTAAACCTTCCCAAGTCTCAACTCAGCCCTACTCAGTCTCTAGAATTCATAGGGGCCCAGTTGGACACCACCACTGCAAGAGCCTACCTTCCACTGGTTCGGGGTCAGCGTCTGCTGAGCTTGGCCTCCCAAGCCCAGTCCAGTACTCACTTGACAGCCAGGGAAATGCTACGCCTCCTGGGCCATATGGCCTCCACAGTACATGTGGTGCCCTATGCTCGTCTTCATATGAGAGCAGCTCAATGGACCCTGGCCACCCAGTGGACTCAGGCGTCGGGAGCACTCTCAGACCAAATACAAACCTCAAACCGTCTGTCTTGGTCCCTCCATTGGTGGATATCCACCAAGAATCTGTTGTTGGGGGCTCCCTTTCAGCCCTTGCTACCCCAAGCAACCCTCACAACAGATGCCTCCCAATTGGGGTGGGGAGCCCATCTGCTAACTCTCTCCACTCAGGGCACTTGGTCTCCACAGGAGGCCACCCTTCATATCAACCTCCTGGAACTGCGAGCAATTTACCTTGCCCTCAAGGTCTTCTATACCCTCCTTGCCAACCTGACTGTCCTGGTTCAGACAGACAATCAGGTGGCCATGTTTTACATAAACAAACAAGGAGGGACGGGCTCTCTGTCGCTTTGCAACGAAGCTCTCAGATTATGGGCCTTCGCCAGAGAGCACCAAATTCATCTGCTAGCAGTGTATCTTCCAGGAGTTCAAAACTCTCGAGCAGACAGGCTCAGTCGAGTTCTGCTGCCACATGAGTGGTCCCTACACGTGGACCAGATAACCAGAATCTTTCAGGAATGGGGGACCCCGGACATAGACCTCTTTGCAAGTCCGTGGAATGCCAAACTTCCCCGGTTCTGTTCCAGGACTCCGTGTCAGGAAGCTCAGGCCACGGACGCCTTTCTCCTCCATTGGGGTCAGGCGTTCCTATATGCCTTTCCACCCATTCCGCTGATTCCCAAGACTCTGTTCAAACTCCAGAGAGATCACGGCTCTATGATCCTCATAGCTCCACGCTGGCCACGCCAAGTGTGGTTCCCTCTGCTTCTACAGCTCTCCCAGGGATCCTCCCTGGACTTAGGAGCTGCACCAGACCTTCTGTCTCAGGAGGAGGGGACTTTGTGGCACCCAAACCCCAAATCCCTACATCTCCGAGCTTGGTTACTGAAGGCTTAAGTCTTCAAGACTTTAATCTTTCTCAACCTGTGAAAGATATCCTTCATGCCTCTAGGAAACCTTCCACGAGGCGGTCTTATGCTTTCAAATGGAAACGTTTTTCCATTTGGTGTGCTCAGCAGGGCCTTGACCCTCTGGCACTTCCTTTGAATTCCCTCTTAGACTATCTCCTGCATCTTTCCAATGCAGGCCTTAAGACGAATTCTGTAAGAGTCCATTTAAGTGCTATTTCAGCATCCCTGAAACCTGTAAATGGACAACCTATCTCCTCTCATCCTCTTGTTGCAAGATTCATGAGAGGCCTGACTCTCACTAAACCTCCCATCAGACCCCCCCCCGGTCGCATGGGATTTGAATCTAGTGCTTGGTCAGCTTATGAAGCCACCTTTTGAGCCGTTATTTTCTACCTCCTTGAAATTTCTTTCCTGGAAGGTACTATTCCTAATTGCAGTCACTTCCGCTCGCCGCATCAGCGAACTGCAGGCTCTAGTGGCTAATCCACCTTATACAAGATTTCATCATGACAAGGTGGTCCTTAGGACGAATCCCCACTTTATGCCCAAAGTGGTCTCGCCTTTTCATCTTAATCAAGAGGTATATCTACCGGGTTTTTTTTTTCCGGCTCCTCATGCCGCCAGTGCAGAGAGGAACCTTCATACTCTGGATTGTAAAAGAGCTCTAGCCTTTTACCTTAATAGGACTCAGCCACATCGAAAGTCTTCTCAACTTTTCGTGGCTTTTGATCCTTCACATTTGGGACTTCCAGTCTCCAAGCGTACACTTTCCAATTGGATTGCTCAGTGTATTTCCTTTGCTTACCAGAGTAAAAACATTTCTCTGGAAGGCCATGTCACAGCTCACAATGTGAGAGCCATGGCAACTTCTATGGCTCATCTGCACTCTGTTTCCATTGATCAGATCTGTCGAGCCGCTACCTGGGCCTCGGTTCATACCTTTACAGCCCATTACTGTTTGGACAAGGACTCCCGCCGGGATGCCTTGTTTGGCCAGGCTGTCCTCAAACACCTGTTCCATTCTTAGACAACTCCTGCCCACCTTCCCAGGATGGATGCCTGAGATCCATACGAAGATGGCGAACCCTTGGAGGGGGATCTCCCAGGCATCTCAGCTAGGGAGTCCCCATATGTGAGGACTTATTCCTGCTTGTTCCTGGAGATAGCACAGTTACTTACCTGTAACAGGTGATCTCTGGGAACAGCAGGAATTAGTCCTCACAACCCACCCACCTCCCCTAGGAGTTGTATCTTCTATCTATCTGTCTTCCTGTCCTCTCTCTATTGTCTCAGCTATAAACTCGAAACTGAGGAGAGCTGTTCAGGAAGGCGGGAAGGCAGCGCGCATGTGCAGTGGGAGGTCCCAAAAGCTTCCATTCTAGGAAGCTGGGGAGCTTTCCCGCGCAGGCTCCGTCGGTTCCGACGTACCCATATGTGAGGACTAATTCCTGCTGTTCCCAGAGATCACCTGTTACAGGTAAGTAACTGTGCTTTCCATGCTTAGGAATTCCCTTCATCAAATGGCTCCAGTCAGAGAGATAAAGCCTACAGACCACTACAATCAATAGTTTACCACTGAATTAAGGCAATTTAAAGAGCAGTTACACAAGGCTGAAAGAGAATGGAGGTGCATTAATATCTGAGAAACACAAAATAAATGTAAAACTTTGGGGCATGTTTTCTAAGCTCTGCATTGGTAATGAGGGTTTGGGCCACATCACTAGCGCGGGGCTTCAGTCATCTCCCTGAGCTGGTGATGCTACCTAGTTAGCAAGGGCTCTGTGGTTAATCAACTGTGGGAGCAACTAACGTCACCCAATAAGGTGGTGTTAGTTGCATACACACTACCTGCACTGAGTGCTAGTTTCACAGGCTTCTAACGCCTAGCAGCACTGTGGCGGAACCCAATCGCCACCTAGGTGTGCACTGACTAGGACCAGGTAACACAGGTTTTTGAACATGGGGCCTCGTGATACTTTGTAGCATGGCATTGATACCACACCCAAACCCATGCTAACTAGGTAGTGCACATTAGTAAACATTCCCCTTTACAAAATAAATATAGGACATTAAGAAGTAAAGTAATAAAAAAAGATTATTTTTGTAAACTAATCAATTCTAAGGGAAATTACTTCCATAAGTTATTTGGATTGGCTCATCATCTTGTACCAACACAAGAGCAGACTGTTAATTCAATGCGTATTTCTCCTAACCAATATGGTACAATCACATAAACCAATTAAAAATGTCTTCCAAATGGAGGGCTTCTATCATAACTCCTTCCTCCCCCTTGCAATTAACAGACAAATTTTAAATTCCATGTAATATTCTTTCCTTATTCCAACTGCTTACTAAATTTAGCCTAGAGAAGCTGCTCTCCACCATGAATCTCCAGGCTTCCACACTAAATTCATTGCCCCCTCATTTATTGAAGGATGTTCTCCCTCAGTTATCTAGAACACTTCTAAATCTTCTCAATTTGATCTTGAATTTGGGAATTATTCCAAAGGCATGGAAATCCTCCTAGTTTAAAAGATCTAAAATCTGATCCTGCAGACTGCAAATTAGTACTATCCCACTGAAAAACATGCAGAGAAAGTTGTAGTTTAGCAACTAGCCACATTCTTGGAGACAACACATGTCTTACATTTTAGGCAGTTGGGATTTAGAGTTGGGCATAGCACTGAAACACTGTTAGGGGCTTGTTTACAAAGCTGCGGTAGCGGTTCGCGATCGTTACCGGAGCCGCGGCCCCATTGATTTCAATGGGGCCGCGGCTCCGATAACGATCGCGAACCGCTACCGCAGCTTTGTAAACAAGCCCCTTAGTCATTCATAATGAACTTCTAACCCATCTAGATAATGGAAAAGAGGTTCTAGTCATACAATTAAAAGTTAGTGATGCTTTTGAGCTAGCAGATCATGAGCTGTCACTATACAGATTAGAATCAATAGGGGTAACAAATACCACTTTACAATAGTTCAAGTCTTATATTATCAATTGTACATTAAAAGAGGCATTTTAGAAAGGACACCTATGTGAAATCTGGGGCATTCAGGGCAAAATGTCCCCATATCTCTGTTTTGATAAAAAGATGCTTCTTTTTTCTCAGATTAAAATTCTTAATTCATGCCTTCATTCTCACTTGAATATATTACTGTAACTGTTTACCTTTATATTTTATCAAACATTCCCAGTTACTATAAAATACTGCAGTAAAATTAATTTATAATGTCAAAAGGCCAGGTCACACACTGTTGATAGAACAGCATTAGCTCCCTATCATAAACAGAATCAAGTTTAAAGTACTGATGCTGACCCATCACCCATCGTCATCCTCACTATGTTTTTCCCTTTCTGATTCCACACCATCCTCAAAGACATTTATGATCCTCTCAAGTTAACCTCCTCATAGTTCCTTCATTTCAGGCCATAAGACTGAAAATGACAAGAAATAGAGCATTTGCATTTCAGGTTCCTATTGCATGGAATGTAATCTCCCCTGCAATATAGCTGGAGAGCTCCCATATTTTTTTTTAACAGGAAAACATGGCTTTTTCAGAACTCATATGTGGAACATCTTTAATCTTAATCTTCATTTTCAATGTTTAATGTTTAGTTTTAATTTAATTTATAAATGAGAGTACAAGTATGGCTTATGTAAGTTCTTTTTCTTTTTAATGAGTTTTCATTGCTGTAACATGCAAGAAAAACAGTTACAAGATGTGAAGGAAAATTTATAACTACACAATATAATGTAGCCACACATCTCAAAGCGTGAATAAAATCAAACGTGAATCTTCACTTATTCCACTTTAAAGGGAGACTGGAAACTATATCAAAAGGAAAAACAAGAGATAACTCAATCATACATATCTGCCTATCACAAAAATGCAATGTGTGCCTTGAGTCAATGCTGTCCCAGAAGCTTCTGCATTTTCTTGGCAGTGTGACCTGAAGTAGATTGCCAGGCCTTTCTTTCTGAGGCAATGGAGGGTTAAGTGATTTGCCCAAGGCTACAACCAGTGAGAATTGAACCCTGGTTGTTTGGTTATCAAGCCAGTGTTCTAATCACAAGGCTACGCCTCCACTCCACCTGTCACAAAACTTAGACGCATTTCCCATGAAATGTTAAGAGGCATTTACATCAAAATTTTAGAAAAAAAGTTGATCATAGGGCTAAGGCACATGATTTCAGATCCAGGGACACCTTCCGTCTCAACTGGGTAGGCTTGGAGACATCAGGAAAGCATGAATCTTCTGCCCACAAAATAAAATATTCTTTTTCAGAAAAAAAGATTGAAGAATAGAATTCTTGTCCACTTCAGACAAAAAGGTTACCAGTAAAGTGGCTCTCGTGTATATAATATCCTGGGAGGATTCCAAAAATTCAGATAAATCTAAACTATCAGGAGTCATTATCTGGTTTAGTTCTCCCTCCAAAGCTTTCTCAATTTTTTCTTTACTTCGAGGAAGATAATATATACTCACAATTTTTACATCATCAGGATTAGAAAAAAGCAATGCTTCTTTCAAATATTTTTGAAACAATATCATAGGTGACATGTAATGAGTGATAGGAAAATTCAATAAGCGGAGATTCCTTGCTCTAGAGCAATTTCTAAGAATTCAATTTGATGATGGAGGGAGAAACTATCCTTTATAGAAGAAGAGGACACAGCAAGTAGGGCAGAAACCTGGGGCTCCACTTTACTAAGGCATGAATCCTTACCAGCCAACCTAATATCTTCATCTACAAACATAGCCACAAAATCTGTAGTAAAGTCAGAAATTTGCTGCAATGTACCAATCAAGGTTGCCTCAGTGCGTGACACTATAGTCCAAATATACTACAGAGAAACATCTCTAGAGGATAAGTCCTTTGCACCAAACCAGTGGTTAACACTGGCAGCTGTAGTACCTTAGGTATAAGGACACTGACTTTAACCTCAGGCTCTGATATCTTGCTAACATGTAATGATACAGGTGGCAGGGTGGAGGAGTTTTCCAGTCCAAGGGGACCCTCCTCCCCAACCAAAGAAGGTCCAACAGGCAGAAGGAGTTGGGTAAACTCCCCCTGAAGAATAGAAACAGTAGGCGAAATGGTACTTAAAGAGGTCAAAGGGGAGGACTTCTTTCCCTACTCTTTTGTTTTCTGTTAAAACAATTGTCTGATGGCATTAATATTGTGCTATTACACACCCACCACTTATGTTTTTTACATTATTATATGACTAGTATTTCTACATTGTTGTTTGACCTGTTCTGTGTAATTAACAATGTAATTTCTATGAAGCCATTTTTTGTGTAAATGGCGGTATACCAAATACTTTTAATAAATAAATATAGTGGAAGCGTGTACAACTCCAAGTATGGGGGAGTTTATATGCATGTTTTAAGAAGTGGCAGGGGTGTGTGTGTTTTGCAGGCTATGTTTGGGTGTATATGTGTGAGGCGTGTGTACAGGTATGTCAGGCACTGCATTCCTGCATGTATATGTGTTGAGTGTGTGTGTGTATGTGTCATAGCCAGTATTGAGGGCTGCATGTGTGTGTGTGTCATGGGGACTGTCAGGAGCTGCGTCATATGTGTGTCAAGGGTGCGTACATCTACATGTCTGTCATGGGCATTGTTGTGGGCTGCATGCATTAATATATATGCCATGGGGATGTTGGGGGCTGGGTGCGTGTATGTGTGTCATTCGGAGTGCCAGAGGCTGCATGCATGTGTATGTATCATAGGGGATATGTACAGGACCATACTAAGGGCTGTGTGAGCAGTGTGACCACATAGGTGCAAGTACAGAAAGGGTGCTGATATCATCACTGGGCTTCCAGGAAGCTCAAAAAGAGTGAGTTACTGAATATGGTTGGGGTGGAGGGAGGGTGCCAGATTCATTAGTTGCACCGGGCACATTTCTAGTATGGTATGGTCCTGGTTGTGTACATACATGTTCATGAATGAGTATTATGGGGGATGTCAGGGACTGCATGCATGTGTGTGTGTCTTGTATATGTATGTGTGTATCATGGTGAGTGTCGCAGACTGCAATCATGGGTGTGGGTGTGTGGGTGTGGGTGTCTCTCTCTCTCTAAACCCCCCCCCCCCCCACGGCCTTCTCCCAGTGTCTTTCTCTCTCTCTCTCTCTCTCAAAACCTCCACTGAGACTTCACTGAGTCTCTTTTTCTCTTTCTCTCATATACTGTGTACCCAATCTCTCTCTATAGCTCTCTCATACTCCCCCCCCCCTTCATCCATTCACTCTCTTACTCACTCACTTGCCTGTGGCTCCTGAAGCACAGCGTTTAATACTTCCACCACCGCAATTGGTTGAAGGGCCAGCGCAACCATCAGGCTAAACAGGAATCTGGCGTCGGAGCCTCGGTGTGGGCAGGAGTCAAACAGCCTCACAGTGCCAGAGGTATAAGGTAAATGCCATGGGGCTGCGCCACCTCTACATGTCCCAGAGGGGAGGGGGGGCCGTGGTGACAATGGGAGCTGGGGAGGGGGTGGGAGCTGGGGGAAGGTGCAAGAGATGAAGTTCACCTAGGGTGCCTCATCCTTCACTGGCCCTGAACAACTATGTACATGGTAGAGCCTGAAATTCCTCCACAGAATCAGAAAGAAATAGGAAGTCCTTGAATGACTTTCAAGGTGCCCAGCTCAAACAAATGGTGACGGGACCCATGAGGGAAAGGGCGATGTTGACTCTACTCCTCACAAATGGCAAAAGTGTGTCTAATGTCCAGATGGGTGCCCATTTGAGCAGCAGTGATCACCACACGGTGTTTGAGATAAAAGCCAAGGCAGTGTCCAGTCACAGTAAACTTCAAGTGTTAGATTTCATAAATGATGGCGGGACAGGGTTTGGGTGGAGCATAAGTGGAGCTCACAAGTACGTGCATATATTGTAAATAACTATAATTTATATGCATACTAGAAAATTTCAGATGCAGACATTTACTCCAGTTCTTGGATTGTATAGGTGTCCACACCTGCAATGTGTGTGTTCTGCCACTTACACCAGTATTTTATAAAGACAAGTAGACGCCTACCCATGGTGCCCTGTGATAAAATTACCCTCCAGTAGTATTAATGTAAATATTGATTTACACATTTAACCATTAGTTGAAGGTGGTAATCAAGCCATAGCTAGTATCATTTAACCTTAAAAACTTTCAAATATAGACTTCAAAAGCTTAGATATAAGCCTAGGTCCCTTCCCCCACCAAAAAACCCTCTATGTTTTAATAGCAATAATGCTCTCTGAACAGGAATATTATAGGCACTTAATATCTCGAGGCAGTTAAAGAATTGGCACTCCATGTCTTGCAGGCTGGGCATTAAGAGGGGAATAATGTTTTTAAAAAATTACAGTTCTGTCAGTTTTTAGTAATCACATAAACTGTCCAGCCCTCTACACTGTGGCAGAGATAAACATCTCTAAAAGGCTCTTCCATCTAAGAAGGGGGCATTCCTGTCAGGTGAAGATGCATTACAGAACAGACCTGTTTACAAGATGCTTCATTTCATTACCCGCCATTCTCTTCCGCCCCCAAACATTCAAGAGCTGTGTTCTCAAAGGAGTTTTCTTTATCTGGCTGACAAACACTGGGACATGCTTACAGATGTGAAGATCTGTCTCCAGTTCGCAGTAATAAATAGTAGATTTTTTTTTTCTGTAGTACTCCAGGGATAGAAGGAATGAATCATTTGCTCCAGATCACCCGTGTTGCTCCACATCACCCGTGGATCCCTTGGGCACATGTACAGTTGTAACCACCCACAAAACTATCTAGAGGATGAAAAGAAATGTGTATGCAGCTTGAAAAATCAACACCTCTGTTTCAGACTGTATGTATAGACTGTATATAAAATGAGATTTCTGACACATTATGAGAGATTTTACTGTTTGGTTCTGCTTCATATCTTCACCATTAGGCAAGTCTGGTAAGAAGCACAGATTTCTGACACTTTGAACTTATTTACTGTGAGTTCACCATTTCCACAGAAAAGAGAGAGGCTGGGCAACATCTAAAAGAAGGCAATATGCATTTTCGAAGCTAATTCTATAGTTCCAGCTTTGTGGAGCGCTCTGGAAAGTGTCCTTGCCTTATTTATTTATTTTGGTATTTATATAGTACTATTAATCAGAGCACTGTTCAACAAATTATATACGGTACAGTGATCTCTGTCCTAAGTAGCGCACAATTTAAATAGGTACCTGAAGCAAATGGAGATAAAGTAATTCACTCTAGATCTCAGCACAAGTCATTAGGAAAGGCAGGATCTGAACTCACAAGCCTTAGTTCTAACAATTAGGCTACGCATCTCTTTCTGGCAGAAATATGATGCTTGGGGCTGAGTTGGTCGCAGTGCAGTACTAAGTGGTTTTCTTTTGACTTTTACAAAAAATCAGAGAGAAAATGGCTGCATATTTCCTTTGTGCTTATCCTATTTTTTGCTTCAGGTTTTTTTTTTTACTGTTTTGTCCCCCACCGTGTCCTGTAGATACTCCATATACCCACAACCATTTCAGCATCATACTGGGGCCTTATTCAATAAAGCTCTCACTAAACAATATAACAAGCAGACAATTCAAGCTTTTGAGTCACTGCTGGCCCAGCAGCTCTTGGGTTTTCTTGGTAGTGTGACCAGAAATAGATTACAAGCCTTTCTTCCAAGGTAATAGAGGGTTAAGTGACTTGCCTACTGTCACAAAGAGTGCAAAGGGGGGAATTGAACTCTGGTCTCTGATTTGCCAAGCCAGTGCTCTAACCATTAGGTTACATCTACATAAAAATCCCACTTGGATAATTTTATAAAGAACATCTAGGAAGGTGCTTATTTTAGTTGATTTAATAAATTAACCAGAGGCACATATGTGTCTTTATTAAATTCAGAAATGTTGCTTTGATTGAAGACATGGGCATTACACCTGCTCTGAAGTAGGCACCAACGTCATAACAACATGAGATATGCCATACTGGGTCAGAGCAAAGGTCCATCAAACCCAACATCCTAATTCCAACAGTGGCCAATCTAGGTCACAAGTACCTGTCAGATTCCCAAAAGGTAGACAGATTCCATGCTGCTTATTCCAGGGTAAGCAGGGGATTTCCTCGGACCACTTTAATAAAGGTTTATGGACTTTTCCTCCAGGAACATGTCCAAACCTTTTTTAAACCCAGTTATGATAATAGCTTTATCAGTGGTGTACATACAGTACCAAGATTATCAAAGATTACTCAATAGCACACAGTTTATACAAAATATAGTGCATATGCACTAACTTACTCATGCACAGTCTTATTTTCCTTAGAGATTACTCCTTGCCTGCCAACTTGTCTAAATGAAAATCTGAAACATTAGGCTGGTTACTTATTATAGAATCAGAGGAGAACTTGGAACCCAGAAGAAGAGGTGAAAAAAGAGACTTCCAAAAGAAGAAAACCCAGACCGAAACCATCAGCCTTAGATGTTTGCCAACCAGGTAGATAACATAGGGGAACTTTTTAGAGCAAGAAGGTGATGGCTTCATACTGCTGAAATCTGTCAAACACTTCCAAGGAAAATCGTTTATATCCTCACATGACATCCAGCCAGGAGAAGGACTAGCATCATATGATACCTCAGCCTTCTCAGGTGTATCCATCCTATTGATGCCAAGGACGCAATTCATCTAGCTCTAAATCTGAAAGGCATGAATATCTGACCATCTCTTCTCTATGAGTATCCTGCAATGAATAAGAGCTCATCTTAGTTTTATTAGAGACCTTTAAGTATAATATGAAGATATTATGGAATCAGAAGACTTTCTGGAAAATCAGGGTTGGGTGAAGAAATGGATGAGGATTCCAAAGTGGCATGATAACGTTGGAGCTATATCATTAGAATGACACAGCGAGAGGAAGGCTGGGGATTTCTCAAAGCACTCTGAAAAGAGGTTTATGGTCTGTTAACCTTAAAGAACCCTCATCAACAAGCTCACTATAATGGTCAAAGACACAGAATGCCTGCAGCAATCATTGGATTGATGCGCCACATCAAGGACATCAGTGACCATCACAGGGAACAGCCCTTTCTTTTTAGAAAATGTAAAACACATAAGAACATAAGATATCCATACTGGGTCAGACCAAGGTCCATCAAGCCCAGTATCCTGTTTCCAACAGTGGCCAATCTAGGTCATAAGCACCTAGCAGTTTCCCCAAAAGACAAAGGTTCATCAATGCTTGTATTGGGTCAAGCAGTAATATCCCGGGTCCCTTTCAATAATGGTTTATGGACCTTTCCTCCAGGAACTTGGAAAAGCCTTTTTTAAACTTGGCTACACTAACAGCTTTTACTACATTCTCCGGTAACAAATTCCGGAGTTTGATTACACGTTGAGTGAAAAAATATTTTCTTATTAGTCTTAAATAGGTTGCCCTCTAGCTTCATTGCATGTCCCCTAGTCTTTTTATAGTCTGATGACATAAACATTTGATCTACGTTTACTAGTTCCACTCCATTCATTAATATATAGATCTCTATCATATCTCCCCTCAGCCATCTCTTTTCCAGGTTGAAGAGCCCTAACTTTTTTAACCTCTCTTCATAGGAGTATCCTTCCATCCCTTTTAGCATTTTGGTGGCTCTTCTCTGTACTTTTTCTAATAACGATATATCCTTTTTAAGATACGGTGAACAGAATTGCACACAATATTCAAGGTGCGGTCGCACCATGGAATGATACAGAGGCATTATAATATCCTTTGTTTTATTTTCCATTCCTTTCCTTATGATACCTAACATTCTATTTGCTCTCTTGGATGCCACTGCACACTGGGCGGAGGGTTTTAACATGTTATCCATGATGACGCCTAAATCTTTTTCTTGGGTGGTGGTTCCCAATGTGGAACCTTGCATCGTGTAACCATAGTTTGGGTTGTTCTTTCCTAGGTGCATAACTTTGCACTTGTCCACAATAAATTTCATCTGCCATTTGGATGTCCAATCTTCCAGTTTATCAAGATCCTTTTGAAATTTTCCACAATCCTCATGGGTTTTAACAACTTTAAATAGTTTTGTGTCATCTGGAAATTTCATAACCTCACTCGTTATTCCCTTTTCCAGGTCATTTATGGATATGTCAAAAAGCAGCGGACCCAGCACAGATCCCTGGGGTACTCCACTATTCACTTTTTTCGATTGGGAAAATTGGCCATTTAGCCCTTCCCTCTGCTTTCTATCTTTTAACCAGTTCCTGATTCACAATAGTACATCACCTCCTATCCCATGACTTTTTAGTTTTGCCAAAAGTCTCTGATGAGGGACCTTGACAAAGGCTTTCTGAAAGTCCAGATACACTATCACAGCTGACTCACCTTTGTCTACCTGTTGTCATACCCCCTTGCCTAGGCCAGAGGCTTAGGGCAAAAAGGGCTGCCTTATTTGTCCTTAAATAAAGAGTCACTGATTTTATCCACCAGGGAATTCTGGGAGTTGTAGTTCTTACTTAAAGACAAAGTTGTATGACCACTCGGGTTTGTTCAGGCAAAACAAGAAAATTTATTTTGGGTTCCCCTTTCGCATCAAATTCAAACACAAGGCAAAATAGGATTATTCTCCAAAGATAACAGGAACAAAAATTGCTTCGGGAACCTGAGAACTGAAAACACCTTTTCACATCACAGCTGTTCCCAGCTAATTCTTCAGCTTGTTAATTTACAGCTACCTCTTGTCATTCAAACCAGGTAAATTCATTCCATTTATGTATATCCAATGTAGCTTTAGTTAATAAATTCAGAGTTCAGTGAATGTTCTTTAGTTTAACAGAAGGTCTTAGCTTTCTCCTAGCTAAGTACAATATTGCTCTTCAAAGACTTCCTGTCTCAGTCCTTTTCTTAGCAATAATTAAACCTCCCTTCTACATAGAGAACAATCCATTGGTGCTTCATTACACCTAGAATCTTCCTCACAAGGATCAATCTGCATGTCCTCTTGCACCATACATTGCTTATCTTCCCCTGGGTTTTCAACAGCATGTTCAAACTTACTGTTTTGTAAAAACCTCTGGAGTTCCTCTAAAAGCTGCTCTCCTGGATAAGAACTGGTTGTACCTTGAGCGTAGGTTTTTCTGTCTTGGAACCGTTTCTTTAATACTTTAATTGTATTCAGGTCTATCTCTCTGCTCGAGGCTGGGTTCTGGTTATCTCTGTCTATAACTGCTTGCACCCACCTTCTCTCAGCTTGGGTTCCTGGAACCGGGTTTTGCACACTCTGCTCTGTAGTCTGGCTCAGCTCATTAGCAACGTCCCCAGCTATCCATCTGTTGGATTCTGAAGCAGGCGTCCCTTTCACCTTAGAACTGCTTCTTTGGTTGCTAAAACCTTTTTCCCACGTGGAGTAAAGCTTTCCACGTCTGCCTTCTCTTGGCTTCCTTGAACCAGGCTTCACTGCTCCTGAACCCTCTGGCTTCACAGCTGCTGGACTCTCAGCTGCTCTTTCTCCTTCTCCTCCCTCTGCTCTCACTGAGGCCGGCTTAAAAAGCTGCTTTCCTGCTACCACTCCCTGCTCCCTGAACATGTGCCTGTAATTAGAGCTCAAACCTGCACCTACGTTAGGGCTTGGGCGTGGCTCAGCCTCAGCTAGTATGTGTTTCTTTAGTTTATCTGAAGCTTGAACCCTGTGGAAACCTTGCCTGTCTCTTGTCTTAAAGGCGTATTCCTTATTCTCCTCTGTTTCCATCTGTTCAACACCACTCTCATCGTCACACTGTTTATTCACACCTTCAAAAAACATAACAGATTAGTGAGACAAGATCTTCCTTAACTAAAGCCATGTAGACTGTCTCCCATTAAGCCATGACTATCTACATGTTCACTAATTTTGTTCTTTATGATGGTTTCTACCATTTTTCCCAGTACTGAAGTCAGGCCCACTGGTCTGAAGTTTCCCGGATCACCCCTGGAACCCTTTTTAAAAATTGGCATTACACAGACAATCCTCCAATCTTCAGGTATTACAGATGATTTTAATGATAGTTCACAGATTACTAATAGCAGGACTGCAATCTCATATTTCAGTTCTTTCAACACCCTTGGATGTATACCATCCGGTCCAGGTGATTTGCTGCTCTTCAGTTTATCAAATAGTTGTAATACATCTTCTCAGTGTAGCGATATTTCTTTCAATTCCTCTGCAGTATCACCTTTAAATACCACTTCAGTCATGGGTAACATCCCTACATCTTCCTCAGTAAAGGCTGAAGCAAAGAATTCATTCAGTATTTCCACTATAGCCTTGTCCCCTCTTATTGCCTCTTTTACCCCTCTATCATCTGATGGTCCAAATGACTCTCTCACAGTTTTTTTTCTACAAATGTACTTGAAAAAGTCTTTATTTCGCGTTTTTGCTTCCACAGCAAGTTTCTTCTCAAATTCTCTCTTTGCCTGCCTTATCAATGCCTTGTATTTAACTTGCCAGTGCTTCTGCTGTTTCCAGTTTTTGTCATTTAGCTCTTTTTTCCATTTCCTGAAAGATGCTTTTTTGGCAAAAACAGCCTCTCTGACCTCATCTTTAAACCATTCTGGCAGTTTTTTGGACATCCTTCCACTTTTTTAAAGTATGGAATACAGCTAGTCTGAGCTTCCAAGATAGTATTTTTAAACAACACCTAATCTTGATGTAAGTCTTTAACCTTTGGAACTGCTCCTTTTAGTTTTTTCTTAACTATTTTCCTCATTTTATCATAGTCTCCCTTTCATAAGTTTAAACGTAGTACTGTGGATTTCCTTACCATCCCTCTTCCATTAATTAAATCAAATGTGATCATGCTATGATCACTATTGCCAAGTGGCCCCAACACCCTTGTCTTTTGCACCAGATCAGGTGTTGCACTAAGGATTAAGTCCAAAATGGCTTCCCCTCTGGTCAGTTCATGAACCAGCTGCTCCAAGAAGCAGTCATTTATTTTATCTAGAAACTTTATCTCCCTAGCATTTCCTGCCATGACACTGACCCAGTCAATACCAGATTAATTGAAATCACCCTTATTATTACCATTCTGTAACTTTTGTTAGATTCCCTGATTTCTTTGAGCATTTCATCATCCATTTGTTCATTCTGGCCAGGCGGTCGATAGTACACCCCCACTGCCATTGCCTTCCACTTTTTACATGGAATTTCAATCCATAGAGATTCTACAGTGAATTTTGTTTCCTGTAGAACATTAATCCTTTCTGACTCAATGCCCTCTCTAACATACTGTAGAGTGCAATCCTTCCACCAGTTTGATCAGCTCTATCATTACAATATAGTTTGTACCCAGGTACCACAGTGTCCCAGTGGTTGTCCTCCTTCCACCATGTCTCTGAGATACCTATCATATCTAACTTCTCATTTATTGCTATATATTCTAACTCTCCCATCTTATTTTTAAACTTCTAGCATTTGCATACAAGCATTTTAGGGACTGTATTTTATTAATATTAATCTGGTTATTGGTAGGCAATGGTAATTTGGATTCTTTAAGCTCTGTCTGCTCTGTACTCAAAGGCATTTGGGCTACCTTGGTCTTTATTGGAACCTCTCTGCCAATGTGCCCTGACTTCATTTTTTTGGTAGTATCCTTCAAGGATACATTCTTCCAAACCATGCGCTCTTGGGCGACCGTCGGCTCTCCCCTATTATCTAGTTTAAAAGCTGTTCTAGTTCCTTTATAAAGGTGAATGCCAGCAGCCTGGTTCCATCCTGGTTAAGGTAAAGCACATCCCTTCGGAAGAGCCCCTCCTTTCCCTAGAATGTTCCCCAGTCCCTAACAAATCCAAAACCCTCATCCTTGTACCATTGTCTCATCCACGTATTGAGACTCTGGAGCTCTGCCTGCCTTTTGGGTCCTGCACATGGAACGGGAAGCATTTCAGAGAACACTACCCTGAAAGTTCTGGATTTCAACTTCCTACCTAAAAGCCTAAATTTAGCCTCTAGAACCTCCCTACCATATTTTCCTATGTCATTAATATTGACATGTTCCAAGACAGCAGACTTCTCCACAACACTATCTAAGCCCTTATCTAGGTGGCGCGTGAGGTCCGCTACCTTCGCACCAGGCAGGGATGTTACCAGACGATCCTCACGTCCTCCCAGATATCCACATGCCTAATGATTGAATCACCAAATATAACGGCTGTCCTAACCCTTCCCTCATGGGCACATGACCCTGGAGAAACTTCCTTGGTGCGAGAGGGTTTTATATCACCTGGAGGACAAGTCCTAGCTATAGGATCACTTCATGCCACACCAGGGTGATGCTCTCCTGTCACGTGACCTCTCTCCTCCATGGCAACAGGGATGCTGCCAGACTGGAGGTGGGACTTCAGGACTATATCCCTGTAGGTCTCGTCTATGTACCTATCTGTCTTCCTTATGTCTTCCGCTACTCTTGCCTCCAGAGATCGGACTTGTTCCCTTAGAACAAAGAACTCCTTGCACCTTGTGCACACGTAAGATCCCTCACCAACTGTGAGAAAATCATACATGTGACACTCAATGCAAAAGACTGGAAAGCCCCCATCTCTCTGCTGGACTGCTGGCTGCATCTTTGTTTTAAGGTTGTGTTTAGATATTTAAGTTCTTTACTTACTAAGGGTTGCTGGGGGTACTTATACTAATAAAACTATACCTAATACATTTAATGTACTTTGTTCACCTGAAATTGAATTAATCTCAGGTCCTTAATGTATGCTGATGAGAATAAACATCTGCACCTGAGAGTGAATATAGCACCTCTTTCCTTTAAAAGGTTCAAATGCCTATAAAGCTACGATTATCCGAGGGGTGCATGGGTGTTGGGGACGGAGGGAGGGAAAGAAGACTTATTAAAAGCTGGCTGCTACATAGTACCCTGTCCTGTGCTTCTAAGTTAATGTGTGACCAATCTCAAGGAGGAGTCCCACAGCCCTTGATTGGATAGAGGGAGTCTTGGGTTCTAAATTTAACCAGAATGCTCTCTTCTGTGTTTTAAATTTAAACTGAAAACTCTTTGCTGCTACTAGGACCTTACTGATTTAACAAATACACTGGGTTCACAGATTAATCAGCTTTAATCTAAAGAACTCCTTTTACCCCAAGATTTAGAAAAAATTCCCAGAAGTAATACTTACAATTGCAGATCTCTCTCCAGAAGTAGCAGCCCCCTTTTGTAGTCCTTCAAGACTGAGAAGCACAGAACTCATGCCTTATTATATTGTAACATGTAGAAAAATGTTTGAAAAACTCTTATCATTTACTAACTAGGAATTTGCATTCATTGTAAAAGTAATGGTAATATGCAATAAATGGGGGTATTTTCAGTTTATATACCTTTAAATGAATCATATGACTATGAGGCCAAAATGAGCCAAAGCCTCATTCTTATTATTCATTTTCATTAACAATGCAGTCTATGTGACCAGATACAGTAGATCCATTTTGAAATAGGAAGAAGGAAGAAACATGAGTTACTTCATCCAGGGCCATAGCAAGCTAGACATGCACCCTGTGTGAGTCATGAAGCTGGTGCTCCCTTACCCAGCTATGCGGAGGAACTCTTATCAAGCTTCCTGGAAGCCTCAGCAATAACATCAGCACCCCTTCCATACTTGTGTCCTGTGACGTCACACTGCTCACACACCCCTTGCTATGGCCCTGATTTACACATCCTGTTGAAAGTCTTTGACAAACAAACATATAAACCTACTCTTGCCTCACTTCTTCCAAATCCCATGGCTGATGTCAGCAAATAAACAAGAATCTGAAAGCGACAGCAATACAGCACCATTTTTTCTCCTGCATTCAGAGAGAGAAGGAGGCAGAAAATTGGTGGCTTCACAAAGTTACTTTGCTGAACTTCAAAAGATCTTAAAAATACAGAAATCCTCAAAGATCATAATAGGGCTGTGAGGCAGACAGATACAGTACTGTTTCTGTCTCAATGACATAGAAAAGTACATTTTAAAATTCTCTCAAGCCCTCTGGATCCGGGGTCAGGAAGACAGCATAGAAGTAGCATATTTAAGATTAATTGAAGACAATATTTATTTACTCAATGCGTAATCAAACTCTGGAATTTGTTGTCAGATGATGTAGAAAAAAGCTATTGGTATAACTGGCTTTCAGAGAGGTTTGGAGAAGTTCCTGGAGGATTTCTATCGTAATTCACCCTGCATTCTACGAGAAGGCGTGTATATCAAGTTTGTGAAAATAAATAGATAAAAACCCATAAACCATTATTAAAAGGGTCTGGGAAAAATCCACTGCTTACCCTTGAGATAAGAAGCATGGATTCTGTCTTGTTTTTGACCTGGATTAGCCACTGTTGGAAAAGGGATACTGGGCTTGATGGACCTTTGGTCTATCCCAGTGTGGCATATTGTATGTTCTTATGTTCTAAGTCAGAAAGAAAATAAACTTACTACTACTACTAGTAATCATTTATAAAGCATTACCAAGTTTCACATAGTACTGTACAGACACATATACGAGAGAAACTCATTCTCTATAGAGCTTAAAAGCAAGTTGGATTGAATCACAGTACTTGAAGGGGGTAGGTGTAGAAATGTGATAGAAGCAGAAAGAGAAGTTAATTGATGCTCTTGAAAGATCTAGAGTCAACAACTGCATTACTGGAGAAGAACAGAGAAGATGATCTGCAATTCTCTGCAGTCCATAAGTCAAACTGAAGAGAGATTTTTTAAAGAGGATATTACCAACTGCAGTTTTCAATAGAAATATGAAAACCCATTTTCCTGCCCCAATTTCCACAGCAGAGCAAAAAAAGGCAGAAGCAGTACAAGGTTGGAGTGTGGGAGAGGGGCGCCAGGAGCTCAGCAGCATGTAAAGTGAACATAGCAGAGAAGCAAGCACACCCTGCTCCCTGCTAAAAGATATATGGAACACGCAGGGCCATACCGATCGTGAAATGCACCCTGTGCGACTTGCACATCGGGGGCACCCCCCTCCTCCCCCCCCCCGCACCTTCATTTAGTCACTTTATGGGGGCGGGAGAGAAAAAGCGCGAACCCTTTGTGCAAGTCGCTGGCATGCTAAGCAGGTCTGGTCCCTCCCTGCTTAGCATGCTGCGAGAAGGCTTAAGGGGCGCATTTCAGCTGTCTGCCATTGCCTGCCACCGCTGAGATTTATTTATTTATTTATTTACATTCTCTTATATACCGCGCTATTCTGCATCAGTGCGGTTTACATTGAACAAACTGAAATTACATTGAACAGGGCATTATAACTTGGAGATAACTATTTTACAGGGAACATGGGCTATGGAGGGTTAAGTGGCTTGCCCAAGACCACAAGGAGCACCTGTGGGACTAGAAACCCCAGTCCTTCCGGCCCAAGGTTGCTGTCCTCTAGTGGGATTTGAACCCCTGACCTTCCGGCCTGAAGTACCTTGCCCCAACCACTTGGCCACTCAAAATGGGGTGGTGTCAGGAAACGGCAGACAGCCAAAATGTGCCCCTTAAGCCTTTGCACCCCATGCGGCCGCACCACTCGCACAGGGCTAGGTATGGTCCTGGTAACATGTTTGGGAAGATATAGAATATGATGAATCCTGATCTGAAAGATCTCCAGCATACTGGATCTATCCTGAAAAGCTACAGAAAAGAGGAAATACATTTCCAAACTGACCCCCAGCCTCTTCCTTCCAGTGAGATGACAGGTGAGTAGTATCGAGGCCCATCTAAGCAAGTCACCATAGAGGACATAAGGCAATCTTTGGTATCACTGTCTTAGAGCTAGAAGCAAATAGCATGGAAATTGATAACAGAGTGCATTGAGTAAATGATTACTCTGGATGATGACCCGCTATGGATATTTGAGAATTAGAGATTGAGGCCATTGAATCTTTTAGTCCCCATTTACCAAGTGCTGCATAGAATAACTTTTAATAAGTGGGTGATCTGCAGCCTGTATAATCAGTATCATGCATAGCTGCAGGTAACAATTAGTCAGGATAGAGGATAGCAGCATGCATTTCACCATTTCCTGATGCTAGTCCTGAGTCTATTCTCTCACATTCTAAGATTTGTGGATGTCTAGACGTACAGCTGAAGTGTATGTGGCAGTGTCCTTAGGGGGTAGTTTTATAAACTCCTACGCAGTCAACGTGTGTTACCAGGAACATATTCAGGGCCTTTTTTTATAAAGTGTAGAATGTGTGTACTTTATGAAATAGAGGCTTACTGATGCATCTTAACCTAGTCATGGTAGTTATGCCTGTCCTAGAACAGGGCCCACATCTTGATTTGCAGAACATGGGAGTAAGTTGTAGCATTCTAAAATTTACATGTGTAAATTGAGGCCCTGTCTATGCCCAACAAAGTATGCATGATGGGATGTGCACACCTGTTTACAGAATAGCAGTCACCCAAAGTATGCCAGTAAATGCCCATTCACACAGATAAGACCTTTAAAATAGGAAGTTATGCACGCAAATAGGGTGTCATGTTCCATAATGCAATGTGTGCCTTTGAGTCTATGCTGATCCAGCAGTTCCCAGGTTTCTTGGCAGTGTGACCAGAAGTAATTGCCAGGGCTTTCTTTCAAGGCAATGGAGGGTTAAGTGACTTGCCCAAGGCCACAAAGGATGCTAGTGGGAATTGAACCCTGGTCTCTGGGTTACTAAGCCAGGGCTCTTACCACTAGGCATCTCCTCCACTCCTCATAATTTTCCACATGCTTCTTATAAAATCAGCCCTTTAAAGTGCACATTACATTTTATTGCTAGCACCCCAAAGTACAATAGAGCAATTTTTATCTGAAAAAGGTTAGAGCCACGGTTGTTGCAAATAATGGATTTTTACAGATAATGAGTGTTTCCCCATCTGTTTAAAAAGAAAGAGAGAAACAATGACTATACAAAGAATAACTATTTAATGGAAATTAGCCTCAGTTTGCACATAATACGCAATACAGTGGTAACAGTCTTTTATGTATTCAGGTCCCATCAGTCTGCTTTAAGCATTATCTGGATTAAAATAAGCTATTGCATTAGGGAATGTGACAGATAAACCTGAAAAGGTAGTAACTAGAATGTCAAGCTAGTCGTTGACTGATGGGATAGGTGCTATGGCGGACTGCTATGCACACTCATTTGAAACCTGCCAGAAAAACCCCATCAGCATCAGCTGCTTCAAATAAATTAGGCTTCTCTGGGGGAGAGGGGGCGATTTCTCCAAATGGATTAGTTTTGTGCATACCATGACAGCAATGAACCTCACTCTTAAACCAGATTATATGGAGTATGTTATCTGCAAAACTAAATTTGCAGCTAACGCTCGATGTAGTACTTGCATTGTGCCAGAGAGCTTCCTTCTGGGGTTTATAAGATGTGACATCTTCTTGTGGTCTGTTCATTGGAATGCTTTTCTACTGGGTAATAAGATTTCTGCTCCACAAAGTTTACGTTAACTCATAGTAGATACAGTTTCATCCATTGCAGGGATGTTCTAACATCCTCATTTCCAATGTTGCTAGTAGCTGATGTCTTGGGTTTCAAACACCATTTATAATTTCAGAGTCAGTGAAAGCTGGATGCATAGGAATATTAACATCACATGCTATACGCTTCCAGCATCTGTCACCCTCACCGATGTCTGCAACAATATTACAGGAAGGACAATTTTCAAAGCCATATACCATGATAAATAGAAATTTGCTCAGATAAAGTAACTTGGCTGAAAAATGCCACCCTCTGGATAAAAGTATGTAAAGACAATTTTCATTCATGGCAAGTGAAGCCCAAGTTTGCCTAGGACATCCAATTCAGAAAAGGAATGTCTAAATGAAGATCTTCAAAATGTGCAAGGTGTCTTTCAACAGGCTTGCTGAATGTGGAATCTTTTGCAAAATGCATATAAGGCCATAGAAAATATATGTATATCTGGCAGCCACATACACTAGGAAAAGAGACATCACTCAGGGCTTTGAAGGTCTACATAGCGGCACTTAATACACATAAGCTCAGGGTTTCACAAAACTAAATATAGAGTTTTTCAGGTGGTTTGAACACCAGATGTAAGCAAATTAACTCAGTCACTCCTCCAAACCTTAGGTCAAAACAAATAAGTAGCGAACACGTATGCATGCCTCAAAGCCAATGGACCGATATTGTACCATAAATATGTAAATAGTTACCCTGGTTATCCAAGTTGAATCACCTGTTATTTGTAAATACGGTGTAGATCTCTGCCCGTATAAACGCGTTTGTTGCATGTAAATTGCACTGATATCGAATAGCGCGGTATAAAAGAGACTATAAATAAATAAATATAAATAAATAAATAATGTAAAAGCACATGGGAGAGATACATGTAATTCTATTGCAAAATAGGAAATACATGTATACGTTTGAGGTCTGCCAAGCTATGCTGAAAATATGGTCCCTTCAAAACTGCATGTCATTGGCGGCTTTTCTAAAAGCACTACATACGTACATTTGTAGGGTCATTTGCACATGTAAACCCTCTATTTACACATGAGCCTTCTAAAATCACTTCCTTTACCTAAGTAAATCCTTTGAAAACTGTCCTATACATTTTTTTAAGTAAGCATAATTTTATGCATGGGCTTCAAAAAGAAAGCAAGAGGGGTTTTGCGAGAAATCTAAAAGTACCTGCAGTGCAGACATGAAGGGATGCTTTGTTTCATTCCATCTAATGGACTTTAAGAAGATTTTTGTTTGATGGAAGCCAGCTGTCATTAAGATCTTTCTTTGATGGTTCAGGACAGCAGTATGTTGTACAGTTTTCTAATTTTATTTGTCAGTTCATCTAAATGAATTTGTATTTGAACTGTTTGCCTTGACAAGATTGTTTCTTTAACAGTCCCCTTGTAAATATCCAAGACCAGTAATCTAGGAGATTTGAACAAATAGGTTTTGCTATGTGAGTCGCTGGCAGCTGTCTTTTGTGTTTATTGATATATATGGGGTCTTGGGTAAATGGTCAGGAAAATATTTCTGTTGAATAGCACAGTTCTTAAGTACATTATACATGTTTAAATGACCATAAACCACGATATGGGGTAATCTATACAAAGTGACAGTTACATCCCTAGCAACATTATAGGCCAGACTACATTTATTTTATTTATTTATTTAACGATTTTTCTATACCGACTTTTCATTTAATCAAGGCGGTTTATAACTTCAACTTTTACAAAGAACTTGCAGTTGTAAACATTAACATCAAACTTCAAAAACTTAAACATTAATATCCAACTTTTAAAAAGAACTTGTAACATCAAACTTCAACAACTTAAGCAGTCTTTTGTAACATCATACTTCAAGATTTAAATAATTTCATAAGAGTTTTATGTAAATGAAGGGGAGGGTTAGATGGGAGTTCTGAAACTAAACTTATATACATCGTAGTAAGAGTAATGGGAGGGGGAATGGTGCAGATAGCTTAGCTTGTGTAAGTCGGCTTGTGGAGTGGAATGGTCATGGTACCATGTAATGATTAGTGTGATTGGGGGTCTTTATTGAATTGTTCAGTGAATAGGGTGGTTTTTAGTAACTTCCGGAAATATTTTATATCAGTTGTGGATCTTAGCTTTTCCGGGAGTGCATTCCAAATAGTAGGGGCAGCAAGAGAGAAAGCCCTCATGGATGTGGATTTATTGGTTCTTATGAATAGACTAGGGGTTGGTATGGTGTTTTTAGTGCTGTTTCTGTCCGGTCTTTTGCTTGTTTTGGTTCCAATGAGCTCTTGTAGTATTCCTGCTGACAAGTTATTTTTGATCTTGAAGATGGTGAGCGCTGATTTATATTTTGCTCGTGAAGAGATTGGCAGCCAGTGCAGATCATGTAGTATGGGAGTTATATGGTCTTGTAATGAAGTGCCAGCAATAATACAGGTAGCAGTGTTCTGGACTATTTGAAGGGGTCGAGTGGATTGTTTAGGTAGACCTTTGAAGAGGAGATTACAGTAGTCCAGCACTGGTGTAATGATGGCCTGGCATACTATACAGAAGTGTTCATTATTGAGGAGAGGTTTTAGTCTTCGCAACATTGCTAGTTTGAAGAAGGCTGTTTTGGACGTCTTGTTGATATGCGCTTGGAGGGTAAATTGTTTGTCTAGTATCACTGCAAGATACCGAACTTCATCTCTTATTGTGATCGGTATATTTGAGATGTAGATAGTGAATGTGGGTTCCCTTGTAATGATTATTGCTTCAGATTTTTTTGTGTTGATGTTTAACACTAGAAGCCCCAAAAACGTCAATTGATGCAAATGCATCTTCGAAGTTGTATACCAGCGCCACTGCTAGAACCATGTCAGTTATGTTCCATGACTTTGCTAGCGAGGTCAAGATGTTCAAATATGTACATTGAAAATTAATGACAGATGCGCCACCTTGCAGGAAAATGAATTTATACCTAGAAGCCCCAAAGTACGTCAATTGACGCAACCAAGAAAATTGAGTGATTTTTGCAAGTTTTCTTACAACGACTAACATAAGAACAGTGTTAACTAAATTTAAAAGTAACTGAAAATTCAAAAGTAACTGCAAAGTCCATGTCAGTTAACAAACGAACAGGATAAGCATGTACGGTTTGCTATTGTACATTTAGAGTCTATGTGCAATTGGCGCAGATTGTTGACAGACACTGTCCGCAAACTGGACGCTTGCATTTATCGCACAGTGTGACAGTGCGATTTTGTCTGCAGTTGGCCTTGACTGCACACGTTACTCGCTTTTCCAGTTTGTTTGTCACAACAGTGGCTGGTATTGACTCGGAGTATGAACGTCAAGCAGCACAGGTTTGTCGCAGCTGCTCCAACAGTGTGTGAAAAAACTGTCTCCTTGGCATGGTGACACCGGTTTGCTTGCAGAAAATAATCCAGGCATTGATGGCCGCCAAGTCAAGAATATTGAAGAAAATAGCTAGTGTCCATCTACGACATGCAGATTTGGTGGACATTTGATGGCACATTGAGTCCAGCATGTCGACACCGCATTTATTCTTGTTGTAGTACAACACACTTTCAGACTTCAGCTTGCCACTGGTTTCACATATCGCACCTTTGTGCAAAGTCGACAAAACGGCAACAGTCTTCTTCTGTTTCGTCTGGTACTGTACTACGGTCATTGATCCATTGGTGTAGAACTTGGATTGGTACAGTTTGAGTTTTGCAAGTGATGGTAGTTCTCTGTGATTCAGACGAATGGTCCCGACCAACGAAGTGCGCTTCTCCAATAGTTTCTCAGCGAGGTCACGGCTCGCAAAAAAATTATCGACCATAACATTGTATCCTCGCTGATAATATGGCTGCATTAGAGTCATGATCACATGCGTTCCTAAACTGCCAACTCTTTCATCATCTTTCCCAGTATATGGTTTCACATTCAAACAGTATTTGGACTGCAGTTCTGCCAAGATCCAGAACTTTATTCCAAATTTATCTGGCTTATTTGGCATGTACTGCGTGAATTTGCATCTGCTTTTCGTTGGGAATAGCTGTTCATCTACAGTAACTGATTCTTCTGGTACGTAACACTTTTGACTGTTATCAACAAATCTGGATAACACCCAGGTCATTAGGCCGAATTTGTCACACTTCACTCTTTCCTGCCATGAAGCTCTGACATCACATCGCATGAATTTCTTTACTTCTTTGTATCTGTTTCGTGACATTGTTTGCCTAAATGCTGCACAGCCATAAGTTTCAGACCACATCAAATCAATTGGAAAGTTTTTGGCATTCATGAAACCTCTTAGATATGCCAGTCCCAGAAACGCTTCTATTTCATCTTCGGCTACATCCCATGATGGGTCTGATAAACGGGCATATTCCACAGTGCAGCTCCTGATATGGCTCACAAAACCGGGGTCAACGATCAATCTAAATGCATCCACAGGGGTTTCAACATTACAACAATATGCAGTAACCCCACTTTTAGCAGTGAATACATTTTGGGCCTGCAATCTGCCACTGCTTTCACCTTGTGACATGATCTTCCATTCAGTCCCATCTTTTGCTACCACTGTTGACCCTGTCGTCCTGCTTTTGTTTTCAGCGATTATTGGATAATGAGAATGAGCATCATCATCACTTTCATCAGTGTTTCTGCTGTAGTCTGAACCAGTCAAATCCTCTACGCCTGCCCAACCTGTAACATGTAGGTCAACGTTTGAATCTGATTCAGTCGAATCAGAGCCACTGTCAATTTACAAAATATCTTGCAGCTTAGCAAGTGCTTGTGCTGCTGTCATGCGCTGCTGACGCAGTTCTCTCATTTTCTGCATCGAAGCAGTAGCCACAGCTGGCAACAAATCAACTGATTTTGCACCAGCACATGTAGACACTGCTGTCTTCTTATGAGGTCTCAGCATTCTGTACATAGAATCGTAGAAAACAATGAATAAAATTTCAGGGAGGAAGCGATAATCTAAAAGTTCTGGAGTATCGGCCTGTTCTAGGGCATATTCAAAAGTCACGACATTGTACATACCTGTGTAACAGAGTAAATTTCGGTTTTAAATCGGTCACTGTTTCCAGTTTTACTCTGACGTCACATACTGCATGTATTAAACAAATAAGTAACTTCAAATTAATTCACATCTGCATTTCATGCTAAACGCAGTCGTCATGATAATGCGTCAGTTGACGCACTTTGGGGTTTCTAGGTAAAATGCCTTTTGGGGCTTCTAGTGTTAAGTTGTTGTTAGTAAGCCAGGACGTTATTTCATGAATGCAGGTTGATATAGTGGCATAGTCTGGGGCGTCCAGGTGGATAGGGGTATATGCCATGATATCGTCGGCATATATGGCATATTGTATGTTGTATTTATAAAATATTTTGCATATAGGCTGAATGTAAATGTTGAAGAGGAGAGCAGATAGTGAGGAGCCTTGGGGAACTCCTTGAGTTGTACAGAAAGGTACTGAGGTGAGGTTACCAGATGTTACTCTCTGTTGTCTGTCTTTGAGGTATGATTGAAACCATTTGATGGTGGTGTCTTGGAGGCCAGTCTCTATTAGACACTTCAGTAGGATGTGATGGGAAACTGTGTCGAAGGCAGATGATATGTCGATAAAAATGAAAAAGGAGCCCGTCTTTATCTTGTCTATTCCTTTGAGTATGTTATCGAATAGGTGTATGAGAAGTGTCTCAACACCGTGGTTTGGGTAGAATCCGTGCTGGTGGGGATCTAGTGGGGCATATTCATCAATATGGTCTTGAAGCTGTCTCTGAACAATTTTTTCAGTTATTTTTGCCAGGAATGGGAGGTTAGATATTGGGCAGTAGGCTGAAGGGTCGGTACTATTAATTGAGGTAGTTTTACGAATAGGGCGGATAGTAGATTGTTTGAGTGCTTTGGGCATGTAACCTTGAGTGAGAGAGGTGCTTACTATCTTTTGAATGTATGTGCTAAGGTCTTCTTTGGTGGATTTAATCCAGGTCACCGGGCAGGGGTCCGATGGAGAAGTGGTGGTGTTTAGAGAGGTGATAGTTTTAGTTATTTGTTTAGTTGATGGAATGCTGAAGTTCTTCCATTGATTGGTAGTCATGGAGCCAGCATCTGTAGTTGGTGTGTCCATAAGAGGGATGTTCTTATGGGGTGTATTGTGATTGGCACTGTTCTTGGATATTAGAAAATCAGCAAAGGTTTTAGGGTGAATCTTGCTTTCATCTTTCATGGCCGGGTCATTTGTAAGAGTGCGAATGATGTTAAAGAGCTCCTTAGGTTTGTTACAGGCTTCTAGAACAAGGTTTGTGTGGTATTGTTGTTTATTTTGTTTATTAGATTATTTTGTTTATTAGATTATTGTATTCTTTTTGCATCTCCTGGTATTGCTTCAATGTAATTTCTGATTTGTTACGTCTCCAGCAATGTTCCAGTTGTCGTAATTTCCTTTTGGATTCTCTTATGGTGTTAGAATACCATGGTGTAGATC
Organism: Ichthyophis bannanicus; assembly: GCA_033557465.1. Classification (NCBI taxonomy): domain Eukaryota; kingdom Metazoa; phylum Chordata; class Amphibia; order Gymnophiona; family Ichthyophiidae; genus Ichthyophis; species Ichthyophis bannanicus. The sequence goes on from CM066032.1 coordinate 1,151,748,955, forward strand.
TAGGCCTGTTTTTGTTGTGGTGTGAGCTCTTTCAAGGTGGGAGTTGAGAAGCGGTAATGATGGTGGTATTCCATGTGTTGATGGCCTCGTCCAAGTTGGTGAAGTCTTGGGGTAGGGACTGTATGGTGACTTTGAGGAATTGCTCTTTGTTAAAAGCTTTGAAGCATCTGGTTGGCTGTTCAGTTCTCTGAGATGTCTGTTGGGTATTGTGGTGGAGCTCAAATAATATAGCATGGTGATCTGACCATGGTATTGGTGTGGTTTTAGGTGATGTCATGAGGCTATGATCTAGGATGTTAATTGGCACGAATATGCGATCTGGTGTAGAGCCAGAGCGATGAGATGGACCCGAGAGGACTAGCTTGAGTTGAATGGATTCCATTGCTTTGTGAAAAGCTGTTTCAAGTGTTGTAGATGCAGATGTGAGGTTCAGGTCACCTAGAACAATGACAGTCTTGTGTGGGGAGTTAGCTGCGCGTATCATATCTAGGATGTTGGACGTGTCCTCAGTTGGGGCCTTGGGGGGGTCGGTAGATCAGGCAAATGGATAGATACTTATTTTCAGTGCTGATGAAGTTGCAGTGTTCAGAGCTTTGGGAGGTTGACGTCTTGAGCCTTAGATCTGATCGGGCGAGAATTAATACTCTGCCTCCCCATTTGTGGGTTCAGGGACATTTGTATGCTGTGAATGTAGGTGGTGTTATTTGATTCAGTATGACCTGGTCTGAATTCTTGAGCCATGATTTGATAATGCATAGGATGTCAATGTTGTTTTCATGAATGTGATCGATAACAGTGTTTGTTTTGTTGCATATTGATCTCGTGTTTATCAGGCCTATGGTTATGCCAGTGGTATGTGAGGAGTGTGATTGAGATGTAGATGTATGTGAGGGTGGGTCTATATGTATGTATCTGGTAGGTCTCTTACTGGGATGTTTGTAGGGAGTAGATATGTAGATAGGTTGGTATATGGTAGGGAGGTATGATACATATATAGGGAAGGCTTGTAAGGCTGTAAAGTAGGTAGTGTGGTACATGGGCCATTTCAGTCCTTATTTACTAGCATCTACTATGCTACTGTATGAATGTCTGGGATGATGTTCGTACATCTCAAACTTTGCAGAATGTATGACATAATCTGTGGCCTTCGAACAGGTTATTAGAGAAAGAAGGTGAGGCTTATTTTGAAGGAGTAAAGTCAAGAAAGACGAAGGCTGACCCTGATGAACTAATATATCAACAATTTATTCCCAAAAACTTGCACAATAATCAGTAATTTGGTACTAATTAAGTTAAAGAAGTCTCATTACGGAACCAAAATGCGGTACGATACAAACTGTCAGCTCACAGCTTCTCAAATACAATTAGCCTTTACTGTATAGTGAAATATTTTGTTAAGTTTAATGTTTCAAAAAAAAAAAGGGCCCAGTACTGAGTCATTATGGCAACCTTTCTTTGTTAAATACGAGTGCTAATGCTTACCTTAGCACATATATTCAGTGCTACTATTCATAATGGTAGAGGCATTGAATATACAGGTAGTGTGGTCACCATGCTGCCCCTATCCATTTAGTTTAGCCCTGCTTTCCAGCAGGCTAAAAAAAACATATTTGTTATCTGTTCAGCAAAATGGATAATTTCAAAGTTCACCTGTGCCCTGCCCCAAACCCAGTCCATAATTAAACAATATCAGGCCATTTAAATCACAAAATGGTAAGATATTTATCTGCTTCATTTATGAAAATCTATGGATGTCAATTGTATATTTAATAGTGGCCAGTGAATGTATAACTCACTGACAAACAGTATTGGCAGGCAACGCCTGGACGGCAACATGTCCTCCTTAGCGCCAGCTTCCTCAGGATGCCAGCTCCATCCAAACACGGCCCTGTACGGCACCCCTCATGGTCCTGGAGTTTACACAGTATTTTTATGCTATATATAAGAGCATTAGAAAAGAAGAATTGCTATAACGGGTAAGACTGAATTTCCATCAAGCCCAGTATCTTGTTTCCAACAGTGGTCATTCATTGCTGCAAACAACATTTACATTAAATCAACAAGAAAAACTTGCGCAACAACATGATGATCTTTATCAAATGTTCCAACCAAGATCCCATTGGAAATGCTGCTGGAGGTGCAGTGCCATTTTCACAGAATGGATTCAGACATGACCATGTGATGGCACATTTTAGAAAAGGCGTGGAGATTGAAAGTGAGATGTTGCGATGTTTTCAGTTCCAATGACATTTTAGAAAAGGCTGTTCTAAACCTGCAGCCTTTCGTAAAATACTAAATATGGAGGTGCAGGAGTGCATGTGTATGTGCAGATACATGAGACTGGAGAAGCCATTTTGCAGCAGGGAAATATGGCCATCATGTATATGCACGTTCTGGATTTCACAGCTTCCGCATGTATAATGGACATTTGCAAGCTTGCACCTGTAAATGTTGCTAGTTAACTTCAGGTGCCCCTATCTTTATCTACTTTCAATTTGGTGGGGGAAATGGTCTATGGCTTATTGGTAAATAAAATGTAATATACCACCTTTACAGGGTACAAGGTGGTTTACAATTAAAAATTAGCATAGAATTTCAAAAGAATGCCAGCAAAATTGAAAGATTCCGACAACAAAACGTCCCCTTTGTTGTCGGAATCTTTATACTTTATGGACTTTTAGGGGGATTCTGGTTTGGTTTGGTTTGAGTAGGGTAGCAAAATTGAAAGGGCAGCACAGAGAGGAGGCAAAGTAGTAAAGAATAAATCCAAGACATAGGACAGGATACATAATCTGCCAGCCAGGGCCAATGCCACTACTGGACCCCAGGGCCACTGAAAAGAAATTGGATTTAATAAGGGACTAAAATTTAGGATGGGAGAGTTAACCTCTGATATCAGGAGGAAGATCGTTCCGTAGAAAGGGCGTAGTAAAATAAAACCCAGATAAACGAGTCAATTCAAGCCCGGCATGTGTAGCTGATGGAAGGGTGAGTCTAATATCATGGATGGATCTGAGAGATGGCTAGGAAGGTGTGGGACAATAAGAGAAGCCAGATATGAAAAAACAAAGTGTGAAGGGCTTTGTAAGCCAAACTCAGGTCTTAAATTGAACATGCAAATTAATTGAAAACCAATGATATTTATGATCAAATTTATGAACATGGGTCAGAATTCTTATTGAAGTATTTGTACATTTTGAATACACTGGAGAACTACTACTACCATTACTACTGAGCATTTATATAGTGCTACAAGTCGTACACAGCGCTGCACAGACATGTAAGAGACAGTCCCTGTTCATCAGAGCTTACAATCTAGTCAAGACAAACACAGAAGGTGTAGGCAGGGATAAAGCAAGGGGAAAGAAAAAGCAGATCAGGTGAGTCAAGATCCAAAAGCAGCAGGGAAGAGGTGAGTTTTCAGCCTGGATTTGAAGAGGGTTAGAGAAGGTGCCTGGCGTACAGACACAGGTAGTTTGTTCCAGGTGTAAGGCGCAGCAAGGTGAAAGGAGCGAAGTCTGGAGTTAGCAGTAGAAGAGAAGGGCACAGATAGAAGCAGTTTGCTAGAAGAGCGGAGTTCCCGAGGGGGGTTGTAAGGAGAGATAAGAGAAGAAAGGTAGTGAGGAACCACAGAGTGAATGCATTTATAGGCCAGCAGGAGACGTTTGAACTGGATGTGGAAACAGATAGGGAGCCAATGAAGTGACTTGAGAAGAGGAGTAATATGGACATGACGAGGCTGGCGGAAGATTAGCCGCACAGCAGAATGTTGAACAGATTGAAGGGGAGAGAGATGATTCAAAGGGAGACCAGCAAGTAGTAGGTTACAGTAGTCAAGACGGGAGGTGATTAAGGAGTGGATAAGGGTTTTAATAGTGTGTTCAAAAAGGAAAGGGCAGATTTTGCTGATGTTATATAGAAAGAAACAGCAGGTCTTAGCTATCAGATGGATATGTGTGGAAAAAGAGAGAGAGGAGTCAAAGACAACCCCCAGATTGCGGGCTGAGGAAACAGGAAGGAGTACAGAGCTATCCACAGAGACTGAGAAAGGGGGAAGAGGAGGGGAGGTTTTAGGGGGAAAGATAAGAAGTTCAGTATTGGCCATGTTCAGTTTCAAGCGGTGGTGAGACATCCAGGCAGCAATGTCAGAAAGGCAGGCAGAGATCTGGGTCTGGATTGCCAGAGAGATTTCAGGCGTAGAGAGGCAGATCTGGGAGTCATCAGTATACAGATGGTACTGAAAGCCATAGGAAGAGATAAGGGCACCAAGGAACTAGGTGTAGAGAGAAAAAAGGAGCAGACCCTAGACAGATACTTGGGGTACACCAACTGGGAGCGGGGTAGCAGAGGAGGAGGAGCCACCAGAACCCACACTGAAAGAGCGATGGGAGAGATAGGAGGAGAACCACGATAGTACAGAGCCCCTAAAACCAAGCAAGTACAGGGTATAGAGAAGGTTGTGGCCAACAGTGTCAAAAGCAGCAGAGAGGTCAAGAAGGATGAGGAGAGAGTAAAGGCCCTTGGATTTTGCCAGGAACAAGTCAATGTAGACTTTGGCAAGAGCTGTTTCAGTAGAGTGTAAAGGACGAAAGCCAGACTGTAAGGGATCCAGGAGGGCATGAGAGGAAAGGAAGTCGAGACCACACGTTCAAGTAGTTTAGAAATGAAGGGAAGGAGAGAGGTGGGTCGATAATTAGAAGGACAGGTGGGATCAAGTGAGGGTTTTTTGAGGAGAGGTGTGACCACAGCATGCTTGAAGTCTGCAGGGACTGTTGCAGTGGAGAGCAATAGGTTGAGAATATGAGAGATGGAAGGGACAACGGTGGAGGAGATGGGGCTTAGGAGCAGGGGCGGCCCAAGGGGGTGCGGGGCCATGTGTGGAGACTCGGTGCTGGGCCTCATTTGCATAAGGGACCTAATTTGCATAAATATTTGCCATGTTACCATACACTAACTTTTAGTAAACATGCCTCTTAATGAGTGTATGGATAAAGAAAGACTAAAAGATTTCTACATTACTATAATCCAGTGCCATCCTCCAGGCACATTAGGAACTACTACAAACACTGCCCATTTAGAACCCATAGCAAACCCGCCGTATCCTAACAGCACTACCAGGACTCACAAAGCACCATACCCTACCTATCAAAAGGCAACACTGCAAATATTAAACCAATACATTCCAGAGAATAACAATACATGACCTACTGGGGAAAGAGAACAAGTGGTAATGTCAAATAGGAATTACATAAACAGAATACCTCAGCTCAGTTACACATGCAGAACATAGACCATCACCAAACAAGGAATCACAATTTAGAAACAGGAAGACAATAATTAAACTGGGAACCCCAAAAGCCAAACTTGGAATGTACAACAAAACTGTAGAAATAAAACTATAAATTAATTTCCTCTTGTACTAAACAAAGTGCAGACGTTAATGATGCACATTTCCCAGAGCTGACATATTCCAGTTAATAAATTCAAAATAGAGATATATTTTTCTACCTCTTGTGCATTTTTTTCAGTTGCAATTGCTCCAGCCACTTTCTTCTGGTTTCTTCGTGTCTTCTGCTAACTCTCCATTGTCTGCTGTCCATTTGTCCTTTCTTCTCTCTTCTAGTTTTTTTTTTCCGTTCTCTCTCTACATCTGCTTTAACAAACTAATCTTTCTCCTTTTGCTCTTTCTTCATTCTTATTTCATTCACTCAAATTTTACCCCTCCATCCTCAATCCCCACTTACTCTCCCAATATCCGGCTAATTGTAGATTTGTCTTCCCTCCCACACATAATATTTTTCCCTCTCCATTTCACTCTCCCAGCTCCATCCCCTTCTAATCCTCCCCCAACATCAGCTCCCTTCTAGTTCCAGCCCCACCCAGCATCCACTCCATCTAGTCCCCACATCAGCCCATTTCCAGTCCTAGCTCCCCATAAGCCCATTTCCAATCCTATCGTAGCCCCACCATCAGCCCATTTCCAGTGCTAGTTTCCCCATTCATTTCCCGTCCTATCAGAGTCCCTCCATCAGCTCATTTCCAATCCCAGCCCCCCATCAGCCCATTTCTAGTACTTTCCTAGCCCCACCATCAGCCCATGTCAAATCCTAGCTCCCCTCCACTCATCCCATTTCCAATCCAAGCCCCCCATGAACCTACTTCCAGTTCTAGCCCCTCCATGAGTCCATTTCAATCCAAGCCCCCACCACAACCCATTTCCAATCTTAGAACCCCCCAACAGCTCATTTCTAGTCCTAGCTCCCTCCCCTCACAGCCCATTTCCATTCCATGCCCCTCCCCCCTTCAGCTATTTGTAGTTCAAGCCCCCCTTCTTCTCAGGCCATTTCCATTCCAAGCCCCCGTCCCCATCAGCTATTTGCAGTTCAAGCCCCCTTCCACTCAGCCCATTACTAGTCCTAACTCCCCATCAGCTCACTTCCAGTCCTATCCCCCCATCAGCCCACTTCCAGTCTTAGCCCCCCCATAGCCCATTACCAGTCCTAACCCCCTATCAGCCCATTTCCAGTCCTAGTCCCCCCATAGCCCATTATCAGAACTAACCCCCCATTAGCCCATTTCCAGTTTTAGCCCCCCATAGCCCATTACCAGTCCTAACCCTCCATCAGCCCATTTCTAGCTCCCTCCCTTCACAGCCTATTTCCATTCCAAGCTCCCGTCTCCATCAGCTATTTGCAGTTCAAGCCCCCTTTCCACTCAGCCCTTTTCCAGTCCTAGCAACCCCCCCAGCCCATTAACAGTCCTAGCCCCCCCTAGCCCATTAACAGTCCTAACCCCACATCAGCCCATTTCCAGTTCTAGCTCCTTCCCCTCACAGCCCATTTCCATTCCAAGCCCCCTCCCCATCACCTATTTGCAGTTCAAGCCCCCCTTCCACTCAGCCCATTTCCATTCCAAGTCCCCATCCCCATCAGCCCATTTGCAGTTCAAGCCCCCTTCCACTCAGCCCATTTCCAGTCCTAGCAACCCCCCCAGCCCATTACCAGTCCTAGCCCCCATAACCTATTACCAGTCCTAAGCCCCCATCAGCCTACTTCCAGTCCTAACCCCCCCCATCAGTCCATTTCCAGTTTTAGCTCCCCCATAGCCCATTACCAGTCCTAACCCCCCCCATCAACTCACTTCCATTCCTAACCCCCCATTAGACCATTTCCAGTCAGCCCCCCATAGCCCATTACCAGTCCTAACCCCCCCATCAGTCCATTTCCAGTCCTAGCCCCCCACAGCCCATTACTAGTCCTACCCCCATCATCCCATTTCAAGTCTTAGCCCCCCCATAGGCCATTACCAGTCCTAACCCCCCATCAGCCCATTTCCAGACCTAGCCTCCCTGCCATAGCCCATTACCAGTTCTAACCCCCCCCATAAGCCCATTTCCAATCCTAGCCCCCCCCCATAGCCCATTACCAGTCCTACCCCACATCAGTCCATTTCCAGTCTTAGACCCCATAGCCCATTACAAGTCCTAACCCCCCCATCAGCCCTTTTCCAGTCCTAGCCCCCCATAGCTCATTACTAGTCCTAACCCCCCCATCAGCCCACTTCCAGTCTTAGCCCCCCCATAGCCCATTACCAGTCCTAACCCCCCCATAGCCCATTACCAGTCCTAACCCCCCCTCCCCCCATCAGTCCAGGTAGATTAAAAAAAAAACAGCTGCTGCTGCCACCGCCGCCGTGGCAGCGGCAGAATCAAGCATCCCACGTGGCCCCCCTGCCCGTCAGAGCCCTCCCTGCAGCATCAGCTCCCAAAGCGCGGGCTTTTCATAGCCGCGAAGGGAGCGTTTCCCTTTCTCGTGGCTCTGTTAATCCTGCCGGGGCTGATGGGATTTCCCTTCAGCCCCGTCAGGCTTAACAGGGTCGCGAGAGGTCAGAGAAGCTCTCCCTTCATGGCTCTGAAAGCCGATGCTGAAGGAGCTGATGCTGCAGGGAGGGCTCTGCCAGGCAGTGGGGGCCCCGTGGGACGCTTGATTCTGCTGCTGCCATGGCGGCAGTGGCAGCAGCAGCTGGTTTTTTTTAAAAATCTACTTGGGCTTATGCAGAATGTTTTTTGCGCGGGGCCCCCTGAAACGTGGGGCCCTGTGCCAAAAACATTCTTGCTCAATAGATGGGCCCGCCCTGCTTAGGAGATGGGTGGGGATAAGATCAGAGGAGCAGGTGGTGAGTTTGGAGGCAGAAAGAAGGTGTGCAGTTTCCTCTTCAGAGATCACAGAAAAGGAAGAGAGGGTAGCAGGGGTAGGGGGGGGAGAGTTGGGAGTGAAGAGGAGGAGGAGGGGAAGTAGCTGACTTTGTGGGGAATTGGAGGGTGATTTTGTGGATTTTGTCATGGAAATAATCAGCCAGGGTTTGGGCAGAAAGGGAGGGAGGGATCAGAGGCGAAGGCACTTTGAGAAGAGAGCTAAGAGTAGTGAAGAGACGACGAGGATCAGAGGAAAGAGAGTTAGTCAGATGGCCATAGTAGTCTTGTTTGACAAGAGCTATGGCTGACTGGAAAGAGACAAGCATAAATTTGAAGTGTAGAAAGTCTGCAGGGGAGCGGGATTTGAGCCAAGCACGCTCAGCAGAACAGGCACAGAAACGTAGATAGTGGGTAGTGGATGAAAGCCAGTGCTGGGGTGCAAAACGTCTCACAGGATGTAGCATGGGTGGAGCGAGAGCATCTAGAGCCGAGGAGAGTGCAGCATTATAAGAGATAGAAGTCCTGAATGGGACAATGATATAGTAATCTAAGCAAGAAGCAATAAGAGTATGAAGGATGGAAGTATCTAAAAAAGCGCACCATGCCCAAAGTTGGCACAAAGCTGGAAAGGATGAACAGACAACTGAAGAGATTTGCTTTTCAAACAAAAGCTCAGAATCAACCAGGACTCCAAGATATCTGAAAAAACTTGTGAGGGTAATAGGTTTACCATGTAGTATCAGAGAAATAGAAGGTTGAGCTGCTAATCCAGTGATCCATGTAGCTGTAGTTTTGGATGGGTTCAACTTCAGTTTATGCTTGTCAGGGCAGCTTGAAATGTCCTCCAAACATATATTAAGAATAGATAGGTCTGGAGATATAAAATTTGTGTAGTGAACTAGTAGAATGTCATCTGTAAGAGAAAGAAAGAAACACTCGTGTTTTGGATAAGTGTAATTAATGGACTCAAATAGATATTAAAAAGAAGAGGGGTGATAAGGAAGCCTTGAGGAACCCCACAAGTTATTTGATGTGGTTTGGAGAAGATACAATTCAGTATGACCAAACAGATATGGTACCTCAGGAATGAAGAAAACCAGGCAAGAAGTGTATCCTGTAATCCCATATCTGACCAACATGAGAAGTAAAGCATAATCAACCAGATCAAATGTTGAGGAAAGGTCAAGTGATACATTTATTGCAATTTTACCCTTGTCCAGAAAATTATGAAGTTTGTTGAGCATGGCCGAGAAGGATTGCCTCAGACTGTCATGATGACACTGCTTTGGTCGCTGCCTTCTGTCATAGCAGCTTCCAGTGTTCTCACAATCCTCATGCCACTGGCCGGGGCAGTGGTGTTGGGTTTCTGCTTTCTCCTTCTGGCAAATTTCAACCTCTTCTTCTACTCCAGTCTCACTCCTTTTCCTCCTTTGAAGTCTATTCCATCTGCCTTTTTGATCCCTCACCTTTCAGGATAGCTGCTATATATAGACCTCCTGATAAGTCTACCTCTACTACCTTCTAAGCTCCTTTCCCTTACCTTCTCATTCAACCTCCAACTTTGCTTCTCTGCTCCCACCCATCAGCAAGGTCACTGCCTTGACCTTGTTTTCTTCTCTAATTGTTTACCCTCCAATTTCCATACCTTAGTTCTTCCCTTATCTGATCATCACCTGCTAATCTTCACTCTTCATCACTCCACACTTCAACATTGCCCAGTCTCCTCCATCCTTTCCAGGAATCTTCATGCTATCGATCCTTCAGCTCTGATGGGGGGGTTAGGACTGGCAATGGGCTATGGGGGGCTGACTGGAAATGGGTTGATGGGGTTAGGACTGGAAGTGGGCTGATGGGGGGTTAGGACTGGTAATGGGTTATAGGGGGCTTAAACTGAAAATGGGGTGATGGGGGGTTAGGACTGTAAGTGGGTTGATGGGGGGCTAGGACTGGTATTGGGTTGGGGGGTTGCTAGGACTGGAAATGGGCTGATGGGTGGCTAGGACTGGAAATGGGCTGATGCAGGGACTAGAAGGGAATGGATGCTGGGTGAGGCTGGAACTAGAAGGGAGCTGATGTTGGGGTAGGATTAGAATGGGATGGGGCTGGAAGAGTAAAATGGAGAAGGGAAAAATATTTTGTGTGGGAGGGATAAAAAATCTACAATTGGCCGGGTATTTGGAGAGTAAGTGGGGATTGAGGATGGAGGGGTAAAATTTGAGTGGATGAAATAGGAATGAGGAAAGAGCAAAAGGAGAAAGATTAGTATGTTAAAGCAGATGTAGAGAGAGAATGGAAAAAAATCTAGAAGAGAGAAGAAAGGACAAATGGACAGCAGACGATGGAGAGTTAGCAGAAGACACAAAGAAACCAGAAGAAAGTGGCTGGAGCAATTGCAGCTGAAACAAATGCACAAAAGGTAGAAAAATATCTCTTTATTTTGAATTTATTAACTGGAATATGTCAGCTCTGGTAAATGTGCATCATTAACGTCTGCGCTTTGTTTAGTACAAGAGCAAATTAATGTATAGTTTTATTTCTACAGTGTTGTACTTTCCAAGTTTGTCTTTTGGGATTCCCAGTTTAATTATTGTCTTCCTGTTTCTAAATTGTGATTCCTTGTTTGGTGATGGTCTATGTTCTGCATGTGTAACTGAGCTGAGGTGTTCTGTTTATATAATTCCTATTTGACATTGCCACTTGTTCTCTTTCCCCAGTAGGTCATGTATTGTTGTTCTCTGAAATGTATTGGTTTAATATTTGCAGTGTTGCCTTTTGATTGGTAGAGTATGGTGCTTTGTGAGTCCTGGTAGTGCTGTTAGGATACGGCGGGTTTACTATGGGTTCTAAATGGGCAGTGTTTGTAGTAGTTCCTAATGTGTCTGGCAGTTGGCACTGGATTATAGTAATGTAGAAATCTTTTAGTCTTTCTTTATCCATACACTCATTAAGAGGCACGTTTACTAAAAGTTAGTATATGGTAACATTATGCAAATATTTATGCAAATGAGGCCCCTTATGCAAATGAGGCCCCGCACCCCCCTTGGGCCGCCCCTGCTGGGGGCCCACAATTTTTGTTGGCGTAGGGCCTCACTCAAGGTAAATCCGGCCCTGCATCCACATTTATGAAATCGTGTCTGCACGTGGACGTGCTTGCCTTTTTTCAAATGTTCTGGTTTAGACATCCCAGATTGCACTTGGATGTCCTTTCTAAAATCCCCTGCCACATGAAATGGAGAATACATGTGCAGATTTTTTTGGCACTCTGGCCATTCACTAATCATTTCTGTGACATCCCTCCTTACAATGCCCACGTAGTAAGCACATCCACTTGTAAATTGGGCCCTTTCTAAAATGGACATTTAAGCATGCAAATGTTTGATTATACAAAGATAAATCATGAATAAGATTTCTCAAATAACCCTTTTAATGTGAAAACTATGAGATTCCAAAATCCTCATCTCAGAAATGACTATGCAACAGGGCCGTACCAAGGGCTTTACAAGCAGTGCAGCCGCACAGGGCGCAAGCACAGAAGTGGGCACTGATATCATCACTGGTCTTCCAGGAAGCTCAAAAAGAGTGGCTGGGTGGAAGGGTGCGCCAGATTCATTTTTTGCACAGGACACATTTCTAGCTTGGTACAGACCTGCCATGCGAAACCTATTTGCCACAAATGTGAGGAACCTGGACACATGGCCAGACAATGTAAGAGGTAGAAGAGAGTGGGTACACTAAAAAGAAATGAATTAACACAAACAGGAGAGCTTACTTCCTCAGATGAGAGGAAATAATGTAGTATGGTTAAAAACATAGTTGTTCTCCAGGACCAAGCAGGAAGTCAGTCCTCACATATAGGTGACGACGTCGGTGCCGACGGAACCCCCATGTGGAGTATTTCCCCAGCTTTCAAAGAAAGCCTTTGGGAATGCAGTGTGCCTGTGCGGTCCCCTTCCCGCCCAAGGGTGCCATCTTGCTCAGTCTTTCTTTTTCCGCGGAGCCCAACGGACGTGAGTTCGTCTCACCCGGGAAAAGTTTATTTTTTTCTGCAATTTTCAAGTTGTCTTATCCGGTTTGATGCCAGTTCCCCTTCCCGCCTGGGCTCGATACACCGGTATCGAGTCCAGAGTTTTGATTTTCGTTTTTTGTCCTTCGTGACTAGCGTTGGCGCTCTTTTTGTGTTTTTACTGGCTGCCCGGTCTTTTGACCTTGCAGGGGCCCTTTTTCCCCTGATGGGTGCCAGCGGGTTCAAAAAGTGTGATCGGTGCAAGAAAGTTATGTGTCTCACTGACACACATGATCCGATGCCTCGGGCCTGACCATGACTCGCTGGCCTGTGGCCTGTGTGGCAAAATGTCGTCAAAGGCACTTCGGAGCCGTCAGCATCAACGTGAGAGAATTTTCTCTGACTCCACGTCTGGCCGGGCCCAGACTTCGTCAGAGGCCTCGACATCTCAGGAGTCCGACCCCGAGCACCATCGGGGTTCCTCTAAAAGGGAGTCTTCCTCCCGGGAGCACAGAAGGAAGAAAAAGCTTGTGAGGGCAGCATCAGTGGAGGTTCCTGGTTCCTCGAGGGCCAGATCGTGTAACCCTGACCGCCGCCCTGGGCTTTCGGAGTCTGAGAGGCCTTCCAAGCTACCTCATGTGGAGTCGGAGTCCCTGAGTCACGTAAGTGCAGTTGTCCTCGTAGACTCTCCTCCGGGGGAACCGACGTCAGGCCCAATGCCATCGGGGCTTGAGTCGAGGGCTGCTGAGTCTTCTGAGCTTGGACTCAGGTTGTTGGCCTTGGAGAGCAGCTTGGCTGCCTTCATGGAACAGCAGCAGGTGCTGATCGCTGGTCTGACCAGTGCATCTGTCCCGACCACCGGGACCTCGATGTCTAAGTCGACCCCGGAGACCGAGCCAATCCTCGAGTCGATGAAGTCTCGAGTCGATCCTTGGTCAAGATCGTCGGGGCCAAGGTCGTCGACGCAGATACCCTCGGCGTCAGGGTGGGTGGCACCAAGGACCACACGGCTGGAGCCGCTCAATTACTCCTCGGAGGAGTCGGAGTCAGAGACAGAGGACGAGGAGTCCCCGGACACCTTCCAGACCCTGTGCGTCCCTTCAGACTCACCGGAGTCTGAGCCTCGGAGACGGTCCCCCCCCCCCCCCCCGGAAGATACCCAGTTCTCGAACTTTGTGAGGGACATGGCCAAAACCTTGGCCTTCCCTGTGGATGCCGAGGAGGAGCCTCGAGCTGAGGAACTCAATGCCCTCCAGTATGATTTTCCTCCGAAGGAAGCCTTTACTGTACCGGTTCTTCCGATGCTGGAGCGACTGCTCTTCCATATGTGGGCGGCAACGGCCTCAACGCTGGTTCTTAGCAAATGGGTTGATTCTATTTATCGAGTCTGTAAGAGCCCTGAGTTCCAAAAGGCACAGCTACCGCACCACTCCATGGTTGTGGAATCGGCCATGCACCGTCTGAAGAGTCAGAAGATGCACTCCTCAGTGCCCCTTGGCCGAGAGGCACGGAACCTGGATGCCCTCGGTAGAAAGTGCTTCCAGGGCTCTATGTTATCTTGCCATGTCCAGACCTACCAGCTGTACATAGGCATGTACCTACAAGACCTGGCAAAGGGTTCTCAGCTGGCCTCTATGAGGAATCTTGCAGTGGTGCAAGGCTTTGTCAACAGGGATTCGAGAGTGCTCGAAGTTTATCTCTCGAGCAGCCTATGATGGCTTTGAGGCTTCGGCCCGGGTAGCCACGGCCAGCATCGGTGCACGCCTTCAGACCTGGCTACAGTCATCAGACCTGGAGCCATGGGTGCAGGACAAGTTGGTTGATGTCCCTTGCCAAGGTGAAAACCTTTTCGGTAAGCCGAAGACTGAAAAGGCTGCGGAAATCGAGACTGAGACTCTCACCAGGACAAGGCTGTCAGAAAAAGAAAGGCTCGGAAAGAAGCCCTTTTTCCCGAGGAAGGGTGCTGCCTACAAATCCTACCCTCAATATCAGGCCTCTCTAGCTCCCCAACAGGGCCAGCAGGCCAAGGGGCAGAGGCATGGGCCCCGTAGTCAGAAGACCCCCAAGCTGCCAGCTCCGGCTCCTTCACAGCAGGGAGCAGGGTTTTGACTCCCACAGCATAGCCTCTTCTCCACAGCTGGCTCCACTCAGCACAGGAGGTTGTCTGACCCTGTACGCCTACAGGCGGCCAGCCATCACAGGGGATACCTGGGTCCTCAGCATAGTCCAAAAGGGCTACATGCTCCACTTCCACCAGATACCCCCCTCCTACTTCCAGGGGAGCCTCCAAGACTCCCTCTGCACAGAAACCTCCTCCTTCAGGAGTTGGCCAATTTTCTAAAGGAACAGGCGGCGGAACCGGTGCCTCACCACCTGAAAGGGCAAGGCTTCTACTCCAGGTACTTTCTGGTACCAAAAAGGACAGGAGGCCTCCGGCCTATCCTAGACTTGTGAAACCTAAATGAGTTTCTGGAGAGGGAAAAGTTCAAGATGCTTATCCTTGGGATACTGCTGCCCTACCTCCAGCGGGGAGATTGGCTATGCTGTTAGACCTAAAGGATGCTTATACTCACATTCTCATCCATCCAGACCACAGACAATATCTCAGATTTGTGGTGGAAGGAAACCATTTTCAGTACAGAGTACTTCCCTTTGGCCTAAATTCCGCCCCCAGGGTTTTTGCCAAATGCCTGGCGGTGGTGGCGGCCTATCTCAGGAATCAGGGAATTTTTGTCTTCCCATACCTGGACGACTGGCTCATCAGGGGCCAGTCTCTCCAGGAGGCCCGACAAGCCACTCTTTGCACTGTCTCTCTTCTTCAGCATCTGGGCTTTGTCATAAACTATGCAAAGTCCACTTTGCTCCCCTCTCAGAACCTAGAGTTTATAGGGGCAAGATTAGACATCCTGCAGACAAGAGCTTACTTGCCCGAGGACAGGGCCCACAGACTGGTGGACTTGGCCAACCAGTTCCAAAGCAATTCTCAGGTCTCTGCCAGGCACTTCTTGCGGCTCGTGGGCCACATGGCATCCACGGTACATGTGACCCCGAATGCCCGTCTGCACATGCGGGCAGCTCAGTGGTGTCTCAGAGCTCAGTGGGCGCAGGCTACAGGCGACCTATGAGACAGAGTAAAGGTGTCCAAACCACTTTTGGACTCCTTGCAGTGGTGGCTACATCTCCCAAACCTTCTCAGGGGGGTACCCTTTCAGGCCCCAGCACACTCAAGGGTGCTGTCGACCAATACTTCCTTAAAGGGCTGGGGTGCGCATTGCCAGGGCATGTGCACTCAAGGCCTCTGGTCTCCTCAGGAGGCCGCACAGCAGATCAATCTTTTGGAGCTGCGAGCAATATGCTTGGCTCTACAGACCTTTTCTCATGCCCTCTCTCACCAGTCTGTCTTAGTTCAGACAGACATAAGAACATAAGATATGCCATACTGGGTCAGACCAAGGTCCATCAAGCCCAGTATTCTGTTTCCAACAGTGGCCAATCTAGGTCATATGTACCTAGCAGTTTCCCCAAGAGACACAAGTTCCACAATGCTTGTACTGGGTCAAGCATTGATATCTTCGGTCACTTCTTAATAATGGTTTATGGACCTTTCCTCCAGGAACTTGTCCAAACCTTTTTTAAACCCAGCTACACTAACAGCCTTTACTACATCCTCCGGTAACAAATTCCAGAGTTTGATTACACGTTGAGTGAAAAAATATTTTCTTTTATTAGTCTTAAATAGTTTACCCTGTAGCTTCATTGCATGTCCCCTAGTCTTTCTATATTCTGATAAGGTAAACAATCGATCTACGTTTACCCGTTCCACTCCGTTCATTAATTTATAGACTTCTATCATATCTCCCCTCAGCCGTCTCTTTTCCAGGTTAAAGAGCCCTAACCTTTTTAGCCTTTCTTCATAGGAGTATCCTTCCATCCCCTTTACCATTTTGGTGGCTCTTCTCTGTACCTTTTCTAAAATCGCTATATCCTCTTTAAGATACGGCGACCAGAATTGCACACAATATTCAAGGTGCGGTCTCACCATGGAACGATATAGAAGCATTATAATATCTTTTGTTTTATTTTCCATTCCTTTCCTTATCATACCTAGCATTCTATTTTCTCTCTTGGCCGCTGCTGCACACTGGGCCGAGGGTTTTAACATGGTATCCACAATGACGCCTAAATCTTTTTCCTGGGTGGTGGTTCCTAATGTGGAACCTTGCATTGTGTAACCATAGTTTGGGTTGTTCTTCCCTAGGTGCATAACCTTGCACTTGTCCACATTAAATTTCATCTGCCATTTTGATGCCCAGTCTTCCAATTTATCAAGATCCTCTTGCAATTTTTCACAATCCTCTTGGGTTTTAACAACTTTAAATAGTTTTGTGTTATCTGCAAATTTGATAACCTCACTCGTTATTCCACTTTCCAGGTCATTTACGAATATGTCAAAAAGCAGTGGACCCAGCACAGATCCCTGGGGTACACCACTATTCACCTTTCTCCATTGGGAAAATTGGCCATTTAGCCCTACCCTCTGCTTTCTATCTTTTAACCAGTTCCTGATCCACAATAGTACACTGCCTCCTATCCCATGACTCTTTAGTTTTGCCAAAAGTCTCTGATGAGGGACCTTGTCAAAGGCTTTCTGAAAGTCCAGATACACAATATCAACCGACTCACCTTTGTCCACCTGTTTATTCACTCCTTCAAAAAAACATAACAGATTAGTAAGACAAGATCTTCCTTGTCTAAAGCCATGTTGGCTGTCTCCCATTAGGTTGTGACTATCTACATGCTGAGTAATTTTATTCTTTATGATGGTTTCTACCATTTTTCCTGGTACTGACGTCAGGCTCACCGGTCTGTAGTTTCCCGGATCACCCCTGGAACCCTTTTTAAAAATTGGTGTTACATTGGCGATCCTCCAGTCTTCAGGTATTAGAGATGATTTTAATGATAGTTCACAGATTACTGATAGCAGGTCTGCAATCTCATATTTCAGTTCTTTCAACACCCTTGGATGTATACCATCCGGCCCAGGTAGCAATGTTCTATGTGATCAAGCAAGGGGGCACAGGGTCCAGACTCCTATGTCAGGAGGCGCAGGCCCTTTGCTCCTTTGCAGTCAAACAAGGCATGTTTCTCAAAGCAGTTTATCTACCAGGTCAGGAGAACTTCTTGACAGACAAACTAAGCAGGATTCTCCAGCCTCACGAATGGCAGTTGAATCCACTGGTGGCCCAGCAGATCTTTCTACGAAGGGGACTGCCATCCATCGATCTCTTTGCAAGTCTACTGAACCGTCAGCAGCCCAGGTTTTGCTCCCGACGGCCGCATCCTCTGAGAATGGCAGCAGATGCGTTTTTTTATCTCTTGGTCTATGGGCCTCCTGTATGCATTTCCTCCCACGCCCCTGGTGGCCCAAACTCTGTTCAAGATTCTACGGGACAAGACCTCAGTGATTCTGGTAGCCCCCAGATGGCCGAGGCAACCGTGGTTTCCACTACTTCTGCAGTTGTCAGTGGAAACTCCATTCCCTCTGGGGTTGCAACCCGATCTCCTGTCTCAGGATCAGGGTTCCCTTCTGCACCCCATTCTCAGATCCCTCAATCTGATGGCCTGGCTGCTGAAAGGATAGTGCTAGCTCCCTTACTTCTACCCAGAGTAGTTGAGGAGGTGGTCTTGGCCTCTAGGAGGCAGTCCACCAGGAAGTCCTATGCCCTCAAGTGGTGTAGGTTCTCAATATGGGGTGCTCAGTGCAATGAAGATCCTTTCTCCTGCCTTGTGCTATTAGTACTACAATATCTACTTCACCTGTCAGACCTAGGCCTTAAGTCCAACTCTGTTCGGGTCCACCTCAGTGCTCCATTAGCACACCACTCACCGGTGGAAGTACAGTCTCTGTTGGTTCACCCCTTGGTGTCCCGCTTCCTCAGAGGCCTGCTTTTGCTCAACCCTCCGATTCGTCCACCTGCCACTGAGTGGGATTTGAACATGGTCTTGCAAAAACTTACTCGCCCACCGTTTGAGCCGATGGCTACTTGCCATTTACGGTACCTTTCTTTGAAGGCGCTCTTCCTGGTAGCTCTTACCTCGGCCAGACATGTGAGTGAACTACAAGTTTTGGTTTCTGACAGACCATACACACGGTTCTATAGGAGCAGGGTGGTCCTATGGACCAATCCGAAGTTCCTTCCAAAAGTTGTCTCCTCCTTCCACCTCAACCAGGAGGTGGTTCTTCTGACATTCTTTCCCTGGCTGCATACCAGCTGGGCTGAAACAGTCCTGCATACCCTGGACTGTAAGAGGGCGTTGTCCTTTTACATAGAACATACGTGGGGGCACCGAAGGGCTACTCAGCTCTTCATCTCCTTTGACCCTAATAAACTGGGGTTGCCTGTCTCGAAGCATACCTTGTCCACTTGGGTAGCAGACTGTATCGCCTGGGCATACAAGGCAGCCGACCTCCCCTTGCAGGGTCAAGTCACGGACCACCGTGTCAGGGTGAAAGCTGCGTCAGTAGCTCATCTCCGCTCTGTTCCATTGGCAAACATCTGCCGGGATGCTACTTGGTCTTCAAGCCATACTTTTGCAGCCCACTACTGCCTCAAGAGGAAGTCCCGAAGGGACAGTGCTTTCGGACAGGCGGTACTCCGTAATCTCTTTGAGGTTTAGGCAACTCCTACCCTCCGGCCCTTGTGTTGGGCTACCGTATGGGGGCGTGCTCAGAGGATATTCTTATCACGGATGCTGAGGCTCTTCAGAGGGAGCCATTTTTTCAGCTTGGAGTTCCCGGTAGTCTAGAGCTGGGGAGTCCCGTATGTGAGGACCGACTTCCTGCTTGGTCCTGGAGAAAGAGTAGTTACTCACCTGTAACAGGTGTTCTCCAGGAGCAGCAGGAATCAGTCTTCATGACCCTCCCTCCTCCCCTGGAGTTGCAGTCATATACTTCATTTTGTTTTTGCTGTCTTTTAGCTATGTCATCAGACTGAGCAAGATGGCACCCTTGGGCGGGAAGGGAACCACACAGGCGCGCTGCATTCCCAAAGGCTTTCTTTGAAAGCTGGGGAAATGCTCTGCACGGGGGCTTCATCGGCGCCGACGTCACCCATATGTGAGGACTGATTCCTGCTGCTCCTGGAGTACACCTGTTACAGGTGAGTAACTACTCTAAATGTTCAGATCAAGGAATGAACTTATACCAATAGCTAAAAATGTTACTGCAACATCTGTTAAGAAGTTGCAAATTACTAGAATAGACTAGAAATCAGACTTAGTTAAAAAGATGAGAATGTTGGGGGTGGAGCCTGGTATCTGGTCAAGATGGACATGTAAGAGCGGTGCTCCGGAGGGCAAAGACAAGAATCCTGTTTTCTGCAATATTTTATCAAATAGTTCCTACCTACTTGGTTGTCATTCGATCCAGGATATGTCAGGTTCCAAGCAGATGCTGTTGGATTTCCAACTATCTCAAAATGCTAGTGCAAAGAGAACCAAGACGGAACCTCTCTCACCTCACAAGATGGCGGTCATCCGAGATGGCCCTGAGACCTTGCAGGAGATCATGGCTGAGATTCGGGCAGTCAAAGAAATGGTCAAAGTTAATGGAGAATCGCTAAATGCAATGCTGGAAGATATCAATGCTTTGAAATCTTCATTGGAGTCAAATATGGCTCATTTGGAGAAGGTAGAGAAGGTGGCTGCGTCACATGTGGAGAGGCTTGAGGCTGTCGAAAAGCAGGCCAAGTTAATTCGCTCACGGCAAAGAGAGGTGGAAGATGGCAATAATCGCTCATGGCGAAATAACATAAGGGTACTGGGAGTGCCTGAGGGAGCAGAGGGGCATGACTTGATAACCTTTCTACAGGCTATGATTCCTGGTGTGTTAAAGCAGCATTTCACTATGCCATTCAAAATTGAGTGTGCCCATAGAGTGACCACACAATCCGGGGCCATGAATAAGCGTCCACGCCCAATTATCCTGAAAGTCTTATGCTTTCAGCAAGTGTTGCAAATAATTTATTTTATTTTATTTATTTATTTAAACATTTTTTATACCGCTTTGTCCTTCAATCAGAGTGGTTTACATTATAACAAGCATTATACATGGAACAGTTGAACAGTAAACAGTAAACAGTATTATCTAGCATTATCTAACATAACATTTTACAAAGAACAACTGGAACTTAAGAGGTAAGGTAGCGTGGGAAACAATGTACATGATCATGAAGATATGACAACTATTTACAATTTTGCTCTTCTATTTCGTGGTTATTTGTTTCTATGGGTCAAAACAGTCAGTGGCTTGGATCATGTTGTTGCTTATATGGTTAGGTTATATGTCCATAGTGAATTGATTAGAGATGAGTTTTTAGTTTTTTTCAAAAGTCCTTGATGTCTGATGTTGCTCTCAAGTCATCTGGGAGAGAGTTCCAAATTGATGGAGCATAGAGTGATAGTGCTCTTTCTAATGTGTTTTGTATAGTCTTTTGATATCCAAGGGATGTGGTAATCATATTCTTTTTGTTATTTCTTCTAGGTCGGGTACTTGTGTCCCTCGTTATAGTCTCTTGTAAGATGAATGCTGTTAGTTGGTGAATGATCTTGAATATGATTAAGGTTTATTTGTATCTGATATGGGAGTGGATTGGGAGCCAGTTTAATTTATTAAGTATTGGTGTGATGTGGTCATGTAAATTTGTTCCTGTGATTAGGCGAGCTGCAGTGTTCTGCACTAGTTGGAGTGGTAATGTAGTTTGCTTTGGAAGCCCCTGGTATAGTGAGTTGCAATAGTCAAGCGTTGGAGTGATGATTGCTTGACAGATGGTTCAGAAGTGGTCCTTGTCTAGGAATGGTTTTAGTCTTCTTATTGTCTTCATCTTGTAATAGGCATTTGCAGTTGTTTTTGCTATGTGAGGTTGCATAGTGAGGTTTTGATCTATTATTACACCCAGGTATTTGACTTCTTTTTTTACTGTTATATGTTTTTGCAGTATTTTGATTGACTGTATTGGGGTGAACGATGTGTCCCTGGTGATGAAGAGTGCCTCTGTCTTTTTGTAATTTATTGATAGGTTGTCGTCATTAAGCCAGTTGATCATGTCTTCTACGCATGCTGTTATATTCGAGAGGTTCGGATTGTGCATTTCTATAGGAGCATATACCATGATGTCATCAGCATATATTTTATATTGCATTTTGTGTTTTTTGATTACTTCACATATTGGTTTTATGTAGATGTTAAACAGAATTGCAGAGAGGGATGATCCTTGTGGGACTCCTTGGTTTATAGGGAAAGACTTTGATTTGGTAGTGCCACATTTCACTTGTTGTTTTCTATTGGAGAGATATGATCTGAACCATGGGATAATTGGAGCAGCCAGAGCACTCACAGCTTTGGAATATCAGGGGCATAAACTCCTGTTCTTTCTGGACTTCACAAAAGCGACGGTGGATCGGAGAAAGAGTTTTTTGGTGCTGTGTCCATGCTTGGTACAACTGAAGGCCCGTTTTGGATTGCTATATCCTGCCCGCATGAAAGTCATGTTGCATAACCAGACCAAGACGTTTGATGATCCTGGAGATTTATGTGCATTTTTGGAGGATAAGGAATTGGCATAAGGATAACCCAGGGAGAGGTTGTTAACAGTTGTCTATATTCTGTTGTTTTTGGTGGTTTCTAAATAAACGATTGAAAAAAAAAAAAGAAGGGACCCAGGATATCACTGCTTGACCTAGTAGAAGCATTGCAGAACCTGTGTCTTTTGGGGAAACTGCTAGGTACGTATGACCTAGATTGGCCACTGTTGGAAACAGGATACTGGGCTTGATGGACCTTGGTCTGACCCAGTATGGCATATCTTATGTTCTTATGTTCTTATGGCAGTGATCCAGTGAAGGACATATTGTATCTTCTATTTGCCACAGTTTTATGGTGCTTGTTATTTGGGCATTCAACTGGTCTGAGGTCGTTGGAAGGAGAGTTATCCATGCAGAAGCGGCATATAAGCGTGTCACACTGCTATTTCCTGGGACATTTATTCTGTCTCGTTTATAAGACATTATTTTTACTTTTAAGATGGGAGGGGGCAAGATGTGATATTCGGAGTATTGCAGGAATGTGGGAGTGTTGGGTCACTGAGCCCTCCGTGTCTGTCTTGTCCTAGTGGGCTTACCCATTAAGTTTTGTGTGTTATATAGCCCCCCTGGTTTTAGGTGGCTTTGGGAAATGTGTTCTGTTTTCTTTTTAGAGTTGGGTGTTTCATTGCGTTTGATCATATGATGGGGCCTTTGCTCATTTCTTTGGGCTATAGATGCAGCCATACTTTAAAGGCGCATAAGTTGTTGTTCCATAATGTTAAACAAAAGGCTACAACACTGAACTGTTTCTGTAACTTATGAATGCTTCTTTGGAGGTATATTCAGTATGTTTTTCTTTGGGATTGGGTACCTGACTGTTAAGGGCATTAATATATTTTTTATTTATTTATTTATTTATAGCCATTTAACATATAGATCAAGAAAGTTCGCAGAACAATCTTGAAAGAAAAAGTACAGATACAATCAGGAACAATCATAGCAGGATAATATAACAAGAAAAACCAAAAATCAATGTATCTGTTCACCCTAGCCCACAATATAAGAGGGGAGAATTTCCAAAATTCCAAATATATTAATACTAACAAAATAGAGAGGAAAAGGCAGTAAACTAACTCCAGTACTTATTTTATGAGAGCGCAGGTGAAGCTCCAATAGAAGTCTCCAAGCGCCTGGCAGCAATGAAAACCATTAACTGGGAAGGTTCATAAAAAATATAAGAAATAGCTCTATATTTCACCAAGCATTTGCATGGATGTTTGAGAAAAAAGAGCCCTCCCAGTTGAAGAACACCAGGGCATAACAGGAGAAAATCCTTGTGACGCCTCTGTGTTTCTTTGGCTAAATCCAGAAAAATACGTAACATTAAGCCCTTAAACAATAAATTTCTTTTCTTAAAGAATAGCCTAAGAAGCCACTCTCTATCTGACAATAATGCAAAAGTAACAAGCAACGTAGATGGAACTGGAATCTCACATTCAGAGGTTTCCAATAAATCTGTAACATTCAGAACATTAACTTGATCTTGTGCCCCCCCCCCCCCCAAATCAGCCCCTTTTTCAACCCCATTTTCAACAATTTTAGCCTTAGGGAGATAGTAAATTCTCACCAAAGGAGGCATTAATTCAAAGGCCACCCCCAACGTCTCCATTAAGTACTGCTTAAACATTTCTCTAAGAGATACATAAATTAATCTAGGAAAATTAATTAAACGGAGGTTAAGACATCTAGAAACATTATCTAAACGCTCCAACTTAGCTTGAATATTGGAAAGGTCCTTTTGAAACGCAAGGGCATTAATATTTGATACCAAGAGGAGTGTTCTCTTCTGTATGGTAGGATAGAAAATGTTGACATCTCATTGCTGCAAGAGACATACCTGAATGTAATGGAGTTATTGAAATTCGGCACGCAGACCCTATTTCAAAGGAATTTCTGCTGCCCATTACAAGAGTAGGGGATGGTCATTTCAGGATGGAAAATTGCTTCCCCACCAGGTTTTGCCTTGATTTTCCCTATCTTCCAAGGGTATTGCTCAAGATTTAGTGAGTTTGTTATCCATGTGGATCACAACTAGGTTCATGCTACAATCTCATTCACCCTCTTTGACTTATCGAGCTCTAATTATACACAGTAATATGGTTGTTGGTTGGTTTCTTGGTGGGGTCGTCTTGAAGATGTAAGTATGTCTATCACTCATAAAGTGAATTGTATAATAGGAATACTACCAGTGTTCCTTCAAGTAAAACACATTGTTAATATTGATAGAACTTTAGCTCAGCTTTCAGGGTGAAATAACCGCCTAGATTTGCTCATGGGAAGCTTGGGTTTCAATAGGAGGAAAGGGGGAGGAGTTTCTCTGATTGTCTGGCTTATATTATGGCTTTTGTCAAAAAAAGGTTCACCATGGGTGGAGGAGGCCATAGGCATACTTTCAATATGTAGATGAGAATAAGTGTTAGTCTCATCAAGATGTCAACAACTTGGGATATGTGATATAGGACTGAACTAACATTCAGTTGCACTGGGCTTAAACATAGAATCGTATTGGGTGGTGCTGGGACTCAGGGCCATTCTCTCCTGATTTGGGGTCGTTTTTCAATCAGCAAATTGGCATTTTATCCTTATAAAGGGACTGTCAGTTTGAATTAGCTCCATGTTCCTCCTACACCGCACCTCCTCCTACAGCAGCTGCCCAATCGGGGCAGCCAGCGGGCTGTTTAAAGGAGCGCCGTCCGGGCACGTGGGCCCTTTTCTCCTCCACCTCCTTCTCTGGCTCTACAGCTGCTCTCCCGATGGGGATAGAGTGAGCCGGGAGCAACGCACCTCCTCCTACAGCAGCTGCCCACTCGGGGCAACTGGCGGGCTGTTTAAAGGAGCGCCGTCCGGGCGCACCCGCGCCCAGCGTGCCCGCGCCTGAGGGCCTCGCCAGAGGGCCCTTTGGCATGGCCCTGAGGCGGAGGCCATTTCGGAGGCTGATTCTGAGAGCAACGAGCAACGATCAAACAAAACAAGACAAAACTGAACAAACGGCGCAGAGCAAAGACTTTTAAATTGAAAGCGACATCAGTCACATATTTCTCTGCTTGGTCCCCGCTCCAGCTCCAATACTCCAGCACATGAATCTCCTTCTACTCTTCTACTCCGATTTGTTTCAGCACATGAATCACCACCCTCATGCTCCAACAACTAGAGACGCTTAGCCCTACAGCAGCAGCCCAAACTAAACCTATCTGCCTCTTTCCTGCCTCAAACGTAAGCATCTCTGTTCACCTTGCTTCCATTTATACTTATTGTTGCTTATTGTTCTAAACTAAATTGCAATTCTTCTTCTCAAAACATATAACTGCTTAATGTTATTCTGTCTCAACTTGTACCATAAAAGTATCTAGTTCTCCTTCATATCAAAATATACTACTGTTCAATGTTATACTCTCACAACCTGTGCCACAAGTGTATCTAATTTCATACAGTTGCAATTGTATCTATCTGTGTTACAAAAGTATCTACTCTTGCCAATTTACAAAAGTATTCAACCTTCTGTAATGTCCACTGCTTCTTATAAAACCCCTCTCAACTGACTCTGGATCCAGCTTTTCCACTGTCTCCGCCTCTCACCACTGCTCTCACTCTATCCCTTACCCCAGACTTTATATTGCCACCTCATTCCTATTCCTTCTCAAAATGGCTCTTCCTAAATTTTGCTCATTCACACTGGGGTCTGCCCTCAGTTTACTTTACCTCTTTTTGCTTACCTTCCCTTATGCGCTCACTTTAACCCATAGCACCCCCATTCCAATAATCTACTCTCCCAGCCACCTATATACCCTACCACATCTCTCCCATGCACATTATAACCCCCACTACCGCTCATGCAAACTCAAAACCATTACTACAAACTCTAACCTTAAACCATACTCGCCCTCTGACCTCCCCCATCCCCCCTCAAATGCGCCCTACTCAATGCTCGTTCAGCCAGAAACAAAATCCCTTTACTCGCTGACTTTATTACTGATTACAACCTTCATATACTCTGCCTCACTGAAACCTAGTTCCAAGACTCTGACATGGTTCTAGTAAACCAACTATGTCCCAAAACATATTCAATCAATATATGTAACAGATTACATGGAAGAGGAGGAGGTGTAGCTATTATTTCTAGATTCAACTTACAACTCTCTACTGTTGAATCCACTTCCACCTCAGGCATGGACTCTATTACTGTCTCCAATTCCATACTTTCTTTGCACCTTCTATACCGTGCTCCCCAGACTGACTCATCTGATCTCTCCACGATCCTAGATACAACCTGCTCACCCCAACCTACCTCATGCCCTCTAATTATCTTGGGAGACCTAAACTTACACTCTACATCTTCAATACAATCCTCCTCCTTCCTCCAAGCAATGAACACTCTTCACTTCACCCAAATACTACAACACCCTACACATTCTAAATGAAACATCCTTGACTTAATATTTATCCCACAACACCCCCTCTTTAATGATCAGGTCCAACACACTATTCAACCCATACCCTGGTCTGATCATGCTCTCATCCTCTTCACCATCCCCTACTCCTCCCACAGGAATCCACCACACACTCATCTCCACCACACCCATAAATTCAAACAATTCAATGCAGCCAACTTCCTGGAGCAAACAATCCCATCACTTGACCTACTAAATAACAAAAACCTGAACCAAGAGTCCATCATCTCTAAATGGAATGAAATCCTATCTGCAGCCTCCCTACTTCCGCCTAAGCAACCTCCTTAAAAACACCACAGAAGAACCCCATGGTTGTCTACAAACCTAATAAACCTCAAAAGGGAGCTTAGATGCCTTGAACGTAAATGGAGACGCACTCAAGACTCCAATGTACATATTGCCTACACAACCAAACTTCAAACCTACTGCTCAGAAACCCTCTCTCATAAAAAACAGGAATATCTCGAACCAGAAACAAGCACCCACCTCTGACCACCCCCCAACCCCCCCCCCCCCAGTTCACCTCCATGAACATATGCTCTAAGAGACTGTAACACAACATTTATGTCTATGTCCCAAGTATTTGTTAAAATCATTAATGTTGGACTCCTGGTGATAGCCCCCACCCCCAGAAGCTGATTATTGTCCACCCCTCCCCCCCCCACTCAATGTTGCACCGCTTTGACCCAGAGAAAGGCGGGATATAAATACAGTTAAATAAAATAAATAAATAAATAACGAAAATATTATCCAACGAGCGCTTAATAAACCAAGAGAGCTCTTCTCCATCACTAAATCCTTAATAAACGAGCCCCTACAACATGACCAGCCACCAAAAATAACTGCACAGGCTATAGCTAACCATCTGACCTCTAAATTCCTACCAACTTTATCAACCAATAACCCCCAACTCACTCCTGACCACAGCACCCAACCACATGATGCAACCTTCTCAAACTCATGGAATGAGTTTCATCCCATTACATTAGATAATGTATCTGATGTTATTAAAGATTTGAATGCTTCAACCTCTGCCCTTGACCCTTGTCCTGTCCCCTGGATCAAATCTACCAGAACTTCCCTCAGCCCCTACATTCTGAACATTGTACAAACCTCCCTCCAGACTGGTTCCGTACCATCCCCACTTAAGTGTGCCTCTATCTGCCCAATCCTAAAAGGAGCTAAACTAGACCCCACCTCCCCTTCCTCCTATAGACTCATCTCTAGTATCCCTTTCCTCGCAAAGATAACTGAGAAATTTGTCCAAACCCAACTTCAGAACTATATTGATGATCACTCTCCCCTTGACTTATTCCAGCATGGTTTCAGAAGGAATCACGGAGTTAAAACCCTCCTCACCTCTCTACTAGATTCCTTGTACTTACACACCCAGAACCCCACTCAAGGATGCCTACTTATTTTCCTTGACTTATCTGCTGCTTTTGACTCTCTCACCGACCATCAACTCCTAATCAGACTTCATGAAATAGGACTGAGAGGCATAACTCTAAAATGGTTCCAATCCTACTTAGACGCAAGAACCCAACAGGTCCATATTGGAAGCGATACCTCTCTCCCATTTACACTAAAACAAGGTGTCCCCCAAGGTTCTAGTCTATCTGCGTTACTTTTCAATATCTTCCCCCAACCTGTCTGCAAGATTTTCCAAAACTATGGCATACAATACCAATTATATGCAGATGAGATGATGTGCTTCACTCCATTTAACCTCACTAACCCTAATTTTACTAAACTAAATGAATGTCTAATCAGCCTCAAATCTTGGCTCTCCCAGCACAACTTACTAATTAACCAATCCAAAACTGAGGTCCTTCAAGTATTTTCCAATCCCTCATACACCCCTCCTCCAACTCTTACCTTTGGTGATCTCACACTCACTATAAAAAACCAAGTGAAATATCTTGGAATCATCCTTGACCAGAACCTCTCCTTCTCCAATCAAATAAAGAGAACCACCAATACAGTATACGCAAAGCTACATACTCTCCGGAACCTCAAACCTCTCTTAAGCCCTGACTCCTTTCGTACTGTCTGTCAGGCCCTCACAACCCCTTCGCTTGACTACTGTAATCTGATCTATCATGGCCTCCCCAAGAACACCATCCAACCACTCCAACTAGCCCAGAATACGTTAGCGCGGCTCATAACCAACAACCCCAGACAATCCCATATTACACCAGTCCTCTATGACCTCCACTGGCTCCCAATTCAACACCGAGCTAAATTTAAGGTTCTTACTCTTATACACAAAATTATCTCAAAGGAGTCAGCTCCATGCCTCTCCCCACTCCTTGCCTTCTCCAACACCACAAGAACACACCGTTCCTTTACCAAAAACCTACTGACCATACCAACAACTAAAAGGCACTGCAAACAATCTACTAACAACAGGGCCTTCTCTCTCTATGCTCCATCCCTATGGAATACCCTTCCTCATGAACTGCGTAACTGTGTGAGCCACTCTGAGTTCCGAAAGAAGTTAAAAACCCACCTCTTCCTTGAACATTTTTCCCTACCACCCTAGTACCTAACCCTCTACAGCTACCTCTCCGCCCATGCTCCCTCAAATCCTATAATACAACTATCTGTAGCTCTATATATATACATATGTAAATAGTTGATCATTGATCATTGTAATTAGTTCATATTGTTCACTTATGTATCCTTGTTACATTGTTCTTTGTAAACAGTTGAAACACACTGCCTTGAAACGCTCTATGTGAACCGTCTTGATTTGTAGAAAGACGGTATATAAAAAAAAAAGTTAAATAAATGTTGGGGCGTGGCCCTTTCCCGTTATTCCTAACTGGAAACATACTACTGAATTTGGTAGATATTCATGGTGGCACATTTATGCCTGTGTTCTCTGTAGTGGAGTTCTGGCTCTTTTATAGCCATTGCAGGCCTTGTAGGCTTGCAGAAGTTCTGTAATTTTTTCTTTTGTTTGGCTTCTGATGATCGTAGAATAATGGGAGGGACAGGGTGGGGTGGGCTGTGTTTTGTTTTTGAATATCTCATGTCACAGAGATGAATTGTGTATTTTAATTTTGTTGTAATCTGGTTATTTTTTTCTGTTTTTCTTTTTTGTTTGTATTTTGTTGGAAAATATAAATAAAGAAATTAAAAAAAAATGAGAATGTTTTATAAAAACCCTGTTTTAGAGCTCACTATTTGAGAAGTAAAAAGTACATATTATGTAGACACTGGCTCCAGTGCAACAACAATTTATACTATGTATTTTGGCACAAATTTTGAACATTCACAATGCTTAGAAAATGTGAGTCAAATTAAATGTTGTTAATGGCATGAATCCATCTGCACTAGCCTGCACAGAGGTAGACATATTGGGAGGTAATTTTAGAAGCCTTATTTATGTTTCCTATGCTTTACAATGTCTCTTCTGCCTACTTTGACCCAGACCAGTCATAGCAAGAGGGGCCTACAGATCTTTAGATGTTATTCTGGGATTCTGCTGGACTTCATGGATGAATTTCTCGATTGCTCTTGGGGTGATCTTGGCTTGATGATCACTGCTAGGTAAAGTCACTGTAGTCTTCAGCTTTTTTCATTTGTGGACTCTAACGGGATAGATGGAGACCCAAATATTTAGAAATGATTTTGTGACTCTGTCCAGATAGATGAACCTCAATTACTCTTCACATATTGTTTTGTTTCTTTTTTTTTTCAATATTTAATTTTGTTTTGGAGTATGCTATTATGAAATATTTATTTATTTATTTAATCATTTTTATGTACTGCTTTATCTTGGAATCAAAGTGGTTTATAATTAACAATAAACATTAGATATTGAACTGTTACAGATTTACATATTAAAGCACTGATTAACTTAGCGGGCTCTTTTTACATAACAGGATGATAAATAATGTCTAGATTGAAAAACTAGTATATTCGCTCTTTGGATAGGTCAAGGAAATAGTGCTTGTATTGAGAAATAAAAGGAAATCAAAATGAACAACCCTAGAAAGAAGCGATTTCAGCAACTGCTACCAATATTGGCTACATTGAAGTAGTAAAGCATGCTATTGATGTTGAGCCTGATGCAGAATGGGGTCCGTTCGGCCCATCTGGACGTCCAAAATCTAGACAGGCTGAATGTGCACCAGTTTCGGCACCCGCGGGAGCTAGACATTCCCATGGGAGCAGAATCAGGTTCAACAGGCCTGGAAAGGCAGGACATGCCCTGATGCAAGCCCACTGCATGTTTGCTCTTCTCCCTGTCTAAGCCTCCCAAGGCCCCTGCATAGAGCCCGGTATCATGGCAGCCCATCGCTATGGCACCAGGACGCCATGCAGGTTTTTCAAGTTCCTTTTTCCCCAATGCCCAACCCTCAAAAGGGCCTGCCAAGACCAGGGTTGGGCTGCGGGGAACTCCCATGTGCTCCTCACTAGTTCTGGGGGGGTCCACTGGAGCCAATTCCCGTCTTTGGGGGGACATATTCCACTCTGAGGTAGTCCCCTGTGCATCCTGCTGCTCCAGACATACAGGGCTGCATCTGGAATCGGCCTTGTAGTCTGAGATCAGTGTGCTGCCTCTGTCCTGCCCACTCTCCTTCCTATCACCATGCCCTCCCACCCCCTCCCTGCACAGCAGCCCTGTATGTGTGGGGTGCTCTGCATGCTGGCAATGGAGGGCAATTTTAGAAGGGATGTTCAAGTGCAATTTGGGACATCTAAGCCAGAACATCTGAAAAAAAAAGCAGGCATGTCCAAGTGCAGATGATTTCACAAACGTGGACATGCCCGATATGGACGTTTGTCGTTGGGGAGAGCAGTATCTTTATAGAGATCTCCAGACTAGTATTTTAGAACCTAGATATATCTAGGTATAGCCTAATGGTTAGAATAGTGGGGTAAAAACAGGGAAGTCAGAGTTCAAATCCCATTGTTGCTACCAATGAAATAGGGCTGAGTACTGGAGATGATGGAGTTTGCTCTTCTCTATACCCTCTGGATATTTTTCAGCCAAAACAAGCACTGTTTGTGCCTGGAGCAGATCTAACCTAAGACACCATTCCTGATGTCCATGATGCTTCTGAGATCAGGTGGTTATGTCCAGGTTCCTGGGAACACCCCAGCCATGCCTCCACCTCACCCTAATTCAGACTTGCATGTCCTCACGCTGGGGACATCCACAAACTTGGCTCTGGAGATGTCTCTCTGCTTTGGACATCTCTATGCCTGTTTTCAGACATCCAAAGCATGACTAGGGCTTCCAACATGTCACCCCTCCACCCATAGTATATGGTTTCTATTAAAAAGAGATATAAAGAACATAAGAACATAAGATATGCCATACTGGGTCAGACCAAGGTCCATCAAGCCCAGTATTCTGTTTCCAACAGTGGCCAATCTAGGTCATATGTGCCTAGCAGTTTCCCCAAGAGACACAAGTTCCACAATGCTTGTACTGGGTCAAGCATTGATATCTTCGGTCACTTCTTAATAATGGTTTATGGACCTTTCCTCCAGGAACTTGTCCAAACCTTTTTTAAACCCAGCTACACTAACAGCCTTTACTACATCCTCCGGTAACAAATTCCAGAGTTTGATTACATGTTGAGTGAAAAAATATTTTCTTTTATTAGTCTTAAATAGTTTACCCTGTAGCTTCATTGCTTGTCCCCTAGTCTTTCTATATTCTGATAACGTAAACAATCGATCTACGTTTACCCGTTCCACTCCGTTCATTAATTTATAGACTTCTATCATATCTCCCCTCAGCCGTCTCTTTTCCAGGTTAAAGAGCCCTAACCTTTTTAGCCTTTCCTCATAGGAGTATCCTTCCATCCCCTTTACCATTTTGGTGGCTCTTCTCTGAACCTTTTCTAAAATCGCTATATCCTTTTTAAGATACGGCGACCAGAATTGCACACAATATTCAAGGTGCGGTCTCACCATGGAACGATATAGAGGCATTATAATATCTTTTGTTTTATTTTCCATTCCTTTCCTTATCATACCTAGCATTCTATTTGCTCTCTTGGCTGCCACTGCACACTGGGCTGAGGGTTTTAACATGGTATCCACAATGACGCCTAAATCTTTTTCCTGGGTGGTGGTTCCTAATGTGGAACCTTGCATCGTGCAACCATAGTTTGGGTTGTTCTTCCCTAGGTGCATAACCTTGCACTTGTCCACATTAAATTTCATCTGCCATTTTGATGCCCAGTCTTCCAATTTATCAAGATCCTCTTGCAATTTTTCACAATCCTCTTGGGTTTTAACAACTTTAAATAGTTTTGTGTCATCTGCAAATTTGATAACCTCACTCGTTATTCCACTTTCCAGGTCATTTATGAATATGTCAAAAAGCAGCGGACCCAGCACAGATCCCTGGGGTACACCACTATTCACCTTTCTCCATTGGGAAAATTGGCCATTTAGCCCTACCCTCTGCTTTCTATCTTTTAACCAGTTCCTGATCCACAATAGTACACTGCCTCCTATCCCATGACTCTTTAGTTTTGCCAAAAGTCTCTCATGAGGGACCTTGTCAAAGGCTTTCTGAAAGTCCAGATACACAATATCAACTGACACACCTTTGTCCACCTGTTTATTCACTCCTTCAAAAAAAACATAACAGATTAGTAAGACAAGATCTTCCTTGTCTAAAGCCATGTTGGCTGTCTCCCATTAGGTCGTGACTATCTACATGCGGAGTAATTTTATTCTTTATGATGGTTTCTACCATTTTTCCCGGTACTGACGTCAGGCTCACCGGTCTGTAGTTTCCCGGATCACCCCTGGAACCCTTTTTAAAAATTGGTGTTACATTGGCGATCCTCCAATCTTCAGGTATTAGAGATAATTTTAATGATAGTTCACAGATTACTAATAGCAGGTCTGAAATCTCATATTTCAGTTCTTTCAACACCCTTGGATGTATACCATCCGGCCCAGGTGATTTGCTACTCTTCAGTTTATCTAATAGTTGTAATACATCTTCCCGATGTATCGATATTTCCTTCAATTGTTCCGCACCTTTAAATACCACTTCAGTCATGGGTAACATCCCTACATCTTCCTCAGTAAAGACTGAAGCAAAGAATTCATTCAGTCTCTCCGCTATCGCCTTGTCGCCTCTTAGTGCTCCTTTAACCCCTTTATCATCTAATGTTTCTCTCTATATAGTTTCTCTCTATATAGATGAATAATTTAAGCATCATGTATCAAATGTACTGGCACAGGGGATTTTATGTGAGTAAAACAGTCCTTTAACCTCCAGCTGATTTTATTCAGAAGAAGAATGGTATTGTCAGCTTTCCTGTGATTACAGAATATTAAATCAGATGACCACGAAAGTGTATATGTTCCAAGTCATGCCTTACTATTCTCTTCCTTTGATTTAACATCTGGATATTTTCAGGTTAAAAAGAAAGAGGAAGACTGGCAAAAGACAGCAGTGACTCCTTAAGGACTCTCGGTCCATAATATCTTTTGGATTTTACAGTGTTTTTACTTTGTTGCAATGCCTCATTGAGTTAGGATTATTAAGTGACAACATTTTTGACAGTCTGCTGCTATATTTAGATGGCATCTTAGTCTTTTTCAGAGATTTTTAGAGCTATATATGGAAATTGAATATGTTTTTCAGAAGCCGACAGACACGTCTGAAACTGGAACCATCAGAAAGCAAAGCTGTTGTTCTATGAAGTAAATTATCTGGGACACACATTTTCTGAAAAAGATGTTGCTATAGACTGACAAGGAAGATGCATTTGAAATGTGGCAAGTTCCAAAATCCATTATAGAAGTGAGCCACTTCTTAGGTTTCACCAGTTATTACTGTAAATTTGTGCCTGCTTTTGCTCAAAGAGCTGCTCCATTACAAAAATTGATTAGTAAAGAATAGTAAAGCAATGTCACAGCATCAAGAAGTATTTGACACTGATTATGAGGTTAACCTGAGCCCTAAATGCTGGCAGATCCCATTTTTTTACTTACATTTCATTCTAACTACAGATGCTGATTCTAAATTATTAGGATAAATAATAATCAAAGTACAGCATGAACAAGAAAAATTGATATAATATGCTAGTCATAGTTTTAGAAAACCAGAGAGAAATGGCAAAAAATATACAGTGTTTAGTTAAAATTTGTGAACCCCAAAGGCCCAATTCTGGGAAATGGGTTGCAGGGCTGCATGTTCCGGCAGAGTGTGCAGCCCCGCAAGTCGTCTGGACCTGATTCCCCCTCTGACTCTCCCCGTACATCCTGAGCATTAGGATGGGGAAAGCTGACAAGGGGCAGGAGGGGGCAGAGCAGGGGCGGGGCAGTCTGGCAAAATGTACAGGATTGATTCAAGTCACGGCCCTGTATGTCCTGCCAGGTCCATGGGGATGTGCTGCTTAGTCCACCTCAAAGGTGGAATAAGAGCACAAAACTGGTAATCGGGCCCAGGGATCCTCCCAGGACTGAGACCAGATGTGGGGGTCTTCGCCACCCGATCCAGGCTATGGCAGGCCAGCCGTGGGCCGGGATTAGGGGGGCCAAAGTCATGGGAGTAGGGGGTGCCTGGGAGGAGGACGTCCCCACAGGCAGCAGGGACATGCCGAGCCGTCGGGCCCAATTCTGGTGAACCAAATGGTCCCGTCTTGCTTGGGGCCATCCAGGTGGCCCGGATATGCCCCTACCTGAATTGGGATCTATGTATAATAATAAGAATTAAACCATTCTTTTCTTATACAATTAGAGGGGTATAAATTAAACACTTCCACATTTCACAAACAATAATGTGCAAAGTAGGAACAGTTTGGTCAATATGTTTACTGACAGCTAGTAAATGCACAACTCCTCCAGCTACCAATTTTCAAAAGATAATTTTATAATAGGTCACTTCTATATAATGGCCAAGAAGGTGTCTATTTTATAAATACAATACTAACTGCAGCAAAGTGAATCAAAATTTAGAAAGCATGAAATATAAAAAAATGACAAAAAAAAACCCTGTAAAATAAAAATGATACACATAAGTACAATACAAATGGAATCCAACACCAGTATACAAATAGAAATTAACTCATACTGCACTACACTCTAATTTCTTCTCCATAAACCTAGACAACAAGCCAGGCCTTTAACAACTGTCAAAAATGAAGATTTCTCTCTTCTCACAAATAAGAGGGCAGCACATTTCATAACAAAAGGCCCACATAAAAGAAAATCACCTGTTGCTAGTAGAAGTCAGCCATATCATTGATAAGGAAGGAAGGTTCAAATACTTTCTCAGATGATTGTAGTGAACGGACAGTCTCATATAAGCTAATCCTTTTCTCCAAATAACCAAGAATCTCTACATAATAACATTTGTTGGCCATACAAAACATTCTAAACTGAAGCCTAGCCTACACAGGAAACCAGTGAAAAAGTTGCAACAATGCGGTACATGTTCTGATCTTTTCCTCCCAATGACCATTTTAATTGTCATGTTCTGTATTAATTGTAAGCTCCATATTTCCCACCTAAGAGACCACCTTAAAAAAAACTGCAATAGTCTATTCTAGAAAGAATTACTACTTAAAGTAACCAAAGCAAATATTTTTGTTCCAAAAAAGGGCACGATTTATGTAAGTACTTTGAGAGTGATTCTAGAACAGTCCATCTTGGCTGAGAGGGTGAGTAAGCCTATTTTATAAAGAAACATTGGTACATACATTTACAACTGCTCGAGAACGGGGGATAAATATACACAGGTGCAATACACACATAGGCCTGTATTTTACAATCTACATGTAACGCTATGTGCAACAGTGATGCTCAGCCACTACATGTATAGCTAGGCATTTTACTTTAGACTTGCTGAAAAATGTAAAGTAAACCACATGGCTATACATTGTAGCCGCGCCCCGTCCGTCTAGGCGGTTGCCTAGTGGGGAGCGCTGGTTATCACTCTTCTTTTGTGTAGTTGTGGGTTTGCTTTGTAAGCAATGCGAGTGGAAGAGGATCACAGGACAATTTGTTAACATAAATTGCTTTTTATTTCTTTCTTTCTGGAACAAATTTTGACAAATAACCTTGCTGAGGCAAATGACCTTGATAAGGCGAACAAAAATAGCAAACTGAAAATACAGGATATTTTCTCCATTAAACTTCTCAGCAAATATTCTCCAAGTAGTTTCTTCACTCTTGCTACCTTTTAGCTTCTTCCATTTAACAAAAGCAGTATAACACTGTTAAATGCACAGTTTCACAAAAACTTCAGTAAGACAGTTCTTGACTTTACATTCTCAGCTGCTGCAGATTAGGATATAACTCCTGTGCTGCCTCTTGGTTTAAAACCACTAGCCTTCTTAACCTGGCTTCTTCATAGGTAAAACTGGCTGCTTTTAAACACCGAGGTTTTTGTCTTCTTGTCTGCTCTTCTCCTGGGCACACATTAACACCAGCACAGATTATCTTCTTAACCTGTTACCTACAGCCTTCTTATAAAAGCATTAAACACGGCTTATGCAAATCCCACACTCCATGGATTCTGCAGAGGACATTGGACTGTCTGAATACAGCTCCACTTCCATTTCTTCCAGGGTGCTATAACACTCAGGGCTTGGGGCACGTTCTGGAACGCTCTGCTGTACTTCTTTTAAAAGTTTAAAAAGCTTCCCCCATTTTAACTTCTGGCTCCCCCTTTTAACCGGGTCAGAAGCTCTTGCCCTTCTTTCTCTCAGCCACTCCTGTTCAGGACACACATGAGTTGCTTTACTGGCAGAAACCCTCTTTTTAACTGGTTTTCTGTACTGTCTGTTCAAAGACCCAGGACTTGAGCTGCTACTTTCAGAATCAGTCATATAATCCTGACTTCTTCCCCAGCTCCTCTCTTGCCCACAACCTTTGCACTTGCCTTGGGAGTTATGGCTGGTCCCCTTTGAACCACCAGGCCTCACAGCCTTATAATGCTGTTTCTTCCCTTGGTTCCTCTGGACTCTTGGCCTCTCCTCCTGGCTTTTAGCATGCAGTTTTTCCTGAGCACATCCTGCTTGTTCTGCAACTTTCCTTCCTTGTCCTCGTCCTCTCTCTCTTTCTCTCTCTGCTGCTTCTGCTTCTGTTTCACTTCCTGAGTGACGCAGCTTAAATATCCTGTAGCTTGTTTCCTTCCCTGGCCCCACCCCCTCTCTGCCTGCACGAGCTCTAGAGGCTGGGTGTGGCTTCAAGCTATCCCTGTTAGTGTGTGTTCTAGTTTCTCTTTCTGCCTGGGAGCTATGCTTTAGTGAGCCCTTCCCCCGCTCATGAGAAAAAAACTCTTTTTTTCCAGTTTTAAAGGGCTCTGTTACCTGCGCATCACCACAACATTTAGGAGGTCATTCTATAATGTGCCACTTACATTTACATATCGTCAATGTGCGTAAGTCACCTACTTTAAATGACAGGCGCAGGGAAGGGTGTGGAGTAGGGGCGGTCGCTCTCCTGTAAGCATGCACATCAGGGTGATGGCTCAGTTTTGGAATAGGAAAGCATAGGATGGCACATCGCAAAGTACATATTTCTATGCGTAAGTTATAAAATGTCATATCAAATCTTGTCATAGGCATTTACACTAAGTCTAGAGTTTGGCATGTGTATCTCACCATTTCCACCCCTATTCTATAATGTATGTATGTACTTTGCCTTATAAAATAGGTGCCAAATACACATGTGACAATATGCGATGAGCTAAGCGACCCTGATAGATTCACCCTCATAGTGGCTGTTTATTGCTGCTATATGTACAGTTACTATAAACCATAAGCCTCAATCAGAATGACCTCCTGGATTGAAATGCAAAAAGAAGGGCCCTCCAAAATACAGCAGTGCACTAGTATAACCATTTTTAAAAATATTTGTCGGGTGAAACAAACAGGAGGAGAGCCGAACGTCACTCTGCTCGAATGTTTGTAAAACCCTTTTTAATAAAGAGAAAAATCCAAGTTATCAATGTCCCTGTTTAATGTACAATCTCCAGGAACAAGCAGGAATGTAGTCTTCACATATGTGTATCGTCGGTACTGACGGAGCCCACGCGGGAACGCAACCCAGCGTCCAATAGGAACGCTTTTGGGAGCATCCCTCAGCACATGCGCGCTGCCTTCACGCCTTTCCAACTGTCCCTCTTCAGTTTTTCATTTTCTGAGGAGCTGACAGGACACATACCCTGTCACCGCAGAAAATGTCTTCTTTAAACTTGTTTTCTTATGGTTGCGCCTGCCTCCGCACGACACCTACCGGTACCGCCGGTTCTTTCTTTCTTCTTTGCTAAAAAAAAAATATATATATTTTTTTTAACTATTTCTCTTCAGAAACTTATTTTTTTGGTGCTAGGTGCCATTTTGGGCATTAGGCTCCATTTTTCCCAAAAGATGGAAAAACCAGCTAGTGATTTTAAAAAATGTACTAAATGTAGTAGTACCATCTCCGTCACTGACACCCATGACTGGTGTCTAAAATGTTTAGGCCCTGACCATTCTCCATCTGAGTGTTCCTCCTGTATGGGGATGACTAAAAGAGGAAGACAGAACTGAGCTACAAAGCTCGGTGCCCTCTTTTCTTCAGATACCAGGTCCATTGCATCGACGTCTTCAAGAGCCTCGTCTTCTTCCCATGGATCTCAGGTAACTAAACATAAGAGCCGGTCCTCCAAGGGTAGCTCTCCTTTAAAGCATCGAGAGGCCATTGGCATTGCCCTTTAGGATACTACACCGGCAAAACAGCCCCGGCGGGAGGCTTCGGCCTCCAAAGCATCAATAGGGTTCCAGGATGTTCTCGAGGCTTCAACCTTGGCAGAACTACTGGTGCCATGCTCAGGGGTTCTAGACGCTTTTACTGGTACCGATACCCAGGTATCAGCAGCGTTGATAGACCAGAGATTCCTTGTTATCGAACGCAGTCTTGCAGCTCTCCTTACAGCTGCGGTACCGTTGACACCGGTGGTTCAACGGGCACCGGTACCGATGCCAGTACCAACACCGGTTCAGATACCGGTACCAGCACCGACAGTACTGGCCCCGGTGGGAATCCTTCCCATGCCGACTTTTTCTGGCATCGACAGATCAGTACCGGACCAATTCGGTACCGACTTCGATCGATACCGAGACCGTGCTTTGCATGAACATCGGGATCAGAGATATTTTGAATCCTCTGATTCCGATGACTCTGATACTTTTGCCGGTACCAGAGTGTTTCTCCCGGAAGACTCCTCTTCTCCCCAATGCAGAATGTCTCCTCCAGAAGACATGTATTTTCAGGATTTTATTCGTGATGTGGCCCAAGGCCTTTCAATCACGGTAGCTCCTGAAAAAGAACCTAGAGCAAAGGAAATGGAAATTCTCCAAGACCCTAAGACTCCCAAGGAGGCAGCCACTCTTCCCATTCATGAAATTCTTCATGATTTGATGCTCAGAAGGTGGGAGACACCTTTGGCCACATCTCCTCATTCTAGGAGACTTGATACCATGTAACGAGTTCCACCATGTCCTGGTTTTCAAAAGACTCAGCTGCCACACCATTCAATGGTAGTGGAGTCAGCCATGCATAGGATGAAAAGTGCAAAGAGACATGCATCCAGTCCTCCAGGTCGTGAATAGAGGACTCTTGATGCTTTTGGGCGTCAAACTTTTCAGGCTTCCATGCTTTCAGCTAGGATCAGCTCATATATTTTATATATGGGAATGTTACTCAAAGAGGTCACAGGAGATTTGGAGATTATGAGCCCCCTTCTCCCTGAAGACAAACGACAGTACTTTCTTACTCTTGTCAAGTATGCTCAAGATGTCTCCAAGTTTGTAAACCATGCAGCCTTTGACTGCTTTGAATGCATCAGCAGAACCTCTGCTATTGCCATTGGTGCATGTCGGATTGCCTGGCTTCAGGCATCAGACTTGGAGATTTGGGTACAGGATAAATTGGGAAACATCCCTTGCACAGGAGATAACCTCTTTGGCAAGAATTGGCAAGAGAAGGCTAATGAGATAGATGCTGACAATATCACTTTAGATAGATTGTCAAAATCTACAGCCACTCCAGCCAAAAAGAAACCCTATAAAAAACCCTTTTTCAGCAAAAAGAGAAAGTTTTATCCGTCCTATATCCAGCAAGGGCAAGCTCAGGGTCAAGTTGCCCAGAAGGGTCAACAACAACAATCCAGACAAAAGAAGCCAAAAGGCCTTAGAGCTCAACCAGCTCCACAGGCCCGGCCCCCTCAAGGGCTTTGACTCCTTCATAGAGATCTTAGCCTTCCTGCCTCTGAAAGGTCCAAAACCCCTAAACATTCCAGGCAGGTTGTGTCATTTTGCCAACAGACGGCACCAAATAACAACAGAAAACTGGACTCTGTCCATTGTGGGAGAGGGGTACAAGCTTCATTTTCACAGTATGCCCCCTCCTACAATCGTAATTCAGTTCAATTCCCAAACCTCTACAGCCAATCTACTGGATCAGGAGGTCTCAACACTCCTTGCTCAAGGAGCAATAGAGGAGGTGCCCATTCTTCAACAGGGTGCAGGGTTCTACTCCCCCTATTTTCTTATTCCAAAGAAAACAGGAGGACACAGACACATTCTAGACCTCAGAGAATTGAACAAATATCTGTTCTGAGAAAAGTTCAAAATGATTTCTCTGGGAACTCTTCTGCCATACCTTCAAAGTCAGGATTGGCTTTGTTCTCTAGATCTAAAGGATGCATATACTCACATTTTGATCCATCCAGATCACAGGAAATTCTTATGATTCCTTTTCAAGGGAAAACATCTCCAATACAGGGTTCTTCCCTTTGGTCTGGCTTCGGCACCAAGAGTGTTCACGAAATGCATGGCAGTAGCAGCTGCATTTCTGCGAAACCTGGGGATATTCGTCTTCCCTTTCTTGGACGATTGGCTCATTCGAGCCCCCACAGTTCCAGAAGCCAGCTCTGCACTGTCTCGCACAATGCGAATCCTTCAATACTTGGGATTGGTCATAAACCTCCCAAAATCCCAACTTGCACCATCTCAGTCTCTAGAGTTCATAGGAGCTTGTCTAGGTACCAGACAGTCAAGGGCTTTTCTTCCACAACCCCACTGTCTTCGTATAATGCAACTAGCTTCTCAAGCAGCAGTGAAGTCCTACCTAATTGCTCGAGAACTACTGCAACTATTGGGACATATGGCATCCATGGTTCATGTGGTTCCCTACGCTCACCTTCATATGTGAGCAGCCCAGTGGACCCTATCCACACAGTGGACACAGGCCAAAGGACATCTATCGGACAAGATATC
Organism: Ichthyophis bannanicus; assembly: GCA_033557465.1. NCBI lineage: Eukaryota > Metazoa > Chordata > Amphibia > Gymnophiona > Ichthyophiidae > Ichthyophis > Ichthyophis bannanicus. Next base: position 1,151,790,505 of record CM066032.1, read on the forward strand.
AAACTCACAACAACTGATTTTGTCCCTACAATGGTGGCAATCACTGGAAAATCTTCTAGTGGGGTCTCCTTTCCAGCCACCCCTATTCCAGGCCACCCTGACAACAGATGCATCACAAGTGGGATGGGGATCACATCTGCATCATCTCTCTACCCAAGGTACATGGACTCCACAGGAGGCTTGTCTTCATATAAACCTCCTGGAACTCAGAGCAATCTATCTAGCTCTTCGAGTATTCCATGCCCAGCTCAGCTACAAGACAGTCCTAGTCCAAACGGACAATAAAGTAGCTATGTTCTATCTGAACAAGCAGGGGGGAACAGGCTCTCTGTCGTTATGCAACAAAGCTTTACGACTATGGGCCCTCGCCAGACAGCATCAAATTCACCTTTTTGTGGTGTATCTTCCAGGCATTCAAAACCTTTGGGCAGACAAACTCAGCCGAGTACTGCTGCCTCATGAATTGTCTCTCCAAATAGACCAGATGGCCAAGATATTTCAGATCTGGGGAACCCCAGACATAGACCTATTTGCAAGTCAATTGAATGCCAAACTTCCCCGGTTCTGTTCCAGGATTCCAGCTCAAAATTGCCAGGCAAGGGATGCCTTCCTTCTTCACTGTGGTCAGGACATCCTTTATGCCTTCCTACCCATTCCCCTCATCCCCAAAACACTCTTCAAGCTTCAGAGAGACAGAGGTCTTATGATCCTCATAGCGCCACAGTGGCCACGCCAAATGTGGTATCCCCTGCTTCTACATCTCTCTCAAGCTGCACCTCTGGAGTTAGGCTATGCTCCAGATCTCCTCTCCCAAGAGAATGGAATGCTATGGCACCTGAATCCCCAGTCCCTGCATCTCAGGGCCTGGTTGCTGAAAGCTTAGACCTTTAGAACCTCAACCTTTCCCAACAGATAAAGGATATCCTTCAAGCTTCTAGAAAACCTTCCACAAGATGCTCTTACGCCTTCAAGTGGAAACGTTTTACTATATGGTGTTCACAGAAAGAGTTAAACCCCCTTATGATACCTTTGGAATCGATACTAGAGTATCTACTTCATTTATCAAATTCTGGTCTAAAGTAAGAGTCCATCTTAATGCAATTGTAGCTTCCTATAAGCCTCTAAACGGACAACCAATTTCCTCTCATCCACTCATATCAAGATTTATGAGAGGTCTTCTATGAACAAAGCCTCCCATCAGGCCATCACCAGTGGCATGGGATTTAAACCTAGTTCACGGGCAGCTCATGAAACCGCCTTTTGAACCTTTAGCCACTACAACCCTAAAGCTTTTATCCTGGAAGGTCATCTTCCTGATTGCAATCACCTCTGCATGTCGCATTAGTGAATTGCAAGCTTTAATGACTGATCCTCCTTATGGTTTCACCATGATAAGGTTGTTCTCAGAACTCATCCACACTTTATGCCAAAGGTGGTTTCGCCTTTTCATTTAAATCAATCAATTTATCTTCCTGTATTCTTTCTGAGGCCTCATGCCTCTAATGCAGAAAGGAACCTTCATATTTTGGATTATAAAAGAGCTTTAGCTTTTTACCTACAAAGAACACAGCAACATAGAAAGTCTTCTCAACTTTTTATTGCTTTTGATTCTAGTCATTTGGGACTTCCATTCTCCAAGAGAACTCTATCCAAATGGATTGCACAATACATATCCTTTGCTTATGAGAGTAAGAGTCTTCCTCTTCAATGCCATGTGACAGCTCACAATGTGAGAGCCATGGCAGCCTCTATGGTTAACCTTCACTCTGTGTCTATTGATGACATTTGTCGAGCAGCCACCTGGGCTTCGGTACACACCTTTACAGCCCACTACTGCCTAGATAAAGCCTCCCGTCGGGATGCCTTCTTTGGCTAAGCTGTTCTTTAAAATCTCTTTCAGACCTAATTCAACTCCTACCCACCAACCCTGGTGGGATGCCAGAGATCTATGGGAGGAAGCACGGCCCACCTTACTATAGGTGGCAGCTTCCTGGGGTTATCTCCCTGGCATCTTCAGCTAGGGAGTCCCCATATGTGAAGACTACATTCCTGCTTCTTCCTGGAGATAGTGTAGTTACTCACCTGTAACAGGTGATCTCCGGGAACAGCAGGAATTTAGTCTTCACAACCCACCCACCTCCCCTAGGAATTGTCTCTCTATCTCTCTGTCTCTTTCCTCTTTCCTCTCTCCCTCTATCCTTTCACTCAGCTACAAACTTAACTGAAGAGGGACAGTTGGAAAGGCGGGAAGGCAGCGTGCATGTGCTGAGAGATGCTCCCAAAAGCGTTCCTATTAGACGCTGGGGAGCGTTCCCGCGCGGGCTCTGTTGGTACCGACGATACCCATATGTGAAGACTAAATTCCTGCTGTTCCCGGAGATCACCTGTTACAGGTGAGTAACTACGCTTTATCAAGTTTAAGTTTCTATGTAAACCACTTTGATTGAAATGATAAAGCGATATAAAACCTGTTAAATCAATACAATAAATAACTTGAATAGACTTATCTCAAGTGTCCGACGAGTCTGTCAAAAACATCCCTTCAATCAAAAGTTTTGTCTCCACGCTTCACATCTTTAGCCATCTTTGTTTCTTCTTTTGCTTTTGCTATCCTTATTTCTCTTTGTCTTTTTAGCTTTATCGTGTATTCTTTTCTGTGTTCCTCTTTTTGTGATCTTCTGAATTTTCTGAAAGCTGTGTTTTTTGCCTTTATTTGTGCAGCCATCTCTTTGGTGAACCATATATGTTTCCTTTTCCTCTTGTTTTTATTTATTATCCTTACATAAGGAGGCCGATTCTGACAGGTCTCTGGGTCGTCTGGATGTCCTAAAAATGTACAGAGACGATCTAGACCCGATTCTGCAACTGCGGAACCTAGACAATCCCGTGGTGGCAGAATCAGGACTCCTGGATGGCCCCACATGCCCCCAATTCTGCCTCTGGAGATGTCCACCTATCTGCTTGGCCAGCCCACCCTACATTCCTGCTGGTGTGCCGGTGCAACAGTATTTGGTCGCAATAGCACCAGCATGTCCAGTTGGAGCACCCAATGCTTGACACCACAAACATATCTTTTCCCTGTCATCCGACCCTCTGTGGGGACAGCCGGGGCCTGGATCAGGCAGAGGTGCATCTCCCATGGTGGTGCCAAGTGTTTGGAGTGGCTGCATGGCCAGATCGCCCCCACACCCGACACTTATTCCACCTTTGAGGTGGAATACGTCGGGCATCTACGTTGGTGCCGGAGGATGTACAGGACCCTGAACTGAACTAAATAGGTCCTGTACATCCGGGTGCTCGTGTCCACCCATGTCCCCCCCTCACCACCTCCATCCTGTCCCCTCCCTGTCCCTGTCCCTGTCCAGCGCTTTCCACACACACCCTCTGTTCATACAGGGAGCAGCTGGCACTGAATTCAGTCGCGATGAATAGCGAGGGATGCACGTCCAACCCAGATGTACAACACCGCTATCTGGGTTGGACCCCAATCTACCCCATACTGTACAGTATATCCATTGCCCCTTTTATTGCCTCTTTTATTTTAGCCCACTGCAATTCCACTTCCCTTATCTCCTCCCACAATGTCAACTTCTTCAGGTACTTTTCCATTTTACTGAAGTCAGCGTTTTTGAAGTCTAGGACTTTGTTTGCTGTGATTGCCTTGGCTTTTACTTCAAACCACACTGTATGAAGATCATTGTTGCTCAAATGGGCTCCCACCCAAATATTCAACATACTATCTTCCAAGTCAGGAACTTTGTTGGCTAGACTTTGAGCATTTGTGCTCTTTACCTTCCAGCAATTGTTGGTTGGCTTGCTTGTATTTTTGACAGATTTTGTTCCAGATTCCTCTTCCCTGTTGTCATTGATTTGTGGATTAATATGATGACTATTACCAATATTATGTTCTTGCTAGGAGTGACATCCTGAACTTGGTTTTTTTCCCATCCGTCACCCCCTTTCCCTAGTTTAAATGCTTGTCCACATATTGCCTGAATTTTTCACTTAGGATACTTTTTCTTGTCACAGAGAGATGCAGTCCATCATCACAGTACAGCCTCTTGTTGTTCCATCTAGTGCTCCAGTTGTCTATATATCTAAATCCTTCTCATTTACACTAGGTTTGGAGCCACATACTAAAGTTGGTTATGTGATGCATCCTCTCTTCTCCCTTATCATGAACAGGTAGAACTTTTGAGAATGCTATAGTGTTGACAGTGGGTGTAAGTTTCCCTCCCAAAAGCTGAAAGTCCCTTGTACTGTAGAGACACTGTTTCTAGCCAGACAAACATCAATCCCACATAGATAAAATGAAGGCCACAGTCAGGCAGATAGAACCAGAAAATAATAGAGCAGAGCATAAAAAGAAAAAAAAGGGTGTCCCTCATGGAGTTTGTTGTGAGGAAGGCAGCAAGCTCCACCTCTGACAACTGTGCCCTGAGGCAAAAAATAGAGCATGCTGAGGACGTTTAAGCAGTTTTAACGATCCTGCAAATGCAGAAAACAGACGTAAATGCCAATGGAAAAACTAGCGCCTAATTAATGCTACGCATATTTAAGTGAACTTGAATTATTTAAATCTATTATCAGCCAGGCTGGTATGCAAATCATAGCTAAAATTTTTACTTCAGGGTCTAAGTAGAAGTAAACCCCCAATGCATGCCCCCGACAGTATTTTGATGGCACCAGGTGCTTTCCCAAATGCCTAGATCATCTCCTTCTCATATGATCAGGCAATGGGAAAAGCCCCAAAGCTATGAAAATATTGTCAGGGGCCATGCCTGACAATAAAATTATCCCTGGTGGTCCAGCGGCCCTGATCCCACCCCCAATAGTATTTTGATGGCATCAGGAAAAGCCCCCGATGCCATCAAAGTACTGTCAAGGGCTGTGCCCGACAATAAAAGAATCCCTGGTGGTCTAGCGACCCCTTTCCCCAAACCCCCATTAAATAAAAAAAAGAACTTGGTGGTCTAGTGGCTCCTTCCCCCCCCCCACCCCCCATTAAATTAAAAAAAAAACATGGAGGTCTAGTGGCCCCTACCTGGTGTTCTGGCAGCCCCCAAATTCACCTTAAGTGGGAGAGCTGCCTACGAGCTCCCGCTCTGCGTCGGTCATCTTGCAAAATGGCGGTATCTGGTCCCGTGTGGTCTTGGGGGGAGGGGCCACTAGACCACCAGGTTCTTTTTTATTTAATGGGGGGGTGAGGGGAAAGGGGCCATTAGACCACCAGGTTATTTTTTGAGTTAATAGGGGATGGGGAGGGGCCACTAGACCACCAGGGATCATTTTATTGTCAGGCACGACCCCCAACTATATTTTGATGGCATCGGGGCTGTCCCCCCCCCCCCCCGATGCCATCAAAATGCTGTCTGGACTGCTATGCAAATTAGCCATGCGGTGCCCTGAGAGCAAGCCAAACTAGTGCAGACTTCTTGTGCATATGTGTTTGTCTTGCTCTTCCAGTTTAATGCTGCGATGGCTCATTTTCATGCTCCCAGTTAACACAGGGGTCATTTGCATGCCCTATTTTTGCTGCATCCAGCATTAAAAAATATGCATTGTTGGGCCACATTAAAGTCATTTTCAGCATGCGTCTAGCGCCGGTTTTCTTCATTGGTCTGTTTGAGAGCAGAGGGTGGCATAACCCCGAGGGCCAAACGGATGAAGAACAGAGGGGCTGACAGAGTGGAAGAGTCCCACTTCAAGAAGCAAACCTCAAAGTATTGTAAACTGCTTTACTGCTAGCCACACAAAAGACAGTATATCAAGATTTCAATAAACATAAACATAACTAACTGCACACCCATCCTATCCACACACACAAGCCTGTCATACCACGTTATTAAATACCTTCATGTTAAATGTTACCTCAGTTGTACTGTCTAAATGCTGTTAAGTAACTGTACTGTCTAAATGTTTATATGTACTCTAATGTTAAATGTGACCCTCCATTCGTGATGTGACGTGACCACCTTGATTGAAGGAAAAGGTGGCATACAAATCTGTCTAAATAAATAAATATGAGAAGATAGACAGCATTGCAGAGAGCAGGAGCTGGGTAAAAGACAGACAAGATAGGACACACAATGACAAAACAGAAATTTAAAGAGAACAATAAATAACATGCTAAATTCTAAACAGGCACAGAAAAATGCCTGAACAGAGCATACAAGTTAGCAGAGTCTTGCAATGAGGCTGCTCTCACCAATCAGGAACCTCCAAATAGAGGATCAGCAGCCCGTGTGCTCAGAGAGGAAAGCTTCTGAACAAAGCCCCAGCAGGTGGAGGGGGCAAGGCTGGGCAAGTGCTGAAGACAGGTAAGTGAAAGTAGGCAGATTCCACAGGAAGTGCCCTAGTAAAACTCAGGCAAGGTAAAAAGATTAATATTGAAATACCTACAAGGCAGGCTTTGTAGAGGAATAAGGAGAAGGTGAAAAAAAGAAAGAACACTCTTAAATGTGCAGTCAGATAGTAATAGTGAGAGAACAGAGGCAATAAAGTGTTGAAAAGGGAGACACAGTACTGCACAGAGCAAGAGCTGAGTAAAGGACAGATAGAAGATAGGGCACACACTGACAAACAAAAATATAGAGAGAACAATAAATAACAAGCTACATTCTAAATGGGAACAAGAAAATGCCTGAACAAATGCCATTTTTCAACCTACCTTGATAATTGTAATAGTATTCTTGCTGTTTTGCTTTATTACTTTGTCCCTTTACATCCCTTCAAAACTCAGCAGCCCACTACAAAGTCCTTGGCACGCACAGGCCTCTTATTCATTTACCGTTCTGCATTTACTAATGGTCTAAACTCAGAGCCAGTTCAATAATCTCATTTTACATTTGAATGCCTACATGATCTTGTTGCCCCCTCCCATATCTCTCCTCTTTAAATAATCGGTACATCAATGCATCCTCCCCACGTCTACCACAGTCTCCACGGGCCCGATTTTCATCTGGGTGGTGCTATGTGCCGTATCAGCGCATAGCCCGCTCGCCATCCGTCTAACCCGGATTTTCAATGCTGGGGTCATATGTGGCCCTGGCATTCAAAATCCAGGTCTCGCCGTACAACACGGAAGCAATACAACTTAAAAAGAAATAGATATGAGTAAAGCAATAAACTGGCTAATAAATCAACCTAAAGGTTACATACCAATAAATAATAAAAATAAGCCCTTCACAGAGAGAGGATCCAATTGGAAAATTATTTTTTAACAAAACATGAGAGGAAATAGTAATATACCTGCCTAGACACCAGTCCTAACTAATAAACTGCATTTTAAACTAGCAAGTCTAGGTAACTGCTGGCAAATGGGTATTTATAAAGGCAGCCAACTGGGAAGGGTCATAAAAAACATAAGATACAGATGGTAATTTTATCAAACATTACAAGGAAATTTAAGAAAGAAAAGACCCCCAGTTGAGTCACCCCAGACTTCAGAATTAAAAATTCCCTCCTTCTCTTCTGCATATGCACACAGACATTCCCTTAAATAACACAGACCACTTCTTAAAGTATAGTTTAAGCAGACACTCCCGATCAGAAGATAGCGCCAAGGCTATTATCAATGTAGCAGGTATCACAGAGTCTATAACTGATGATTTCAATATCTCTGAAATGTTTAAAGTATCCAAATGGTGACTGTCCCCATCAGACAATCTCATACCCTCCACCGCAGACTTCTTTTCAGTTGGCGGATAATAAATTCTAATGAGAGGGGAATGGAACTCTGCCGGAGTCCCAGGAACCTCTGACAAGTAAACTCTAAGCATTTCCCTTGGAGAAACCATAGACGATCTAGGAAAATTCAATAAATACAAATTTGTAGCACAAATCTGGTTTTCCAACATCTCAGCCTTAAATTTATGACCAGTTAAATCTTTAAACAAAAAACGGTGGGTCCAAATATAGAGAAAGACTTCCTTGTATACCTAAATGAATTTTTTTGTCGGACACTGGACTCCAACCCAAAACAAGAAGTTTAAATCTTGGGCTAGAAATCCATATCCATCACGGCGAAGCAAGTCCAGTAAAGGTGGGCAACATGACACAGTCCTGTGTTTTGGGTCACTTTTTTAAGGACCCTTCTTCAGGTATATACTTGCCACCACCAAATGTAGACAACGGTTTTTGTTTATATGTTTCTAGGCTGGTGGAGTTTGATGCCTCAGGGGCTTTTTTTGTTTGGCTTACCAGTTAAATCTTTAGCCATAGCGTTAATTCAGTCTTCATTTTGTTGCACTTTAACTTCAAGACCCTCCACCATTGTCTTCATAGCAGCAATATCTCCCACATTCTTTTGTATAAGCACAAAATTACTTTGCACTTACTGTAAAGTTTTATTCATTTGTAACACCAAACACTCACCAAACTTAGAGATAGCAGTGCAAATTGAGTCTAAGGTAATATTTTCCATTGTGTCATCCATCCCCAGTACTCAGTCCCTCTTCCACATATTGTATGAGGAAGTTAGATAGGGCGGAAAGGGGCAGTATGGGGCAGATTTAGGGCGGGTAGTGGGTGTCGGCGGCCTCAGACATACAGGGATGATTCCAATGTTGGCCCTGTATGTCTGGGACCAGCGGCCTGAACGGGGAACTTATTCCACCTTTAAAGTGGAATACGTTCCCCTAGTTGCGTGGATCAGGCAGGACTGGGGATCAAAAGAGGTGAGAGGGGGCAGAGGAAACTCCTCACAGCCCGACCCTGGACTTGGGAGGCCAGATCAGGGGTCGGGCAGTGGGGAATGAACATTTTGGTCCAGAAGCCAGGGATTGCGGCTTTTGAAGAGCGTCATCGGGCTCACCCACGCCTGGCGGGCCCGCGCCTGAGGGCCTCGCCAGAGGGCCCTTTGGCATGGCCCTTAGGCAGAGGCCAAAACCTGAGGCCACACACTACCACTGAGGTCACCAGAATGACCAGAGAAGTAATCATCAACCCACCAAGATCAGACTCAAGTAAGCTACACACACTACCTCGATCAAAGAGTTTAGAACACTAAACTACTAACTAAATACCGACCCCAGAGCGAACGAACAATGAGTGCGTGACTGATTTACCTGCCGGTACTCACACCAGATAGCGTGCCTGTTTCATCTGCCTGTACCCATACCAGATAGCGTGCCTGTTTTATCTGCCTGTACCCATACCAGATAGCGTGCCTGTTGTATCTGCCTGTACCCATACCAGATAGCGTGCCTGTAGTTATCTGCCTGTATCAGATCCGAGAGTTTGCCTGATCACACTTGAACAGATAGCATCCCGTTTCAAACAAGCCACGGTAGGAGCAGCCAAAATTATACAGCCAATCATAGCAATAGCCAGTTTCTACCTCCTCACTGGGCTACCCATTGGATCACATGCCCTTAATCTAGTCTCCAATCATATTCCAGTCTTACAGAGTGATGGGAAGAGATGGGCAGGTAATCCTCACCACTCCTCAACAGATGCCAACTGCACACTCCACCCCCACATACTGCACATCTCACTACAACACTCCAAAAAGCCTCACATTGAGAAACACCAGCTCCCACACATGCTGAAGTGTGCCCTCACCAATGTCCGCTCAATCCGCAAAAAATGGCCAGTGGTCGCAGATCTAATAATCCTCCATGACCTGGACATCCTAATGATCACAGAGACATGGCTATCTGATTGTGACACCGTTCTTCTCAACCAGATGTTACCCCCCAGCTTCTCACTCCATACCTGCCACAGAGCTAACCAGAGAGGAGGAGGAGTGCTCATCCTCTCCAAAACAGAGCTACTATTTCAACTGATCAACACCACCAGCACAACCCACTTAGACACAATCATCATATCAAACAATCTTTGCACAATCAACCTACTTTACAGTGACATCACCAGACGACCTATCAAAAATTATAGACCTTGCCTGCAACACCAGTAATCCACGCTCCCCAAGCAGGTTACTAGGCGATTTAACCTGCCTACTCTACAAAATACCCAAGCCACAGCCTTCCTCGAAGCACTCGATGAGCTGGGATACAAACAATTTTTCAACACACCCACACACGTGAGAGGAAACAAATTGGACCTGGCCTTTGCCCCACAAACAGCTGTGGAATCGACCCACGACTTGGCGATATCTATAACACCAGTACCCTGGTCTGACCACAGCCTAATTAGATTCCAAACACCTGCCCACCGGCACAGTTATAACAACACAAGTAGAGCTACTGTCTTCCCCAGAACATCAACAAGATGATTCCGACCCTTTATCAAAGAGGAAATACTGGAGAAAGCCATTCCACTCCTCAACACCACAGCCCCTAACTTGGATGAGATGATCTCTAACTGGGACAACAGCCTCAGTGCCATCGCTCAGCTCCCAACCATGAACAAACCTCCAAAGAGACAAGAGCCCGCACCATGGTATTCTACCGAACTGTGATCATCACTCCTCCACCTACGCAAGCTAGAGAGATGATGGTGCCGATCACACTCCACCAAAGCACAGAGCGCATATAGCGTACACCTAAAAAAGTACCGAGAAGCAATAATGGAGAGAAGGAAGCAGTTCCATACGGACCTCCTGAAGCGCTCGTTGAGCAAGCCACACAACCTCTTCAATATAGTGAAGACATTGACAAGGGAACCAGCCGCAGCTGCAGGTTTTTGCAGATTATCTCCAATCAAAAATGCTCCAGACTGACAAGACCTCAAGTCCCACAAGCCATACTCTGCTACACAAGCTGACCAACCCAACTCCACTGACCAAATTCACCACCATATCAAAGAGAGAGATTGAGGACACCATCGCCTCCATTAACACCACTACTGCACCAAATGACCCCTGTCCAGCATTCTGGATAAGAGAACTACGATGCGATCTCAGCCATTTCCTGAATAAAATCATGTAGCAGTCATTCTTAACGGGAGCCTTTCCACAAAGATTGAAGCATACCTCCATCAGGCCGCTGCTGAAAAACAACAAACTGGACCCTCTAAAGGTCGAGTCCTTTGGACCAATTTTAAGCATCCCACTTCTCGCCAAGATAATTGAAAAGGTAGTCCAACAACAAATTCAACAACACATTGAAACTGATGCCCCTTTGGACCCTTCTCAACACTGATTCAGGGAGGCATACGGCATAGAAACCCTCCTCACCACCCACTTCAATACCATAATCTCGGGAATTGACAACATTCGACAAGGATTTGCCCTTATCTTCATGGATATTGCAGCGGCTTTTGACTCCATAAGCCACGAGATACTCCTGGGACGTCTCAAGGAAAAGGGAATACAGGACTGTAGGGTTTAAGTGCTTGTAGAGGTAGAGGTTAAGTATGATACATTTGGGGTTTAGTATGATAGATTTGCTTTTAATTTTTAAGTGCTAAGGATTAATAATGTTCCTGATTCATAATCACTTAATGGCTACCCTGAATCTCACAAAAAAGAACAGTCATGCTGCTATAACATGTGAGCCAGCATACAGGCCTCTGCAAGAAGAGATCCAGCACCGGAAAGAACCATATAAGGAGATATCATGAGCCTTGTGAGGGGCCAGTTTGGGCTGGAGAGTCTAGACTAGGACCTGCAAGGGGATATCAGATATAGGCCTGTAAGGTCTATGTGCAAAGAAATGCATACATAGGAAACCACAGGACACAGCTCTAAGCTGGTGCAAATCCTACCTGTCCAACAGATGGCAGCACGTGAATACTGGCACCACAAGCTCAGAACCATTCCTTCAAAAACAAGGTGTGCCTCAGGGATTCTCGCTATCAGCATTGATGTTCAACATATACATGCAACCCATCTGCGCCCTGATCCACTCATTTAACGTCTCCTGCCTGGTATATGCAGATGACGTTCTACTATACATGCCATTTGCAACAGACCAGCCAGAGTTCTCCCCTCTAACAAACTGCTTCGACGCAGTTGCTGACTGGCTCCATACGCAAAACTTCTGAATAAACCATAACAAGACAGACGTCCTCTTCATCACAAGGAACCAAGGATTCACCCCTCCACCCTCCTTAAAGGTGAAGAACGCCGAGCCGATAACCAAATCCACGATCCGTTACCTAGGTGTGACTTTGGACCAACAGCTGGACATGAAAACCCACATAAGAAATACAGTCAAGAAAATATACCATAAAATACAGACACTATGGCATCTACGACCTCTATTGGACCCCGACGACTTTCAAACAATCTATCAAGCCGTAGTAACCCCACACTTTGATTACGCCAATGCAATCCTATACGGACTCCCTCAAGCATCACTAAACCCACTCCAGCTTGCAATCAATGCAACCGCTAGAGTTCTATACGGAGTATCAAGAGTGGACCACATTACACCTATCCTGAAGAGACTCCACTGGTTACCAATCCATGGTAGACTATGTTACAAGATCCTAGTAATGAGCTTTAAGGCCATAAACAATCAACCCTCCATTACCGAGCTAATCCACCTCACACCCCCGAACAGACTCAGAAGATCCACAGCTGTCAATACACTGATAATTCCAAAGGAAAAAACGAAATGCACCCAGGTGACATCTAATAGGGCCTTCATGCTCTATGCACCCAGATGTTGGAATGCCCTCCCCACACCCATTCGAGCAATCACCGACCTGGCCCAATTCAGGAAGGCACTGAAGCACCACCTATTCATACGGCACTACCCAGAGATAAGTCTTAAAGATCTACCTGCAAACACTCTCACTAATCACCAAGACTCTCCCAATAGCACACCCAGCACACTAGAGGGCAACTATCCCCACTGGTGCAACCCCAAGTAGATTTCAGGTGTATAGTATATTTATTAGTGTAAATAATTTGTAGAAAGTTACCCTAGTTATGTCCAAGTTAGTCCCTGTTCTCTGTAAATACAATGCAGCCCTGACTGCATTGCTTAATAAGGTTCTGTTAAATGTACACTGCACTGATGTGAATAGCGCGGTATAGAAGAGACGTTAAATAAATAAAATAAATAAATGGCAACCGGACACCATGATGCCGTGGCTCCATTCAAAAGCCCTGACTAAGTTAGCTTTGGAAAATCGGTATGTGTAGGCCAACCTAAATCGGAGTCCCAGCCTGCATGTACAGGCCTGGACGCAATTCTGATCTCACGGGGCTGGACATGCCCCACGGGATCAGAATTCCGGCTCACTCTGTGTGTCTGGTTCCGACCGGGTGCACAGAGCGCCAGCATGTCCAAAACGTAATTGGGTGCACTTCCTCCTACCGGGGAGTCTGCTGATCGTGCTGCTAGGTTGCCTACCCCGGGTGGGTCCAGGCTGAGAAAGTCTACAGGCAAGACAGGAGGGAGCTGCAGTTCCGTCGTCAGCTTGCACCCGGATGAGGTCACCAGGCTTCCCTGTCCCGTTGTCAACAAAGCCGGGTTTGTGCCGGATTTTTCTCGATGCCCTTCCTGGTACCGAAGGAAAAGATCCATAGGACCCTGAACTAAAGAAGAAATGGAAGGGGTTTCCTGCAGCTGTGGAGGATTCTCCCATGGTTTTCTCTTCCTTTTCGGCATATCAAGTAAGGCATCTATGGAACCAGCAGATAACGCAGCCATCTTGGATCCCCTATCAAGGTTCCTCATCTTTCTACAATGGCTTTCATGTAGTTTCCCTCCATTGTTCACTTTATTTCTATTGCTGCTTATTAACAAAGCACTTGTTGCACACCCTGTTCCAAGTTACCATAAAACACAGAAAAAATATATTTGCAGTCAGCAAAGAGCTTTCTGCCCAAAATAGCACTAGGTCTTAAATTTGGTAAATCTAACCCCAAAGTGATTGTTTATCTTCATAATATAAAATACTGCTGTTACACTTTCAGTGTATTAGCAAGTTATATTTACATATTTTATCAAGCAATTATTAGTTTGTTTGTAGTTAATTTATGAGCTCTCCAGTCCATCACACATTATGTTTGAGCATCATTGATAAAACATTGCTCTGAGACCAGCTGCACGTTTACATTTTTATAATGCTGTGTTTGAATAGTGGTAATCAGTAAATATGCTGGACGCTGTGGGGTGTAACAAGAGAGCATGTTTATAATGAAATTCCATCTGAGTTTGCCAATGCCTCAACTGGTTCGATGTCATCATCTTTTCAATCACCACATTAGGGGGGTGATTAAACTATTCTGGATTTCAGGTCACACATAATGAATATGTGTGAAATAAATTTACCCACAATGAAGGCAGTACATGCAAGTATACCTCATACATATTCATGAGGGGCATCCTTAAGATTTGCCCAGTCAGCATCCCTCCAGGATTGCAGTTTCATACTACTGTGCTAGAAATTTATAGTTAAACAGAGAAGATTATCTCTGCTTTGCTAATGGCTCAAGTTTCCTGATGCATGGTATGAAAGGAATAGATAGGGAGAAAAATTATGGACTCTGTTTACTAAAGTGTGGTAAAGTTTTGCAGCTACCTTATTTGCTAGTTCGATCCCTGCGGTAGTACCACAAGCACAAGCTGACATTTTGAACTTGGGGCAGCAAAATTTAAGGAGCATCCAAGGATCACTAATATTCCCTTGCTCACCCACCAGGGTCACTTCATGTAATTTCTGGGGGTTTGGGAGTTGGAGGAGGGTAAGGATGAGCAGGGGATCAGGGGGCTTAAGAATGCTCATCGGGGTAATTGGATTTGTTTTGTTAATGCACTGGCCCACACTAACTGTATAAAGATAGTGAAAGTTCACTTTTGCGATTTTCAGTGGTGTCTATGCTAACTACAAGTGCTGTCTACTCCACATAACCCACCTATTCTTCACCCTTTTGCCGCTCCCTAATGTGGTAGGCACTTACTATGCAAATTAGCATGCAGTGGTTGTCACAGCTCTTTGGTAACTGTTCCTGCATGCTAATTTGCACAGCAATGCCTTACCACTCTTTAATAAACAGGCTTCTAGTCCTATTTATTAGGAAAATTATGCACTGTTTCTGAGCTGAATTAAGTCTATTAAAGTCAGTCATTCTCCATTTCAAACCGAATAGTTGGTGGCTCAGTACCTTTGGTGGACCTAGATTCAAGTGCAGAGTAGCTTGTTCATCTCTGGCTTTGACAGAGCTAGAGACAGTATAAAACGAGTGTTCAAGACCATGGGAAACGACGGAACCTTACTGTAGCCATTGCATGATAGCAACACCTACCATGTAAATGCAGAGCACCAAGGGTGTCATAGCAATATTTGGGATTGATGGGGAATATTTAAAAAAAAAGATAATAGAGTTGTTTCCTGATAGATGCAAGTTCTACTGAGCCAGAAGTTCATAAAAGCAGCAGGAAAATGTTAGACCAAAATAAAATGGTGATACAAAATGTGCAGTATTTATAATTCATTGATAAAAGCAATAACATTGTCCAAGGTATTGTTTTGGTGTGAATTTTGTCATTTCTCAAGGAACTGAAAGCGATTTACTCCAGACATTGTAATATTTGTAATAAAGCATGGCATCGTATATTGCCCGATTGACTGTGTTACCCGTAAGAGAATCCTAATAGATTTTATTAAAAGGTTGAAAAAAGGAACAAACTTAAATAAATGATATTAGGGGGTTATTGCAATAAATTACATCAAATTTCAACTGGAAAAACAACATGAAAAAAGACTTTTCAAGTTATTTGCATAACCTAAACTAGTATTGATAGAAAAAATGTCCCAGCAGTAAAGCTAGAAATGTATCTTCTAGAGGAAGTCAAATACACTAATTATTTCTATTTTTAGATTAATTATATACTGGGACCATCACTGTATATAATTGATTCAACATGCATGACAGTCGTTCTCAAATCTTGAGTCGGAACGCCAAAGGGGGTCACATCAGCAGGACTATGTCCAGTGGTGGCACTCAACATGCGGCCTCTGAGTTACTGACTGTTCACAGAAACCCATGCAAAGCAATGGGATCTGCGAGCGCTCACTGACACAGGACCCTGTGCAGACAGCTCCTACTGTGGCCGCTAGTGCTGCTGTTGCTGTCTTCATGTTTTGGATAATTGAGGGGAAGAGGAAGTGGTTGAGAGAGTGGAGAAGGATAGAAGTCCACCATTTTGTTTTCATTATCATCTGGGATCACATGAACTTTTAAGCATTAAAACAGGGTCATATTGGATAACATTTTGAGACATACTGATGTATGAACAATATGCTTCAAGTGTTTTTTTTTTTTATCAAGGAGGTTCTCACCATTATCGATTTATTGTCCAAGAGCTCTCATCGGCTCTTCTTCTCTCAGTGATACACTCTTTTTCACTAAATTTTACATGAGCATCCTAAAAGCCACTTGCAGCATATCACTGATTAAATGTAAATGTGTCTTATCAGTGTCCATTGTATATACTGTATTCTTAAAAATGGATCCATTGACAGCAGTTAATGAGTAGAGTGGGTCATCACAACCAGAGAGACTGAGAGGGAAAAGGGATTAAAATACAACAGAAAGAAAAGATTTCTCATATTTTGTAAGCAAAGGATTTATCAACAAAATGTCTTTAATTTATTTTCATCAGTAGATGCTATGTTTTCAAAAGTCATTTGAAGTTGTATTACTTCCTTGTGTTGATAGATACTTTTTGTTGAACATATCAACTCATCACTGCATCTTTGTCTTTTCAGGTGAAATTTGGCAGCTATGCATTTGTGTGGGATGCAGCAGTGTTGGAATATGTGGCCATTAATGATCAAGACTGCTCCTTTTACACAATTGGGAATACTGTTGCAGACAGGGGTTATGGAATTGCCCTTCAACATGGTAGTCCCTACAGAGATATATTTTCGCAAAGGTAAGATTTGGAGGCTAATGAAGAATTGTAAAAAAATTTATTAGTTCTGCTATAATGAAGCACGGCAAAAACATGGGAGGTTCTCAGCTCTTGAACTTCAAAAAATTAACTTTATTTCTTTTCAAGTGGTAAACAGTAAACACTGTCTACAAATATCTTGCAAGAGGTCAGTAGGGTACCTTCCAACCCTCACCTGGGTTTTAAACGGCACATGCTTATTCTAAACGTGCTCACTTGGTAACAATTCTCTTCATACAGGCAAAGGCATTAGTACAGCAATTAAAAAAAATTAAAAGCAATGACTTAAATCTTGATAAATATTTCAGAAAATTGTTAAAGTCTTGACGAAGTCAATTGTTTACAAAATTTGAGGGATGTGCATTCATTAGAACACATTTAGTCTGTTAGCCCTCCATAAAAAATTTAGGGATCCTTTTACTAAAGTGCATAAGGATTCTGCACTTAACACACATTTAAGAACATAAGAGCATAAGATATGCCATACTGGGTCAGACCAAGGGTCCATCTAGTGCAGTATCCTGTTTACAAAAGTGGTCAGTCCAGGTCCAAGAACCTTTCAGGTTCTCAAAAGGTACCCATATTCCATGTTGCTTGTCCCAGGGTAAGCAGTGGATTTCCTTGGTCCTCTTTAATAATGGTTTATGGACTTTTTCTCCAGGAACTTGTTCAAACCTTTTTTTTAAAATCCAGCTATACTAACAGCTTTTACTACCTCCTCTGGTAAGGAATTCCAGAGTTTGACTACACATTGAATGAAAAAATATTTTCTCTGATTAGTCTTAAATGTGCTACATTGTAGCTTCATTGCATGTCCCCTAGTCTTTCTATATTTTGAAAGAGTAAACAGCCGATCAATATTTACCCATTCCACTCCATTCATTATTTTATAGATCTCTATCATATCTCCCCTCAGCTGTCTCTTTTTCAAGCTGAAGGGCCCTAATCTTTTAAGCCTCTCCTCATAGGGATATCCTTCCATCCCCTTTATCATTTTTTGTCGCTCTTCTCTGTACCTTTTTTAATTCTGTTAGATCTTTTTTAAGATATGGTGACCAGAATTGTACACAATATTCAAGGTGTGATTGCACCATGGAGCGATACAGAGGCATTATAATATCCTTTGTTTTATTCTCCATTCCTTTCTTTATGATTCCTAGCATTCTATTTGCTTTCTTGGCTGCTGCTGTACACTGGGCAGAGGATTTCAATGTATTATACATGATGCATCTAAATCCTTTTCCTAGTTGGTGGTTCCTAATATGGAACCTTGCATCATGTAACTGTAGTTTGGGTTGTTTTTCCCTAAGTGCATAACTCAATGTGTATTCAAACTCTGGAATTTGTTACCAGAGGCGGTAGTAAAAGCTGTTAGTTTAGCTGGATTTAAAAGAGGTTTTGATCAGTTCCTGGAGGAAAAGTACATAAACCATTATTAAAGAGGAATGAGAAAATCCACTTCTTACCCATTGGATAAGCAGCATGGAACCTGGATACCTTTTGGGAACCTGACAGGTACTTGTGACCTGGATTTGCCACTGTTAGAAACAGGATACGGGGCTTGAAGAACCGTTGATCTGACCTAGTACAGTATATCTTATGTTCTTATTTGATTTGCAGTTTTGATATCTGTCTGGATGTAAATTTATTCTCTGAAGGAACTTTTCAGTTCTATGAGAGGAAATATTACCTCTTTTTAATACTGTGTTTTTATTATGATATTGCTTTTTATTTATATTGCATATTGATTCTTGTTTCTCAATTGGAAGTTGACACTGATAAATGGATTAAAATGCAAACCACATTACTGTGTGCTAATATGTATTGATGCACATTATTAATTACACACCCCACTTTATTTGTTTATTATTTATTTATTTAGTAAAAAAAAAAATTATACCGCTAAATCTACAAGTCTAAGCGGTTCACATGAGAACAAAATGGCCAAAAGGCTTTACATAGAACATTATAACATTGTTACAGCTAATAAGATAGCAGAAGAATGTAGTAACTGGTAAACTAGAATAAATTAATACATTTCCATATGTTTCAACCTAAGGCGTGGGGGGAGGAGGTCTGAGCATTTACTAATAATGCACATTAATGACATTAGCATACCAATGTAGTAGCACAGTTTAGTAAATCTAGCCATAAATAAATTATATATAAACCATATATTGAATAAATGAATGTACTCAGCACTGATCTATGGCGATTACTGAGGTCCCTAGCAATCCATGGTAGCATGATTCAATGAGACATAATGAACGTGTCTTGCAGCGAGGTACAGAGAGCATGTGTAGGGGCAGTTTCTCCAAATGTATTAGTTGTCAGTTCCATGACAACTGTAAAAATCATTCCTAAGCCAGGATATCTGGAGTATGATCTCAGGGCCCGAATTTGAGCTGGATGGTACTATGCGTCAATCGGCGCATAGTCTGCCCACCTCCTGCCTAACCCAGATTTTCCATGCCAGGGTCATATGCGGCCCTACCATAGAAAATCCAGGCATCGCCGCACAGATAGAAAGCCGCAGGAGCAACCCATGTAGCACTGATTTTCGATGCTACATGGTTAGCCACAATGCCTTAAAAATAGGCAAGGTTTTCCTATGCCTATCTTTATGTCGTAGATCGCTAACCGTGTGGCACTGAAAATTGGTGCTACACGGGTATTGCCATGGTCTTTCTCTGCTCTACCCCAGAACACCCCCAACACACCCCGATGCTATACTGATAGCATCTGGGCATGTTAGGAACATATCCGGGATTTTCAAAGGGCACCACCCTTGTAGGTGCCCTTTGAAAATCCCGGATAAGGCCTTTACATGTGTAACTAGGGAAGTTACCCATGTAAAGGCTTTTGAAAATCGGGCCCTCGGTCTCTCAAATTTGCTGCTAATGCTCAGTGTAGCATTTACATCATGCCAAAGAGAGCTTTCTTCTGGAGTTTGTAAGATATAACATGCAAGGGGTAGTTTGTTAAGATGTGCTTGGAAATTCTTCTTTATCAAGCCTGTGGCTCCCAATACAATGGGAAATATTTCTATATCTTTCTGACATATTTTCTTGGTCTTTGACTGCATTTCTTGGTACTTCAGGATCTTCTGCCTCTCCACATGATTCACAGAATAATCACTTGGAACGACACCTCTAATGGCGTTCTGGTGTTTTTCTCCTTTACCATTATGTTGGGTTTCCTCGCATCCAGTTTCTTATCTATCAAAATGAGAATGTCCCAGATGATCATTCACTGTAATTCTCTTAGGGTCAAGATTTCATTGCTTTTCAGGCGAAGTGGTCTTATAGGGCCCCATCATGATCAGGGCCTGTCCAGACATCCAGAATCTGGACGGGCCAGATGTGCACCCAATCTTGATCCCGTGGGGGCTAGACATTCCCCGCATAATAAGAATCGGGTGCAGAGGGCCTGGATGGGCAGGCTGTGCCCTGAATCCAAGGGCCCGGCTGTCCAGCTGACTTTTCATCCAACCTGGCCAGGCCACTTGCATGTAGCCCCGGTGCCATGGTCACCGTGGCACTGGGATGCCATGCAGGAGCCCTGATCAGCCACAAGCAAGGTCAGCCACCCATTCTCCGCTGCCCGAGCCCCTGTCAAGGCCGGGATCAGATGCCAAGTCCCCCCCTGTGCCGCTCATCTTGCCGATACCAGTCTCGCTACAGTGTCCACTGATGTCAAGGGGACTTATTCCACCTTCGAGGATACCCCGGACATACAGGACCGCGACTGCAATCAGTCCTGTACATCCGGGGTCAGGGTCCCGCCTCTGCCCCACCCTTGTTTCTCCTCCAGTCCTTCCCATCCTGCCCCTTCCAGAGCTCTGTTGTACATGTGGGGAGCCTGGATTTTTGTTTCGCTCCCTGCAAATAGCAGGGATTGGACATACAAACCAGATGTCCACCCCTGCTATTCACAGTTTGTAATGACCCTCAGGCCCATACCGAGGCCTGTGCAAGCGGTGCGGCTGCACAGGGCGCAAAGACTTAAAGGGCGTATTTCTGCTCTCTGGCATTGCCTGCCACCGCCACTTTTTCGGCGGCAGGCAGCAGAGTGACGAAATGCGCCCCTTAAGTCTTCACGCTAGCACACTAAGCAGGCCTGGTCTCTCCGGGAGGGACCAGACCTGCTTAGCATGCGGCAACTTGCAGATCGGGCACGTGCGCCCCCCCTCCCGCACCCCCATAAAGTGTTTAAATGAAGGTGCGGGAGGGGGGGTGTGCGCCCGATGTGCAAGTTGCACAGGGCGCATTTCAGTCTTGGTACGGCCCTGATGACCCTGATAGTATTTACAGAGTTTCCAATGGATAAGACGTTCTACTTTGTTGTGCCTTTCTGTATAGAAATTTTCCGCCATCAGAACTTCACAGCCTGTTATGAGGTGAGTCACTGTTTTCAGGTCTTTCTTACAGAATCAACATATGTCTGTTTTGCCTGTTTTTCCAATGCTTGCTGTAAATCATCTCACCTGTAAACCACTGTCCAGGGCTGCAACTATCAATCTCTCATCCTTTGGTTTCAATTTGCCTCTCCTTAACCAGTCATGTGTCCATTCTTGATCGACAAAGGGCTCCTGGAGTAACACTTTGTATTTCTCACTGTCATTGTGCATTGACTACTTGTTTTACTTTGTTTGTCGATCTAATTCTTTGAGTTTTTTTCTGTTGTTTTGCAAATTCTATTGCTCCCTTTCCTGTGTGTGTTTGTGGATTTTCACTCATTCCTTCTAGTCATCAGAATGCTTATCCAAGTTTGATAATAGAGACAGATTCTGGACATTTACTTTCATACTTTAGCACTTTTTATGTATTTGGATCCGATGATGCTGTTAGGTAGGCCTGGAGGCCTATGATAGTAGCTCTGTAGGCACAATAAATCTCTATGAGGCCTAACCCTCCTGAAACTCTAGGGATGTACAGTCTTGGCATACACTGATTCTTGTAAATTACTTCATGGAAATGGAGTTTTCTTGTTCACACATCCAGTTTTCAAGATCTTTAAGAGGACAGTCTACAATCCCAAAGCTGAATGAGAATATAGGGATTGCCAGCTGATTGATGGCTTGTATCTTATTCTGTGATGTTAAGGCACTTTTCAATAAGGATTTTAATTTCCTATTGTATTCTTTACTGATCTTTTATCTCAGTACTTTATGTTCAAGTTCATTGATGTCACAGCCCTCATCCAGGGAAATGTTTTCTGTTTTGTTCAATTTAACTCTAAAAAAAAGTTGCCTTAGCACATTTGTCTAGACCAAAGGTTATTCTGATGCCATCAGAAAAGCTTCACTTCACAGAGTTGCTCTGCTAATTGTAGCTCACTGGAACTGTAGAGTTTCAGGTCATCTACAAATAATAAATGGGATGTTACTGCTGAGCTGTTACATTCTTTAGGATTCAGGTTAAATCCATATCACAAAGAGTTGATGAGAGTACTCATTGGATTAAGTGCCTTACAAAACAGAAGCAGCGACAGGGAATCTTCCTGAAATATTTCTCACTGGCACCCGATTCTGCATCGGGGGTGGAAGCGGGAGCTGCAAGCACCTCCCTCCTCCCCCCCCCCCCCCGACAAGGCCCAATCGAGGAACAAGCTATACCTTTTAAAAGAAGCATGTTGCAACAGTAGAAGCCTCTTCACTGGAAAGTCCACCTCACCGGAACCCAATTCTGCATCGGGGTGGAAGCAGGAGCTGCAAGCCCCTCCCACTCCTCCCCGCCAATGCCCAATTAGGGAACCAGCTCTACCTTTTAAAAGGAGCATGCTGCAGGACCACCTGTGCCTGGCAGGCCCGTGCCTGAAGGCCTCACCAGAGGGCCTTTTGGCATGGCCCTTAGGCGGGGACCTGAGGCGGGAATGGTATCATCATCCACATTCCTACCCCTGTTCTTCTTACACCAATTGAACAAAGGAACCACAACAAGCACAAGACAACAGCACCAAACATTGCCAACTACAGAAAACTGAGTGCTACAGAATCATGAGTAAACCCTGATGCACATTCTCACCCAACCACGTGCAACCACGTAAGCCTTCTACAGGCATACACAGAAGTACAAACCACCTTCAACCATCCTATCTGCCATTCTACATGTTACCTTTACTTCAGTGGCCCCAAACCTGCACAATGACCAACAATCTGATTGTGTTAACCTTCATTGCACTCTTGCTCCTCAAACCCATATATGTAAATGCTAGAGAAACCACTGTGCTTGCACCAGCTCAGTTGATCCCACTCATAGACACAAGCAGATATGCAGCACATAGGATGCATCCAAACCAAAACCAACATAGCAGACCATGAAGGATAATACACATAACCCCCCCTACCTATGCACAAATAGCCCCTGCAAAAACGCTACTACATACCCCACTCAAATGTGCACTAATCAATGCTTGATCAATCCAGAACAAATTCCACACATTAATGGATTACATATAAAACCAAAATATAGATATTATGTATATTGCTGAAACATGGCTCTCCTACGCAGACAATGTCATTATAAACCAAACTACCTCTCAACAATACACAATATATAACTCCACAAGGCCTGCATGAAGAAGTGGAGGAGTGCTAGTCATAGCAAAGGCACACCTAAACTTCAACACCACCTCCTCCTTTCACTCAAAAGGAAGCAACATGATAACAGTCTCAGACACCTAGCATTACATATACAGAGCCTCAAGCACTGATGAAGATGAACTCTCAACCATCTTGGAACAGGTCTGCTCCCATGTTATACAAAACAAACCTCTCTTCATCCTAGAGGATCCTAACCTCCTATTGCTACCTCCGCATGATGAAGAGACCTTCTTTGAAGCAATGAATGATCTTCAATACACTCAAATGGTAAACACCCGAACCCATAGGAAAGGAGGCATCCTCAACCTCATCTTTGCACCCAACCAATATATCACCCAAAACTTAGTAACACACATAATAGTCACACCAATACCATGGCCAGACCACCACATGATTACCTTCTCCATTAATACACCTGTAAAAAAATACCTGAAACAACCCAGAAGGAAAGAAGAAAAATTCCTAGAATAATTACTACCAGAACTTGAACAAAAAACAACTGACCTCGACTCCACAATAGCCATCTGGAACAAAACACTCAACAATGCAGCAATAGCACCCACGAAACCAATCCAAAACAACAGAAGAAATCAATGAACAGAAGAAAACAACTAAGGAAACTGGAGAGACTATGGCATTGAACCAAGGACCAACACCATCTCACAAGATACAGTGAAATGCAAGCCATATACCACAACATGATAAACAACTGTAAGAAAGAATACCATACAAACCTGATAATGAAATCTCTTAACAAACCAAGGGAACTATTTGACATAGTAAGCAGACTAACGAAAGAACCAGTGGTACTAGATGACGTGAACTCCATAACCCCACAAGACCTGGCAGATTTTTTACAGTCAAAATATACACCAAATCCATTCGATTAACCGACCAAACCAAACATACAAATCCCTTATTACACCAACGGAGAAACAAGGGACTCACTCCACATCCCCTCGGAGAATCAACTTGACTCTGTTATAGCCAATGTTAATACAACCATCTCACCCATAGACCCTAGTCCAGTTAGTTGGATTAAACCTACAAGAAAACACTTAACTCCATATCTACTAAAGATAGCCAAATCATCACTCACAGAAAGATACCTCCCCCCACAACTCAAACAAGCATCCATAAGACCTATTCTGAAGAGCAAGAACCTCAATAACAAAGACCCAAGCTCCTTTCGTCCAATAACAAGCCTCCCTTTCATAACCAAGGTAACTGAAAAAATAGTCCAGCGACAACTACAAGATCACATAGACAACCACGCTTCGTTGGACCCATGCCATTACGGATTCAAACAGAATCACAATGCGGAAACACTAATTGCCTTACTTATGGACACCCTTATAATGGGCATAGATAACATACAGAAAGGCTTAGTTCTATGCTTCGTAGATATCACTGCAGCATTTGACTGTTAACCATAATACCCTGCTACAAAGACCACAAGAAACAGGGATCTATGGTACAGTACTGAAATGGTTTGTTTCATACCTATCCCATTGTAACCAGCAAGTGAGATCCCACCGTAACCAGCAAGACCTTTCACCCAACAACAGGGTGTTCCGCGGGGCTCAGCCCTCTCAGCACTGCTTTTCAATATATACCTTAAAGCACTATGCAACATCATAAAACAGCACAACATTCAATACAGGATATACACAGATGACATCATGGTATTCACCCCTATAAACATCAGACATCCGGACTACTCACAAATCACCACATGCCTCGAAATGATGACAAAATGGCTTAAAGAACAAAATCTCTCAATAAATTTCAAAAAAATCAGAAATGCTACATATCAGAAATGCAACATTCTCCCCACCAAACTTACCCTATCAGCCAAGCAAGAAGTCAAATACCTTGGAGTCACATTCGACCAGCAACTCAGCTTCCAACCACATATACATGTTGTAAAGCACCCACATGTTAAATGTAACCCCAATTGTGATGTCATGTAACCACTTTGATTGTAGGATAAGGTGGTATACAAATCTGGCTAAATAAATAAATAAATAAAATAAATATAAAAAGAACAACAAGGACAGCCTACCACAAACTAAGAACAATACAAAAACTCAAACCTCTACTCAGTGACAGTGACTTCCGAACAGTATGTCAAGCCATAATAACACCTATAATAGATTATTGGAACATAATCTACCAGGACCTTCCCAAGAAAACAATACTCCCTCTACAACTGGTGCAAAACATTGCAGCCTAATTGATTACTGGAATAGCAGGATACAGCCATATTATCCCCACCATTCAAAAGCTACACTGGCTCCCAGTCACCGTATGGATCAAATAAAAGACCTTAACAATAATCTTCTAAATTATCAGCAACTTATCACCTCCTATTCTTCAGCCAATGATCAAGAAAACATAGCAAACCAGAACAAGAAGAACATCTAATAACAACACTTTGGAAGTCCCAACAAGCAAGATGAAAGCCAGACAATCTACTTGCAAAAGAGCCTTCTCCATATACTCTCCCCCACTATGGAACAACTTATCTGCCGCTATAAGAGCAATCAACGACCTAACAGACTATAGGAAAGCTATAAAGACTCAACTCTTTATGGAATACTATGGACCCACCCCATGAACATCCTGTTCAAACATATCAGACTATAAGAAAGCTACAAAGTTCCATCTCATTACGGAACACAATAGATCCACCCAACAAACATTCTGTTCAAACATATCTTGGTTAACCCCCCTCCCCCACCCTGGACTATACCCTCAACCCATACATAACTACATCATATTCATCCTCGCTGCCTGCATGTAATAGTCAATAGTTGTTTAACCTACTTATTGTACCCCATATAATCTTCCAAATTCAATACCTTGTTCTATGTAAAAGATGGTTTGTTTTGATGTTTTCTGTAAACCACCCTGAATTAATGATAGGGCGATATAGAAAACCTGTGAAATAAATAAATAAATGATGTACTGACCATCTTTGTACTTCAAAACTAGGATGGTTTGCCACATTGTCATGATGAACTTAATGTACTCTATCAAACCAGAATTTATTTTATACATCTCAAGGCAATTTATTATCCAAGAGCGTGGGATGCTGTCAAAAGCTTTCTTATAATCAATCCATGCTATACTGAGATTTCTGCTTTTCTTAGCACTGGCCATGATGGCCTTATTTAACATTAACTGGTCTCTGCTTCATTATGTTCTCTTATTGCTCTTTGTCTGTATTGCCACAATGTTATTGGATTCAATTTGATCATATATTCTGTCTGCATCTATTGCAGTGAACAGTTTACAGAATGTAGGTAGACAACTTATTGGTCTGTAATTTTTAGGAATGTTCCTTAGGTCCCCTTTAGAAGGAGAAATATTCTTTCTGTTATAAACCATTGCAGTGTTAAGTTTGACTGTTTGATTGATTGGTTTTTGCAGTTTGTCAGGTCTTGGTGTAGTGATGTTAGCTGTTTGAGCCAAAGGTTGGCCACTCCATCTCGGCCAGGACTCTTCCAATTTGAGGCTCATTTTAACCTGTTTTCCAGCTCTTTTGTTGTTACTACAGGCCATTTCATAGGTTTGATCTTTCTAAATGTTCCTGTATGCAGGGTAACCATTCTGCTTCTAGATTGTGCTCTATGGGGTCCTCTTATAGGCTTCTCCAGAAGGTTTCTGTTTTAGCTTTGGTTGGTGGTGTTTTTACCATATTAATGTTCTTTTCCAATTCCCTGTAGAACTGTTTTGGGTACTCTCTAAATAGTTTATTTTGATATTTCTTTTCAGATTTCTTCATATCTTCGCAGATTTTACGCTTCTGCTGCTACAGTACTTTCAATTTATTGTTGGAACATATAAATGTCAGGTCATCTTCTGTTAATGCAGCATTCTTCAGCTTGATGTCTTGGATCTTCCTTAATATCTTTGATGACCTTAATCCTTTTAGATACCCGTCTATCAGGGATACCTCTGCACGCAATGAATGTATTTTTTCTTTGATGCGCTTTTTCCAAGGAGGAACTATATTGTTCTCTTTTTCTTCTGGCCCTGTACTTTAGTTGGTAGCATTCATGCAGTGATCATTTTTGCTGCACAATATTGTATTCAGTTTATTTTGGTGATGTCAATAAATCATTCCTTTATAAAGGATATAGCCTTGTTCATCTCAATTATCATACTTTTAACTTTAGGTGTTAAATTTAACTTAGGTAATCTTTCCCTTGCCTGGGACCCATGTTTAGTTTGAGGTGTTCTGGTTGTTGTTTTATTATTTATTTTACCTTGCTTACTGTGATCATTTTGATGGTGTATTTCTTGAGATGCTTTTTTATCTTATCATACCTATAACATGTTTGGTATGCTCATGCTGGTTTTTTACATGGTTATTATATGATGTTTATAATTTATGCTGCTGTATTTCATTTTACTAAAACAAAAGAAAATCACTGTTTCAACTCTCAGATTGATTTAGCACAAGATAAATAAAAGTATGAAGTACTTTAATTGCTGGAGGTTGTTTTGGTTAAATCAAACCTATAATCTCCTTATATAAAATCTACTTCCTAAAGAATACACTGGCACATTCTATTTCATTTCTAGAAGATGTATCCCACTTATTTAAAAAAACATCAAATATGACAAGGGAGGAACATTTACTGTTGATGACTTTGGATATTGAGGGGGTCTTTTACTAAAGGGCGCTAGCTGGCAGCATGTCTTTTAGCACATGTTGAAGGCGTGCTGGTGTATGTGTTGCCGCCGAGCACAGAGCCGCGACAGCTAGCACAGGATGATTCCCATTCTAACTGTGCAACCCACATTAGGGTAGCTAGGGGGCAAGTACAGAGAGTGGGCATGGTGAGCTCAACGCAGTTAGCGCCTAGTTGACACTGCAGGCTACGTACATCCCACGTGATTAAAGCAGGCTCACCAAACACCACCTCAATAGGTAGAGATAAGTGTACCTGCGCTAACATAGCACGTGTTAGGGGAAAGTGCTTGATGTTAACTGGCGGGAAAATGCTTTCCATACCCCCGATAGTTAACGTGATGGTTTTGCACCTAACGTGCCATGGTTTCATTAAACACAAGTATTCAGCAGCAATCTGCTATCCAGGCAAGACAATAATTAGGAAATTATTCTACACCAATAATGGAAGACCGAGATTTCTTTGTGTTTTGAAATTGTTAGTTTATTTTATTTGATACTACTCTGCCTTTAATAATTAATTCATTTCACAATTTAGAAGCACCACTATTTTTTATTGGGATATGTTGGAAGTCGGGATTCACTATTAGAACAAGAAAACCTTAGGAAAGAGGAATAAAGGCATAGATATCTCTCTCCAACTGTGGCAAAAAGCTTAACCAGCAAGAAGGGAAAAATTACTAGTGGGTTGCATTAACACTAAAAGTCTTTATTCACTAAAGGGCCCTTTTGCTAAAGATGTGCACTTACCGCATGATTTGCGGCCAAAATAATATGCAGTACATTTATAGTTTGTAGTTTACTAAGTTTTGATATACCACCTTTTGTGGGGAGCATATGGAATGGTTTACAAGCAAAAATTATTTAGGGAAAGGGAATAAAGAAAGGAATGCCAAAATATTCATAGGAAAGGAAGGATAGAGAGCAGAGCAGAGCAGAATAGGAGGTAGAATTTACAGATGCTTTTTAATCCTTAGGTTCTGGTCCCATGCCGAAGGCTTGCTCGAACAGGTGCATCTTCTGAAGAGATTTAAAATTTTTGAAACGGGCTTCCAGGCAAATATTGGAAGGGAGGCTGTTCCGTAGAATGGGGGCAGAAAAGCAAAAAGTGGAACGCAGCATATCTTTGTATCTAGCTAATAACAAGGCAGGGATTACTAGCCTGCTTTCATGGAGAGAACATAAGCAATATAGGGGAGAATAAGGAATAATAAGCCAAGATAGATATTCAGGAGCAGTCATGGAGGGTTTTATGAGTCAATGTGAGAATACCTCGTATTGTGGGGATGCACTGGAGCAATGGGAGCCAATGGTGCTGTAGGAAAAGGAGGATGATGTGGTCAAATTTCTGAGCTCATGAAGGAACCATATATAGCAGTATTTTGAATGGATTAAAACCTTTTTAGTTGATAATTAGGAAGACCCAAATAAATCACATTGCAGTAGTCAAGGCGTACTACGTATCACATTATGAAGAAGTATTGATGTCTGAGTAAGGGGACACAGGGCATGACACTGAAACACCATAAGGAAAGCAGCTTTGGTGAGGTGGCTTGTTTGCATACTAAAGGAGAATTCAGAGTCAATATAAACACCCAGATGTTTAAAGCAAGTCTGAGCTGAAATGGAGGATGAGATGAAAGATGGAACCTCTGAGGGTGCAGATTAAGCCTGAGTGTGTTGTCATGAAGCCCGGAAGCTATTTTCTCTAGGCTGTTGTTGATAGCAGAGAGGTACAGGGATAAACTGTCAATCTGAGCAATAAGGAGGATGTCATCGGCATACATGTACGGTAAAATGAAATTCCTTTTCATTGGATGAGATTTGCCAGTGGGCTAAGAAAAATATTACATAATTGAGGTGACAAGACAGAATCCTGTGGTACTCCACAGAGCAACAGACAAGTAGAGGATGTAGGATGGTTAATAGAGATCTGATAGGTACTGTCAGTAATAAAGGAAAAGAACCAGGTAAGAACTTTTTCGGAGGCCAGTACTATAAAGTTGGCCGAGAAAGAGATTATGTTCCACCATGTCAAATGCTGCAGTGAGATCAAGAGAAATGGTTAGAGCAAGCTTGCCCTGGTGAGAAATATGGTGAAGTTCGTGGAGCACTGAGGTGATGATGGTTTCTGTGCTATGATGTGAATGGAAGCCCAATTAACATGGATGCAAGGCAAAAGAGTATTCTAAATGGTCTGTCAGTTGTGTCAAAACTAGTCGCTCTGTAATTTTGGACAAAAGGCGCAACCATCATGCACTATACAGGACATCCCCAACAATTTCCCAGCAGTTAGCATACAATTGAACCCCAGAATGCAGAGCAATTAATGTGGTACGCCACCCTAGCATTAGTGACAATGTGCTCTCCAACCCACACTCTGTCCCTAACCCACCCACTCTCATCCCTAGCACAAAATGGCCACTTAATTGCATTTTAGCAGCTGGTAGCTGGCATGCAGGTGCATTGGTAGGGCCACCTACCAGTTACCGCATGTGTGTTAATCAGTTAGTGGCCTTTAGTAAAAGGGCCCCTAAGACTTTTCTGCCATTCTTTGTCAATGCAAAAAGACTTTCATGAATTAAGCAAAGGTATACCACAAAGAAGAAGTAAGATATCTACTGTAGATGAGGCATTGAAAACTAGCAATGTGCATTAATATGAAATGACATACAAATTGTGTTTCATATCATTTAATCTGAAACACAACAATGAAAAATCTGAAATTTAGCACCCCGCCTATCCCCAATAACCTTTGCATTAGAAGTCAGGCAAATTGCAGAAGAGCCATCATGTTGGCAATCTTCCTTCCTATTTCCTGATTGCCCAAAGTTTGTCAGGTGCCAGGTAAGGCAAAAATGAGTAGAACAAAAATGTATTTTCTATTTAGTGTTTCAGATAGGTCAGTTTGTAGACTACAACTGCTGTGAGGATTACGGTAGCAGTGTCCGAGAGTAGCCACAAGCACCATGTGTCTTAAATGGGAGCAGCCACGGTGATCACGGCTCTCCCCAATGCCTGCATGATTCCATATGCTGCCTGACCCCAGCCGCATGGCTTCACTTTTCTTTTTCAATTCTGCTGCCGCTGCCCAGGGCCGACTCGGGCCCACCATGGCAACTGAGACCCCCAATTGCAGCCCGGAGCTATCCTGCTACAAGTGTACGGCCGGTTCTTGGCAGGGCCATGCTACGCTGAACTATGAACCCTGGACTCTTGGTTACCAAGTCAGTGCTCTAACCACTAGGCTGCTCCTCTAGCTCCAGCCACTCACAATATCAGCTCGCTTCCATGGTGCTTGTGGCTACTCTAAAGTGCTGGACTGCTATGAGGATTGCGGCAACAGTGTCTGAGAATAGCCACAAGCAATGTTCCTGCTAACCTGTGCTGGGTCCGCCGCCAAAATTCCTGCTGGTGGGGGGGGGGTGCAGAGCGATCGATGCTCTGCCCCTCCCCCCACCAGCAGGAATGCCAGCGGAGGACCTGGTGCAGATTAACGAGAACATTGCGAGGGTTCTGCAGCGTGTGTTAGACACAGGTTCTAACACACGCCGCAGCAGCCTCACAATGTCTGCGCCGGGTCCTCCTTTGGCATTCCTGTTGGCTCTGCACACCCCCCCCCCCCACCGGCAGGAATGTTGGCGGTGGACCCAGCGCAGGTTAGCGGGAACATTGGCCACAAGCACCACATGCCTTAAACGAGAGCAGTCACGGTGATCGCAGCTCTCCCTGACACCTGCATGACCCATATGCTGTCTGAGCCCAGCCCTGTGGCTTCACTTTTCTTTTTCAATTCTGCTGCCACTGCCCAGGGCCAACTTGGGATCACCATGGCTGCTGACAGCCCTGATCGCAGCCTGAAGCTGTCCTGCTGCATGTGTATGGTCCTTCAGGCGTTCCCATGCAACCTATAAATCGGCGCCCCTCCCTCATTATTATTACTGTTGGCTACACCGCATCTTCCTTTTTCCCAAAACACCTTTCGCGTGATGTTAGTATCTGTCCTTGAAATCCAATTTTGTAAGAAAATTGCAGTGAAAGGGCAAATGCATAGCCAGAATAAAAATAACTACTTAGCAGTAAATATTTAGTATCATTCAAATAGTCAGTGATAATCCAAAAAAAAATCTGATTCTGCTCATCTCACTAACAACAACATTTTATTTATTTATATTCTCTTATATACCGTGCTATTCTGCATCAGTGCGGTTTACATTGAACAAACTGAAATTACATTGAACAGGGCATTATAACTTGGAGATAACTATTTTACAGGGAACATGGGCTATGGAGGGTTAAGTGGCTTGCCCAAGACCACAAGGAGCACCTGTGGGACTAGAAACCCCATTCCTTCCGGCCCAAGGTTGCTATCCTCTAGTGGGATTTGAACCCCTGACCTTCCGGCCTGAAGTACCTTGCCCCAACCACTAGGCCACTCCTCCACTCCATAAACATTCTCCAGAACTAGGCATATAGGTGAATTTATATAAAACCCTACAAAAGCCACCAAAGATCTACAAGGCCAAATCTACCATACCATACCAGCATAACTTTCCAAAACTCATACAAGGGACTTACCCAGATAAAAGCACCACTATAAATACTGCAACGGGCCTTAGAACATGCATATGCCTATTTGAAAAGCAGAACAAATTACTACAGTACAGTATAGATCCCTATGTGCAAACTCCATGTTAACAGAACACCTGGCCTCAATTACACACTCAGAACACAGACTCTCATCAAGTACAGAATAAGTGACCACAACTTAAATAAAAATAAAAATATGTAGACACAAATTAAACTGAAATCCCAAGGAGGCAGACTCCACTTGCAGTGCAACATCAGATAAATAAGATATACATTTCTCCATACAGTGGAAAATATAAAGATAGCACAAAGCCCAATCACTAAACTGAAAATAAAATTACACAGGTACACTAAAAAAAAATTTTTTTAAACTGCCTCTAATGTTTCGATTGATTTTTACGTTTTTTGGTGCGCTGAATCCAAATCTGGTAACCAATTTGCTCCTTCACGTACAGATTTTTTGCTACATTGGGTTAGCAGTTTGAGGTGAACGTTTCAGATTGAGTGCGATCGAGATAAAAGTTTCTTGGATGAATTCTTCATACTAATTGTTTAGTAGTTATTCAAATAAGAATAAAGAAAATTGTAACAAGGCAGCACATAAGAATAGAGTAATGTCAACAAAACACACTGTGATGGTAGCAAAATTGTCTGCACTTAAAACAGCCACATACATGTGCACAAACATTGAGCATATAAGAGCGAGGTTAGACACAAAGCAAAGCAAAGAAATGTGCAAAAAATGTTGTACAGGTATGTATGTAAGAATAGAAAACGCAAACCGCACCATTGCAATACATGAAGACAAACACCCGATGGTGTGAAAATAAAATTCTAATAAATGAGATCCAACACTGTGGTAATAACTAGCAAATTTTTATTTCAAAGTTTAGTAAAAACACGATATTTGTCAACACAGTTTAGATTTTAAAGTCATTCTTGGGTCAATCAATCTCCTGGTGGGCCCGTTTCTTCTTCCCCCGAATGCTTCTCTTGGTGCGCTGCTTGGCGTATTTTTCATCTGGGGTTTCCCGCAGCAGCAACCAGCAGAAATCAGCCATCATAGTGGTGTTCCATCTTCCTTGGCACCTTCTCTCTGCGTCCTTTATGTCTTGGTGAAACCTTTCACCTTGTTCTTCACTGTACGCCCCCAAGTTTTCGGGAAAATAGTTCACATGGGAGTGCAAGAAATGGACTTTCAGGCTCATGTTACAGCCTTGTTCTTTGAAGGCATTGAGCATCCTGGCAACAATATCCTTATAGTTCTCATCCCGCCTGTTCCCCAAGAATTTGAGAACAACATCCTTGAAGGAATCCCAGGCTTCTTTTTCCTTCTCAGACATCTTTTCAGCGAATGCTCCATCTGAAATGAGTTTCCTTATATCAGGGCCAACAAACACTCCTTCCTTTAGCTTTGCTTCAGAAAGTCGGGGGAACTTTGAGCAAAGGTACCGAAAGCACTCACCATCTTTTGGAAGGGACGATGAATTGCTTAATGAGACCCAACTTAATGTGGAGAGGTGGTAATAGAATTTTATCACGAGGTACCAAGCTCTCATGAAGAACATTTTTCTCACCGGGTCTCAAATACTCCCGAATTGGCCAGTCTTTTTTCCCCCAGTGTAGGTCGCGGGCCCGGCTATCCCACAAGCAAAGGAAGCAGGGATATTTGGTGAAACCAGATTGCTGCCCTAATAGCATGGATAGAATTTTAAAGTCTCCACAAATCATCCACTTATGCTCATCATAACGAATCTTCTGAAGAATCAGGGCCAAATTTTCGTATTTTTCTTGGAGAATAACAGAGTGAGCAATAGGAACTGAAGCGAATGTGTTGCCATTATGAAGAAGAACACCTTTTATGCTGTCTTTTGACGAATCAATGAACAGCCGCCATTCAGCAGGATCATACTTGAGTTTAAACTTTTCCATCACTCCGTATATATCATTGCAAAATACCAAATCTTCCTCTTTGCTGAAATACTTCAAAAATTGTGTCTCGCGGTTGCGGTACCAATAAAAAGTTGTTCCTGGTGACAATAGATTTTTCTGTTTAAGCCGAGAACCTAGCAGTTGGGCAGCATCTTTTGGGAGTCCTAAATCCCGGACTAAATCATTCAATTCAGCTTGAGAGAAAAGTTCAGGTTTCGGATCTGGTTCAGTTTCAAACTCGGAAGTACTGGACTCATCGGGAAAAGCCATCTGATGAGTCTCATCATGATCAGAACCGTCCACACAAATATGATCCAAAGATTTTGGTGGTTCAGGCACAGGTACTTTGTTGCTATGAGGCATAGGCCTAATTGCTGAGGGAAGGTTGGGGTAACTTATTACGTTCTTATTTTTTAAGTTGTATCCCTTCACAATGCAAGAGCAAAAATAGCAGTCACTGCTGTGGTCTCTTTGTTCACGCCACATCATAGGTATTCCGAAACGAAATGCTTGTTTTTTACCTTTCATCCATAAGCGTAGATCTTCCTCACATGTCTTGCACACTTTGTGAGGAGCCCACGGTTTGTCTTGATCGCCTAACTTCAAA
The DNA here is from genome assembly GCA_033557465.1 of Ichthyophis bannanicus. Lineage (NCBI taxonomy): Eukaryota > Metazoa > Chordata > Amphibia > Gymnophiona > Ichthyophiidae > Ichthyophis > Ichthyophis bannanicus. Next base: position 1,151,825,757 of record CM066032.1, read on the forward strand.
CCGAAATAGGCGAAATATACTTTTTTAATAAATGCAGAAATGTTCCTCTGCCGCTTTTTCACGGTATATTCCCCACAAATAAAACAAAAACTGTCCGGAGAGTTGACGCAACCTCTGGCTCTGTGAGCCATCACAAATACACAGCACTGCAAGCTACAACTGTAGTGAACCACTTCGGAATAAAGCTGGATTACGACTGAGCAAACAAAAGGTAATAATGAACTTGCAAGAAACTGAAATTTGACAGGAACGTTCATGTCGCAACCACCGTGTTTGAGCGAGCGAACGAGGCGAGGCGAACAGGAAAGAACATGCGCCAGCGCGAGTACTGGATTTAGCCCCCCGCCTCCCAATTGTCCTGTTAATGTATAAAATGAATACAAAACACTCTAAAATATCATGAGGGAGTGTTTCTAGTTAGTTAACCATTACAACCTCTATTTTGGGCCAAGAAAATAAACTGCAGTCGGCTAAAAAGAAATTATGTGAACATTCCTTATATGGGTAAGAAATCTAATTTTGCAAGAAAACGTGACGTGATGGAACATTTTGGCTATTTTTCCTGGATTCAGCACCCCAAAATCTATAGGAATCAGTTGCAAAACTGGAGGCAGTTTTTTGGTAGTGTACCTGTGTTATTTTTCTACCTTTGTTGTCTGATAATTTTATTCTCTGATCATGCTGGTCCTGCTCTGAGGCTTCTGCTTTCCTGTCTTCTCTTAGCTCTCTTTCTATGGTCTATAGTCCATCTGTTATTTCTTGTCTCTTCTTTTGTTTTCTTAACTTCCTTCCATCAGCCTATTTCCAGTCCCAGTAAGCCTCCCTAGTATCAGCCCCCTTTCCAGTCCTTCCCTCCCATTACCTTCCAATATCAACCCCCTTGCACTCCCAGGACTGCCAGTGGTATCGATTCCCTTCCAGTCCCCATTTCCCCCCATGTCAGCTCCCTTCCAGCCACCTCTTTCATCCCTCTATCAGCTCCCTTCTAGTCCTCCCTTCCTCCTTCTGTCAGCTCCCTTCCAGCACCCACCTTCCTCCCATATCAGCTCCCTTCTGGCCCCCATGTCAGCTCCCTTCTAGCCACCTCCTTCCTTCCCCCCCCCCCCTTGTCAGCTCCCTTCAAGCCCTCCCCATTTCAGTCCCTTCCTGCCACCTCCTTCCTCCCCCCGTGTCAGTCCCTTCCTGTAACCACCTCCTCCTGGCAGCCGCAGCTCCTTAGAGCGACACGGCTACAATAGTGCTAATAATTTAAAATAAAAACAAAACCAGTATGGAGCTTTCCAGCCCTATGGAACCCCTGCTGCTGTGTCCCGCCCTCAAAAGGAAGTTACACTAGAGGGGGCAGGATGCAGCAGCAGGGGTTCCATAGGGCTGGAAAGTTCCGCACCAGTCTCACTTTGATTTGTAATTATTAGAGCTATTGCAGCTGTGACTGGAGCGGAAGAGAGGGTGAGGCTGTGCTAGGGGGGATAAGGACACGACTCCAGGAGATAAAAAAATCAGTTTTCTGCTCTGGCCGCTTCCTGTCCCATGGCCAGAGCAAAAAAATGTCTTTTCAACAGCTGGTCTTAGATCTCTGCCGGCATCCAGCCTGACCATGTAAAAACCGGCCAGGCCAGTTGAAAACCCTAACTGTGACTGCAGGTGATAATGTCCAACATAATTGCAAAGTGTGCCTTTGAGTCAGTGCTGACTCCTGGGTTTTCTTGGTAGTGTGACTGGAAGTAGATTGCCACACCTTTCTTCAGAGACAATGGAGGGTTAAGTGACTCTCCCAAAGCCACAAGGAGTGCTACTGTGAATCAAACTGGTCTCTTGGCTACCAAATCTGTGCTCTAAACATTAGGTTACTCCTTCACTCCCTGGCATAATTGACCTTCTCAAATAGAATCTGGTCTGCACCTGCCGTACCCAGCTTTCCAACATCCTTTGAATGTAAAATGCTTTGGTGATACTCTTTGCTGCCCACAGATTAAGGAAGAAAGCTACTTCTGATAGGCGGGCCATGGTCTGCAACCTGGATGATCCCATTGCTCTTGCCCATGTGATAAGGTCTGCCATTTGGCTGCTCTTGTCTCCCTCCCAATTCCCCACTCAAATGTCCCTTCTGGCACGTTCTGGAGCTAGGAAATCATTTATCATTAACACTGCCTCATGGATCTAAGCATCCACAACTGTGGAAGACATTCTGGTTTCTCTCTTTTCTGCCTCAGAACAAGAGCATCAGCTATGTCATTTTTAACTCGTGATATATATTTAGCTGTAATATGCTCTTAAGTACCATTCTGCATATTAAGGGCCTATTTTATTAACACTTAAGTGTTAGTAAAAGGGGCCCTAAGTTCATTAGCCTGTCTGTCTGTGTCATCTGCTTGTTAATTTAATAAACAATAAAAACCTCAAGTGTATAAGACAATAATATTTTTTCTCAAAGATATCCACCAGATTTTAATTAAGCATAAATTTTGTATTGATAGGAACCTTCAACATAGAGGGATAGGTTCATTAAACGTCATAATCCTTTTCCTTTTAATATCATCATCGATTCCCAAACTGTTAAAAGTTACTGAATGTTGTTATTAATCTCTAAAACGTATCTAAATGTGATATGGTTGTCCTGGTTGTCTGACATGAATTATGAATTCATATTTAGAGTATGCAACTTCCAACACTCCTCTGCCTCAGGGATACTTGCTTCTGCAGTGGATAGTTTACTTTTAACAGTGCTGAGTAAGCATTGTAAATGACATCCTGATACGTGAAAAGCTCCCTGTATTTTTCCAGTGCCTTTTCACCTATTATGCTGGCTAAAACCCAGTTGGTAATGGTTGTATTAACCAGTTTGAGCTAATGCTCCTTTGCCTTGCATTTATACTGACAATTTGTGCAATCACATGCTGAATTTTTTTGTAATAATGAAAACATCTTAAAATATTTGTTCTTCCAAATATTTTTGTTTACATTTAATGATAGGTGAGTACTGATTGCACTCATAGCACAGATACATTCCTCTGGCCTCGCTGTACAGGATGGGCAGGCTTTTAGTCCTGAGCCTACCCCTATGCTGTCACCTGCAGGCCTCGCCCCCCCCCTCCCCCCCCCTCCCCCATCGTTTGGCATGTCATTTTCAAGGAGCCTTCGCCTTTGAAGAGCAATTCCAACTTGCCCAGGATCCCTGCATTTTCTTCCCCAGTCCCTATAGGCCCATGTGGTCTTTTTCTGCCGTCATGTTTCTATGTTTCTATACCTTGCTGGCTGTTTTGCTAGTGCTTGATCTGACCCCTTGACCTGCATTCCCCATGTCCTGGAGAGTTTGGCTTTAGGTGTTGGCCCTGAGGGCTGCTTGGCATTCTCATCCAGCTACTTTGCTGGTGTCATCACTTATCACTGTGCACTGCCTTCTTCTTTTCAACAGCCTGACCCTCTTTGCCCTTAGTTTTGGATGCTTCCTGCTGCTGGAGTTCCATCAATAGGGCATGAAGACATCCTGTTCCATGGGCTGCTGCTGCTTCCCTGACCTTGCTTATCATATCCAAGATGTCGATCTGTGTTACTGGGTTAACCTGCTTGAGTTGATGTGTGGCTTCTGTTGAAGTGATGTAGAAGCCTATGCCTCTGACTGTCTGCTCCTTCTGCTCTGCTGATGCTTGGGTTCCTCTTCTCTCTTGCTTCCGGCTGCACGCATTTCTCCAGCCTCTGTTTTCCTCTCAGTCCTGTGATCCTGCTTGCCCCTCATAGTCACACGCTCCTTATTCCTCTGTGCTTTCCTTCTTTGCCACTTTTCTCTTTCTTGGCATTCTTTGTGTTCTCCTTCTTCCTCTTAGAGTCTTTCCATATGTCTTTGGATCTGTTCCTCTTCTCCTTTACTACAGCCATTGGTCCTGGTGCTCCAGTTTGCTTCCAAAAAACCTCTGCTGAGGATAAAAGGGGGGGGGGGGCAGATCATTGTCTCTATGTCTGTGTCCTCTTGCGGTTCAGTAAAGTCACTGTGTCTTCTGCATGGTCTCTGCCTTGCTCTGCCTAGCTCCCCTCCTACAGAGAAATGGTGCTACCATTAGGTGAACTAGGCGATTGCTTAGCGTGCTGGCCCTTTGGGATGCCTATTCCCACAGCAACGGCAGTAAGGACAAAGGAACCACGACACAGTGCTTTTGTCAGTTTGTTTGAGCTATTCTTTTTAAAGCGGAATTTTTATTGTATACCAAATTGATTTAACACACATTAATTGACTTAGCACACATTGATTTATCAGTTAGTGTCCATTAAATCAGTATAGTACATACTACATTTTTTAAGACGCATTTAATGTGCATTGTGCTCTACATCTCATTAGCTTAGGGAATAGGACCTCAATGTCAATTTTAGCAAGCATGCGAAAAACCTACTCGGCTCCTAATGGTGCCATTTAATCTAAATGCATAGCTCCATTAAATTCAGGAAGTTACAATACAGTCCTTCATGCATTTTCTCATATGCATTGAAATCTACTTTCAAATCAGTCTTAGTAGCTACACAAAATTAATTTGCAGTTTAAAAGCAGTTTGAAAAACAGTTTCCAACCTTATTCCGTAAGAACATAGAATGAGAATCATACTGTAAGCGTATAATCAAGGAATTGGACACTAACCAATTTTTATCCAAACACACAGAAAATATCTTTTCAGAAAGGCTGAGTTGGCATACATCTATTCAGTCAAAGTGCTACAACTTCATGACATTTCGTCTGATAACCCTTCAAGAAATGGATGATACTACTCTATGCAAATTACCTGTGCCTTTTCACTTTGAAAAAGAGCAAACTATTCATGCTGAAAAACTCCACATACTTTAATTTGCTACCTATGTGGGTGACAGAGCAGGAGCAGGGGTGGCTCTATAATGAGGTGGAGTGAGATGGCCGCCTCAGGTGGCAAATCTTTTGGGGCATCAAAAAATGCCCCCAAAACAGCCACCTCACGCCACCTTCAAAGTTAAAAAAAAAAGATGGACAAACTGCTGCTGCCGCTGCTTCTCAGCAGCAGCAGAATCAACCCCCTTCCAGCACCCACCTCCCCCCACATGTCAGCTCCCTTCCTGCCTCCCCCCCTGTAAGTTCCTTTCCTGCTCCCTCCTTCCCCTCACACCCGCGGCTCCTGTGTCTAACAGGAAACCGGTACAGAGCCTTCCAGGTTGCATAGCCGAGGCCGGAATGCCCCATACCAATTTTGCTTTTATTTTAAATTACTAGTGCTATTGCAGCCACAGCTCTGTAAGACGCAGGAGTCACAGCTGCCAGGAAAAGGAGGGGGCAGGAAGGGAGCTGACATGGGGGCAAGGTGGGGTCAGAAAGGGAGCTAACAAGAGGGAGGAAGATGGTTGTCTCTCTATCTCTTTGTCTCTTTCCTCTCTCCCTCTATCCTTTCACTCAGCTACAAACTTAACTGAAGAGGGACAGTTGGAAAGGCGGGAAGGCAGTGCGCATGTGCTGAGGGATGCTCCCAAAAGCGTTCCTATTGGACAATGGGGAGCGTTCCCGCGCAGGCTCCGTCGGTACCAATGATACCCATATGTGAAAACTAAATTCCTGCTGTTCCCGGGGATCACCTGTTACAGATGAGTAATTACTTTTTCCCCATCTCTGCCTCCCCTTGCAGTACGTAAAGCTCCTAAGCTGATGCCCACACTGATAGTGTTGTGCTCATGCAAACAACACATCAATGCTGCTGGAAATATCTAAGCATGTAAACCAGACTATATAGAGGCAACAAAGTGCACCAAAGCTATTGTGAAAGCAGGTGGAAAGTGAGAGCTGTGTCCTGGCAGACCCTGCAGCCTAACAGACAGGCCATTGGAATACCACCTTAGTCACTCTTGTAGTGCTCATCACTGCAGACAGCCAGTGCAATGCTAAAGAAGGGCCTGAAGACATCCAACACAGCTCTCTACAGCAACATGACAAGACATATCCCTATCAATAATAGGAAACCATTGGAATGGAAGCATGCAACAGTGCAAACATCAGAACGACATGCCCAAAGACACCTTCACCAGTCAATACAATGTGCACTATGTTAGCAGATTCTGATGGTGCGGTTGGATATGTGTTCATGCTGTTTGCACTGGAGCCTGCACCCACTCCAAGGGTCCTCTACCACTGACAGGGTCATGCCGTGCAGTGTTGCTACAGTGTTGCTCCTCAGGATACACTGTCCATTCACACTGATACCTGGTGATGCTGCAGTCAGTCCTATGGTCCAGGCACTGGGCATGCAGTTATAACCCCCCTGAATAGTGGATCAGCACAGCAGTGCCTCCCCTGCACCCCTCACAACACACATACATATACACTCTTGCTTTCTATTACATAACACATACCTCTGCCACAACAATGCCCAGCACCTAGAAACAACTGCTGGTATTTTATGATAGCATGGCATCTCAGGACAGCACATCTGAACTTTGTTTCTCAGACAAACAGAAATCTGTTCTATGCTAACTCACATCCGTACAACTATAATCCCAATTCCTGATCACAGGAATTGTTAGGGAAGCCTAGATGAGCACCATTAGCACACACAGCAAATGTCAGCATAGCCGGCATACTGTCTATTGCACAGTGTTCCATTCCTGTGGGGGTAGTTTTACTGTTCTGTGCACTTAAACATGTCCCTCACCTCTGCATTCTGTCGTGTACAACTGCATCTTGTGCTCTCCAAGACAGCACACACACCACTTCAATATGGACCTAATACAACGCTTTCTCCATTTGACATGCAATGTAGGGCAGAGCAGAATTTTCTCTAAATCCTGCCCTTATTCCACGGTGCCCCAGGCATAACATGTACATCAATGGGGATGTCTGGGAATGTTCAGGGACCTTTCTTTCTGTGTCTCAGTGGCTAACCATGCCCCCGTTCCGCCCCTCCCGTCCATGTTCTACAATCCCTGTACTAGCGCCATCTACGTTCAGGGCTGCGGGACTACAGAATACGATGATGGTATGTTTTTGGGAGAAGGGCATCTATCCCACACATTTAGTTGGCCTATTCATGTTTCAGAATGACCCCCAGTATGGGTTGGATAGTATTTCATAGGATAACAAAAATCCATTTGCTATTAGAGGCCTAGGGTCCAATGTAATAAGCTTCGGTGACAGGGTTCTAATGCATGCTTTGGAAAATGTTTACTCCCAATGCAGTAAACTAATGGCAAGCAAATTACCGCAGCATTAAATGTGAGCTGACAAAAAGAATAGAATGCACGAGGTAACAGGCAAGAGTTTACTGCATTGGGCATTTCTGTCTCCCTGTGAGTAAGGATCAGATTAGAAAATAATAAGAAACTTAAGAAAAGCCACCAAAACTAAGGGCACAGTTTTCCAAAACCCGCTGTGGATATGCCATTAATGCATTGTTCTCACACACATTAATGGAAGAGGCTGCAGGTTAGCTGTTGGGGGCATGTTCAGTATGTTCCCCGGCAGCTAATGTGTGAAGGGTTCCCTAACATGCGCTCTACTAGATTGAGTTCACTTAACAAATCCTATAGAGGAGTCATTAGGTGAACCCACATTAGGAGCCAAGTTGCTCCTGAGTGTGTGGCAAATCCGTGGTGCTAGCAGCAATGTGCTCTCCACAAGTACTCTCTACCCATTTCCTGCCCCATTCGCCAATTAACATGCATTTTAGCATCAAAGGCAGACAGTGTCGAGTGTAGTGTTCCTGATTGCCTGTAACCGTTTGCTAAAATGCCTGTTAACCAGCTAACGGGCTTTAGTAAATGATGCCCTAAGTCTATGTGTAAATCAAATTATAAAAAGATGCATGCTACAACATAAAACCAAAATTGCTTAAGTTTTACTGGACTATGCAAAACGTAGAGCTCCTGACAATGGGTGTTAGACAATGCACAATGGGTTTTGCACCTGCCATTGTCTGTCACAATAGCTTTATTTAGATCGATGGAACTACTTACGTTATGTACTGGCAAGGGGACACAGTAGTCAAGCTTGTATACAATAATATGCACGTACTATAGAGTTTTGAATATAAAGGGGAAATAAGGAAGAGAAAACAACAGACTACTCAAGGTTGATTAAGTACATGGCTTCCTTTCAAAGTGCATAGATTGATATAAGGTTTTGAGGCAGTTTTGACCTTTATTATCTGCATAGCAGGCATAATGAAAAGCAGAGGTAAAATCTAGTTCCACTCAAACTGCAATAGAAAACAACATTCAAGAAAGCTTTTTGTGGCATCAGTGATTAAAATAAAAGCATACTAGAAAATAAAAGCTATAGAAAGCATATTCCTTCTGGTCCTATCTTTTTCTATACAATATATATCTTATGTATTCAGGAAAATGGGTCCTAAGTCACAACAAAGAACAGAAGAGCAAGCCCTCTGAATACAAAATGAGGCAGCCTCTAATGTGAGCCATTTGCACCATTGCAGCCCTGGGTTTGCAGCTAGTAGAGATGTGCATCCATCCGTGTTCATTCATTTTGTTAGCGCGCCGTAAAAAATGAAATGTGTGCTAAATCAATTTAGTGTGCGCCAATCTATGAGTTAGCACACTACTAGCGTTAGGTAGATTAGGACATAAGAACCTGTTAACATTTTTTATTAAAATGAATGTATGAAACAAATTGAAAATAACATCTGAAAAACTGGGAAAAGAAGCCTACATGAATCAAAATGAACCAGACATGTTTCCCAATACACACCCCTAGCAGGTGGCATGTAGTCCCTATTAAATCTCCTTGAGAGAGATTTGAACAATAGACCAAAAAATCATACAGGTGAAAGGGAAATGGAACTATAATGAAAAACTAGAGAATGATTGTAATAGCTTGTTTGCTTTGGACAGAGCTTCATGCTGAGTAAGGATGACACCATTCTAATGAAAGCAGTACATTTATCTGATGCCGGTTTCCATTTATTCACTCATTTTCTAAACAGATAAATGATTTTTAAAACTGGCGCAGTCGCGGTGCATTTATAATTTTTGATTTTGGGATCTTAACACAGAGTTGTCCTTTGACTCTTTTATACTAGTATTTACAGTATCTACTATCATATTGTTTGGGCCCTTTTACTAAAGAATACTAAGAGGTTAGTATATGTGAATTAGTGTTTTCTCACTGTTAGTGCACAAGCATGGTACATGCTAATTCACACGCCAGCTACATGGGGTATGTCTACCAAGACAGGCTAATGGATAACCCGGGTTATCTGCATCCAGGGCCCATGTCATTCACTGGGACTTAGGGGCAGATAGGCCGGGTTAACTATTAGCCCGGTTTAGTAGACATACCTCATAGTGTTTTATGAGCCAGTAAATGAGTGGGTTATGGGTTAAGGGGCATAGACTGCACGTTGCATTTAGTGCATGGTAATTTACGGCATGTTGTCAAAGTTACAATTAATGCAGATACACCTACTCCTTTCTAAATAGGGGGTGGTAAGTGTGCCATGCTAGTTATCAATACATCTACCACACAGTATGGGAACATGCCGGAAATGCCCCTAACAGCACACAGGATTTGAACTCGCAGCACAGTTACCAATTTTACCAGTACCATGCTTTAGTCAAAGGATCCCTGTGTTGCTTTCCTATGTAGTCTTAAAATAAATCCACCTGTCCTTGTGATTGATGACGTGCTGGTTGGAATGGAGATTAAACTGGGTAGTTCTTTGTCCTCAAACAGAAGATCTTTGGAGCTTCTTTGTATCTAGCATCCAGACAACAGATAGCCAGAGCTGATCTCAAAAATATAGTAAGCTTTTTGAACTGCTGTTGAATATACTCATGGGTACAGCCCAGCAGAATTATAGTGAGAGTCAGGGCCAGATTTCAGATTTTGGCACCCATAGTCAAGACCAGATAGCAAAGCACAGAGAACAGGGGAAGGGGGATAATATGTGAATTAACACAAATGCAATCAATTTGCACATGTTAAAGTTCTAATGCATGTTGAAAAATATTTATTAAAACAAGTGTCTGAAAACTGGAACAAAATCCTGAAAATTAGGAAAAAGTCTGAATAATCCAAAACAAACTGAAATAGAATTTAATGTTTTTTTGCTGAATCAGTCAGCTCTTAGTACCACCAGAGAGCTTACATTTTAGTCAAAGCAGAGTATAGCTTAGCATAGAAAGTAAATTAAGAGTAAATGCACTCTGAAATTTGTTTCTAGAGAGCTTTTCATTTCAATCAAATCAGAGTATAGCTTAAACATAGAAAGTGAAATAGAGTAAGTAGTTACTGAAATAAAGTTGTTTCTAGAGAACTTTTTATCTAAAATATCTGTGAAGTTTTCTTGAATAGGTGTTAAAGGCAAGTGACAGATCAAAGGGGTAATTTAAAAGAGCCCTTCTATCAAACCAAAGGCTGTGTGAATCACTCAGGAAATTGGTAAGCCTTTATCTTAGAAGCAAGCCAACTTTTAATAGGTCTTCTTTCTCTCCCTCCCTCCCCAACTCCCATTCATTCCTGGGATAATTGTAACTTTATAGACTTTTAAATCTCTTAAAGGGAAGGAGGTGTCCATATTCACTCTCAAGTGCAGCTGTTTATCCTCATCAGGCATACATTAAGGATCTGAGATTAATTAATCTTGAGGTGAACAAAGTCCAGCAGTGAGATGGGGTTTTCCAGTCTTTTGCATGTATGATTTTCACTCAGTTGGTGAGGGGGTCTTACATGTGCACAAGGTGCAAGGAGCTCTTTGCTCTCAGGGAACAAGTCTGATCTCTGGAGGCTAGAGTAAGAGACTTGGATGACATAAGGAAGACAGAGGGGTACATAGACAAGACCTACAGGGACATAGTGCTGAAGTCCCACCTCCACTCTGGCAGCATCCCTGTTGTCATGGAGGAGAGAGGTCACGTGACAGCAGAGCATCACCCTGGGTAGCAGGAAGTGATCCTGTAGCTAGGATCTGTCTTACAGGTGATGTAAAACCCTCTCACACTGAGGAGGTTTCTCCAAGGCCATGTGCCCATGAGGGAAGGGATAGGACAGCCATTATAGCTGTTGATTCGATAATTAGGTATGTAGATAGCTGGGGAGCTGGTGGACATGAGAATCGCCTGGTAACATGCCTGCTTCATGCGAAGTTAGTGGACCTCATGCGCCACCTATACAAGGTCTTAAATAGTGCTGGGGAGGAGTCTTCTGTCTTTGTAGATGTCGGTACCAATGACATAGGAAAGTGTGGTAGGGAGGATCTGGAGGCCAAATTTAAGCTTTTAGGTAGGAAATTTAAATGCAGAACTTTCAGGGTAGCATCTCAGAAATGCTTCCCATTCCATGTGCAGAACCCAAAAGGCAGGTAGAGCTCCGGAATCTCAATGTGTGGATGAAACGATGGTGCAAGGAAGAGAGGGTTTGGGATTTATTAGGAACTGGGCAACATTCTGGAGAAAGGAGGGGCTTTTCTGAAGGGATGGGCTTCACCTTAACTGGGATGGTACCAGGCTGCTGGCATTAACCTTTAAAAAGGAGATAGAGCAGCGTTTAAACTAGATAACAGGGGAAAGTCAACAGTCATCCAAGAGCACATGGTTTGGAAGGATGTATCCTTGAACGATACTAGCAAAAGACTGAAGGTAGGGCAGGGAAACTGCTAGGTACTTGTGACCTAGATTGGCCACTGTTGGAAACAGGGTACTGGGCTTGATGGACCTTGGTCTGACCCAGTATTGCATATCTTATGTTCTTATGTCGACAGAGAGGTTCCAATAAAGACAAAAGTAACCCAAATGCCCTTGAGTACAGAGCAGACAGAACTTCAAGATTCCAAATTACCCTTGCCTACCAGTAACCAGATTAATATGGATTAAATACAGCCTTTAAAATGATTGTATGCAAATGCTAGAAGTCTAAAAACAAGATGGGAGAGTTAGAATATATAGCACTAAATGAGAAGTTAGATATGATTGGAATCTCAGAGACATAGTGGAAGGAGGACAACCAGTGAGACGCTGTGATACCTGGGTACAAATTATATCGCAATGATAGAGTAGATCAAATTGGTGGAGGGGTTGCCCTCTATGTTAGAAAGGGCATCGAGTCACACAGGATTAAAGTTTTGCAGGAAACAAAATACACTGTAGAATAGCTGGGTGGCTGATGGACATGAGGATCGCCAGGTAACATGCCTGCCTGGTGTGAAGGTAGCGGACCTCACGCGCCACCTAGATAAGGTCTTAGATAGTGCTGGGGAGGAGTTTGCAGTCTTGGTACATGTCGGTACCAATGACATAGGAAAATGTGGTAGGGAGGTTCTGGAGGCTAAATTTAGGCTTTTAGGTAGGAAGTTGAAATTCAGAACTTCCAGGGTAGTGTTCTCTGAAATGCTTCCCGTTCCACGCACAGTACCCAAAAGGCAGGCAGAGCTCCGGAGTCTCAATGTGTGGATGAGACAATGGTGCAGAGATGAGGGGTTTGGATTTGTTAGGGACTGGGGAACATTCTGGGGAAAGGAGGGGCTCTTCCGAAGGAATGGGTTTCACCTTAATCGGGATGGAACCAGGCTGCTGGCATTAACCTTTAAAAAGGAGAAAGAGCAGCTTTTAAACTAGATAATAGGGGAAAGCCGACAGTCACCCAAGAGCGGATGGTTCGGAAGAATGTATCCTTGAAGGATACTACCAAAAGCAGAGAGGTTCCAAAAAAGAGTAAAGTAGCCCAAATTCCCTCGAGTATGGATCAGGCAGAGCTTAAAGATCCCAAATTACTCATGTCTACTAACAGCCAAATTAATATGAATAAAATAAAGTCTCTAAAATGCTTGTATGTAAATGCTAGAAGTCTAAAAAATAAGATGGGAGAGTTAGAATATATAGCACTAAATGAGAGGTTAGATATGATTAGAATATCAGAGACATGGTGGAAGGAGGACCACCAGTGGGACATTGTGATACCTGGGTACAAACTATATCGTAATGATAGAGCTGATCAAATTGGTGGAGGGGTTGCGCTCTATGTTAGAGAGGGCATTGAGTCAGAAAGGATTAAAGTTTTGCAGGAAACAAAATTTGCTGCAGAATCTCTATGGATTGAAATTCCATGTAAAAAGGGGAAGGTGATGGCAGTGGGGGTGTACTATCGACTGCCTAGCCAGAATGAACAAATGGATGATGAAATGCTCAAAGAAATCAAGGAAGCTAACGAAAGTTACAGCGCAGTAATAATAATGGGTGATTTCAATTACCACAGTATCGACTGTGTCAGTGTTACATTAGGACATGCTAGGGAGATAAAGTTCCTAGATGAAATAAATAACTGCTTCTTGGAGCAGCTGGTTCATGAACCGACCAGAGGGGAACCACCCAGTAAGAAACGTGGATTGCAATGAAGGAACGTATAAAATATAACCTTTATTGAAAATTATTGTGATTCCTCTTCAGCCACTGGCCCGACACAGGCCGTGTTTCGTAAAAGCCTTCTTCAGGTGCTTGAATGGCTAAAATGTGTCAAATAACACAAATTATATCATGCATATAAAATTAATATAGACACAGATAATGAGAGAACAAAGCAAACGTGTAAAAACTAAAAACATACAACCTCAAAAGATATGAAAATAAGATAAAAACATAATATATATAAATATACAGCAAAAATCGGAGCCTAATGATTATGTAAATGTTACCACATATAAGTTTAAAATCGTTAGTGTGAAATATAATAAATAAATACATAATAACAATTAAGAACAAATAAACCAATAAATAAATAAATATGTGGACAACTACATAAAAACATCATATACAAACAAGAATATTCATGTATAAGATAATAAATAAATAAATTACTAAAAATATATATTAGAACAAATGCGTATAATCCATAAAAACTGAATGTAATAAATAAAAAACATAAACAACACAAAGGATGTGATAAATAATAAAAACGTACCTGTTTCTGATGTAACTTATTAATTAACTATCTCTTGTAATATCATAAAAGATGATAAACCTAAAGCAAATAACAATGAAACTTTAAAAAAGGGGCATTCAGTAAAAAACAAACGAGGGATGAGGACAAGAAAATGAGGATTAAAAAAGGCAAATGCCTACTTAAACCATGTATGTATTTAAAAGTTAAAAATAGTAAAATGTTCTAATCTAAAAGTCACCTAAAACTTTGTTAACCATGTTAATAAGAAGTGAAATGATACCTGTGTAAGAGAACACGTGACCAATATAAATATTTTGGTGATACCTGAGCCTGGGAAGAGAGTCAAAAAAACTTTTTTTATTGTTTTCGAATAGTTTAAAAAAATGTGAGTATCTTATCACTATCTTGGGTATGTGAGGGGAAGCCATATTAGACCTAGTCCTTAGTGGAACACCAGATCTAGTGCAAGAGATAAGAGTGTTGGGGCCACTTGGCAATAGTGATCATAGCATGATCACCTTTGATTTAATTAGTGGAGGAGGGATAGTAAGGAAATCCACAGTACTACCTTTTCACTTTCGAAAGGGAAACTATGATAAAATGAGGAAAATAGTTAAGAAAAAGCTAAAAGGAGCAGTTGCAAAGGTTAAAGACTTACATCAAGCTTGGGTGTTGTTGAAAAATACTATCTTGGAAGCCCAGGCCAGCTGTATTCCACACTTTAAGAAAAGTGGAAGGAAGTCCAAAAAACTGCTAGCATGGTTTAAAGGTGAGGTAAGAGAGGCTGTTGTTGCCAAAAAAGCATCTTTCAGGAAATGGAAAGAAGAGCCAAATGACGAAACCTGGAAACAGCACAAGCACTGGCAAGTCAAATGCAAGGCATTGATAAGGCAGGCAAAGGGAGAATTTGAGAAGAAGCTTGCTGCGGAAGCAAAAATGCGAAATAAAGACTTTTTCAAGTACATTCATAGCAAAAAACCTGTGAGAGAGTCAGTTGGTCCATTAGATGATAGAGGGGTTAAAGGGGCACTAAGAGGTGAAAAGGCGATAGAGGAGAGACTGAATGAATTCTTTGCTTTGGTCTTTACTGAGGAAGATGTAGGGATGTTACCCATGACTGAAGTGGTATTTAAAGGTGTGGAAGAATTGAAGGAAATATCGATACATCGGGAAGATGTATTACAACTATTAGATAAACTGAAGAGTAGCAAATCACCTGGGCCGGATGGTATACATCCAAGGGTGTCGAAGGAACTGAAATATGAGATTGCAGACCTGCTATTAGTAATCTGTGAACTATCATTAAAATCATCTCTAATACCTGAAGATTGGAGGATCGCAAATGTAACACCAATTTTTAAAAGGGTTCCAGGGGTGATCCGGGAAACTACAGACCGGTGAGCCTCACTTCAGTACCGGGAAAAATGGTAGAAACCATCATAAAGAATAAAATTACTCAGCATGTAGATAGTCATGGCCTAAAGGGAGACAGCCAACATGGCTTTAGACAAGGAAGATCTTGTCTTACTAAGCTGTTATGTTTTTTTGAAGGTGTGAATAAACAGGTGGACATAGGTGAGTCGGTTGATATAGTGTATCTGGACTTTCAGAAAGCCTTTGACAAGGTCCCTCATCAGAGACTTTTGGCAAAACTAGAGAGTCATGGGATAGGAGGCAGTGTACTACTGTAGATCAGGAACTGTTTAAAAGATAGAAAGCAGAGGGTAGGGCTAAATGGCCAATTTTACCAGTGGATCCGCTGCTTTTTGACATATTCATAAATGACCTGGAAAGTGGAATAATGAGTGAGGTTATCAAATTTGCAGATGACACAAAACTATTTAAAGTTGTTAAAACCCAAGAGGATTGTGGAAAATTGCAAGAGGGTCTTGATAAATTGGAAGACTGGGCATCAAAATGGCATATGAACTTTAATGTGGACAAATGCAAAGTTATGCACCTAGGGAAGAACAACCCAAACTATGGTTACACGATGCAAGGTTCCACATTAGGGATCACCACCCAGGAAAAAGATTTAGGCGTCATTGTGGATACCATGTTAAAACCCTCAGACCAGTGTGCAGCGGCGGCCAAGAGAGCAAATAGAATGCTAGGTATCATAAGGAAAGGAATGGAAAATAAAACAAAAGATATTATAATGCCTCTATATCATTCCAAGTGGAGGAGTAGCCAAGTGGTTAGAACACTGGCTTTATAACCAAGCAACCAGGGTTCAATTCCCACTAGCACTCCTTGTGGCCTTGGGCAAGTCACTTAACCCTCCATTGCCTGGGAAGAAAGGCCTGGCAATCTACTTCTGGTGACACTGCCAAGAAAACCCAGGAGCTTCTGGGTTGCCAGGAGTCAGGACTGACTCAAAGGCACACATTGCATTCACATATCATTCCATTGGGAGACCACACCTTGAATATTGTGTGCAATTCTGGTCACCGTATCTTAAAAAGGATATAGCGATATTAGAAAAGGTTCAGAGAAGAGCCACCAAAATGGTAAAGGGGATGGAAGGAACTGGATAAAAGATAGAAAGCAGAGGGTTGGGCTAAATGGCCAATTTTCCCAATGGAGAAAGGTGAATAGTGGTGTACCCCAGGGATCTGTGCTGGGTCTGCTGCTTTTTGACATATTCATAAATGACCTGGAAAGTGGAATAACAAGTGAGGTTATCAAATTTGCAGATGACACAAAACTATTTAAAGTTGTTAAAACCCAAGAGGATTGTGGAAAATTGCAAGTGGATCTTGATAAATTGGAAGACTGGGCATCAAAATGGCAGATGAAATTTAATGTGGACAAGTGCAAGGTTATGCACCTAGGGAAGAACAACCCAAACTATGGTTACACGATGCAAGGTTCCACATTAAGAACCACCACCCAGGAAAAAGATTTAGGCGTCATTGTGGTTAACATGTTAAAACCCTCGGCCCAGTGTGCAGCGGCAGCCAAGAGAGCAAATAGAATGCTAGGTATCATAAGGAAAGGAATGGAAAATAAAACAAAAGATATTATAATGCCTCTATACCGTTCCATGGTGAGACCGCACCTTGAATATTGTGTGCAATTCTGGTCGCCGTATCTTAAAAAGGATATAGCGTTATTAGAAAAGGTTCAGAGAAGAGCCACCAAAATGGTTAAGGGGATGGAAGGATACTCCTATGAAGAAAGGCTAAAAAGGTTAGGGCTCTTTAACCTGGAAAAGAGACGGCTGAGGGGAGATATGATAGAAGTCTATAAATTAATGAACGGAGTGGAACGGGTAAACGTAGATCGACTGTTTACGTTATCAGAATATAGGAAGACTAGGGAACATGCAATGAAGCTACAGGGTAAACTATTTAAGACTAATAAAAGAAAATATTTTTTCACTCAACGTGTAATCAAACTCTGGAATTTGTTACCGGAGGATGTAGTAAATGCTGTTAGTGTAGCTGGGTTTAAAAAAGGTTTGGACAAGTTCCTGGAGGAAAGGTGCATAAACCATTATTAAGAAGGGACCCAGGATATCAATGCTTGACCTAGTACAAGCATTGCAGAACCTGTTTCTTTTGGGGAAACTGCTAGGTACGTATGACCTAGATTGGCCACTGTTGGAAACAGGATACTGGGCTTGATGGACCTTGGTCTGACCCAGTATGGCATATCTTATGTTCTTATGTACTTCTGCTCTGCAGCAACATAGCAGGGCACGTCCTTGTCAATGGTGGGGGACCCTCAGAGTGGGGGCATGCTACAGTGCAAACAGCACTAATAGATATTCAAATGCACCATCAGAGATCTCTAACATTGTGCACATTTGTCAGGACAGATGATGGTGCTTTTGGGGATGTATTTCTGTTGCATGTTCTCATCCTGATGGTTTCCTATGAATGACAGGGATATGTTGTGACATGCAGCTGTACAGACCCATTTCAGTATTTTCTGGCCCATTCTTAGCAGTGCAAGTACTGTTTTCAGTGGTGACCAATGAAAATCTAACTAAGGTGTTCATCACATGCCATGGATGTTTTGCTGCAGTCAGGACAAACAACTCACTTTCCACTCGCTTTTACAATAGCTTTGGTACATTTCGATAACCTTGTAGTGTTATGGACATGCAACAGAAGTAATATATATAGTCCGGGTTGCATAACCTTATCTGTTTCATCAGTATTACTGTGTTGTTTGCATGAGCACATCACTGTCAATATGAGCATCAGCTTAGGAGATGTACGTTTTGCCAGCGGAGGCGTGGCCGCACGGAGACGGGAAGCAGTGCAAATGTCTATCTTTTCAGAATATGGTGAGCATAGGGACGTACAGGCCGTTTTCTGTGTTTACCCTTGTCCCATAATAGCAGCGAGGGCCCGTGTTTCCCCAGATGTTTTATTTGTGCCTCACCAGAAACATATATCTCCCTGATTCCGGAACCGCGGGCGCATCCATAACCGTGGTTTCGGAATCGGGTATATTACGTGTCCTTTTCCACTTGAGACTTTCTGCCAGCAGAATGTGGATGTTATACGTACAATCAGTCTCTATATGTTTAAGTGATCTACACGTGTAAACAGGGCCGTACCAAGGGCTGTGCGAGAGATGCAGCTGTACAGTGTGCAAGCACAGAAGGGGGCACTGATATCATCACTGGCTTTTAAGAAGATCAAAAAGAGTGAGCTACTGAGCTTGGCTGGGTGGAGGAGGGGGGGGGTATCAGAATAGTTCAATGCACAGGGCACATTTCTGGCTTGGTACAGTCCTGTGTGTAAATGCCTGTATTTCCATGTTGAAAAGACATATAAGGTTTCTAAAATGACCCCTAAAGCCTCCATTCCTTCTTTACTATGTTATATATAGTTTATTAATATAGTTGTGAGGCCCTGTGGCATTAGGCCCAGGTCTTTCAAAGTGTTATTTGGGATCCTTTGTGTTTGTGCTGTGTAATGTGGCTGTTGGAAGTATTAAGCTCTGGAGTTGCCTGCAAATTAGGCTCAGATATCCTGTACGTGAAACCCTCTAGAGATTTTAAACAGCAGTTTCAGATCTGCAGGGAGCAGCTTAAGAGTAAGCATCTTTTCAGGCTACATCTTGATTTTCTCATGGAATTTCCAGGTTGTGAGTCTTCTGCTATGTTGACTAGCTGCTTAGCCCTTTAGAGAAAGAAGCAGCACAACCCTTAGGAATTCTTTCTGCCATCTTGCATCTAGTGACTGTGAGCAGATTTCTGAAATAGTAAGGACCCTCAAGCTGGAATCTTCAGAGATTTTATTTGATATCTGCTACCAGTCTGCTCATGTAAGAATGGACCCAGAGACAGCTATAGTGGACCTCAAAGTGTTGTGGGACTCTAATTTGAAATTGGTTTGCCCTATCCAAAAAGAAGAGTGATAATATATTTTCTGCTTAGCTCAAGAAATAATTTCATATGACTGTGGTTTACTTGTAGAAGGGATTTGTACAAATAACGTCCTTAGGTAAATAAATTAACTTGCTTTTGAAACCTTTCTACTTGCAGTAGTCTGACCTCATGGCATCACTTCACAGATTGCTTAAGGCAGAGTAGAAGTGATATCCCAAGTCTACACCTAATCTATAACATATAAGGACAGTTTACTAAAGTGTGATAAATGTTTACTATTAAGTGTCAACAATAAAATTTACCTAGCATTAGTTGGAAATTGGCTGTGCTAAAGTTTTGGCCAAAATGGAGGTGTGGCTGCATTAAGGAAAAGAGAGTGTGGTAATGGGTACTTGGGGGTAATTTTATAAGGAGGTACCTATTTTTTGGTGCTTATACAACAAAAACTTGGATCATTACCAGAGCTTACACATGATACTTCATCTAAACAAAATTTCAGCTCTATTCTCTAACCATATCATAGTATTATTCACTTAGTATATGTTTGGCCATTGAATCCACTTTTTGATAGAGGAAAAGTTTGAGCGGACCGTTGATGTGTTAAACTTAAGAGGGTACCCGAGCCCACTTTTGTGGTCAATAGGTACTTTTCTGAGGTTTGCCTTTTCCATTTCTTCGCTAAGTGAATAATACTATGATATTTATTGGTGCTAGCAAAAAGCATAAATGTCAGTATTATAGTCCTTTATGTGCATAAGGGGCCACATACGCATATAAGTTACCTTTTTAAAATACCGATCAGCAAAAAAGAATGGTGGATCAGCAAATACATGCATAGATAATAAACTAAGATCATTTACATGCAGTAATTCACACCAGCTCATTCCTTGACTTGACATTTGATGCTTACACAAATATTTTATAAAAACAAGTAGGCACCTACTTGCCTTTATAGAATGGGCTTAATTTTTAGATGTATTAAAATGCATTTTGACTAGGTGCTCTGTTATAAAATTACCCTCATGGGAGGCAAATTTATAAGGCAGTTGCTATTCTATAAGCACGTGCATAAGCCCCATTGTTCAGACTTTGTTTGGGAATGCATAGGGGCAGAGCTTTCACAGAGCATAGGTGGCAACAAAAGTAAGTAAGTAAGTTATAAAAGTATAACCTATGCTTGTTTCTGAAAGATCTAGGCGTGGGTATTTATGCCTGCTCTAGAACAGGCGTAACTGCCGCAACTAGGTTAAGGCATGTCATTACATTTCTATCTTATAAAGAACATAAGATATGCGATATTGGGTCAGACCAAGATCCATCGAGCCCAGTATCCTGTTTCCAACAGTGGCCAAACCAGGTCACAAATACCTGTCAGATTACCGAAAAGGTAAACAGATTCCACGTTGCTTATCCCAGATTAAGTCATGGATTGGTGCTTAGCAATGGAACGAGGGGAGAGAGGATGATGGTGAAAGGGGATAGACACAGGAGTAATATGCGGAAATATTTTTTTACAGAAAGAGTAGTAGAGGCATGGAATAGTCTCCTAGTGGAGGTGGTAGAGATGAGGACAGTATCTGAATTCAAAAAAGCATGGGACAAATATAGAGGATCTCTAAAGGAAAAAAGGGGACTGTTGTAGTGGTTGATATATATGAGCAGACTAGATAGGTCATGTGGTCCTTTTCTGCCATCATGTTTCTATGTTTCTCTTTAATAATCGTTTATGGACTTTTCCTCCAGGAATTTGTCCTAACCTTTTTTAAATCCAGCTATACTAATAGCTTTTACTACATCTTCCGGTAATGAATTCCAGAGTTTGATTACCTTTTGAGTGAAGAAATGTTTTCTCCTATTAGTCTTAAATGGGCTACATTGTAACTTAATTGCATGCCCCCTAGTCTTTCTACTTTTTGAAGGAGTAAGCAACCAATCTGCATTTACCCATCCCATTCCATTTGTTATTTTATAGACCTATATCAATATCTCCCCTCAGCTGTCTTTTTTTCCATGTTGAAGAACCCTAACCTTTTACTGTAAGCCTTTCCTCATAGGAGTATCCTTCAATCCCCTTTGCAATTTTGGTGGCTCTTCTCTGTACCTTTTCTAATTCTGCTAAATCCTTTTGAAGATATGGCAACCAGAATTGCACACAATATTCAAGGTGCGATCACAACATGGAATGATACAGGAGCATTATAATATCCTTCATTTTATTATCCATTCCTTTCCTTATTATTCCTAGCATTCTATTTGCTTTCTTGGCTGCCGCTGGGCAGAAGGTATCAACATATTATCCATGTTGACCCCTAAATCCTTTCCCTGGGTGGTAGTGCCTAATGTGGAACCTTCGCTCGTGTAACCGTAGTTTGAGTTGTTCTTCCATAAGTGCATAACTTTGCACTTGTTCACATTGAATTTCATCTGCCATTTAAACGTCCAGTCTTCCAATTTATCAAGATCCTCTTTCAATTTTTCAAAATCCTCTTATGTTTTAGCAACTTTGAATATTTTTTTTTCTTCTGCAAATTTGATCACTTCACTCTTTATTCCCATTTCCAAGTCATTTATAAATATGTTAGAAGCAGTGGGCCCAGCACAGATCCCTGAGGTACTTCACTATTCACCCTTTGTATTTGAGAAATATAGCCATTTAGCTCTACTCTCTGTTTTCTGTCTGTTAACCAGCTCCAGATCCACCATGGTACACTGGCTCCTATTCCATGACTTTTTAATTTTGCCAAGAGTCTCTCATGAGGAACCTTGTCAAAGGCTTTCTGAAAATCCAGATACGCCATATCAACCATCTCACCTTTATCTCTTTATTCACACCTTCAAAAAAATATAACAGGTTAGTAAGACAAGACTTTCCTTGGCTAAATCCATGTTGGCTTTCTCCCATTAAATCATGACTGACTACATGTACAGTAATTTTATTCTTTTTAATGGAAACAAACAGGTCCAAAGCTAGTATAACCAACAAACTTTATTAAGATGCACATTGGCGTACTCAACCCAACACAGCTGTGTTTGGCATGCCCTTGGTCAGGTGTCAAGAATAGTGACGCATTCCCAACTCAGAAAAGCACAGATAGTAGATCCAGCCTCAAAGCCTGAATGGAGATCAAAACAACGCACGGTGTGACCCGAGTCGTGTCGGGGTTACTACTCTTGACCCCTCACAAAGGCCACACAGAATGTACTCCAGTTTGCATTTTAATAAAGTTTATTTGTTATACTCACTTTGGACCTGTTTGCTGCAAACAGCTATGCCTGCAATGCAGGGCCAGGTACCTCAGCTTCCATTATGCTCCATATACAGGAAGAAAATCATGATGAAAAAAAAATCATAGGTAAATACCTACTTCATCTTTATTGGCTTACCTTAGTTTTTGTGGGGGATGGTCAAGAAAAAAGATTTGGTGGTTTTTGACTCCGTAGCATTTGTTAAATAGCTGTTGCAAGTAGATATAATGCCTGCTGTTGAGGTGACGTTAACATTTCCATGGGATCTGCCGCCTTCTAAATTAGTACATGCTAACCCAATACACTTTAACTGAAAAGGTACAATTTTCACGCAGTTCCCACTTCTTCCCATGCTAAACATAGAGTGCTACTTTACATACACCAGCATTTTTAGCATGCAGTAGCCATTACCATACACATCATCTACTTAGATCACATTAGAAAATATGTCCCATAAAGAAAAGTTCCCTGTCCATGGAAAATTTGGTAGATTATTCAACCCTGCTATCTATCTGTTCCATTGCAACTGTTAAGAAACCTAAACCCATGTTCTATTAATGGCATCTTGTTTAAGGCTTCACGTTACTTTTTTCTTTTTTTATTAAGTGCCATCTAGCGAATGCTGACTCCTGGCAACCCAGCAGCCCCTGGATTTTTTTTTTAATTTTATATTTATTCAGAATTAATGAATAATACATACAAGTATTTACAGTGAATTAAAAGAGAATGGAGGAAACATAAGGAAACATAAATCACAAAACAACAAAAACCATTTACATATTAGTCCACAAGTAAGGAAATATGGAGGGAGTACCAGGAAACAAAAAACAAAGAAAGTTAAGGCACCACATGACCCTAAACTACCCAATAAGAACTAAATTACAAGGCAGGCAGAGACTTAAGCAATGGGATGGCAAAGTAACTTCAACTGAAACATCGTCTCTAGCTACTAAGAAATCTAAAAGTTGTCTAGGCTCAAAAAACAGAAACATTTTCTTTTTATATGACACACAACATCTAACAGGAAATTTTAACTGAAAAGTTGCCCCAAGGCCAAAACCCTGGGGTGAAGGGCCAAAAGGTCCTTCTTTCCCAACTATGAAGCACGAGACATATCAGGAAAAATCCTCACTTGAGAGCCCAAAAAAATCTTGTTTAAGTTCTTAAAGTATAACCTAAGAATAAAAAATGTATCTGACTCCAGCAGTAACATGGTCCCCTGCACCCAGAGGCAAACACTAGTCCTAGTCAAAGGCGAAAAATGCTCCTGGGGAATCTTTAAAATGTCCCCAAAGTACTTCCTTACCATCTCCACAGGTGACAACACTGGAGACCTAGGGAAATTCAGGAAAACAAAGATTACATCGTCAAATCTGATTTTCCAGATATTCTATTTTTCTAGTGAACACAGTTCTGTCTTTAATCTGGGCAGCAACCAAGTCCCAAAGCTGCCCAACGTCCTGTTCCATCCTGGAGATTCTTCCCGCCTGCTCCTCTTGACCACTGGAGAGATTAACACAAGTATTTTTCACTCTTAAAAGTTTAGTACTTACAAAAGTCATCAAATAAGTCAGGGAAGCGTACAGAGTTGCCAACCCGTCCCATAGTGTGCCCATTGTAATCACCGCCGGTCTCACTAACTTACAGACACCAGAAGGCACCTCCTCACGGGACTGTGCAGCTGTAGCCTCCACCTCCGATGATTCAAATCCCATCGCTACTCCTTGCTGTACCATAGCACCAAGAGAGAACTGCTACCGCTGGAGTGCCCTCGTCACCTTCCTTCAATGGTATGCTCACCGGCAGGCTAGAGGGAAGCGCTACTCCAGCCGACAAAATGCTTGCGGGTCGCGGTGGGGAGAGTCCGCTGGTCAGGAGAAAGCCAGACACCTGACATGCTCAGGTTCGACACATTGTCTGCCGGCCCCAATGAAGACACTGCTCCAGCGTCCACTGCAAAGCTGCATGCATCCAAAGTCCAGAGGCGCTCAGCAGGACTGGTCCCGGGGGTAAGCCAGCCTGATTCCGCTTCTTCCGTCCCATACTGCAAAACAGTAAGACCAGCGCCTGGGAACCTAGGAGCAAGGGAAACAGAGCCTCACAGCGCCACACCTCCTGCCACCATCTTATGTCTCCTCCAATGGACTGACTCAGCCCCTGGATTTTATTGGCAAGGTCTAACCCAAAGTAGATTATCAGGCCTTTTCTTCCCAAGCAATGGAGGATAAAGTAACTTGCCCAAGACCACAAAAAGTGCCAGTGAGAATCAAACCCCGATCTCTTGGGTACTAAGCGGCTACTCCTCCAGTTGTTGTACTAGTTCAAGCTTAATGCTAAATTTAAGTTAACGCTTCATTTTAACCCACTCTGTTTGTAGCATTTTAAGTTTTAAGTCATTGAGCCTTATTGCTTGTAACATTTTAAGTTGTATTTTGTCATTGAACCTTATTGATGTCATCCGTCCAAGTTGATCCTTCTTTGCTCTATGTAAACGTTCAAAGTTCTCTTGTATGTACACTGCTTTGACTGTCAGATAAAGCAGCTTAGAAACCCCCCCCCCAGATAAATAAATCAATAAATGCTCTAAATTTGTACTCCCTTCACAGGGTTTACAGAGGTAGCAAACTGAGGACAGCAAAAAACAGCTGCATTTAAAGCAAAAAGATAGATCCCGATAGCCATAAAAACTGATTGAACCGTCAGCACATTATTATATCTGCAGGCAGAACCATACCAAGCTAGAAATGCACCCTGTGTGACTAATGAATCTGGTGCTCCCCACCCACCCAACTACGTGCAGTAACTCACTCTTTCTGAGTTTTCTGGAAGCCCAGTGATGATATAAGCACCTGCTTTGCTGCGAATCGCTAAAGGAGGTATATCAACCAATAAATAAACCATAAATCCTTCTGTACTTTCATCCTATGCGGCTGCTCTGCTTGCGCAACCCTTGGATGGCCCTGCCTGCAGAGAGAGTGAGTCCACACACGCATACAAAGCAAAGTGTGATATTTAAAGGTATGTTGTGTAGCTATATATTTTTACAGAATTGTTTTAGGAGGGTTGGTGTTGGGATGATCATTATTGTTGAGTTTAATTATGAACATATCAAGGAGGGATTAAACCTGAAAGTTGGCCTAGGGCACTTAATACCCTTGCAGCATCCCTGAAGGAGACACAAAAATAAAATAGCACAGAAGCAGAAGATGATCTGGGTCAGCTGTGATGAGCAGGTGGGATCTAGTCTGCAGAAGAGGGCAAAGGTTGCAGGGGGCATGAAAGGATTTGAATTTGAAATTTAGATTATAGATTTATTACTTACTTTTCCAAATCCAAGCAAGTTACATATTTAGGTACATGAGTTCTCTGTTCACAGTGGCTTATGATCTAGAGATTAAGAGGCTGGAGTGGCTGCAGAAAGTGGGAGAATCCTCCTAATTAAAGATTTTTAAACACACTACATTATAACAAATGCAAAAAGAAAGCAAAACAGAACATCATATAAAGAAAATAAAAGAGAAAAATAAATTAACATCATGCTATAGTCCCCATCAATAAGAGTCAAACTTATTAGTCCATAAAGAAAATATAAAAAGACAAAAAAGGGCTGGAGAACCAGCCCCCATTCATCAGATATGTTGAATTGAAACCCACTATCCCTATATTATGAAATAATTTAATCAGGTTTAGCCTCTTTTTTTCCCTAAAAACTCCTGTAGATGTGTAGGATTTAAAAAGATATATGGATTCTCCTGATAGAAAATAACACATTTACAAGGAGAGTGCAAATAAAAAGTTGAGTCCAATAGAAGAACATGAGATTTCAGGGCAAAATATGCTCTCCTGTGTATTGTATAGCCCAACACACATCAGGAAAAACTGAAAACTTTGAACCACAAAACAAAGACTTATCATTTTTAAAGAATGAATTCAGAATGGTAATTGTATCCCCTTCGTTTCCCAGGGAGACTAAAAGGGTAGCCTTGATGGATATTGTCGGGGGAGACTTCAAGAACAGCAGTTACATTATCTTATGGATTATCCATAGCCGCCTCTAGAGGACTTTTTAATCTAACTTTCTCAGACTAGTAATAACATTTAGAAAGTGAAATCTTATCTGCTTCCGCAAACTGCAGGACCTCTATAAGATATCTACTGAACAAAATATCAGGTGACAGCACATGAGTTTTAAAAAACTTCAACCTTCGCATAGTTTTACTACTAATAGCATTTTCCGAAGCTTTTATTTATGGTGTAAAATCAAACTGTAATTTTTTTCCCTTAAATCGGTGATATAACTACCCAGATCTTTAATTTAACTGCTGCTTTCTCTGCCAAGAAACGATAGCAGTGTCTTCTCATTTCAGTACGTGAAACAATCTGCCAATTATCCCCTGACGACACTTGCCAAGGCACCTCCTCTTTTGAAGTTGATGAAGAAGAAACTAGATTAAATTTAACAGGTTCCAGGGAAGAATTTAGAGGTAAGAGGTAAATCAGTAGGGAGATGAAGATTGCCCTCCAAAAAGCTAAAAGAAGCTCCTTCAAAAGAAATTTAGAGAGGTGCAGCTGGAGCAGTTTTGGAAATGAAATGCTTATCACTGGACTGGATGCAATGGATTTGAAATCAACTTTCTTGTCCTTTAACTTAGATTTACCACAATATGGCATCCCAAAAAGAATAAATATCTCATACATTGTGTATCCCTTAAGACACTCCCATGACTGCATGCAATAAGGCTACCGGCCTTAAAAAAGCCTAAAGACAACTGACGTCACCACTTGGCTTCCCAGATCACGCTTATAGCTGGAAGTGTTATTACTGCTCCAATTCCAAGACCCTCAGGTGCAATTAAATGATGGTAAATGTACTCTCCAATGAGACCAATAGTATAGCCCCTTAAGAATGTCCAGGACACTGACCTCACTATGTGGCTTCCCAGGTCACGCTGGTAGCTGGAAGTGTTGTTAGTGCTCCAGTTCCAGGCCCCTGTGGTGCAAATCAATGATGGTAAAAGCACTTTCCCTGCTGGAGCAAGAAGTTGCATTGCATTGGAATTATTCTTTCCTTTGATCTATGCCTCTTTCTTAGCTTCATTCCTTACTTCTCTTCCCTTCAACTCTGGTCCTTCCCTCCCTCCTCTGTTCAGCTACTTCAAACTCCCTCTCATTTCCTGTTCTTTCCTGTTCCACATGGCTGCTGGTGCTTAATTTATTGCCAGAACTTAAGGTCTCCCGTTTCCCACCTTATCACCCATCTTCTTGCCTCCATTCTGCATCTCGTTCATGTTAGCAATTCCAGGTTCTCACCTGGAATTCAGTCTCACTTTTCTACCTCCTCCCTCTCTCTGTCTCACATCGATGCCCCGCCCCCTCCTCCCTCTGTCTGTGGATGTATTGAATCCCATGTTATGACTCTCACTGCATGTCACTGGGATGTCAATCCCCATTAATATGCTTATTAGCAGGAAAGAACAAAGTGTGACACTTTCCCGTAAAAAAAAGGATGAAGCTTACTGCCTTCTGGTAGAAGAAGGAATAAAAGTGACACCCTCCAAACAGAATTACTAATTGGAGAAGGAATGGGAGGGAGGTATTAACATGATACCTTAAATTCAAGCTTCTTTATGTTACAGGTTTCAAGATTTCTCTCTTTATGCCTGGCTCTCACCTTTCACCCATCACAGCTCCTCCACCTGTTTTCAGTCCTCTACTAAATAACCCTGGGAAAAAAATTCAGGTCCAACTATTGAGTTAATCTCATAGATTGCTCTAAAATAGGCTGCCAACTCCCCCTTGTAGTGGAATTTGAAACTAGGTTTCTGCCTACTCTTTCCTTTGCAGATGCTTACCTCATTCCCTTCTGACACTCCTACTCCTCAGATGGATGGATGATCCAGACCGCAAGAATAGTGTTTGCCTCTGGAGAATGAGGTTTTGCATTTTATGCTATATTCTTCTTAAGCGGAATGTGGAAAGTAAGGTAGCACTTTATCAGCAACGGCAAATTGGCAGTAGTTGGTAGAACCCTTTTAAACAGCTAAATATGGAAAAAGCTTTTTGTTTAACTTCACTGATAATTTAAAAGTCCTCCCCTAGCACCCAAACAACT
The DNA here is from genome assembly GCA_033557465.1 of Ichthyophis bannanicus. NCBI lineage: Eukaryota > Metazoa > Chordata > Amphibia > Gymnophiona > Ichthyophiidae > Ichthyophis > Ichthyophis bannanicus. Next base: position 1,151,854,353 of record CM066032.1, read on the forward strand.
GATCAACATTCTAATTGGGCCCTAAAACCCAACATTACGAGTATAGGTAGACCGTTCTCAAACACATACATAGTCAACATATCAAGCACTACAAGAATACATAGATCATCAACCTGTACATAGTTAGTTAATCCACCCCTTGTTTGCTGTGCATAGTTACCTGTTATAATGTAAACATTGCTTGTATAATTTCCAGTTCTCTGTAAACCACTTTGACCATTGTGAAAAGTAGTATATAAACTTAGCCAAATAAATAAATAAGGTTTCCTCAATTTATTACAATGATTTTAGCTTAGGTGAATATTTCTGCATGGTAATAAAATCAATTGGAAAAAAATGCCCTTTTAAGATTTTGTATTATTTATATTGCCTGAAAGTAGATAAGTATAGATACTAAATAAAACACATTAAAAAAAAAACTTAGCTAGTTAATTGTAGAAAGTCTCCTTTGTCTATTGGATCCTGGTCCTCAAATAGTTACTTATTAAAAAAAAGAATATTAGCCACCACCCTTGGCAGACAGTAGTACTATGCCCGAACTCCCATAGCAAGGAGCCATCTTTATTATAAAACTCAGAACTCTGCAATTCTTCTCACAAGTTTGGTAGGCGAGAAAATACAGCTACACTAGTCTCACACAACAAACTTTCCAAGTGTTTAAAAAAAAAACTAAACTAGTGACTGTGAGCCCAGTGGTGCTACTTCAAGGCCTGTGGTCTAAGTAACCACTGAAGTAACACTCCCTGCAACCTTAGATGTAGTTTGTCTGCTTAAATTGGGGGTGGGTTGGAGAGGGAATAGCGGGTCATATTAGTGGTAGAGGAAGGGGAAGTGATTCAACATTGGTACCCTGAGAATATTGGAGGGTGGGAGGAGATTGTTCCAGTCCCTAAACCACACCTATGCCTGGAATTGAAAAAGAGAACAGGAGAAGGAATTGAAAAACAGAACTGTGGGAGAGGGCATAGCGGGGGAAAGTAAAGAAGAGAGTAGAGGACAAGTGATATAGAAAAAGGAAAAGGGGAGAGTAAAGCTTAACAGCATGTGTATGTTTGTGTCTGAGAGTGTGCACATGTGTGACTGTGCCTGCTTGTCTCATTTAACTGATTTCTGTCTCAATATGTCCAGTGAAGTCTTAGATCAGAAAATGTCTATGCAGGAGCCATCACTCCAGAATATGAAAGGCTTGCTGTCACTCTGATGGGCCCAGTCCATGCTTATCCTTAGTTTTGTGCAGACAAACTATGCACAGTGTTATACTTTTGACACTAAACTTTGCAATAGAGCGATTCCATTCTGCTACAGAGTCCTAGCCCTTACAGTTGTCAAGCAAATGCAGACACAATCCGGCTGATTTCTAAAGCCATTTCCACGCATAAAACAGAGATTTGTGTGTGGAAATGGTTTCTTATGAAATTGACTGGAGTATATGTGTGCAATCCCATTTTGTGATAAGCAGAGTCATTCCTGAGGTTAGGGCTTGGATTTTCCAAATTCTGCATGTAAATTTTCAAAGACCTTGTGCATATTAAATAGCAGGTAAAAACATGTCTATGCTAGCATAATTTTGAAAGATCACATATGCACCTAGTTTCCCTTTGAAAACTGGTGTAACTTATGTGCGTACTAGCTGCATGATGAGGTAGGCAGCCTATTATGAATTTATCCACAAAAGGAGGGGATGGCATAGTAAACTGTGCTCACCACTTTATTCATAAAACACCTTGCTGAGTGCATTTAGTAATTTACCATCATAACCACTGGCATCCAGGAGCTTTCAGCGCACAGCCTCAACCCAGCATTTAGTTCTTACTTTGACTGCTCAGCTAAAACTTCCATTTGTATGTATGTATTCTGCTCGGCACATTATGTTATCAGTCACTTTTGATATTTCAAAATCGCGGCACTCTTTCTCTGACATACATTTGTCAGGAATGAACCAGCTTGATTGTTATTATTATAGGCTGCAGTTCCTAAGTGAAGGTGGAGGGGGGTGGGGGAAGGGGCGGTAGTAGGAGGTAGGCTTATGTAAAACCAGAATATGGAAACCATCTGAATAGATAAATAGCTAAAACAGAATAAAAACAGAATAAATGCATACAAATGCAGGCTTTAAAAGGATGGCAAAAAAGGCAAGATTATAAAAATGGCTTGTAGAATTCAGAAACCCATGAAGAAAAATATAATGAAAAAATTCCCAAAGACAATGTGCAGCATATTTGAAATGACTCTGTTTCTGTGCCTGTCCACTACCCTGGAGAGATGTTATGTGCCCAGCTTCTTAATAGCCATGATATTCTGTTGAGTTTCCTAATGGATGCCATCATTAATAAAATAGAATTCTGACAACAGACCTACTTAGCTACCCAGAGATATAATATAATTCCCCCCAGATGTGTTAAAGCAACTTGAACAATTGGTTCTGCTACATCAGCAACAGATGGCTTCTCCAATTGGCAAAGGGTTCTTCATCTTCCAGTGCTATTGACACATCTTCCACAAACTCCTGGTCATCATGGAAGGAAGATGGTTCTAGAAGTTGGATGTCAGCCAACCTTTTCCTCCTCCTCACCCCTCTCCTGGATACCAGCCTACCTTTCTACCTTCACATCCTGACTTCCCTCCTAGATGGCTACCTGGGCCTCCACCTTGGTGTGTGCACCAACCTCTGCCCTAGCTGCCATGATCTGTAAGGGGCCCCTCTCTAGGGTTCTAGTCCCTGGCCTTGTGCTGCTGCCCTCATACAAATTATTGCCCATGGTTTCATCTGTAAATAGGAAATCAAATGCACACCTTCACTATGTGCAAACAATTTATTTTCTCAGTATGACAAAAACAGTGTATGCCCATTCCACCTAAAATATAATTTCTTGCATAGATTTGCATAGTGTGTGATAGAGGATGACATTCTCAATGCTGCTTTTGTCTCCAATGGTACCAGTGCTGCCTGTGTCTACTTGCACTATACAAGTGAAAAGCCTAACGAGATAGTAAGGCCCACCCTATGAAGGAGCAGAACACTGTGGAATTGCATGCCACATATACTGCATATCTGCAGCTTGTAAAATTATCCCTTGTGCACAACTGGAGTGGGTGCAGCCAAGTTGGAGGGTGGGGAGGTTGACTATCCATATAGTCAATTACCACTCATGCACCTAAGCACATGCAGTGAAAGCTGGTTAAGCTAAATATGTGTGGTGGCTAAAAAGGCACCTTGCAGAAGGACATTCAAGTGGGGAAACTACTGTTGGACAAGAGAGAGGTGGTGTGCTTGGCCCAAAGAGCAGCAGGAACAAAGGGTGAATAATTCTGTCAGACATGAATAGTGCTCTTCAACACCTATAGAAGCTATCTTGGAAAGTGCTTTGTGTATCCCACTGAACCCCCCTTCCAACCTCTATAGGTCCCCATGTGCAGGGGTTCCCAAACCTGTTCTGGGGCCTCCCCAGCCAGTCGGGTTTTCTGAATATCCACAATGAATATGCATGAGAGAGATTTACATACAATGGAGGCAGTGTATGCAAATCTCTCTCATGCATATTCGTTGTGGATAGCCTGAAAACCGATTGGCTGGGAGGCAGGTTTGGGAACCCTTGCTCTAGCAGTTCCATGAAAAGCACTGGCCCACCTCTATTGACACATGTAGGAGGGGAGAGCTCTGCTTAGTATCGTATTGGGTGGTCTATCACCTGAATGGTTCTCATCTGCATGTATAAAAAAGGAAGCTGTTGGGTTGAGGCAGGAAGAAGGGATGTTTATGAGATGGATCTGTGTTCTCCGCTGTTGGAAGATACATTCTAACTCTGTTTTTTTCCCCTTCTACTGATACTTCTGAAAGCCAGAGAAGGAACGGTCTCAACGGAGGATGGGAAATCGTTTTTACTTGCTTTTAATGTTGCATATTCTTGTTCACCAGGGCCCCCACAGACCATTTTGCAAGTACATAGGGAAAGAGGGCCAGAGTTTTTGATTTCTTGCCTGAACTGTACTGTGTAAACTGGTGATGCATTGTACACCCAGGAGTATAGGAATTGTGGTCTTTTCAATGGGTGATCTCAACAACCATACCCTTAATAAAGATGCCACCAAAACTAACATCAGGGAGGAGACTTTACCTCTTCATGTGTGCATGTGAGGTAGGATGTGAACTACAATATGTGATGGAGAAGCCCTGTGTGCAGCATGTCTTAACATGGAATGCAGAAATGGCAATGCTCTCTCAGGGCCATAATAGGCCAGAAGGAGATGGTGTCAAAGGCAGCAGGGGCATGCCACAGAAAATGTGTATAGATGGGGAAAGCCAAATCAGGCGACATGCAGGCATGTTGAGGCATAGCCTCCATATGCCACTGGTTCTTAAACTCTCTAAGGGCTTTCTGCTCCTTGCACCCTGTGTTCAGGGGACATGATGTGACACATCTGACATTTTGTACATGCTGCTGAGGTGTAAATATGCCTATATTGTAGCCCATGGGTGCTGACATGTGCTAGAACACACAGAGTAACACATCCCCTCCACCCTCCAGCACATGATAACAGAAATATCCAGGCCAAGGGGCAAAAAGCTTTGTGATGAAAAGGTTATGCTTAGCTGCATCATCCAACCAGCTGTTCACATCCAGGTAGCTGCATATGTTGAGGGCTGCTATGACAGGAGTCCACACTTTGTTGTGAGAGATGTCTTTGGCTACTGTAGGTGTAACCACGCTATGTTGGGGTTTGAGAATCTGCGAAAAGGTAGGGATGTTGCTTGTGTTGACATCTAGTTGCAAAGACTTTAGGGCACTTCAAAGATGTCTTAGAAGTCACATGGTCACCAGTGTAATGTGAGGAGTACAGCAGAGATACTTGTCAGCAACTAAGTCATGGCCAGTCTTAATTGTATATCTCTGCTCTCAGAACCTCCAGATGGGTCTCCATGAGATCCAGGGTATTGGAGACTATGGTGAAGCCCTAATGCACTTCCTATTGCAAGGATGTCAGGTAGAGTGGAAGATGTAGCCTACAGCAACACTGCTGAGATTGTTTAGGGATTCCACTTCATATTTCTAAGTACTCTATCGCAGCTTTGCTATAAACTTTGTGGTACAGAAAATTGCTACAGTGCATAACACCCGCACATCCTGTAGATCTGTCTACCTTATGCTTTACCTCAGAGTCGTATGTAGGTGGAATGCAACATCACATACAACTTCCTTTGTCTGTATGTATGTATGTGCCCGCTCTCCCTGTGGGTAAAGGAATTTGCTGATGACTTGTTGAATTTGTGTGACTGTCAGGACGTATTGTTTTTCTTTTGACTGCTGCTGATGTTGGTTGGCCTGCAGAGACTGTTTCCATAGACAACTTTCTAGTCTTGTTTAATGATTGCACCATTTCAGCAATTCTCTGCCCACAGAATGGGTACTGGACTTCAGCTAGGTGACTTCCTGTGTGCTGTAGGTATAGGTTTGAAAAAAGAATTTCTTACCTGGCCAGGCCATGTGGATCCTCTCCCAAACTCTCCTTTGTGCAGCATGGGATATCTTGTGCCTTCTGGTTGGTATAGCACATCTTTGTTTGGAAGGATCAGGCACAGCAGGATCTCAGCCTCAGAAAAGTTGGCTGTTTCCTGGCCACTATTTTGGTGTTCTACATAAAGGACATATATTTGGGTGTGGGACATGGCTCCACAGGGAAAGGTACACCATGCACATGTGTGACATACATGCGGGCAAATATATTTTGCCTCAACAATGGAACTTACACATGTAGGTGACACATGCAATTTTCTAAAATGTGTCCCTTTGTATGTGTATCCACCCCATTGATGCCTTCATATTTCCCGCATTATCTTGTCCCACCCGAATTGCCCTACATGCATCCCAATTTTGCACACAGTTGCACGTTTTTATTGCACCTTGGTCCTGGAAGATTTTACCACATGTATATCACTCTATTTCACAATACATACCTGTGTATATGTCCGTGAAAAGTTTCAAAGCAACACATATACCTTGGTGAGTGGAGATATGTTGATTTTCAAACAGCCTCAATAGTGCATACTCTGTCCTCTTAAATTAACATAAAATAACAGGCCTTTTCATTTTAACATCTCTTCCACTGCTTAGACATCCTTTCTAAAATGTGTCTTCAGTTTTTGTAAGCAAAAAGTATGGACATTCCTTATCGTCCCTCCAGTCTAGTCCCGAACCTCTGGGTTGTGCTCCTCCTCCAGTAGCTTGGAGACTGATAAAACATCATCTTTTTGATGACATTGGTATAACTGCACAGGCACCGCCTCCTCGCTCCAGTTATCTCAGTCTCCAAGCAGCTGGAAGGTGGTGAGCCCACAGATTTGTGGCTTACTTGAGAAACAATTAAGGATAGAGAGGAGAATTTGATTTACTGGTTATGGTTAAAAGTTATTTAGTTTAAGCTTGTGTAGATTCAATTCTTCTATTTTAGGAGTACTGCTGCTTTAAGAATCAGTTGGACTGAGAGGCCTCCCCCCCCCCTCCCCCACTGGGCTTACTGCTCTTCATTGGGGAAGGAAATCATCAAGAGGCAAAGCTCCGGTTCCCAATCCCACTTTAATGGGTGAGGAACTGGTAGCTTAGGCACTACAATGCATGCAGAAGCTTGCCTGTTAGCGCTGAGTGCCGTGCAGGATGGATCCGGCGGTTCACAGGTCAGTGCCTTCGTCTCTCTTATTCTCTCTCCCGGAGACAAAACAGCGCTGCAGCAGAGGCGCACAGAGAGAGAAGAGCTGACTGCAAGTGAATGAGTGCGGGGATGCCCTTGGACAGGAGAATGTCGACGGCAGCAAGGTAAGAGAGGGTAAGGTAATAGGAGACCGCGTGTGTGCAGAGCGGGCCCAGCCGTGTGGCAGCAGTGCAGGAAACACCGGGACAGTTGAGTGACCTGCTGAAGTTCGTAGCTAGCCGGGGGAGCTTTGTTTTCTTATTTTTTCCACAGAATCTGTCTCGAGGGGCTTCAAGTAAGATTCTACTTCAGTTTAAAAAAAAAAAAGTGCCGTTTCAGTCAGGACCTGAGGGGAGTAGCAAGGCCTAGGCTGAGGGGGGCCTCTGGATTTTTTCATTAAACAATATCCTCTCTAACGTGATGCCTTCTAGGCCGCAGTGCTTAGTTCGTGGCACTAGAAGGGGAGCGGTGTCAGACACAGGTGTGTGTCGGGGGTGTGTGCAGGAGGCATCCGCTATGGAGCAAGCCCTGGAGGTGAACGGGGAAGGTGGTAAAGGGGTGATGGGAGGCGTGCCAGATCTGGATTCCCCCACTTCGCCACCGCTTGAGCCCGTGGCGGGGCCGTCCTCAGCACCGGATTTCATTCCTCCTCCGCCGCCTCTTTCGGGGGGTCTAGTGGAGATTTTTTCCCCAGATTTCGTTGCTTTTCTCCAACAAGCGTTAGGAAACACACAGAGAGTGCCCACAACCGGTTCCATGGAGGTGGAACACGGGGAAAAGAGGCCAGGAATGCCTCTCATGGTGGGCACATCAGAGATCCTGGCAAAGAAGTCCAGGATAGAAAGAGACCGACCGGATAAGTTGTTAGCCTCGGAGGGTCTTCCCTCTGAGTAGGGAGATCTTGACATAGAGCTCGACGAAGAGTTGGAGGAAGGAGAGCTCACGGAACAGGAAGACCAGGCTAGGGTGGTCCGAGTTTTCCGTAAATATGAATTACCAGCGCTCATTTCAGAGGCACTCAAAGCACTTAATATGCCGACGACTGGACCGGTGGAGGATTCTTCCTTAGAAGACCCATTGTTGCAAGCCTTTCGGAAGACTCAGAGAGCCTTTCCAGTACACAGAGTGGTTAAGGAACTGATTCAGGGAGAGTGGGACATGCCTGAGGCAGGGCTTAAAGGGTCCAGGGTTATGTCCCATCTTTACCCATTAGTGAACCAGGATCGAGAGTTGTTTAAGTCACTGAGAGTAGATGCAACCGTCTTGGCGGTCACCAAGAAAACTACCATCCCGGTAGAGGGTAGCACGGCTCTCAAGGATGCCCAAGATAGAAAACTAGATACCTTATTAAAACAGGTGTTTGACTTGAATGCGCTGTCTATACAAGCATCTATTTGCGGAGCATGGGTGGTGAGAGCCTGTCTTCGCTGCTCGCAAGGAATCCAAGGGGAGCAAGAAGATACCACTGGAGAGATGTCTAGACTGGAGTCCGGAATGGCTTATCTGTCTGATATTCATTATGACCTTATTAGAGGTTTGTCGAACAGTATGGCTTCGGTAATAGCAGCATGGCGGTATCTTTGGCTCCGCAATTGGGCTGCAGATGGTTCTTCCAAAGCAAGGCTGAGTAAGCTTCCTTTCAGGGGAAAGCTCCCATTTGGAGAAGACTTAGATAAGCTGGTAAAGGATCTCGGAGAGTCCAAAGGTGGGAGACTCCCGGAGGACAAACAAAAGCAGGGACGATCGGCTTCAACTTTTAAGATTCTGCAGAGGGAATTTTGTCGTTTTCGTTCCCCGAGGTTCGGTCAAGGTCAAAGAGGACGTTTCCCCAATAGAAATCAGGGGTTTTGAGGTTTCTGAGGAGCGGGCAGAGGATTTTCTGCCTCCTCTTCCAACCTCAGAAAGTCACAATGAAGTCAGGGGGACCCAGGTAGACCTGGTGCCTGTAGGAGGTCGGCTACGGGATTTTTACCCTGCCTGGGTCCAAATTACATCAGATCAATGGGTACTGTAGGTCATTCGAGAAGGTTATGCTTTGGAGCTTCAATGGCTGGTGACTGAATCTTTCATTCAGTCTCCGTGCAGAGCACATCTCAAGTGTGAGGCAGTCAGGCAGACAGTAGAGAGACTTCTGGCCCTCAGAGCCAGCCCGCCCCCAGCAACACTCCTGCCCAATCGGGGCAGTGGGAGACCCGACCGGGCAGCTCTAGCCTGCTGAAAAGCGGCATCCCTGCACCGAGGGAGCCGCTCAGAGCCAGCCCGCCCCCAGCAACACTCCTGCCCAATCGGGGCAGTGGGAGACCCGACCGGGCAGCTCTAGCCAGCTCAAAAGCGGCGTCCCTGCACCGAGGGAGCTGCTCAGAGCCAGCCCGCCCCCAGCAACACTCCTGCCCAATCGGGGCAGTGGGAGACCCGACCGGGCAGCTCTAGCCGGCTCAAAAGCGGTGTCCCTGCACCGAGGGAGCCGCTCAGAGCCAGCCCGCTCAGAGCCAGCCCTTTGGCGTGGCCCTTAGGTGCGGCACAAAGGCGCAAACAGCTCCGCTAAATCAACAGGAACGCCAGAGCAAAACAGCGAAAAGAAAAACAGGAAACCCACGACAGCAGCGATTCACTACAGCACCGAAGACACAGCATCAGCAACCAATGACCTCACCGCTCCGTGCAACCAACACCGAAGCCCAGCCTGGTCCCCAAACACCAGGTACCCTCACCGATTATGCCACCTTTCTTAACCCCCATCTACCTTTTCACCCCCCTCTTGACCCTATACCCCCCCCCCCCCAATGCACTCAACAACCTACCCTGGCCCACTCAAGCCACTCTACCCACACTCACACACAAACCAAAAGAAACCCATGCACAGGCTCAGCACACATCCACTCACACCACCAACCCCCCACCCCATCTCCACATCACCATCTCTCTAATCAACGCATGCTCTATTAGAAATAAATACCACATGCTCCGTGACCTAATCACAACTGAGCACATAGACATCTTATGCATAACAGAAACCTGGCTGACCGACACCGACACAGTACTAATGAACCAACTAGCCCCAGAAGGATACACCCTCCATCACTGCTCCCGGGAACACGCCAAAGGAGGGGGTGTCGCCATCATAGCAAGAACCGACCTTCACTTCAGGATCCATTCCTCGGAAACCACCACTGAAGCTGATCTCCTCACCCTCACCAACAAACACCTCTCAATATGTCTAATCTACCGTGCACCTACCGTAACCACTGACCTACCAAGTTTACTACAACACATATCAGAAAGCACCAGCTCGACTAAGGAACAAATCATCCTAGGAGACTTCAACCTCCCATCACTCCAAGAAGAACATGCAACAACCTTCCACACTGCTATGACTGCAATGGATCTAGTACAGATCATACAGGAACCCACCCACGAAAAAGGCAACACACTAGACCTCATCTTTCTCAACTCCACCACCACCGCCTCAGCGAAGAACCCACGGATCTTGCCAGTACCTTGGTCTGACCACCACCTCATCACAATATCCCACACATACCAACATAAAACCAATAAGGATGATAGACACCACATAAGACGATTTAAACCATTCAACAAAGACTTCCTAGAACAAATTCTACCCAAACTACAACCGAACTCCAATAACATCAATGACCTTATAGACAACTGGAATACTACGATCTCCACAGCGTCTCAAGCTTCAGCAAACATAACCACCACCAGACCACCTTCCACAAGAGCTAGATGGTATACTCCCAGTCAGGGGCGGCCCAAGGGGGGTGCGGGGCCATGTGCGGAGACTCGGTGCGGGGCCTCATTTGCATAAGTGGCCTTATTTGCATAAATATTTGCATAATGCTAACATACACTAACTTTTAGTAAACATGTCTCTTAATGAGTGTATGGATAAAGACAGACTATAATCCAGTGCCAACCGCCAGGCACATTAGGAACTACTACAAACACTGCCCAGGCACATTAGGAACTACTACAAACACTGCCCAGACTACAGTATAATGCAGTGCCAACCGCCAGGCACATTAGGAACTTCTACAAACACTGCCCATTTAGAACCCATAGCAAACCCGCCGTATCCTAACAGCACTACCAGGACTCACAAAGCACCATACCCTACCTATCAAAAAGCAACACTGCAAATATTAAACCAATACATTTCAGAGTACAACAATACATGACCTACTGGGGAAAGAGAACAAGTGGCAATGTCAAATAGGAATTACATAAACAGAATACCTCAGCTCAGTTACACATGCAGAACATAGACCATCACCAAACAAGGAATCACAATTTAGAAACAGGAAGGTAATAATTAAACTGGGAACCCCAAAAGCCAAACTTGGAATGTACAACAACACTGTAGAAATAAAACTATAAATTAATTTCCACTTGTACCAAACAAAGCGCAGACGTTAATGATGCACATTTCCCAGAGCTTTCATATTCCAGTTAATAAATTCAAAATAAAGAGATATCTTTTTACCTTTTGTGCTTTTTTTTTCAGTTGCAAGTGCTCCAGACACTTTCTTCTGGTTTCTTCATGTTTTCTGCTAACTCTCCATCATCTGCTGTCCATTTGTCCTTTCTTCTCTCTTCTAGTTTTTTTTCCATTCTCTCTCTCTACATCTGCTTTAACATACTAATCTTTCTCCTTTTGCTCTTTCCTCATTCCTATTTCATCCACTCAAATTTTACCCCTCCATCCTCAATCCCCACTTACTCTCCCAATACCCGGCTAATTGTAGATTTTTTATCCCTCCCACACAAAATATTTTTCCCCTCTCCATTTTACTCTCCCAGCCCCATCCCATTCTAATCCTCCCCCAACATCAGCTCCCTTCTAGTTCCAGCCTCACCCAGCATCCATTCCCTTCTAGTCCCTGCATCAGACCAGTTCCAGTCCTCGCCCCCCATCAGCCCATTTCCAGTCCTAGCAACCCCCCCCCCAACCCAATACCAGTCCTAGCCCCCCCATCAACCCACTTCCAGTCCGAACCCACCATCAGCCCACTTCCAGTCCTAACCCCATCAACCCATTTCAGTCAGCCCCCGTAGCCCATTGCCAGTCCTAACCCCCCCATCAGCCCACAGCCCATTACCAGTCCTAACCCTATCAGCCCACCTCAAGTCCTAACCCCTCCCCATCAGCCCATTTCCTGTCCTAGCCCCCCCATAGCCATTATCAGTCCTATCCCCCCATAGCCCATTACCAGACAGCCCCCATCAGCAACAGCCCATTACCAGTCTTCAGCCCCCCATAGCCCATTACCAGTCCTAACCCCCCCATCAGTCCACAGCCCATTACCAGTACTAACCCATCAGCCCCCTCCAGTGTTAACCCCCCCCATGAGCCCCTTACCAGTCCTAGCCCCCGCATCTCCCATTACGTCCTAACCCCATCAGCCCACCTCCAGTCTTAATCCCCCCAGCCCATTTCCAGTCCTAGCAACCCCCCCCAACCCATTACCAGTCCTAGCCCCCCATAGCCCACTGCCAGTCCTAATCCCACCAGCCCATTTCCAGTCTTAATCCCCATCACCCAATTTTCAGTTTAAGCCCCCCCATACCCCATTACCAGTCCTAACCTCCCCATCAGCCCACTCCCAGTCCTAATCCCACCAGCCCATTTCCAGTCCTAATCCCCCATCAGCCCATTTCCAGTCCTAGCCCCCATAGCACATTACCAGTCCTAACCCCCCCCATCAACCCACTTTCAGTCTTAATCCCATCAGCCCATATACAGACTTAGCTCCCCCATAGCCCATCACCACTCCTAACCACCCCCCATAGCCCATCACCACTCCTAACCCCCCCATAGCCCATCACCACTCCTAACTCCCCATAGCCCCCCCATAGCCCATCACCACTTCTAACCCCCCCATAGCCCATCACCACTTCTAACCCCCCCATAGCCCATCACTTCTAACCCCCCCATAGCCCATCACCAATTATAACCCCCCCCCATAGCCCATCATAACTTCTAACCCCCCCCCCCATAGCCCATCACCACTTCTAACCCCCACCATAGCCCCCCCCCCCCCAGCCCCCCAGCCCGGGAAAATTTTTTTTTTTTAAGCTGTCTTCTCCGGCTGCCGGGGCCGCCGCGGCAGCATCGAGTGTGCCGCGGGCCCCCCCTGCCCAGCAGAACCTGCCCTCCCCTTTATCACCTCTGTCTCTGATTGTAGCTTCAGTCAAACGCGCCGGCTTTCAGAGCGCGAAAGGACCAGTTTCCCTTTCGCGGCTCTGATAAGCCCGCGGGGGCTGATGGGAACTTCCCATCAGCCCCCGCGGGCTTAACAGAGCAGCGAGGGAGAAACTCTCCTCTCGCGCTCTGAGAGCCGGCGCGTGTGACTGAAGCTACAACGAGAGATAGAGGTGATAAAGGGGAGGGCAGGTTCTGCTGGGCAGGGGGGGCCCCGCGGCACACTCGATGCTGCCGCGGCGGCCCCCGGCAGCGGAAGAAGACAGCTTTTTTTTTTTTTTTTAAATTTAACTTTAGGATCAGAATGTTTTTTGCGCGGGGCCCCCTGAAACGCGGGGCCCTGTGCAAAAAACATTCTCGCTCAATGGACGGGCCGGCCCTGCTCCCAGTCTCTGAAAGCTAAAAACAAAACTCAGGAGAACTGAAAGAAAATGGAGAAAAACCAACAACGAAAATGACAAAATAAAATACCTTTACGAACTCAACGCGTATCACTATGAGACTGACAAAGCAAAGAAAATCTACCACATGAAAATCATCAATACCTCCATAAACAAACCTCGGGAGCTCTTTCAAATAATCAAAAAGCTGACAAAAACTCCACACAGCTCTGACCAATTACCGCAGATCCCACCAGAACTACTGGCCCGTCAATACAAACAGCTACAACAACCACAAAACCCACAGCTAACCGCACACTCAACTACAGAGAACCTCCACCCCAACTTGCACAGTGACTGGACCACCTTCAAAGAAACATCAACAGAAGAAATTTCAACCACTATCTCCTGCCTCCACACCACCACCTCACCGCTGGACCCATGCCCCACTGACTGGATAAAGAAATCAAAAAACGAACTGAGCACACCATTAACCCGTATCGTCAACGAATCCTTCTCCAAAGGACACATGCCAGACGCACTCAAAACCACGATCATCTGACCTTCCTTGAAAAAGCAAAACCTGGATCCTCTTGACCCTACATCCTACAGACCCATAGCAAGTCTACCTTTCACAGCCAAAATAATCGAGAAGATCGTCCAGCAGCAGCTTCAGGAACACCTGGATGTTAACAACATACTGGACCCGCAACAACATGGCTTCCGCCCGCTACATGGAGTCGAGACCCTCATGACCACGCTGATGAACACCCTCCTCACAGGAACTCAAGGAAAACACTCCGGATACACCATGATCTTCCTCGATATATCTGCAGCTTTTGACACCATCTCCCACAACATCCTCATACACCGACTACAGACTATTGGGATCAAGGACACCGTGCTGAAGTGGTTCCAATCCTACCTAACAAACAGACAACAACTCATCCGCACCAGCACCTCAACTTCCCCCCCATTCCAACAACACCAGGGAGTACCCCAAGGATCCACACTATCAGCCATGCTCTTCAATATCTATCTCCAACCACTCTGCACAGTAATACGCACCCACAACGTCAGCTTCCACATCTATGCTGACGATATCATGCTCTACGCCCCCATTACAACCACAAACCCTACAAACACCCACCTATCAGCATGCTTCACTGCAGTCTCTAACTGGTTACAAACAAACAACCTATCCATCAACATAAAGAAAACTGAAGCCCTCATAGTGACAAAGGACCCAGACTTCATACCACCCACACACCTCATCATTGGAACTACAAGCATTCAAATATAACCACATATAAGATACCTGGGCATTATTATTGACCAAGCCCTCACCTTAAAGCAACAGATCACTAAAACCTCTGAAACTATATTTCACAAAGCAAGAACAGTGCAACGTCAAGGACCCCTCCTTGAACATCAAGACTTCCGAACAGTGATGCAAGCCATGACACTCCCACATCTGGACTACTGCAACATAATCTACCATGGCCTTCCAGCCACACACACCAACCCCCTCCGAACTGCATTAAACACCACTGCGAGAATCATTCAGAGGGCGAAGAAAACCGACCATATCACCCCAATTCTGAAAGAACTTCACATTCTCCCCCTCGAAGCACGGACAAAATACAAAGCCATCCTACTCACCCACAAAGCTATCCATCAAACACAAGACACCCAACTTCGCACCCTACTGGCTTGTCCAGCCCACGGCAGATCTACCAGACAAACCTCCAGCATTTTCCTCACCGTCCCTCACAAAAGAACCAAATGCTCGCAACGGACCTGCAATCGAGCCTTTGGACTTTATGCTCCATCCTTATGGAACTCTCTACCGAGCTATCTCAGAAACAATGCCGACCTACTATCTTTCAGAAAACAGCTAAAAACCATCCTTTTCCAGGAATACTTCAACTCGAACCCCACCAAAAAATCCACAAACCTCTGATCTCACCCACAATGAACCTCTAACTTAAAGCTATACTAACTTGTCTATGTCCAACGTCTGTCCTATGTCCAAAGTCTCTCCTATGTCAAAATCATCAATATTGCCTCCCCGGTGATGGCCCTACCCTTGTACTTAATTCCCCTACCCCTATGTAACACCGCTTTGACCCGGTGAAAAGCGGTATATAAATACAGCTAAATAAATAAATAAATAAAATAAAGCCGTAGTGCTGGTTCCTCGGAACCAATGCGGTTCCGGTCGATATTCAATTTACTTCGTAGTTCCAAAGAAAGAAGGAACCTATTGGCCGATTTTGGACCTCAAAAGAGTAAATCGCTCTCTCCGTGTGTCTCATTTTCATATGGAGACCCTAAGGTCGGTCATTGTAGCGGTAAGAAAAGGAGATTTTCTTACGTCCCTAGATCTGTCAGAAGCGTACCTGCATATTCCGATTCGGCAGTAACACCAAAAGCTTCTCAGATTTGCAGTTCCCATGGGACATTTTCAATTCCGAGTGCTACCATTTGGCCTGGCTACGGCGCCACAGACGTTTACCAAGGTGATGGTAGTAGTAGCGGCATCATTGCAAAAGGACAGGGTACTGGTACACCCGTATCTGGATGATTGGCTGATTCAAGCGAAGTCAAGGGCTGAGAGTGTGGCAGCTACAGCTAAAGTGGTCGCCTTTCTACAACGTCTAGGTTGGGTAGTCAATATGTCAAAAAGCGAGTTGATCCCATCGCAGAGTCTAGATTACCTGGGAGCTCATTTTGATACAGAGATCGGCAGGGTTTTTCTGCCGCAGCACTGAGCGCACAGCTTGAGGAAGTTAGTCCGCGAGTTTCTAGGCAGGTCGCAGCCCATGGCATGGCAATATCTACAGTTGCTAAGTACCATGGCGGCGACCCTTGAACTGGTTCCGTGGGCAAGGGCCCATATGAAACCCTTGCAGAGAGCATTGTTCAGAAGGTGGTCCCACCAAGATCGAGCCTCTGTCTCAAACTACCCTGTCCAACAGAGACACGACAGGTGCTTCGGTGGTGGTTGAGTCTGGGGTGTCACAACAGATGCCAGCCTAGTTGGCTGGGGAGCTCACTGCCAAGGAAGGTTCGCACAAGGTCAGTGGAACGGTCTGGAAAAGCGATGGTCAATCAACAGGCTGGAATTGAGAGCAGTAGCACTAGCATTGCAAATTTTTCAGCCCTATCTCCAAGGAAAGGTGATTCGGGTGTTTTCCAACAATGCGATGGCAGTAGCATACATCAATCGTCAAGGGGGCACCAGCAGTGTAGCGCTAGAAGCCAAGGCCGAACAGATGTTTGTATGGGTCGAACAAAACCTGGTGGCTCTGTTGGCAGTGCATGTAGCAGGAGTGCACAATGTAGAGGCCAACTTTCTGAGTCGAGTAAAGGTGCTTCATCCGAAAGTGTACGAGATGGTGGTACGGCGCTGGGGGATGCAAGTAATGGATCTCATGGCGACTTTCCAGTCGGCAAAGACCATTTGATTCTTCAGTAGAAGAAGGAAGAGAATGTCAGAAGGCCTGGATGCTCTCATACAGGAATGGCCGGAAGAGCAGCTCCTGTACGTGTTTCCACCTTGGGTGTTAATAGGCCGGGTGCTTCAACGCATCGAACTTCACAAAGGTTTGGTGATACTGATCGCTCCGGATTGGCCAAGAAGGCCTTGGTATGCGGATCTCATGAGACTCTTGGTAGAACAGCCATGGCATCTCCCAGTCAGGAGAGATCTGTTATCTCAGGTTCCGCTGAACATGCCTCAGGTGGATCGATTCTCGCTTACGGCTTGGCTCTTGAGAGGGCAAGACTGAGAGCCAAAGGATACTCCACAGCAGTGATTGCTATTTTGTTGAAGGCACGTAGGAGATCTACCTCATTGGCGTATATTCGCATTTGGCGTATTTTTGAAGATCAGTGTGTAGGCAGAGAGAAGCGTTACGAGTGTCGATACCGCAAATTCTGGCTTTCTTGCAGGATGGATTTCAGAAAGGTTTAGCAGCCGCCTCCTTAAGGGTGCAGTTGGTAGCGCTGTCCTGTTATAGAGGGAAGATCAAAGGGGAAATGCTGAGGGCTCACCCAGATGTAAAACATTTTTTAAGGGTGGTGTCTCTTTTGAGGCCACCATGTAGACAGGTGGTCCTGACCTGGGATCTCCATTTAGTGCTGGAGGCATTGGTGCACGAACCCTTTGAGCCTTTGTCTAGATCGTCTTTGAGGGATCTTACCCTCAAGGTCATCTTCCTAGTAGCTATTTCTTCAGCAAGGCTTTGTCTTGTAGGAAGCCTTTTCTGTCTTTTCATGATACTAAGGTAGTATTGAGGCCAGTGCCATCCTTTTTACCAAAGGTGGTGTCAGCATGTCATGTGAATCAAGTAGTTTCTTTGCCTGTTTTCTGTGGAGGTAAGGTGGCTACTTCTGCAGGACAAGTACACCGGTTGGATGTTAGTCAGGCTTTAAAGAAATATATCCGACGGACGGCGGACTTCCGCAAGTCTGATAGACTATTTGTCCTGTTTGGCGGGGCGAAGAAGGGAGAAGCAGCGTCTAAGGCTTCCATCGCCAGATGGATTAAAGAGGCAATAGCGTTGGCATATGTGTTGAAGGGCAAAACAGTACCAGAAGGGCTTAAAGCTCATTCGACTAGGGCTCAAGCGACTTCATGGGCTGAGTATAGGTTGATGCCACCGGTAGAGATTTGTAAGGCAGCTACCTGTTCGTCATTGAATTCATTTGTCAAACATTACCGTTTGGATGTTTTGGCACAAAGGGATACCTCCTTTGGATCAGCGGTGCTTCAGGCTGGTCTAGAAGGTCCCTCCCGTTGAGTTGTTCACTGCTCTGTTACATCCCCAGAGTTTCGGGATTAGACTGGAGAAATGATAAGAAAGGTGAAATTAGACTTACCTGCTAATTGTTGTTCCTTGAAGAGCTCCAGTCTAGTCCCGCATCCCTCCCTGTATTTTCTGTGGACTACAGCCTGCAGCAAACGGTGTTTCACAGGTAAGATGCACATAGAACCATATGCGGTGTGGTCCATAAGGGGATATTCTGGATATGGGGTTTGGAAAACGGTCACTATCCTTCCTAAAGGGTGAGGGCAGGCCTAAGCAGTTCTAACTAAGGTTAGTGTACCGTATGGGAAAAAAAAAGAACAGAAGAGATATTTTCTCACTTAAAAGTTATTAGTTAAGTTAGTTACAGTTTGTTAGTAGTGGTTGAATACTTAATTGTTGCTCCGGTGAGTCTGCTTTGTCAATAGGTTACTGGAGTGAGGAGGCGGTGCCTGTGCAGTTATATCAGTGTCATCAAAAAGATGACGTTTTCTCAGTCTCCAAGCTGCTGGAGGAGGAGCACAAGCCAGAGGTTTGGGACTAGACTGGAGTTCCTCAAGGAACAACAATTAGCAGGTAAGTCTCATTTCATCTTCTTGGACGTGCACTGACAACTGCTAAGTGACACAAACATTTGATTTCATTGGAAAAAATACCCAGAAATAGCACTTGTAATGTGAAGACACAAATGCTGATTTTTTGCACCCTTAAAAAAACTCTAAATCAGGGGTTCTCAACTCTGTCCTCGGGACCCACCTAGCCAGTCGGGTTTTCAGGATAACCACAATGAATATGCATGGGAGAGATTTGCATACAATGGAGGCAGTGTATGCAAATCTCTCTCATACATATTCATTGTGGTTATCCTGACAACCCGACTGGCTAGGTGGGTCCCGACGACAGGATTGAGAACCCCTGCTCTAAATAGATAGCAAATATGCAGCTAAATTTACAGTTTATAAACGCCTAAGAATAAAAGCCCTAAATATATTGCATGCATATTTATTAGGGATATCTCACAATTGCAAATGGATTGGTATGCTTAAGGGCTGGATATTGCCTACCCCTGCTAATAACATGCATTAACCCAATTGTGAGTTGATAAATACACTTCTTAGTATAGCAATATGTTTATGTTTGTTTGGGTTTATTAAAACTTTATATACTCCCTTTCTTGTACAGACAAAGTGATTAACAATAATAAAAACAGTTAAAAGGGCAAAGAACATTTGAATTAGACAGAAGAGAGAGAAACAATGGGTCAAGAGATAAGGAAAGGCAAGTATAGCAGAAATGTTTTAGAAACTAACAAATGACGGCTCACCTATGCATTAAATGCCTGTTGAAATAGGAAAGCTTTTAGTTGAGATTTTAAGTTGAGGTAGGAAGGTTCCAAGCAGTTTCAGGGGAAGAGATTTTCGAAGAATGGGGACACAGAAGAAAAAAAGGTTGGACAGCAGGTAAATTTGAGTCTGGCTTTGGAGGGTGGGGGAATATGTAGTCTGTTGTAATGTAGTGACCTTAGTGCACAAGCGGGAGTGTGAAATGTGAATAAAGAATATAGATATGCTATTAAATAAAAAAATAAATAAACCTGTTTAACTAAAAATAAAATAAATTAATAAATATGCTGACAGAGCAGAATAAAGAACTTTATGTGCAAGTGTTAGAAGTTTGAATTGGCTGCCAGGACACAATAGTATACAGGTAGCCAATGATGATGCTGAAGAAGCGGAGTAATATAGTCTGATTTTTTTTGGCATAAGATAAACTATGGATAGCAGTGTTCTGGATAGATTGCAGACTTTATTTTGGAAATAAGGATACCAGCATAGATGGATTACAATAGTTTAAGCGTGAAATTACATACTTGAGGAGAGGTTGACAAGGAAAGATCAAGAAATGGGTGGATTGAATGACACTGTCATAATGCATGAAAACAATGGAATGGATCGAACGCAATGGGATGGATATGAGGTGAAAAAGAGAGATCGGTGTCCAGTAAAAAATAACATTAAAGCTTTTGAATTACAGGGCTTAAAAGGAAGAGAGGAGGCACTGTGGGTTAAACTAGAAAGAGGGAAAGAGAAATCAATTTGCATTGGAGTGATATACAGACCCCCCTCACAGGGAGAAGAAGTAGACAGAGATTTAATAGAAGACATATGTAGCATTGCTAGGAAAGGGGAAGTGCTATTGATAGGTGATTTCAATATGCTGGATGTTGATTGGCACATTCCTGCTGCGGTGTCATCTAGAAGTAAGCAGATTCTGGATTCTCTACAGGGAGAACTATTCGGGCAACTGGTAACAGAACCCACACGTGAAGGGGCCATACTGGACTTGGTGCTTACCAATAGTGAAAGTGTTTCTGATGTTATAGTGGGAGATCATCTCACATCCAGTGATCACCAGATGGTTTGGTTCAGTATTAGGACTAGGGCTGATAACATCCATTCAAAGGCAAGGGTCTTAGACTTTAGGAAATCTAACTTTGCCAAGATGGGCCAATACCTCATGGAGTCGTTAGTGGGATGGGAACAGCTGGGGGATGTAGAAAAATAGTGTGCAAAACTCAAAGGGGATATTTTAAGGGTAACCAATCTTTTTGTTAGAAAGGTAAATAAAGGTAAAAGGCAAAGGAGACCACTATGGTTCTCAAAAGAAGTAGCTGAAAAGGTGAAGAAGAAGAGGGAGGCCTTCATGAAATATAAAAGATCACAGAGAGCAGAAGACAGGCTGCACAGGTAGAAAAGGTGACGGCAAAATCTAGAAGGATGCTTGGGTGCATAGGGAGAGGAATAGCCAGCCAAAAAAGGAGTTGATATGCCTTTCTATAGGTCTTCGGTGCGACCTCATTTGGAGTATTGTGTGCAGTTCTGGAGACCACAGCTTCAAAAGGATATGAACAGGTTGAAATCGGTGCAGAGGGTGACAACTAAAATGGTTAGTGGTCTTCATTATAAAACATATGAAGACAGACGTAAGGATCTTAATATGTATACTTTAGAGGAAAGGTGGGATAGAGGAGATATGATAGAGACGTTTAAATACCTCCATGGCATAAATGCACAGGAGGAGAGTCTCTTTCAATTGAAAGCAAGCTCTGCTATGAGGGGACATAGGATGAGGGTGAAAGCAGATAGACTCAGGAGTACTATGTGGAAATATTTCTTTACAGAAAGAGTGGTAGATGCATGGAATAGTCTCCCAGTAGAGGTGGTAGAGGGAGGACAGTATCTGAAATCAAAAAAGCACGGGACAAACACAGAGGATCTCTAAAGGAAAAGAGGGGTCTATTGTAGTAGTCGATATGGAAGGGCAGACTACAGAGGCCATGTGGTCTTTTTCTGTCGTCATGTTTCTATCACACCAAGATATTTAAGAATGGCAGTGAGCTGAATAGGAGTTTCTTCAATTGTGTGAGCTAGGAATGGTGGAAATGTGCTCTCCCGGTGAGCCATATAGCAGATTGATTGATTGAGTTTTAAGTAATTGGACTGGAGCCAGAAAGAAACGGAGTTTAAAGTATGGTTGATAGAAGATAAATCTGGAACATATGTAAGTAGTGAGTTATAGAAAAATGACACAAAAACTAATAAATAGAAATATTTAGAAATAAGTCAGTGTACCAGCTAAGTTCATCTGTCTATAAATTCACTGACTGCATCCTGATTTTTCAGTATCTGTACTTATTCATTATGGTTTTCACAGTCTTGATTTTTCCATTTTAAAAAATGGGAATTGTGAAGGCCTCAATACATTGGAATAAGGACAGCAAAAACAAAAACTGGAAGAAAAGATGGGACAGTATGAAAGCCACTTGGAATCATTTTCAGTGTTGCAGATAATAATTTTCCTTGAAGTGAATGTTATTCAAAATGGGGGTCATTTTAGAAGCTCTATTCATGATTTCTACATCTGAAAACAGCATTTCAGTCATGTCAATCACAAAAACATACAAAGAGCTATTTTAGAAATCTCCAAATTTATACATTTCTAGCACAATCATGTCCATGTCTCATGGGGGCGTGGTGGAGGGTGTTCAGGATGTTCCTGAAAAGACAAGTGTACACCGGATTTTAGAAATGGACTGCACATCTCTGACTACCGGCAATAAAGTCCATGTCTATACCTGCTCCAGGGCTTGAACAGGCATTAGAAAAGGGCTCGTTCCGGCACCAAAACATGTGTAGGAAGGACAGCAGGAGAAGACACTTTCATATCCTCAGCAGTTTTCACAGTGGTGGTGATATAATAAATATCTCTGAATGCAAAATGGCTGGTCACCACATGTGAGCTTCTCCACATAGGCATGCCCATCCTGAGATACTGTCCAGGCACGCTACCGTCCATTACAGGCAAATGGAAGATTCTAAGATCAGCCAGGATAATGGGCATGCCTGAGCTGTTGATATACAAAAGCCTGACATTTTCATGGTTGTGGACATGTGTCTCTTTCAAGGGAAGAAATGGAGCGATTTTTGAAAGCATGTACATGGGCCTGTTCCAACAGTATTTGCGACATTTTGGTTTGAATGTCCCACATTTCACCTCATGACCTTTCTAAAATGTGTTTTCACATATTTTTGTCTTTCACAGCTTAAATTCTGAATAATTCGTCCTCCACTATCTATTTTAAACAAATATTTCCCAAACACTCATAGCGTTATTCTGAGGCATTCCATTGGGATGTCCATTCCTGCTATTCAGGCCCCCTTCCGACTACAACTA
Source organism: Ichthyophis bannanicus (assembly GCA_033557465.1). Lineage (NCBI taxonomy): Eukaryota > Metazoa > Chordata > Amphibia > Gymnophiona > Ichthyophiidae > Ichthyophis > Ichthyophis bannanicus. Next base: position 1,151,877,185 of record CM066032.1, read on the forward strand.
ACTTCCCTGCTCGTTGTATGGGGAAATTAGACGGGGTCAGGAAAGAGGCAGATTAGGGGTGGCGTTAGGGCGGGCAGTGGGTGGTCATCGGCCCCGGACATACAAGGCCGATTCCAATGTTGGCCCTGTATGTCTGGGGCCGGCGGCTTGAATGGGGAACTTATCCCACCTATGAGGTGGAATAAGTTCCCCGAGTCGGTGGGGGACGGCAGGTCCATGGCTTGAAAGCAGCAGAAGGGGGCAAAGGAGATTCCCCACAGCCCGACCCTGGCCTTGGGGATGTCCATGTCAGAATCGGACTCTCGGGGAATACCAGAGTTCTCAGGTTTGTCACAATTGAGACATACTTCCCCTCCCCCTGTGTACTGTGTGATGTGGAGAAAGGAGGCACAGTGGCATCCAGAAATTCTAAAACATAACTTCTGTTTAACAGAATAGATAACTAGTCTATCAGAAAAATGCAAGAATCAATAGATAAACCAATTTTCTGGCTAGAGACATAAAGAATATTACCATACCTTTCTCTTAACTACACTGTTCAAAGCTGTAACAGCTCTAACAGCAAATTTCCAGGTCACTTATTTCCTTTGTCCTTTTACAACCAGCATGAAAGGAAATATTGACAAAAAAAATTCTGAAGTGATGGCTTAATTTCACAGATAGATGTAATTATGTGGAAAGTGAAAAATAAATAAATAAATGTGACAGCCTCTGGGTGCATTCCATCCTAGCTCTGCTTCACATAATTACACCTGTTGGAGAAATCAAGCCATCACTTGGCTATTTTCTGTCCTTATAATTCACTGCTGTAAGTTAAACAACAAAGTCAATAAACAATTTCAATGAAAATAGGAGTTCATTTCCAATTTTGTGCTTCAGTTGCTGTTGCTGGCACTCCCTCATTAAAGAAATAGCTATCCCCAAAAAGTCACAGCATTTCAGTTCCAAATTTTGTATCTAGGCTTTTCTTCTGAATGCCACATTCTTAACTACCTTTATACTGTGGCTCATCTTGAGTTCAGTTCAGCTCAACTCCAGCAAAATATTATTCATTGCATTATATGAATAAAATTAATCAGCTCCTGTTTTGAAAATGACAAGTAGAATGACCTTACATATCTCAGAGAAGCTGGGTAAAGATCCCTTTTGGAATGCATATAGACCAGTCCTCATTCTTAATTGTGTAAAATATATTAGTTTCATTAAAATGGGGGTCATTTTAAATCACCTAGATGTGATTTGGATATCCAAAACATGCATGCAGATGTCCAGATCACAGAGCTGTTCCCAGAGCTATTCCACAAATGAATTTTTTAGACATTTCCACAGCGGGGATGTTCAAATAGGCAAGGGGAGTGGTGGAGGCAGGTCTAATGCAGTTTCGGACTAAGACGTCCCCAATCGATTTCAGAATCCTCAGAGACATCTGCGCCCACATCCAAATGTAGATCTGCTCCAGGCACAAATAAACAGTGGGAAAGTGCTAATTTTGCCATTAAAATCTCTGAAAGGTTTAGAGAACTTGGTATTTCACTATCCTCTGTACACTTCACAATCACGTTCATAAATGTGTTATTGGGAAACTTTTCTTGAGTGTGAACCACCAATGTATAACTCTTAGTCGTCCCTGGTTTTGCATACTATGCCAGGGATGCCTCTGTAGACTGCCCCACAGACATCCATATTCGACACATCCATGTTTTTGAAATTGCACCCAAACGTGTATGTGCTTGCATTTTTTTCAGAACGTTCTGGCTTGAACGTCACAGATGACACTAGGACGTCTTTTGTAAAATGTACAGACCTCATCCCTGTCTGGATATGCAATGTCAACATCGTAAGTGTGATTTCAGTATGGACTAAGTTCAAAAATCAAAAATGTTTGAATGAATAGAGCAGTGCGCTGAGTACTAGGAAAGCCAGGGTTCAGATCCCACTGACACTTCTTGTGACTTTGTGCAAGTCACTTAACACCTCCATTGCCTCAGACTCAGAACTAGATTTTAGCTCTCTGGAGACAGTGGAATACCTATTGTATGAGCTAAATGTAACTCACCTTGGACTACTGCTGAAAATGTGTGAACTTAATTTAAAAAACAAAAAGTCGCTACATTTCCTAATTTAAACATACTTTAAAGCTTTTAGGCATCAAAGCTGCATAGCATGCTGATTTCATGATACCAATGTATTTATACTGCAGCCACTGCACCTTAACCTATTAACTCCCCAGTCTCCTATGAGTCATCATCCTTAGCCTCCAAGGGCTCTTCCTGAGGCAAAGGTACTCACTTATAAAGGGTTAGTGCAAGGGTATTAGGCATCCTAGGTGAAACTTCAACCTTGCACTCCCTTGCAGCTAGCTTTTAGATCCCTAGCAACTGACCTACCCCCCCCCCCCCCACCCCCAAGGTTATGTTTATTAAACTCAGTTGTAAGCATCTCAACACCAACCCTCCCAGAGATTTCAAAAAGCAACTTAAGAACATAACATAAGAACATAAGATATGCCATACTGGGTCAGACCAAGGTCCATCAAGCCCAGTATTCTGTTTCCAACAGTGGCCAATCTAGGTCATATGTACCTAGCAGTTTCCACAAGAGACACAAGTTCCACAATGCTTGTACTGGGTCAAGCATTGATATCTTCGGTCACTTCTTAATAATGGTTTATGGACCTTTCCTCCAGGAACTTGTCCAAACCTTTTTTAAACCCAGCTACACTAACAGCCTTTACCACATCCTCCGGTAACAAATTCCAGAGTTTGATTACACGTTGAGTGAAAAAATATTTTCTTTTATTAGTCTTAAAAAGTTTACCCTGTAGCTTCATTGCATGTCCCCTAGTCTTTCTATATTCTGATAAGGTAAACAATCGATCTACGTTTACCCGTTCCACACCGTTCATTAATTTATAGACTTCTATCATATCTCCCCTCAGCCGTCTCTTTTCCAGGTTAAAGAGCCCTGACCTTTTTAGCCTTTCCTCATAGGAGTATCCTTCCATCCCCTTTACCATTTTGGTGGCTCTTCTCTGTACCCTTTCCAAAATCGCTATATCCTTTTTAAGATATGGCGACCAGAATTGCACACAATATTCAAGGTGCGGTCTCACCATGGAACGATATAGAGGCATTATAATATCTTTTGTTTTATTTTCCATTCCTTTCCTTATCATACCTAGCATTCTATTTGCTCTCTTGGCGGCCGCTGCACACTGGGCCGAGGGTTTTAACATGGTATTCACAATGACGCCTAAATCTTTTTCCTGGGTGGTGGTGCATAACCTTGCACTTGTCCACATTAAATTTCATCTGCCATTTTGATGCCCAGTCTTCCAATTTATCAAGATCCTCTTGCAATTTTTCACAATCCTCTTGGGTTTTAACAACTTTAAATAGTTTTGTGTCATCTGCAAATTTGATAACCTCACTCGTTATTCCACTTTCCAGGTCATTTATGAATATGTCAAAAAGCAGCGGACCCAGCACAGATCCCTGGGGTACACCACTATTCACCTTTCTCCATTGGGAAAATTGGCCATTTAGCCTTACCCTCTGCTTTCTATCTTTTAACCAGTTCCTGATCCACAATAGTACACTGCCTCCTATCCCATGACTCTTTAGTTTTGCCAAAAGTCTCTGATGAGGGACCTTGTCAAAGACTTTCTGAAAGTCCAGATACGCAATATCAACCGACTCACCTTTCTCGACCTGTTTATTCACTCCTTCAAAAAAACATAACAGATTAGTAAGACAAGATCTTCCTTGTCTAAAGCCATGTTGGCTGTCTCCCATTAGGTCATGACTATCTACATGCTGAGTAATTTTATTCTTTATGATGGTTTCTACCATTTTTCCCGGTACTGACGTCAGGCTCACCGGTCTGTAGTTTCCCGGATCACCCCTGGAACCCTTTTTAAAAATTGGTGTTACATTGGCGATCCTCCAATCTTCAGGTATTAGAGATGATTTTAATGATAGTTCAAAGATTACTGATAGCAGTTCTGCAATCTCATATTTCAGTTCTTTCAACACCCTTGGATGTATACCATCCGGCCCAGGTGATTTGCTACTCTTCAGTTTATCTAATAGTTGTAAGACATCTTCCCGATGTATCGATATTTCCTTTAATTCTTCCGCACCTTTAAATACCACTTCAGTCATGGGTAACATCCCTACATCTTCCTCAGTAAAGACCGAAGCAAAGAATTCATTCAGTCTCTCCGCTATCGCCTTGTCGCCTCTTAGTGCTCCTTTAACCCCTTTATCATCTAATGGACCAACTGACTCTCTCACAGGTTTTTTGCTACGAATGTACTTGAAAAGGTCTTTATTTCGCGTTAATGCTTCCGCAGCAAGCTTCTTCTCAAATTCTCTCTTTGCCTGCCTTATCAATGCCTTGCATTTGACTTGCCAGTGCTTGTGCTGTTTCCAGGTTTCGTCGTTTGGCTCTTTTTTCCATTTCCTGAAAGATGCTTTTTTGGCAACAACAGCCTCTCTGACCTCACCTTTAAACCATGCTGGCAGTTTTTTGGACTTCCTTCCACTTTTCTTAAAGCGTGGAATACAGCTGGTCTGGGCTTCCAAGATAGTATTTTTCAACAACACCCAAGCTTGATGTACGTCTTTAACCTTCGCAACTGCTCCTTTTAGTTTTTTCTTAACTGTTTTCCTCATTTTATCATAGTCTCCCTTTCGAAAGTTAAAAGGTAGTACTGTGGGGGGAGAGTCGGGGAGACAGCGTGCTGTACGGAGGCGGCAGGCTCCTGCTCCAGCGGCCCTGACGTCATCGGGGGCCTTCCCTTGAAAGGTGGAACAGCGTGAGAGCATTGCCGGGAGAGTCGGGGAGACAGCGTGCTGTACGGAGGCGGCAGGCTCCTGCTCCAGCGGCCCTGACGTCATCGGGGGCCTTCCCTTGAAAGGTGGAACAGCGTGAGAGCATTGCCGGGAGAGTCGGGGAGACAGCGTGCTGTACGGAGGCGGCAGGCTCCTGCTCCAGCAGCCTTGACGTCATCGTGGGCCTTCCCTTGAAAGGTGGAACAGCGTGAGAGCATTGCCGGGAGAGTCGGGGAGACAGCGTGCTGTACGGAGGCGGCAGGCTCCTGCTCCAGCGGCCCTGACGTCATCGGGGGCCTTCCCTTGAAAGGTGGAACAGCGTGAGAGCATTGCCGGGAGAGTCGGGGAAACAGCGTGCTGTACGGAGGTGGCAGGCTCCTGCTCCAGCGGCCCTGACGTCATCGGGGGCCTTCCCTTGAAAGGTGGAACAGCGTGAGAGCATTGCCGGGAGAGTCGGGGAGACAGCGTGCTGTACGGAGGCGGCAGGCTCCTGCTCCAGCGGCCCTGACGTCATCAGGGGCCTTCCCTTGAAAGGTGGAACAGCGTGAGAGCATTGCCGGGAGAGTCGGGGAGACAGCGTGCTGTACGGAGGCGGCAGGCTCCTGCTCCAGCGGCCCTGACGTCATCGGGGGCCTTCCCTTGAAAGGTGGAACAGCGTGAGAGCATTGCCGGGAGAGTCGGGGAGACAGCGTGCTGTACGGAGGCGGCAGGCTCCTGCTCCAGCGGCCCTGACGTCATCGGGGGCCTTCCCTTAAAACGCTCCACATAGTAGGCGCAGCCGGAGGCGCGGGCTGGGGGCAGCGATCAAAGGGGCACGATACAAGGGGCGAATCAGGCCCCTTGGGAGCCCCTTGGAGCAACGCCGGAGCAGTAGACTGTGATCTAGGCTGCCGTAGAGACTGTGATGGGGAAAAGAAAGAAAAAGGTGGTTCCGGAGGCAAAAGTGGAACCGGTGGTAGGCCCCATGGATAAGCACCTTCAAGTAAAGGTAGGGGCGGATGTGTCTCTGGACCCAGACTTTCTTTCTCTTCACTCACCTGGGGTGTCTCTGAGTTCTCCGGAGAGATCTCCACCTTCCCCTCCAGTATATATTTCTCCACCTTCTCCAGTGACTGTGGGGGACTCTGTTAAGCAAAGTACTCCGGTGGGTTTCCGGGGGAAGTTAACACCTGTTGCCTGGGTTTCAGCTCCAGGTGTCAGCAAGGAAATACCTGAAGATCAGGTTACCCTTGTTGACATCTGGAAGAGTGTCACCCGTATAGAAAGTATGTTTGCCCCCACTCTTGCACAGCTGTGTAACTTCTCTTCGGAGGTTAGTGACCAGCTGTTTGAGATGGAGAAGTGTTTGGGGAATGTATCTTCACAGGTTTCTAAGTGTGAGAATCATTGTGCTACTCTCAAGTCCACAAGTGTGTCAAATATTAAGGAGAGTTTGTTGGTACATCATAGGATGGAAATGTATGATAATTTATTTCGAGCTAAAAATATTAGGTTATTAAATTTTCCTATATGTCACTTGTTATCAGCGGAAATTCTCTTTCGGAAGTATCTTAAGGAATCTTTGGGTCTGGCTTCTGCTGACTCTATTTTAGTTTCTAAATTATATTATTTGACTGGGAGGAAGGTATCTTTTGGCGCTCCCGGTGAGATGGATACTCTCCAGGGTGGTGCTAATTTAGACCTTACCAAGTTTCTTGAAGATTCCCAGGATACTATAGTAACTCGGGCTACTTTGGTAGTCACTTTTGTATCTGAATGTGATAAATCTACTGTCTTTAAGTTGTATTTTAAAAAGTCATCTGTTCTGTTCTGTGGTGCCAGGGTTCAGATGTTTCCCGATGTCTGTAAGGCCACACAACTTAGGAGACAGGCTTTTTTAGCCTTGAAGTCTAGGGTGTTGGCCCTTTCAGCGAGTTTTTTCTTACGTTATCCTTGCAAATGTGTAATTACGTTGCAGGGATCTAAATATATTTTTGTTGATCCTTCTCAGTTGCAGGTATTCTTGGATAATAAAAAGTAAAGTAGTGCATATATACGTTTGGAGAGGTGGGGACAAATGAGTTAGAGCTGTCTTAGTAGTGGAATTTAGTTCCTAATCTTTTCTTTTTATGTTTTCCTTGAATATTCTCCCCTTTATAGTGGGCTAGGTATATGAGGACTGATGCTTTAGGTTAATATTTTTTTACTGTTTTCTTATATAAGGATGGCTTCCTTGTTTGTAATGGCATTGGTATCTTGATTTCCTGTACTTTATTTTGTAAGTATGTTAAAATTTCAATTTAAAAAAAAAAAAAAAAAAGGTAGTACTGTGGATTTCCTTACTATCCCTCCTCCACTAATTAAATCAAAGGCGATCATGCTATGATCACTATTGCCAAGTGACCCCAACACCCTTATCTCTTGCACTAGATCTGGTGTTCCACTAAGGACTAGGTCTAATATGGCTTCCCCTCTGGTCGGTTCATGAACCAGCTGCTCCAAGAAGCAGACATTTATTTCATCTGGGAACTTTATCTCCTTAGCATGTCCTGACATGACACTGACCCAGTCGATACCGGGGTAATTGAAATCACCCATTATTATTACTGCGCTGTAACGTTTGTTAGCTTCCTTGATTTCTTTGAGCATTTCATCATCCATTTGGTCATTCTGGCCAGGTGCTCGATAGTACACCCCCACTGCCATCGCCTTCCCCCTTTTATATGGAATTTCAATCCATATAGATTCTACAGCAGATTTTGTTTCCTGCAAAACTTTAATCCTTTCTGAGTCAATGCCCTCTCTAACATAGAGCGCAACCCCTCCACCAATTTGATCAGCTCTATCATTACGATATAGTTTGTACCCAGGTATCACAGTGTCCCACTGGTTGTCCTCCTTCCACCATGTCTCTGATATTCCAATCATATTTAACCTTTCATTTAGTGCTATATATTCTAACTCTCCCATCTTATTCTTTAGACTTCTAGCATTTGCATACAAGCATTTTAGAGAATGTATTTTATTCATGTTACAAGGGTAAATGGACACTTTGCATATTGCCCATTCTTCCTGCAGGTAAAAGTATGCACCGATGACTCTTGGAGTTTGTGTAGCTTCCAGGATCCATTGCTCTGCTTTGACTGTAGCTGCTCTTTGCTGTCACACATAGAAGCTGACCACCTAGTTTGCCTAGTGGTTGGGCCACCCCTGCACTCACACAAAATTATGCAAGATGTAGCACACCTATTTGTAATGCTTTGACTGGGCTAAAGGACAGGAAGCTACTACCATGAGCCATACAGCAAAAGCAGGCTTTCAGATATCACACTTGAAGAAGGAGCCCATGTAGTCGCTAAAGCTCATGAACAACATCTTAGTTTGTTAATCCTTTAAGAGGTATAAATACTAATAAAATGGCATTTTACAAGGGATGTATAGAAGAATCTCGGGCGCCCAGATCAGAATGTCCAAAAATTAGGGAAGTGGTGAGAATGTCTTTTGAAATTGCTCCTTTTCCACCCAGAAAATGAAAGTCTCAGTAACCGGTTCTGGACCCAGGCTCCATGCAGTTATCAAGGTCGGGTATGTGCATGAGTGTAGGCCGTTTTACAAATGTGGATATCCGCAAAGTGTATGCCCACAGAACCGGGTACTTGGATGCTCCAGCTTGGGTAGGTTAGACAGATAGCATCTATGTTAAGAGACTGTCACTTACTTCCCTGCCATTTCTGATACTCAGATGTGTGACAGCAGGCCAAATGTTTGGAGAATGTATTTACGGGCAGATTTCCTTGGCCAGGAAATAGTAACTGCTGCAATAAAAGTGCATATTGTTCTTCCCCCTGGAAGTATTGCAGCCATGACACAAGCACTTTTTGGCACCTTATTCATGGTCAGGAGCAGCTATAGGCATGGATGCCTCAACAAGCAGGACCTGACATGCTTGTGCTATTCTGAAATTGCATCATGAAATACAAATCCCTTGCTCTGCATAGAGCATGCCCCCACTACACCCCCATGCTATATGAATGTTCTTGCGCTTGGGGATGTCTATATATCCAGCTTTCTAAAATGGTTCCAGGGATGTCTCCATGATTTGAATGTTTAAGTGCCCATTTTCAAATATCCAACTCATTTTATTTTATTTTATTTATTTATTTAGCAATTCTTTTATACCGCGCTATTAAAATCAGTGCGGTGTACATAGAACAAGAACATACTACAATGCATACAAGTAACATTGAGTTTTACATTGAACAGGGAACTTCAACAATAGGACAACCGGGGGAACTATGTACAGATTAACTTAATGGCATATCTTGTTTAATGGTATTAACTTAATGGTATATACAGTAATATAAAAATGAACAGAGGTTCTAAAATGACCCCCATAATATTCCACCAACAATCCAAAGAGAAATGTCAATACTATAATGAATACCCTAGAATGATATAAGTAGCACCATATACTGCTAAAATACACTGATTCTACAAGTACCCAAAATATAAAAATAGAGGGGATCTAAGATAGCGCTGTAAGGGCACACGCTGGAGGTCACTTCAGTTTGTTTGGTGTATTTGCATTGTTGGCAGTATCCTTTATGCATAGTAATGGGCAAGAGGAATGGAAAGGGGACGCTTACCCTCCCGGAGAGCTCCTCTTCTGATCCTCTGTGCCAGACAATGCTGGATACCTTCAGCGTGCCTCCAGTCTCATCGGCATTGAACTCTCCGGGTCTACCTAGGGGAAGTCTCCTGAGCAGCAGTGAAGGGGCCTCATTAAGCCCCATTGTGTGGATGCCACCTCCTAACCCCAGAAGTGCTTCTGCTGCTGGCGTTCTTGGGCCTTCATGGACCAAAGTGGCTTGTGCAGTGCCCTTGCTGGGAGGATCTTGGTGGCTGTTTCATACCCTTTGCTGGTAGGAACAATGGATGGTGAGCCAGCCCTCCTTTGGAGAACTGTGGAAATCATCGCAAAGTTGGGTGAGATGCCTTCGGGGAGTATGTTGTGTGAAGTGCAGAGACCAAAGACTGTGACTATGGAGTCACTGTGGGAAGTGATACAAGGTTTCAACTCCTCCCTTCAGTCATTATCCAGTCGTTTGGTGGGAGATTTGGCTATTGTGTCCCAAGTAGTGGTGGACCACTCTAAAGCTCTGGATTCTTTATCTGGGAAAATGGATGTTCTCAAGTCAAGAGTGAGTGTGGTACAGGTTATAGGAGATGCTTTAGTGAAAGACAGTAATGTTGTGTGTCATCGTATGGAGTATCTTGAAAATGAAGTTCGTCAGAATAATCTGTGTTTGCTGAACTTTCCCACATCTCCCCTTAAACCACCTATTGACATGGTTAAGAAATATCTGACTGAGATTTTCGGAATGGACCCTGGAAACTTCCCCCCATTAGTGAGGGCTCAGTACCTTCCCCCAGGTGGTGGTTCTTTACCTGTGCGGCAGGGAGTCTCCTTTGGTGATAATCTGATGGAGTTTCTTGCGTTCTCCTTGGAGATTGTAACCCAGCAGTCCACCGTTGTAGTAACATTTGCCTTAGAGTTTGACTGCAATGTGGTATTTAAACTGTATTTTCATTCTATGAACAAATTTTTCTTTGGCTCGCCAATATTTTTCCTGATTTTTCAAAAAGCACACAGAAGCGGTGACAGGGTTTCCTGGTCCTACGCTCCAGAGTTTTGACTTTGGGTTAAATTTTGTGCTCCGATTTCCTTGTTCTTGTGTTATTGTTTATGAGGGTAAATATTTTGCCTTTTTTAAGCCTAAATCCTTGTTGATTTTCTTTGTGCGAGGGAAGGGAGTTGTACTTTGACACGTCTCACTAGCACTGCCGTGATGGCCCTTTGGTTTATTTTCTTTGACTATGTATTATGAGATTTTCCTATTTCTTGGATCCCTTATTTCCTTGTATTGGTGAGCTAATTTTTTGTTACAATTTGGTGTTATATATATTTCCTTTGGCGTGATATTCCACATATTAATTGTTTTCTTGGTTCTTTTCACTTATTCTGGTGAAGTGTATCTATAAAATGTTAATAAAGAAAAAAATAAGGGTAAGGGGAGGGGTATTAGAAAGTAACACAATTCATAAATTTATTTATTAATATTTTCTATACTGCCATATGAGCATAAAATGCCTTCATGGTGGTTTATAACCCCATACACACTGATGTGAGAGTAAAAAAAAACAAATACAGATCAGAACATAATTGCTAAAAAAACAAATTGGCTACATCGTCAAATCATAAACAATATAAATGGGTGAGGATGAACAGGACAACAATAATGCCATTTGAGCATATTTAAGGGAATATAGGACAGTTAGAGGGAGTATTCTAGATAATCAGTATAAAAGTGCTGGAAATGCCAAGTTGAATTTCAGAGAATTCCAAAGGAAAGGGGCACGAAAAAAGTCTTCCAAGTTAAATAACCGAATCTTGGCTCACTGACTCATACACTGTACTCATGAACTAAATCACACCTCTGAACTACAGCCTACACCACTGCTCAAGAACCCACAGAAAGGGTGGAGGAGTCCTCATCATAGCCAAATCAGATCTCCACCTCTGCAAATCTACAGAAAGCACAGAAGGTCTTGACTGTCTCTCCGTCTCCAACAAGCACTTAACAATCTCTCTAGGCTACAGAGCCCTCTCCACCCCCACCTTCAACTTTTCAATCCTACTCCAAAATGTCACAGAGAACTCTAACACAAACAAGGACATCATCATATTAGGAGACTTTAACCTCAACTCTGCTCAACCAAAACAAATAATTGCCTTCACCGATGCCATGACCTTGATGGACTTCTCCCAATTCATAACATCACCCACACACAAAAAAGGAAACACAATGGACCTCATATTCATCAACAACAAGCCTTGCAACATCATAGAAACATAGAAATATAGAAACATGACAACAGAAAAAGACCACTTGGCCTATCTAGTCTGTCTTTCCATATCAACCACTACAACATTCCCCTTTTTTTCCTTTAGAGATCCTCTGTGTTTTTCCCATACTTCTTTGAATTCAGATACTGTCCTCATCTCTACCACCTCCATTGGGATACTATTCCATGGATCCATCACTCTTTCTGTAAAGAAATATTTCCGCATACCACTCCTGAATCTTTCACCCTCATCCCATGTCCTCTCATAGCAGAGCTTGCTTTCGATCGAAAGAGGCTCTCCTCCTGTGCATTTATGCCATGGAAGTATGTAAACGTCTCAGTCATATCACCTCTATCCTGCCTTTCCTCTAAGGTGTACATATTAAGATCCTTAAGTCTGTCCTCATATGCTTTATGATGAAGACCACTAACCATTTTAGTAGCCACCCTCTGTACTGACTCCATCCTGTTTATATCCTTTTGAAGGTGTGGTCTCCAGAATTGCACACAATACTCCAAATGAGGTTGCACCAAAGACTTATACAGAGGCACTATCACCTCCTTTTTTCTGCTAGCCATTCCTCTCCCTATGCACCCAAGCATCCTTCTAGCTTTTGCTATTGTCTTTTCTACCTGTTTAGCTACTTTAAGATCATCAGACACAATCACGCCTAGCTCCCACTGTTTTTTAGTGGATAAAAGTACTTCACCCCCTATACTAAATCTCTCCCTTGGATTGCTGCAACCCAAATATATGACCTTGCATTTTTTAATACTAAAACTCAGCTGCCAAATTCTAGACCATTCTTCAAGCTTAGCGAGATCCCTCCTCATGTTATCTACACCTTCCTGGGTGTCTAATCTATTGCAACTTTTGGTATCATCCGTAAAGAAGCAAACCTTGCCCAACAGCCCTTCCGCTATATAACTAACAAAGATGTTAAAAAGAATCGGACCAAGGACAGATCCCTGGGGCACACCACTGGTAACCTCCTTCTCCTCAGAGTGAGTTCCATTTAACTGCACCCTTTGTCGCCTCCCACTCAATCAATTTCGATCCCAAGCAGTAACTTTAGGGTCCATCCCTAGGGTGCTCAGTTTGTTTATAAGTCACCTGTGAGGAACGGTGTCAAAGGCTTTACTGAAATCTAAATACACCACACCTAGGGCTCTCCCTCGGTCCAACTCCCTAGAACCCAATCAAAGAAATCAATCAAATTTGTCTGACAAGACCTGCCTCTGGTGAATCCATGCTGCCTAAGATCCTGTAATCTGCTGGACTCCAGAAACCTCACTATTTTCTCTTTCAGCAGCATTTCCAATAATTTACTCACCACCGAGGTTTAACTAATTGGCCTTTAGTTTTCCACCACATCCTTACTTCTGTTTTTGTGTAAAGGGACCACATGAATCTCTCTCCAGCCCTTTGACACCACTCCCAACTCCAACGAGGCATTGAATAGGTCAGTCAGTGAACCTGCTAGAACGTCTCCAAGTTCCCTCAATATTCTAGGGTGTATCCCATCCGGTCCCATTACTTTGTTTACGAACACAGTCTTCAGAAAAATTGTTCAAGATACCCCTCGCTTCTGTTCCTGTTTGAGGGTGTTTTCTGAGGTCCTGTTCCTGGTTGTTCATCTGTGAACACAGAACAGAAATATTTGTTAAGCAATTCTGCTTTATCCTCATCAGCTTTTACATATTCTTCCCCTTCATCCTTGAGTCTGACAATACCACTTTTGCCCTTCCTCGTCTCACTAACATATCTGAAAAATGTCTTATCCCCCCATTTTATTGCATTGGCTATTTCTTCCTCTTTTTGAATTTTTGCTTTCCTGACTACTTTGGTAGCTTCTCTAAGTTTTTTCAAATATAGATGCCTATCTTCCTCTCTCTGTGATCTCTTGTATTTCATGAGGACCTCCCTCTTTTTCTTCACCTTTTCAGGTACTTCTTTTGAAAACCATAGTGGTCTCCTTTTCCTTTTACCTTTATTTACCTTTATTTACCATTTTAACCATAACCTATAATCATCCAGTCCCTTGGTCTGACGCCAAATTATTCACCTTTCATCTCCTACTACCAACTTCACAGTATATACTACCAACAACCCCAACCTACTAGATGATTCAAGAAATTCAATAAAGATGCCTTCCTTGACAACCTCTCACCACTATTAAACACCACCCTAAATAACCTCGACTTGGTACAGCACAATCTCTCAAGCAGCCCAGCATCTGGACTGCATCACCCAAGGACAACCAAACACCTCAAAACACCTTGGTACACACCAAACCTCAGAGAACTCAAAAGGAAACTCCGCAGACTAGAGCACAAATGGTAAAGAACGAACCTACCTACCGAATGAAACACCTACATGGCTAGCATGTCAGAATACCATACCTAAAGTGACCAATGCAAATGAATCTAATTAAAAGCTCAATCGCCTTAGAGAACTATTCAGTTTAGTCAAGAACCTTACAGCGATCCCACCCAGTGACCCCCACATCACACTCATCACATCACAACAACTAGCTAACTACTACTCAACCAGACACAAACAGTCTAACAAGAAACAGCAGTGGTATTTGAACACTGATCCTAGCCCACTACACTAACCATTAGACTATTAGATGTCCCCAGTTTTAAATACTATTCCGTGGATGTAGATGTAGATGATCCTATAAATGTCCATATCAGGCACGGCCACATTTGTGAAATCGTGCCTGAACTTGGATGTGTCTGCTTTTTGCAGACATTCTGATTTGGTTGTCCCAGATTGCACTTGGACATCATTTGTAAAATGTGCCTTAATATATTTGGTTCAGAGGGCTTGAGAAGGCAAAATAAAGGTTTGTCTGAGGCTAGGATAATCACCCTTCATAGAGCAGAGGGCTTAATGGTGATTTCTCCTCATGAGCACTCTGAAAATCTTTAAACCATAATGAATATTGTTCTGATGGGTATATACTGTGAAGTTTAAAGATGTTCTTAATTTTATTTTATCCGAATCTTGTACCCAATATACGCAAGCTTCTATGATTGATATTTATTATAGATATGTTAAAAAACAGGTCTCTTTATGACGTCCAAGGACCAGAAGTGAACAACACTTTTACACTTAACAAGGAGCAAGTTATGTGGGAGGGAAGGGAAGGGGTTGCAGCCTTTTGTTCTTTACTTCATTGCTCAAAGGCATCCTTTATTCTTGGTGAGATGTAAGTTGCCTATTTAATCTTGGCTCAAACAGACCTGAACTTTCAGACTATAGATTTATCTCGCAGAGAATGATTAGAATAAAATGGCCTGCAAGGAAAAAATCTTTGAATCAAGCAAGCATAACAAACATTTATCCTTGTAATGAGTGCTCATTATCATTAAGCTAAAGGTACATTTGTAACAGGGATAGATGAGCTTCTGTGACTTGACTTGAATTCAGTTCAGATCTGTGATTACTGGAGCAACAAAGCAGTCAGCTCAAACCTGGTTCAGATCTATCTCCGGGGTAAACATACAGGGCCCGATATCGGCACATAGCCCTGCCCGCCGACCCTTAAACCTGGATATTCAATGCCGGGGTCATATGCGGCCCTGGCATTGAATATCTGGGTACTGCCACACAAACCAGAAACCACCAAAGCTAACCGGACAAGGTTTTCCTTGGGTATCTTTTCGGTGCAGAGCACTAACCGGGCAACATGCAATATTGCTTCTGCCGGTTATCTCGTGCCCCCGTCTCCGTTCTGCCCTGGAACGCCCCTGACACAGCCTGATGCTAGCCGGAAAGCATCAGGACACATAGATGGGGATATTCAAGGGCACTACCCATGTATGTGCCATTGAATATCCCCATCTAAGGCATTTACACGGTTTACTAGGCTGTAAACGGTGTAAATGCCCTTCGAATATCGGGCTCATAGATTGTATATTTGGACTTACTCAAATTCATATGTGTTTGCATCATTGAACCATTGCAAATATTCACATACAAACCAAGTTGTCCCTAAAATGAAACTTCTAGAGGGTTGGTCATGAAATAACGGAAATGAAAGAGACCAGTAGCATGTTCTTGACTGACAGATATGAAGACCCATTTTAGTAGGAATTTGAATGTGCAAGTCAGAACATTCATGATTCACCTGGTATTTTACAAAAGGATCTGCCAAAAATGGAGCCTTTTATAAAATATGTATGAGGACATGTAGAAGTGCACATGTATTTGCCAGCACATTCAGCTGAATCTCCAATTTTACAAAACTGCTTGTACAGAAAAAGTGCATCACTGAGGGACAGCATGTACAGAAGGAGCCATTGGAGGATAGGACTGAAGTAACACTTTTTTTCTGAATTTTTGAGGTGGTCGCAGACACCACAGGAGCTTACCACAATGACTCCCTGCATTACAGGTTGTGACTACAGTTCCAAAGGTTTCTGGCATTTATACATGTCTCATAGCAGGTATAAAATCCAGCACATAAATCTTTTAATCTAGTATATGTGTTTTGGGGAAATACACGCATACCTTTTTGGCCCACACAAAACACACTTCCTTATATCTCCCAACCATCTACCTGTGTACATAACAGCTTTCTGAAATCACCCTTTACATGTGAATGCAATTTACACATGTGAATGCCACCATATGTTCATGTATGTTACATGCTCCTAAAATGACATTGAAGTATATGCTTTCAGGACAAAAATCCACCTCATGCATATGATGAAATGAACATTACTCCTCCAAAGCTTATGGTTCAACAATCCTGCTAATTAAAAAGTACCACCAGTATCTGTGCTGTTCTGATATGAAAACATTTATTTATGTTTCCCTCCTCAAAAACAGTGAAAAGTAAATTATATAATTCTACATCCTTAGAGGAATCATGAATTACAATCAACATTAACTAGTCCATTTCATCATCTAGTTTATAATTAAATGATTAAGCTGCCATTTACATTTTGATAAACATCCCAGACTAATTTAGGGTACCAGGCTCCTAATGGGAGTGACTTTTTGGCATATCATTGTCTTCATATTAGCAGCTTGGCTAGTGGAAAGCCAAACAAAAATGGTCCAGGTGGTTAAGCAGAAAAAGTGCACAGCAGGTTTTATGGGAAGGGAGAAAAACATTGATTGATTACCCGAGGCCTATGCAAACAGCTTCTGCTTCTTCTCAATTACAGATTTGGTCTCCAAAACTGAAAATAGAGTGACATAGTTCCATTGTTTAATAAATCTGTAGACTTTAACTTACAAAATGCTTTCTGCTATAGTCTAACTCTCAAGTGGGTATCCCAACTACAACTTGAAAATGCAAGTAGGATTCAGATTAATTATTCACTTTCCCTAACTCTTGCTCAAGCCAAGTTATTATTCAGGTATATTAGGTGGTTCCCTGCCCAAAGCGTATGCCATGTAAGCTAGTACTTGAGGCAATGGAGAGTTCAATAACTTAACCAAGGTTACAAGGAACATCAGTGAAATAAGTGCTGATTGGACTCTGGTTTCCCTGGTTCTTAGTTTTCAGTTCTAATCACTAGGAAAGCAGAAGAGGTAATTTCATGAATTGTACTGTAGTCATATGTAGAGGACAAATTTCAGTGGGCTCTAGCCAGTTAACCAAAACATCAGCTAGCTACATCCTATGGTGTGAAAATCTCACCCTACAAACCAGTTGAATCTGGTCATTGAGTAAAACTCGGTGCTTATATTAACTGCCCTAGAAATAGCCCTGAAGGTGTTTCTGGCATTCAGGATATAGCTGGTCATGGTCAAGAATTAGCAGGGACAATTTCATAGATGTGTGCACATGCACAACATGTTGGGCCCATTTGGCTTTTCTTCCCAATTTTTAGGTTTTGTTTGGTTTATTTCACATATTTGTTTTAATAATTATTTTGATATACATTAGAACATATTAATGCAGGCACACCAATTGTACGTTGATGAGTTTATAGGTTATCATGCAGTAAATTGATTTTGCACACAGTACAATTTTTAAGGCACTCAAATTAACTAAATGCACGCTAATGAATACACATCACTACAACCTAGTAATCTATATTATAACAGCTCCTAGGTTTTTAGTTTGAAGGTCAGTACTACCTTGATCGATGCATGTCTATGGGCTGTTCAGTTTTGTGCTCATATTGTCCTTCAAGACTCAGTTCTTTCATCAAGTAGTAGTTGAAACTGTGGAAAGCATAAACATCATGCATTACCTCATTGATTCCTTCTTAATGAACTTTGTTGCATTATTTCAAGCCATTCAAGATCACTTTGATATCCCCCTAGTACACAATAAGACCATGGATCCTCTGACATGAATCACTTTCCTGGACGTAGAAGTAGATTCTGAGGCGTGGATGTCCAATTACCCCAGGACAAGCTAATAATCTGAATGTTAGAAAAGTGATCTCAGCCAACAGGCAGTGTTGCTGTTGTTGTTAGATGCCATCAACTCAATGTTCACTCAAGGCGACTCTGTGGATAGTTGTCCTAAATTGTGTTCAGTCTTCAGTCAGGTCATAGTTGTTGAAAGAGTGGCATCCAAAGTCGTCATTGTATCAATCCATTGCATTGTTGGTCGTCTTTTGTGCAGACCTTCAACCTTGCCAAGCATGATGTCTTTCTTTAATGATCTTCCTCTTTGCATGATGCCTCCAAAGCATGGAAGTCAAAGTCTTGTCATTTGAGTTTCTAAGGAAAGTTTAGGTTTGATTCCCCCTAATACCGATTGATTTATTCTTTGGGTAGTCCACAGTATATCCATTGAACCCAATATTCAAAGACATGTATACGGTTTACAGGCATGTAAACCATGTAAATGCTGCTTAGAGGGATATTCAGAGGCACTAACCAGGTTAGTGCCATTGAATATCCCCGAGTAACGCCGCTACACTCCCCGATGCTGTATAACATCGGCGCGTGTCATGGGCATTCCAGGTCAGAAGCAGCAGGGATGGAAGGAGCATTTATTCTCAGTTTCCATAGCCACCTCTCATCCTTTTCATGGGGTGAGGAAACTGCATGTGCTATAGCTTTCATTTCCATCTGTCTTCTCTATCTCCATCCCTATACTAAGTCCTCTAAATACAGTCCAAAACGAGCTATTTGAGGTATCAGACTATAGAAAACCTCTGAATAACATAGCAGAATATAAAGTGAAAATCAATTTCTTACAGAGGTAGCAAAGCTTTCTATATATTTCTGTAAACAGATGCAGGGCATCCATCCCCTCCCTCTTCTGTAGTTATGATGTAAGGATGCCTTGAAGCTGACACTGAGTTCTCGTCTTTTATTTTTTCACTTCATAGATTCAATGGCTGTTGATGTGCATACACCAGAGTTTTCTTTTTGCATGAGTAGCCAAAAGGAAAACCCTAGAGAGAAACAACAACCTTGCACAGAGTCACAGTCAAATTTAAGCTCTGTTATATTTACTTCACACTGTATCAGCTTTATAGATGTAACGCTGATGATTTTGCCTGGCATCCTCCTCAGCAGAGCCAATTCAGTTCATGTAATGTTCCGATGCACAGAGACAAAT
This sequence comes from Ichthyophis bannanicus, assembly GCA_033557465.1. Classification (NCBI taxonomy): domain Eukaryota; kingdom Metazoa; phylum Chordata; class Amphibia; order Gymnophiona; family Ichthyophiidae; genus Ichthyophis; species Ichthyophis bannanicus. Next base: position 1,151,896,455 of record CM066032.1, read on the forward strand.
ATAAAACTGTTTAGCTCAAATGGGAAATTGACTAAAGAATTATGACCTGAAGGTTACACAGAGCCTGAGGGTTCTGCTGCAATCGCTGCCCAGTGCTATACAGCAGCAGGGCTGCTGCAGTTTTCTCGTCTCTGTTAGTCACATCCACAGAGTGTATTTTATGAAGTGCTCAGGTCAGGATGAAACAACTCTAACTGCATTCTGAAATGCACCGTAAATCACAAAATCATATGCAATCCGTGAGCGTGTTAGTATGGCATTTGCATTCGTGCACACACTTAAAGACAGGGATGCCGAGAATAATTCATTCGCACTGCCGACGGCTGACTTACAGCAGCCAACTTGTCCTACCCTGCCCCCACCTGAACCAAGGAGCTAGGCCATGCTTCTGTATGTCACTTCCTCCCTAATCTCCAAAACGTCCCAGTTTTTTTTCAGAACTTTGAAGATTAAACGCCAAATGCAATTTTCTGGCAAATGTGCAGCAAAAAAAACCCTTTTAGCATAGGCAAGGGATTATGGATTTAACATGCCTTTCTCCAGAAAATCTCAAGGCAAGTCACATTTGGTATTTTTCCTTTCGCTTGGAGGGTTTATAATCAAGGTTTGTACCTCAGGTAATGGAGTTAAACAACTTGCTCATGAGCACAAGGAGCTACCCTGGCTCTCAGCCTACTACTCTAACCATTAGGCTATACCTGCCCTCTCTAGATGACATGTGCCCTTCTTATTTTGAGGTGAAAGATGGAGAGGTCATATTGATGAAGAAGAGATCTAATTCAGCACTAGCGCCCAGAGTATTTGGAGGGGCACTGCTCCCCCTCCCCTGCCCCGCCCACACATATTCCACCCCAAAATGCATATATGCCTGTAGGTCACTGTGCTAGCATAATTCTGAAACAGTGCAACTTCTGCCAAGGATCTGACTTTGCTACAATTTCATGCAAAAAGCACAGTGGGGCTTCTGTCCAGTTCTTAAGCTTAGCTCTTTCAACTGTGGGAAATATGTTTTCTCTTCAAATCAAATCTTTCAAGTGTGGAAAATAAGGATCAACAAACAAGTTGCATATGTTATCCTTTCAGCTCTATACTACTATTTCATTATCTCTACCCTAACCGCCTCCCCCATCCTCTGTTGCTGGGCTGCAATAGCAGATGCAGACAGCCTAAGATCTAAATTGCTCTGTATTTAAATCTAGTAATTGCATTGTTTCTTCACTGACCATATGAAGAGAGGTGCAAGCACAATTTTCTGCACTTTTAAGTAAAACTTACATTGCTTTTAGCACAAGCTTTTCTTTTTATAGACAGCTTTCTCTTTGGAATACTTCCTCCTTAGAAGTAGTATGAAATTCATCCTGAGAAAATCGATGTGGGCATACTGATTTGATGCTTTTTCCACTTTTTGGTCTCCACTATAAATCTGGATCTTAGACTACGCACATACTTTAGGGCTTAGGGCTTACCTACTGCATTCTGCCCCCTGTTTCAGGGACCAGAGGAAGTGGAGGAGTGCCCTCTGATGTCCATCAGTCCTAGCTCCCCTCCTTCAAGAAAGTACAGAACTGAGGGTGGCAAGGCTGATGATTTTCAGCACTTCCTCTGCACCTGAGACAGCAGCCAGCATACAGACCACGTTCCCTCCCTCTGCTGGAGGAGGCAGAACAGAGCTGCTACTGCTGTTTTAAAGAAGCTCTCTCTGGCTGCGTAAATCAATATAAGCCTCTCCACCTGGTGTTCCTCCTTTCCTTGCCTCCCTGAGGAGACAAAAAGCAGGTTATACTTTAAATTCCAGAAATCTTAAGAACATAAGAACATAAGATCATAAGATATGCCATACTGGGTCAGACCAATAGAGTTATAGAGTTTGAAGAAGAGCTGGGAACTACGGAGGCTCGAAACGCTACAACGTTGGGTTACCAGTTCTGCTCTTGTGAAGCTGTGTATTGGGAACTAGCTTGAGTCGACTCCCGGATTTCTTCAATGCCGACTGTTGTAATTGCTGTGCCCATTCTGTAAGGCATGGACGGCTGTGAATAAGGACGTCTATAAACAACAGAGAAGGCCTTGCTGGTTTTTATCATCGGGAGTTATTTATCTACTAGCATTACCTCAAGCTAAGTACTCTTTTCCAACTCACTAACTGCTGGTTGGTATTGAGGGTATGGGTCCCTCGATCCTTTACTAGGGGTAAATCCCTAACTTTTATTCTAAGATAAAAACGGAGCAACACGCTACGAGAAGGGGAGGTTTTTCTTCCTTCCTTCTAGGCGTGCGTTCCAACAAAAATTTGGAGAATTGTTAGGTTCCTCTCTCTCTTCATGTGGCTTTGATGTGGGGGAAACTACTAGGTTAGTGACATTAGTACAAAGAAAGCTTGGCTTAGACTGTGATTTCACTGATATCAAGATAATCCAGCAAACTGAACAATTCATGTCTCATAATAAGATAGGAGCCATGTCTAATCTGTACATCACATAGAGGAACAGCAATTTGGTTCATCTACATCACTTCCTCTTTCAATGTATGCACTGAGAGGACCAGAAGATTCTTTCCTTCCTCTGTATAGCATTATTGTTTATTGGTTACAGTGTTCAATAATGAATATAAAATGTATATTTTCAAAAAGCAGCAAAGTGCGGAGACAAGCATAGTTCATAAAAATGTTCCTACATACAAAAAGTGTTTGCAGTGAAAGGGGGGAGGGAGAATTATTTATTGTTTTTACTTTCCAAACAAACTTTTCACACAAGCTTAGTAAACTAGTGCATAAGGAGAGTATACTCTGACATGTTGAACTGGACAGCTGCAACCTTGAACTCCAAAGTATGTGGTAGGCAGTATTCACCCAATATTTAAAAAGGTTTACGTGGTTTGCGGCATACTGAAAATCTCATAAACCCCAGTGATCCCAATATTCAGCAGTACTAACCGGATAGTGTCACAGGATATACCCACAGATCGTTGTCAGGGCTGTCTGAGGGCATGTGGGAGCAGCGATAGTCAGGTGCTAACCAGACAGCTAAACTGCATAAAGTATGGCAGGCTTTGCTACCCGATGAGTGACTGAATATTACTGCTAACTGCATAGCAAAACTTCTGACTGGTGAAACTGGATGTTCAGCACCGGACTCTGGATAGGCTCCACTGCTGAATATCTTAGGTTTAGTTAACGTAGTGACAACCAGGCACTCTGACCACTGATTCTGAACATCAGCCTGTGCATTTCTTTTATAGCAGTGTCTACATGGCCCTCATTTAGTGTGCTTTCAAGCAAAAGAATAATTTACATTTAAAGGTCATAGCTGTTCTTTAGACAGCCTTAGCCTCTGAGATCCGAAGTAGTATTTGGAAGTTTACATTTAGGGGTCTGATGTCTGGATTGCACTCAGTGACATCAAACAAAAGCATTGTAAGTAGTTCCTGTTGAAAACTGTATACTAGTGGTGGAAAACTACTCAGCCTGCCATAACCATTTGTTTTCCCTTCAGTAGAAGCAATAATATTTGGCTCTTTTAAAGAAAAAGTGTATTTTTTTTCCTATACATTTATGCAAGGCGATGAGCTCAAGTTTTAATTCTGAAGAAAATAAAGACATGCCCCATTGAACTCAATTCCCTTTGAGAGGAACAAACTGCTGCATGGTCGATTGCATTGATCTTTGTTTAAAGACATTAAAGCCAATGCTGAAAAATCAATTGTGACCTCATCAGTTGGACGGTTGTTTTTACCAGTGGAGAACATGGATAAGCATGCATTAGCATATACTTGGTTCCTTTACATGCCTTGAAAAATTTGGTCCGAGCAAAATTGATTTAACTAATGTCTAATATTAACCAACCCCCCCAAAAAAAAAATCAGAAAAAGATATAAAAACTAACCAACGTGCACATTCTGCCTGTGCACATCCCTAATGCCTGATTATATGCTTACAGTATCTATTCCAATCACATTAATGGTATAACTTACCTCTTTGTTGGTTCTGTTCATTCTTCTTTTGATCTTGCACCCATGCTTCATCCCTCTGTTGCCTTAATTATATCTATTTCTTGTGTTTTCTAAATATTTTATAGGGATAAAAGGTAGTCGTGTTCTTGTTAAGTGCTGTCGAGTCGATGTCGACTCATGGTGACCCTTTGGATAGTTGTCCTAAATTGTGTTTGGTTTTCAGTCTGGTGACTTATTGTTGATAGAATACCATCCATAGCAGCTGTTATTATGATTTTTATAAATGCTATGCCACCTTTACCAAAATAGAATAATATAAAGTTTTTCTTTCCTTTGGACATACTTTTAGATATTTATGCTGTGTTAATGCATTGTGTGTAACAGTGTGACTACATTTATGTTGTGTAAGTGTCTGAAAAGTATGTTGTTTAAAAGAAGGCATGTGATTCTCATGAAGATCTGCCTCAAACAAACTTAAGATTATCACAAGACTCATTTAAAGCTACTGGAGAGTATAGGTCTCACTTGAATGAGGCCAGTGAAAAAGACAAGAAGGCTGGTTTGGTGAGCAGATTCCTAACATCTGGATCTAAATTTCAGTCAGACTTACTCAGGCAGCAACTCTGAGCACTCTGATGTGGATTACTTGAGTTCATGCCCCTTATCAGTCAAGGTTGAGTGGGTCAGGACACACTTAACCTTGCACTTGGGTCCAGCGAAGGAGGGGAAGGAACTTCCCAGTTTAGTGGTGGTTCCTGTTTGCTAATATGTGATGCTAAGGGTGTGCTTTTTGGTCACATCTCTCCAATCTCCAGGCTGGTAAAGGTCCCTGAGTTGCCTCTTGCGAAGGAATTTAGGATAAGAAAGGTTACACAGATGGCCAAGAAGCATTAAAATAAATCAAGGTTTCTGTTTTCAGTTGGCAAGGAAGAATGCTTTGCTAAGAAGGGTCCGGTTGTCAGTCGCTGTTTCCAGTGATAATGGTTGAAAAGTCACTTATGAGGGTAGTCCAAGATGGCCACACTAACACTGCTCTGCTCATCGTCTCTTTCCGGTGGCAATTAAATTTTTACCTGTTTGTTATTTGTCATTTATACTTAATGGCAAAATGAAAGGAGAAACCACCAGTTTTACCTTTAGTGACTTACCAGAATTCAGTCATCCTATTCCTCATGAAATATGATTCCCTGGGGAACAGTCCCAGAATCCCAGGAGTCAGCGGTGCTGTGCCATCTTATTCTCCCAGGTATGATCTGGATCCCAGTCCAGAGTTTGTTCAAGTTTTCAAGCTCCTATGAACAGGAAGTGACTTGGCATCAGAGTCAACACAGAGTTCCCCAGCATCATCCTCTATTCCTTCTGCCCACTCTGAATCAGACAAAAAAATGTTGATGGCCACATTTGAGTTTAAGAACAAGGGTTCTCGGGCTCTGAAGACTGCATCGGATAATGTCTCTTCAGGTCAAAAGGGACACAGCTAAACAAAGAAATGCTTTAGGGAGAAAGAGTTTCCCCTACCCTTCCTTCAGCTTCATTACCAAGTCGGAAATTACAGTGTTTCTGAATTATTGAGATGAAAACTGCTCCAGTACAGAAGACTGCAACCAGGAATAATTCTTCAGAAATAAATGAACGTACTTTTAAACCCTTAGCTGTGGGGGTTGCCTATTCTTTAAATCTGGTTAAAATTGATGTTAGAAGTACTACCACATTAGAAGTTCCTGCTCAATAAAGTCTCTTCTCAAGATGAATCAGTTAAGTTAATTCTCCAGGCTTTTGCTCGATTAGAGTTGTGCTACAAAAATTGAGTTACAGCATAATGTAGTACTAAAGTCTGAAGAATGAATATGACATTATGAAAAAACTGTAGAGAAGGTTGAAAAGAAAATTACATCTTTTGAATCATCTGTTCTTTGGTTCAAGACTATTGTCTACAGATGGCTAAAACCGAGGTTTTTTTGTCAAATTATATGGAAAATATTGAAAATCTTGTGTCTAGGAAAACTATTAGCTTGCCTAAATATCCTAAGTTATCCACCATAATTCCTAAGGACATGTTTTATAAATACTTGAGAAAGATATTGGAGGTATCTGAATCAACTTAACCATCTGTAGTTTCTGTTTATTATTTGCCTGTATGCAACATTTCTGAGAAGTATTTTGGGTGCTCAGTTAAGCCTAAGGGTGAGAGATTAGATCTTCAACTATTGATGATTCCTTATCTATACTTCTTGAAAGCTTGGAATTTGTCACCTTACTAGTCTCCGTTTTGATTGAATCAGACTGTGATTGGCTTCTTAAACTATTTTTCACTACGCATAATAAGTTCCTTGGCCAAACTATTAGGTTATATCCTGACCTTATATGAGAGACCCAAAATCGTTGGAGGAGATTTCTAGCTTTCAGGTCTCAAACACTTAAATTGGAGGGTTTATTTCTACTTCAATATCCTCATAAATGTAAAGTAATATATCAGAGTAAGGGATATCTATTATCAGAACTGGAGCAACTTTCTGAATTTTTAACTCTTTATTTGCAAGAAATTGATAAAACAGATTGAACCAAATTTGATAATTCAAAGGCACATTTCACAAAGGACGTCCAAGTGCAATCTGGAACATCAAAGCCAGAATGTCTGGCCAAAAAAGCAAACATGTGTAAGTTCAGGCATGATTTCACAAACGTGGACATGCTCAATATGGATGTCTATAGAAACATCTGGATGTCCCCAGAATAGCATTTCAGAATGGGGACATCTATCAGCATAATGGTTAAAATAGCGGGTTAGGAGCAGGATAGCAGCATTCAAATCCCAGTGTGGGTCTTTGTGATCTTAGGCTAGTCACTTAACTCTCCATCTATAGGCTCTCTGGATGCTTTAAGGCCAAAACAAGCACTTTCCTGATGCCTGTTTGTGCCTGGAACAGGTCTAAACGTGGACATGCCTGCAGACATCCCTGACATTTCTGAAATCAAATGGAGATGTATAAGACCATTGCACCTTCCCAGACATGTCTTCACCACAACCCCTGCTTACTTGGATGTCTGATGTCTCCACATTGATGACATCTTTAAAAGCCATTTGTCTCTGTTATTTGGACTTGCATATGCACGTCTTCAGGCATTATGTTTATGTTTATGTTTATTGAATTTGATAAAACCGCCTTTCTACTGAAATCAAGGCGGTGTACAATTTTCAAAAAATGAAGGAAAATCAAGGCCAAGGCCAAGAGGAATAGGAAAAGAAGTTACAAATCTTTGACAGGAGAGAAAGAAAAAAAAGGAGAGATAAGACGAGACAGTAGTACATGCATTCCGGGTAGAGACAATGGGAGGGACGAGAGAGATCAGACGAAGGGGGAGGGAAGGTCAAATGCCAGGGAAAACAGGTGTGTCTTCAGGTTTTGTTTGAAAGTGGTGTGGTTAGTTTCTAGACGCAAGGAGGAGGGGAGAGCATTCCAAAAAGCAGGGCCGGCATAGAAAAAGGCAGAGGAGCGAGTGGCTTGCAGGTGAGCAGATGAAGGGGAGGGAAGGGTGAGGCGGTTGAGGTGGAAGGAACGTGGGGTGTATCTGGGAGAGTGCAAGTGGATGAGGTCGGCTAAGTACTGAGGGGTGCTGGTGTAGAGAACTTTATGGACCAGGATAAGTAGTTTGTATTGGGAGCGGACAGAAATAGGTAACCAGTGAAGACGAAAGAGTAATGGAGTGACATGGTCACGGAGGGTGGCGTGTGTGATGAGACGGGCGGCAGTGTTTTGGATTCTTTCAAATCACGACTAAAGGGTATGTTTACTAAACCACGGTAAAGGAGCAGTCTTTTCCGTGCGTTAATGGCAGCGATAAGTGGTTACAGTGCAGTAAGTGTTATTGGCGTGTTAGAGGCGTTCCAGCATTAAGGGGTGCTAGTGGACACTTAGCAGGTGGTAATAGGACATTAAGAGTTGGTAGTGGATACTTACCATGTGGTAATAGCATATTAGCTTCTCTGCGTTTCTGGGTAATGAATTTTCAATAACATTTCAATACATTTCCATGTATTTTCAATAACATTATATGGATGCGAAAGCTGGACAGTGAAAAAGATAGAAAGGAAAAAAATGGATGCCTTTGAATTATGGTGCTGGCAGTGAATACTGTGTATACCATGGACTGCCCGAAGAACAAACCAGTCAGTACTAGAGGAGATCAAACCTAGGCTTTCTTTAGAAGCTCAGATGACAAGACTTCGACTTTCATACTTTGGACACATCATGCGAAGAAAGAGATCATTAGAGAAAGACATCATGCTTGACAAGATTGAAGGTCAACGCAAAAGAGGAAGGCCAGCAATGAGATGGATCGATACAATAACAGCAGCTACGGGTACCAGTCTGTCAAAACTGAGCCGCCTGACTGAAGACCGAACACAGTTTAGGACAACTATCCAGAGGGTTGCCATGAGTTGTCACCAACTCGACGGCACTTAACAGCAACAATAGCTCATGCTGCAGGAAGGTGTCTGGCATGCACCTTAATGCAGAAAAGCTACTGAAATGCTGAAAGGGGGGCAGGGAAGTCATTGGAGAAGGTATGGATGCAAGCACAATTGGTAGCTAATGGAGTTGTCTCACCTGATGCCTGGCAGTGTGGCCTATGCTGTTGACTAGGTGAGATAGGCGACTGCCTAGTGATGATGATCAGTGTGGGTGTTGGGTGTGTCATGGGTGGGAGGTGGCAGCAGTGGGCTCAGCAGAAGGAATGCAGCAGTGGGGGGCACTGTGACAGGCATGCAGTCCTAGATGCTCCTGAAAGCATACATCGTGCCGTAAGCTACATTATAGTGTCTGTGAGGTGTGGACAGGTATCCAAATATACTGTCAGTGTGTGGTATGCCATAGGCCAGGACAGTGTCTGGGTGGAGGCAGCATGTTCCTGATGTGGGCAACAAAGTGAGGATTGTCCATGAGTGCTCATGTGGAGCAGTCACAAAAGAAGTGTGCATGATATGGCTAACTGCTGCAAATTACCCCTGATGGCCATGGTGGGGCAGTTTACTGCCAGTAAGCTGCCCCACCATGAATCTCCTTGAGAGTCAAATGGTGGTTGCAGGGCTGTGCCATGGATTTTCCAAGCAGAGAGTGCAATGTGTGTGGTGGGTGGATGCATGGGATCATAAAGGCCAAAAGCATTTGGTGTGTGTGAACCAAGAGTAGCAGTGCCATGGGGTACATGAAACACCATTTGTGTGGATGGGACTGGTGCCTCAGCCTGTACAACTGCAAGGCAATACACCCAACAGAGTGGCATCATAGAAAGGAACAAGTTGAACCCATTTGCCCCATGTGGGGCAAGTAATGATGGCAGAACAGTGCAGGGAATGGCTATGCAATGAGTGTTAGGTGCCTGAATGTATGAGATATATTCTCTTTACGAAAAGCTGGGAGGTGACAATGATGGCAAGCAGAAAACGCATCCATACCAGTTGACCCAGACATCTGCCGTGTATACATCACTGATGAGCTGCAATGCACCATGGCAGAGCCACTAAAGCCATGTTCACAGATGTCCATGATGGGAATATCATGTTGGGCTACCAAACATGTGGCCATAATGCATAGACATGTAGAAGAATGATTGTCTGCAGGTCACAGCAGAGCAAGGACTGTGCAAGCACTCCCAGGCACAAAATGAACAAATGGGAATTAAACCCTAGACCTTTGACCATGGAGATACTGCACCAACCAGTAGACTACTCCTCCACACAGCTTGATGCAGGTGTATAGAGCCTGCAGATCTCTGATAAAACTGTTTGCTGTCTGCCGGCATAGGTTGAGCCCTCCACTACTCATGAGGCACTGCATATGCAAAACAGGTGAAGAGCCAATGGAGAATGCATTGATCCAGCATAAGACACACTGGCTGCATGTGCTACATGCACATAACAGCAAGCCATGCTGCAGAGTGGTTTCAGCTGTCACCATGAGGTTGAGGAAGGGTGCCCAGCACCTGGTCCACTGAACCTGCACTATTAGAGATGATCGCTGCTAGCTGTGCTGTAGGTCCACATCACTGCTAGGGTTTAGCAGGTATTGTCTGCCGTGTGTTATGCTTTTTTTACCCTGTTTTCTACATGCTGAGGGTGGCAGTAACAACTCAGCCCTGTATTCTGACCATTGGGCACTAATCATCCAATGACAATGCATGTTAGTGGCCAGTGATAATTTGCTGCTTACATGGACAGCCACTGCAGTGGGGGTGTATAGACTGGAGTGAGGCTACTGCTACAGTTCTGTCAGGACCCCACTGAGTAGGCCATGAACGACTGCTGCCCCAGCCATTGAGGTAACAATTGACTACAGCATGGGCAGAAAACTGCCCCACTTCTCTTCACTGGGCTGTGTCAGCCAAACACAAACCAACGTGGTCAGCATGTATGACACGTATGTAATGTGTTGGGGGTTTTCTGGGCTTCCCCTACGATTATTTGGGGAATTTTCTTATTTTGTATTATGGCTGCAATGTCCGCCCCAAAATCCCTACAGGACCTACCTTAAACAAATTGTTCATGCCACCATAAGAGCATGGGAAATGTTTTATTTTATTTTGCCAGGTCTGTAACATCACAAGCTTTGCTTTTGATCTTGTAAGTTACACATTTCAATATTAATATCAATCCATAGCATCAATACATCTATAACAAGCAAAGCACCTGACTTAAGTGTAAAGGGTCCTGGAGACAGAGACAGCCTTACTCCAATGAGATCAGCTAATGTCTGTCTCCCTATCAGAATTTCTCTGCTATATTTATATCCACTTTTAGGCTTGAGACAAATCTACTATTGATATGCAGATTTCCTTCCTTTCATGTTCCCTATTTTTTCAAGCAAATCTGCTCCTAAATCTCTGCCCTCTATTTTTCCCTTGGGGCATCCTGTCTCAATCATTCTCATGGTAATCTTCGTAGCTGTGTGCTGACCCTGGTTCCTGTAGATAAAGTTCTTCGTTTTCCCCTTTGTTCATTCAAGGGGCCCAGGTGACAGTTTTTTCACTAGCTGTGTAGTTCTCATTGTCTCAGCTCTGGGTCAGGATATTAGCTTATTCCGTAGCTCCAACCTGCTAATTATGCAGTTCTAGTGTGAAAAGATGAAAGGGTCAGCAGGCTTTTTTCTTTCTTAGGACTGGAGCTCAGACGTTAGCACAAAGATGGAAAACAGTATTACCTGAAGGGGGATTCATTTTTTCTCTTCAAGTGTGACCACAAGCACTCTGCCTTGGAATACTCAGCATTGACAACCAGCCATTTACTCAGTGATTAGCATCCTGAGATAGAGAATGCATCCACAACACTGGAACTAGACATTATGATAGCTCTATATGGATACATAGCCTTGCCATGGTCACCTTTTAGTCATAGTGAGAGTGCCATCTCACATGACATACAGTGGCCACCCAGGCAATGCCCGTGGCAGATGGGTACAATGGTGTCTCAGCCAGTGAATCTACCATTGTGGCTGACACATCCAAGCCAATCTGCACTGTTTCAGGCGATACCCACACAATCTTCTGCCTCGTCTTATTCACTTTTTCCAAACAGGCTGGGAAAAACTCAGACAATGTGAACCAAAGTGCAGTGCAGAAAGCCACAGGACAAAGGGGAGCCTCCCCCCCCCCCACACACATACACACACACGCTAACACTCTCATTTGCACACTGAGCAAAAGTCGAGATGGTTGCATTCCTGCTTGAAACTCCTGTCTCAATGTCAGCTCAAGGATTGATGACATGTGCTCTGTTTGCACGTGCTATAATACCATGCCTTGCCCTCACCACAGATTGATAGATAATGTGTGCTCTGTTTGCATGTGCTATTAGCCTCCAATCAGCTGTGGATAGTGGAACCTGTTAGTGCTGTTGGTGGGTGTTTCCATCCTTGCTGGCCATCTTAGGGGTTGCACATGCTGGAGCAGTATTTACACTGCCAGCTAAACCTTGTCCATAGGAATATGCAATACAGAAACTCCAGTGGGGACCTGAACTTGTGATCCTCCGCACATATACACACCAACTGTGTGTTGCACCACAGTGCTGCCTTATGGGGCTAATAGCTCCCGTTGCTGACATGCTTCCCTTCAGCTGACCTTTGGCACATGCCGCAATGCACATGGTGCACACGACCAGGGCAAAGCTTCTGTCTGCTGCAGGCTGGTGCCACTTCCCATGCCACCACCAACACCCCACCATTCAGATATGCCCATGCACTGTCAGTGGTGGTTGTTGCAGTCCCAGCATGTTAAACATGCGGGTTTGGTAGGGCACCTTGGGCACAAGGTCTGGATGGGGGGGCAGGGGCACGCATGGGTGGCCATGTAGCCCCCCCACCAGCTTCCCTTGCAGGAGCCCGATCACCGCCTGCCACCGCTATGTCTTGGGGGAAGGATGGCAGCCACTGCTGTAGTATTTCCCCGGGCACCTGCATTTTCCAGCTACCTGGAGGGCTACAGCATCTGGCACTATTGGCCTTTTTCCCCACAGCTGGGTTCTGCGGCAGCAGGAGGGAGGAAGCAGCCTGCATCTCTGCCTGGTGTGCCAGGACCCTTGGACCACCCCATGTGGCACATTGCCTTTCTGCAGCAGTAGCAGGACTATGTGCTGCCACTGTCACTGAGGGATCATGACAAACATCACGGATGGTTCTACAGATGTCAGAATACTCTTTTGTGGAGAGGCCAAAAAGGTTGGGGCGCATCAATCTGTGGAAGAGACAGCTGAAGGGGGGGGGGATATGATAGAGGTCTATAGATTATTGACCAGAGTGGAACAGGTAAACGTAGGTCGCTTTTATATGCCATCAGACTGTGGACAGACTAGGGGACCTGCAATGTGGCTACAGTGTAACCCATTTGGGTCTTCTAGGTGAAAATATTTTTTCAGTCAAAGCGTAATCAAACTCTGCAATCCATTACTGGAGGATGTCGTAAAAGCTGTCAGTGTAGCTGGGTTTTAAAAGGTTTGGACAGGTTCCTGGGTAATGGTCCATAAACTATTGCTAAACAGGATCCAAACTATGCACTGCTTGCCCCATTACAGTTATTGGGAATCCTGTGTGTATTCTGGGGAAAATGCTAGCTACACTTGTGAACTAGATTGGTGCACTGTTGGACACAGGATACTGGGCATGATGGACCTTGGTCTGACATAGTTTGGCATATTTTGTAGTCTTATGTTCCTATGTGCCATCTAGACAGCTGCCTGGTCCCTCCTCTGCACCAGCAGCCCCCACTGCATGACCCATGTACCACCTCCTTTATCCCCATTTGTACCATCAACATAGTGCTCTTTCATACTTGGGCACTATGCTGTTGCTACTAATGAAGCACTACTATCACTCCTTTAGTCTCCCCTCTCTGTGCATCACATTGCAGATGAAAAATAGGCTCTCTCTCTTCAAAAAACACTCTTTCCGCCAGGTTTTGAATTACATTAGGGTTCCTGCCATCAAGATGCCTGTGTTAAGAGGGCAAGCCTTGTTCCTGCCCTCTCCCCACCCATTGACCCTCACTCTCCGCCCCGTGCACGTCTTCTCTCCACCCACAGGGCACTTTAGTGGGCACTAATAGTACCAGCAGCGTAAAGTACCTTTTTGCACGTGCTAAGTGTGAATATGCACAGTTAGCACACACTAATGGCACACTTGCTCCTTTGCCACTGTTTAGTAAACATACCCCTAAGACTTTTAAAATGACCCCCTTAGTGTAGCTTTAGTTCAGGCTGTTGTACTATTAGAATTGGTTTGAGTTTTAGGGATATGATTTTTCTTTTTTTTTTTTTATTTCTTTTTGCACACTGCTCTGTTGAGTTTATAAAAAGGATTTGTGTAGACACATTCTGAGGTATGTTTGCTTGAATTTACAACCTTCATAGGAGATGACAGGGATAATTTGCAGTCTTTCAACTCTTTCTACTCTTTATTTAAAGATACCTGGGCTATTATTGTCTTTATTACAACCTCTCTATTGGGATGTCTTAATTTCCCTGTTATGATGGTATCCTTCATAGATACCATACTCTGATCAATGCACTTCTAAGTGACTGTCAGCTTTCTCCAAGTTCTAGTTTAAAAGCTGCTCTCTCTCCTTTTTGAACATTAGTGCCAGCAGCCTGGTGCCACCCCTGTTAAGGAGAACCCATCTTTGTGGAATAGGCTCCCTTATGGTGACCTATGTGAAATAATTTGGTGGTCTCCGTTGAATTCTGAGTAGACAGATGTCCGCATCACAAAAACCACATCATAGTTTGACCCAAAATAAACACCGTTGATGTTGGCAGCCTCAGAGGGCACACCAGAGGAGGTGAGAATGACCATGGCCACACCAATAATGTCTTCACAAATGCAAAAGTTACAAATTAAAAATGTTTTCATATGTGAAGACATTATTGTGTGGCCATGGTCATTCTCCGCTCCTGTGGTGTGCTGTTTGCTGTCTGCGGAGGACATCCTCTCTGTTCTTTTGTAGCCTCAAAGGGAACATAGACTGTCACTGCTCAGGAATGAAGACTAAATTAACCTTTTCATTACTGTCTGTGTAGACAGCCAAGCAGAGACACAATAGTGTGGGCATATTCTTTCATGCGTGAATGGGCATTTTCACACGCGCTTTAGGTGATTGCTATTCTGTGAGCACATGCATATGTCCAATTGCTCGTATTTTCTGTTTGGGTGTACACAGGGGCAGAGTATAGACAGGGCCTGAATTTATGCACATAAGTTATAAAATAGTATGACTTGTACACATTGCTGACCAATCTATTTGTTTCAGAAGCATCAATACATTCCTATTCTATAAAGTAAAGTACACTTGTATATAGAACAGGTCCCACATACACTCATGGCAATATGCGTTTACTGCATAGGAGAATGTAGAATTTCCCTCCACTTCCCTCCACATGTGCATGCAGTGCCATTATGCAAAGAAGCGGTAGTGCTTAATATACAAATCTGGGCCGGACGCTTTTGTCCACTGATCGGTCATCTTATTTGGCGCATTACTTCCCTGCACACGCTTTGTGTTCTTTGTCTCAAGGATTGCGTTGTGTTCCCTCTGTAGCTGTAGATGTGGTTTATCAGTGAGGGGACTTCCGCTGTGGACTTCTTTACCTCAAACTGTCTATGATTTGACAAGCTGTTTAACATTTCATAAAAGCCTTACAACAACAAAAAAATCTAACAAAAGTCTTAAAGCTTATTTCTTTCAGAAAGCCTTTAACTTGTAAGTTATGGTTTACAGTAGCTACTGAACTGCTTCTTTTGTCTTTTTGAATATGTAGGTTATTACTAGAGACAAAGGAGCTGGTACCAAAGAGTGGCGAATGGGGACAATAAAGGAAGAGTTTTATACTTGAACATTCACCAGTCTTTGGTACCAGCTCCTTTGTCTCTAGTTTGGTTGCTGCAGGTACTGTGTGCTCGTTTATGTGGGTTATTACTGCAACTTCTTAGATAGTATTCTGACGCATGGCATAAATACAGTGTAAAATAAAATAAAATTCTATAGCGGAGACTATCACCACTATCCATATAGCCAGTGATATTCAGCCGCTATCCATATAGCTAAGCAGTATAATTTAAGATAGCCTATTTGTTGTCCTACAGTAAATTAAACCACTTAGTTATACAGATAGCGGCTGAATATTATCAGCTATCTGTTGAATTAAGTAGAATGCCAGCGCTCCACCCTGATACTGTCTAGTCCACAAAGCAACAGTTCAAACTGTAGAAATACAAAGAGTGGTACTTAACAGTACACTGCAAAACACACACGTGATATCAGGAAGGAAAAGATCTCAGAATCCACGCTGGTCTCCACCAGCTCCAATCAGATACTTTAATTATATGTCTTTAAAAAAACCTCACTCTTTACTCTCTATTCCTACCAATATTTCACCTTTTCTTCTGATTTCATATTTTCAATTAAAAATCAAAAACTTATCTTCAGTGAGCTGCTAGGTAAATCTTCTGTGGGGGATATCAATATAGTTTTAGGGGGTAATTTTTATAAAGCTTTATATGCGTATGAAGCCTGTTTTCACACGTGGAAAAGGGCTTTTATAAAAAAGTGTGACCACGTGTAAAAAGTAGGCTCAAGGAAGATCTGTGCAAAGACATTCCTGGGGGCATAGTTTGGGAGGAGAGTTGACAGTGTGATGTCCGTGCGTATTTTGTGAAATTTGCAGGTATCTACAGAAGGTGTGAATGCGTGCACGTACTCTTTGTGAAAAATTTCTGTGTGGACATTTGGTTCACGGAACCTGTTTTACAAAGGCACATAGCACCTACAGCGGTAGTTTATGATGCTTTTTCCACATCTAAAGCCTGTTTGACATGTAGGAAAGGGATTTGGTAAAACTGTGTGATCATACACCTGCATAAAAAGTATCTGCACAAAAGTAGGCACCTAGCTTTAGGAAATCTGTGCACAGCCATTCCCGGAAGGTAGATTAAGCGAATCAGAGGCAGAGTTATAATAATGCATATTTTATAAAATACGTGCATATGCATATTTACACCAACTTCAGAGCAGGGTGTAGAATTATACATTGTATTTATGCATGTTGAAGCAGGTTTTAAGATCTTGTTTATAACGGCACATAGGTGCCTATGTTGCCTTCATGCAATATGCTTAAAATAAGCAGCTTTTTGAATTTCTCACATAGGCATTCAGTTATAAAATCAAGTCCTTCTTGCAAACACTGTTCTGGCTACCAGTAGCCTACAGGGCCGAATTTAACACTCTTTGATTTCAAGACCCTCATAAGAAATAGGCCAGAAGACCTAAAGGACAGCCTTCTATTCGTTTTTGAAGCCTCAAAGATCCTGTCTAGGGGCATCCCAAACAATGCCCTCCCCAATGAAAATCCCCCGTTTTGTCGCCTGCCAGCGAGCTTTCTCACGGGTAAGCCCCACACTGGAATTGAATCAAGACTACCTCTATTTCTGGAAGCACGTCAAAGTCTGAGCCCTCTCCCAAACTCTTAATAGCTGTGCTGACTCGCTATCCAGTCACTCATAGTGCTTCAGGATTTATTTATTTATTTTATTTAGAGAGTTTTGTATACCACCTTATCCTTCAATCAAAGTGGACTAGTTTGTTGCACACTCTATACCTGAATCCAATTCCACATACCGTATTCATTTGCACCTATATTTTAGCCTCAGTCTAGGTTCCCATTTTACTTATCGCTATGCCTTTGTCTTACCCATCTTGTCTATATTTGTATTCTGCTGACATTGTATCATATTTCTGCTATTTGAATATTCTACTATGCTGTTTTATTATATCATATTATTGTTATCTATTATTTCCTATCTCCAAGTTTATCTCACTGTTCTAATGGTCTGTAATGCTGACATAGGGTCATTTTGCTATTGTTATACTGCTACTGCACTGTAAGTTGTCTGTGTCTGGGGAGACGTGTTGAACATCGCCTTAGGTGAATCTCTTCATAAAGGTAGTTAATAACTTTATTTATATATTAGGATTTATGAGATCATTTTAGAAGCTGTAGTCGCATTTTGGACATCTGAAAATGGGCATTTGAAGAACGAGCATTTCTCCAGGTCCCCATGCTGCAAATTGTCCCCTTTTGTAAACTGGCAGGCTGGGTTGTGCAAGAAGAGATACATGGTCACATCCTGTATTAGGGCAGCATGCATGTCTATGCCCCCTATTCTGTGGTGCTCATATATGACATGTTCAAGTCTCTAAAATGTGGAGACTTCCAACACATGGCCTCTACTAATCATTTGTAGAGCGCTACAAAGCGTATACAATGCTGTAATCTAGATGTAAGACACAGTCCCTGCTCCTCAGAGCTTACAATATAATCAAGGACAAAACATGTAGGGCCCGATATTCGACAGGCATTTACATGGTTTACAGCCCATTAAACCCTGTAAAAGCCTTAAATCAGGATATTCAATGGCACATGCATGGTTAGTGCTGTTGAATATCCCCTTCTAATCCTGTTACATGCCCCAATGCTATGCAGTTAGCATCGGGGTGTGTTGGGAGCAGAGCGGAGACGGAGACTGTCGCTAACCAGGTAGCGGTGATATTGCATCGCTACCTAGTTAGCAATTGGTGGATAAAACTAAGGTTGGCAAAAGTTGGCCTAGTTCTACCCATGGAAGCTAACTGCAATATCGCTGCTACCCGGTTAGCTTCGGGGGTTCCAGGACATATGTGGCAACCCCGGATATTCAGGGTTAATGGTCGGTGGGCAGGACTGTGCACTGCAGTGGCGCATAGCCTGCCCAATTCAATATCAGGCACATAGCACATAGCAAAAGGCTAACCCATAACTCATGAGACACTTTTTAGAAGGGTCATCTGACAGCAAAATGGGATGTCCAAGTCAAAATGTCCTATATACAGCAGGAGAGGCAACCAAGAAGATAGTCACAAATAAGTACCTTGTAAAATCGGCTTTTCTCTACACTGAAAGATGGACATGTCCACTACATAATATCGAAAATGGGGAGAAGAAAGAACTTTTGTTGTATTGTTTCCTAAGGTTCAATTCCTGTCTTCAAGGAAAGTGATCAATAAGGGTTTGCTTGAAATACTGAAAATTCCTTCTGATTCCTTGCCACCTATTGCTAGATCTCTCTATGTTCCATTGCCCAAGAAGGGATAGATATCAGAGGACCAAATGGATTTATCCCAGATATCATCTGACAGCTTAAATCTGTTGAGGAATAGCCTAATGGTTTGCACACTAGCTTAGCTACCAAATGACCAGGGGTTGATTCCCACTAGCTCTCCTTGTGGCCTTGGGCAAGTCAGTTAAGTCTCCCTTGCCTCAGAAGAATCAAAATTATCAATATCTCTGTATAATGTACATTACAAAGTTTAAGTTACAATGTGAACTATTTTGAGTAAAATAATGATAAAGTGGTATAAAAACCCTGTTAAATAAATTTCTTACTGCATTTATGGAAACATCTACCATGGGGGTTACGTTAATTGGGGGTTACGTTTATTGTGACTTTTGTATCCGAGTTGAATCATGATTTAATTTTTGGCCTTATTATAAGACTAGGATGGAGCTGTTTTATAAGTTGAAAGTTATGGAGTTTCCAGATGTTGCAAGATCCACACAAAAGAGAAAGGAACAGTTCCTTGTTATGTGTCCTCAGGTTTTACAAACTGTGGATTTTTCCTTCTTAGTATTTTCATGTAAATGTGTTGTGAAGTATAGGAATATAACGTGTGTTTTCTTTGACCATCTTCGACTATCAAGGTTCTTAATTGATAAAGCTCTGCCCGCTTTGGATAATGTACGTTCTTCCTTGGAAGGCGTCTCAGTAGCTTGACTGACACCTTTAGCTTAACTGTGCTAACTAGTTGCTGCTTCTCCTTTTGCTTTTATGACTTTGAGAATGTTTTGTTCCAGGCTCATGTCTTCCTTGGTTTATGGTCTGCAGCAACCCCTTTATTATGGAGGACTTTAGATAGCAATTCTTTAATTTGATTTCTTCTAAATGTTTTTTCTTTTTTGTGGACTTTTTTGTTATTGTTGAATGCACTATATTCTGAACAAGTGTTATGTTTGTAAAATTTATGAAAAAAAGAATTGTCCTCATTATGCATCTGGCAGAGCGAGGGCTGGTGGGGGAGGAGGTTTTCCCTTCTTCAGATGCACCAGGTCCTGGCAGGCTGCTGTGTGTTTAATCTATTGTTCCTCTTACAGTGACAGTGATTAACTATGGGAAATAAACATATAATGGCAATTATAAAATCATTAAAGCAATTTCATATTCATCCTCATGTGCCTTAGTGAACATAAATAAACCCCCTTGAATGTCACAGAAGCTATTTATTTCTTAAAAAGCTCATGTTTCTTCCATTAATATAAATAAGCATATCCAATTTGTCAGGGATTCTTGTCTTCATGCAAATTTACATCTATACATTATTCTATTGATACATCACTTCCCCGTTATTTTTTCTTCTGTTTGAATATTTATTATAAAGCAAGATGGAGAGTTAAGATCATAATTTAGACTATCAGGTGTCACATTTAAGTCATTAAACTAAAATGTCTTCTATATATGCGGGGGTCTGTTATCCTGGCCATGTTTCACCATGATATCCAGTAAAGCCAGAAGTGGGCAGCCTCCATTTCCTTGGAATACCAATCCGCTCAGGTTTTCAGGATGTTGCCACTGATTATCAATGAGCTAGATTTACCTACAATTGAAACAGTGTGCATGGAAATCTCTCTCATACATATTTATTTGAGAAAACCTGAGTGGTTTAATGTCCATGGGCACTAGAGGATGTGTATCCCTTGGTGAAGGACAGCTCTCTTGCTGGCAAAGCAGACCTCATATCCTGATGAACAGAGCTGATCAATTTCTTATTTGGTGTTTCTCTGTGCCTGGTCTCCCCCCTCCCCCCCCCCCCGAACACACGCACACATTCCAATTGCTTTCCTAATAGTGAAGCTTTATTTAATTCCACAATCTCTACCACCTTCGGCCTTTTCCTAAGAGATCCATATTCAGAAGCCGTACTGTCAGTGTTAACCTGTATAAATCTGGCCCTCTAAAAATACCCCATTTTTATTTATTTAATGTTTTTTTTATATATCGCTTTTCAAGTTATCAAAGCGGTTTAACTGGTACGGAACAATTGGGGTTACATTGAATGATCGGGGAGGGGGGGGTTCAAATAAAACACATACCAAATTAACTTATACAGTATACTGTAACTTATGTACTGTCACGCCCCAGCCCTCTGCCTAAGGCTTAGAGGGATAGGGTTACCATTAACTTCTCTTATAAAAGGCTGAATAAACTATTTTTCCCAGTGAAGCATGCTGGGAGTTGTAGTTTTGGCCTTCTAAGATGAAGTGTAGTCATGAAACCGAAAGTAAAGGCAAATGACAAAAACGCAAACAAAGTCCATGTAGACTGTAACAGGATACTTCTCCATTCATTCGCTCAAGGTTATTTACAACTTAGACTGGATGAGCTTCACAGTCATTAATTATATGCAGCTGCTTATCAATATAACAGATAAAGAAAACACAGCTTCTTCATTGAACAAAGTAAAAATATCTTCTTTTTTACCTTTGTCTTCATTAAGCATTCAAATGTACATGCAACAGGTATCTTCCCATTAAAAGAGCAAGTTCCTACCTTCAGTTCAGGCGGGGTTTTAATACTCTACTTTTCAGGAGACTTTATCTTTTCAGCTATTCTTTAGCAAAGGGACTCAATGCTAACAGCTTGACATAGCGTACAGTCCATGAGCACTTCTGGAAGCAATAAATCCTGCTCAATAGGCTCAACCTGCATTTCCTCTGGCTCTGGTAATGCAGTGCCCTGCTCTGAGCTTTTAACGTGTGTCTCAGGGTATATTCACTCTGAGGATCCCTGTGTCTCTCTTGAGAACCGCTCCACCCGGTAAGGATAAATTGTACCTGAAGCTGTGGATACTTCTCCCTGGCTGTGTTCACCAGTCTCCCTCCAGCTTCTGGGAAACAGTCCCTGGTTCACTTCCCTGAGTTCCTTCCTGGAGCTCTGCCATGGCTCCCTGTTCCAGGCTTGGCTCCTTTCACTCCTGTGCTGAGTCCTGGGCTCCCACCTCTGAACTCTCTGAACCTTCTGAACAGAAACTGGGGCTTGAAGCCTTCTCTGCTCTCTCCTTCCGTGCTCTCTCTTCCCAGGCTCTCTTCCTCCGGGCTCTCTTCTCCCTCCGGGCTCTCCTCTCTGCTTTCTCTCTAGCCAAGGTTTATATCCCTGCTTCCCGGGCAGTGTCTCTCCCTCTCTGGACAGGTGCTTGCAATTATCTTCCAAGCCGGCAACTACGTCAGCAGAGCTTGGGTGTGGCAGCCTAGGTTCAGTTTCTCTCTGCTTGCTTTCTTTAGGCAAAAGCTGAAACCTGTGCACTGCAGGGATGTCACTTTTCTTAAAAGCAAAATCATTAGTTTCTCCTATTTCCATAGGCTCACTACAAGCTTCTTTATCACAGTACAGTATGTTCATCATGGTGGGATGTATTTTGCATTTTGGAGAGGTTGGGATTGACTTTACATTATGTATCACTTGCAAAGAATTCTTGGAATAAGTAGGTTTTCAGCTTCTTTCGGAAGTTGTTACAGTCCTCAATGGATCTGAGGGCACTTGGGAGTGAGTTCCATAGTGCTGGTCCATAGATTGAGAATGATCTCTGACATGTTACCTGTGAACCTTTCACCATATACAGTGGTGGGATCCGAACCGCTGAGGAATCGGTTCGGTTCCAGCCCTCTCATGCGCATGACGGCGGGGTTGCTGCACCTCTCATGAAGGTATTGCAACAGCCGTACTCTTGGGCCACTGCCCTCCACTGAGGGTATGCAACTCCCTGGTGGCCCAGCAGCCTGATCCCCCACCTGACATTGTTTTGACAGCATTGGGGGCTCCTCCCAATACTGCAATCCTCTGATAATCGTCAAAATATTGTCGGTGGAGGGATGCCTGCCACTGCAGAACCAGCATTGCAACTCTGTGTTCAGCCCGGTTCAGCGAACACTGGCCGCGACAGGATCCGGTTTGCGTAAACTGGGCCGAACCGGCCAGATCCCACCACTGACCTTATATAATGGAATGTTGAACAGGTTCTGGTTCCATTGTCTCTGGGCTCTAGTGTTTGGGGTATATTGTATGAATGGGCTCCGCTGCTTAATGAATGGTTTTGAAGATAAGCAGGATGGATTTATATTTAATATGTGCTGCAATGGGGAGCCAGTGTAGGTTCTTTAGTATTGGGGTGATGTTTAGGTTTCCCTGTGATGAGGTGGGCGGCAGTATTTTGTACTAGTTGGAGGGGGTATAGAGTGTGCTTTGGGAGGCCTTGTAGGATAGAATTACAATAGTCTATTTGTGAAGTGATGATGGCGTGGCATACTGATTGGAAATGGTTGGGGTCCAGGAGTGGGCGGAGATTGTGTAGGATCTTCATTTTATAGTAAGCAGTGTTTGTGATGTTCTTGATGTCTGCTTGTAGGTTCAGTTGTTGGTCTATAGGTTTGACTAGAAGAGTGATGTTGATTTTGATGGTTTTTGGTAGAGTGTAGTTGCGGCCCTTGGATATGAACATGACTTCTGTCTTGTAAGAGTTGATTGCCAGGTCATGGGCCTGTAATCATTCCGCCGCTACATTGAAGCATGTTTGTATAGGGGTGAGTTCAGAGTTTTCAGTGGAGACCAGCGTATATAGCATTAGGTCATCTACATATATTTATTTATTTAGCTGAGCTTATATACCGCTTAGTCTGAAAATCGAAGTGGATTACAGAAAACAATGAGCCAACATGGCTTTACATAAGAACATAAGATATGCCATACTGGGTCAGACCAAGGTCCATCAAGCCCAGTATTCTGTTTCCAACAGTGGCCAATCTAGGTCATATGTACCTAGCAGTTTCCCCAAGGGACACAGGTTCCACAATGCTTGTATTGGTTCAAGCATTGATATCCTGGGTCCCTTCTTAATAATGGTTTATGGATCTTTCCTCCAGGAACTTGTCCAAACCTTTTTTAAACCCAGCTACACTAACAGCCTTTACTACATCCTCCGGTAACAAATTCCAGAGTTTGATTACACGTTGAGTGAAAAAATATTTTCTTTTATTAGTCTTAAATAGTTTACCCTGTAGCTTCATTGCATGTCCCCTAGTCTGTCTATATTCTGATAAGGTAAACAATCGATCTACGTTTACCCGTTTCACTCCGTTCATTAATTTATAGACTTCTATCATATCTCCCCTCAGCCGTCTCTTTTCCAGGTTAAAGAGCCCTAACCTTTTTAGCCTTTCTTCATAGAAGTATCCTTCCATCCCCTTTACCATTTTGGTGGCTCTTCTCTGAACCTTTTCTAAAATCGCTATATCCTTTTTAAGATATTGTGACCAGAATTGCACACAATATTCGAGGTGCGGTCTCACCATGGAACGATATAGAGGCATTATAATATCTTTTGTTTTATTTTCCATTCCTTTCCTTATCATACCTAGCATTCTATTTGCTCTCTTGGCCGCTGCTGCACACTGGGCCGAGGGTTTTAACATGGTATCCACAATGACGCCTAAATCTTTTTCCTGGGTGGTGGTTCCTAATGTGGAACCTTGCATCGTATAACCATAGTTTGGGTTGTTCTTCCCTGGGTGCATAACCTTGCACTTGTCCACATTAAATTTCATCTGCCATTTTGATGCCCAGTCTTCCAATTTATCAAGATCCTCTTGCAATTTTCCACAATCCTCTTGGGTTTTAACAACTTTATATAGTTTTGTGCCATCTGCAAATTTGATAACCTCACTCATTATTCCACTTTCCAGGTCATTTATGAATATGTCAAAAAGCAGCGGACCCAGCACAGATCCCTGGAGTACACCACTATTCACCTTTCTCCATTGGGAAAATTGGCCATTTAGCCCTACCCTCTGCTTTCTATCTTTTAACCAATTCCTGATCCACAATAGTACACTGCCTCCTATCCCATGACTCTTTAGTTTTGCCAAAAGTCTCTGATGAGGGACCTTGTCAAAGGCTTTCTGAAAGTCCAGATACACAATATCAACCGACTCACCTTTGTCCACCTGATTATTCACTCCTTCAAAAAACATAACAGATTAGTAAGACAGGATCTTCCTTGTCTAAAGCCATGTTGGCTGTCTCCCATTAGGTCATGACTATCTACATGCTGAGTAATTTTATTCTTTATGATGGTTTCTACCATTTTTCCCGGTAAAACAAAAACTTAAAGTAAGGGAAGATAAATGAGAGGATGAATAGGAGGGTGAATGTGAAGGGCAATTAGTACATACACATTGAAAGTTTTCCTAAATCACATATACTGTTTAATACACTGCGTGCAAGTAGTCTCATCACTTGCAAAATGGTTGATGAAGAGGATTGTCTTTATTTTCCTTCTGAATGTCAGTAAGTCAGTAGTGCTATGAAGTGCGTAAGGGATTGCATTCCACAAAGTTGGAGATAAGGGGGAAAAATGCCCTTCTTGAAGTTCAACAACTGGTCTTGGCATTAAGTATAGGTATACTTAGTGTATTGGCAGTGCTGATCTTCTGCTTCTATTGTTAGGTGTTTTTTATATGAGAGTTTCAAGATGAATAGCAGAGAGGTTATGGATCACTTTAAAGATTGTTAATAGAGTCTTCAATTTAACCTTCTCAGAGATAGGTAGCCAATGTAGTCGCTTTAGTATGGGTGTTATATACTCAGCTTTTGACTTGTTGCAGAGGATATGCACTGTTGTGCTTAGAGCCTGCTGCAATGGGTGAGTTATGGATTTTGGGAGGCTTTGAAGAATGATGTTGCAGTAATCGATGTGTGGAAGAGTGAGAGCTTGAAGAACATTGTGGAAAATCATCATAATCCAGAAGGCTCTTGAGATGTAAAACAGTTCTGAGTTTGTGGTATATGTTCTTTGTAACATTGTTGACATGGGCTGATAGCAAGAGGTGCTAATCTATGATAACTCCCATCTAACAAATTTCATGTTTATCCTGCAGTTTAAATCCACCAATATTTATGAACCCCGGTGGAGTAAAATTATGATTCCTAGTGACGTAGAGTACATCTGTCTTGTTATGGTTTATAGTAAGGTTATGCGTAGATAACCAATTAGTAACAGCTGTGAAGCAGTTCTTCATGTTTGTGATTATGAGCTTAGTTGTATTGATAGGAGCATACAACGTAACATCATCTGCGTAGATGTGGCCCAGTACGTTATGTTCCCTCATAATTGCACATAATACCTTTAAGAAGATGTTAAATAGGAGGGACAATAATGCTGATCTCTGTGGAACTCCTTGATGTTGGATGTATGGGGTTGATCTCTCTTTACCTACTTTAATTGGTGTTGTCGATTAGAAAAATAGGATCTAAACCAGTTAATTGTGGTATCTCTTAGACCAATGGATTCCAAATATTCAATGATCTGGTTGTGTGGTATTGAGTCAAATGCTGCCTTAATATCAAGGAAGATGAGTATGAAGCCCTTGTTAGACCTGCCAGTACCTTTAATTATATTGTTTATATGTGATATAGTATTTTATGGTTCTGGATGATTTTGCAGATTGGTTGGAGGAATAGGTTGAAGAGGAGGGCCAAAAGGGATGATCCTTGGAGAATGCCTCATTGTTTGAATGGTTTGGAGTTTTTGTCTTTTATTTTGATTTGTTGTGAGTGATCGGCTAGGTAAGAATGGAACCAAGCCAGTGGAGTGTTACTAGGCTCATCAAACATCCTATGAGTTTGTTGTGGTCGATGGAGTCAAAGGCAGCTGAAATTTCAAGGAATATAAGTATGAATCCTTGTTTGGCCTGTTCTATTCCCTTAAGTAAAGTGTTCATGAGTAAGGTGAGCTGCGTTTCAACACTATGGTTAGGCCTGAATCCATGTTGTTGAGAGTTGAGTGGAGCGGATAGGTTTATGAACTCCTGTAATTGGAATTGTACAGCTTTTTCTATTAATTTGACTAGGAAGGGGATACTGGATATGGAACTGTATAAGGATGGCAATTTGGTGGTGGCTGATGGGGTTTTTGAAATAGGGCTGATTGAGTTAATTTTTAGGTTAGGTGGTACGTACCCTTGTATAAGGGATGAGTTTATTATTTTGGGTAAGAATTTGTCTCTTGTCATCTTGATCCAGGAGACGAGACAGGGGTCAAGCAGGGAGGTGGTGGTATTAATCATGGATAGGATATGATCAAGTTAGGTTGAGATTGGTTTGAATGAAGACCATCTCGATTGGATTCCTGTAGAGTTGGTTGTTGGCTGTGTTGTTACAGAGGAATTGTAGCAGGATGAAAGTTTGTTCTGTAGGAATGTGGAAAATTCCTCAGGCTGTATTGTAGTCTCTATGTGCCGGTGGATCCTTTGTGAATGTTTTAACTATTTCAAAACATTCTCTAGGACGGTTCAATGATTTTAGAATTATATTGGTGCGATGCTCTCCTTTCTGGTTTAGGATAAGTTTGTTATATTCTTCTTGTTTGGATGAATATTCACTCTGGTGTTGTGGGTCTCTGACTCATCACCACAGTTGTTCCAATCTTCTAAGGTTGAGTTTGGCTTCTTTTATTTCCTTAGAATACCACAAGGCTTTAGTTTTCCAGGGAATGGCTCTCCTTCATGACACTTATGCATAGGATGATATGGTTTTGTTCCAGTTGTCGACTAATATAGTGAAATCAGGTGGGTCTGTATCTAATCTTGGGATGGTATGTTCTGGTAAGTCCTGCTCATTGAACTCTTTGAATCTACAAGGACCTAGTGGTTGTTTTTCTTTTATGTTCTGGGTGAAAATAGTAAATTAAATGAGATCATATGATGGTCAGACCACGGGATGGAAGTCTATGCTACCCAGATATAAAGTGAACAGGGCTGAAGGCATGGTGCAAGTGGGCTCATGAATTTAGCCCTATTTGGCCATATTCAAAGATGGATGCAGGAATCTGGGGGTTTGGTTGGATCCCTACTAGTCCTAAAGGATCATGGGTGCTTCGGGGTTCCTTTTTGATTTTTAAACAGATTTGCCAACTCCATCCTTATCTCGCCAAGGAAAATTTGACAACCATGACTCAAGTGCTTGTTTTTTTGTTCCTTGAATACTGTAATGCACTGTTGGTAGACCTCCTTAAGAGAGAGATTTTTTGGCTTCAACTGGTTCAGAATACTGCCCCTAAGCTTATTAAGAACCTTTGGAGATCAGAACATGATATATCTATTTTAATTACACAACATTAGCTTCCAATTTACTTCCAAATTGTACAGTGTACAAGTTTCTGTTGAATTCCCAGGTTCTATATGGTATGGCCCCAGTTTATCTTTCAGATAACTAGTACTTTATAGGACTAATAGGTCCTTGTGTTCATAGGAAGGGGTCTTGTTGACAGTCCCAGGTTTGCAGAAGCTTAGATTAGGCTGTCATCAGGATAGGCCTTTCTCAGTCAAGGCATCCTAGTTATGGAATGCCCTCCTAATATGGCTAAGGCAAGAGGGGGGTCTTAATTCAATTCAGTGTGCTTCTACAGGGATGGATATTCACGGGGCTATTTGGCTTCTACCCCTTCTGATGTCTGAAGCCATCTTTCTGTTTGCAAGGGCGTGGGAGGGGGAAAAAGTCAAACAGCCAAAGTTTTAAGGTAAGCACTGCAGGACTGTTTGAGGCCATTGCTGCTGCTGCAGGTCCCAGAGAGGCGCCTAGGGTGCCTCATCTCCTTGTACTGGCCCTGTTACTGCTAGTGTTATTACCATCCCATACTCCTTTCATTTTAGTCAGACCAGGATTCTCTTTCCACAGGTAACAACCCTCACTTCTCTCCATTTCTCCTCTTCAGCCATCAGGTCATTGTCCTTGCTTTGATCTCTTCAGCAAGTGATCTGCTTTCAATTCAAATAAAGCCCCTTGCTCCATTCTTGACATCATATCTGTTCTTTATGTAGTTTCTTTTTTTAGGTGATAAAATTTATCAATTTAGGTGTTTTTATTTCAGCAATTTCAGAGTTTTAAGTTGATAAAATCTGGGGTTCTTAGAATTTTGCCTCTCAGCTGTCTATGCCTATCACTCTCTCAAGTCACCATCTTTGCTCATTCTGTCTCCTTACCTCTGAATTTGATGCTCATCAGTGGGAACTGCTGTGCAGCTGAGGAGCTCTTCCTGAAAAAAGGTGCAAGGACAAAGCAATGACATTACAGTTACTGTGTATTAATAGCAATGCACAGCAACTATATAACCTCTGCATTAATTGCAGGGGGCTTTCTCAGTATGCTTGGGACTATTGTCGTGCAGTTAACAGAGAGTGAAGTTTGCTACTACATGTTAACTGCATGGCAGATAATGTGTGATTCACTTAGTTGCATATTTTGAGGTGGTTTTAACTGCTGTGCATTCTCTTTATGGTTAACTGAAGACACTTTCTATGTCCCTTCCCCTCATCCTCCAAAATGGTATTTTTCCACATTAACTGCTTAATACAGTTTAGTAAATAAGCCCCAATATGTCTTAAGTAGGAAAGAAGAAAAAGTGAGTTGAAAGAGTGCTAGGAGCAGTGTTTTTCTGTACTGATTTAATTTTTTTCCTACAGGGACATTTCTCAATGTTAATTCTCTAAGCCATAAAAAGGGAAGTCCTTAGTAAGGATCCCTTTGGCATCCCATTAGCTCTTGGCAACAGGTCCATACCATCTTAGTGTGATGTAGAAGGGTAAATCACTTGCTACAGCTTCCCCTGCTGAAAAGGCTGCAATGGTTCTGACTATCTCGATAGTGACTGGTATTGAATAATGCAGCCACTGCCAGAGATATCTGGATTGCAGTGATACTCAGTCCACTACTATGGGGTTTATTCCAAGCCCTGAATAGCAGGGATGTATGCTCTGCCGGGACATACATCCCTGCTATATGTCCCCCTTGCCGTCTCCGTGCAAGGCTCCCTATATGAACAGTGAAGTTGTATGGGGAGTCTTAGATGGGGGTGGGAGGGGGGAGGCAGGAGGCAATACGAGGGCCGTGCATGGGCGGGTCAACACACCGGATGTACAAGGCCAATTCTGAGATCAGCCCTGTACGTCCGGGGTAGGTCAATTAGATGGGGGACTTATGTGGGTTAGCGGCAGCGGCCAGCGGGGACAAAACATGGAGGCTTGCTGGGGGAGCCCTGCAGCCAGACCCTAGCCATGGGAGGCCAGATCGGGGGTCTGACTGCAGGGAAAGAACAGTCTCAGCGGCAGCCAGCAATTGTGGCTGCTGAATGGAGCCACGGTGCCATGGCGACGGGACATGGATGTGGCTGGACATGCTGTCCCTTCAGAATTGGAGCCCAGCCTGCAAGTACAAGCCAGTAAACCCAATTCTGATCTCGCAGCGGCCCCCAGAAGATCAGAATTGGGTCTACCACTGAACACCCTGATTCTGAGGGGATTGTACATGGGCTGGACGTCCAGTAAAGAATAGACCTCCACCTGGTTTGATTATCTAGATAATTTAGATTGGAGGATGGCCAATGTAATGCCAATTTTTAAAAAGGGTTCCAGGGGTGATCTGGGTAACTACAGACTGGTGAGCCTTATGTCAGTACCAGGAAAAATGGTAGAAACCATCGTAAAGAACAAAATTACTGAACATGTAGATAGTCATGGCTTAATGAGAGACAGCCAACATGGCTTTAGCCAGGAAGGTCTTGTCTTACTAAACTGTTATGTTTTTTTGAAAGTGTGAATAAACAGGTAGACAAAGGTGAGATGGCTGATATAGTGTATCTGGACTTTCATAAAGCCTTTGACAAGGTCCCTCATGACAGACTTTTGGCAAAATTAAAAAGTCAAGGGATAGGAGGTAGTGCACTATTGTGGATCAGGAACTGGTTAAAAGTTAGAAAGCAGAGGGTAGGGCTAAATGGCCAATTTTCCCAATGGAGAAAGGTGAATAGTGGAGTACCCCAGGGATCTGTGCTGGGTCTGCTGCTTTTTAACATATTCATAAATCACCTGGAAATGGGAATAACGAGTGAGGTTATCAAATCTGCAGGTGACACAAAACTATTCAAAGTTGTTAAAACCCATGAGGATTGTGGAAAATTGCAAGAGGATCTTGATAAATTAGAATACTGGGCATCCAAATGGCAGATGGAATTTAACGTGGACAAGTGCTAAGTTATGCATCTAGGAAAGAAAAACCCAAACTATGGTTACACGATGCAAGGTTCCACATTAGGAAGCACCACACAGGAAAAAAGATTTAGGTGGCATAGTGGATAACATATTAAAACCCTCCTCCCAGTGTGCAACAGCGGTGAAGAGAGCAAATAGAATGCTAGGTATCATAAGGAAAGGAATGGAGAATAAAACAAAGGATTTTTATAATGCCTCTGTATCGTTCCGTGGTGCGACCGCACCTTGAATATTGTGTGCAATTCTGGTCGCCGTATCTGAAAAAGGATATAGCGTTATTAGACAAGGTACAGAGAAGAGCCACCAAAATGGTAAAGGGGATGGAAGGATACCCCTATGAAGAGAGGCTAAAAAGGTTAGGATTTCTTCAACCTGGAAAAGAGACTGCTGAGGGGAGATATGATAGACGTCTATAAATTAATGAATGGAGTGGAACAGGTAAACGTAGATAGATTGTTTACACCATCAAAATATAGAAAGAATAGAGGGCATCCAATGAAGCTACAGGGTAACCTATTTAAGACTAATAAGTGAAAATATTTTTTCACTCAACATATAATCAAACTCTGGAATTTGTTACCGGAGGTTGTAGTAAAAGCTGTTAGTGTAGCCGGGTTTAAAAATAATGTTTGGACAAGTTCCTGGAGGAAAGTCCATAAACCATTATTAAAGTGGACTCAGAATATCCACTGCTTGCCCCAATACAGGTATTGTGGAAACTGTGTCTTTTGGGGAAACTGCTAGGTACTTGTGACCTAGATTGGCCACTGTTGGAAACAGGATACTGGGCTTGATTGACCTTGGTCTGACCCAGTATGGCATATCTTATTTTCTTATATATTTTCCCATTTTCTGTTATTCAGGTAATTTCACTGGATAACAGATAGCATCAATATTCAATCTGGAAAACCCCCGGTACCCACCATGATCTGCCCCAGCTGGGGACAGTCAGTAATGATTCTCAGAGACACTATGAGCCCAATCCCATAAGGGGTACGTCCGGGCCATCTGGTCAGCCAAGCACTGAATGTGCTGGACTGTACCAAATTCTGCACTGCCGGGAGCAAGATGCTTCCGCAGTAGCAGGATTGGGCAATGAGATGGCCTGGCATGCCCCTGCAGCAGCCACGAGAGACGTCCAGGCAGCAAGTCAGCCAGGCCTCCCTCTGCTCTCACTGGTGTGGTACCTTGCGGTCCCATCACCATGGCACCAGGACGCCAAGCAAGACCAGTTTATCTGCCACCTGACCCTTGGCAGGGTCTGCCAGGGCTGGGATCCAACGGCAGGGACTCACATTCTGTGGCTCCATTGCTTCTGGGGGGGCTTCCGGAATGGAGCACATGGGCACCCTGCGCTTATTCTACCGAGGTGGAATAAGCTGGGCATCCTCCTGGTGATCCCCGGACGTTCAGGGCCAAGACTTGAACCGGCCCTGAATGTCCAGGTGTCCGGCCCACCCATGCTCTACCCACTCTCTGACCCCGTACTGCCCCTGTCCAGCTTTCTCTGCATAGAGATTCTGTGCATGCGGGGAGAACGATTTCTACATTTGAACCAGACGGCTAGCGGGGTTGCACATCCCACCATGATGTACAGTCTCGCTGTTCACCTTACAGAATCGGGCCCTATCTGGATAGTGTCACTGACAATTGCCAAAGAGATCTGGCCAGCAGCACATATCCACATAGAGGGTGTTGCTATTGCTCTTAAATATTAGGCCCTTTAATATTTGTGAAATTTAAGAAGCTCTTAAAAACAAGCATATTGAAGCTGAGAAAAAATCCAATATTTTTTAAAGATTTCTTGATCTAAATCAGTACATTTTTCCTAAGGTACTTTTAAAATCAACATTCATTAATCTACAGTATATATTGTCTTAATACCTGAAACATATTTCTCCCTCTTTATGATTAGTATTGATCCAGCTTTATTGCTATTTAACGATGATGCCAGGGCTGCTTCATTTCTTCTGTTCCTTGATTTTGATTCTTTTATTTAAGTTCTAATCTTTTAATATCTCTTAAATATGTTATTAGACTACTCATTTCCTTTTTATTTTTTGCAAACACTTGGATGCCTTATGCTGTCGACTGTCTAAAAAGATATACAAAAGAACCCTATTTGTAATACCTGTTCTGATGAGTCAGTAAGATCCATACCAAAAAGTATAACTGTAGATAGCATTCGAATCTGTCAGATCTCAAATGGATTCTCACTAATACCTTTCTCTACCTAACCTCCACACTCTTGATCTGAAAGGTTTGATGGTCGCTGTGTTTGTCCAGTTGGATATGTGAACATAAAAGTCAGCAAACAAGTTGTCTGTGATATCTTTTCCACTAACATACTATAGACGTCATTTTAGACGCATGTGGAAATATCAGCATACGTGAGTTAATGGTGACTTCAGACAGCCAGTATGTATATGTATAAATGCCCCAGGAAACAGAGATTTCAAGAGGGGCATGATTTGGGTGGGACAAAAAAATTATACACATCTTTCCCATTTTACCATGGGAAGAAATGCACATACTATAGGGGGGGCATTCCAAATTAAGGCTGTTTGTACATGCGGCCAGGACGTTTATGTGCCAAAAACATCTCCGACTGTATTCTGAAACACTGCTGACATGCACATCTATGGCGCTAGCATGGGGCTCTCAGAATATGCCAAGAAGGGGAGGAACGGGGTTATGGTCAGCTTCGGAGATGTATAAAGCATATTCAGTAAAGGCCTGTGTACTTAAGTGTTTCCTGGAAAAGTCCACATTATTCCTGCTGAAACATGGAATAAGGCCAGGACTTAAAAAAATTCTGCTCCTCTCTGCAATGCAGCCTAAATTAAAGAATGGTTGTGTCAAGTATGTTTTGAACTGGTATGACTGCAGTCTGAAAAAACATAAGGTGCAGTTTTAAGGCAAAGAGAGCAGAGGTGAGGGAATGTTGCAGTTCTAGACACGTTAATAAACACCCTTACAGAAATATTAAGAACAATAGTATTTATTCAAGCTATGCAGTAATGTGCTGTTTGTGCTAAAGGAGCCAAACTAGGAGACCCTAACAATTCCCATGTTCTGAAAAGTGGGACTGCTGAGGCAGGGATAGTATGGACATGAACAGGGAAAGGATTATTTTTTTGGGTGAGAAACTGAGATCATATTTGTAATCTTGGTACCCCATGCTAATATGTTATGTTATAGTACATCCAACTACCTAAACTCTTGGTCCACTGACCTTTACCCTCAACAATGTAAATATTTGGTTATCTATGTTAACAATTGCTCAATGTACATAGTTTAAAACAAATAATGGATTTAATTACCAGATTCTGTTCATTGCTGTTTGCACTGCTGAACGTCCTTATTCTGAGGGTTATGATTTCACATTTAGCCAGAGGGAACTTATGCTGATTCCTTCTGGATTATTTTTCATAGCGTACTCTAATAAGATCAGATATTGTTGGTAGTGTAATAGGGCAACCATGTGTTAATGCCTGGCACTGGGAGACACAACTGATAGAGTGCCAACATTTCCTGGATTGTCCCAAGCGGCCTACATCCCTATCCAGGCCAGGATCAATGACAGCTGTGAGAGTGGTGATATATCTGGAGTCTGGCTACATGGTGTGGTGGCACAGGGATCTCCCCTCCCATGCCTACACAGCTCTGATCAGAGGAGCAGTGCCACAAAGCTGACTGTGGGAAGGCAGACAGGGTTGCCCCACAGATAGCAGATATATACAGACCAACATATGCCATGAGGGGACGGGTGTAGCTGCTGTGAAAGTACTCAGATAGGTGGACCTCAGATGCCATATCCAGAAGGCCCTACTACTATTACTGATTTGTATAGCACTATAAGCACTGAACAGGCATACATAAAAGATGGACCCTGCTCAGAGGAGCTAGCAATCTAGTCAAGAGAGACAACACAGCAACTTTAGACAGGATATATCCAGGAGGAATGATCAGGGAACACCAGGGAACTTAGGCAGTAATGATGAGATGAGCGCTCAGCCTGGATTTGAGAGGAGCCAGAGACAAAGCCTGACGTGTACAGACTCAGGTCATTTGTGCCAGGCATAAGAAGCAGCAAGTTGAAAGTAGTGATGTCTGGATATGCCAGTAGAAGAGAAAGCACAGACAGAAGCAATCTGGTAGAAGAGAAGATTTCCGGAGAGAGGTGTAGGGAGAGATAAGAGGGGAATGGTAGTGTGGAGCAGCAGAATAAGGGCATTTATTGGCCATAGGCATGAAAAGGGCATACATTTGTTGCTCAACAATATTATGCATCCTTTGGGAAACTGCAAGGTTAATTTGAGTTTTGTGAACTTTGTAAGGGCCCATCCCTAGCAGTTAAAGGCCTGTTTGTAGAGATGATCAGGGCAGGCATCACTTGGGCTGGTTCCTAATGCCACATACCATTTGATGCAAGACATACATTTGAAAATTACATAACCAGGTAAGGCGGACGTGGCTCTCTCGTCCCTTCAACCCAGACATTCCCCCCCCCCCTTTTGCCCTTCAAATAACCACCACAGAAACGCTTATTGGCAAATTAACTGGTCGCAGCTTTATTAACCAAGCACAACATAACATTACAACCATAACTGTTTAACTTATGGTTCCGGCAGCGGGACAATCCCTCACCAGCCATATTGTTAGCAAAGTGAGTTCCTTCCCGCCTCCGCCGAGAACCGTTCCCCAGCAATTCAATACAGACACCCTACAGACCTCCCATACACAATACTGAAGCCAGGATGAGATCATGTCTGTTATATTAATTAATTACCCTGTTATCCTAGTTGTATTTCCTGTTTTTTCTGTAAACACAAAGTACCGTTGAATTGTGTAACTCCTTGTTTATTGTAAACCGCGCTGATGCTGAATAGTGCGGTATATAAGAGACTATAAATAAATAAATAAATAAATAAAATTCTATCCCCCTCTTCCGGCTTCGCCATATTACTAGCAAAAGCCGAGGGCTTCTCCGGGTCGGGGGTACCCCCACCCCCACCCTGCATATTGCCATGCCTCCGGACCCCGGACACCTCCGGGATCCCGCCCCCCCCAGCTGCAACCCCCCGTCTTCCGAGCACTGAACTCCACCAAAGGGAGGGAGGGTGGGTACGCCCGTCCTTCACCTCGGCTCTGGAGGACTGGCGTCTGACCGCCCGCTCCCTGCTGCTCGCAAGCGCGTCCCCACCACCTCATTGGCTCCCGCAGCCACCAGGGCCCGCGGGAGCCAATGATTTTAAACCAAAACTCCCCACTGGCACGCGCCTCACCCCGCCGCCAGGGACCCGCGCCACACCCCGCCGCCGGGGACCCGCGCCACTCTGCCCCCCCCCCGGGTATGCGCGGCCGTCGGGCACGTGGGCCCGCGGCCTCCGATTAACCAGGTAAGGTGGACGTGGCTCTCTCGTCCCTTCAACCCAGACATTCCCCCCCCCTTTTGCCCTTCAAATAACCACCACAGAAACGCTTATTGGCAAATTAACTGGTCGCAGCTTTATTAACCAAGCACAACATAACATTACAACCATAACTGTTTAACTTACGGTTCCGGCAGCGGGACAATCCCTCACCAGCCATATTGTTAGCAAAGTGAGTTCCTTCCCACCTCCGCCGAGAACCGTTCCCCGGCAATTCTATCCCCCTCTTCCGGCTTCGCCATATTACTAGCAAAAGCCGAGGGCTTCTCCGGGTCGGGGGTACCCCCACCCCCGCCCTGCATATTGCCATGCCTCCGGACCCCGGACACCTCCGGGATCCCGCCCCCCCCCCCAGCTGCAACCCCCCGTCTTCCGAGCACCGAACTCCACCAAAGGGAGGGAGGGTGGGTACGCCCGTCCTTCACCTCGGCTCTGGAGGACTGGCGTCTGACCGCCCGCTCCCTGCTGCTCCCAAGCATGTCCCCACCACCTCATTGGCTCCCGCAGCCACCAGGGCCCGCGGGAGCCAATGATTTTAAACCAAAACTCCCCACTGGCACGCGCCTCACCCCGCCGCCGGGGACCCGCGCCACTCTGCCCCCCCCCCCCCGTTTACGCGCGGCCGTCGGGCACGTGGGCCCGCGGCCTCCGATTAACCAGGTAAGGTGGACGTGGCTCTCTCGTCCCTTCAACCCAGACATTCCCCCCCCTTTTGCCCTTCAAATAACCACCACAGAAACGCTTATTGGCAAATTAACTGGTCGCAGCTTTATTAACCAAGCATAACATAACATTACAACCATAACTGTTTAACTTACGGTTCCGGCAGCGGGACAATCCCTCACCAGCCATATGGGTAGCAAAGTGAGTTCCTTCCCACCTCCGCCGAGAACCGTTCCCCGGCAATTCTATCCCCCTCTTCCGGCTTCGCCATATTACTAGCAAAAGCCGAGGGCTTCTCCGGGTCGGGGGTACCCCCACCCCCGCCCTGCATATTGCCATGCCTCCGGACCCCGGACACCTCCGGGATCCCGCCACAGGCTCAGTGACACCTGTCCCTGAGCCCCCCCCCCCCACAAGGAGCAAAGCTGCGACCAGCCATCCCGCCCGACACAGCCAACTCCAAGTCCTCCTGCCAATCATTCAGGAGTAAATCTATCCCAACCGGGTAAAGATGTACTCCATCCGTACGATAGAGGCCAGCGCATTCAACCTCAACCCAGGAATGCATAATCTGGCAGCCCCCGTGTGCAGATACCCAACGGCCAATTTTCCAATTAATTTTAATCAAACCACGAGACCACCGCCGGTGGCCCCAGCAAGCAGGCCTGGGAATTAAGTCGGACCAGAGCAATACAACACCTTGGAACATTAACAACACTTCCCCCAAATCCCGCTGAGCCATTGAAAATTACATTCTGGTATACCATATTGGAGTGCACTGGGCTTACCTAGCACTTTTCAGGGCATGAGGTGGACTGGTATATGGTGTGGGTTGCAGCAGCTGTCATTTCTAATTGATATTTATTTCTAGTGTGCATCAGCAAACTACTGTCTGTGATGAGCAGCTTAGGAGATGCATATTTTTCCTGAAGGGTGTGACGTCCACAGATACATTGTGGGGACAGGCAATATCCGAAACATGTAACTTTTCAAAATATGGTGAGTGCAGTGACATCTAAAACATTTACCAGCATCCAAGGAACGGTTCGACAGAATAGCGCTTGCACATGCAGCAGCAAACACGTCTATCTCCCCGATTCCAGACACGCAGGCATGTCCAGACACACGGATGCGGAATTATGTTTAAAGAAAGCCCATTTTTGATTTAGGTATGTTTGCAGGCCAGACATGCATGTTATGGAATTGCACTGATACTGTACATTTTAAATGTCCACACTAACTTGTGCACCTTCACTGAGGCTTGCCCAGGGGCAAGCTACCTGATCATTCATTCCTGGGGTCTCCACCAGTAACTCAGGGGGAAATTGTACTAACCTCTGTGGTATCTAACAGCACATTAAAAATTCATTATAAAGAGTTATTTCACTCAACTCCTTAATGATCTCCTCTTTCATGTGTAGCTTTGTAAAATGCAACACATAAACTTATAAGCGCCAACAAATTAGCATCTATATGTATTGATTTAATTGACCGCCATTCGAATTGTACATCATGACAGTTTACAATTATGAAATCAACAGTTATAGGAACATATATATATACAGGGTGTGAGAACATCTCATAAATTAAAAGCTTAAATAGTTTACTTATTTACTTTTTTAGCTATATAACGTCTTTATTTCAACAATTTCCGGTCGCCATCTTTTTTTTTAAAATTTGTCAATAGTTTACATCTGTCCTTTTGAATTTTTAAATAACTTATATGCTACGAGATGTTCTTACTTCTTTGGACCACCCTATATATATATATTTATATATTTATATATATATATATATATATATATATATATATATATATATATATACTGTGATGTAGAAGCCCCTATAGAGCCCATGGAAATAGAAAGGAAAAGGTTACCTTTAAAACTGATAGTCAGCCAGCACACATAGCTCACTGTTTACAAGAGAAAGACAAACAGAGGGAGATAGGAGCTGAGCTGACACACCCAAGCTCTGACGTAGCAGCAAGCCTGGAGCTTGATCACTCACACCTGTTCAGAAAGGCAGAGCCAAGCCTTAGGCAACAGAAATATAAACGCTGGTTGGGAGCAAAGGAGGGGCAGCGAGGACAACAAGAGAAGCAAGGAAGGAAGGCAGAGAGGGAGCAAAAGGAAGGAGCTCCTGAGAGACGTGGTTGGAGAGGCTCAGGAACCCTAGAGAATTGGAGATTTGGCAAAGAACCTACCTGCAGTTCTGGGAGAGAAGCCGGCAGACTAGAAGGTGGGAAGGCACAGCCTGTTGCCAGGAACCAGCCTGGGCAGAGAGAACAGGGAGTCCTTCAGTCCTTACTGCCTGAGGAAAGGCTTCAGAGTTTGCACAAGTGGAAACCCAGCACCGAAGCCAGGAGGTTAAGAAGCTCTACCTGGAACAGAGAGCCAGGGGGTGGCTCTAGTCAGGAATTACAAACGGAGAGTCACAGAGCATTTCCTTATAACTGGAAGGAACTAGAGGAGAGCCAAAGAAGAAGCTCCAAAGCCACAGGTATTTCAAACCCTTGCTGTCTAGAATTGTATACAAAGGAAACACCCAAGTTTGCAGAGGGAGGTTACCTTAAACACAGTAGTAACAGCTGGCAGCCAAGCTCAGTAAATCCTGAGCTGGAAGATATGCAAATGGACTGTAATGTTAATGACATAGCTGAAGTTCCAATGGATTGCACGCTTTGCTTAGCCGATGATATCGTGTCACTGTGTTAAGTCTTTGAGTTAAAGAGCTGTGAAACAGCAAAGGAAAAGAAGTTATTTTACTTGCCAAAAGAAGCTGTTTGGTTTTCCCATCTTTGTTACTTAGAAAAGGCACAGCACATTTTGGAGCCAGAGTGTGAAAAGCAGCTACCTTATTTTGTTGTAAATAATCCTCAAGCAAACACCTGGACACTCTCCTATTTTATTCTACACTATGTCCTAATGTGAGGGGAATACATTTCTTGTCATTTTGCCTTAAACACTCGACTCATAACTATTCCTTTATCAGAGGTATAAAAAGGGACTACAACTCCCAAGAGGCATTGCGAAAGCAGAAAGGTGTGGTCTCACTTTCTGATTAAAGGACATCATGGCAGGCCAGCCCTCTTAGCCCATATTTCAAAAAGGCTCCATGTTCAGCAGAGCCTTTGGTAAAATACCAGGAAACTGTGAATATCCCAATCCAGAAGTTCCAGCTTCTACTTCAATGTACTATACGAAATAGGGCTTTAAACTTATGACAAGCTTTTGAAAGATATAGGGGCTTGTTTATTAAGCAGCAGTAGCGACTTCTGACCGATATCGGAGCCATGGCCCCATTGAATTAAATAGAGCCGTGACTCCGATATCGGTCGCAAGCTGCTACCGCTGCTTAGTAAACAAGCCCCATAGTATCTTTATCAGGTTAGGGAAGAAACAGCTCAATTATACTGCGTTTCAATGGCACAGAACAATCTTGGTATTAGGCTGCCTCCATATGTTATTACAGTGGGTAGTGATGAGACAATAACACTTCACAGTTGAAAGGCCTAATGTCTGATAATAAGTGAGAAATCCAATGTCTCTATCGAGTCTTTTTGTGTCAGTTTGAGCATTGTTTCAAATGTTTTCCATTCTTGTGTATTCCTAAATTTTCTTTTAAGTACCTTTATTATAAGGTGATTAAGGGAGTGATTTTCCTTTGAGAAATGCTCCCCAGCTG
This sequence comes from Ichthyophis bannanicus, assembly GCA_033557465.1. Taxonomy (NCBI): domain Eukaryota; kingdom Metazoa; phylum Chordata; class Amphibia; order Gymnophiona; family Ichthyophiidae; genus Ichthyophis; species Ichthyophis bannanicus. The sequence goes on from CM066032.1 coordinate 1,151,936,916, forward strand.
AGCTGTCATTCTATTTTTCTCTGTAGTAATTTTGGATATGAAATCCAAAACAAGACACTTGAACTCACAAAAAAACACAAGGCGGCAACAGGAGCAAGGCGGAGGAAAACTCAACCCTTTGATAGTAAAGACTAGCTTTTATTGAACCACTCCTACGCTGGCAGTGTTTCAGCAAGATTGCCTTCCTCAGGGGATAAAACCTCTAAAAAAAAATAAACGAGATGAAAAACATTAAAAATATATCCATAAATCATAAATGACTCAAACAATAAATAAACATTAAAGAACATTAAGAAATAAATAGCAAAGACAGCCATAACATTAACCTATGCACTTCAAAAGGGTATAAATACATAAAACAGAAGTAAAATTGATAATGACACAACATGTAAATGTGTTCAAGAGTGCTCATCGAATGGGAGGATTACAGGAAGGCACAAAACCGGTGGTTGACAAGAGCCATAGGGAACAAACTCATATATAATATAACTAAGGTGTTTTGCTATAATGTTAAAACATGGTATAATTGCAATAAAAGATAAAAGAATGTGACAATAAATAATTAAAATGAATCTATCTGGCCCCACGGTCTCTTCTGTATTAATACTATGCAGTTCCCTATGATATTCACATTACATAATCATGGAAATAATTAAATGAATATTATGATAAGGGAATGACAAAAGTCAATGTGTGTAGAGAACATCATTCTATCAACCACAAGTGGGTCTTGTGATCAAGCAGGAATACAAGTTTGGAAGGACAAGGGAGGAGACCAGACAAAATTTACTTTGCAGTGTATCAATTGTGGATAGTGCAGGAGCACACTCTAAACTTTCATACACAGAGCAGCCATGAGCTGCAAGAAGAATCTAATACAGTTATTATCTTTTATAGCCAAAAGGGCATAATCAAACAGTAACTCACTAAAAGGTATTATTATAAATAAGACAAAACAATTTTTCATCAGGCTATAATAAACCACTAATACTTCAAGGAAAAGTAAAACTTATCTTTTAATAACATCAAAAAATACCAATCGAGTTGGGTGTATATATCATCAGGTAGGTATATATATCATGTAGGATGGCTCAATAACCACTAGATCGACAACTCACCTGGTGTGTACAATCTTAATAGTCAGCATTCAGAAATGGATGCTGACAGTGAGTGAGCATCATTTTAAAGTCAGGAATTTAGCGCCAAAACTGGTGAGGAGCTGCCAAGGGAACCTGATGCTCGTTTTCAAGTGAGTGAGCTAACGTTGATTCGGGAGCAACCTCCACTTGTTCAGACACTTGCATAAACACATTTATGATGTTAATGAGAGGATCCCCAAAAAAAATTTAGGAATGAATGGACCATCTATATGAAAACAATGAATGGAACATACCTACTGCAGGTGTGCGACAGAAACATCCCATTACAACAACATTGAACTAAAAAACATTACCCAATGGGCTGTACCAACATAGGGTGCAATTTTAAAAACATTAAATAGTCAAAGTAGATCAAGTATTCACAATGGCTAGCAAAATTATGGGGGAAATAATTGTAGGTAATTTGGCATATACTGAATCAAAGAGTGTTCAGGCTAATTAAAAAATGGAAGGGGCATCATCGATCGTAAAAGCTTGTGTGCCGTTTGTAAGAAATGGGCTCTCCAAAATTCTGCAATAAAATAAGGCTCATAAATAACTAGACTCTTGTGCTAGCTGCTTTTAGCATATAAGTTCTTTTTATCTTTTTTTAGTGATCAAGTGCCTTAGTGTAATTAAAGTGACTGTCTTTAAAAAGATTATTAGAAACCAGTTCATTCACAACTCATACTTCATGATACAGTAAAAATCATCAACTATTGTCATTCAAAAAAGGAACATCAATATACTGCTGACTACGACCATCATGTTTTGAATGAAAATATCTCAATTTTGCTTCAGGGCACAGATATTTCCTAAAAAATGATTTTCTTATCCCCCTGGGTGACCTATAGTTCTGTACTTGAACATTTATCCATCATTGTTGATCGGTTATTGAATCCCATGATGGTAAAAACTTGATCTTTTGTGAAGGACAGCATTCAGATGTTGAATGTTCTTTCCTCTGAAGATGGGATTAGTATGGAAGATAGGTTGGTGATGTTGGACATCAAGTCTCTATATATTTATGTGGACCAACAAGAAGAAGCCCTTACAGTACTAGCATCTATGGAATGGCATGATTGTTTGCCAGCTCAGTTGCTAAAGGTTTTTGTTCTTTAATTGTTAGTTAGTTTTTTCTGAGAACTATTTTTGCCTTAACAATAAATTCTATCATCAAGATTATGGTATTGCAATGGGGTCTACTGTAGCTCCTACCATGGCCACCTTGTATATTGCAGACTTTGAAGATGTTGGATGTTGTCCATGCGTATATGGAAACGGTATTTGACTGATGTATTTTGCATCTGGAGAGGTGACCTGAGGAGATCAAAATCAGGAGGGTGATGGGAGAGAGAAGCTGGTAGTGCTGTAATGGGTGTCTATGCAGATTGAGAGCAATGATTTTATAAAGCTGAACCCATGCACATGGGGGGGGGGGTGTCCCTGCGTGGTTTTCCCCCTAACAAAGGGCATCTTATAAAACAAGTGCAGGACTGCATGTGTATGTTTCTCCATGTCCAGTGAGAGCAATGATCTAAAAAAATGACACTTACATACCAATTTATATTTTTATATGCTGGAAACTACACTACTTTTCAAAAAGGAATTAAAGACCTCAGAGAATTACATCATTAGGTTTATTTGACAGCCATATATTCTTTTTCCATCATAGATCTAAAATGCACCTGAAAGTCTTATTATCCTTTTATTTTTAATTTCAGTTTCACTATGAATGTATGCATTATTTAAATATATATTGGCGTATTTGAAAAAGCTCTGTGATTAGGCTACCAGCATATGGAAAAGCAGTTTCAGATCTCCTGTTTTGGGCCATTGGGGTTTGAGCTCATTAAAGGGATTAGGCCCTAGGAAGAGAAAAGAATAAAATCTTTAGAACTTTATGCCCTGACAGTTTTTATAATTAATATTTTCAAATGATACTAGATTACAAATTATAATTTTATATTCATATTTTATTTTTGAAGCTCAGCTGTTATTATTGCTTCTAGTTTTCAGATGTTAAATGCAAAATTATCTTCCTAACCACAGTAAAACTAAGAACATGTCAAGTCCCTTTACAGCAGTGGTTCTCAACCTTTTTTGTACCGTGACCCCTTTTACCATTGGTCAACTTGTGGTGACCCCCCAATGATAAAATCAAATGCGTCTCTCTTCCTTTATCATTAACGCATTGTCGCTGTAATCATTTGTTGAATTATTAATATATTATAGGCTTTTGCAATATGTTTTTATTTATAAAATTTACTTATTTAAACCACAATAACAAGTAACAGTATTTGATTTCAAAATTATTATGATTTTGTAGTCAAATCACTAATATGAAATAAAATTATTTTTTCTACCTTTGTTGTCTGACCAATTTATTATCTTCCCAGCCTCTGTCCCTTTCTCTCTCTTCTTACATTCTCACCCCATGCCTTCCATTCTTCTCCCTCCATCTTTCCTGCCCAAACCTACTGCCCCTTTAAATTTTATCTTACCTCCTGTGTGTCTCTGGCCCCATCTCCTTTTCCTATAGCAGACTTCTTCTGCTCTTCAATCCACAGGAGCAGAAACCTGCAGTGCTGAATGGCCCACTTGGTTGGTGTGCTCCAGCCGCAGCCCAAGGGACTATTTAAGACTAATAAAAGAACTAATAAAAGAAAATATTTTTTCACTCAATGTGTAATCAAACTCTGGAATTTGTTACCGGAGGATGTAGTAAAGGCTGTTAGTGTAGCTGGGTTTAAAAAAGGTTTGGACAAGTTCCTGGAGGAAAGGTCCATAAACCATTATTAAGAAGGGACCCAGGATATCAATGCTTGACCCAGTACAAGCATTGTGGAACCTGTGTCTTTTGGGGAAACTGCTAGGTATATATGACCTAGATTGGCCACTGTTGGAAACAGGATACTGGGCTTGATGGACCTTGGTCTGACACAGTATGGCATATCTTATGATCTTATGTTCTTTATGTTTATTCTCTGATCATGCTGGTCCCGATCTGAGGCTTCTGCTTTCCTGTCTTCTCTTAGCTCTCTTTCTGTGGTCTATGGTCCATCTGCCATTTCTTATCTCTTCTTTCATTTTCTTCACTTCTTTCCATCAGCCTATTTCCAGTCCCAGTAACCCTCCCCAGTATCAGTCCCTTTCCAGTCCTCACTCCCAGTACCTTCCAATGTCAACTTGCATTCCCATGACTGCCACTGATGTCCATTCCCTTCCAGTCCCACTCCTTCCCCACTGACCAGTCCCTTCTAGTACAAATACCATGGCATCCCCTTTCAGATCCATTCTCCCATCCCCTTGTATCAGCCCATTTGTAGCCTTAGCCCCCAGTTTTCTTCCAGGGCCAGCAGCTCTATCTTCCCCTCCACACAATCAGCCCATTCCCAGTCGAAGCCCCCAATCAGCTCGCTTCCAGTGCTAGTCCCCCCTCAACACCATTACCAGTGCTAGCCTCCCCTAATCAGCTCAATACCAATCCTACCCCCCCCCATCAGCTCATTACCAGTCCTAGCCTCCTCTAATTAGCCCATTTCCAGTCCTAACCTCCCCCATCAGCTCATTACCAGTCCTAGCCTCCCCTAATCAGCTCATTTCCAGTGCTAGTCCCTCCTCAACCCCATTACCAGTGCTAGGCTCCCCTAATCAGCCCATTATCAGTCCTACCCCCCCCCCATCAGCCCATTTCCAGTCCTAACCTCCCCGATCAGCTCATTTCCAATGCTAGCCCCCCCATCAGTCCATTACTAGTCCTACCCCCCTATCAGCACATTACCAGTCCCAACCCCCCCCTTGATCAGTCCATTCCCAGTCCTAGCCTTCCCTAATCAATCCATTACCAGTCCTAGCCCCCCCATCCGCCCATTATAATCCTAACCCGCACTGTCTCTCCCCTCTGTCCAGCATTTATCCTCCGTCTGTCCAGTATGTCCCCCTGTCTCTTCCCTTTGTCCATGTCAGCCCCCCTACCTCCCTTCCTCCACGTCAGCCCCCTCTGTCCATGTCAGCCCTCCCTCCATATCAGCCCCCTCCCTCCCTCCATCTATCCATCCCTCCCTGTCAGCCCCCTCCCTCCCTCCCTGTCAGCCCCCCTCTGTCTATGTCAGCCCCCTCCCTCCCTCCCTCCATCCATCCCTCTATGTCAGCCCTCCCTCCCTCCATGTCAGCCCCCCCTTTGTCCATGTCAGCCCCCTCCCTCCCTGCCCCCCTCTGTCCATGTCAGCCCCCTCCCTCCCTCCCTCATGTCAGCCCCGTTGCAGGTTCCCTGCCCCCTCCTCCCCTCTCCCTGTCTGCCTGCCTGCTACTGCCCTGTTCTTCTACAGCCGCGGCTCCCTGCCTCTTAGGGAATCGCGGCTGTGCCTGCTGTGAGTGAAGCCGTTGCGGAGCCTTTCTGTCTCTCGACGGGCTCCGTGCAGCATGCCATTGTCCCGCCTCCAAAGGAATTGGTAAACAACTTTGAGAGACAGAAAGGCTCCGCAACGGCTTCACTCACAGCAGGCACAGCCGCGGTTCCCTAACAGGCAGGGAGACATGGCTGCAGAAGATTGGAGTCTGTCAGTTTGCCGTTGCCAAGAAGTGGACTCGGCAGCGGCAGCAACTTGTGTGCTTTTTTTTTTTTTTTTTAACAGTGGAGTGAGGCGACCCTTGCTGAATCCTGTGGCGACCCCCGTGGGGGTCACGACCCACAGGTTGAAAACCGCTGCTTTGCAGTATTCTTTATGGAAGGTACAGTTTCAGATTGCACGCTTCTCTGTCCTGGTTCCTCCATCTCTCAAATGCTCACCCTTGCTAACATTTTTAGATCTCTCTTCATACTGGTGAGCTTCCATTAGCAGAATCCATGCCGCTTCTTAGCTGTCATCTCTCTGACCTCCTTGCTGTGGCCTCTGCCTCCATTTCTTTACCCTCCTGCTAATTAAGGATAATTCTGTACTACTAATTACATAAAATAAAACCTTTGCTATTTGCTTGACAGGAGATAGCAATATAAATTCCCCTTCAGATGCCAACCTTTCAGATCCTGACAAATGTCATAGAATTGTTTGAGTCCTGCATTCCACTCTATTTCTTGGAGATTCAACAGCTGAGAAATTCCCTCTGGGATACAAACCTAAAACTTTAGGGGGGCATTTTCGGCAGCAGCGGTCAACACACTTAAAGCGGCTGGCCACTGCAGCTTTAATTTATATCCGAACATTCAATGCCGGAGCCATATCCAGTCATCGGCATTGAATATCCGGGTTGCAGTGATAGTTAGCTGCTTGCCGGATAGCTAAGCCGCCCAAAGTTAGGAAAGCTGATGGACTTATATCTGGTACTGCACCAGCTCTACTCCTGGAAAGTCTCCTAGCTAGGCAGGTAATGTCGGGGCATACAGATTGAGTTGCTGGGGATATTAAATGGCATTAAACAGTTTAGTGATGCTGAATATCCCGTTGACCGCATTTAACCAGTTATAGGCCTATTAACCAGTAAAATTGCTTTGAATATGCTCTCCTTAAAGGCTATGCACTGATTTCATACTACGCAAATTAAGCCAGCTGATATTAGTACCAAAAATGTGAATAACACTGTGTAGATGATGGTTGTGGGCTATATGAAAGTCACACTCATAGCTGCTGACTGCAGAGAGAACAATAAAGTAAAAGTTTGTTTTGTGGGAGAGTTTCCTTCCTGATTTTTCTCATCTGCTCCAGAGGACTTGTGGACATTCAGGCACTGACAGTGAATGCACCAGGAGACCTGTAAACCCAAGCCCCTGCTGCGAGTGAACCAGAGGGTATCCTGCACTGATGGTGATTGCATTAGGGGATGTATAAAATCCAGGCCCCTGCCATAAGTGAACCGGAGGGTTTCCTACCTGATTCTTCTCATCTGCTCCAGAGGACTGGCAGACATTCAGGCACTGATGGTGACAGCACCAGGGGGCCTATAAAATCCAGGCCCCTGCTGCAGGATGTGGCTGTGGACGTGTTCAAAGGGGCATGGCCAAAGGGACAGGAACTGCCCCTTTGGAGCCCCTTCAGAGCACTGAGGAGGATTGAGGGGTTGACTGGTCTCCTCTTGGTATGGGGGAAGCGTAAGAAGAAGTCAACGTCCATGAGTACAATAAATCCTTCTAAAACTGTTAAGGTGATTGGTCCTTTGGACAGGCACCTAATGTTGGGTCAGAAGATGGACATTTCCTCTGCCTCAATTAGTTCTGTTTCCCTGGTTACCTCTTCCTCAGTGATGGGGGATATTACTCCATCCCTACCTTCTAGCCCTGATGAAATAGAAAGACTGATGACATCTAGGGTGGAAAAAGGGAAGTCATTCCCCTACGTAGAAACTGCAGGACTCACTGTTTTACTGACTGCTACAGTTCAGAAAAAAGAAGAGGTTCCTATGCATAAGTTGGTAGTGTTTCCTGTAAGTGGGGCCTCATCCAAGGCTTCTGGTTTTCGGTTACATTGGCCATTGCTGGAAGGAGATGTTTCCTTGAAAGATTTGTGGAATCTTATTTCCTGATTTGAGGCCTCACTTTCAGGCTCTCTACAACTGTAGAGTCAGTTGCAAAGTTTACCTAATGTGATGATCAGTAGAATGCCCTTGAATCTCACTCTTTTAAGGATGATAGTAAGCTCTACACATTGCAAGCAGCTACAGCATCTTCTGTTAATGATAGACTAGTGATTCATTGCCATATAGAGGCTTTGAAAAAGTCTTTGGTGCGACCTCATTTGGAGTATAGTGTGCAATTCTGGAGACCGCACCTTCAAAAGGATGTGAACAGGATGGAGTCGGTGCAGAGGGTGGCATATGAGGCATTATAAAGCATATGAGGACAGACTGAAGGATCTTAATATGTACACCTTAGAGGAAAGGCGGGATAGAGGTGATATGATTCAGATGTTTAAATACCTCCATGACATAAATGTTCAGGGAGAGAGCCTCTTTCAATTGAAAGCAAGTTCTGCTATGAGGGGACATGGGATGAGGGTGAAGGGAGATAGATTCAGGAGTGATATGCGGAAATATTTCTTTATGGAAGGAGTAGTGGATCCGTGGAATAGTCTCCCAGTGGAGGTGGTAGAGATGAGGACAGTAACTGAATTCCAAAAAGCATGGGACAAACACAGAGGATCTCTAAAGGTAAAAAGGGGACTGTTGTAGTTGTTGATATGGATGGACAGACTAGATAGGCCATGTGGTCTTTTTCTGTCATCATATTTCTATGTTTCTATGTTTTTACAGAGCAAAGAATCTTTGTCTAAAGTTTCCCTCTACTCTTTTCTGTCCTCCCTGATCTTGTTTAAAAAATATCTTTAAAAGGTTGTGTCCTTTCTGATGGCTGAGACCTTCCAGGAAATAATAGTAACTCAATCGCGGCCACTACAAAGACATATAGGCAACACTCCAAACTGTAAGAGTCCCCCACTGGATACACCCCTACTCGCTAATCATCAGCTTACTCATATGCCATGCAAGATCCTCCATCATACCCACAACAGAAATACTGATACCTCCACCACCCATTCTATTCCACTATTTCACACAAAAGGAACCACAACCTCGCGCATATCAAACCCTAACCACACACATACTATCTGCACACAAACCACCCCCCAATCAGCATCAAACCGATCAATTCTAGATCAGTCAGAAACAAGACTAGCACCCTCACTGACCACCTCCAATGTCACCAAACCAACATCTGCTGCATCACTGAATCTTGGCTCACTGCCTCTGACCAAGTCATCCTGAACCAATTCACCGCTCCTACACACATGGCATTCAACTGCCCACGCACAAACAAAAGAGGCAGAGGTGTTCTGATTCTAGCTAGAATTCAACTCAGATTTAAAACATGTGCAATGCAAAGCACGGAACACTGCAACAATGTAGTCATAAAGAAAAAACACCTAGCTATCTGCCTCACATATAGAGCCCTCAAAAGCACTGGGGAAGAACTCTCCACAACCCTGCAATCAGTATGCACTTCAAATTCTCCCCACAAACCACTGATTGTCCTTGGGGACTTCAACCTCAACTCACTGACCAACAAGGAAGCAAACACTTTCCATGAAGCCATGTAAGCACTGCACTACACCCACATCATCATCGAACCTACCCACTGACTGGGATCCACCCCGGACCTGATTTTCATCCCAAAATGCATTATGGATGATAACAGCATAACATTGCCCCTAATCACCCTTATTCCATGGTCAGACCACCACAGCATAAGATTCTGCTTACCCCACCCCAGAATGACCCAACACGAGATACCACAGCGTAGATACAAAAGCTTTGATAAGGACTGATTCCTGCGTGAAATCACTCATTCACTTAACATGGACTTCAATGACCTTGGCAAAGCCATGCAACAATGGAATGAAACCCTCAGTGAAGCAGCACAAGTACGCAATGAAAGAGCAAACAATCACAACAGGAGAAAGGGAAAATCCACACCATGGTACTCCACCAAAATAAGAGAGGCTAAGAAAGATCTTTGCAAAATAGAGAGGGCCTGGAGAAGGAACAAGACCCCAACCACGCAACCTTATCTAACATAGCAGGATGACTACAACAACCTCATCAACAAACACAAGCATGAATACCATAATAAACCTTATACTGAAATCCAACAATAAACCAAGAGAGCTCTTCGAAATTGCCTGCACCTTCACCAAGGTACCCACCCCCACAGGAACGGAGATGATCAATCCCCAGACATTTGCCAATTTCCTCATCACAAGACACAGTTCTCAGCAAAACCACAACCCCCTGCCAACAACCCCAGCACTGAAATCAACCCCCCTAAACACAACTGGAGTGACTTCAACATGTCCACCACTGACCAGATCTCTCGTATCATTTCCACTATAAATACCAGCACTGAACCAACCGATTCCTGCCTGGTACCATGGATAAAATCAACTAAAGAGGATCTCTGCAAATACATCCACAAGATCGTGAGCTTCTCCCTAACCCAAGGCTATGTCCCCCAGCTCCTGAAACTCACTACTATCTGCCCAGTCCCCAAAACTGCTGCCCTCAGCAAAGAAGACCCATCAGCATATTGCCCAATTTCCAGTCTGCCTTTCCTCAAAAAGATACTTGAGAAGGCAGTACACCTTCAACTTCTGGACCATGTAGACGCAAATGCACCTCTGGACCTCCATCAGCATAGGTTCCATGCCAGCCACAGTATCAAATCACTGCTAACAATGCTCCTAGACAACTTAAACAGAGGACTCAACAACATAAGAAAGGGCTTTCTTCTCATCTTCATAGAAATATCTGCAGCCTTTGACACCATATCCCACTGTACCCTCCTGCGGAGAGTCAGTGAAATTGGCTTGGAAAACACAACTCTCAAATGGTTTACATCATACCTCAGTAACTGGCAAAAGCAGATCAAGGTCGGCACATCCTCTTTCTCCACTTTTCCATTCACACAGGGTATACCCCAGGGGTCAATGCTATCATCCCTGCTCTTTAACCTCTACATGTGCCCCGTCTGTGATGTCATCAGGAAACATAGCATCCAGTACACAGTGTATGCAGACGATATCATGATCCATACCTCTATCAATCTGAACAACCCGAACTACACTACAAAAACAACCTGTCTCCAAGAAATGTCAAATTAGCTCTCCCACAATAACCTTAACATAAATTTCAACAAAACCAAAGCTCTCATCATTACACGAAATACATCCTTTGTCCCACCCCAGTCAATCAGTCTATATAACCAGACTATACCAATCCAAGATGAAGTTAAATACCTGGGGGCTACGCTGGACAAGAACCTGAACTTTTGTTCTCACATAAGCAAGACCACAAGGAATGCTTTTCAAAAAATGGCCATAACACAAAGACTCAAACCCTTCCTTAACCAAGACCTGTTCAGAACCATATGCCAAGCCATCATATCATCTATCTTGTACTTCTGTAACTCCATATACATTGGACTACCCAAGCAGATAATCCGGCCACTGCAGATGATGCAAAACATACTAGCTTGCATCATCTCTGACTCATCAAGGCACAACCATATCAGTCCAATACTCAAACAACTGCACTGGCTCGCATCTGATTCAAAACCATCTTGAACATTTTCAAAATCAAGCATAACATGTATGCCAGCAGCCTGACAGGATTAATCAACCCTGACATAAGCAGCAGGTCAAGAAGACAAAGCAGAATGAACACCATACAAACACCTAGATCCTACTCCAGGACCGCAAAGACTACATCATCCAGAGCATTGTCCCTCGCAGCCCCATCCCTATGGAATACTCTTCCTGCTGACCTAAGAGTTGCAACTGATATTAAAGACGTCCACAAGAAATTGAAAACTCTACTCTTCATTGACCACTTTGGAATTACCATATCTGACACAACATTCACCCATGCAGTACCCTGAACAAGAGCCACCCAGACGAAATACCTCCGCAGTTCAATATGTATATATCTAACTCTGTAAATAAGTTACCTTTAAGCCCTAGGGACATGCACATGTCCCATGCCCAACTTTTGTACTATATTCAACTTTGTAAATAAGTTATTCACTACGATCCCTCTGCATGCTTCCACCCTCCCCCGTTTGCTGTTTACTCTGCTCGTTAAACTATGTAAACCGCTTTGATTGAAGAATAAGGTGGTATATAAAACCTGTTAAAATAAATAAAAGCTTTTGTTTTATCTACCTAGAGATGTTATGGCCCAATTAACTGATCTTGGGGGGGCAGAGAATGTGGATTAATTGGATCAGTTAGTTCCTCCAGATAGCTTAGATCTGTCAGCATTTCTTGTATCTTTTTTTTTTTATTATTTATTTATTCATGCAATTTTACCATAGTTACAAGAAGAAAACTTGCACAGAAAGGGCACCAACAAGAAAAAAAAATCTCCACATCAAAAAGGAATAAACAAAAAAAGAAACGTAAAGATCCCAGGGCCCTCAAGTCCTCAATAAAGTGGCAAGACAGGTCACAATACATAGGAATAAATTGTTATAATGCAAATACAGGAAATTCACAGACATTAGAAGAGTGCCAAAATACATTCCGAACTAGCCCTCTACTCCAGGAGAACTACTTTGAGGAGGGTTAGAAGGTGGACCTTGCACCTCTCGTAACTTAGAGGAAACAAAGGTACCCAGTTGGAGGGCTCATAAAATAAATAACTATGCCCGGCAAGCTTTACCAGGCACTTACATGGAAATCTCAAGAAAAATAGTCCTCCCAGCTGGAGTACCCCAGGACGATACAACAAGAACTGCTTCCTTCTCTTTTGGGTTACCCTGGACAAGTTGGGAAACATTCTTAGGTGGGAGTCCAAGAACACCTTACACGAAGACCTAAAAAACAATCGTAGTAGCCAATCTCTGTCCGCCTCTAGGGCAAAGGTGACTAACAATGTAGCAGTCATCCCAACATCGGTAGGGGATCGTTCCAAAAACATTGACAAGTCCAAACTATCCGAAGACAACAAAAGATGGTCATCTTTAACAGCAGGGCCAATTTTTGCAGTTGGAAGATAGAAGGCTTTGGATATAGGAGGGACAGAGTCTGCCGAGATCTTTAAGATGGTAACAAGAAACCTCTTAAAAAGTTCCAAGGAAGAAACCGAGGGAACCTTTGGAAAATTTAATATTCTTAGGTTTCGGCTCCTTAATGCATTTTCCAGGAATTCCAACCTCCTGTGCATAATCACAGAATCTTTAACAAAGGTTTGGGAAGCGTCCTGGACCTGCCCCAACCGGCCTTCAATAACGGCCATCTTGGCAGTAAGATCCTTCTGTCCCAACTCATATAACTTTAATTGCTGTCCAATTGAAATTGTTGCAATATTGACCGAAGCTGTGCTGTGATATTAAGATGCATGGACGAGAAGGCATCCCACAAACTAGCAAGAGTAACCATATCTGGTCTCACCAAGGAATGCTCCGGGACATTCTCACCAACCTGAAATGAATCTACCAAAGATATCGGAGGCAAATTCCCTGCAGTAGACAGAGATGACATCAAACTACTTTTCTCACCCTTCTCAATGCCTGAAGTCAAAACCAGAGGATCCAGCACCGATCAAACTCCTCCGGGACTGGATGGCTGCAACAGAGATCTCAGGAGCGGGCTCTCCACCTCACTCACGCCAGCAACCGAGGTCTCCAGCAAGAACTTTCCCTCTGGTTGAACAGGCGGCGTTCGGAGCTCTGGGCTGAGAGAAACCTCCAGCCCCTTGGCTTCGGGAGACCGTCCATCTGCCCCACCGGAGCACAGCGGGCGCCCAGGAGCTAACTCACTCTTCGACACGGGCTTCACAAACGAATCCATGGGACCGCTTACTGCTGATTTTTCTGCAGCGGGGGTTCCCTCTATCAACGAGATTTCTTGTATCTTTAAAAGATAAAATCCTTACACGGGCTACTTTACTAGTATCTTGTATATTGGAGATGGATAAGAATTTTATTTTGAAGTTATATTTTTAAAAATGGAACAAGATGTTTTGTGGTCAAAATATTACCATTTTTCCTGATATTGCTCACTCTACTCAACTAAGGCGAGAAACCTTTCTAGCACTAAAACTGTGTGTTTTGGCACTTGGAGCTGATTTTTTCTTAAAATTTCCTTGTATATGCCTTATTTCCTTGCAAGGTATTTCCTATCCATCTCAACTTGAAGATTTTTTAAAGAATAAAAATTGCTGACCTTTTTTCTTTTGTGCTAGACTGATTAGGATAAATTGGGGTACTTTATACTTACCTCTTAGAAGGATGATGATTTCTTGATTTTTTTCTGGGGCCCTTCCTAATTTTCCCCTAATGACGTGGACTTGATTAATCTGTTTGTATATTTATTTTCCATTTTGTATTTGATTTACCTTCATTTTTCTTGTGTTCCTTTTTGTATAATTGGAAATGTTTGATAAATAAAATAAGATAAAAGTTTGTTTTGTAGTCTTAAAACCTTTACCAACCACTTGCAGCTGTTGGCTTGGAGCCACTGTTAAAGCATTCCAGAATTTCTCAGGAACTAATGAGAATGCTAGTAAAATTACCCTGGAGGCAACTAAAGAGAGTTATGTTCAGTTACCTAACTAAATGGCTCAGGTGCTTTGGAGACTCACAGAAAGAGAGAGATGAAAATGTGAGATTTAGCTGTGGTAAGAGAGAGAGGAAGGCTGAACTTCTTCATGCCTGACCTGGTCACTGCTTTGTTGAAAGCCTCTTTCCTGGGCAGAGATCCAGCTGACTGACTGCAGAAATGAGGAACAGTCTAAGCAGGGCTTGTAAATTCTCCCTAGAGCTAGGAGGCAGAAAAGATGCTACTAGGGGTGTGTGAATTATTCAGCATCAAATACAAACCAGATTATTGTCAGCTAATTTAAGTTCTGTGGAAAACATGGAGTTCCTCAAGTTTGCTATTATTGTAACACGGATGCAGGTGTCTCTGTGATATAAAGATAGAGCAATTGTAGTCATGGTTTTTAGCACATTATTATCACGGTTTATATGGCACACCAGATATGCACAGTGCTGTACTGAAAAACATGAGGGCATACACATAGTTGCCTGCTTTGTTTGGAGGGAGGGGGGGCAAGGATAGGGAACTCTTTCCCATTCCCCACATATTGGCATCAGTTAGCTCTCTCTTTCCTTCCCCTCCTCCACAGAAAATCTATTTTTTCCACACATACACACTCATAATTCTCCTTCATCCCTCACCCCTTCTCGCAAGCCTGCCGTCTCCACTTTATCCTTCTTATCTTTTCCATATTTCCTTCTGTTATCCATTTTAGGGCTCTTTTTGCTAAGGGGTCTATTCTATAACACAAATAGCGGGGATGGACATCCTGTTGGGACATCCATCCCTACTATTCATCTGCCTTTCCCGTCCCCGCCAAGCCTCCCCGTACGAACAAGGAGTTTGGATGAGGAGGCTAGACGGGGGTGGGAAAGGGGCGGTGCGGAGGCGGAATCAAGGTGGCAGTGGGTGGTCTGTGGCCCCGGACATACAGGGCCGATTCTGATGTTGGCCCTGTATGTCTGGGGTAGGCAGACTGGACGGGGAACTTATTCCACCTCTGAGATGGAATAAGTTCCCCTAGACGGAGTGGGACAGCAGGTGCAGGCGGCGACAAAGGCTGGAGGGGGTGCAGGAGATTCCCGCAACCCAACCTTGGCCATGGGAGGCAAGACCGTGGGTTGGGCTATGAGAAAAGAATAAAGTTGGCGGCAGCTGGGGATCGCAGTGTTGCCATGGCAACCAGATGCCATGACACCGCAGCTCCATTCAGGAGCCTTGACTGAGTTAGCCAGGTGCCTGTATGTGCAGGCTGACCAGAATTGGGTCCGGGCCTGCATGTATAAGCTTAGAAGGGATTCTGATCCCATGGAGGCTGGACATTCCAACCAGTTGCACAGAGGGCTGGGATGCACATCTTAGAATATGCCTCCACACATTTTTCCCATAGACACAAAAAGGAAGAAGACCTTTAGTAAACCGAGCCCTGTCCTCTCAGCATTTCCTTTAGATTTTTCCATCCTGTTGTTATCTTTCTTTTGCTGATGTTACAGGCTCAGTTTCTTTTGTTTTCCCTTTTCATTGTGTTTTGCTTTGTCCTACCTATGCTCTTCTATTCTCTTCTCTGCTCCCTACTGCTCTCACACACTCACCCCTTTCTCCTTGACCAGAGTCGGCCCAAGAGTATCTGCTGTCCCCCCCTCCTAGTCTAACATCTTCCCTTCTCTATCCTATCCTACCCCCATTGTCCAATATCTCCCCTTCTGTCATCCCCAAGGTGTCCAATATTCTCTTCCTTTCATCCTCACCCAGCTGTCCAATCTCTTCTTCCCTTCTCTTCCCCTAACCCCAGTATTTTCCCTTTCCCCCTTACACAAAGAAGACAGCACCAGACCTTTTTTTTTGGGGGGGGGGGCGCAACTGTGGCCCTTCCACATTCTTCAAGGCAGCAGTAGAGAAGACTGCTATTGGCATGGCCACAGATCTTGAGGCACCCATACGCATGCATTTAATCACATACTTCTGCTCCTGTCCCCTCTGGCAGGAAGTTTGCTTTGGTGAAGGCTGGACAGGCAGGCCTTGATTGCATGCGCTCAAGTACTTAAAGATTGGCAGCTGCATCAACAGCAGTCTGCTCTGCTCTGCTTCTGCCATAAAGAAAGTGGAGGGGCCGATGTACCACCCCAAGGTCTTCCGCTTTAGACAGATGGCTAGCCTGCCTAGTGGATGGCCCAGCTCTGTCCTTGCCTCCCCATTCTTTCACCCTTCAATTCTTTATCTTTTCCTCCAACTCTCCTTCCTTGCTTCTCGTTTCCATACCGCCCTTTCACCCTGTCTTATCTCTCCATTTCTGCCTCTTTCCACTCATCTCTCTACCCACCCTTTTCTTAGCTCTTCTTCCTCTGCTCTTATCTCTCACTTTCCTTGCCTCTTCACCCTCCCTCTCATATTTTCCCATCTCTCTTCTCTTAGCTTCTCTCATTCCTTTATCTGCTCCCCAAACCCACCCCTCTTATGTCTCTTTCTCTTATCTTCCTTCTCCCTTCCCACCCACCCCCCACCCCCTCTATCTCTTTACCTCTTTCCTCCTGGCACACACACCTTCTCTCATTTCTCCTCTCCTTCTCCTTCTTCACTCCCTCTCCCTAGCACCTTCTCTCCTCATCCCTCCCTCCCTCCCCCCCCATGGCACACACTCTCTTTTCCCTACCTTGCCCCACGTGCTGCCCCTCTCTCCACTCTTCCACCAGGTATACTCTCACTCCCTTTTCCTCTCTATCACAACACTCTCTGTCCCTCCTGGAAAACTCTCCCCCTCTCTTTCTCACCAGGTCCAGCATTTTCCACCCTCCCTCCTCCTCTCTCCAGATCCTGTATCTCTCCCTCTCCCTCACATTCTCTCCCCAACCAGGTCCAGAATTTTCCTTTTTCCCTCCCCTTCCCCTCCCAACACAAAAATCCAGCATCTTCCTCTCTCCCTCCTTTCCCCCTCCCTTCAGCAGATTTAGTACCTCCCCCTCCCCTTTTCCTCACCCCACAAGTTACAGCATTTCCTCTTCTCCCTTTCCTTCCTCCCACCAGGTCCAACTCCTATTCCCCCTTCCTCCCTAGGTCCAGCATCTCTCCGTATCCCTCCTCCATCCTTATGTCCAGCATGTTTCCTTTCCCCTTTCCTTGCAAACCCACAGGTTCAGCATCTTCCTCTCTCTCCCCTCTCGCCGACCAGGTCCAGCATCTACCACTTTCAAACCTCCCTTCTTGCTGTGACTCCATCTCCTCAGCAGGGCAGCAACAGCAAAAAGTGAAACAGCAGCATAGGCTATGGAGTGTCCATGCCTCCATGCCGTTGAAGGCTCCACATGCCCTGCTCTCTACAGCAACAAGAAGTGCAACAGAGGGGCAAGATGTAGCACAACCTTCAACAGCACAGGTGTATAAAGTCTCGATGACAGGTGTTAACTGTTTCTTTTTATGCCATCACTTCCCCACTGAGGATGAGTCATGGCAAGAAGGAAGCTTTGAGAGAGGGTGATGTTGGACAAGGGAAGGGGCAGGGAAGCAGGAAACAGAAAGCAGCACGATGCCACAATGACGGTAGCAAAAGCAGGAGGAAGGGTAAAATTCAGACAGCCTAGGGCCCATGAGGCCTTTCCTTTTCCAATATTGGGCTGCTGTGTCAGGGGGGAGGGGGAGGCGGCACTGCCCTCCCTGACCTCCCCCACACAACATCCATGTGTGGGAGATAATTATATAAACTTTTCCAGCTCAGAACCTCTGGTTTGAGGTGCATAAAATGGCTTTTCTAAAATTACCCCAGGGGTTACGTAAGTACTTTTACGCAACCTGCGTGTCCTGCTGCAGAGTTTGAGTGGAACATGGGCAGAGTGCCAAACTATATGTATACTCCTGAGCAAGCATAAATGTATGTAGCTTCAATCTAACCACAATTTCTGGCTGTTTACCCCTAGTATCTTTACCTTTGAGGCACTTTATATACCACCCTTCATGTTATAGCACATAGACACATCTACTTGCCCTCCCAGTGCAATCAACCAGTTATAAACGTACTCATATAATGACCAGTCCCTACTTCTTGGTAGCTAAAATCTAGTCAGTAGAGATAGGCAGGACACATAATGAAAAATAAAGAATAGGCTTTCTGTTAAGAAAGCAAGGTTATATCTCAGAAGATGCAGGATACATGGGATTACATGGAAAAAGGGCATTGTTTAATGGAACATCCACTAGGAAAAATTATGAAGTTCCCACCATTGATTTCAGGGAAATCCAACATAAATCTATCAGAATCTAATGGGGATCTGATGATCTGCATTTCATCCAGATTTGTTTTTGGCTTCTTTGGGTTTGCTTTAAAAAAAACGTCAAGAAACCAGTCTTTTAAAATGTTCAGAGTTTTAAATGTCCATGCATACTTAACTGCCAATTTACCAAACCCATCTATGGCAGGCAAAGCTGAACTGTATTGTATGTGGAACCCTTTTTAGGGTTTTTATTGTGGTTAAGGTACACACCTTTGGCCACTAATGAGACCAAGAAAATTCACTGTTTCTGGGATTTCTGCAAAAAGGGAAGCAACTGGATTCTAACCAGATAGCAAAACCCACATCAAGTTAGAACCACCATATCCTGTCCTAGCGTTATGCGGTCTGCCTATCCTGTTGGCAGCCGAATATTCCTGATAACTGGATAAGCGTCAGGACAGCCCAGATCCACTACACAGACCGCCCCAAAACTATCTCTACATTTCTAAGGTGGTCTGTGGGTTATTCAGTGGTTTGAGTCACTAAATATCAGGCTGAGCGAGGTTTAGCCTGCTAGCAGATCCTGCTTACTAGCTAAACCCTTTTGAATATCGACCCCCATAGATTATAGGTGCACAGCTGTGGATTTCTGGTTCACTTTTAGAAATCTTGGCCAGCACTAAAACATACAGGCAGTTGAACTCTTTTTACATTATATGAAAAAAAGGGAAGCTAGCCCACTCCCATATGCTAGAACAATACAGAAATAAGCCAAATGTGTCTGTGTAGAAAGACAAGTGGCCTTCTTACTGGAAAAACTGAAAAGCTGGAGAAGCTCTTCAGAGATCAGGGCTGCACTCTTCTACACCTCCTGCAACTTTCCAGAGCTATTGATTCCAAGAAGGCTATCCCAAAACTACTACTCCATAGCTCTCCAATCCTGTCTAACTTCCCCGCACATTGTATGGGGAAGTTAGACTTGGGCGGGAAAGGGGCGGATCTGGGGCAGCATTATGGCGGGCAGTGGGCAGTTGTTGACCAATTCCAATGTCGGCCCTGTACATCCAGGGCTGGCGGCTTGTACGGGTACCTTATTCCACCTTGGAGGTAGAATAAGTTCCCCTAGTCAGCAGGGGACGGCGGGCCCTTGGCACAGAAAGGGCAGAAGGGGGCACAGGACATTCCCCACGGTCTGACCCTGGCTTTGGGAGATCAGATTGGGGTTTGGGCTGGCGGCCGAGGATTGCGGCTTTTCAATGGAGCCGTGGTGCCATTGAAAAGTCCTGACTGAGTTAGCTGGGCAAGGCCTGTATGTGAAGGCCAGACTGAATTGGAGTCCCGGCCTGCGTGTACAGACCTGGATGTGATACTGATCTCATGGAGCTAGACATGTCCTGCGGGATCAGAATCCCGGCTAACACTGTGCACCCGGTTCCGACCAGATGCACAGAGGGCCGGTTCGTCCATGTTGGAATTGGGCCCTGAGAGGATACTTTTGTAAACTCCCACATAGTTAGCACTTAGTGCCTGCTTTATAAAATCAAATATGTGTATACTTTATTTTACTTTATTTTATAAAATAGGGGATACGTGGTAATAAACACACATAAAATCACTGCAGTGATTGAAAGTTCACCACTTACCAGTGAGAGTTCATCGAGAGGTTGCCCGACATGAATTCATGGTTCATATTAATCCAATGTACATCGAGGAACTAAACAGTTGCTTGAGGCCCACTCTGCTTTCATCTACTGTGGATATCAGCAGTCAGAGTCTGTAAAGGGTAAACATGACATCAGAATATATTCAAGCATTTACATCCTCAGCTGATACAGAATGGATTCATTTGAAACACAAATTTATGTCAGGCAACTTTTGTTTTATAAAGCCATGTAGAACCCCCCCCGCCCCCCGCTTTGTATAGAAGAACTAATAATAATTGTTTCTAAAAACTACCTTCCAAATACTTAAAAGGGGCCATCGGACGGTGAGCTTCCCATAGTACATGTGTGTCATTAGTGCTTTGTACACTCACTGGGTTCAGTCATCGCTCCCACACAGAGTTGCTGCAGAGCAGTCGTCTGTGGTAGCAGTTTCATGCTTGGGAGAATGCATGCCATTGCTCTGACAGACCGCTGATGCAGAATCTATTGAAACCAAATGCTAGGTCGGGCTTTGGGGTGTGGTAGCATCAACAGACCCTCCAGATGAGTGCCAGGTTTATACTTTGACTTTTAACATTGGTTTTGCTGCTTGTATATATGCACTGAAGACATGTCTAGCTGCCTTTAATGTTTTTGCAGAGTTTAATTTTTGAGTTTCTGCTAGATGATATTGAAGCACTAAATATAAAATATTGGCACTTTGTGTTTTATGTGCATAGAAAAAAAATGTAACAAATATTGGTTATTTATAAGTGCTGAAGTAACTCTATTGATTATGGGAGAGATGACTGAACACAGTGAGTATAAAGCACTAACAACACGCATGTTTTATGGAATGAGCATAGCCCAATGGTCCCTTTCAGCTATTTGGAAGGTAGTTTCAAGGGCAACATAGGCACCTATGTGCCTTTATAAAACAGGCTCAGACAATGAACCACACTAGCAGACAAATTCTCTTACACAAATATATGCCTGCTCCAAAGAAAGTGTGAATATGTGCACTGTATGTGAGTACATCACAACTCTACCCCTGCTTCATCTGAACTAGGACCCCTGGCATGCCTAGGCACTGATCATGAAAAAGTGTATGTGCTCTTGTTAGTATACAAACGTATACATACATCGTATGTAAGCCCTGTGCAAAGATAGAAGCCATTTTCTGAATGTAAAGCATACTTTACACATGGAGAATACTTTGTAAAATTATCTACTTTTCAAGCATTTTCCTATAGGTTACAAGAACACCACCAAAGTAGCTGAGCAGCGATATACTTTTGCTTCCTTGCAGGAATAGCAGTATATGAAGAGCTGTATGGAAAGTGAAATGCATTGCCTAAATAAGAGGCCTTTCTATTGACTGGTCTGGTAAAGCTATTGATTTTATCCAGCCATGTCAGTTTATTACTGGTGGGAATAATATGTTGCTTTCATTTTCCTCAATGAGTTTAGACGTGTTCTTATATTAGAAGTGCACATATATATACTAAAATCTATTAAAGAAACATAAAGTTTATCCTCCTTTCTTCTCTCACCCCTTTCATCGTGCTAGATTTTTTTATATCAGTTTTCAATGTAAAGCCTCATTGCCGGCTAAAACAAAACTGACAATTTAATCTGCTTAAAGAAAAGATCATGAAAGATGAATTGTTTCTTCTTTATTCACAAGTGATAGATTCACTATTGTGACACATTGGCCAGTGTGTCACTGATTATACAGCAGTTTACACAGAAAGAGAGAAAATGTCAGCAGGCAAAGACCATATGGCCTATCAAGTCTGCTTATCTCTAAGAACTCTTAAGCTCTACAATTCCTTCCTATCCCTTAGAGATCTTCTGTATTTGTTTCATGCTTTCTTGAATTCAGATACAGTTCTCACCTCCACCAACTCCATTGGGAGGCTGTTCCATGCACCACTACCCTTTTTGCAAAAAAAATACTTCCTTAGATAACTCCGGAGTCTATCCCTTTTCATCTCCGTTGTTGAGCTTCTTTTCAATTGAAAGAGGCCCACCTCCTATCCAATTATACCATGTTTTTATCATAACTGTCCTCTACTGCCTTTCTGTCAAAATATACATATTGAGGTCCTTTCCTATAAGCTGTATGACAAAGACTACTATTTTATAGCCATCCTCTGGTCTACTCCATTCTGTTTATATCCTTTTGAAGGTGTGGTCTCCAGAATTGTACACAATAGTCCATTAGAAAATTATACAAAGGTGCTATCATATTTTTTTCCTGCTCACCTTTTCTACCTGTTTGGCTACTTTAAGATCATCTAATATGATCACCCCCAGAACCTGCTCTTTTGTGCATTGAAATACTTCACTCCCACACTGTACCACTCCCTTGGGGTTTTGTAGTCCAGATGTATGACCCTGAATTTTTTAGCATTAAATCTTAGCTGCCAAATTCTTAACAATTCTTCAAGCTTTCCTGGATCCCTCCTCATGTTATCTGTACTCTTCTCGACAGATCTTGTGCAATATGGCTTACAAAAAGGTTAAAAGTACAGGACCAAGGACCAATCCCTGTAGCACACCACTGGTAACACATCTGTTTTCCATTTACTGCTACCCTCTTTCGCCTCTCACTGAACCAGTTTCTTACTCAGTCAATCACTTTATTGTTCATAGGTAAGTAGTATTTGAGGGAAAAGATTCAGTTGCTCCCATTGTACAGCAATTTTTTGGAGTGGAGGAGTGGCCTAGTGGTTGGGGCAAGGTACTTCAGGCTGGAAGGTCAGGGGTTCAAATCCCACTAGAAGACAGCAACCTTGGGCTGGAAGGACTGGGGTTTCTAGTCCCACAGGTGCTCCTTGTGGTTTTGGGCAAGCCACTTAACCCTCCATAGCCCATGTTCCCTGTAAAATAGTTATCTCCAAGTTATAATGCCCTGTTCAATGTAATTTCAGTTTGTTCAATGTAAACTGCACTGATGCAGAATAGTGCAGTATATAAGAGAATGTAAATAAATAAAATAAATTACAGTCTCCCCCCACAAGACAATGATTGGAGTCAATCCAAGACATTAAAGTGGGAGATAAAAAGAACACAACTTCTCAGCAGACTGAGCTAGCAGAAGAGATTTTACTTAGCAATTTGTGATTTCTCTCTGTATTAAACAAGTCAGTGTATATTGTTGACTTAGAAGAAACCTAAGCCCTTTAAACCCTGAATCAATCAGAGCACAGGGTCAGAATTATTTAAAAAAAAGAGAAACTCATTCAAGAAAATACTTATTGATATTAAAGGCTATTAGGGTAATTTTAGACGCTCTGTTTGTGATTTGGGTGTCTGAAAATAGCATTCAGATGAGCACATCACAAAGACATCCATAGAACCATTTTAGAAAGTACGAAGATATTATGCCGGTATGATCACAGCCAAGCCAGCTGTGGGCATGCCTGGGGGTGTGGTAGGGGCAGGTCGGTAAGGATACACATGATGTCAGACCAACTCTGCACATCTGAAATCACCATCAGTGACTTCCATGGCAATACCTGCTACAGGGCTTGAAAAGGTTTAGTAAAGATGCTCGTTTCAGCAACATAGCAACAATACAATGAAGACAGACATTCCCATTCACTCCTCTGATACTTTTCATTCCTTCAAAGATACCTGCCAGTAGGAAGAACAAACATTTCTCCAGGCGTCCGCACTGCAACAGATCCCTGTTTGCAAAATGACAGGATGGAACATGCAAGATGAATAGATCATGGCCATGTTCTGTGATAGGACAGCATGCATGTATATGCCCCCTATTCTGTGGTCACGCACATATGCTATATTTGAGGTTCTAAAAGGTGGAGACTTCTTGTATGTGGCTAACTCATGACTCTGTGTGTCCCCATTGTTGCTATTATGTGATGGTCATTTGTATCTTTCAGGGTGGAGATAGGCTAGTTCTAAAAGGAACTTACATGAGACCACTTTCTCAGCCACCCCTCCCACTGTATATTGATGCTTTGATTTGGACATCCCGTTTTGTAGTCAGACATCCTTTCTAAAATGTGCCTTTATATATTAAAATTTCACCAGAGCCCTTTAACAGTTACCGCACCCCCCCCCCCCCCGCAAATTATTTATTTATTTAAACTTCATTTTATGCCACCTTTCTACAATTCAAAGCGGTTTACAGATAGACAAGAATCGAAAAGAGTACCATAGGGGGCACTCTGTCGAACAGGGATCTGAACATATAACAGTAGAATAAACAGAAACTCTGAACTGTTTACAGTTAAAATAAAGTGTGTAAATCTACAACATTTGTGTTCTGTGTTGGGACTAAAGGTTTGTTATCAGTGCATGTACTGGTGGTTCAACAGTATTCCAAAATATTAAAAGTAAATTGATTAATGAAAATGGCATGATTCCAGCAGTGAATTTAACCTATATGGATGAACAGCATTAAAAAACAAAATCCGTTGTTCTCAGTACAAAAGAAATTTGTCATAATTGCCTCCATGAATGGTTGGATACCATCCAGGAAAACAAAGTGCAAAACATCAAAAAAATGCAATGGCTCAACATCGAGAGCCACCAGAGGAGCTCAGAAAGAAGATTTTGTGAAGTGGCTTCTATGTTCAATCAAACAAGTACATGTTGCTCATTTAGTCTTACCAATGTATACCAAACCTCAGGTCTTACTATGGCACAGATGATATTAACAGATGTACAAGTATTCAAACATTTTAAATGACAAGTCCTATAGCTTGGTAAAATAATTTCAAATCCTAGGAGTACTAAAGGACATATTGAACACTGAGAACAAGGATGAAATCCTTCATCTAAGGGTTCTTTTTCCTGTATCTTGGCTGACAAAAATAAGACTACCCCACAATGTCAACTATATCACAGCCTCTATAAAACGATCATGAAGATTTTCAATGGGACACAAAATATGCTACTCTAATAGATTTAGAGAAAGGTAGCACACGGACTACTCTTTTGAATGAAGTAATTTCACGAGATAGTAACAAAGAGCCCCATTCTGGGAAGGGGACATCCCACTGAAGATGGGATGGGATTATGACCCGATTCTGGTCCACAGGAACAAAATATTCCCCCGAGAGCCAGAATTGGGCCTGAGGACAGCCCGACATGCCCCTCCTGCCTGCGAGGACATCATTCCCGCATATTCCCCAGACTGCCATGGCTCCAGCCCCCAATATCCCCACCACCCGACCCACATCTGGCCTCCCACAGCCTGGATCGGGAGGTGGGGACTCCCCACACCCGGCCCCGGCCTCGGCCTCATGGGTGGCTTCCCTGCCCCGATTCCTCCCAAAAAACTGCTAATACCACCTCAGAGGTGGTATAAGCAGTATGGTCCAGCAGGGCCAGCAGCACATACAGAAATATGACCTAAATCAACCCTGTACATGCAGCCGAGCATCCCACCCCCGCTCTGCCCCCACTGGCTTTCTCCATCCTGAAGCACAGGATGTATGGGGAGAACCAGTGGGGAATAGCATTTAGGTGGATTGCAGGGCTGCATATCCCAGCGGGACATACAGCCCCACAGTCTGCTTTCTAGAATGAGCTCCAAAAGGTCCCAACTGATAAGTGGTATGTGTTTGTATGCCTTTCTAATGCATAAGAAAGGATAAACTTACTCAAAAAGACCTTTAGCCATGAGCAATACTCGAGATTTGAATACTTCCAATAATGGAGATAGTCGGTAGAAACTAAGAAATTGACTAACTGGAAGACTTCTCTTTATATAAAATGGATGGCAACTAGAAATTACGATCAATAGGTTTATGAAAATGATAACACACTCATCATGTTTGATGCCAGTAATATCCAAAAAAGAAGTAGTGGTAGAACTTGCTGTAAAATAAATTGTAAATGTAAATTACAAGTATTGATCCATTCAAAAAAATCCCATATGCTAACATGATCACCATCCCCAAAGATGAAAGCATCATCTACACACAGTATATATCAATATCCAAGCTTTAATTGAGTCTATGGTGAAGTGCGAACCTCTCTTGGGGGAGAGATTGGAGATAGGGAATGTGGGTTCAAGCTGACTTTCTCTGTCATGATGGTGAGAAATCAACATCTGAGATTTTGTTTGACAGGAGGTGGTGTGAGTTGCTAAGAGGCTGTGATACAGAGTCATCATCCCGGCCTTTTTCACCACCCTTTCCTTCCTCACCGTACCCCTTCCATGTTATGTTTCTGACAATTATGTGACTGTAAGTTAACACACTTTTCTGCATAGGATATGAGCTTAGAAGTTTATTCAACTTAGATAAATTATTAGTATGCATTTGTTTTTGAATCATCTGGCATCAGCAGATTTTCTGGTTCACCACCAACTTTGGCAGCCACCCTACACCCATGATTGCCATGATGGCCCCACCTTTGTCAGCAGGTTTAACAATTATGTAACATTGGTTCTGTAATGATTTCATTGGAGCCCACTCTTCCTTTGTAAAATGTGAATGTCTTACATAAATCTAACAGTATCAAATCATCATTAACCAGATTCTGAAATACCAGTCTATTGGGTCTAAAGGACCAGGGAAAGGGAACTGGATTTAGCTCAAACCTTTCTCAGAAGTTCAAGGTGTGTTATATTCAAGTACTGTAGGCATTTTCCTGTACCCAGAGGGCTCATAGTCTAAGATTGCAGATGAGGTAATGGACAGTCAAGTAACTTGCCCAAGATCACACATTAGCAACAGTGGGATTTAAACCAGGTTTTGCTGGCTATCTGCTTACTGCTTTAACCAGTAGACTATTTCTCACCTTACCTGCTTTTGACATAATTGAACTATTCCTTGATTACTCTAAAGAACTTCAGAAGAATTGTTTGAGATGAAATAGTCATAAAAAAATGAGCCAAATCGACTTTAACAGAAAGTGAATCTGTATTAGGAGTTGGTCATATTGGATTTTGAAAGCTCAGACTGGTGGTCAAATTTAGGAAGGAAGTCAGTTGGGATATTAAATGCCCTAGGCATCAGATAAGCTGAAAGAGGGAAACTTTCCTGCCTGTTTAGACAATTGTACATGGGATTAAGTGGTATAAAGTTTCCTGTAGAAGTTAAATGATATATTAAAGATCACAGGCTATATAGTCTGTATCATGGGGGTTCAGAATAGCTGTAATTAGGGAACTTTGTTACCTGTTTGTAATTGCACTTTGCAGTGGCAGAGTGACCATTAAGTGAACCTGGCAGAAAGCTAGGGGTTAACCTTTGGTTGGGCCATCTGCTGCTGGATCAATCATTCTTCAATTTTTAAAAAATATATAGGGGGCAGAAATGGCGAGTAGAGGTGAATGCAGCACACCCCATACTTAACTCTTGCAGTGCTGTAGTGCTGACTCCTGATACTGTTCTTCAATCTTCCCATGCACCATATTTCTGCTGCCATAAGTCAATGAAGGCCATACCATGAGACTTGGCCCCATGGCAGCAGGAGGTGAAGTAAGTGCATAAGTGTTTTTATTACTGCCCAGCCTCACAGAGATTGGGCTGACGAGGCGTCACAGGAATACTGCTGGAAGTAAGTGTGGTGTATGCAATGCTCACCTCCTCCCAGTGTTCCAGACTTTAAAAATGCTTTATCTGCCCATAGGAAAATAGAAGGGATGAGAAATGTTTCCTAACCCTCTGCTGCACCACCCAACATCCTCCTTGCCAACCAACCATAGACACCCACCCCCTACCCACTTGCCATCACCCCAGAAGCCATTCTCAGACCAGACTCCCCCTCTCCCATGCTCTCGCTGTGTGCCCAGCATCTTGGTCACTGGCACATGTATACACACACACATACACACATTGCTTTACACATTTCTACTGCACCACTACCTCACTCCCTATTGGCATACCTTACATGCACACACTCCCACACAACATATTTTCACAGCCTCCATAAAATTCATAAGCATCTATTTCCCTATCTCATACATCTTTCTTACAGCAGACACCCCCTCCCCCCCCACACACACTCTACTGTGTTAGATACCCCCTACATATCCTACATGAACTCCCTTGCCCAATGCACTAAATTAAAACCCTGGCCACTCACATATACCCCCTGATATCCATACACACACACACACACACACACACACACACACACACACACACTATCCCAGATACTTCTCATTTTACATTTATACCACACTCCTCCATTCCCCTGCTTCCCGAGCGGAGCTATGACGGGGACTCCTCCAGCTCCCATTACAATGGACAGCATGGTACTATGGACTCATTCTAAGGGGCCATTCAATTCTCACTATACCTTTGGCACTTTGAACTGAGTTATGGAAGGGAGCCCTTTGATAGCTGCTAGTTAGAAGCCCATGGTGAAGTCTCCACTTAGGCGTTGGTCCGTGGCGTCTGTTTCTGGAGTTTCGCTGATGGCATGGTCTGGGTTGTCGTGTCTATATATCATGGTACTTGCTGTTCTGTGTTCTTCTCTCTCTTATCTGTTTGACTATCTCTATCCCCTATTCTGTCCTATCAAATAAATGGCGTTCTTTTCTTATTTCCTTGAATGATATAGTATTGTAAACCGCTCTAATGCCTTTTTGGCCTGAGCGGTATATCAAATTTAATAAACATAAACATAAATAAAGGCAAGTAAATTGAACACCAGTGCCCTAAAATAATATACCAATGTCCTGCTCATCTATGGAAAAGGGAAGTTGTTGCTGAGTTCCGGACTCAAAGAGACTAGTCTGTAACACTATGGAGGTTATTTTAGAAGCATCTCCAAGTGTAAATAATAGCATTTGCATGTGTAAGTCACATCATATGTAAATGGAAATTTTAAAAAAGCACTATTTACATGTGGAGATCCTCGCAGTGCAGAGAATTCAAAGTAAAAAAGAGATGCGTACTTCCAGTTTTACTGTACAGCAGGAAGATGCATCTATTTGGAAAATTTCCCCATTAGCTTTTGCACTTGTCCTAACGCATGTGCCAGTGCCCACTACCTGTTTAGACCTGGGGTCTAAAAGGCACAGGTTTAGAACAAAATCACCCCCATACCCCTGATCTCGACATAACAACCTAGGTAATATGGGCCTTCCAGTATGCATAATAATACACTGAGTAACAACAGAAAAAATACTTCAGTCATTAGTGATTAGATTACCACATAATACCCGAACAGCTCAGTAAAATACAAAACTATTACCAAACACCATTCTGTGCAATAAACCTGTGGCTTCACTATTACTTAAAATCATCCAGCTTTACTGAAAAAAAAATATTGAACTCGGTAATAACTCATTAATATATTTGCATAATGGAAATAGTGCTGTAATAGACTTTTGTAATTTATTATACATAAATAGAATCAATTCATTTTAATATGAAAGACCATATTACTAAATCAATAGTTTCCAACAGCGTTTGGAATACACACAGGACTTTTAATATACTTTATAAGTACTCATAACAATTTATCAATCTGCACAGATTTCAGTGCCCCTATTGATTTCTATATGCAGAAAAGGTTATAAATAATATCATTTATAATAAACAAACAGCATTTTTTTAATAAATTCACTTTTATTTGTTCATAGTTAAATATAAAGTAGTGTGGGTCACAAAGTTTTGTTTCTATCTGCCTAGGAAGTAATTTTATAAAACTTTTACACTTGTAAAATGATGATTTAGGCATGTAGACAGCCCCATATCTAAAGCTATACACAGCGTGCTTAGTAGCATACTGGTAGAGTAGGCGTGCTTAGGGGAGGATTTGGGGCAGAGAGTGGGTGGTCATGATTTACAGATGTATTCTATAAAGTACATGCTTACACATGTACATTACATGCTAGCATTTACAGCTGCTCCGGAACAGGCGTAAATCAGTGCGCACAATCTAGGTGCTATTTATGCAGGATTTGTGTTAGAATTTTTTAAAAACACCTAGGAGCCCTCTTACTAATGTGCACTGTACAGTCAGTATAGGTTTGGGCACGTATTAAGTGCGTACTGAAGCTCATGGTGACTGACAGCGCAGGGCAGAACAGTGAGTGCATGCTAACAGCGTTAGCAGTACATCATGCATCGGGGTGGTGAAAGAGCAGGTTAGGGGCAAAGATGGGGCATGGTGAGCATAATGCAGTTTCTGCAGGTGTAAACACCACCTGCTACCTGCACCACATGCAATTAGCGCAGGTGCACCTAATGCCATCATCAGTAAGTAATATTCAGGACACCGTGGTAATAGGGAACACCGCCAGGCCTAAGTTATAAAATTACCCTCCTACTGGTGTTTAGCAAGTTAGCAGCATCTTGATTTGCCATATT
The DNA here is from genome assembly GCA_033557465.1 of Ichthyophis bannanicus. Classification (NCBI taxonomy): domain Eukaryota; kingdom Metazoa; phylum Chordata; class Amphibia; order Gymnophiona; family Ichthyophiidae; genus Ichthyophis; species Ichthyophis bannanicus. The sequence continues at coordinate 1,151,967,295 of CM066032.1, forward strand.
GAAATGAAGAAATCAATATGCAAAAGATTTACCCAGATACGTTCAGGTTTTAGTTAGACAAACGTGCCCATTGGAAATCCTCCCTTTAACCAGCTCATGTTAAATGGGTAAATTTATTACCTGCACAAATGTAATGCACCCCACCCCCCCCAAAGTTGTGATAATGAGACACAACAATCATGATCTTCCCAACACCATCCCTCCCACAAATATCCTGTAAAACGCATAACTACGGATCATACTTTTACATCTGAAACTTTGTGCCCAACTTCCCTGCAGATGAAAGAGTGTGCTGACGACCCTTTGAGTTTTTCTGGCTCTCAGAATCGATTGTTTTACTTTGTCTCATGCTGCTCTTTGCTACCCCGCAGAAGCTGCTGTCCTAGACGGCTTGCCTAATTGTGGGGCTGCACTCGAAGAAAGCTTATCATGCATCTTTCTGTATTTTATTTAAGTCTATTTTTGATACAGAGGCAGTATAAGAGAAGTTAAGCCAATAAAACCTCTCAGAGTATAAGTAGCGTATGCTTTTATGTTGATGCTTTCTATAACTGGCTATGGTACTGGCCCAGAAATGTCAGTGTGCGTACCTACTTTCCACCAGATGAAATAGACATGAAAGAAAAGCAGAAGCTCCTGAGCCTTTTCAGTAATTATGAATCAGAAATGCATGGGCGGTGCCTTCTACTTAGTTCTGGCCATCAGGGAGAAGGTTCTTATTGTGCCTGTATTTCTTTTTACAGTAACAAAAAACCCTTCTCAGAGAGAGAGCTGTAGATGCAGAGCAATAGAAGCTGCAATACTGGGTGGAAGAAAACAAGTTGTTGTTTTTTTAAACTGTATAATTGATTTTGTCTTCTAATGGTATCCTTGAAACAAAATGTTCTTAAATGGGAGCACTTTCCACAAGAATAAACCTGAAAAGGGAGAGATATTATAAACAGAATGTTTTTTAATGTTCAGAAGGCATCTCTAATCATGACTCTTGAAAAGTTGGAAGGCACGAGAGGGGACAGACCACACAGTAAGGAGATAATTTATGTAACATTTCTGCGTGCAACGTACTAATTTATGTGCTTAAGTCACATCTTATAAAATTAGGTCGTGCCTGAAAGTGTGTGCTGTGCACTTAGGAGTGCCCTTCTAGAGCAGGCGTGCTTAGGGGGAGGAGTTTGCACAGAGCGTTGGTGGAGCAAGCATATGTGTCAGCTCCCATAATCTAGGAGGTGCTATTTTTGCAGAATTTGTGCTAGTATTTTATAAACAAACATAAGCGCATTGTGTCTTTATAAAATAAGTTAAAAATAGTGGAGGTGAGTTTTCATTTTGAAACAAAAGTGGCAACAGTGTGCCCTATTGTGCAATATGGGTACTATGGCACAATAGCACACACTATTCACACAATAGGGTGTGCTATTTTAAAAAATGATGCGAAGATGAAAAAAAATTTAAAAACCCAATGAAACGAATCAAGTCTAATTTTTTTCCCTGCACAGCCCTAAAAAATAGGTGCCCTCTGTGTCTCAAAACCTACATGTATATGTGTTCTGTCCATCCTATAAGCACCCACTGCCTTCCACTGGCACAAGACACTGGTTTTAACGACTGACCAATTCTGGCAATTCAGGAGAAAGACACCTTTATTTCTCTTATCATTATGTTGTCTCAAAAATATTAGTTTACCATTTTTATGGTGACACGCGTCACAAGCAAATTATTGCAAGCTAGTGAAGGAAGGTTGTCAAAGTAACCTAGTAAATGGTGACATTAAAGACCAGCATAGTCCATTTAATCTGGCCAGTAGGTGGTTAGGCCTGTCCCTGCCATTTCATGCAGGTTAACTCCTTTATGTATTTGGAGGGTGGGGTTATGTTTTTTTTTTTTGGGGGGGGGAGGAGTATGATTGATCAACAGTATTGTCAAGAAGCATTTAACAATAAAATGGAAGAGTTGGATACCACATTTTAAACCAAATGAATAAACAAGATATAATGAATGATACGTCCTTTACAAGTCCACAATATAAAACCGAGGCCCCAAAAAATGAAAAGTCCAGAGCAGAGCAAAAAAACCCAGTAAAATAAAAGAAACCTCATAATACGTAAAGGAAGAAACACAAGCCCAGTCACTTGTCACCCAGAGGTCGCAGTATCGCCCTTAACTGTGTTATTGTACAAGTGCCCCAGTGGTATAGTAGTTGTTGGGAGGGGGAAGGCTAGAAGGGCTAGGGCTGGTTTTTAGAGGAACTTAAGGATGGGGGAAATTAAGATAAAATTTGAATCCATGATAAATTCTGGTGTCTGTTTTGTTTGTCCAGAGTTCTCTTACCTTACTTTACAGTACAGTCGTATATTCTGTATTCTATTGGGTTTTGGTTTGTGTTTCTCCTGGCTTAATTTGAATAAACAAACCTATACAAACAGCTTGCCTTAACTTACAAATGGCAATGGACATAGTACAATGAAAGCATGTGCACACACAACTGTAGGGGCAGAACAATCTGCATGGCTCTGTTGTCCGCAGAAAGTTCAAGGGGGAGCAATTCCTCTTCTTTCGTTTATGGACTGTATTCCTCTTTGTATATTTAGTATTGTAATGTAATTCTAACTGAATTATACACTGCACATATATATAATATAATCAAAATAAATGAACTGAAAAAGAAGCAGCCTTTCTTAGCCACATATCCCACAATCTATGTCTTTGTTTAAGGTGGAACTGCTGCGCCATGCAAGTTACCTTCCTCGCTGCCATTTTTTGAAGTGTAAAAGTCATTGAAGTTTTGCTTTTAGTGGAAATGCTCTATTTTTGTTTCTATCTTTTTGCTTTAAATGGATCCTCTTTGTTTATAGCGGGCCTTTCTGTATTCCATCGCTATTTTTGTCTCCACCACCTCCACTGACAGGGCATTCTGGGCAACCATCACTCCTTCTATGAACAAGTATTTCCTGATGTTGCTTTTAAGTTTACTTCCTTGCAGCTTCATTTCATGTCAAGGGCTTGTTTGTTCATTAATACCTTTTAAGTATTTGATCGTCTGTGTCATATCTCCCCTGTCCCTTCTCCAGGGCAGCAGTTCCCAACCTGTGATCCATGAACCCCTGGTGGTCCATGAGACTATTACAGGGGATTTGGAGGACCGAGAAAAGAGAAAAAGAGCGAGGATGATGGAGATTGGCTGGAGGGAATGGGTCAGTTGAACACGTGTCAGTTGGCCCTAAGAGATAGGCAAATCCCATTTGGAAGGGGCAGGTGATGGCTTCTGTTGCCCCTCAGGAGGTAGAGAGAGAGACTTTTGTAAATAGGAAGGGGAAGGGAGATAAAGAGGGATAATGGAGACAGACTTGGTGCTAAGGGAGAGGGGTCCAGAAAAAGTGGTGGGGATGAACTGGGAGGGGCTGCAAGGAATGTCCTCTGCCCCCCCCCCCCTCCCTGCCCCATCTGCACCCCAGCATATGATCGGGGGAATAGTTTGGGCAGAACATAGGTAGAGTGAAGAAATATGCACAATTGCACATAGATTATTAAACATTCATCTACGTGGTAGTTCAGATGCATAACTGCACTTGCTCCCAAGCTGGTGTAAATGTATATGGCTACATTTCAGGTGCAATTTCAGTAGGCTTTACGAGGACATTTAATGAAGATACTTAAGTGCATAGTGCATATGGGGATATTTTAGAAGCTCTGTTCTTGAGTTGGATGTCTGAAAATGGCACATAGACATCCTCATGATGGAGATATCCCCAGATCCACTTTATAAAAACTGGGTATATAGACATCCTCAGCGTGAGAATGTCTAGGTAAAATGGAGACTTGGTGGTGGCATATCTTGGCCGGAACAAGAGAATTCAACATCATGTTTCAATTTCAGAATGCCACAAGCATATCAGGCACTGGTTGTTGAGGTGTACATACCTACCGTATACTTGCTCCTGACCATGAATATGGTGCAAAAAAGTGCTTGTTTCAATGCTGCAACCCTTCCAGAGGGAAGAGAAAAATGCACTTACATTGCAGCGGTTAATATTTTCAGGATGACTCAACCTGCCCATAAATACATACTCCAAACATATTACTGACCCACTGCTGCATGTCTGAGGGCCTGAAATGGTAGGATAGATGTGCTAATCTCATAACATAGATGCCCCCATTCTGACCTACCCAGGCCGAGGTGTCCAAGTATCTCGCTCTGCAGGCATGCACTTCGGGGACATCCACATTTGTAAAATGGCTTATACCCCTGCAGGTACCCGGCCTTCCTAACTATGCGGGTGCATCACCAAACTCATTTACTGGGATGCTCATTTTTTAGGGTGGAGATAGAGCAATTTCAGAAGACATGGCTTCCATTCTCTCAGTGTCAGGGTTTTTGCTTGGGATGTCCCGTAGTTTTCCTAGACATCCCTTTGATAATACCACTTTTAATATCTTTATAAAATAGCCTAACAATAGTTGTCTTTTTGGCCTCTGAACCTAGGCCATGCCCTATTATAAAATCATACCAAAATATGTTGCAAAAAAAATGCAATTTATGGAGAGTACTTCTGTAAATATTCTCTTAGATGGAGATGGCAAGTGATTGTCTATTTTTGTTCTATTTTATAAAGACATATAGGCATCTATGTGTCTTTATAAAATACTAGCACAAATCCTGCAGAAATTGCGGGACAGGGGGTGTAAATATATGAATATATAGCACATAATTGTGCATATTTGAGAAAGTACACACTTAAATCACAGTTTCATCTGTACCCTGTTGAAAAAACACCTTTAATACACCTACAACAAAGTCACATACAGCAACACACATTCTAGTTATCGCACATACATACCCATGTGGCTATATCTTATAAAAGATGTTTTGTGCATGTATACGGATTTATACTGGAGTGGCCTCAGGGCTTAATTTGTAGACAAAAAGGTAAATGGGACTGTGGGGTGAGGACCAGGCCAGAAGTGACTGTGAGGAATGGACCAGGGTTGGAAGTAAGCTGTGGAGGTGGGGCCAGGGCTGGAAATGACCTTACTTTTGGACACACACAGTGCTTCTTTTTGGAATAGAAAGGAAGCTGGTATATTCATAGGTATTTGGAAAATTTATGGTATTTTTAAAAATATTTGTTAAACATACCACAAAAAATTTCTAATGTTTTGTTCATTATCTTAAACTAATCAACCCTGCCCCCTCCCTTGCACCATTCCACCATTTTTCCCCTCCCTGCCCTCTCCCTACATAAATCTAGCATTTCCCCTGTCCCTGCCCCCCCCCTCAAACATGATTATGTTATTTTTATTTCCTCCAGTCCCCTAGCACAATCATTTTATTTTCATGTTCTCCTCCCTCTACGCCCTTTCCCTCACACAGCCATCAACCCTCCTGCCCTTATCTCTGTCCTGTGCAGGCCAAGGAAGATACTTGGATAAGGATTAGCTTCCCTACTCACAAGTCCTAGCAGAGTCGTCAGCATCTCAGCTTTTAAACTCAGAAACTGGCATACACCAGGAGGGAATTGAGGCACTACATTGGGACACAGCTCTCCACAAAGCTGTGGTAACACAGTAGAAGTGCCGGGCAACTGCTCATGGTCCCGAGTTGTACAGAGTGGGAGATACTAAACAATAGTAGTCTTATTCAGTCCCAGATGTAGATTCCCTCTGTACATCCGGTCTGAGCCGGATGTATAGAGGGGATCGCAATTCTAGCCCCATAGGATCAGAATCGTGAACAGTCATGTACATGCAGGCTGGGTCTGCGATTTAGTCTGGCCTGCACGTACATGACCAGCCCAACTAACTCAGTCAGGGCTTTTAAATGGAGCTGTGGTGCCATGGCGTCTGGATGCCATGGCACCGTGGCTCCATTTAAAAGCTGCGATGCCGGCTGCCGGATAAAGGTGCTTATTTCCCGTAGCTTGACCCCTGATCTGGCCTCGTAAGGCCAGGGTCGGGCTGCAAGGAATGTCCTCTGCCCCCCTCCCTGCCCCATCTGCGCCCCAGCATATCAAAAAAAACACATCCAGTGAAGTTATTCCTTGGAGGTGGAATAACTTCCCCACACATGTCGCTGGCCCTGGACGTATAGGGCCAGCATTAGAATCGTCCCTGTACATCCAGGACCAGCGACCGCCTACTGCCCGCCCAGACTCAACCTCCAATCCTCCCCTTCCCCGCCCCCATCTAACTTCCCCGTACAACCAGTGGGGAAGTTAGACGTGGGCAGAGAAGGCACGAATAGTTATTCGTGGCACAGAATGGGATGTGAGGGGAAAAAATATCTCAGTTTAGTTTAATGCATTTTCATTTCATTTGTATTGTTTTTATAAATTTTCATTTCAGGGCAATTTGGTTAATTAAGAAGTAGCTGTGGCTATGGCCTAAAGAAAAAACACAGCTTGAAAGGTCACTAGTAGTTTTAGGCAAACTAAAGAAGAGAAATTGATTTTTCCCTATGTTTGTTTACAGTTGCTCTGTATTTTTCCTCCCACCATCATCACAACTTAACCTTGAACAACCAGTTACCATTGGGTTGAAAGGCAGGGAACTTGCAGGAGGAATTATTATGCCTTCAGAAAGGACAAGCTTTCGCCAGCCTGCTCTTAACTGTGTCTTGTATTTCTGGTGAACTTAGTTCCTGTTTTCTGATTGGCCCAAAGTTTGACTGGTGTTGAGTTCTATGGAAAATGCTGGTGGATATTTTGCCTTATGAATCTATTGACTCACATTCTAGAGAATTATCCCAAATATTTTCTTTTGTTATGTTCTTGTTCCTGAAATTCTGTGAAACCATGTCTACATATATTATCAGAGACATTTATTAAGCCTAATCTAGATCCAGGTTGTCCATAACCTGGCAAAAGAACTATGCAAACAAACTTTGGGCCTATCAGGAAATGAAGATCACCAGAAATACAGGGCACAGTTAAGAGCAGGTTGGCTAGAGCCAGCTCCTCTGGAGATATAATAGCTTTTCCTGCAAGATTCCTGCTCCCTAAATCAGGTATCACTGGTTTGAGGTGAAGTTGTGTCAACAGGTGGAGGTGGGAAAACCCCCAGAATTTGTGGGTTTTCATGCCGTGTTTAGATTAGAAGTGAATGATAATGAAACAGCCATGTGGCTCACATCAACCTCTGTTCTAGGCAGTGATGTTACTTCCAAAAAAGTGCCAAAGCCTCAGTAAAACCATAACTAGCTTAGTAGTTAGAGCAGTCAACTGAAGAGCAGGGAAGCCAGGGTTCAAATCCTACATCTTCCACGGACTTCTTGTGACCTTACACAAGTCAGTTCAGTTTTCATTTCTTTGGGTACATCTTAGATTATAATTCCACTTGGACAAGAAAATAACTTCTATACCTGAATTTTTAACTCACCTTGAACTCATGTCTGGAAAGGTGCGTAATTAAACCTCAATCCAAATCTATATCTGAAAAATCCTTTATAAAATTGTGTTCCATGTATATATCCTTTGGCTTGGTTGTATTTATGTTGTTTATAGTATTAATGCTTTATATTTTATTATTTCTTATGTTTGTTATACATATATAGATGAGAGGTTCACAAATAGTTTAAATGAGTAAATAAATATGTTTTACGTTCATTGTTCAGAACCTGAGCTTAGATCATGACTAAAAGTAGGTCAGAACAAATCAAGGTGTGCATGTGTGCACTTCCCTTTCCTCTCTTTGCCTTGTAGGCACTGAAAATTTCCCTTTTAACAGTAAGGATAAGGCTATGCTCTTTCTAGTTCAGTTTTTCACCCAGAAGTTGTTAGTAACTGACTCTGGAGTGCATTTTGTTCTGTGCATTTCAACATTTTCCTGTGAATAACTGGTCCGCTCCTATCTTCTCGTATCATTGTCTGCACGCTTTGCATCTTTGCACCTAAGTCCATAGTATCCATTAGGCACACTTGCTGACAGTTCATCAGCTCACCGTATTTATACAGGAGTACATAAAACACAATGTAGGTGTGTACCTGACATAATAATTTTACAGCTGAGAACAACAGATCGTTTCAGCAGAGCTTAATAACTCGTTCTTATCCACAGCTCCTGTGACAACCAAGGATAAAATTGTTATATGCTCTTGGAGAGGCTTGCAACAGCAATCACTGTCAATCACTCTAGTTCGTTGAGGAGACTTAGACAATATGGTACTGGAGCAATTCTTTTGCCGTGGTTTTTGATTAATTATCTCAAGTGTCATGCACAATGGAAAAGAATAGGTGACCAGATCTCTGCATGGAAGCTGATGGTCTTGGGGTTCTGCAAAGTTCTGCCTTGTTTCTTATGCTTTTTAAAGTTTATATGCGCCCTTTAGGGAATATGTTACAATTTTTTAATGTGTTCTATAGGATAAATGCAGATAATGCAATGATTTTCGATCCCTTTGATAAAGCATGAGGCCTTAATTCTTCATTACTTATATCATGTATTGACATGATTGTCTCTTGGTTTACTAATAATCAACTTTGTGAATTTAACTACTGACTACTGAAACTTCTTTATATATATTCGTAGATACAAATAGTTTGCCTAATCATGATGAGGAGCATTACCTGGTTATAATCCTAAATGCAACACTGTCTTTGAGATATAAAATAAGGAGTTTTGTTACATCAGCATTTTATAAGCTGCACCTGCTCTGACGTCTCACACTTTATTTGTCTTTATCTGATTTCATTCTGTACTCCAGGCCTTAATTTTTCCAATGACTGATTAATATGTGATTTATAATGAATGGCTTAAATCAACAATACAAGCATGGCAAATGAATGAAAATGCAACAGCTTCATTTGTTACCTGGTGCTGCAGAACAGGGCTTCTATAAAATAGTGTGCTATATAAACGTGTATAAGTGCACACACCAAAAGGTTTGTGTGTATTTGTATTTATATACACCATTTATAGGCCTTTTTGGAGACATAACGTGGGCGGAGCACAGGCAGAGTTGCAGTGTACACATATGTTTTACAAAGTGTGCAGGTGCATGCACAGACCCTTATTACAGAAGCATCTACACATGTACATGGCACCATTTGCACATCTTGATCACATACTTGTGCAACTATTAATTTTATAATGCCGCTCTTGGCGTATGTATGACCCACCTAATGCAAAGACTGAAAGGGGGCATGGTGGAGGAATGATGGGAGCAAGTTTTGGGCATGCTGAAAAACTAGACGTAGCCTTCCCATTTTACAATGTGAAACCACTTCTAGATTAAAAAATATGTAAGTTGGCTTTTCCACCTACCCTAAGGCATTCACAAGTGCTAACTTGAAGGGACAGGTGAGAAGGCCAATGGAACCTCCTCCCCTCCTCTTGGACAACCCTTGACACAAATACACGCCCCTTGGTACCTTTCATGACAAAAATACAAACCTCCCCCCCCCCCAAACAGCTGCTCTGACATAAATACAGAACCCCATCCGCCACTGTCCTAGAGACACAACCTAAGAATCCCACCCCATGATCCTCCTGGACTTTCCCTGAGCTTTCCCTGGTGATCTGGTGAGGAGCAGGAGTGATCCCCAGTCGCTTCTATTCTTTTGAATGCCAGGGTTCAAAATAGCACCTGTGATCCCTAGTTGTAGTCTCGCTGTCTTTTTTGACAGCTTGGCCCCAAGAGATAATGCTGTTAGACGACCACTAGGAGTCATAGGTTTCCATTTGAACCCCAGAGCTTTAAGAAGCAGGAGTGACTGCAGATTGCTACTTCTCCATGCTATAAAACCAGGGGGTTCATTGGGGAAATGGAAGGGTGTCTTTGGTTGTATCCAGGGAGTCATAGGGGGTTTTTGGTTGTGTCCAGGGGGACAATTGGAGTGGGCCCTATATTTTATATTGGTGGGATGTCCAAAGGAAATTTTGATTGTGTCGGAAGAGGGGGGAGAGGGACTGAATCCCCCTCACCAGCCCCCTAACAGATAGTGAGCCTGACTTGGGGTTCACTGTCTGGACTGCTGCATCCAGGAACCCAAAAGATCCTGGTGGCAGTAATGTATAAATTGTAACATCAAGATTTTTTAAAAATAAAATCACAGCTCTTGCTGGACATGCCAACATACGAACGTTCAGTCCTGCATGCCTATGTATTTTACAAAAGGATCTGCGTTTGGCACCTATTTTGCTTCTATTAAATACACTGAAAGTAGGCACCTTTTTGTTACCTTGACAGGTACTCTCTTATAAAATACTCCTATATTGAGAATAAGAGTTGGCTAGATTTGTACACATTTACCACGTTTATTCCATGCCTATCTAATAAAGTAAGAAATGTGCATTGTTGTTAAGTGCCGTCAAGTCGGTGTCGACTTATGACAACCCTCTGGATAGTTGTCCTAAATTGTATACGGTCTTCAGTCAGGCGGCTCATTGTTGACAGACTGGCACCCATAGCTGCTGTTATTGTATCAATCTATCTCATTGCTGGCTTTCCTCTTTTGCGTTGACCTTCTACCATGCCAAGCATGATGTCTTTCTCTAATGATCTCTCTCTTCGCATGATGTGTCCAAAGTATGAAAGTCAAAGTCTTGTCATCTGAGCTTCTAAAGAAAGCTTAGTTTGATCTCCTCTTATACTGACTGGTTTGTTCTTTGGGAAGTCCATGATATATACAATATTCATCGCCAGCACCATAATTCAAAGGCATCAATTGTCTTCATATCATTTTCACTATCCAACTTTTGCATCCATATGACGTTTTTGTAAATGCCATGGCTTGAACAAGTCAAATCTTTGTTTGGAGAGAGACATCCCTGCTCTTGAAAATCTTGTCTAGGTCCTTCATAGCCATTCTTCCAGGAGCAATGTGTCATCGGAATTCTTGACTGCTTGTTGCTTCTTTATTGATAGTTGATCCAAGTAAGTTAAAGTTGTCCATTATTTCAATTTTTTCTCCATCAATGATGAACTTATTCACTTTGCCATTTGTCAGGAGCTTTGTCTTCTTAATGTTAAGGTACAGACCTATTTTTAAGACTATATTCCTTGATCTTGAAAAACAAATGTTTCAAATAATCTTCACTTTCAGCCAGTAATGTGGTATCATCAGCATAACGAAGGCTGTTGATGAATCTTCCACCAATCTTCACACCTCGGTTGTCTTCATACAGTCCTGCTTCTCTGGTGATTTGTTCTGCATATAAATTAAAGAGGTCCCCAAATAAAACTTAGAATGGGGGAGGCAAGATGGCGGCAGTGATCAGCTGCGAGTGATATGGCAGTCTGTGGAACGCTCTGTATTCGGGCCGACTTGCTCTACTGGAGGTGGAGATGGGTCGCTGGAAGTGTAAGCAAGCCTCCTTACCCTCGAGTGAGGTGCAGACCATCTTGGCTGGACAGAGAATGCTTCGAACATGCAGCTTTGGGATCCTCGCGGCTGGAGCAGCGTCTTCGGCGGGTCTGGTGTATAATCTGGATCTGAGCATGTCAGGGGTTGTGCTTTCCCCTGAGCAACGGCCCCCCCCCCCGCCATGCCCCGGAAGTGTTCCAGAGGTCTCGGGAGCGCTTCCCAGCAGCATGCAAGCTAGTACGCTGCTTTCGGGAAGTGTGGAGGGCTTCGTGGCAGCTGGTACACCTCTGCCTTTGCCATCTGGAGGAAGAGAGAGATCGGAGGGTTTGTCTTTGGCGTTCCAGATTGGCAGTCCTTTGATATCTACTGGAGGTGCTGGTGTGTTGGTAAAGCCCTCGAAGGTTACGTTGGAGGTGCTATGGGACGCAATATCCACTTTGAATTCTTCTTTGGCGTCTATTTCATCATTAGTAAGTACTGAAACTGTTTTTTTCGTACTCAACTTCAAGAAAGTTCTAGAGTGCAGCAGGAGCAAGCTGAGAAGTTGGTGCAGATGGAAGGGAATCTTATTCAGCTCCGGGAGTTACATGGTGCCCACATTAAAGATAGAAATGTGTCCTCTAGGAGATTGGAATATCTGGAGAATCAAGTCCGGAAGAACAATTTGAGACTGATTAATTTTCCTAGATCTCCATTGTGTTCTCCAATGGAGATGGTCCGTAGGTACTTCCATGAGGTTTTGAAGATCTCTGAGGAGCACCTACCACTGATGACCAGGGTGCATTATCTTGTGGTAGGCCGAAGGCATCAGGGGGTTCCCGGTGAGGCTCCTACAGTGCCTGGAGATCTCACTGGGGTTTTGGAGAGCTCCTTGAAGCTGGTTACAGCTTGCACCACTCTCTTGGTTACTCTGGCTCTTGAATCCGATAAATCTTTAATTTTAAGGTCATATTTCAGAAATTTCAGTGTGCAATTCTTGGGCTCATATGTTCGTATTTTCCCCGATCTTGCTAGGGATACCCAGTTAAGGAGGAAGGAGTTCCTGCGGTTGAAACCCAGGATCCTTTCCCTTGGTGGGTCTTTTTTGTTGAAGTTTCCAGCTAAATGTCATGTTACCTATAAAGAAAAGTTATATTTGTTTTTTGAACCCAGTCAGCTGCTGGAATTTCTTGTTCCTAGGGAAGATTCGGTGGTGGTTGCTGTTTCCCGTCCGGCTGATGTATAGGTCTCACACTGCTATGTAATTAATTGTTTTTTCTTTCTGTAAAAATTGTTTCCTGATGCCTCTTCCTGTTTTAATAATTAGTGGACTTAAGTATGGCTAATGATGTATTATTGCCTATATGTATTATGATAGTTATTTTTCCTTTTGCCAGTGATTTCTAAGTGCATTTGTATTTTGCTGAATGTATGAAAATTAATAAAAACTTAAAATTTAAAAAAAAAATAAAAAAGAGGTAGGGGGAAAGTATGCAGCCTTGTTGTACACCTTTGTTGATTTTAAACCATTCTGTTTCTTCTAGTTCCATTCGAACTGTTGCTTCTTGATCAATGTAAAGGTTGTGCAAGAGAACAATCAGGTGTTCTGATAATCGCATGCTTCTTAATATGGCCCAGAGTTTCTCATGGTTTACACAGTGAAAAACCTTGCTGTAGTCAATAAAATACATATGAATATCCTTTTGGTATTATTTTGTCTTTTCAAGGATCCATCTCTCATCCACGATAATGTCTCTCGTTCCTCACTCTTTCCTGAACCCTGCTTGCAGTTCCCGTTCCAGGTATGGTTGTAGTCTCTGCTGAATGATCTTGGGTAGAACCTTGCTGGCATAATAATTGACCTATCACTAAGTTTAAACAGCAAAGTTCACATGACCATCCCTATAATACACACCCATACCCGAAATGACTGCCATATTGGGCACACTCTCCTAAACAACTACCCAAAAATAAACTATCGTAGACTAATACACATAAAACAAACAAATTCACTTCAAACTTGCAAGGAAATATGCTCCAACAACTCATCCTCCCTATCATGCATACTTATTAATGCACGATCAATGAAAAACAAACTCCCTATATTTAATGATCTAGTAGCAGACTTAAAACCAGACATTTTATGTGTCACAGAGACTTGGCTTTCTGAAACAGACACAGTCTACCTAAATCAACTTGATAATGAAAACTATGACATATTTTACAAACATAGACCCAATAAAAAAGGAGGAGTACTAATGATGATAAAAAAGATATTAAATGCCAAATCAATCCAATCAAATATCTCTAATAACATAGACACATTACTGATAAAAATCGGCTTCATGAAAATTTGCCTAATCTATAGACCCCCAGACCAAAGAGCAGATTGCCTGGATTCCCTTATTGAACTCCTTAGCTGAACCACTGAACAAAACCCTGTAATCATGCTAGGCGATTTTAACCTTCCATCACTACCAACACCAAACTCCAAACTATTTCTAGACACTATATCAGATATAGATTATCATCAAATAATAAACACTGCAACACATATAAAAGGAGGAACACTAGATCTGGTTTTTCTTCCTGATACATTCTACAAGTTACTCAACACAAATACCATAGAATGCACAGAGACACCTTGGTCTGATCATTATATTATCAAAATAAATCTCACACATCCCTCCACTATTGTCAAAAACTACACAGTAAGTGGCCCAACTTCAAAATTTAAAAAATTTAATGAAACTGATTTCCTTGATTCAACAATCCCCTACCTCTTACCAACCACATCAGATTTAGATGATGCTGTCAACAATTGGTATAAAACCATCAACAATGCAGCTAAAATTAATCACACAAATAAACAGAGGGCACACCCTAAAACAAACAGCTCACCATGGTTTAACAACACACTAAAACAAATGAAAAAAGAACTAAGAAAACATGAAATTAAATGGCGAAAATCTAAGTTGACTATACACAAGGAAATATACAATAACCATCTCACAAAATATAAGGAAACATTAGACAGCACAAAGAAAAACTACTATGCTGCAACCTTATCAAAATCATATAACAGACCTAGAGAGCTATTTTCTATTGTCAGAAATCTAACAAATAACGCTCAAACTTCCAGCAACGAAATCACCGACATCTCAGTACATACTCTAGCTACACACTATCAAAACAAATCAAAAAAACCTCCAATGTTCTTAGAAACTATTAATACTCCTCACCAGTCTGTAGACGAATGGTCAGACATCTACCCCATATCAAATACGACATTAAAATCTATCATTTCCAGACTCAATACCACAACTTCTTATTTAGATCCATGCCCAGTTTCATGGATAAAAAACACACTGCCAACACTACTATCCTTCATTCTCCCTATAGTTAACCTCTCATTATCCCAAGGTTACCTCCCACCCTCGCTCAAACACGCACAAATACGCCCAATTCTAAAAAATTGCAAACTAGATAAAACATCTCCAGTTTCATACAGACCCATCTCTAGCATACCATTTTTGGCCAAAATAATTGAAAAAGTAGTGCAATTACAGACACAGGAATACATAGACGCATCTTACCCACTTGACGACCAACAATATGGATTTCATCCACGCCACGGAGTAGATACACTCCTAACAGTATTATTCGATACTCTCCTAAGAGGAATCGACAATCATAAACAAGCATTTATCCTCCTTTTCATTGACATATCAGCGGCTTTTGATAGTGTACATCACTCAATAATGCTCAATAACCTAAGTCAGATAGGCATAAACTCTACAGTTCACAAATGGTTCACCTCTTACTTAAATAACAGAACACAAAATGTAAGAATAGGTAATCAAACTTCCACCACATATAATCAAGAAATAGGTTTACCACAAGGCTCAGCATTATCAGCCCTACTTTTCAATATCTACATAAAACCGGTCTGTAATATCTTTAAAAAATTTGGAGTACAATATCACCTCTATGCATATGATATTATGATGTACATCCCATTTACGATCCCTAACCTACCGTTACAACTCCTCTCAGACTGTTATAATGAAATTACAATTTGGCTAAAATCTCAAAACCTCCACATAAATCATGCCAAAACTGACGTCATAATCGCAACAAAAAATCAATCATTCATCCCCCCAACCCACATAACAGTACAAGACCAAGAAATTAAAATAAAAAACGAAATAAGATATCTAGGTGTTATCTTAGATACACACCTTACAATGGAAACACACATTAGAAACACTATAAAGAAATGTATTTCAAACTTAAAATCCTCAAACAATTACGCCCGCTAGTATTTGTTCAAGATTTTATCAATATAATACAGACTACCATAACCCCGCACTTCGATTTTGCCAACCTAATACTAATGGGCATTTCAAAACAGAACATTAAAAGAATGCAACTAGCCCAAAATGCAACAGCTAGAATCATTTTAAAAATAAACTCTCTACAGCACATAACACCTATACTAGCATCCCTTCACTGGTTACCAATACAAAGCAGGATAATATACAAAACAATAATAACCTCATTCAAGGCATTAAATGACATGGCTCCGACTACAATATGTAACCTAATATGCAAAGAACCAACTAAGCCTACTCACAGAAAAGGACAATTAAACAAACTAAAGATTCCGAAAGACTTCAAAAAAGCACATAAATTAACCAACAATAGAGCCTTTTCCCACATAGCTCCAACTATCTGGAATTCCCTACCAGAGGATCTACGATCACTAACAGAGATCATGGAATTCCGAAAAAAATTAAAAACGTATCTATTCACAAAACACTATAATACCATGGAAAACCTTGCAGTCAACTTAGACAAAGGCTAAACAGGTATATGATTTTAAAGTACAAACCTCTCACACTTAAATTGACAACACACATAGCTTAAACGAACCGACGACCCAATCTCTTATGCCCTAAACTTCCACATGTATATAGTTGTATCTGTTGTGTACTGTCCTACTTTATAGACACTACATTGTTAGTTAATAGTTTTTCACACTGTTCCAGTTTAATTATACTGTTTAGATGACTAGACTTAGCCTTGTTTAATTTAAGATGTTCTATGTAAAATTTAAGATGTTCTATGTAAAACAAACCTCGCTTTGTTAACCTGTTGTTAATTGTACACCGCACCTGATCTCTGGAAGATGCGGTATATAAATGAGTGTTAAATAAAATAAAATAAATGTGGGATCAGAATGATTGTGCGATAATTTCCACAGCCAGTCGGGCCACCTTTCTTCAGTATTGGTATAAACACAAATCTTTTCTAGTCAGTTGGCCATGAATTCGTCTTCCAAATTTCCTGGCAGAGCCTTTAAATATGTTAACAGCTTCAACCGATTGCTGTAATACTTCAATGGAAATGCCATAAATGCCTGATTCTTTGTTCTTTGATAAGGCTTTCAATGCTGTTTCAACTTCTTCTTTCATCACCAATGGTTCCTGATGATAAGGTCTAGGTTGAAACGGCTGTTGGTCCACTTGATCTTTATGGTATAATGACTGCATATTCTTTCCACCTTTTCTTGATTTTCTCACCATCATTCAACATGGATCCTTGAGCATCTTGTAGCATTCCATTTCAAGGTTGGAATTTTTTCTTTAACTCTCGCAGCTTTAGAAAAGCTGATCATGTTCTTCCTCTAATAGCTATTCTATTTCCTTGCATGTGTCATTGTAGTACTTTTCCTTGTCTTGTCTTGCTGGATGTTGTAAATCTCTGTTGAGTTTTGTGATTGCCTCTCTTTCTCCTTTGGCTTTAGCGTCTCTGCATTTCTGGACAGTTTTCAGAGTTTCTTCAGTCATCCATTTTTTCCATTTTTGCTTTTTCACCTTATGTAGAGACTTCTCACTTTCTTCCAAAACAACCTTTGTGATGTCATCCCATAACTCTTCTGGAACTCTGTCATTTGTATCTAAAGCAACAAATCGATTTCTCAGGCAGTTTTTAAATTCCAGTGGTATATTCTCAAGGTCTTATTTTACTACATTCATGAATGGCTTGCTTTTTTTCAACTTTAGCTTGAGATTGCATACGTTGATGATCTGTACTACAGTCAGCTCCAGGTTTTGTCTTTGTTGATGTTGTAGAACTTTTCCATCATTGTCTTCCACAGATGTAGTCAATTTAATTTCTGTACAATCCATTGCCTGAAGTCCACGGGTACAGTCGTGCTTGTGTTGCTGGAAGAAGGTGTTTGAGATGAATGGGTCATTGGTCTTGCAGAATTCTATCAGTCTTTCTCCAACTTCGTTTCTGTTGCCATGTCCATATTTTCCAACCACTTTGCCTTCTTCTTTGTTGCCAACCTTTGTGTAACCGGGTAAGGCGGCATGTCGCCTCTCGCCCCCCCTCCCCCCCCAGGCCCCACCCCCACTTTCCTTTCCCCGACAGATTAATTCAAAACAAACACATGACAACCATTTGGGACTTAAACTGGTCGCAGCTTTAATAACCTTTTAAACACACATAATACAACATCAACACATTTTAACTCCCACCCCCCCCCCAGCAGAGCGTGCTCTCACCCCCCGGGTTAGTAGAAAGGTGACGCGGCATCCGCGGACCCCGGGCACAGGCCCGACATTTTCCACGCCCTCCTTCTTCCGGCTTCGCCATGCTATTAGCAAAAGCCTGAGGGGTTAACCGGGTCGGGGGTACCCCACCCCCGCCCTCATGCTTGCCACCGGCTCCGGACCCCGGAAACCTCCGGGATCCCGCCAAAGCCCCCCCCTTCCAGCTGCAACAACCCAAAACCCCCCCCAACCAAAGCCTCTCCCAGGCAGGGTGGGCGGGCGGCGTCTGGAGCCTCCAGCCCCGACCCAGCAACTGCCGATGCAGAGCTGGGTCTCCGCGCCACTCGCCCCCCCCGCCGCCGGGTCCTAGCCTCCTCATTGGCTCCCGGGCGTTTTAAACGCCGCGGGGAGCCAATGAGGCGCCCGGCCGCGCGGGCACCATCGAGCCGCGCGCCGCCGCCGCAACCGAGGGGGGGGGGGCGAACGGCCCGCCACCCCCCCGGTTAGGAGCGGCCACGCGGACGGGGCCCGCGGCCTTGCTGTAACCGGGTAAGGCGGCATGTCGCCTCTCGCCCCCCCTCCCCCCCCAGGCCCCACCCCCACTTTCCTTTCCCCGACAGATTAATTCAAAACAAACACATGACAACCATTTGGGACTTAAACTGGTCGCAGCTTTAATAACCTTTTAAACACACATAATACAACATCAACACATTTTAACTCCCACCCCCCCCCAAGCAGAGCGAGCTCTCACCCGCCGTGTTAGTAGCAAGGTGACGCCGCATCCGCTTCCCCCGGGCACAGGCCCGACATTTTCCACGCCCTCCCTCTTCCGGCTTCGCCATGCTATTAGCAAAAGCCTGAGGGGTTAACCGGGTCGGGGGTACCCCACCCCCGCCCTCATGCTTGCCACCGGCTCCGGACCCCGGAAACCTCCGGGATCCCGCCACCGGCTCAGGTCAGCCACGACCAGAGCCGCCCCCCAAAGGTAAGCTGCGACCAGCCCTCGCCCCCAACGGAATACCTTCCAAGGCCTCCTGCCAATCGTTAAGCAGTAAATCTAGCCCTATCGGGGACAAGTGCACCCCGTCCGGCCTATAGAGGCCAGGGCAGTCCACGTCCACCAAAGGGTGAAAAATTTGACAGCCCCCTTGCTGGCCCACCCACCGGCCAATTTGACGGTTAATTTTGGTCACACCCCGTGACCACCGTCGCTGAGCCCTACAGGACGGCCTTGGAATGATATCCGACCATAGCAATAATACATCCAGAAACATCCCCAAAACCACCCCAAAGTCCTTGATAGCTGCTCGAATCAACCGCCGGCAAGTCCATGAAGCGAGATCGTTGCCACCTAAGTGGAGCAGTAACACATCCGGGGCGCCTCTGGTTCGCTGGAGGTGCCGAAGCAAAGGCAGGAGTTGTATCCCCCGGAGTCCGCGCTCGCCCAGCCATGTGATCGTCACCGCCTGCTCGGAAAGTCCCAAATTCAGCCCCATTGGGCGCGTCGCTGCTCGCCAACCCGCCCAGAAGACAAAGGAGTGGCCAGGAATCCAGCAGCTTCTATGCCCCACATCTGAAAGACAAAGAAATAGCCCCATTAGTGCCCCCCCCCACTCCCCTAGAAACGCACATAGCCGTGGAAAGCTCCCGACCGCCAACGCCCAATGCACTGTATCTCCTGATCGGGCAGCCCGGCCACCGCCGCACTGGTCGCCGCCCAGATCCGGAAGGAATGAGGGGCGAAGGCACCAGGGCCCTCACCTATCTGTCGTAATGCCAGCCGTAGCACTGCGGTAAATTGGCAACGCGTAAGAACCCGCTCGACCTGATGGATAAAAAGGCTACCGCTAGCCTCCGGACGAACGCGTCAGTACGCCTGCAGCAACGCGACCGGGCACGAGGGGGAACCCTGGACCGCGGCCAAGTCCACCCACATACCCATTCCCGCCTGATCCGTCGTAGAACGGGCAAGGCGGATACGAACCCTACTCCCGAGCAAGTGCACGTGACGCACCTGCACCTCCCTCCCATTGTGAAGCCGCCCCGACTCCGAAACCAGCTCGCCCACCCGAAATGCGCCGAAAAAGGCTAACGAAAAAACGGCCCGAAAGAGCACCCCTTCAGAGTAGGTGGCCACCACCCGCGGCAAGGCCCCGCATAACCGACGCAGTAAGTCATGAGTAATAGGACGCCGCCAATCCCCGGGCGAGGGACTAGACCGCTCCCAACCCCGCAACAATGTACGCGTTAAAAATCCCCCTCCCGCCCCCCCACCCGATAGCCCGTGCGAAAAAGGCAAATCCTGCTAAGTTCCTTCAGACCGTGGTCCGCGACAGGCCCTGTTCCTTAGCCGCCGCCACATACTGACCCAGAAGCAGGTCCGACGCTGGCCCGGGACGCCATCCATGGAGTAGCAAGAAGGACCCCACACTGCAGTAGCCACGTTGATACGTGACCCATGTCGCCGAGGTCCGCATCTGGCGCCAAGGTCCGAAACAGCGCCCACTTGAAACGGGAAAGAGCATCGGCAATCTGGTTATGACTCCCCAGAATATGACGAGCCTTAATCACTAAATTCAACTGCAAGCATGAAAAGACCACCTGCCGCATCAGGTCAGCTACCGGCTGACATCTTGGGGAATAGTTATTGATCACCGACACTGCCGCCTCGTTGTCGCACCACCAGCGCACTCTGCGATTGCGGAGTCCATCCGGCCACAAGGACAGGACCACCACAATGGGAAACAACTCGAGGAAGGTAATATTCCTCGTAAGCCCCACCGCTCGCCAGGATTGAGGCCAGCCTTCTGCGCACCATGCGCCCCCAAAATAAATCCCCCAAACCGGAACCCCCTGCTGCATCAGTATACAACTGCAGATCCGCAGAAGTCACCTCCGGGTCCCTCAGCACCGTGGTACCATTAAAGTCACGAAGAAAATCGTCCCAAATCCGCAGATCTGCCCGCAAGCTGCGTGACATCCGAATCCGATGATGCGGCCTAGAGTCGCCTGCAGTACCTGCGGACAACCGGCGCAAGAACACTCTCCCCATCGGGATCACCCGATACGCAAAATTCAGAGACCCCGCCAAAGACTGCATCTCCCGCAGCGTTAGCTTACTAGAACCCAGCGCATCGGCGACCAACACCCGCAGACTCGTAACTTTCTCCCCCGGCAAGCGGGCCTCCAACGCCACGGAATCCAACTCCACTCCCAAAAGGTAATAGTCGTCGCCGGACCCGCCGTCTTTTCGGATGCTAACGGAACACGCGTAACGTACGGCACCCAAAACCTTAGGAATGTGATCATTAACCGAGGAACCAATAGGAAAAGACCACCCTACCTAAGGCCAGCTCAGTTGCCAACTTATCTCGTACCAGCTGCGCGAAACGCCACACCGAAGGCGAATTCCGCGCCTTGTGTACCCCTACACTGCCCACCACCGGTATGGGAAACGCCTCCTTAAACCCGCATTCCAAAAGACAGCTGACCTGTCGCTTCGGATACCTCCTAAGCCACGGGCCTAACCCCTCCATCGCAACAGGGGTGGGGGCCAAACTCCAGACGTCCCCATTACTTGTGGCTGGGGGCTGGCACGCCCCTGCCACTCTTCTTGACACATTTGAGGGCTGGGTGACCCCCATTACAGACGGAGCAGGCGTGCCGGAATTTGCAATCCGGAAAGGGGCAGGAAGACTTGTTGAAGCGCCAGCACAAGTCCCCCGTTCCCCCCCCCCTGGAGTTCTCTGCAACACAGGTGGCACGCCCGATCGATCGAAAGGGCCGATCCGCCTGCGCAGGGGTGGCTACTCCACCTCTTTGCCCACCCATACCTCCCCCGCCAGGTCTGATCGCCATCTGCGTTAACCAAAGATTAATGTCCTGCGTTCCCCACGACAACAGGCGATTCTCCTCCATCTTATCACGGAATTTCTCATCATAGTTGAGCCAAGCCCAACCGTCATGAGTCTGTGAGGCCTCCAGTATGGAATCCGCGTAAGCCAACAGCATACCGTACTGCTCCGGATGCGAATGACCCCATACACTCGCCAAACGCAAGAAAGACCGAGTCCAATTAACCACATTCCGAGCCACTCTCTTGACCCTACCCGCCTTCTCGTCCTCCTTACGCTTCCGTCGGCTATCCCCCGACCGTTTCCGACCTTCGAGTAAGCGGAAAATATCTACGTAGCGACGTTTTACAATCTTTTTCCGCAGAGTCTTTGGCACTCCCTCCCATAACTCCGAGAAACACGCCACCGAAGGCACAGAACCCACCTGTCCCACGCCGACCTCCCCGCCAGTGGCCCGCGGGCTCCCGGCCAAGTCGTCGGACACCGAGCCGGACGAAGACTCAGACGTTGAAGAAGAGGAGGACCCCGAACGCCGCCGCCGGTGACCGGAACATCGCTTGCGCTTGGACGCTCGCTTCTTACCCCCCTCCCCTGCCCTCACCCCAGTAGCCAACTCACCTGCCACTGGTGCTGCTACCTCAGAAGACACGCCCGGCTCCGGTGGCGTCAAAGCTGATGCTTCCGCTCCCCCTCCACTTCCGACAGACACGGGGCCTCCACTTGTGCTCACCCTCCCGCCGTCCAGCTCTCCAGCAGGAGCCCCCCACGGTTGCCCCCAGTAGGGCCAGCCAGTCGAAACCTGCGGAGAAAAAACAGGGAAAGGCGAAGGAAAACCCGCCCCCGGCCGAGACGGCTGCCACGCCCCTAGCCATTCCGCGCGGGAAGAGCCTTGACCCCCGCCCTGCCAATGCGCCCACATGGGGGAATAGGCTGCCCCTGCAGGAGCGGATCCACCCCCCGGACTCGCAGCGTCCATAACCACAGTGCTCAACTGAGGAGCCGCCCCTAAACCCACCCCCGTGGGACCTATAGCCACCCCCAAGCCACCAGGGGCCTCTCCCCGCCCCAAAGTACCGCTAGCCGGGGCCGCTGACCTACCACGCCGGCCCCCAGCTAACCGGTCAGCCGAGACCCCCCTACCCAGCCGCCCCCCCGGCCTGGTGACAGGGCTAGTACCACAGTCGGACGCCGGGCCACGGCTCGGAGCCCTGCCCCTGGTCCCCCTTCCAAGAGGAGCCGAGCGCCCCAACGGAGCAGGCTCTCCCCTCCGAGGACCGACCGTCTTAGCCCTCCCAGACCCGTGGCGCTTTCCGGAACCCCCCTTCATTCCTCCCCCGGCCATGGGCTTAATTATTTATTTATGTAGCTATGGATTTTATTTTATTTTACTAATATTATTATTATTATATGTTTTGTGTGGTTTTTTTTTTTTTTTTTAAGGATAGAGGGGATTCCCTAAATAACTAAGTGGCTTGCCCAAGACTACAAGGAACACCCGTTGCTGTCCCCTAGTGGGATTTGAAACCCTGACCTTCCCCAAACAAACTTGCCTGTAGAGCCACGAGCCTCCCGACTCCCCTGCCGCTGGATCGCTGCCCCCGGAGCTCCAAGGATGGCGCCGCTTCACGTGCTGCCTCCCGCTGCGCCAAGGCCTGGACAACCGACGACGATCATGCGCAGCAAGCCCGCACGCGTCTGGAGCCTCCAGCCCCGACCCAGCAACTGCCGATGCAGAGCTGGGTCTCCGCGCCACTCGCCCCCCCCGCCACCGGGTCCTAGCCTCCTCATTGGCTCCCGGGCGTTTTAAACGCCGCGGGGAGCCAATGAGGCGCCCGGCCGCGCGGGCACCATCGAGCCGCGCGCCGCCGCCGCAACCGAGGGGGGGGGGCGAACGGCCCGCCACCCCCCCGGTTAGGAGCGGCCACGCGGACGGGGCCCGCGGCCTTGCTGTTCCAGTCACCCATGACTATCAGGATATCCTGTTTGCATGTTCTGTCAATTTCAGCTTGTACTTGTTCAAAGAACTCATCAGCATCTTCCTCTTCTGCAACTGTTGTTGGGGCATATACCTGATTTATAGTTGTGTTCATGGGCTTTCCTCATAGACAACTAAAAATTAAGTGTTCACTGACTGCATTGTATTTCACTACAATTCTTGCAAGTTTCTTCTTAACTATAAATGCAACACCATTTCTTCTTTGTCTTTCATTTCCAGCATAGTAAACCATATGATCATCAGATGCAAAGTGCCCAATACCAGTCCATTTCAGTTCACTGACACCCAACAGATCGAGTTGTACACATTCCATTTCATTCTTGATCACCTCCAACTTCTCTTTGTTCATGCATCGTACATTGCATGTCCCAATATGTAAGATACCTTTGCAACTTCTGACTCTCTTTTCTCTCACAGCTACAGTACATCAGCAGATCCAACCACATCATAAATGCTGGCTTTACTCTGAAGTCTTCAGCTCATCCCCAGTAGCCATTTGAGTGCCTTCCAACCTGGGGGTCTTATCTTCCGCACTATAGTGCAATTTGTTTTGTGATTTTCCATTGGGTTTTTGAAGCAAGATACAGAAGTAGATTTGCCAAGCCTTTCTTCCGCGCAGTTAATTCCAGTGTTGTTGCATTTGTCACAGAAATATGATGCTTCGCTTACAACACCGTCCCATTCTGTTGCTGCCCAGATGGGTGGTTTGTCTTAGTCTGGCATCTCAGCTGAGACTTATCTATCTTGGGAGACCCTGCCAGTAGCTAAGCTACTGATAGTTTAGCTCTCAGCATCACTGATGCACACAAGCCCTCACAGCACAACAAGCTGCAAACCAAATGAGGGGAAATGTGTATACTTTACTGTATAACATAGGGATATAAGTGGTTGAAAACATGTGGATATTGAAGGCATGAACATTTACTCCCTATGGCAGATGTAAATACCTATGTCTACATTTTTCAAGAATGCACCTTAATTATAGTATTTTATAATTTACACATGCAAATTTGCACTCTGCCCTGCTTTGCCCCTGTGCATGTCTACAGGGAAAGAACGCACCATCATTCTGAGATGTGTACCTTCAGATTAGTGACCGCCTACACTATGCATGTAATTGGTCATTTACATGCATAAACCATGAAAATACCATGATCTACAGATGTAAACACGTACTATATTCCAAGCCCTGATATTACCACACTTGGATTTCGCCAATATCATTCTACACGGTCTCCCGCAATCCACCCTGAATCCTCTCCGTCTGGCCATGAATGCAGCCGCGAGAATCCTCGTAGGCGCTCCACGATCAGAACACATAACTCCAATATTGATGAGTTTACATTGGCTACCCCTACAGGCCAGAACTCTATACAAGACCCTGGTCATGACTTTTAAAGCCTCAAAATGCCCATCTCTATCACCTCTCAGTAATATGATACATATCACCCCAAATAACAGATCCAGGAGGTCTGTTACATTAAACTCCATTGACCTCCCGAAACTCCTCACAAAATGCTCTAAATCAACAGCCTGTAGAGCCTTCTCTCTGTTTTCTCCCAGAGCCTGGAATGCCCTTCCACCCGAAATAAGAGCTATATCAAGTCTGATGAAGTTCAGAAAGCCATTGAAGCACTATTTGTTCCTAACATACTACCCCGAAGACACTCCATCTGACAATAGTACTCATGCAGATCTCTCATACTTGACCCCGGTAGAGAATGGGTAATTATGATGTTTATTACCTGCTCATTATACTATGCCATATTTATTATCACGATATTTGGCATTTTTATTCTGCTCTTTAATTAATTTCTTACCCACGGCATTATAGATATTCTTGTTCGCATCTAATTAACCAAATAACCATGTATATAGTAGGCATGTATATAGTTTTTTGTCTATAGTTACCCTGATTTCCACCAAGTTTATGTACCTTGTTCTATGTAAAAAACCAATGCTGCTTGTACCATTGTGTTTATATTTGTTCATATGTAAACCGCACTGAATTAAGAGCGCGGTATATAAGAGAAATAAATAAATAAATAAAATAGGTCGGAGTCATTATGAACATTTGTCATCGGTGTGATTTAAGGCCAGCTAGAACGATTCATACATTGAATCTCTAGAGCATCTCACCTAGTCCAATTTTGTTGGCAGTTTCTATGATGTCGTTTTGCTTGATTAATGTTAGGTCAGTCAGGAATAAAGTCAGTTTCATTTATGATCTTCTATTGGAAGAGCAATCAGATGTTTTGTGCATTACAGATTTGTGGCTTTTGGGGGCAAATGTAGTTATTATCAATCAGCTCTGCCCAGCTACTTATTCTTGGATTTCTAAACTACATGGTGGCAAACGTGGGGGGGGGGGGGGATTACTCTTGCTATATAAAAGAGAATTTGATTTTCAGGATTTAGTAGTGGATACAACTTTGTTGGTCAATCATGAATTAATGTTTGTTAAGTCTAAAAATTTACAATTTTGTTTGATTTATTGCCCTCGAGCCGTCTTTGATTCTGATTCCTCAGTATTAACCAAAATGTTTCTCACAGGTCCTATAACCATGTTGCCTCATGTAATTTTAGGACATTTTAATTTACATATTTAAAAATACTCAGAAGTTGTCGACTAATTTATTTTTACCCACTTGGCAGCTCATAATTATGTTCAAATTGTTTATGATGCCATGCACTCCCATGGAGAGATTTGGGATTTGATTTTTATTCAGTCTTCTGTTGTGAACTTGGGTTTTTGTTAGACCATCAAGCCTTGCCTTGGACTGATCATGATCTGTTGTCTGTATCTCTAAGTCTTGCACCAACAATTGCCCCTCAGAATTCTGCTAATTCATATAAGGTCATCCGGCCACAATATAAATTAGAAGATTTGAGTAAGCTGTGGCTACCTTGTTTAGATGAGATTGATAAATTAGCTGTGTGGTGTTAGTGGTGCAGCTTCTTATTGGAAAGAACTCCTTACAGGAGTACCTGAATAAGGTTGCGTTGTTACAGGTTTGCAATGTTAAGACTGCTAGCAGTAGACCTCCTTGGCGTAGTAGTGAAATTGCATGGCATAGACAGGAATGTCATAGGTGGAAGGGCAGTGGAAAGTTAGTTATGATCTTGTGTTTTGACTAGTTGTTGAATGTAAAAAGCGATATTGTAACACTTTAATTCACACTAGAGTTGGTCACTCTACACAGTTGTATTCTGTGGTTAAGCGACTAACTCAGATCGCCCCCAAAAAGACCATTAGTGGAATCACTGACTCTCGGTGCTTCTTGACATTCATTTGTCATAAGATCTCTATGATTAGGGAAAGATTTTCCCCTTCTCTATCTGACTCTGTGGACCATATGGTTTCTGCAGTGCCTGATAAAAACGCTAATTAGTCCATCTTTGATATTTCTGATGGAAATGATTGGGTCACATTCAATCTGGTTAAGGAGCCTCAGGTTCTTAAGGCTGTGGCTTCTTTATTTT
Organism: Ichthyophis bannanicus; assembly: GCA_033557465.1. NCBI lineage: Eukaryota > Metazoa > Chordata > Amphibia > Gymnophiona > Ichthyophiidae > Ichthyophis > Ichthyophis bannanicus. Next base: position 1,151,994,470 of record CM066032.1, read on the forward strand.
TTTTTTTTAAACTTTTATTTTCATTTTGCAACAAACAAAAGAAACAACACACCAAAGGAGACAAAACAAGTATACAATAAGGAAAAGCAAACCCTATTACCCCCCACCCCCATGCTTCTTCTCTAAACCGACAGTATCAGCATGTGAGCGCTTCCAAACAACAGTGATCGTACATCAAAACGAACATAAATAGTATCTGCGATACAGAATGATCACGTGACAGAGATTTATACAAATTTAAACAGTCAGATGAGAGCATTTAGCATTGTGAACATAGTCATTGAGCATCTTCCATTTAGACAGATGATGGGGGTCTGAACAGAAGAAGCAAACATACGAGGTATTTGTTCATATTTACTATAGAGACAGACATGATTCCACCATTCATTGGGGCTCAGATGGGAGCTATTTTTCCAGTATTTCGTAATTAGGGAGATAGCGATGCCCAGCATAAAGTCTAAAAGGAAGTAAGCCGATTTTGGAAGAGAGGGGATCCCCGCAGCTGAGCGGAGTCCCACTATCCTCCAAGAAAGGGGCTCTTGAAAGTGCAAAATAGATTGGATACGACCCCAGACCCGACGCCAGTAATACTGTAGTGCGGGACATTCATACATAACATGAGTTAGTGAACCAATGGCCGCATGGCATGTCCAGCATCTATTGCCCTGGGAGGTGTTCCATTTGGCTAATCTGTCAGGAGTATAGAAACACCGGTGGGCTAGAAAGAAGAGTGTCTGAGTGAGTGAGGCGGATCGGGAGACCCGTGTCACTCTACTCCAGACGAGGCTCCATTGCTCCGGGGTCAAAGTTACATGCAGTTCCCGCTCCCATGCTTTCTGTGCTATAGGGGTACCTCTATTTACAGCATTACATAAGGTTTTGTAAAAGTTAGATGCTACACCCGGTGAACTCCCGATAGATCGGATAGTCTCCGACAATCCCTGGGTATGGGATTCCGATGGCGGGAGCACCTTAGCACTCCGAAGACAATGCTGTAGTTGCACCAACTGAAAGTAGTGTTTCGCTGGGAGACCAAATTCAATTTGCAATTCGCTAAAAGTTTTCCAGCGACCATCATGGAACAACTGGTTAGGGATCCAAATGCCCCTAGTGTACCAGGGGCTCCACGCCATCGGTTTATTTTGTATTTGAAATCGAGTATTGTGCCAAAGCGGGAGTCTGTCTAACGGACAGAATCGGGAGTCTAGAGATTGCATAAGAGTATTAAAGGCACCTAAAGTGTCTAAAAGCATTGGTGGATAGTGGGAGTCTGATGGGAGAGTCATACCAGGGAGATAAGTAAGAGGAATCGGTTTGCAAAGGTCCTCCTCTATGTCTAGCCACACAGGTCTACTCGGTGCTAGATCTTCCAGCCAACGAGCGCCTTGTTTGAGAAGAAAAGAGTGGTGATATTTCAGAAAATCAGGGAATCTGACACCCCCATTTTCCTTATCTGCTTGCAATTTATGCTTCGCTATCCTAGGTGTCTTATTTTGCCATAAGTATCTAGTCAGAAGGCCCTCTAAATCTTTATATGTACGTCGAGGTAGGAGACAGGGCAACATTTCTAAAATGTAATTCACTTTAGGAACAATCATCATTTTTATGGTTTTCTAGGCGACCCCACCAGGTAAGTGTTAAAGGAGTCCAACGGTGAGTAAGCGCCCGGACTTTAGAGGTTAAGTCTTTGGCATTAAAGGAGATAGCGTCTTCCAAAGGAGAGCAGTAGTGAACCCCAAGGTATTTGACCATGCGAGGTTGCCATAAAAAGGGAAAGGATTGCATATCTGCCTGATGAATCAGAGGATTTAGTGGAAAGGCTACCGACTTGGTCCAATTTATCTTATAACCCGAGAGTTGTGAATATTTACCAATTTGCTCTAGGACAGCCGGCACTGAGTCTAGATAGACAAAGAGCATAAGGTCATCAGCATATGCTGAAATTTTGATTTCCCTATGAGAGAAGGGGACTCCATGAATCTCCTCCGATTGCCGGATTAGTAAAGCTAAGGGTTCGAGTGCAAGATCGAAAAGAAGTGGAGACAGTGGGCATCCCTGGCGAGTACCGGCGCGTTGAAGGGGAAATGGCTGAGACTTTAAAGCATTAGCACAGATACTGGCTGTAGGCTGTGCATACATGGTGCGGAGAAAACGGAGAAAACCTTCTCCGAATCCGTACCAGCGGAGAGTTGCAAACAGGAAGGGCCATTCTAAGCGATCAAAGGCCTTCTCAGCATCAAGTGAGAGGCCAACCAATGGTCGATCAAGATTAACTGCGGTAGTCAATACATGACATAGAGTCCGAGCATTGTCAGCAGTTGATCTACCGGGAATGAAACCGCATTGATCTGGGTGTATTAAAGTAGACATCCTATCAGAAAGCCGGGTGGAGAGAATGGTGGCAAATATTTTATAGTCCGCGTTTAGGAGGGAAATTGGACGATAATTAGCTGTTAGTTGCGGATCTCTCCCCTCTTTCTCAAAAACTACTACATTTGCCATTGAAAAGGACCCAGAAGGAGATCCCTCCTCGGCCAGAGCAGAAAAATAAAGTTTCAAAACTGGAGCTAAGTCAGCGTTAAAGGTTTTGTAGAATTCAGCAGGGAGACCGTCCGGGCCTGCAGCTCGACCTGTGGCACATCTCTTGATAGCAGAATGAATTTCTGATAAAGTGAATGGTTTGTCCATGGCCTCTCTATCTTCGTCAGATAGGGTCGGTCGTTGTACCCCTGAGAGTAATCGTTCAAATACTTCTGGCTCAAAATCACATTCAGATTGATAAAGCCGAGTATAAAAATCACGAAAGAGTTCTAAGATTTCTGTATCTTTAGTGACCAAGCCCCCCCCCCCCCCGACGGATTACGAAGAGCGGTAACACGCTTGGCTTCTTTTTGACCCTTCAGGGCATTTGCTAACAATTTGCCAGCACGGTTATTTTCCCGGTAATACATCCCTTGTTGTGATTCAATATTTTTAGCAGCAGCAGCAGTATACAAAAGCTGATTGTATTGAAAACGAAGGCGTTGTAAACGGAGTAAAATACATGGGTCAGTACGGGACGTGAGGAGACGCTCCCCAGCTTGTATCTGTTGCTCTAGAATCAGTAAGTGTTGCTTTCTTTGTTTCCCCTGTCGAATTTGATAGCTGGTTATAGTTGCACGGATAGATGCCTTAAAACCCTCCCACCAAGCCCAGCTCGCTGTGTCATGGGGTGAGTTAAAATGAAAATAATCTTGGATAGCGGCCTTTATGTCAACCTGAAAATCTTTTTGATCTAGTAGGGATCTATCAAAAAAACAAGCTCGGGGAGGATCATCTCGCGTAGTGACACGTAATGAAAAAGATATGGCAGCATGATCTGAAATATGGAGAGGATGAGTCCTAGCCGTGTCCACTTGAGAAATCAGCGCTTTGGAAATGAGAAAGAAGTCTATTCTAGATTGTGAGTGATGGGGGGCAGAAAAAAAGGTGAACTCTAAGTCGGAGGGGTGAAGCAGCCTCCATATATCTACTAGCGCAAGATCTTGCATCAGAGCTGTAAGGGTAGCAAGACTCTTGGGTGGGCTACTCGTTCTAGGCGGTTGTCTATCTATCAAAGGGTCTAGCACTTGATTGAAATCGCCACCAAGTATTAATGGAGTATTGGCAGAGGCCTGTGCCAACTGCGCAATACTTGCATAGTAAGCAGGGTTATCCACATTCGGGGCATAAATACAAATACACGTGAATTCACTATCTCCAACCTTAAGGTGTGCACGGGCCCATCTACCCTCCTTATCAGAGCTAGTATCCATTACAGTAGCTTGCAAAGACTTCTTAACCAAAATGGCTACCCCACACCGTTTGGAAACGGCGGGAGAATAGGCAGCCACCATGTAAGGCTTAGCATTAAGTTTCAGTGTTTCAGCAGAGTTTAGATGCGTTTCCTGAAGAAACACTAAATCAGCATGCTCATGGTTAAGATAGCTAAGGATTTTCTTTCTTTTGATTGGGCTATTGATGCCTTTTACGTTAAGTGATAAGATCTTACATAAGGCCATTCAGAAAGGTTAAAAATTCTGAGCATGATAACGCACATAATTTCACAATGTCCCTCAAATTAACTGTATCTGGCTGTACACATGACATGATAGAAAATAAGCTAATGTAATACAATGAAGCGCCCCACATTAAAAAAAAAGAACCGCAGTGCGGTAGAGAAGAAGCAAAACCCCAGAAATTACTGGCGACCATGTGTCTGCGGGGAGAAACCCCAGAGAAGGCCGTAATTGAAAACATATAACCTGTATAACTGTGCGTGCTCCGAATCCAACCGAGGCACACATCATGGAGGGATAGGAGACCAAGAAAGTCATATATAGAAAGAAAGAAAAGTCCAGGTAGTCTCTGTGCTTGGCTATGACCACCGCGTCGGGCCCTTCAAAATGGCGGACAGAGCCGGCAGATAATAAGTCCAAGTTGTTGGATTAGCGCATCTGCTCTGCTTCTTTGGAGTCTAAAAATGTTGATAGTAGATCAGGATCTTCGAATGTCCTAGTTTGGTTGTGGAGAGTCACTCGGAGCTTCGCTGGATACAACAGGCCAAAGCGAGCCTGTAGCTGTTGAAGTCGAGGGCGAAAAGCAAGGAGCCTCTTCCGACGGTCAACTGTGGGCTTTGCCAAATCAGGGAAGAAGGAGACTCTATGACTTTCAAACTCCAGATGATGATTCGCCCGGGCAGCATTTAGAATTTGTTCCACTTGTTGATATCGTAGTAATCGAAAGATAATAGGCCAGGGGGTCGTTCGATTGAGCGCCATATGGGTAGGAACACGATGTGCTCGATCAATTTCCAGATCTCTATGAAAAGTGATCTTCAGCAAGGAGGGAAGAGTTTTGAGCAGGAATTCTCTGATATCTCCTGCTTCCGCCCCCTCCGGTATTCCAATGAGCCTCACATTGTTGCGACGGGCTCGATTATTGCTATCTTCTAACTCTTTTTGAAGATTCTGTATCTGGCGCTCAGCCTTGTCCAGTTTGACCAAGCGCACCGCGTGCGAGTCAAGGACCCCCGCCATGTTGTCCTGCCGTAATGAAAGACTTTCAAGTCGGTCCTGGAGCACACCGAAGTCTTCTCGCATGGCTTGAAGCGCTTCTCCGTTGGACTGCACCAGTTCCTTCACGCCGCGTATTTCCTCTAAGATCTCCTGGTGCATTTCGGGGTTTTCCCGAAGTGGAACCATCTTCTGTGGGGAAGACACCTCTGTTTTGGAGCGTTTTCCGTGTGAAGAAGAAGGAGACCCGAAGTCCAAGCGCGCTGGTTTATGGGCCGCCATCCCCCCCGAGGTACCCCGGTAAGTTCGGAGCAAAATATTAAGTTTATGTAGGCATTAAGTCAGGATTCTGAGTAGGCCTCTCGGGAGCTTCAGCGCGAAGCGTCTTACCCGCTGGACATCAGGCTCCGCCCCCCCCCCCGCTGGACATCAGGCTCCGCCCCCCCGGCTGTGGCTTCTTTAAATAATACATTTAGTCCTTAGACAATTGTCCTATTAAATTATTCAAATCTCTGAAAGAATCCTTGAGTCAATTGGCTGTGGCTATTGTGAATAACTCGTTGCATGGCATTGTTTCGCATGTTTTGAAGAGAACATCTGTTTATCCTTTACTGAAAATATTCCTCTCTAAATAAGGATGATCCTTTGAACTATCGGCCTATTTCCTCCTTGCCTTTCTTAGCTAAAGTTATGGAGAAGATTGTTCTGTGAAAGTTGCAGGATTTTATTAATGGTCAGAATGTATTTACTACATTTCAGTTTGGGTTTCATCCCCATTATGGTACTGAAACTCTGCTTTTGTTATTGATGGAAGTCTTTCTCACTGGTTTTGATCAGGGAAAATCTTATCTATTAATTTTGTTTGATATCTCAAAGGCTTTTGACTCGATTGATCACTCTTTGTTATTAGCAAGATTGCATGAGATTGGCCTTGATCAGACAAATCTTGGTTCTCTTCTTTTTTTGCTTGCTCTGCAATTTCAGGTTAGGTCTGCATGAAAGGGTTCTTCCTGGCAGCCTATTTCTGCTGGCATGCCGCAGGGGTTTGCTTGATCCACTATATTATTTATTATCTATATAGCTCACATCTTTAAGATTTTTAATGGTTTGGATGTTGCTTATCGGATTTATCCAGATGATATTCAATTTGTGGTTCCTATAGCCTCCTCACTGGATGATACTATGGAGCATACCACGTTGTGTATTAGCATGGTTAAATCTTGGCTGACCCATAATAAATTGGCACTGAATGTTAGGAACTTCCGGACCCAGTGTCACTAATTATGAAAACCGGATTATTCTTTCTCTGTGGGCCTTCAAGCTTGGGATTTGGGAGTTGTATTGGATACCCAGCTGAATATGCAAACTCATATTAAAAAATGATTAAGGCTGCTTTGTTTAAATTACACTTAATTTGGAAATTCAAATTTGTGTACTGTGGTTCAAACTTTGGTTTTGTCACCACTTGATTATTGCAACAGTTTGTTGCTTGGTTTCTTCATATGTTGTTCAACCTTTGCAGCCTGTACAGAATGTCACAGTGCATCTCCTCACTGGTAGTAGGCAGTTTGAACATACCTCTGTTGATTTATATAGATTATATTGGTTACCCATTAAATTTCAAATACTATATAAAGTTATATAAACAACATATCAAGACCTTTCCCACTAAATCAAGGACTTCCTCAAGGCTCAGCACTTTCCGCCCTCCTTTTCAACATTTACATGCAGCCAGTCTGCAAAATTATACAGAAGCACAACATACAATACCATCTATACGTGGACAACCTGATGATATACTCCACTCTTGGCACCAGGAATCCCAACTACTCTACCATGTCCTCTTGCATTGACAGTAGTCACAGAATGGCTAGCACAACACAGCCTAGCAATTAACTATAAATCCAAATCTCTCATAATCACAAAAAGCGCCACATTTAATCCCCTCATAATCTACTAATAGGAAACCAACCAATTCCAGTGAATTAAAATACCTAGGAATAACCCTAGACCAGAGGCTCAATTTCCAATCCCACATCAGCAAAACAACAGCCAAAGCCTACTATAAAATGAAGATCCTGCAAAATTTACAACCCATACTTAACCAGAACAACTTCTGCTCCGTCTGCCAGGCAATAATCACTACGCAGTTAGATTGCAAATGCAATGTGTGCCTTTGAGTCAGACCTGCCTCCTGGCGACCCAGAAGCTCCTGGGTTTTCTTGGCAGTGTCACCGGAAGTAGATTGCCAGGCCTTTCTTCCGAGGCAGTGGAGGGTTAAGTGACTTGCCCAAGGCCACAAGAAGTGCTAGTGGGAATCAAACCCTGGTTGCTTGGTCCCAAGCCAGTGTTCTAGCCACTAGGCTACTCCTTGCAGCTAGATTACTGCAATCTAATTCTTTAAGGTCTACCCAAATGTGCAACCCAAGCTTTACAACTAGCACAAAACACAGCAGCCTCATTAATCACCGGAACAAAAAAACAACATCACATCACCTCTATCTTAACATCCCTTCACTGGCTCCCCATTCAATCATGAATAAAATACGAAGCTCTAATGATGGTATTCAGATAACCAGTCCACTGAATGTCTAAAAGAGATAGTCAAAAGCGTTTCAGACACTTGATCAAGAAGGAAGCAATCTCAGAACACCCTCTCAATGGCTGCTATATCTACTTACACCTCTCAGACAGTGCTACACAGAGTATTCAAATATTATACCCCATCGCTATGGAACTCGCTCCAACGCCACCTGAGAGCAACTTCAGATGTTGCCAACTTCAGAAAGTATGTAAAAACTCACCTTTTTACAGAAAACTTTGACACCAAAGAAAACACATAACCTTAACAATAAAAATTTCTGACCAGCAGCACCATCCACAACAAGTTACCTCTTTAAGCAAGTACCAAAGCTACTGTAAATAGTTATAAAAATGTGGTAAAACTATTGTTGTAACACACTGGGAATTGTTAATTGTTTAATGTAAATAGTTGCTACTGTACCATTCTATATACACCACTGTATGTTTCATTGTAAACCGCTTTGATAAAACTGAAAAACGGTATATAAAAAATGTTAAATAAATAAATAAAATAAATAAACAAACAATGCTGGTATTCAAATTCTTATACTGAGTGGTACTTGATTATTATCAGCCTCTATGGGTTTATTGCCCCCCAAGTGCTTTAGACTCACAAGATACAGTATTTTGCTGTCCCATTATTCCAGAGAATTCACTTCCAGATATGTCATAATAGAATCTTCATTATGGCTGTTCTATGCATCTGGAATGCCTTGCCTGCTGAATTGTGTTACATTTTGGATATCTTGGTGTTCCAGAAAAAATTGAAGGCACATTTATTTCAACAGGTTTTTGCTGCTGTTGTATGAATTAGGTAATTTGCGTTCTCCATTAGTTCTTTTTTGAGTAGGACAGTGAGATCAGAGGGCTTTGTAAAATAGCAAGACAGCAAGCCTATGGGATTTGAAGGTATGAGCATGTGTATGGAATGGTTTGGTTTTGTAAACTACTCTGTATGTTTTTATGTTATCCACCTAGGGTGTAGGCGTGGTCTATAAATCTTTTTAAATAAAAAAATTAAAGTACCCCCATAATGTGTATTACATTGAATTGCCATTGCTATGCTATTATTGAATTTAACTGGCTTGCTGTCATTCATAAGGAATCAATTTTGAGGAATCAATTTACACTCTAGAAGTGACCATTAATACCGATTGCATGTTTTGAATGGTGTAGGACTAGAGCATATTTGGACAGCTTTATGTATGTTTTGTTGTTTTTATTATTAAGTGCAGTTGAGTTTGTTGTCTTAAACTATGTTTGGTCTTCAGTCAAGCAGCTTGTTGAAAGGCTGGAGTGGAGGAGTCTCCTAGTGGTAGAACACTGGCTTGGTAACCAAGCAACCAGGGTTCAACTCCCACTAGCACTCCTTGTGGCCTTGGGCAAGTCACTTAACCCTCTGTTGCCTCAGAAGAAATGCCTGACAATCTACTTCCAGTGACACTGCCAAGAAAACTCAGGAGCATCCATAGCTGTTGTTATTGTATTGATCCATCCAGGGCCGGCCCGTCCATTGAGCGAGAATGTTTTTTGCACAGGGCCCCGCGTTTCAGGGGGCCCCGCGCAAAGAACATTCCGCTTTAAAAGTAGAATTTAAAAAAAAAAAAGCTGGCTGCTACCGCTGCCGCGGCGGTAGCAGCAATATTGCATGTCCCGCGGGGCCCCCCCCCTGCCCGGCAGATCCCTTCCTGCTTGCCTGCCTGCTTCAGTCAGTTCTTCTCCGCTTCGGCTTTCAGAGCCACGAAGGGAGAGCTTCTCCCTCACGACTCTGTTAAGCTCGCCGGGGCAGATGGGAAATTTCCCATAAGCCCCAGCGGGCTTAACAGAGTCATGAGGGAGAAGCTCTCCCTTCGTGGTTCTAAGCCGAAACGGAGAAGAACTGACTGAAGCAGGCAGGCAAGCAGGAAGGGATCTGCCGGGCAGGGGGGGCCCCCGCGGGACATGCGATATTGCTGCTACCGCAGCGGCAGCAGCCAGCTTTTTTTTCAAGTTTTAATTTTCCCGGGGGGGGGGGAGAGTAGGACTTGATGTGGGCTGGTGGGGGGGGGAGTAGGACTTGATGTGGGCTGATGTGGTTAGGACTGTGATGTGCTGTGGGCTGATGGGGGGGGGTGTTAGGACTGGAAATGGGCTGATGGGGGGTTAGGACTTGAGGTGGGCTGATGGGGTTAGGACTGGTAATGTGCTATGGGCTGATGGGGGGGGTTAGGACTGGAAATGGGCTGATGGGGGGTTAGGACTTGAGGTGTGCTGATGGGGTTAGGACTGGTAATGTGCTGTGGACTGATGGGGGGGTTAGGACTGGTAATGGGCTATGGGGGGGCTAGCACTGGAAATGGACTGATGGGGGGGTTAGGACTTGAGGTGGGCTGATGGGGTTAGGACTGGTAATGTGCTATGGGCTGATGGGGAGTTAGGGCTGGTAATGGGTTGGGGGGGTTGCTAGGGCTGGTAATGGGTTGGGGGGGTTGCTAGGACTGGAAATGGGCTGAGTGGAAGGGGAGGTTTGAACTGCAAATAGCTGATGGGGAGGGGGCCTTGGAATGGAAATGGGCTGAGTGGAAGGGGGACTTGAACTGCAAATAGCTGATGGGGAGGGGGCTTGGAATGGAAATGGGCTGTGAGAGGAGGGAGCTAGGACTGGAAATGGGCTGAGTGGGGGGGAGCTAGGACAGGAAATGGGCTGATGGAGGGGCTAGGATAGGCCTGGAAATGGGTTGTGGTGGTTGGTTCCAGGCACTGCCCCGTTGATACCAGTTCCAGTACTGACATTGACACTGGTTCCGGGCATGACATCAGGGCTACTCCAGGCACTTCCACCCATGCCCTCCCTTGAAACTATCACTGATGCCAGTACCAAGCCCAAGCAGCTCACTGAGGCCGATACCTCAGAGCATTGGTACCAGAATTTAGTCTCTCTATCATGCTAACATTGGAGAAGGAGCCAAAGGCGGAGCAGTTGGAGATCCTCCAATATCCAACAGCACCGAAGGAAGCAGCCACTCTACCAGTACACCGGTATCGAGGAGAAGGTTGTGGTCAACAGTGTCAAAAGCAGCAGAGAAGTCAAGAAGGATGAGGACAGAGTAAAGGCCCTTGGATTTTGCAAGGAACAAGTCACTGGAGACTTTGGTAAGAGCCGTTTCAGTAGAGTGTAAAGGACAAAAGCCAGACTGTAAAGGATCCAGGAGGGAATGAGAGGTAGTCAAGGCAGTGGTGGTAAACAGCACTTTCAAGTAGTTTATAAACAAAAGGAAGGAGGGAGATGGGTCGATAATTAGAAGGACAGGGGGTATCAAGTGAGGGTTTCTTGAGGAGAGGTGTGACCAATGTATGCTTGAAGGCTGCAGGAACAGTTGCAGTGGAGAGCGAAAGGTTGAGAATATGAGAGATGGAAGGGACAACAGTGGATCGATGATGTAAACAATCAATCTATGTTTACCCGTTCCACTCCACTTGTCCTTGACAGGTCTGAAAACCAACTTGGTGAGAGTCCACCTCAGTGCCATTGTGGCTTCTCACCACCTACTTGATGGACAGCATCTCCTCACAACTGCTAGTAGTGCATTTCATGAGAGGTTTCCTGCTATCTAAACCACCCATTAAGCCACCTCTGGTGGCTTGGGACATCAATGTCATTCTAGTGCAACTTCTTAAGCTGCCCTTTGAACCATTAGCCACAACCTGTCAGACGGCTGCCTGGGTGATAACCTTCACACTCTTGGCAAGTGCATATTTCTATATGATTTGCAAGGTATTGTGGGAAATGTAGTTCATTCACACCAGACACAGCTGCTGACAATTTAGTTGTGCTCTTGGGTAAAGCCAATAAGATATTTATTTATGGGGTTATTTCTCCCAACACAGATATGCTTGGTAGCACATAAATTAGGTTACTTGCTTTCAGTGTTAACTTAGAAAAACAAAGTCAAAATCAGGAAAACAACAAATGAAAAGCCACAAAGCAAGAAACAAACTGTTCTTTTCAGGTTAACTTCTGATTACTTCCCCCATAGATACAGAAGTGATTCTCTCCTAGCTCACAAGCAATTAGGTAAGGCTTAATTGCTAGCAGTTATCCAGCTGAAACCCCTTAGCTGGCTTGCTTTGTACTGTGTGGGTCAAATCCTGCTTCAGGAGCTTTTCTGAGTAGATTAAAGAACAAATTTTTATTTCTTTGTGATGGTTGCTGTACTTTATAACAGAAAGTTACCAACGGAGTTTGGATAGAGAACAGTCCATATAAACAGGATCCTCATCTGCTATTATTCCCCCTTGTTCAACAAGCATGGGTTCAATATCATGGATTGGCACAGATGAATCTCTCAATGGAACATTTTCAGGAGAATACTTGTTTCCCTGCTGTCTTTCAAGGTTATAGCTAGGGCATAGATCAGTGTTCATACCTGAGCTTCCATTGCTGCTAGAGTTCCTCTCTATATAGCCTGGCCAGTATGTAGTCCAGTTCTTATGTCCAGCCTTCCAATCCAGATCCCTGGACACTGGATCTCTCTTCACATACCTTCTGGCACAGGTCTTAGGGTCCCTTCCACGTGCAGCCGTCTCCCTCACAGGTAGCCTCTGGTGATTCCTAGCTCTGCAGCACCATTCCTCTGGCTTTCCCCAGTCCAATGGTGTATGCTGGCCCTTGGAATAACTCCCAGTATACGTACTGCTTTGGACTCTTCTAGACCTCTCAAAGGCTTTTCTCTTCCTTCTTCCAAAGGCTCTCTTTCCCTCTCTGTCCGTCCGGTTTGGCTTCTGCTTCTGATGATCCTTCAGATGAAACTGATGATCAAACTCAAGCTGATTCTCAGGATACTGAGGACAATTCTCTGGATATCCAAGGTGATCATGAAGATGGTCATCTGTAGAATAAACTCTACTCTTATTCTGCTTAGATGAGTGCTCCTCCCTAACACAGCGCAGCTGTGCTGAATCAGGCCCTGCCCTTTGAGATGAGTGCTTAGGGATTACCTCATAGCCCTCCTGATTGAACACACGTTTCCCCACTTCAGCTCCTCTAATGGCTGTTGGAAACCTGGTGCATTCTGGGACTGGTAGTCTTTTATGGGAAAATTCTGTTTTCTCATTTCTACCAGAACTGACAGGTTGCTTGTTTAGAGTCACTTCACCTTTTCTATAGCTCCTTCCTGAGCTATTATAAGCTTCCTTATCACAAACCTCACTAAAGTTCCTGTCTTGCCCTCATCTCAGCTAGACATATAAGTGAGTTTCAAACTTTGGTGGCGGACCCACTCTATACCTGGTTCCACCATGACAAAGTCGTCCTTCGGACTCATCCACACTTTATGCCAAAAGAGGTGTCTCCTTTCCATTTAAACCAGTCAATTTACTTTGTTTCCTAAACCGCATGCATCTCAAGCTGAAGCCACTCTGCCCATTCTTGCCTGCAAACGTGCATTGGCTTTCTATCTCCAAAGGATCCGAGATCCTCGTAAAGCCTCGCAGTTGTCCATCTCATTTGACCCTAATCACTTGGGTCTTCCTGTATCTAAACATATGCTCTTCAGATGGATAGCAGACTGCATTTCATTCGCTTATGACAAAGCAAGACTCGCCCTCGAAAGTCATGTCACTTCTCACAACGTTCTCACAATTGACGAAATTTGCAAGGCAGCAATTTGATCCTACGTCCATACCTTCACTGCCCATTGTTGCCTGGAGAAGGACTCCTATCAGGATACCATGTTTGGTAAAGCTGTACTCAAGCACCACTTTCAGACTTAGAAGCAACTCCTACCCTCCTTCCCGGACTTTGATGATACCAGAAATCCATGAGGGATCTATGAACTCTTTGAGACTTCTCCAAGGCAAACCTCCACCAGTTCTGGGTTCCCTTCATCTGGCAGCTAGATAGTCCTATATGTGAAGACTACATTTTTGCTTGTTCCTGGAGATAGCATAGCTACTCACCTGTAACACTGGTAACCCGGAAGCCCTCCTCGCCTCCATTCCCCGATTGGACACACTCCAATCCTGTTCCCCCCCCCCCAATAACTTCACCAACTCAGTAATATTTGGTACAAACTTTTGGTCGCAGCTTTATTTACAACTTGTACAACCGGCCCAACATGGGCCTAAGATAACAATTGAACAAAACCCAACCCCGCACCCCTTTACCGGAGGATGCCCCCCCACCCGCCATCTTAGTAGCAAGGCGGAGCATCCTCCTCCCCCCCAAACCCCGCCGCCTGCCTCGCCATCCTAGTAGCAAAGGCCGGCTCCCACCCCCCCGCTACCGGGCCGAGACCCCCAACCGGGCTGTCTCGCCCCACCCCGGGGAGCACTTCGCCCCCACTGCTTGTAAACCAGGTCAAGCCCGCGCCGCTCCTGCGAGCGCTGGCTCTGTACCCCGCCACCCCCACCAGCTGCAACATCCCGACAAACCACAACCATGGGCGGGCGGGCGGGAACGCGACCGGTACGCGAGGAGCCGCGGCCAGAAGGAGACGGCCACGCGGCTCCTCGCGAACTGCACCGCCCACCCCATGTCATGCGGGCCAATGAAATCGCTCCGACGGCGCGCCGGAGCGATTTCAACTGCCTCGCACCGCCCCCTCCCCCCCCGACGCACCCCCCCTTTTACCCGGCACGTTGGAGGCCGCGGCCGGGCCCGGGCCCAGGTTACTGTCGGCCGCGGGACCCGGCCCGCGGCCTCGGGCATTAACACTGGTAACCCGGAAGCCCTCCTCGCCTCCATTCCCCGATTGGACACACTCCAATCCTGTTCCCCCCCCCCCCAATAACTTCACCAACTCAGTAATATTTGGTACAAACTTTTGGTCGCAGCTTTATTTACAACTTGTACAACCGGCCCAACACGGGCCTAAGATAACAATTGAACAAAACCCAACCCCGCACCCCTTTACCGGAGGATGCCCCCCCACCCGCCATCTTAGTAGCAAGGCGGAGCATCCTCCTCCCCCCCAAACCCCGCCGCCTGCCTCGCCATCCTAGTAGCAAAGGCCGGCTCCCACCCCCCCGCTACCGGGCCGAGACCCCCAACCGGGCTGTCTCGCCCCACCCCGGGGAGCACTTCGCCCCCACTGCTTGTAAACCAGGTCAAGCCCGCGCCGCTCCTGCGAGCGCTGGCTCTGTACCCCGCCACCGGTGCGAGGTAGGCACTATCCTCGCACCGCCCCCACCATAAAGCTGCGACCAATCATTTCCAGCGCTTCCTGCCAATCATTAAGCAATAAGTCCTGACCGACCGGGGACAAGTGTACCCCGTCGGTACGGTATAGTCCTGCGCACTGGGGGTCCGCCCAGGGGTGCCGGACCTGCCATCCACCGGCCTGTTGCAACCAACGGCCAATCTGCCTGTTCACTTTGGCCAACCCTCTCGACCAGCGTCGTTGAGGCAAGCAGGCCGGCCGAGGGATGATGTCCGACCAGACGATTGCAACGTCAGGCCACTGCTCCTGCAGCGCACGCAGATCACGTTGCACTGCGCGGATGAGTTGCCGACAAGTCCAACAGGAAAGATCATTCCCTCCAAGATGTATCAGGAGTCCCACCGGCCTCTGCCGCCGCTCCGCGTGCTCTCGAACCACTGGAAGTAGCTGCCACCATCGCATGCCCCGCTCGCCGAGCCACTCCAGCCGGAAATTGCAGGACACCAAGCCCAGGTGTGTACCCAGCGGACGAGTTGAGGCTCTGCGTTCCGCCCAGTAGACGAATGAATGCCCCAGAAGCCACCAAACACCCGGCGCGCTCCGGGCAGCAGGCACTGTCGGCACGTTCAGCAGTAGACCTGAAAGAGAAAAAACAGCATTAGAACCCCCCCCACGCCCACCCCCGTCCACCACCACAGCTTACAACTGTTCCGGACGCACGTAGCCCTCGTAGGCCCTGGAGCGCCATCGCCCGATCCGCTGGATCACCTCACTTCCCAGGCCAGCGGCAGCTGCGCTCGTTGCCGCACCTATCCGGAAGGAGTGAGATGCATAACCGCGCTCATCCACGCCCAGCCGCCGCAACGCCAAGCGGAAGACTGCCGTGAATTGGAATTGGGTAACAGCTGTCCCATCAGCATGGCAGAAGAAACACCCGCCCGATCCGGCCACTGCCGCCGGTACACAACCGCCAAGTTCTGCACCGGACAAGATCCCAGACCCGGAATGGCCCGCAGCAGCACCCACCGACCCTGCCCCAATGGGTCGGTCTTCGAGTGGGCCAGGAAAATCCGTACGCGCGCCTCCTGTATGTCCACCTGCTGCACCAGCAAACCCCCCCGCCCCCCTCGTCCGCCCGACGGAGGGACCAGCTCGCTAACTCGGAAGGCCCCGAAGAAGGCTGTGACAAACAACGCCCGAAAAAGGACTGCCTCATACGGAGTAGCCGCCACCTCGGGCAGAACGCCCCAAATACGCAGCAGCAAGGCGTGCGACACGGGGCGACGCCAATCCGGGCAGGAGGGCTGCGCTCGCGCCCACCCGGCTAATAGCCGCTTCACCACATACGAGGCGCTCGGACTGCCCCAGCCCGCCGCCCTGCTAAAAAAGGAGAAGCCGGCCAAAGCCGCCCGAGCTGCCGCCCGGGACCAACCACCCTCTTTCGCCCACGCTATGAAAGAACCCGCCAAGATGTCCCCAACGCTACCCCCCTCCAGCCCCTCCCCCAGAGAAACTCACGGACCCGCCCATACCCCCGCTGATAAGCCTTCCACGTACCTGGAGCCAGGGAAGACCGCAACAATGAGATCATTCCGGCGTCCCAATTCGCCAAAGGTGCTCCGGCACCACCGCCGCGGTCTCGTCCGCCCCCGGGGCCAACTCCCGAAACCGCTCCCACTGGAAACGAGACAAAGCGTCAGCAATAACGTTCAGAGCACCTGGCACATGGCGCGCCCGAACCGTGACATTGAGACGAAGACAGGCCAGCACAAACACCCGCATCAACGCCGCCACCCTTGGACACTTTGGCGAATGACGATTAATGACTTGCACCACCGCAGCGTTGTCACACCAGAAGACCACCCGCTTGTCCCGTAGCCTCTCTGGCCATACCCAGAAGGCCACCACAATCGGGAACAACTCCAGGAACGTCACATTGCGCGTCAGCCCACTCGCGGACCAAGCCGCCGGCCACGGCGCTGCACACCACGAGCCCTGGCAGAACAATCCCATACCCGAACCCCCCGCAGCATCTGAAAACAAGTCCAAATCCCTGTTGGACAATTCCTCAGACTGCAACACCGAGCAGCCATTATAAGTCGCCAAAAAAGCATCCCACACGCGCAAATCAGCTCGCATCCCCGCAGTCACCCGAATGCGATGGTGCCCACAGCGCACCCCGGCCATCGCCAAAGACAACCGCCGCGCAAACGGCCTTCCCATTGCGACGACCCGACAGGCAAAGTTGAGGTGGCCGACTAACCTCTGAAGCTCCGTCAACGTCACCTTCGTAGCGGAGCCCACCTCAGCTACCAAGAGCCGCAGCCGCCCGACTTTATCCCTCGGTAACCGGACCACGAACTCAACAGAGTCGATCTCAATCCCCAAAAAGGAAATACAAGTCACCGGCCCCACTGTCTTACCCTCCGCCAAAGGGATACCAAACTCCGCCGCCATACCCAGGAAAAGCTCTAACAAGGATGCACACACTGCAGACTGGGCCGGCCCGACGAACAAAAAATCATCGAGGTAGTGCACTATAGACCTAAGACCGGACCTCCGCATCAACACCCATTGCAGGAAAGAGCTGAAGGCCTCAAAGTACGCACACGAGATCGCACAACCCATGGGCATACACTTGTCATAATAATAAGCATCGTCAAAACGAAAGCCGAGCAAAGGGAAGGCGGACGGGTGCACCGGCAAGAGACGAAAGGCAGACTCAATGTCCACCTTCGCAAGCAAAGCCCCTTTTCCACATTGGCGCACACGCTCCAAAGCCTCGTCGAAGGACGCATAGCGCACTGAGCACAGCTCCTGCGGGATATGGTCATTCACCGAGGCCCCGAGGGGACAAGAAAGATTATGTATCAGCCGATAACGCCCGGGCTCCTTCTTCGGGATGACGCCAAGCGGTGAAACAATAAACGGCGAAAAGGGCGGCCGAAGGAACGGCCCAGCGACTCTGCCCAGAGCGCACTCCGCCGCAATCTTCGCGCGGGCCACATCCGCCAGCCGCATCACCGAGCGAGCATTCCCCGATTCCAAATCCCGGAAAGCCCCTTGAAAAGGGATACGAAAGCCCTCAGAAAACCCCGCCCACAACATCGTCCCCGCCGGGCCATGCCTGGTAGCCGCGTAGAGCTCCAGCCACGGCAGCAACGCCCTTATCCTAATAGGGGTAGGCGCCAGACCCCCTTCCAACCCGTCATTTACTTGCCGCCGCCGCCCCTTGCACCGCTCGACGGCTGCACTTAACGGCCGAGTGACCGGCTCCGCACAGGGAGCAAGCGTGCCGAAACTTGCAGTCCGGGAAAGGGCAGGACGTTTTGTTAAAGCGCCAACACAAATCTCCGCCGGGACCGCCCGCCCCAACTTTACTCGCCTCGGGCCCCGGGCCCACTGGCCGAAAGGACCGCGATCCCACCGAAGCTGCCGCGCCCGCCGCCCTAGCCGGACCTGCACCCCCCCCGTTCCACTCCTCTTTGCCGACATTTGCGTGAGCCAAAGGTTAATATCCTTCATGCCCCATGACAAGTGCCGGTTCTCCTCCATCCTATCGCGGAACTCCTCGTCGTAATTGAGCCAGGCCCACCCCTCGTGGGCCTGGGAAGCCGCCAAGATCGCGTCGGCATAAGCCAACATCTCACCATAACGACTCGGATCCTCATGCCCACATACGCTCGCCAAACGCAAAAAAGCCCGAGTCCAATTTAACGTGTTCCGCGAAACCTTCCGTACCCTCCCCGCCTTCTCGTCCTCCTTGCGCTTCTTGCGACTCTCCCCCGAGCGTTTCCTCCCTTCCAATAGCCGGAAAATATCCAAATAACGCCGCTTCACAATCCGCCGCCTCAACTTACGCGGAACACTCTCCCACAGTTCCGCGCAACGCACCACCGCCGATCCCGCCCCCTCACCAACCCGCGGCCCGCCGGCGGAGTCCGCTGAGGAAGTGTCCGAAGACCCCGACGATGTAGATGAAGACGACGCGCTCCTCCGCCGACGCCGTCGGTGCTTCCGCTTTGCCTTGGCTTTACTAGCTGGCGGTGCACCCTCCCCCGACGGTACTGCCTCCCCAACTCCCCCAGCCGTCGTCCCGGAGCACTCACCTGCCGCCGCCGGCTCCGCCGCCACCTGCACACCCGAGGTGGACTCCGTCTGCTCCATCATGGGCGGGCCGGACTGGCCCCCACCCACCGACATCACTGTCGCTCCACCACCAACTCCGCCTGCTGTCAAGGGCGCACTCCCCGAAACCTGCAAAGGGAGAGGAGAGCCAACACACGGGGACGGAGGCAAACCAACCCCCCGCGAAGCCATCCCATAAGACCCCGCCCCCCAGCCCACACCCCCTCCCTGCACCCCCCCGAGGACCCCAACCCCCCGACTGCCCAGCCTGAAGCCCCCCAGGGGAGTTGTCCCCCAACACTTTGAAAACCGGCCCCCCAATGCTCCCCACCCCAGCCCCCCCCCCAAGGGCTCCCACCCATTGCCATCCCAGGTACCGGGGACCAAGCCTGCCACCCGTCACTACGCATTCCGGCCCGCCCCCACCCCCCCGGGGCAGGCCCATAGGCTCCTGGAGGAACCGGAACCCACCCATGCCCCACCGCACCCGAACACTCCGCCCCGTCCCCCACCGACCCCCGAGCGACGCTCCCCTCCTCAACGCCACCTACCCCAGCACCCCCCCTCGACGCCCCCTCCGCCTCCCGCGCCCCAGGCCCCACAACCCCTTCTAGGGGGCCCACCACCTCCTCCGGCCCCCCCAACACTGCTGCAGGGGCAGGGAGAGCCCCACGCATCCCCATCCCAACCTTCCGCTTACTGGTCCTCCCCCCTACTCCCCGCCCCCCCCACGGCCTACTCGGGCCCCTGGGGCTGCCCCAACCCCTCGGGACCCCCTCGAGCCCCCCCCAACCCTTCCCCCCGGAGCCACTTTTGATTTGCTTTTCCCAGCCATGCTCCGGCCTTCCCCCCAACCGGTGAGCAGCAGCCCAGCGCAGGGGTAAAGAACCCGCTGCCGCAACCAGGAAGCAGGTCACTGGCTACAGGGGTTCTCTATTCCTGCTGAGTTATTGCCCGGTATGTTTAGAATGTAGTTTTCTTTTTTGTTTTTTGTTTTTTTTTTTTTTTTTTTTTTGACTACCCCCCGATGCCCCGACCGGCTGCCGACCCCCCCCCCCGCCCAAATACAACCTCCCCCACTGCCCCCGGGAGCCAATGGACCCCCCTCCACGAACCCCACTCACCGAGCACAGGAACAACGCGACCGGTACGCGAGGAGCCGCGGCCAGAAGGAGACGGCCACGCGGCTCCTCGCGAACTGCACCGCCCACCCCATGTCATGCGGGCCAATGAAATCGCTCCGACGGCGCGCCGGAGCGATTTCAACTGCCTCGCACCGCCCCCTCCCCCCCCGACGCACCCCCCCTTTTACCCGGCACGTTGGAGGCCGCGGCCGGGCCCGGGCCCAGGTTACTGTCGGCCGCGGGACCCGGCCCGCGGCCTCGGGCATTAACAGGTGATCTCTGGGAACAGCAGGAATTTAGTCTTCAGAATCCGCCCTCCTCACCTAGGAGTTATAGGGTTTCATTTACGCTCTTTTATCACCTACAAACTCAACTGAAATGAGGAAGTTGGGAAGGCAGGAAGGCAGTCGTGCAGGCACAATGGAGTGCTCCCAAAGGCTTTCCAGTTGGACACTGGGGAGCGTTCCCGCACAGACTCCAATGGTACCGATGTCACCCATATCTGAAGACTAAATTCCTGCTGTTCCCGGAGATCACATGTTATAGGTGAGTAACTACGCTTTAGGGAGGGGACTGAGAAAGAAAGACAATGCTGGAGATGATGAGGGAGCTTAAGATACTATCTTAATAAGATAATGTGTTGGTAATGATGGTGAAGGAAGAGAGTATTTTGCATCATTTAATGGATTTCACCTAAAACAGCATAAGAATTTTATTTGGTGATACAAATGCACAAATAACCCTCTATTTTTCTTAATCTGCCAAAGCACCAAATTGCATGAAAAATAAACCCTTATATTTTCAAATGATAAATCTCTAGGATAATAAACACTAAATATAGAATAAAATGGTGAAAAGGCTTATCAAAAGTGAAGTCTTGAAGGACTAGAAAAGGGGACTGTTACTTCTGGAGAGAGATCTGCAATTGTGAGTATATACTTCTGGGAATTATATGAAAGGAATTCTTTTTATTAAAGCTAATTAATCTGTGAACACACTATTTTTTGTTAACTCAGTCAGGGCCTAGTAGCAGCAGTTTAAGTTTACATTTAAAAGAGAGAAGAGAGCTTTCTGGTTACATTTCATAGCCAGAAGAGAGCTTTCTGGTTACATTTCATACCCAGCAGAGAGCTTGTAGTTTAAATTTAATAGTCATTCAGGGCCTAGCATCAGCAAAGTACTTTTAGTTTAAATTTAAAACACAGAAGAGAGCTTTCTGGTTAAATTTAGAACCCAGCAGAGAGCTTGTAGTTTAAATTTCATAATAGGTTAGAGCCTAGCAGCAGCCAAGAGCTATAATTTAAATCAAATAGGAATATAGCTTACCTCAGCAGCACAGGACAGGGTACTGTGTAGCAGCCCTCTTTTAATAAGTGTAATGATAGAGCTGATCAAATTGGTGGAGGGGTTGCGCTCTAAGTTAGAGAGGGCATTGAGTCAGAAAGAATTAACGTTTTGCAGGAAACAAAATTTGCTGTAGAATCTCTATGGATTGAAATTCCCTGTAAAAAGGGGAAGGCGATGGCAGTGGGGGTTTACTATCGACCACCTGGCCAGAATGAACAAATGGATGATGAAATGCTCAAAGAAATCAAGGAAGTTAACAAAAGTTACAGCGCAGTAATAATAATGGGAGATTTCAATTACCCCGGTATTGACTGGGTCAGTGTCACGGCAGGACATGCTAGGGAGATAAAGTTCCTAGATCACATAAATGACTGCTTCTTGGAGCAGCTGGTTCATGAACCGACCAGAGGGGAAGCCATATTAGACCTAGTCCTTAGTGGAACACCAGATCTAGTGCAAGAGATAAGGGTGTTGGGGCCACTTGGCAATAGTGATCATAGCTTGATCGCCTTTGATTTAATTAGTGGAGGAGGGATAGTACGGAAATCCACAATACTACCTTTTAACTTTCAAAAGGGAGACTGTGATAAAATGAGGAAAATAGTTAAGAAAAAACTAAAAGGAGCAGTTGCAAAGGTTAAAGACTTACATCAAGCTTGGGTGTTGTTGAAAAATACTATCTTGGCAGCCCAGATCAGCTGTATTCCACACTTTAAGAAAAGTGGAAGGAAGTCCAAAAAACTGGCAGCAAGGTTTAAAGGTGAGGTCAGAGAGGCTGTTGTTGCCAAAAAAGCATCTTTCAGGAAATGGAAAAAGAGCCAAACGACGAAACCTGGAAACAGCACAAGCACTGGCAAGTCAAATGCAAGGCATTGATAAAGCAGGCAAAGGGAGAATTTGAGAAGAAGCTTGCTGCGGAAGCAAAAACGTGAAATAAAGATTTTTTTCAAGTACATTCGTAGCAAAAAACCTGTGAGAGAGTCATTTGGTCCATTAGATGATAGAGGAGTTAAAGGGGCACTAAGAGGCGACAAGGCGATAGCGGAGAGACTGAATGAATTCTTTGCTTCGGTCTTTACTGAGGAAGATGTAGGGATGTTACTCATGACTGACGTGGTATTTCAAGGTGCGGAAGAATTGAAGGAAATATCGATACATCGGGAAGATGTATTACAACTATCAGATAAACTGAAGAATAGCAAATCACCTGGGCTGGATGGTATACATCCAAGGGTGTTGAAAGAACTGAAATGTGAGAGTGCAGACCTGCTATTAGTAATCTGTGAACTATCATTAAAATCATCTCTAATACCTGAAGATTGGAGGATCGCCAATGTAACACCAATTTTTAAAAAGGGTTCCAGGGGTGATCCGGGAAACTACAGACTGGTGAGCCTCACGTCAATACTGGGAAAAATGGTAGAAACCATCATAAAAAATAAAATTACTTAGCATGTAGATAGTCATGGCCTAATGGGAGACAGCCGAAGGGGGAACAAACGAAGCAAGAGACGGAAGGAGGTTTGGACCAGACTGCTTTATTGAAGATGATCCCTACGCGTTTCGGCTTACGCCTTCTTCGGGGGACATACAGCTACCATGAGTTAAAACAAACATTGTTATAACAATGGATATACAACATATAAATCCAATAAATAATATGATGTATCAATAAAAACAAATAAATAAATAAATAAATGTGTAACGAAAATATTAGGACAATAAAATGACTAATATATTAGTAAATGTTACGTTTAGACCAACCAGAGGACAGAGAAGAGAGTCAAAAACCATAAAACAAAATAATAAAATAATAAAATAATAATAATAAGATCAATACAATAAAATTAAAATCAATTAAACAATATCTAATTAAATCAAATAAACGAGGGCCGAGACAGAGAACTAAAATATTATAAAAAGCAGATAAACACAAATTGGTAAAACACATGAATACAATTCTGTACATAAATAAATATAGGTAAAATTGTATATTAAACAAATAAATATGATAATAATAAAGCCATTAAATAAATATGTAAAATATATAAAAGTATATATATCCGAATAAATATAATAGAATAGTAACATACCAGTATTGTAAAGATGGAGATGTCTCATAAAGACAATTTGGTAAAAAGCACTATATGTTGATAGCGCCGTAGTTGATGAGGTTGTCTCTTAAAGACAATTGAGTCGTAGCACTATATAATGGCTATGAAAGGAAAAACTATATAATCACTAATTAGAACAAATAATATATGAAAGACAAAACATCAAATGTACCAAAAATCAATAAATAAATACATAAAAATAGATAAAAAGGGAAATAAAATGAATGATAATAATACTAATAAATATCTATAAATAAGGTAATATTAAAATACTTAGATACAAGTTTATGAACTATAAGATGTTAAACAAACTTAAGACATGCGAATAAAATAAAATACTTGTAAAACAATAATATATTAAAAAAGAATAAATATGGGAAAGGAATTGGCACATAATAATGAATGTGGTGAAAATGTAATAAAAATATGTATTAATATTGAATCAAAGAAAAGACCCAGGTGAGTAGATCTATAAACAGAACATGTGTTATATCAATTGGAGCTGCAAAGAGGACCACAGGAAACAGTATAATTAGTTACGAATATATAGTGAGTATAAGTCTCATGCTATCAATGGGGAGAAGAAGAAAGGTTTCGATAATCTCAATGGACGTATAACCGTGAGGGAAAAGTACGGAGGGGAAACAGGTTATTTCAAAAGTAATAGAACATGCAGAATGAGATTAAAGTGCTAAATATTAAGCATAAGTTTAGAGCAATAATCTAACAAGACACATGTTCTGCTGTTTTGTATGTTTTAGTAAGATCAAGGGTATGCATAAAGGAGTATACTGTGTGCTGATTACATCAATGTATTTAATGTGATTGTGCAACTGATTTTACGCGTGTTCATTGAATGCAGTTGACATACCTCAACAAAAATATGTATAAAATCACATGATGAACTAGGCAAAAATTACTATAATATAATAAAAATGAATAAATAAATAAGAGAAATATTAAATGAAAGAACTATAGATCAATGGATCTGTAAAAAAGCGCATTCATGTGTTATATCAATTGAAACTGTGAAGGGAACCGCAGGGCATAATGGAATGAGCTACGAATGTATAATGAATCAAAACCTTGTGATTCATAAAGGGGAGAGGGAAAGTTGGATGGTATCAAATGTGCTTTAGATCATGGAGGGAAAATACAGATGGTGAATAGGTTAGATCAAGATTATTAGACCGTGTATAATGAGATTAGAATACTGAATGTTGGGCATAAGTTTGCAACGATAAACTAACATGGAGATATGTATTGTAGTGGTGTATACATTTGTAAAACAAGGAGTGTGTACCAAGAAGTATTCTACATTCTAATACATCAAATATATACCGTGATCGCTGAACTGGTTTTCACAATTTAATATGAGGAAGAATATTGGCGCGGGTAGTAAATAGTCAGTCAATGATACACTTTGCATTGTAAAAAATTATAAAAATGATAATATAATGAAGAATGCGAACTGTTGAATAGGGACTGGGTGAATCAGAGTATTTGAGACGGAATGAAAGCTGTGGAACTGAAAGTAGAGAAAGTGTGAGCGAGATGAATACGACCTCGGTAATAGGAAGTCCACGGGCCAAGGTCCCAGTGGACGCCGGTAACCTGGCGATCGGCCCGGGTCCGGCGTCCTGCTTAGTGGTTGCGGGGGGGGGGGGGGCGAGACAGGCATGGGTGACGGTCTGTACGCGCCCGCATTATTTGAAATCATTGGCTCCGCAGGTACAGCAAGCGGAGCCAATGATATGCCCTGCACGCCCGAAGCTTTAAAAGGGAGGGAGTGCGGCGGCCCCCTCCTTTTCTGAGTCGGGCGTGCAGCGGGACGGCTTCTTCGCTCCTCTCGGCGGTACTTACAGTCCTGGGGCATGTTCGGTAGGCCGTCGGGATCGCGGAGCGGTGCGGCGTCGTGGTGACTTGGCTGGGCAGAGCCGGGGAGCGTGAGGCGGTGAGTCACGGCGGTGCAAGTTCCGGGGATCCGGTGCACGCGCGGCGTGAGTCCAGCCTGAGGTCCGAGCTGCAGCGTCGGCAGACAGAGGAGAGTGGAGAGGCCCCCCCCCCCCCGGAGCGTTGGTGAAACGGCAAGTAATTCCGTTTAATTTCGCTACCAGCTGGGCCTGTGTGTACTTGCGGTAGGAGTGTTTGCAGGATGGCTCGGGGGGCGGCTAGGCCCGGAGCACGTGGCCGGGGCAGCCTCAGGGGAAAGTTATGCAGGGGGGGTGTGCCGAGGCCTAATGGAGCAGGGGTGCCAAGGCAAGGGAAGGGTATAGGCCATCAAAGAGTGGCGGGGCGAAGGGGGACCGGGCAGAGAGGGACTGGTAGAGTGAGTCCAACGGCTGCCAGAGCCCCTAGTGGGGGCAGAGGTGGTACATCGGCGGTCCAGGGCAGGGGTTCTGCTGTCTCCCAGGCACGGGGCGCAGAGGGAGAGGGCAGCGCCAGAGAATGGACATGGGGGCTGATATGGCAGTGGGGTCTGTGGGTAGTGGTGTGCACAGTCCGGGGGGAAGTGGGAGTGAGGTGCCTAGGGCTGGAGAGATGACCCAGGGTCAGTTTGAACTGACGCAGGGCGGCTGGGGGGTGGGGGGGCTGGGTGGGGGAGCGATACCGGGGTTAGCGGTCTCACAGCATCTGGCCGGTGGAACCTTGCCGGCTCCCATGGGCGGGCCGACAGGTCAGGTCGGGGGAGGGGGTTGGGCCGGGCATCCAGCTTGGCAGCATTGGTTGGGGGGCGGTCAGGGTTCCTCAAGAGCCGACTGGCTGGAGGCCTGGCGACCGGGGTGGCCCTCTGCTGTCCCCCCCCCTTTCTTCTCCCTTTATGTCTCCACAGGTTCCAGCGATGGCGTTACGGGCAGCCGATTGCGATATGGTTGACGGCGCGGGAGCACGTGGACAGCAATCTGTGGTACACCCAGAGGATTCGTCTGAAGACAGACTCAGAACAGCGCCCGGAACGGTCGCGTCCCGCGAATTGGAGGCCCAGCGGCGGGATATCGAGCATGGACTGTCGACTGTGGATCCTTCGGCTGCGGTGGTGGCTGCGGCGTCAGTGGCGGGTGAGTTACCGGAGTCATGGGGGGACGGGGGCGAAGGGGGCAGGGGGCGGGGGAAGAGGAAGCAGAAAGGGAATAGACGGCGGCGGCATTCGGGTAGGAGGCGCAAGAGGTCTAGATCGTCGCTATCGTCGACATCGTCGTCGTCGTATGACTCGTCGTCTACGTCGTCGTCGGCCGGGGGTGGGCAAGAGGCCGGAGGCAGGAAAGGAGTATCTGGGGGGGAAGGACGCAAGGGGTCCCTGCGGCGGTGGCTATATCTGAGTTGTGGGAAGGGGTTCCGAGGAAATTGCGGCACAGAATAAAGAAGCGCCGTTATATTGATATATTCCGTCTCTTAGAGGGCAGGAAGCGTTCGGGTGAAAGCAGGAAGAAGCGTAAGGAGGATGAGAAGGCGGGGCGTATTAAGAAAGTGGCGCGAAATGTGGTTAATTGGACGCGATCAATTTTGCGTTTAGCGAGCGTTTGGGGACAGTATTACCCTGGGCATTACGAGATGCTTTTATCATATGCGGATTCAATTTTGGAGGCTTCGCAGACACATGAGGGCTGGTCATGGTTAAACTATGACGAGAAGTTCAGGGACAAGATGGAAGGGAATAGAGCGGTTTCATGGGGTATGCAAGACATTAATTTGTGGTTGACCCAGATGTCAGCCAGGACAGCGGGGTTTGGGGGGAGCGGGGTGAAAGGTGCACTTGTGGTTCCCCCTGGAGTGGGGCGTTCCTTTCGAGGGGTCGGGGCGGTCGGATTGCAGCGAACCGGGAACAGTGGTGCAGGCGATCTCTGCTGGAGGTTTAATAAGACCTCGTGCCCGTTTCCGGACTGCAAATTTCGGCATGTGTGCTCCATTTGTGGGGGAGCACATCCTGCAGTCAAATGCCTTAGGAAAGGAGGGCCGCAGCCCCCCGCGCCTAGCGCCAAACAGTGAGGGTTTATTCGACCTGGCCCCTACGCCGATTCGCCGGGAGGTTTTAAATGAGTGGCTGGCCCACTACCCGAGGCGGAAGGATGGTGAGATTTTGTATGAGGGCTTTAATAGGGGCTTTCTAATTCCTGTGTGTAGACCCTTGGATGGTTCGGTGGCGCGGAATTCCCTCTCAGTTCGGCGTTTTGCTCCGGTGGTTAGGAAGAAATTAGAAACGGAATTGCAGTTGGGCAGGATAGCGGGCCCGTTTGGCTACCAGCCATTCGGGAGGATGGTAGTATCACCTTTGGGGATAATACCGAAGAAAGAGCCTGGGAAATTCCGATTAATACATAATCTGTCTAGCCCGGTCGGCGAGTCAGTCAATGACTACATCCCGCGTGAATTGTGTACGGTGCGATACGCCTCCTTCGATAAAGCGGTGGAATTGGTCAGGGAGGCGGGTTTCCGGGCGCAGATGGCGAAGGTGGATATTGAGTCGGCCTTCCGTCTGCTACCAGTGCACCCGTCTTCCTTTTATCTATTGGGTTTTCGTTTTGAGAATGGACTATATTTTGATAAATGTTTGCCGATGGGTTGTTCGGTGTCCTGTGCATACTTTGAGAAATTCAGTGCCTTCTTGCAGTGGGCCATTGAGCGCAGAAGGGGTGAAGCGACGGTAGTGCACTATCTGGATGATTTTTTGTTTGTGGGACCCGCGCATTCGGAGGGGTGTCGCGATATGCTGGAAGCTTTTATGGAGTTGTCGAAGGAGTTGGGTGTGCCGTTAGCGAAGGATAAGACCGAGGGCCCTTCTACGAGGATCACGTTTCTAGGGGTAGAATTGGACTCCGAGGCCATGGTGGCACGGCTTCCTCCAGTGAAAGTGCAGCAGTTGCGGGTGTTAGTGGCTAACGCAGTAGCAGCATCCAAATTGACATTGAAAGACATGCAGGCCTTAATCGGCTCCTTAAACTTTGCTTGTCGTGTGATTCCTATGGGCAGGGTTTTCCTGAGACGCTTAGCTGCTTCTACAGCGGGGGTTCGCTTGCCGCATCATCACATCAGGGTTTCAAAGGCAATTCGGGCTGATTTGAAGGTGTGGCAGGTCTTTTTATGTGAGTATAACGGGACCTCCGTATTGAGGGAGGCGGAGTGCAGTAGTGGGGATCTGCAATTGTACACAGACGCAGCGGGTGGCATTGGGCTGGGTATTTACTTTGCAGGGTCGTGGTGCGCTGAACGTTGGCCGCGGGCTTGGTGCGAGAATGGGATCACGAGTAATATAACCTTTTTAGAATTGTTCCCAATATTGGTGGCATTGGAGTTGTGGCCCGATAGGCTGCGTAATCGACGGGTGCTTTGGTGGTGTGACAATGCGTCGGTGGTCAGTGTGGTGAACAATTACACGCCTCATTGTTTACAAGTAGCAAACTTGATGAGAGCAGTTGTCTTGACCTGCTTACGTTTGAATGTGGCCTTGAAAGCTAGGCATATACCAGGGCTCGCTAACGAGATCGCTGATTCTCTTTCTCGTTTCAAGTGGGATCAATTTCGAAGACTGGCACCAGAAGCAGATGCGGAAGGAGTTGCGGTCCCTTGGAGGTTGTGGAGTCTTGGCCAGTCGGAATGAGGGACTTGCTGCGGAGATCCTTGGCCTCTGGGACGTGGTCGGCCTATGTGCGCGGATGCGGAAAAGTGGTGGCCTTCCTGGAACACTGCGGTTGGCAGTATGGGGCAGTGCCCGCTCAGTTGTTGGGTCGATATGTCGCGTGGGCAAAAGCGCAGGGGGTCGCTCGTTCTTCGGTGCGCAGTCACCTGGCGGGCTTTGAATTCTTTATAAAGGCGGTGGGATGGGGCTTTCCGGTCGAAGGCTTCTTGGCCCGTAAGCTTTTGCAAGGTTGGGGCCGCGTGGCACCGGCTCCGCCGGACGCTCGGCGACCAATCACACATGACTTGCTGGTGAAGTTATGTAATTCACTGGCATCGGTAGCTTCGTCCAGGTACGAAGCTGTCCTCTTTAGAGCCACCTTTAGTCTTGCCTTTTTTGGGGCCTTCAGGATGGGGGAGCTGGTGTCGAGCTCGAGCAAGGGGAGGGCGGCAGGGATAGTGCAAAGGCAGCATGTGGTTGTGGAGCGCCGCTGGTTGAGAGTCTTCTTAGCCAGATCTAAGACTGATCAGCAAGGTAAAGGTTTGTGGGTAAGGCTTGGTGCGATTGACAGCCTATCCACTTGTCCGGTGGCGGCCATGAGAGCTTATTTGCAGGTGCGACCGGCCGTAGCCGGAGGGTTATTTCTGCACGAGGATGGGCGGCTCCTGACGCGCTTTCAGGTGGTGGCGGTGCTGAGGCTGGCATTGCGGTTCGTGGGTGAATGCCCGGAGCAATTTTCGGCGCATTCCTTTCGGATCGGTGCGGCTACCAGTGCAGCTGCTGCAGGCCTTTCCCAGCACGAAATACAGAATGTTGGGAGATGGCGTTCTCTGGCTTTTCGGGGTTATGTGCGATTGTGAAGGGTGGGGAAAGGTTTCGAATGCTTGAACTGATTATGTTTTCTTTTGCAGATGATGGAAGGAATGTGCCCATTTGCTGGATGATAGGACATTCCTTCGTTTTCTGGGCTGGCCGACGAGCATCAGAGAGGCCGTTTGGGCTTAACTTGGGACTGGCTCTAACTGCGATGTCGATTCTATGGCTAGGTGAACGTGGACTGCGTTGGACGCAGCTATTACCTTTGCTGCGGCATCATGAGCGTGTGCGACGCCCGCCAAACTTCATCCTTTTTCATCTGGGTGGAAATGACCGCGCTATTTGGACTTGTAAGCAGCTCATCCGAGCGGCAAAGCGGGATTTGGCGATGGCGTTGCGCTTGTTCCCAGGGGTGGTGCTATTATGGTCCGACATTGTTCCAAGGCCTGCTTGCCAAGCCCAGCGGCGGTGGTCGCGGGGTCTCACAAAAATAAATCGGCAAATTGGGCGTTGGATCTGTGAGAGGGGCGGGGTTCAAATTCAGCATCCCTGGGTGGACATTACTTGTGCCGGATTGTACCGGCAGGATGGGGTGCATTTATCCCCGGTGGGTGTCGATTTGCTTTTAAACGATTGGCAAGAGGCCTTGGAACACTTAGGGGGTCGGGAGAACAACTGGTCGCAGCTGGGTTTTGGGGGGGCGGCACAATGACATGGGTGTCACCGTGCCGGTGGCGGGATCCCGGAGGTCTCCGGGGTCCGGAGCCTTTAGGACATACTTGGGCGGGGGGGGTGCCCCCGACCCGGATAAGCCCTGCTGGCCTTTGCTAGTCACATGGCGAGGTCGGGGAAAGGGCGGTAGCAAGTTGGCCGGTGCCAGGACACGGCCGAAGCGGAGGCAAGGTCACTTTGCTAGTTATATGGCTGGTGAGACATTGCTCCGCACGGGGGGATTGTTATGAAGTTTTGTTATGATTGGAATGTTAATTGTTTATAAATATAATAAAGCTGCGACCAGTTGGTTCTTCCACATTAAGAAGTATATGTGTGATTTGTTGACAAGTGGGGGAAAGAAGTGGGGGTGGTGGTGGGGGGGGGGAGGGGGAGGTGGGGGGGTCGGAAAGGGTTGCGCAGGAGGGATAGGAGGCCGGGTCCGATCTGACACGGTTATAGGAAGTCCACGGGCCAAGGTCCCAGTGGACGCCGGTAACCTGGCGATCGGCCCGGGTCCGGCGTCCTGCTTAGTGGTTGCGGGGGGGGGGGGGCGAGACAGGCATGGGTGATGGTCTGTACGCGCCCGCATTATTTGAAATCATTGGCTCCGCAGGTACAGCAAGCGGAGCCAATGATATGCCCTGCACGCCCGAAGCTTTAAAAGGGAGGGAGTGCGGCGGCCCCCTCCTTTTCTGAGTCGGGCGTGCAGCGGGACGGCTTCCCTCCCTCCCTCCCATGGTTTAGCTATGGGAGGTGTGGGCGGTTTGGGGTGTCGCAGTTGGGGGGCAAGGCGGGATCCCGGAGGTCTCCGGGGTCCGGAGCCTTTAGGACATACTTGGGCGGGGGGGGTGCCCCCGACCCGGATAAGCCCTGCTGGCCTTTGCTAGTCACATGGCGAGGTCGGGGAAAGGGCGGTAGCAAGTTGGCCGGTGCCAGGACACGGCCGAAGCGGAGGCAAGGTCACTTTGCTAGTTATATGGCTGGTGAGACATTGCTCCGCACGGGGGGATTGTTATGAAGTTTTGTTATGATTGGAATGTTAATTGTTTATAAATATAATAAAGCTGCGACCAGTTGGTTCTTCCACATTAAGAAGTATATGTGTGATTTGTTGACAAGTGGGGGAAAGAAGTGGGGGTGGTGGTGGGGGGGGGAGGGGGAGGTGGGGGGGTCGGAAAGGGTTGCGCAGGAGGGATAGGAGGCCGGGTCCGATCTGACACGGTTACACCCGAACTTAAATCAGAACTTAAAACCAGCCGGATGTATGAAAATGCAACGTACTTACTGTTTAAGCAGGCAAATGTAGCATAGAAGATACCCAAATGGGGAAATACCAAAAGGGAGCGTACCGAATCTTACACACAATAGCATCAGGGGCTAGCACTGTGTGACAGTTGTTTTATGGACGCCGATTTTCGCGCCTTTTTTCAAGAAAGACGTCACAATTGGGCGGAGCTAAAAAGGAGTCAGTACAGACAACTATATAAAAGACAAAGTTATTATAAATGTATCATCAATCGATATATACTACGGAATATTAGTTTGTGGTGTGTGTATAAAGAATATAATGATATGCTATAAAACAAAAACGTAGAGGTAATTAAAAACGATTATTTGAATGCAGATAACTTTTTTTAAAAAACAATGTATATCATCACATAATAAGCTAGGCAAGTAGTAGAACTTATGATGAAACCAAAAATAAATGTATTTACATATAAAATAAGAGTTTAAAAATGTAAAAATATATATATGAATATAAGAATGAAAAATTAAGTTATGTATAAAAGAAAATATTGAACCAATATTGCTAATAAAGGAAATTGTGATGAAATCAATACCAAGAAAAATAGCAGTACAAGGATGAATACAGAGGTATCCTGAAGACAAGGCATAATTAAAATAATTATTGAAAATATTAATGTGAAAATTATTAATATAAGAAACTGAAAGATCACTTTCCTGATTGAGACCA
Organism: Ichthyophis bannanicus; assembly: GCA_033557465.1. Lineage (NCBI taxonomy): Eukaryota > Metazoa > Chordata > Amphibia > Gymnophiona > Ichthyophiidae > Ichthyophis > Ichthyophis bannanicus. The sequence continues at coordinate 1,152,027,057 of CM066032.1, forward strand.
AATGGATGTAAACTATTAAAATTATAAATAAATCGTTGTTCTAACTTGAGTAAAGTAAGGTTAATATCTCCACCGCGCCAGTGTGGTATAGCAGTTTTGATCACCAAAAACTTAAGATCACTGACCGTATGTCCCTTCTCTACCCAATGTGAAACCAATGGTTTATCTGTAAGTTGTCTTTGGATATTGCTTCTATGCTCTATAATGCGTGTTCTAATTTGACGTAAGGTTTTCCCTATGTAAATCATATCACAGGGACATCGGATTAAATAAATTACATTTGCAGTTTTACAATTAGAATAGTGATTAATGGTAATTTTGTGACCAGTGGAGTCATGTGTAAAACTATTTTTTACTGTAATAGCATGAAGGCAAATAGAACAATTTCCACAGCTGTAGTGGCCTCTGACCTTTGGAGCGGTTCTAGGTGCAGTCAGGGCAGAGGGAACCAGAAAATGGCTAAGATTGGGAGGACGTTTGTATGAGACCATGAGTTGTTTGGATGCAAAGGCTGGTAAGGAAGCAATTAAATCCCATTCTTGTTTTAATATTTCCGTGATAGACTTGGAAAGTGATGAGAAGGTGAGAGGACAGGTCACTCTATCTAATTTGGGGCGTACCATATTCTTTAAGAGTGTAGAACGATTTGTACCGGATGCTCGCTGGTATGCTTTATGAATGCATGTATTTGGATATCCACGCTGTTCAAACCGCTAGTATAAATCCGTGGCATGTTTTTCAAAATCGGTGTCATTGGTACATAAACGTCTAATTCTAAGAAATTGACTGACTGGCAAGTTCTGCTTAAAGGAAGTGTTATGGCAACTGTCGTAAGTGAGAAAAGTATTCCTGTCGGTTGGTTTTCTATATAAATCAGTAATAAAGCCTTTGTCGGATTTCTTAATCATAATGTCCAGATATGGTATAGAATCCGAACTATATGTGCCCTCAAATTGCAAATGTACATCTAATGTATTGAGCCAAAGATGGAAGGATTGTAGAGTGTGTTCAGGGCCGTCCCAGATGACAAGTACGTCATCAATGTAACGTTTCCAAAGAAGAATATGTTTCTTATATGGATGAAATGTTAGAAACTTGCTTTCAAACTCTGACACATAGAGATTAGCCACATCGGGGGCCATGGGCGAGCCCATGGCTACCCCTTTTACTTGTTTATAAAAGAGGCCTTTAAAAATAAAGAAATTTTCTTGCATAACAAGGGAGGCCAACTGGGTGAGGAAAAAGGTGGGGACGCGAACTGGTTTTGGTCTTTGGATCAATGTATTTGCTATTACTTCCAAAGCTGCTTCTTGTGGGATGTTTGTATATAGAGAGTTGATATCGAGGGTGAGTAAGATGAGTCCATTATGATACCCTTCAAAATCTTTAAGGATATTAATAATGTGAGTGGAGTCTTTGACATAAGACGGCACTATTGAGACAAATGGACGTAAAAACAAATGTAAGAATTTTGAGAGAGGTTCGAGCAATGAGCCATTAGCTGAAACAATTGGACGTCCAGGGGGATTTTGCATGGATTTATGGATTTTTGGAAGCATATAAATTGTGGGTGTGATAGGATGAGTGACAGTCAGAAAAGATATTTCTTTAGGTGTTAGATAACCCGCTTCCTTTCCAATATATAACAAATTATCTATTTTTTGTTGTAATGTATTAGTAGGATCGTCGAAGATTTTTAGATAAAATGTAGTATCATCTAATTGGCGTTTGACTTCTGTAACATAAGAGACTCTGTCTTGGACAACAATAGCACCACCTTTATCTGCAGGTTTGATTACTATAGACGAATTTGATTGAAGACTGTTTAATGCTGATTTTAAAGGCACTGAAAGATTATAATATGATTTTTTCTGTTTAGTTTTATATAATGCTTCAACTCGGGTGAGAACCATGTTTTCGTATGCCGTGATCATAGGATCTGGAGGAGACGGAGGAATCCAAGTGGACGGTTTTTTGACAACGGAGACATCTAAGGAGAGGGCAGGATTTCTAGCAAAGTAATCTATTATTTTAAGTTTGCGGAAGAACTTATAAAGTTCGATGTGTGTGAGAAAATTATCATGACGTTTAGTAGGAACGAATGATAAACCCTTGTTAAGGACCTGAAGTTCGAGTTCTGTTAATGGATATGAAGATAAGTTCCAAGTTTGTTGTATGTATGTTGGATGTATGTTCCAAGTTTAAACTCCTGTTACAATGTAAGCACAGAACAGACTTCTGACTGTGCACCCTTGTTGTATGTAAACCGCACTGATAACAAATAGCGCGGTATATAAAAGTTATAAAATAAATAAATAAATAAAATAAAATAAAGTTAATGACTGAGTTTATAAATCCCAATCTAGGTTCCTTTTGGCCATCATACCCTGACTGTGTCTTCTTTCCTGCGGTGAAAACTGTCTGGACTGTTGATACCTGTTTCGTGGTGGACGTGGTGGTGGGGATCTTGGAAGAGCGTCTCTTCTTCCTTTGGCCCAAAGGGAGTCCATTTGAAAATCCCGCTTGTGATTGGGCCTGGAGGGATGGGATACTGGAGAACGTGGTTGTGTGGGGAAAAGGGGAGCTGATGTATCTATGTTATCATTTGAATGGTGGCGTGATCTTTTGTTACTCCTTTCTTTTTCTGGAGTAACAGAGGGGGACCTACGTCTATATGGATATTTATCTTTAATATTGATCTTTGAATTATTACGGGGTGATCTAGAAGTATGATATGGTTTGGATGATTTGTATGGTCTTCTAAAAGACGTACTGCTTTTTCTATCTTTGTGGTCCAATTTGCTGTAGGTCCAGTAATATACAGTGTTCTGTTTATAGTCATCATCATCTCTCTTGAGTTTGTTAATTTTGGCTTCTTTAATAAATTGTCTGTATTCAAGGTTATTTTTATCAAACTTGCTTTTCTCTAAATCGAACAGTGGATCTTTTTTCTTAAGGTTATCTACCTTGGAATCTATTTGCGGTTTGAGTGTCTCGGCCCTACGTTTAGAGGTATTAATTAAAAGGATCATAAGATCCAAGGAACATTTATTTAAAATCTTTATCCAATTAGACATAAAAACATCATCTTCCTTAAACATTCCAGGTGCCTTCTGCACCCTAAGTCCTCTTGGAATGGTCTTCCTTCTACAATATTCAAGCAGGGAAGCTGCATGTAATTCTTCCCTTACATACTTTTGCGTCAACCAAACCAGTTCTCTCCATTCATCTTCTAAATTGGGGACCGATTCTTCTTCTGTGTAGAAAGGGTCCTCAGAGAGTAGTCCTTTTAAATCTTCTTCTTTATAACTCAAAACTCCTTGCCATGGAGAGAACATGGCTCCACAGGATACGAGAAACAAAGGAGGAGCGTAGCTCTTGCAGATACAACAGGGGAACAAACGAAGCAAGAGACGGAAGGAGGTTTGGACCAGACTGCTTTATTGAAGATGATCCCTACGCGTTTCGGCTTACGCCTTCTTCGGGGGACATACAGCTACCATGAGTTAAAACAAACATTGTTATAACAATGGATATACAACATATAAATCCAATAAATAATATGGTGGAGATATTAACCTTACTTTACTCAAGTTAGAACAACGATTTATTTATAATTTTAATAGTTTACATCCATTTGGTCTCAATCAGGAAAGTGATCTTTCAGTCTTCTTATATTAATAATTTTCACATTAATATTTTCAATAATTATTTTTATTATGCCTTGTCTTCAGGATACCTCTGTATTCATCCTTGTACTGCTATTTTTCTTGGTATTGATTTCATCACAATTTCCTTTATTAGCAATATTGGTTCAATATTTTCTTTTATACATAACTTAATTTTTCATTCTTATATTCATATATATTTTTACATTTTTAAACTCTTATTTTATATGTAAATACATTTATTTTTGGTTTCATCATAAGTTCTACTACTTGCCTAGCTTATTATGTGATGATATACATTGTTTTTTAAAAAAAGTTATCTGCATTCAAATAATCGTTTTTAATTACCTCTACATTTTTGTTTTATAGCATATCATTATATTCTTTATACACACACCACAAACTAATATTCCGTAGTATATATCGATTGATGGTACATTTATAATAACTTTGTCTTTTATATAGTTGTCTGTACTGACTCCTTTTTAGCTCCGCCCAATTGTGACGTCTTTCTTGAAAAAAGGCGCGAAAATCGGCGTCCATAAAACAACTGTCACACAGTGCTAGCCCCTGATGCTATTGTGTGTAAGATTCGGTACGCTCCCTTTTGGTATTTCCCCATTTGGGTATCTTCTATGCTACATTTGCCTGCTTAAACAGTAAGTACGTTGCATTTTCATACATCCGGCTGGTTTTAAGTTCTGATTTAAGTTCGGGTGTTACCGAGGTCGTATTCATCTCGCTCACACTTTCTCTACTTTCAGTTCCACAGCTTTCATTCCGTCTCAAATACTCTGATTCACCCAGTCCCTATTCAACAGTTCGCATTCTTCATTATATTATCATTTTTATAATTTTTTACAATGCAAAGTGTATCATTGACTGACTATTTACTACCCGCGCCAATATTCTTCCTCATATTAAATTGTGAAAACCAGTTCAGCGATCACGGTATATATTTGATGTATTAGAATGTAGAATACTTCTTGGTACACACTCCTTGTTTTACAAATGTATACACCACTACAATACATATCTCCATGTTAGTTAACCCAGGCAGGTCGGACCCGGTGGCCCCCGCTTCTACCCCCCCCCCGACCCTCCACCCCTTTTATTTCCCGTCCCGCCAAACACCGTACCCATAAGAAATACATATACACTGATCTTTTGGCTCAAATGGTCGCAGCTTTATTAATTTTTTAATACAATCCAAACATTGTTTTCAACAACCAACTTCTTAATATCATACCAACTCCCGAGCGGAATGAGCCCTCAACCGCCATACTACTAGCAAGGTGAGCTCATTCCACTCCCGCCGCGGCCGAGCCAGCGGCAAATCCAACCCCCCTTTTTCCCCGGTCTCGCCATACTACTAGCAAAGACCGGCCAGGGGTCACCCGGGTTGGGGGCACCCGCCCACACCCCCATTCCAGCTTAAGGCTCCGGACCCCGGAAACCTCCGGGATCCCGCCTCCCCCCCCACCAGCTGCGACAACCCATCCCCATTGCATGAATGCAGGGCGGGCGGGCGGGAAGATGCCGTCCTCCTCCCCCGCTACCGGTCTCGTAAAGGGACCGCCGCCGCCGCGCGCGCTCCTTTTAAATCCCCCCCTTTCTTGTTTCCTCATTGGCTCGCGCCCACCTCTATATTCAGGGCGAGCCAATGACTTTAAATTACTCTCCTGCCCCCGCCCTCCTTCCAGGCCGTGAGCAGGGTCCCGCACCGGGCCGCGCGCCTGGTTAACTACGGCCGCTAGGGACCCTGCCCCGCGGCCTCGCCATAACCCAGGCAGGTCGGACCCGGTGGCCCCCGCTTCTACCCCCCCCCCCGACCCTCCACCCCTTTTATTTCCCGTCCCGCCAAACACCGTACCCATAAGAAATACATATACACTGATCTTTTGGCTCAAATGGTCGCAGCTTTATTAATTTTTTAATACAATCCAAACATTGTTTTCAACAACCAACTTCTTAATATCATACCAACTCCCGAGCGGAATGAGCCCTCAACCGCCATACTACTAGCAAGGTGAGCTCATTCCACTCCCGCCGCGGCCGAGCCAGCGGCAAATCCAACCCCCCTTTTTCCCCGGTCTCGCCATACTACTAGCAAAGACCGGCCAGGGGTCACCCGGGTTGGGGGCACCCGCCCCCACCCCCATTCCAGCTTAAGGCTCCGGACCCCGGAAACCTCCGGGATCCCGCCACCCGGCGTAGGGCACATACGCCCGTGCGCCGCCCCCCCCTTAAAGCTGCGACCATCGCGGCTCCCACTGTACCACACATTCCAAGGCCTCCTGCCAGTCATTTAACAGCAGGTCCACTCCCACCTGTGATAAATGCACACCGTCCTGGCGATAAAGTCCAGCACAATCTACATCTACCCAGGAGTGCATAATCTGATACCCCCCATGCTGACATGCCCACCGCCCAATCTGGCGATTGACCTTCGCTAACCCCCTGGACCATCGCCGCTGGCCCCCCGCCCACCGGCCTTGGAATTATGTCAGACCACATTATAATAACCTGAGGGAACATTCTCAGCACTTCCGCCAAATCTCTTTTTGCTGCCCGAATGAGCTGCTTACAAGTCCAACTATTTACATCGTTCCCTCCCAGATGCAGCAGTATTACAGCAGGCTTCGCTCGCACCCGTCGATGGTGCCGAAGCAATGGTAAAAGCTGCTGCCAACGCAACCCCCTTTCACCAAGCCATAGAAGAGACACCACTGTCGGGTCGAGCCCCAAATTAGGACCCAACGGTCGTTCAGCTGCCTGCAGTCCCGCCCAATGTACAAATGAGTGCCCGATCATCCAGCACCATTGCGGGCACCGCACAGCATCTGAAAAAGAAAGCAAACATTATTCCCCTGCTCACCCGCTGTCTCACAAGCGCACATAACCCTTGAAGGCCTGTGATCTCCACCTTCCAATGTTCTGAATAGCCTCTGCTGACATCCCTGCCGCCGCCGCACTTGTCGCCGCACCTATGCGGAAAGAGTGCGGCGCAAAGCGCTTAGGATCCAGGCCCAGATACCGTAAGGTCAACCGGAGCACTGCCGCGACCTGAAAACGAGTCACCCAGCTTGCATTCATGTGCACGAAGAAGAGAGAACCAACCGCCGGGCGTACCGCCAAATAGGCCCGCACGGCCTCTACTGGGCACGTCGGCAGGGAGTCAACCTTATGCAAGACTACCCAAAGGCCTTTGCCCAACTGGTCGGTCTTCGATTTAGCCAACTTGACCCGCAGCTGACCACTTCCCATTTGCACATGACCCAATAATAAGCCCGCGGCCGGCACCTGCCGGCCCGAACCAGCGACCAGCTCGCCGACCAAAAAAGCCCCGAAAAATGCCAAGCAAAACAACGCCTTAAACAGCACCGCCTCATAAGCGGAAGCTGCTACATACGGCAGTGCTGCACTGAGCCGCACCAAGAGGTCATGTGTCACAGGTAACCGCGCATCTGGAAGCGCAGGACACGCTCTAATCCCAACCCCTCAATAACTTCTGTACCAAGAACCCCGGCCTTGCCAACCCCCAACCCGCTGCCTTGGCAAAGAAAGCAAATCCAGCCAACTTCGTCCGAACCGAAGCCCTGGACATCCCCGCACATTTCGACTCCACTATATATTGCCCCAACAAGCCATCCACCTCAGCTCCCGGCTTCCAGCCATTCCCCGCCAAGTACTCCCGTACTGCATCGAATCCTTTCGAGTATGCCGACCAGGTCGTCGGGGCCAGAGAGTTCTTCAACAAGCAGACCATTTCTGCAGGCCACTCGTCCATAAATGCTCGGGCACTTCCTTGCCTTCCTCGCTCGCCTCCGGCGCCAGCCTCCGGAACAGGTCCCACTTGAAACGAGGAAAGCGCATCAGCAATTCGATTAGTGCAACCTGGGATGTGCCGAGCTTTCACTGCGACATTTAAACGCAAACAAGCAAAAAACGATAGCTCTCATTAGGCCCGCCACTACCGCACATCGCGGGGTGTACCGGTTGACCACCGCAACCACAGCTTCGTTGTCACACAACCACCAGATTAATCTGCGGTTCCTCACCCGATCGGGCCAGATATGCAACACCACTAATAGCGGAAACAATTCCAAGAACGTAATGTTCTTCGTCAGCCCATCCACATGCCAAGCCTGCGGCCATTGGGCCGCACACACCAATCCCCTCCAAAATAAATCCCCAACCCCCCACTGCCCGCTGCGTCCGTAAACAGCTGTAAATCAAAACTGGACACCTCCGCCTCCATCAGCACCGATACCCCGTTAAAATCTTCTAGAAAATTCTCCCACACTCTCAGATCAGCTTTCATGACCCGGGACATTCTAATCCGATGATGCGGTTTCCGAACCCCGACCGTGGCGGCTGACAAACTACGCATGAAAACTCGGCCCATGGGAATCACTCTGCATGCGAAATTCAAGGATCCAATGAGCATTTGCACCTCCTTCAAAGATAACTTATCCGAGGCCAGCCCGTTCGCAACCAAAACGCGCAATTTCACCACCTTCTCGAGAGGGAGGTGCGCCACCATCTCGACTGAGTCGATTTCCACTCCCAAAAACGTGATACAAGTTGCCGGGCCCTCCGTCTTGTTAGCCGCCAACGGAAGCCCACACTCCCTAGCCATGCCTTGAAAACCATCCAGCAACTGTTGACACACCTGAGAAGCGCCGCCCCCACGAAGAGGAAATCGTCGAGATAATGCACGACGTTCCTGTTACCGACCCGTTGCTCTAACTTCCAGTGCAAAAATGTACTAAATGTCTCAAAGTAGGCACACGACACGGAACAACCCATGGGCATGCACTTGTCCACATAAAATTCCCCTTCAAACGCAAAGCCCAACAAATAAAAGGAAGCAGGGTGAACGGGTAGCAAGCGAAACGCCGATTCAATATCAACTTTTGCTAATTGGGCCCCAGGGCCACAACGTTTCACCAAACCGACAGCCTCGTCAAAGGACGCATACTGCACCGCACACAACTCTCTGGGAATATGCGCATTCACCGACTCACCCAACGGAAAGGAGAGGTTATGTATCAGCCGAAACTTCCCCTTCTCCTTCTTAGGGATTACCCCCAAAGGAGACAGCACCAACTCCTCCAATGGCGGTTCCACAAATGGACCGGCAATTCTGCCCACACCCAACTCCACCGCTAACTTCTCGCGAACAACCGACGCCAAGCGCCGTACCGAAGGGGAATTACGTGCCACCTTACCCACTATCGTACCTTGCACCGGTATACTAAAGCCCTCACTAAACCCCTGCACCAACAGCTCCCGTTCCTTCTTCCGCGGATAAGCCCTCAACCAGTCCTTAATCACCGCCAGCGAGATTGGGGTGGGAGCCAACCCCATCCACGCCATCCTACTTGGGGACCGCCGCAGGGGGGGGCCCACTACCTTTTTTGAAGCATTTAAGTGCGGAATGCCCACCCCCGCAGCCCGAGCACGCGTGCCGGAACTTGCAATCGGGGAACGGGCACGAGGATCTATTGAAACGCCAACAGATGTCTCCCATATAGCCCCAGACCCTGCTCTCTGCGGCAGAGAGCCCCCGTTCGCCCGAAAGGACCGCCCCGCACCTGCAAAAACACCACCCCCAGTACGCACCGTATTTCCACTGCTCACACCCGCACCCCCAGACATCTGGGTTAGCCACAAATTAATGTCCTGAGTGCCCCAGGACAACCCTTTACTCTCCTCTCCATTTTATCACGAAATTTTTCATCATAATTCAGCCACGCAAAGCCGCCATGCGTCTGTGCCGCTTCTAAAATGGAGTCAGCATATGCCAAGAGCATGCCATAATCCTCTGGCGTCTGCCGCCCCCAAACACTAGCCAACCTTAAAAAGGCTCGCACCCAATTAAGCACATTCCGGGACACCTTCCGGACACGACCCGCCTTCTCATCCTCTTTACGCTTTTTCTTACTCTCTCCCGAGCGCCTTCTGCCTTCCAACAGTCGGAATATATCGACATAGCGCCGCTTACATATCTTACGCCGTAAGTGCCGCGGGACTCCTTCCCACAACTCCGTGAACGCCACCACGTTATTAACGCCCTTTGCGCTGACCGGCGCGCCCACACCCGTAACGAGACCTGTTCCCGAACGAGCAGGCGCTATCGAGGATGATGAGGAGGACGAAGAGGACGCCGAGGAAGAATCCGAACTGCGCCGACCCCGCCGCCCATGCCGACATTTGCGCTTCGCCTTACGCCCACCCGTGTCCGTCCACCGACCGGATCCGCCCCTCCCCCTCCTGCCACGTTGCACACGGCCAACTCACCCATGTCACTTCCGCCACCCGCCGACCTCTCCGGTGGCAGCACTGCTGGATCTCGCACCTCTAGGCCGGGTGCCTGTGCTCCCACCGCGCTCCTTGCGCTGGCCTCACTCCGCAGAGGGCCCTCGGCTACACTCCCAGGCACTTCCTCCATAGCCGCACGCTGTCCGTCGGGTCTCTGCGCCGCCTCCCGTGCGTCTCTGTCCACCTGCAAAGACAAAGCAGAAACAGCGGGGGGAGAGGGGACAACCGGGGGGGCACAATGCGGCCAAGCAGACACCCACTCTGCCCGAGAAGAGCCTGGCCTCCGCCCCTCCAATGCTCCCATGGCGACGCTCCCAACGGAGACCCCCCACTGCCTGCTGCTCTCCCTGGTACCCAGGGGCCAGGCCCGTATGTGTGAGCCCCAAACCATGGTGCAGGCCAACCCGTCCAGCCTGGCCCCCCTCCCCCCCACCCCCCCATCTCCTGTCCTCCACCCCATCCCCCTATCCCGTGTCCCCCCCCCACCCCCCCGTCCCTTGTCCCCCCCAACTGCCCCCACTCGCCTCTGGAAGCCCACCCTCTGCACCCCTTCGCACCATCACCTGCCCGGCCTCTCCATACCCCCCCCGCCCCACTGCACTCCCCATCGGTTGCCCCGCCACCCCCTAATTCACCTGGAGCCGTTCCCCCATAACAGACTCCCTCACCAGGCCACCCACCCCCCTGCCCCCCCTTGCCGAAGACCTCCCTCTATCTGTGCCCCCGGCGCCTACCTCATTGCCCCTACTCCCTCTGGCCCTTCCCCTCTGCCTACGCGGTGTCCTCTGGCCCCCAGCATCTGTACAACTTCTCCTGCAGCTGCCCCTCCCGACGTCCTCACATTCCGCCCCTTTGCCTGTTTTCCTGGCCTTCCTCTCCGCGGCGGCATCTCCTTGCGGCACGTGCCTGCAGCAGCTCCGGACACAACCCTCCCGAAACTAGGCCCTCTCCGCCACTCCACCCAGCAAGCACAAAATTATCCGGCAGCCGCTGTGCCGCACACACCCCCCACTCACTGCGCCGGACCTCTCCTAGCAGACGCACAGCGGTGAAAAAAAAAAACAAAATAAAAAACTCACTCCGGTCCTGCAGCCGCTCCGGTAAGATGCCGTCCTCCTCCCCCGCTACCGGTCTCGTAAAGGGACCGCCGCCGCCGCGCGCGCTCCTTTTAAATCCCCCCGTTTCTGTTTCCTCCGTGGCTCGCGCCCACCTCTATCGTCAGGGCGAGCCAATGACTTTAAATTACTCTCCTGCCCCCGCCCTCCTTCCAGGCCGTGAGCAGGGTCCCGCACCGGGCCGCGCGCCTGGTTAACTACGGCCGCTAGGGACCCTGCCCCGCGGCCTCGCCATTATCGTTGCAAACTTATGCCCAACATTCAGTATTCTAATCTCATTATACACGGTCTAATAATCTTGATCTAACCTATTCACCATCTGTATTTTCCCTCCATGATCTAAAGCACATTTGATACCATCCAACTTTCCCTCTCCCCTTTATGAATCACAAGGTTTTGATTCATTATACATTCGTAGCTCATTCCATTATGCCCTGCGGTTCCCTTCACAGTTTCAATTGATATAACACATGAATGCGCTTTTTTACAGATCTATTGATCTATAGTTCTTTCATTTAATATTTCTCTTATTTATTTATTCATTCATTTTTATTATATTATAGTAATTTTTGCCTAGTTCATCATGTGATTTTATACATATTTTTGTTGAGGTATGTCAACTGCATTCAATGAACACGCGTAAAATCAGTTGCACAATCACATTAAATACATTGATGTAATCAGCACACAGTATACTCCTTTATGCATACCCTTGATCTTACTAAAAACATACAAAACAGCAGAAACATGTGTCTTGTTAGATTATTGCTCTAAACTTATGCTTAATATTTAGCACTTTAATCTCATTCTGCATGTTCTATTACTTTTGAAATAACCTGTTTCCCCTCCATACTTTTCCCTCACGGTTATACGTCCATTGAGATTATCGAAACCTTTCTTCTTCTCCCCATTGATAGCATGAGACTTATACTCACTATATATTCGTAACTAATTATACTGTTTCCTGTGGTCCTCTTTGCAGCTCCAATTGATATAACACATGTTCTGTTTATAGATCTACTCACCTGGGTCTTTTCTTTGATTCAATATTAATACATATTTTTATTACATTTTCACCACATTCATTATTATGTGCCAATTCCTTTCCCATATTTATTCTTTTTTAATATATTATTGTTTTACAAGTATTTTATTTTATTCGCATGTCTTAAGTTTGTTTAACATCTTATAGTTCATAAACTTGTATCTAAGTATTTTAATATTACCTTATTTATAGATATTTATTAGTATTATTATCATTCATTTTATTTCCCTTTTTATCTATTTTTATGTATTTATTTATTGATTTTTGGTACATTTGATGTTTTGTCTTTCATATATTATTTGTTCTAATTAGTGATTATATAGTTTTTCCTTTCATAGCCATTATATAGTGCTACGACTCAATTGTCTTTAAGAGACAACCTCATCAACTACGGCGCTATCAACATATAGTGCTTTTTACCAAATTGTCTTTATGAGACATCTCCATCTTTACAATACTGGTATGTTACTATTCTATTATATTTATTCGGATATATATACTTTTATATATTTTACATATTTATTTAATGGCTTTATTATTATCATATTTATTTGTTTAATATACAATTTTACCTATATTTATTTATGTACAGAATTGTATTCATGTGTTTTACCAATTTGTGTTTATCTGCTTTTTATAATATTTTAGTTCTCTGTCTCGGCCCTCGTTTATTTTTTTTTTTTTTTTAAACTTTTATTTTCATTTTGCAACAAACAAAAGAAACAACACACCAAAGGAGACAAAACAAGTATACAATAAGGAAAAGCAAACCCCATTACCCCCCACCCCCTTGCTTCTTCTCTAAACCGACAGTATCAGCATGTGAGCGCTTCCAAGCAACAGTGATCGTACATCAAAACGAACATATAGAGTATCTACGATACAGAATGAGCACGTGACAGAGATTTATACAAAGTTAAACAGTCAGATGAGAGCATTTAGCATTGTGAACATAGTCATTGAGCATCTTCCATTTAGACAGAGAATGGGGGGTCTGAACGGAAGAAGCAAACATACGAGGTAGTTGTTCATATTTACTATAGAGACAGACATGATTCCACCATTCATTGGGGCTCAGATGGGAGCTATTTTTCCAGTATTTCGTAATTAGGGAGATAGCGATGCCCAGCATAAAGTCTAAAAGGAAGTAAGCCGATTTTGGAAGAGAGGGGATCCCCGCAGCTGAGCGGAGTCCCACTATCCTCCAAGAAAGGGGCTCTTGAAAGTGCAAAATAGATTGGATACGACCCCAGACCCGACGCCAGTAATACTGTAGTGCGGGACATTCATACATAACATGAGTTAATGAACCAATGGCCGCATGGCATGTCCAGCATTTATTGTCCTGGGAGGTGTTCCATTTGGCTAATCTGTCAGGAGTATAGAAACACCGGTGGGCTAGAAAGAAGAGTGTCTGAGTGAGTGAGGCGGATCGGGAGACCCGTGTCACTCTACTCCAGACGAGGCTCCATTGCTCCGGGGTCAAAGTTACATGCAGTTCCCGCTCCCATGCTTTCTGTGCTACAGGGGTACCTCTATTTACAGCATTACATAAGGTTTTGTAAAAGTTAGATGCTACACCCGGAGAACTCCCGATAGATCGGATAGTCTCCGACAAACCCTGGGTATGGGATTCCGATGGCGGGAGCACCTTAGCACTCCGAAGACAATGCTGAAGTTGCACCAACTGAAAGTAGTGTTTCGCTGGGAGACCAAATTCAATTTGCAATTCGCTAAAAGTTTTCCAGCGACCATCATGGAACAACTGGTTAGGGATCCAAATGCCCCTAGTGTACCAGGGGCTCCACGCCATCGGTTTATTTTGTATTTGAAATCGAGTATTGTACCAAAGCGGGAGTCTGTCTAACGGACAGAATCGGGAGTCTAGAGATTGCATAAGAGTGTTAAAGGCACCTAAGGTGTCTAAAAGCATTGGTGGATAGTGGGAGTCTGATGGGAGAGTCATACCAGGGAGATAAGTAAGAGGAATCGGTTTGCAAAGGTCCTCCTCTATGTCTAGCCACACAGGTCTACTCGGTGCTAGATCTTCCAGCCAACGAGCGCCTTGTTTGAGAAGAAAAGAGTGGTGATATTTCAGGAAATCAGGGAATCTGACACCCCCATTTTCCTTATCTGCTTGTAATTTATGCTTCGCTATCCTAGGTGTCTTATTTTGCAAGAAATCTATTCTAGATTGTGAGTGATGGGGGGCAGAAAAAAAGGAGAACTCTAAGTCGGAGGGGTGAAGCAGCCTCCATATATCAACTAGCGCAAGATCTTGCATCAGAGCTGTAAGGGTAGCAAGACTCTTGGGTGTACTACTCGTTCTAGGCGGTTGTCTATCTATCAAAGGGTCTAGCACTTGATTGAAATCGCCACCGAGTATTAATGGAGTATTGGCAGAGGCCTGTGCCAACTGCGCAATACTTGCATAGTAAGCAGGGTTATCCACATTCGGGGCATAAATACAAATACAAGTGAATTCACTATCCCCAACCTTAAGGTGTGCACGGGCCCATCTGCCCTCCTTATCAGAGCTAGTATCCATTACAGTAGCTTGCAAAGACTTCTTAACCAGAATGGCTACCCCACACCGTTTGGAAACGGCGGGAGAATAGGCAGCCACCATGTAAGGCTTAGCATTGAGTTTCAGTGTTTCAGCGGAGTTTAGATGCGTTTCCTGAAGAAACACTAAATCAGCATGCTCATGGCTAAGATAGCTAAGGATTTTCTTTCTTTTGATTGGGCTATTGATGCCTTTTACGTTAAGTGATAAGATCTTACATAAGGCCATTCAGAAAGGTTAAAAATTCTGAGCATGATAACGCACATAATTTCACAATGTCCCTCAAATTAACTGTATCTGGCTGTACACGTGACATGATAGAAAATAAGCTAATGTAATACAATGAAGCGCCCCACATTAAAAAAGAAGAACCGCGGTGCGGTAGAGAAGAAGCAAAACCCCAGAAATTACTGGCGACCATGTGTCTGCGGGGAGAAACCCCAGAGAAGGCCAAAATTGAAAACATATAACCTGTATAACTGTGCGTGCTCCGAATCCAACCGAGGCACACATCATGGAGGAATAGGAGACCAAGAAAATCATATAGAGAAAGAAAGAAAAGTCCAGGCAGTCTCTGTGCTTGGCTATGACCACCGCGTCGGGCCCTTCAAAATGGCGGACAGAGCCGGCAGATAATAAGTCCAAGTTGTTGGATTAGCGCATCTGCTCTGCTTCTTTGGAGTCTAAAAATGTTGATAGTAGATCAGGATCTTCGAATGTCCTAGTTTGGTTGTGGAGAGTCACTCGGAGCTTCGCTGGATACAATAGGCCAAAGCGAGCCTGTAGCTGTTGAAGTCGAGGGCGAAAAGCAAGGAGTCTCTTCCGACGGTCAACTGTGGGCTTTGCCAAATCAGGGAAGAAGGAGACTCTATGACTTTCAAACTCCAGATGATGATTCGCCCGGGCAGCATTTAGAATTTGTTCCACTTGTTGATATCGTAGTAATCGAAAGATAATAGGCCGGGGGGTCGTTCGATTAAGCGCCATATGGGTAGGAACACGATGTGCTCGATCAATTTCCAGATCTCTATGAAAAGTAATCTTCAGCAAGGAGGGAAGAGTTTTGAGCAGGAATTCTCTCATATCTCCTGCTTCCGCCCCCTCCGGTATTCCAATGAGCCTCACATTGTTGCGACGGGCTCGATTATTGCTATCTTCTAACTCTTTTTGAAGATTCTGTATCTGGCGCTCTGCCTTGTCCAGTTTGACCAAGCGCACCGCGTGCGAGTCGAGGACCCCCGCCATGTTGTCCTGCCGTGATGAAAGACTTTCAAGTCGGTCCTGGAGCACACCGAAGTCTTCTCGCATGGCTCGAAGCGCTTCTCCGTTGGACTGCACCAGTTCCTTCACGCCGCGTATTTCCTCTAAGATCTCCTGGTGCATTTCGGGGTTTTCCCGAAGTGGAACCATCTTCTGTGGGGAAGACACCTCTGTTTTGGAGCGTTTTCCGTGTGAAGAAGAAGGAGACCCGAAGTCCAAGCGCGCTGGTTTATGGGCCGCCATCCCCCCCGAGGTACCCCGGTAAGTTCGGAGCAAGATATTAAGATTATGTAGGTATTAAGTCAGGATTCTGAGTAGGCCTCTCGGGAGCTTCAGCGCGAAGCGTCTTACCCGCTGGACATCAGGCTCCGCCCCCCCGGCCCTCGTTTATTTGATTTAATTAGATATTGTTTAATTGATTTTAATTTTATTGTATTGATCTTATTATTATTATTTTATTATTTTATTATTTTGTTTTATGGTTTTTGACTCTCTTCTCTGTCCTCTGGTTGGTCTAAACGTAACATTTACTAATATATTAGTCATTTTATTGTCCTAATATTTTCGTTACACATTTATTTATTTATTTATTTGTTTTTATTGATACATCATATTATTTATTGGATTTATATGTTGTATATCCATTGTTATAACAATGTTTGTTTTAACTCATGGTAGCTGTATGTCCCCCGAAGAAGGCGTAAGCCGAAACGCGTAGGGATCATCTTCAATAAAGCAGTCTGGTCCAAACCTCCTTCCGTCTCTTGCTTCGTTTGTTCCCCTGTTGTATCTGCAAGAGCTACGCTCCTCCTTTGTTTCTCTAATGGGAGACAGCCAACATGGCTTTAGACAAGGAAGATCTTGTTTTACTAATCTGTTATGTTTTTTTGAAAGTGTGAATAAACAGGTGGACAAAGGTGATTCGGCTGATATAGTGTATCTGGACTTTCAGAAAGCCTTTGACAAGGTCCCTCATCAGAGACTTTTGGCAAAACTAAAGAGGCAGTATACTACTGTGGATCAAGAACTGGTGAAAAGATAGAAAGCAGAGGGTTGGGCTAAATGGCCAATTTTTCCAATGGAGAAAGGTGAATAGTGGTGTACCCCAGGGATCTGTGCTGGGTCCGCTGCTTTTTGACATATTCATAAATGACCTGGAAAGTGGAATAACGAGTGAGGTTATCAAATTTGCAGATGACACAAACTATTTAAAGTTGTTAAACCCCAAGAGGATTGTGGAAAATTGCAAGAGGATCTTGATAAATTAGAAGACTGGGCATCAAAATGGCAGATGAAATTTAATGTGGACAAGTGCAAAGTTATGCACTTAGGGAAGAACAACCCAAACTATGGTTACACAATGCAAGGTTCCACATTAGGAACCACCACCCAGCAAAAAGATTTAGGCATCATTGTGGATAACATCTTATAACCCTCGGCCCAGTGTGCAGCGGCGGCCAAGAGAGCAAATAGAATGCTAGGTATGATAAGGAAAGGAATGGAAAATAAAACAAAACTCTCTACCAAACCACATCAGGAACAAGGGTGATCTCCCATCATTCAAAAAGCAGCTAAAAACCGTCCTATTCCAAGAACACCTCTGAATAGGAACCCCTCCCCATTTCTCTTCAAGAACTCCAGACCAGTAACTCTGCTATCCTGTCAGTCTCTATGTTCATCCCAAAATCATCAATGTTGAGCCCCTGGTGATGGGCCCCCCCCCCACTATTGATCCCCCCCCCCCCTTGTTATATGTCCCACCGCTTTGACCCGGTGAAAAGCGGGATATAAATACAGTTAAATAAATAAATAAATAAATAAAGATATTATAATGCCTCTATATCGTTCCATGGTGAGACCGCACCTTGAATATTGTGTGCAATTCTGGTCACCGTACCTTAAAAAGGATATAGTGTTATTAGAAAAGGTTCAGAGAAGAGCCACCAAAATGGTAAAGGGGATGGAAGGATACTCCTATGAAGAAAGGCTAAAAAGGTTAGGGCTCTTTAATCTGGAAAAGAGACGGCTGAGGGGAGATATGATAGAAGTCTTAAAATTAATGAATGGAGTGGAACGGGTAAATGTAGATCGATTGTTTACGTTATCAGAATATAGAAAGACTAGGGGACATGCAATGAAGCTACAGGGTAAACTATTTAAGACTAATAAAAGAAAATATTTTTTCACTCAACGTGTAATCAAACTCTGGAATTTGTTACCGGAGGATGTAGTAAAGGCTGTTAGTGTAGCTGGGTTTAAAAAAGGTTTGGACAAGTTCCTGGAGGAAAGGTCCATAAACCATTATTAAGAAGGGACCCAGGATATCAATGCTTGACCCAGTACAAGCATTGCAGAACCTGTGTCTTTTGGGGAAACTGCTAGGTACGTATGACCAATGTTCCCTCTAATTTTCTGTAGGCTGTGTGTGCATAAAATATCAGCTTTGTCCAGCTTTTGAAGGAAGGTTAACTTTTTGTGCGCCACATAACGACACTCGGAGTTATATACTTTAAAATTTGACTACATGTCAGAATACAGTATGTGTACACCACATTGATTTTAATCAAATTAAATAAAAATAGACGATTACTAAATGAAGCGAGAAATTTCTAGCAATTACAATTATAACTTTTAAATTTTAAGACGTCTGTGTTTTGTATCAGAATCAGAGCCGTAATTTTTGTGCGCTCTGTTGTAAAGTATGTGCACTCGCTCAGCGAGGTGTGTGCGTGCGCACACGCGCACAGCTTAGAGGGAACAGTGTGTATGACCTAGATTGGCCACTGTTAGAAATAGGATACTGGGCTTGATGGACCTTGGTCTGACCTAGTATGGCATATCTTATGTTCTTATGTTCTGATAGATTTATACATACGCTCGCAGCCTCAAGATACCCATGTCACCAAGAATCCACTATGTGTCAGGCTCAAGTTCAATGTGATCATAGTCAAAAGAGAAACTTCAGTATTTTCCAAAGTGCAGGTTATATGCATATTGACGGTTATTGCTATACAGTTTCATGTAATCTTCCTGCTACGCTATCTCTTTGCATCTGGGTTTCTCTTTCTTCTATATAGTAGTTTCTCCTGTTTTTCTCTTGTTCTGCCATCCTATGTACACATTCATTGTTCATATCACTCTCATTTGTGGAAACTATTGCCAACAGAGCAATCATAATGGACATTTTTCTAATTCATCAGTTTACAGCGCTGATATTTCTTTTATTAATTACTTCTCCAGCTATAACAGTGGGGGATCCACTGACTTGGCATTCAGTGCTAAAATTACAACCATGACATCTCATTTCCAATTTCCATGCCTTTTCTAAAATATTCCTCTTAGTATACTTTATGCTGATTTTTTTCATGCACATTCATTTTGGATCATCTGAAAATTCATAAGAGGTTTTATGACCTCCAAGTCAGGTTTGGGAGTTTGGGAAGCCCTAAACTGAAACATTATTGCAATTGAACTTAAGTGCAATCTAAAAACAATTTCAGTTGACATATGTTAGCTGAACAAATAGAAATAATGTTCTCTTAGGCTTCCTCAGTTAGTATTATGATCTTTGCAGTTTTCCAGGTAATACCATATCTTAGTATAGTTTCTTTTACTAAGAAGCGGCATGACCTGGAAAACCGGAAAGATCACATAGAAAGAAAGCTACCAAGGAAGTAAACAAAAATTCAATTAATTAAAAAATATATAAGCCACATACTCTGTGCATTTTTTTGCTTAGCATTATCCTGCAACCTGTTTCTCACTTGTCTCCCACTGAACCATTTTTTCTGTCCTTCAAAATTCTTTTGTATGACTAATCTTTCGCTAATGTTACTACACTCATATAACCCCTCTTCTCTTACCGATCTACTAGCAGCTTCATTCTGTAGCTCCTCATTACTTCTCCTCTCTTATCTCTTCCAAGCCCCTCCTCAGGACCTCTGTTTATTAAATCACTCTTATTTCCTGCTTTAAAAATAGATGATTTACTAGCTTGCCAATCAGTGTTAAAAGAGGTACTAAAAGAGATTCCATAAAGTTCATAAATAACAACCATTTCTATAATCTCCAGAAACACTTTTTATCCCCATTTACACTGTTCTTTCATGTCTCTTCCACTGCCAACTCCAAAATCCATCCTTTCCACCTTGTTGCGCCATAAGCCTGGGAAAGACCTCATGAGTCAATATATTATGCTCTCTATGTGGGCCTACTCATATCCAGACTAGAAACTGATCTTTTTGATACTGTTTTTAAATCTTAACCTCCTTTTTACCCTTTTATACCAAGTTGTTTTTAATCATTCCTATACTGTAATAAATGGGATGCCCTAACTATCTTATTTGTTCTGCATATCTGTCTTGAACAGTCTCTAAGCTTTGTAGAGCAGGGACAGTCTCTTATGTGTATTTCTACAATGCTTAATATATCTGGTATTATTTTTATCTATTTATTAATATTTAGCTCATGCTTTTCCAGTAGTAATTCAAAGTGAGTTACAATCAGGTAATAAGTATTTCACTGTTCTCAAAGGGCTTACAATCTCAGTTTGCACCTGAGACAGTGGAGGGTTAAGTGACTTCCCAAGACCGCAATGAGCACCAGTAGGATTTGAACCCTGGTCTTGCTGGTCCCAGGTTGCTTCCCTAACCACTAGGATACTCCTCCACTCCCTAGCAGTGCTGCAAAACCTCAGTTGGCCATGGATAACTGGCCACCTGGCCAGCGAGGAGAGCTGCTCACTTTAGGACTGGAGTGAGGACAGAAAGGGGTCACGTCTCTCCCTTGCACAATACACATTTGTGGGGCACCTAATATTAAATCATTAATAAATGACCTGATTCTGGATCAGGGTTTCATACGTAGTAAAGCAGTTATCTCGCTGTGATCTATTGAAAGTCATCCCTTCAACAAAGCTTTTCTCTTTCTCCGTGCCCGCCTGGGAGAGAGAGCATACACATGTTGTGCCTACAGCATGCACTGGAGGATGGAGCTGACTGGGGTCCGGTGGGCCATGGTGAAGGGCATCGTATGAGTTTCTGAGACATTTTTTGAGCAGGAGGAGGGGGGATTATTTTGTGGTTGGATATTAAGGCATCACATGTTGTGGAATGGGCTCCCTCAGAGGACTACCCTCCTGCTGTGGCAAAATTCTCTTCTTCGCAGAATAAGGATCTTAATCTTATCATCTTAGAAGTTCCTTTGCAGCCTAATCCTCCTCCTATTTTGTAAAATAACTCAGTCCAATGATTCTGAATGCTTTTGCTAGACTTGAGTCTATAGTGCTTGCTAAAATTGAACTGCAGCATAATACTGTGGTAAAGTTTGCAGAAAGACTTGATTCTTGTGAAAAATTGGTAGAACAGATTGAGAGTAAAGTTGTAGTAATTCAATCTGCTGTCTCCTCCGTTCAGGAAAGTTTTCATCAAGTCACTAAGGCTGAGCAAGTATTATGTCATATGGAATATTGAAAATATGGCTAGGAAGAAAACTTTAAGATTACCTAATTTCACCAAGGTGGCTTCTGTTGCTCCTAAAGATATGTTTTATAATTATTTAAAGGAGACTTTAGATGGTCCCCAATTCTGCTATTTTGCCTGTTGTACCAGCATGCTATTTACCGAACAGAATCCCTTTAGAGAAGGCTTCTAAATCATCAGATGTTAAACTACAGAATGGTGGAAAATCCATGTTGGATGATTCCCTAGTCCTATTTTCTGAGAATCTTGAATTGCCTTCTTTGATAGTTACTTTTCTTATAAAATCTGCTTGTAATTAGCTGTTTACGTTTTTTTTTCTAGACATGATTCCAAATTTATTGGGCAAATTGTGAGAATTTGCCCTGATTTAGCTTGGGAAATGCAAAATCATAGAACAAAGTTTCTTGCTTTAAGATCTCAGGTTTTAGGACTAGGAGCAACATTTCTAGTACAGTATCCTTGTAGATGGGTAATATATTGGGGGAAAGTTTATGTATTTACTGAACAAGAACAACTGTCTGATTTTTTTGTCTTCACACTTACAAGATTTAGTTTTGAATGGAAAGGATGATATTTCCTTTAATTTGGAAGTTTTGATTTCTGGTATTCAGTATGTTTAATAAACTCGCGACCAGCTAGGTTGTTTTCTTTTGTTTATTATTGTTTTATATTTTTCTGATT
Organism: Ichthyophis bannanicus; assembly: GCA_033557465.1. NCBI lineage: Eukaryota > Metazoa > Chordata > Amphibia > Gymnophiona > Ichthyophiidae > Ichthyophis > Ichthyophis bannanicus. Next base: position 1,152,049,199 of record CM066032.1, read on the forward strand.
TGGATTCTGTATGTGATTGTGTCCAAATGTTGGTTAAATGTTGGAACTGTATCTTCAATTTTTGAGATTAATAAACTATGAAATTAAAAAAAAAAAAGATAAAAATGTTCTTCCTCAGGAAAGAAAGGTGCCAAGAAATCCAAGGAACTGTGCATTGTTTTGGACCATCTCCATGCCAAAGTGGTGGGATGGGACATTTTCTGCACAAACATCTTCCTCTGTTGTTTCATCCTCCCCTCTGACCTCTTCTGTGTCTGCTGTTGTCCTCTTGCCTGTTTCTCTCCCTTCTTCATTGAATGTTGCCCCTCCCTCTATGTCTCTTGTGTCTTCCCCGTCTGTTGATCAGGTGGTTTTGTCTTCCAAGCCTTCCTTTCTAGGTCCTCCCCTTCCTCTCCCTACTGATCATAAACATCCTGGCAGGGGAACCAGAGGAGGTTTCTGAGGTGGTGGAGCTAGGTATGGATGAGGAGGTCCTCCTGGCATGTCAGTCAAGTGGGTAGGGAGTATGGATAGGGAGAGTTTGTTGAAGCATTCCAAACAGCTGTGATTATGGTTTTTTGGGCCCTTTCACCACATTGAATGTCTCAAGTATTAAATCCAGTACTAAGAGGGCACTTGCCTTTTTGTTCCTTGCTGCCCAATTGGAGGACTACATTGTTTTGTGAGAAACCCGTCTGTGTACTCACCTGGACATGTATCGCGTTAAGAGGGACTAACGTCATGGTCCCTTCTACTGGTTCATTATCTCTACTCCCTATGAGGGGGTTGCTTGCCTTTTTAGAGAATGGGATGTAATTGTGCAGTATGTCTGGAAGCCATGGGTTGATCGATGTTTGGTGTTGGATGTGGTACTATCCCACCAGCATCTCCACTTGATTAATGTTTATGGCTCTTAGATGAAGAAGTACAGGAAAAAGTTATTTACTCTTTTCAAGCCCTTTTTTTTTTTACTTCCAGACAGGTGGTCTGGGGGGGAAATTCTAATACTATCTCCCATGCGAGTGACTGGCAGGGCTCTGTGACCTCCCTTGGGTACGATAGTGTTTTTCTGAATTCTTTGGTTAGGGACAAAGGGTTGGTAGATGTGCATGTCTTCTCTTTTCCTCACCAGTCAGGATTCATCGGGGTGATTGTTGTAGCCGCATTGATTTATTTTTATTAGCGTCCATAGTCACCACAAGTTGCCTTCCTTTTTGGCAATCAAATTCTCTGATCACCGTTTTCTTTGCTTGCAAATGGGGGGTTCCAAGGCTCAGTCTTTGTGGTATGAGTTGTGGAAACTCTCTCCCTTCTTTCAGAGGATGTGTTGGCTCCTGCCACCTTGCTGGGCAGACTAGATGGACCATACTGGTCTTTATCTGCCGTCATTTACTATGTTACTATGTGGTTTTTTTACAGTATGTCCTAAACTTGGGTGAATGAAGCCCCTTACGTTCCAATGAAACACGTCTCATAATTTTGATAGATGTTTCATTCTTGAAGCAAGAGAATGTATGTCCATGAAGGCCCATTTCTAACACAAATTTTGTTTTCAATAAATTAATATGATCAGAAATAAGGATATCTCTTTTTTATGCCCCTTGCTAAAATTGCAATACAGTTAACATCGGCATTTACACCCATCATTTCCCCACCCACAATAAATACGCACAACACCACAGAGATTGCAGCTTCTTTAATAAAACATCAAATCATAGGACATTAGTTCCATCCCAAACCAACTTCTTTCATTGGACAGCTATCCCCATTATATTACTATTCCTTTATTTATTTATTTATTTATTTGATCAGTTTTGTATACCACCTTAACCTTCAATCAAAGTGGTTGACAATACATTGAGGATCTACAGTGAACAGGGGAGGAGTGACAGGACATACACGTTATATTTGATACATGGTTTACAATAATACATCAATAGGGCTGAAAACATGAAAAGAATGTCATTTAAGATAGAAAAAGATATGAGATAGGAGGATAACAGGAAGACAAATAGCAGCAGCAAGGAGGCATCAAACGACTGCCTACATTGTCCTTATCTTGTGGCAATTATCAGAACTGTTATTTCTCTCGCCTTTGTCTTCATTTCCTATTTCCGCTAACCCACCCCACAATCTAATGCAACCACTCAGCTAGTTGGTGATGATTAAGCCAAAGCAGGGTAAGTGGTACCCTGTGGAAGAAAGGCACAGATGGTATTTTCTTTGTCACAGATGGTATTTTCTTTTTCTAATTCATTATCACAGAAAGCTAAGTATCAAAATTCTCTCCGGCTCTGTAGCTTCAACAGTCTGAATACTCAAGTCAGAAATAAAAGGAACTTGACGAATATAGGTGAGGCGAATAGACAGAGACAGGCAGTCAGTCAGTCATCTAGTGTATACTACTTATCATTTCTAAAGTTCTACCAGGTATAAACAATGCCTGGTAGACAATCCCTTCTCAATAGAGTCTTCAAATTAGTCTGACTGAATCATAATGCTTGAATGGGTTATGCATGGAAAGGGTACACAAAGCAGAGGAGAAAAGGTTGAAGGTCCCTAGAGATGTAAGTCGAGCAACAGCACTAATGGAGAAGAACAGAAAAGATGGATGCAGAATCCTTGTATTTCACCAGCCAAACTAAAGAAAGATTTTTTTAAGAAGAGAACACCAATAGCTCCCATCTCCAGAGAGCAAAAAGAAACTAGAGTCAGTGAATTGTTGTGAGCAGAAAACCAGAGGTTAGTAAAGCCATAGCTAACAGAGGAAGCATACCCTATTCCCTGTTGATGAGTATATGAATCGAGTTGACAGACATGGAATCTAATGAATTAATGTGAAGGATTCCCATAATCTTAATTTCTAATACTTTATTTGCATTTCTAACAACAAAACAAGTAAACAGACATAATCAGAACAATCTTGGGAGCGTGTTTACTAAAGGTTAACATGAGTCAGTGAAGTTAACATGTGCTAAGTGTTGCTGTGTCCATAGAAATAAAATGTAGGCTCATAATGCATGTTAATGAAATTAATGTACTGTAAAATCTGTGCTAAACACTCCCCTTAATGAGCACATACAGAAAAAAGAAAATATAAGAAGTCTTAATTCACAAGCATGATGCTAGAGCATCCTTGATGTACATAGAGCAAAATCGATCAACAGGGGCCCACACGTTACAATGCTTAAACAGTCTAAATGTCTTCTCAGCTGCCACAGCCTTATACAATATTTATGTACAAGGCATACTTTGAAAACACCAGGAGAGTAGATTATTATTTGTATTATTTTTCTAATTATTTACTATCTGCTTAATAGTCACAACCACTAGAATCTCCATTAATTTGGCTTCCTCTGCACTTAATCCTCTCAAAAGAGCCATGGATTTCCATATTACTACTATAAGAGATTGCAGGGTCAATACTGATAAGAGCATTTAATTTATCCTCAATCTAGTTACCCAGTTTTATTTATTTGTATTACTTTGCCTTACCCATCTATCACATATGGAGGTCATTGTAAAAACCTTAGTTGTGATTTGGATATAAAAATTAAGGAGATCTTTCCTTAGCCATTTTATAAAAGGCTTTAAGAGATGTCTCTGGTGTAGGGATAGCCAAGTAGGCAGAGGGCATGACAGAGACATGTCTGGGATGATGCAATAGGCATAGACGTCCCCCCCCCCCCCTCAATTTCAGAAATGTCGGACGTCAGCAACCTGGTCCAAGTTGAGACCTACTCCAGGCATGAATAGGCATTGGGAAAGTGCTCATTTTGGCCATAAAATATCCAGAGGGTTTAGAGAAGATGGCACTACCCCAGCCTCAGTAATCTACATAATCACAAAGATAGCAACCGTGGGATTTGAACACTTTTTTCTGGTTCTGGACTACTATGCAAACCATTAGACTATTCTTAGCCATTACCAGTCTTGAATTCTATTCCAAGAATGTCTTTGTAGACAGTCCTGCAGACATCCACATCGAGCATGCCAAATTTATGAAATCATGCCTGAACTTGGACATGCCTGCTTTTTTTTTTCAGACGTTCTGGCTTGGACGTCCCAGATTTCATTTGGACGTCATTTGTAAAATGTGCCTTCACATGTCCCAAATATACCTGCCCCCTCTGCTGCCACCTATTAAGATATTTCATTGTATAGTGTGTCATGAGGTAGCGCTGTCAGAATCCAGGAAACTAGGGAACTGTGAGCAGAATATAGCTGAAATTGACAGCTTAGGCTCACACGTGGAGAAAGGTTGCTATAAGCAACAGATACAAACAGAGTCACGAGGTGTAAGGGAACGCCCAAACCAAAGCCCAGCTCAAAACTCATTAGGAAAGGGGAGGCAGCTGCGTAGGGGTGGAGCCCAAATTAACACCAGGACAAACAGATTTAAAAGTCACTTACCTGAGGGTAGGGTAGACTCAGGGGACACGGACCCAGGAAGGGACTCAGGAACAGACACGGACACGGAAGGAGCTGGGAGAGCTGCAAGGTGTGAAAGCAGAACCAGTAGGATTGGAAGGATGGAGAAAGAGAGATTGCCAGGGGTGTACGAGGCTGGTGACTGTGAGGGAGTCCCTTGTGAGGAGCAGTGCACAGCCGTCCAAATCCCCCAGGAGTCTTGCTGTGGAGTAAGCAGAGTTGGCAGTCCAGGGTCCAAGTCCAGGAGGTACAAAGTATCCAGCTCCAGGTATTCAGCCAGGGATAGTTTTTACCCTGATGGAAGTTTTATGACTGGAAGGAAGCCTGGTGAGGAAAACCGGAGAAAGTGTTTTTACCAACAGAGTTTTGCTCAGACGAGAGACCAGGAAGTAGGAGTGCTAGAAAGTAGAAGGTAGGCGTATTGACCCTAGTAGAGGAGGTTTAAGACCTTGCACTTACCAAGAGCTGTGTAGCTCTCAGGAGCCTGATTACATTGAATACGGTAATCACCCACGAGCCTCTAGTTCAGTGGAGGAGGGGAATGCTCTGACTCACCAGCAAGCACGTTGCAAGTACAACGGGAGTTTGACTTCAGGAGAAGTTTATTCTAACTGTGAAGAAAGGGAGTTTGGGTCATATGAAGAAACTCTAGAAGGGAGTAATATGAACTGTGCATACACTGTGGCTGATTGTATATCTGCTCTGCGGTAGAGAGCAGGAAGAATTGTATACAAGAGAAAGCAGGAAGAAAAGTGTTTGCAAGGTAAAAGGACTGTTTCTTTTTCTCTGATGTTTTGTTGCCTATGCTGAAGTAAGCCAAGTTTAGTTTGAGTACTTCTTTAATTTTGTTATCAGACGAATGGTCTGCATTCCTTTTGTTCCAATGTTATGAATCCTAACCCGGACGGGGAATAAAGCCTGTACATAAACATTACACTTGGTCTACAACTACACTTCTTTGGCTGGTGTTTGAGAAAATACAGGTCCCAGAAGGCCTTTCAAAAGCCTTCCAAGAACATTCCACAGCTAATAGAAGATTGCCCCACTGAAATACCCAAGCCTTTTGGCCTCTGGGGACCTTGGTGGTGACAAGTGCTAACATTGTGTGTATCCTATCTGTTATATAAATATTCTACCTCCATGGCCTAAATGCACAGGAGGGTCTCTTTCAATTAAAGGCAAGCTCTGCTACGAGGGGACATAGCATGAGAGTGAAAGGGGTTAAACTCAGGAGTAATATGCGGAAATATTTCTTTACGGAATGAGTGGTAGATGTGTGGAATAGTCTCCCAGTGGAGGTGGAGAACATGAGAAAAGTATCTGAATTCAAAAAAGCATGGGACAAGTACAGAGTGGAAGGGCTGACTAGATAGGCCATGTGGTCTTTTTCTGCCGTTATGTTTCTATGTTTCTAAGATAGTGTGTCCAAAGATTTTCAGTGCCGGGCATCTAGTATCACTCTTAACTTTTCAGAACCTTATAAAATGAAGAAGGGATCTTTCCAGAAGCTAATATTTTAGTATGGATGACCTCTAATCCAAAATCTTGTAAGAGTAGCACTACATCAATTGGATTTTTAGCAATACAATGAATAAGTTAAAGACATGGAAGATAGCATCCACTGCCCAAAGCAAATTTTCTTTCAAAATGATGAAATAGCTTCATTTTAACTTGGTGAACTAATTGCTTAAGGGGCCAAATTCCCTTATTCTGCCACAATTTCTACTCCACAGGAGAATTTGCTATTTTAAATCAGGAGTTATCCCATACAGGCATACACAGCATGGTTTCCTAAGACAATTTAAGCCATCTCATAAGCCACTTGCAATGTAGTTTCCCCATTATGCTACAGGAAACCCGCATTACTGAGATATAATATAATGGCACTGGATGCAGACTAACTTGCTCAGTTTGCAGCAGGCACAGTCTGTAGATTAGAATCCTGCATGATGCCTTTTGCAATAGGAAAGCATAATCTATCCTTAAATCTGGAAAATTCACCCCACGTAAAACACATTGTTATGCCTTAATATCCCAATAACAATTTTGAGCACCTTATTGTTTCACAAAAGTTTAGTAAAAGCTAATTCAATTTTCCTATAAACCATCTGCAGAAAAAGAATTGGGAGCATCCTAAGAATGTAATATATTTTGGGCACAGTACCATTTTTATAGCTTCTACACAACTCCACAAGGACATACAAACAGTAGAGGCAACCGCTTTTTGATTGTGGTTTAAACTAGCTGGATGAGATTCTCAGAAATTTTAAGCATGGTTTCTTCAAGTGAGCTGCTAAGCCACATCTCTAGATATTTTGTAGGATCTGAAGACCATTACAACAGAAAAGCAGCCGTGTCCTCCTTGGTAATGTTGACATTTAAGGGAATAGCCACAGATTTAGTAGTTTACTCTATATTCTGCAATGCAAATAAAAGTCATATAAAAAATGCAAAACCTGGGGGATTAAACTAACTGTGGTATACAACATGATATCATCAGCCTATATTCCACTGCTTTACACATAACCTCACAGATGGCTCTTATTGTAATCACCAAGGGGTTCCAAAGCCAGGTTAAAAAGAAACGGAGAAAGGGGGAAGCCTGTATTATGTAAAGCACGTTTTTCCAACATGAACCCATTTTTATCATTATGTGTGCCTACAAAAGACACTTTATTCAATTGAAGGCAATCTAATAGCAGGAAGCTTGGCATATATTTTACAGTCTACATTTATTAAAGAAATGGTTTTGCACTTGGAAAGGGTCTTACCTGTTGTTTCTAATACAACTTCTCAGCTTCAGTTAAAGATCCCTCCGTACGCATTACCCAGACAAAGCCTTCATGGAATTGTTTTAAGCTTGGGGGCCAGGAGACTGCCAAAGGCTTTATAAAACTCAACTGGCAGGTCATGATCCCAGAGATCTTTTTCAAAGGGAGGGCTATAATATCTATAATTTCTTTCACAGCAATAACTTGTTCTAAGGAATCTCTAGCCTGAGGGGATATAAGTAGATGCTCCAAAGGAATTACAAACTCCATTAAGGAATCCATACTAAGGTCCACTATTGAAGTATACAATGCTTTATAATAATCTTTGAACAAGGATGTTTTCTTTCAAAGTAGCTGTCACTTTCTGACCAGTAGAGAACACTAGACCCTTAACTTTCACTAGGCTTCTTTTGTTTTTAAACAGTGTGGCCAGACTTATCTTCTATATTATAAAACCTTTACCATTTCCTAAGCAAACTCTATGGGGGTCATTTTAGAAGCCCTATTTGTGCTTTGGATATCAAAAAATGGACAGAGACGTCCAAAGCACAGAGACTGTCTACAGAGCTATTTTAGAAGCCTGCTCTGGGGTCATCCTCAGCAGGAGGACGTCCAAAACTGAAGAGGGAGGAGGCATTACTGGGATCCTGAATGTCCCTGCCTGATAACAGAAATGTCATGGACATCTAGCATCACATCTAACTTTATACCTGCTCCGAGGCACGCATAGCGATGAACAAGCATCTGAAAAGTACTCATTTTAGCTGAAAAACATCCAGAGAGTTTAGAGAAGAAAACACTCTATCATCCCCATTACTCAGCACAATTTCATTTATAGCAGCAGAAGCATCTGAACCCTGTTCCTAACCCACTATTCTAACCACTGTGTTCTGAAATGCGATTCTGGGGATGTCTAAGTAGACACCCCTGCAGACATCCCTATCTGGCGCGTCCATGTTTGTGAAAATGTGCGTGCACCTGGATGTGCCTGCATTAATTTTAGACGTTCTGGATTAGACATCCCAGATTGCACTTGAATAGATCTTCTAAAATTCCCTTCCACACTTTTTCTACCTTTAGGTTGCTGCAACCTGATCAAAAGGGAATTATCTTTCCTAAGGATATGCTGACTTTCTAATGCCATTATTTCAAGTTCTAGATCCTCAAGTTACTGTTCTCCTCTACCAGTGACATGATTAATTATAATGCCCCAATAGTAGTTTTGTATGCATCCAACCAGATGTCCATTTTACATGGAATGGGAATAACAAACAAGAACCTGTAGCAGAGCAGAGTTAAGCCTCCACTGTGAGGTACGTCACGGGTTAGTAAGCCGAGACAAATTGAGCATTACTGCAGCATGGTCAGAAACTGTGATGCCAATCATGTCATTCCTAAAAAGAATACTAAGATACTACTAGAAATTAAAACAGAATCAAGTCATTTATAAGTCCGATGAGGCACTGAATATATCCCCTCACACCTTTTTTATAAAAAGTGCCATGGATCAACCAAGCCCATTTCCCTTACTGAGTACAAAATGATTCCCATCTTGGCTTTGCTGTGGGGCCCTTAGATTGTTACATCTAAAACTAGGTTTAAGTCATCTCCCATAGTTATTGGAAGTTCTCCATTTGCAGTGACCACGTCACTGATATTTCTAAAAAAATCCAGTCTATCACTTGTTGGTGCATAGACATTGGAAAGAGAGGCCATATTGAGTTTCTATTATGAAATCAACCCATCTGCCCTCCATGTCAGACATTTGCTATGTAGGTTTAATAGGAAAAGGGCAGCAGAGCAAAATTGCCTATGGCTGGAGGAAAGGTTTTTATAGTATGAATCTTTTCCTTAACGCCTGCCTTCACTTTTTGGGCATACGCCAGCCTCTTTTACCTCTTAGCAGGGATATGAACGCCCTTTAAATGTAACGTCAAAGCATTAATATTTGATTGTGCCATTGGGATATTAATTTTCTGATTCTTACATTGTATTATGCACTAACTACTCACCACTCATTGTAGATGGATCTTGACTAAGCAACTACATACTCTTGCATTCACAAAAAAACATCATACCAAATAGACAATACATAGACTTATCGCGAGAACACTTACAGCATATAAGTGAAACCAACAATCACAGTTAAAATATACTCATGAATGGAAGGACCTCTAGCATTAGGCTACTTTCCAGTGGCTTCCATTAATTGCTGATCACCTCACCCCCCCCCCCCCTCCCAACCCACTACCATTTTACATCAACCTTGCAATTTTATCTAACCTAAGCTAGGCAGCATCACAACAGTATAATCTGCCCTGATTTCAACCAACCTGTGAACAGTAACATCAGTGTGAAAGCTATAATCCTTTATCGTCTTCCCAGTATGGACTGCATGATCCCTTCATTGCCATTTTCTACTGTTAGCAGTCATAATGAAAGCATCATGCAGTAACACATGAGCACCGCACACAAACAAATTGCATGTTCAGCTCAAACACTTTACTGCCTCTTAGTACCTGAGACAAATAAATTACTTGCTTTGCACAGGTGAAATAGCAGCTCCAGCTGTATGTACACTACCATGACAAAATAGCAAAAGCCCCATAAACAATTAATAGGGTCATTGTCCAGGCTGCATAACTCTGACACTACGCCCCTCATTGTTGCATCACTCCCAATTCTAAAATAGTTCTCTAAACCAAGATAGCTGAGCTCATGTTTACTTACCCTCCAGAGGCTGACCAGTTTGTTGCATCTTAAAGTAGAATCTTCAAATATATGGATGACCTTATGTAATATACCCACTTATGAGTTGGGAACAGATGGCCTAAGTATGCATTGGTACGTATCAGTTCATTCTGTGCAACCAGCAACTGTCTTCATTTTTGCACCATAATCTTATTTAAGTCTTGGCAGTGGCACTTTAAATTTATGGTCCGATAGTCAGCTGGGCAGGCTATGCACTGCTGCAGTGCATAACCCTGCCTGACGACCCTTTACACCAGATATTCAATGCCGTGGCATTGCTGAACAGGCCCTGGAGCCATTGCGGCTAACCGGATAGTGGCGATATTGTGAGCGAAAAGCTGGCCTAGTTTTAGCCATGGATCGCTAACCAGGTAGCAGTGCAGTATTGCTGCTACCCAGTTAACGGCAGTCTTCACTCTGCCCCAGAATGCCCACAATACATCCCAACGATAACTTCAGAGCATCGGGGTGTGTGGTGGGCTTTGAAGGGGATATTCAATGGTCCTAACCATGTAAGTGCTGTTGAATATCCCGAGTAAAGGCATTTACACAGTTTACTGGGTTGTAAACCAAGTAAATGCCTTTTGAATATCAAGCCCTTAGTCTTTTGCAGTACACTCCCTGCATACAAGTATTTTTTGCCTTGAACTACTTGTGATGTGAAATGATGAGTCCTATTGATTTTGAAAGGATGCAAAAGAAGTATATCAAGGATTTAGACATAAAAGTTTCCATGTACTAGCAAAGCTAACAACGTTTGTACACCCAAGTACCTCAGGAGACCTTGAGCATTAAAAGCACTTAGAATGCTGCCCTAAACACACACACACACACACACTGTAATGTCTATGCCCAAACCTTTCATCCTCATTGCACTGGGGTCTTTATGTTAATGTCGGTGTTGTTTTGCATCTCTTCCATTGTATTGGATTCTCCATACCAATGATGGAGCTGCTTTGTTCTTCTTCCTGTGCTTTTGGGTCTTCATAACACTATATTTCTTCTTTCTTTTTTCAACTTTTATATGATACAATTCTGTTGTTCCAGAAACTGTGTTGGGGACTGATCATTAGTAGCTCCTATGTAACAGGCCAAGGAATAGTACAGATAAATGTTTAGGCTATATTCCAGACTTACTTTTATGTGGTCTTTCTGGCAGTGTGACAGCAAGTTTTTGGATTTAGACTCCTTCGATCAAATTTTCTCAGAAAACCTTTCAGATACTCCTTCTTGCACCCCAGAAACTGGCTTATTTTCTCACAAACTCTGAACGTAACCTAATTCTCACGGTTCTTCTTTGCCCTATGCCCAGCGGATTTGAGATCTCCATGCTAATGTTGCTGCTAGTTTATCTCATTTCTGGTATCTCTGGGAGTTCCTGCTAATACTGATGTTTTGCTCTCTCCAGTAATTGGGCTCTTCCTGCCAATGCTGATGATGCTTTGCCTTCTCCCTGACTTGAACTCGACCATGCTGGTGTGACGTTGTCACTCTCACTGTGGCTTTGAATCTTCGTGTTCTTCTTAATGCATTTAGTCCCTCTTTTGATTCCACAGTGTCTTCATCCCATTGAGTTCTGTTACTTCTGTGGCAGATACCCGCCAGCAGGTTTGATTAAAAATGGATGGTAAGCCTCACTCTTAGAGTGCAAAACAGCTTGGCCCATTAATTTTAATTGACCTGACTAATCTCAATAATTCAGAATCTTAAAATGGATTGAATGGGTGACTGAACCAAATATGAACCAAATTGAAAAATTAGTTATGCATATCTCCATGAAATATTGTTGTATATCCCAGTAAAAACACTTGAAAATTAAATATGAACTGGATGTAGTCATTCAGGCAGGCAGCTATGAAATCTCCTAAGGAGCTGGCACTTCTAGAGACAATAGACTTACTACTGCAGGCTGCCTTTCCTGTCATCATTTGTAAAGAGCCAGAAGCCAGATAATAATTATTATTATTGTTATTGTTAACATCAATTATATAGTGCATGCAGGAGGTACATAGCACTTTATACAGACACATAATAAACACTCCTTGGAGCTTTCATTCTAGTCAAAATGTATAAATGGTACATGCAATAGAAAAATAAGATGATAATGTGGCTCAGTGGAGGACTGTGAATATCATCAAATGTGATGTTGGGGCCATTAATATTTAAGGAGAGCTCTGATTTTGGATGTTGTTACTGATTAGTCTATTGCTATTTAGTGCAGTAAGGCAGAGAATATGTACCTTGGTCTCCCACTAAGTCCGATAATTGCTAAAGACTTTCCCCAGTTATAATGAATAGTTGGCATTCAGAAATTGGGTTGTAGAAGGGGTCTTTATTACTCCTCTAATTTTAAAACAGTAGAAGACAATAACCAAGTGACCATTTGGTCATTTGGCCAAAAATTAAATCTTTGCTCATTAACCTATTTATATAAAAAAATCAGATCATGGGGTAGTTGGATAAGAGGGTGGGAGCAATAGAAGAGAATAGGCCAAGTTTGTGTTTCAAAGTCATCAAATAACTCTTGCACATAACAAAGTCTCCTATAAATCAAGGACATCTAGTCATTAAGTAATAAAAAAAACACACAACAAATTATTCTTTTGAATTTCTTGCAGGAAGCACAAGTAATTTGGCTCCCTCTACAGCAGCATACAAAGCAAACTACACATTTCAAACTAGACCTTTCATAAGTCAGGTCTTTCTGCATTCTACAAGGCACTTGGAAGCTATAGGGCATGTTTACTAAGCTGGGCTAATGGCTAGCACAGGCTATTTGTAACTAGGTCCTACTGAATAAAATAGGACCTGGTTACAAATAGCCCATGCTAACCATTAGCACAGCTTAATAAACATGTTCCTATGTGTCTTTCCATTGCAGATAGTGGACTGATTTTAAATCTTAGGCATTGAAGGTACCTTCCAGAAGACATTAGATCAACAGTTTGCAGCAGATGATATTAACTAATCGTACATATTGAGGGCAATTTTATAAAAAGGTGCATGGTTAGGACTTTATAATACTTATAATACATGGTTAGGACTTTATAATACTAGTGTAAGTGGCAGAAATAGTGTCTTAAGTTAAGGTGCACACATTTGCAGCAGCTGTAGAGTTGGTGTAAATGACTATGCGTATATTTTTTATGTATGCACACAAATTATAGTATTTATAATCTACATGTGTACTTAGGTGCTCTATCCATGCTTCATCTAAACTCTGCCCATGTGCACACCCACTTACATGTCCATGCTTCATCTAAACTCTGCCCATGTGCACACCCACTTACCATCATGCCAACATATGTACTCTTATCCTGTCCAGTATTTTAGAGGAGGCCATTCATGTGCATATGTGACCAGATACATGTGTTAATGACTAAAATACTGCCAAAGCAGGAGTGTACTTTACCGCTTAAAGAATGCACTCTCCTATAAAATGGTCCCTATTAAGTAAAGTAGATATCCACCAAAGCAAAAAATATTACTGTGTTTTCATGAAAATAGCGCGCCCACGTAAATAACGCACAAATGTGTATAATGCTCAGAAATTATGACATTCTGTTTGAGAATTTTCAGATAACACGCCCTTGCGTATGTGGAACATGCCAGGAATGAAACGCAAGGTCTACACCTCCGACTTCAAACTGAAAGTCATTGTGAGAGCTGAAGAAACAAGCAACAGAGCAGCAGCAAGAGAGTTTGAGGATGGAGAGACATTCATTCGAGAATGAAGAATGGAGAAAAAGGAGCTTGAGGATATGAACCCCCGCAAACACGCACGTCAAAGGAAAATGACCTAAACTGGAGAATGACTTGAGAGATTGGGTTCCCTACTGTCTCAATTCAGATCAAAGTGAAGCTTCTGGCAAATGAAAAAGGAATCACAGATTCCAAAGCGGATTTCACCTGGATTTCTAGATTCATGAAAAGAAATGGCCTTTCAGTTAGAATGAGAACCATTGTAAGCCAGCGACCTCTAGACAACTGGGAGCAAAAGATGAATGGTTTCTGTGAATTTGTCTCTAAAGAAATTTCGAACATGGTATCTCTGCAATAGATGTTATAAATATGGTTGAGGTTCCAGTGTCTTTCAACATCCCTACCACCAGGACTGTAGCAGGTTCAGGTACAAAAACTGTAGCCATTAAAAGCACTAGGCATGAGAGGGCCTGCATCACTGTAGTTCTTAGATGCACTGCAAATGGGGTGAAATTAAAGCCGATGGTAGTTTTCAAAAGAATTATCATGGCTCATGAAAAACTGCCCACCAGTGTGGTTGTCCATTGCAATAGGAAGTAATGAATGGACTGTGACCTTATAAAAGTATGGATTGATAAATGTTATAGGGCCAGGCAGGAGAGATTCTTCTCCAAGAAGTCCTTACTAATTTTTGAAACCATGGCTGCCCACAAAGAAAACAAATATTCAAAATTATATAAACTCTGCTGGTGCCCACATAGCTGTAATACCTGGAGGTCTTACTTGCAAGTTACAGCCAATAGAATTGCAGTTAACCATCCATTCAAGACATTCATGAGAAGAAAGAGGGATGAATGGATGCAGTCTGGGATTCACAAATTCACACTATCAGGAAGACTGAAGCAAGCGTGGTTTCGGAAGTCTGCAAGTGGGTGTCTTCTGCTTAAGGTAAAATAGCCACAAACCATCTGCAATGGCTTCAGAAAGGCTACCAGCAGCATAAGACACATTCATAAGAACATAAGAACATAAGATATGCCATACTGGGTCCATCAAGCCCAGTATCCTATTTCCAACAGTGGCCAATCTAAGTCACAAGTACCTAGCAGTTTCCCCAAAAGACACAGGTTCCACAATGCTTGTATTAGGTCAAGCAGTGATATCCAGGGTCCCTTTTAAAAATAGTTTATGGACCTTTGCTCCAGGAACTTGTCCAACCCTTTTTTAAACCCAGCTACACTAACAGCTTTTACTACATTCTCCGGTAACAAATTCCAGAGTTTGATTACACGTTGAGTGAAAAAATATTTTCTCTTATTAGTCTTAAATAGATTACCCTGTAGCTTCATTGCATGCCCCCTAGTCTTCCTATATTTTGATGGCATAAATAACACAGGTACACTAAAAAAACAATTTTTTTAAACTGCCTCTAATGTTTCGATTGATTTTTACGTTTTTTGGTGCGCTGAATCCAAATCTGGTAACCAATTTGCTCCATCACGTACAGATTTTTTGCTACATTGGGTTAGCATTTTGAGGTGAACGTTTCAGATTGAGTGCGATCGAGATAAAAGTTTCTTGGATGAATTCTTTATACTAATTGTTTAGTAGTTATTCAAATAAGAATAAAGAAAATTGTAACAAGGCAGCACATAAGAATAGAGTAATGTCAACAAAACACACTGTGATGGTAGCAAAATTGTCTGCACTTAAAACAGCCACATACATGTGCACAAACATTGAGCATATAAGAGCGAGGTTAGACACAAAGCAAAGCAAAGAAATGTGCAAAAAATGTTGTACAGGTATGTATGTAAGAATAGAAAACGCAAACCGCACCATTGCAATACATGAAGACAAACACCCGATGGTGTGAAAATAAAATTCTAATAAATGAGATCCGACACTGTGGTAATAACTAGCAAATTTTTATTTCAAAGTTTAGTAAAAACACGATATTTGTCAACACAGTTTAGATTTTAAAGTCATTCTTGGGTCAATCAATCTCCTGGTGGGCCCGTTTCTTCTTCCCCCGAATGCTTCTCTTGGTGCGCTGCTTGGCGTATTTTTCATCTGGGGTTTCCCGCAGCAGCAACCAGCAGAAATCAGCCATCATAGTGGTGTTCCATCTTCCTTGGTACCTTCTCTCTGCGTCCTTGATGTCCTGGTGAAACCTTTCACCTTGTTCTTCACTGTACGCCCCCAAGTTTTCGGGAAAGTAGTTCACATGAGAGTGCAAGAAATGGACTTTCAGGCTCATGTTACAGCCTTGTTCTTTGAAGGCATTGAGCATCCTGGCAACAATATCCTTATAGTTCTCATCCCGCCTGTTCCCCAAGAATTTGAGAACAACATCCTTGAAGGAATCCCAGGCTTCCTTTTCCTTCTCAGACATCGTTTCAGCGAATGCTCCATCTGAAATGAGTTTCCTTATATCAGGGCCAACAAACACTCCTTCCTTTAGCTTTGCTTCAGAAAGTCGGGGTAACTTTGAGCAAAGGTACCGAAAGCACTCACCATCTTTTGGAAGGGACTTGATGAATTGCTTAATGAGACCCAACTTAATGTGGAGAGGTGGTAATAGAATTTTATCACGAAGTACCAAGCTCTCATGAAGAACATTTTTCTCACCGGGTCTCAAATACTCCCGAATTGGCCAGTCTTTTTTCCCCCAGTGTAGGTCGCGGGCCCGGCTATCCCACAAGCAAAGGAAGCAGGGATATTTGGTGAAACCGGATTGCTGCCCTAATAGCATGGATAGAATTTTAAAGTCTCCACAAATCATCCACTTATGCTCATCATAACGAATCTTCTGAAGAATCAGGGCCAAATTCTCGTATTTTTCTTGGAGAATAACAGAGTGAGCAATAGGAACTGAAGCGAATGTGTTGCCATTATGAAGAAGAACACCTTTTATGCTGTCTTTTGACGAATCAATGAACAGCTGCCATTCAGCAGGATCATACTTGAGTTTAAACTTTTCCATCACTCCGTATATATCGTTGCAAAATACCAAATCTTCCTCTTTGCTGAAATACTTCAAAAATTGTGTCTCGCGCGGTTGCGGTACCAATAAAAAGTTGTTCCTGGTGACAATAGATTTTTCTGTTTAAGCCGAGAACCTAGCAGTTGGGCAGCATCTTTTGGGAGTCCTAAATCCCGGACTAAATCATTCAATTCAGCTTGAGAGAAAAGTTCAGGTTTCGGATCTGGTTCAGTTTCAAACTCGGAAGTACTGGACTCATCGGGAAAAGCCATCTGATGAGTCTCATCATGATCAGAACCGTCCACACAAATATGATCCAAAGATTTTGGTGGTTCAGGCACAGGTACTTCGTTGCTATGAGGCATAGGCCTAATTGCTGAGGGAAGGTTGGGGTAACTTATTACGTTCTTATTTTTTAAGTTGTATCCCTTCACAATGCAAGAGCAAAAATAGCAGTCACTGCTGTGGTCTCTTTGTTCACGCCACATCATAGGTATTCCGAAACGAAATGCTTGTTTTTTACCTTTCATCCATAAGCGTAGATCTTCCTCACATGTCTTGCACACTTTGTGAGGAGCCCACGGTTTGTCTTGATCGCCTAACTTCAAACCGAAATAGGCGAAATATACTTTTTTAATAAATGCAGAAATGTTCCTCTGCCGCTTTTTCACGGTATATTCCCCACAAATAAAACAAAAACTGTCCGGAGAGTTGACGCAACCTCTGGCTCTGTGAGCCATCACAAATACACAGCACTGCAAACTACAACTGTAGTGAACCACTTCGGAATAAAGCTGGATTACGACTGAGCAAACAAAAGGTCAGGGCCGGATTTACCTTGAGTGAGGCCCTACGCCAACAAAAATTGTGGGCCCCCAGCAGGGGCGGCCCAAGGGGGGTGCGGACCTCATTTGCATAAGGGGCCTCATTTGCATAAATATTTGCATAATGTTACCATATACTAACTTAGTAAACGTGCCTCTTAATGAGTGTATGGATAAAGAAAGACTAAAAGATTTCTACATTACTATAATCCAGTGCCAACTGCCAGACACATTAGGAACTACTACAAACACTGCCCATAGTAAACCCGCCGTATCCTAACAGCACTACCAGGACTCACAAAGCACCATACTCTACCAATCAAAAGGCAACACTGCAAATATTAAACCAATACATTTCAGAGAACAACAATACATGACCTACTGGGGAAAGAGAACAAGTGGCAATGTCAAATAGGAATTATATAAACAGAACACCTCAGCTCAGTTACACATGCAGAACATAGACCATCACCAAACAAGTAATCACAATTTAGAAATAGGAAGACAATAATTAAACTGGGAATCCCAAAAGCCAAACTTGGAATGTACAACACTGTAGAAATAAAACTATACATTAATTTGCTCTTGTACTAAACAAAGCGCAGATGTTAATGATGCACATTTACCAGAGCTGACATATTCCAATTAATAAATTCAAAATAAAGAGATATTTTTCTACCTTTTGTGCATTTTTTTCAGCTGCAATTGCTCCAGCCACTTTCTTCTGGTTTCTTCGTGTCTTCTGCTAACTCTCCATCGTCTGCTGTCCATTTGTCCTTTCTTCTCTCTTCTAGATTTTTTTCCATTCTCTCTCTACATCTGCTTTAACATACTAATCTTTCTCCTTTTGCTCTTTCCTCATTCCTATTTCATCCACTCAAATTTTACCCCTCCATCCTCAATCCCCACTTACTCTCCCAATACCCGGCCAATTGTAGATTTTTTATCCCTCCCACACAAAATATTTTTCCCTTCTCCATTTTACTCTTCCAGCCCCATCCCATTCTAATCCTCCCCCAACATCAGCTCCCTTCTAGTTCCAGCCTCACCCAGCATCCATTCCCTTCTAGTCCCTGCATCAGCCCATTTCCAGTCCTAGCCATCCAACAGCCCATTTCCAGTCCTAGCAACCCCCCAACCCAATACCAGTCCTAGCCCCCCCATCACCCCACTTACAGTCCTTAACCCCCCATCACCCCATTTTCAGTCCTTAACCCCCCATCACCCCATTTTCAGTTTAAGCCCCCCCTATAACCCATTACCAGTCCTAACCCACCATCAGCCCACTTCCAGTCCTAACCCCATCAACCCATTTCCAGTCAGCCCCCCATAGCCCATTGCCAGTCCTACCCCCCCCCCATCAGCCCATTACCAGTCCTAATCCCATCATCCCACCTCCAGTTTTAAACCCCCCAGCCCATTTCCAGTCCTAGCCCCCCATAGCGCATTACCTGCCCACCCCCATCAGCCCACAGCCCATTACCAGTCTTAACCCCCCCAAAGCCCATTACCAGTTCTAACCCCCCCCAACAGCCCATTACCAGTCCTAACCCCATCAGCCCACCTCCAGTCTTAACCCCCCAGCCCATTTCCAGTCCTCGCCCCCCCCCATCGCCCATTACCAGACAGCCCCATCAGCCCACAGCCCATTACCAGTCTTAACCCCCCCCCTAAAGCCCATTGCCAGTTCTAAGCCCCCCCCAACAGCCCACAGTCCATTACCAGTCCTAACCCCATCAGCCCACCTCTAGCCTTAACCCCCCCAGCCCAGCCCAGCCCAGCCCCGCCCATTTCCAGCCCCAGCCCCCCAATAGCCCATTACCAGCCCTACCCCCCCCAGTCCATTTCCAGCCCCAGTCCCCCCAATAGCCCATTACCAGTCCTACCCCCCCATAGCCCATTACCAGTCCTACCCCCCCCCCCGGCCTAAAGAAAAATGTAATTTAAAAAAAACCTGGTGGCTGCCGCCGCGGGGCCCCCTCTGCTGCCGCGGGGGCCCCGTCTACAAGCTGAAGCGGTGCGGTGCGGTGCGGTCGGGTCGGGTCCGGTCGGGTCTCTCCCTCCCTCCTTCCCTCCCTGCAGGCTGCGAGAGACGCGAAGATAGAGCGTCTCCTCGCGTCTGTGTTAAGCCGGCAGGGGCTGATGGGAAATCCCATCAGCCCCTGCGGGCTTAACACAGACGCGAGGAGACGCTCTATCTTCGCGTCTCTCGCAGCCTGCAGGGAGGGAAGGAGGGAGGGAGAGACCCGACCCGACCCGACCCGACCGCACCGCACCGCACCGCTTCACCTTGTAGACGGGGCCCCCGCGGCAGCAGAGGGGGCCCCGCGGCGGCAGCCACCAGGTTTTTTTTTTAATTGAGTAAAAAAAAAATTACCTGGTTCTTTTTTTGTGGGCCCCTGCCGGCTGTGGGCCCTACGCCATGGCGTACATGGCGTATAGGTAAATCCGGCCCTGCAAAAGGTAATAATGAACTTGCAAGAAACTGAAATTTGACAGGAACGTTCATGTCGCAACCACCGTGTTTGAGCGAGCGAACGAGGCGAGGCGAACAGGAAAGAACATGCGCCAGCGTGAGTACTGGATTTAGCCCCCCGCCTCCCAATTGTCCTGTTAATGTATAAAATGAATACAAAACACTCTAAAATATCATGAGGGAGTGTTTCTAGTTAGTTAACCATTACAACCTCTATTTTGGGCCAAGAAAATAAACTGCAGTCGGCTAAAAAGAAATTATGTGAACATTCCTTATATGGGTAAGAAATCTAATTTTGCAAGAAAACGTGACGTGATGGAACATTTTGGCTATTTTTCCTGGATTCAGCACCCCAAAATCTATAGGAATCAGTTGCAAAACTGGAGGCAGTTTTTTGGTAGTGTACCTGTGTAATCTATTTCCGTTTACCAATTCCACTCCATTCATTAATTTATAGACCTCTATCATTTCTCCCTCAGCCATCTCTTTTCCAGGTTGAAGACCCTTAACATTTTTGGCCTCTCTTCATAGGGGTATCCTTCCATCCCCTTTACTATTTTGGTGGCTTTTCTCTGTACCATTTCTAATAACGCTATATCCTTTTTAAGATTTGGCTACCAGAATTGCACACAATATTCAAGGTGCGGTCGCACCATGGAATGATACAGAGGCATTATAATATCCTTTGTTTATTTTCCATTCCTTTCCTTGATACCTAGCATTCTATTTGTTCTCTTGTCCACTGCTACACACTGAGCGGCGGATTTTAACATGTTATTCACGATGATGCCTAACTCTTTCTTCTGGGTGTTATCTTTATCTTTATTTTCAAAACTTGATATACCGCCCTTGGTTCCTAATGTGGAACCTTGCATCGTGTAACCATAGTTTGGATTGTTCTTTCCTAGGTGC
Source organism: Ichthyophis bannanicus (assembly GCA_033557465.1). Lineage (NCBI taxonomy): Eukaryota > Metazoa > Chordata > Amphibia > Gymnophiona > Ichthyophiidae > Ichthyophis > Ichthyophis bannanicus. Next base: position 1,152,070,031 of record CM066032.1, read on the forward strand.
ATAACTTTGCACTTGTCCACATTAAATTTCTTCTGCAATGTGGATACGCAGTCTTCCAATTTATCAAGATCCTTTTGCAATTTTCCACAATCGTCATGGGTTTTAACAACTTTAAATAGTTTGCTGACATCTGAAAATTTGATAACCTCACTCGTTATTCCCTTTTCCAGGTCATATATAAATTTGTTAACAAGCAGCGGACCTAGCACAGATCCCTGGGGTACTCCACTATTCACCTTTCTCTATTGGGAAAATTGGCCATTTAGTCCTACCCTCTGCTTTCTGTCTTTTAACCAGTTCCTGATCCACAATAGTACACTGCCTCCTGTCCCATGACTTTTTAGTTTTGCCAAAAGTCTCTGATGAGGCACCTTGTCATAGACTTTCTGAAAGTCCAGATACACTATATCAACCGACTCAACTTTGTCTACCTGTTTATTCACACCTTAAAAAAAAACATAACAGATTAATAAGACAAAGTCTTCCTTGTCTAAAGCCATGTTGGCTGTCTCCCATTAAGCCGTGACTATCTACATGTTCAGTAATTTTGTTCTTTATAATGGTTTCTACCATTTTTCCCAGTACTGACGTCAGACTTACTGGTCTGTTGTTTCCAGGATCACCCCTGGAACCCTTTTTAAAAATTGATGTTATATTGGCCATCCTCCAATCTTCAGGTATTACAGATGATTTTAATGATAGTTCACAGATTACTAATAGCAGGTCTGTAATCTCATATTTCAGTTCTTTCAACACCCTTGGATGTATACCATCTGGTCCAGGTGATTTGCTACTCTTCAGTTTCTCAAATAGTTGTAATACATCTTCTCAATGTATCAATATTTCTTTCAATTCTTCCGCAGTATCACCTTTAAATACCACTTCAGTCATGGGTAACATACCTACATCTTCCTCAGTAAAAACTGAAGCAAAGAATTCATTCAGTCTCTCTGCTATGGCCTTGTCCCCTCTTAGTGCCCCTTTTACCTCTCTATCATCTAATGGTCCAATTGACTCTCTCACAAGTTTTTTGCTAGGAATATACTTGAAAAAGTCTTCATTATGCGTTTTTGCTTCCACAGCAAGCTTCTTCTCAAATTCTCTCTTTGCCTGCCTTATCAATGCCTTGCATCTAACTTGTCAATGCTTGTGCTCTTTCCAGTTTTCGTCATTTGGCTCATTTTTCTATTTCCTGAAAGATGCTTTTTTGGCAACACCTCTGACCTCTCATTTAAACCATGCTAGCAGTTTTTTGGACTTCTTCCACTTTTATTAACTCATGGAATACATCTGGTCTGGGCTTCCAAGATAGTATTTTTAAACAACACCCCTGCTTGATGTAAGTCTTTAACCTTTGCAACTGCTTCTTTTAGTTTTTTCTTAACTATTTCTTTGTTTTATCATAATCTCCCTTTCGAAAGTTAGTACTGTGGATTTCCTTACCATCCCTCCTCCATTAATTAAATCATGCTATAATCACTATTGCCAAATGACCCCCAAAACCTTTATCTCTTGCATCATATCTGGTGTTCCACTAAGGACTAGGTCCAAAATGGCTCCCTCTCTGTTCGGTTCATGAACCAGCTGCTCCAAGAAGCAATCATTTATTTCATCTAGAAACTATCTCCCTAGTATGTCCTGCCGTGACACAGACCCACTCAATACCGGGGTAATTGAAATTATTATTGCTATATTGTAACTTTTGTTAGCTTCCCTGATTTCTTTGAGCATTTCATCATCCATTTGTTCATTCTGGCCAGGCAGTCAATAGTACACCCCCACTGCTATTGCCTTCCCCTTTTTACATGAAATTTCAATCCATAGAGATTCTACAACAAATTTTGTTTCCTGCAAAACTTTGTGACTCAATGTCCTCTCTAACATAGAGTGCAACCCCTCCACCAATTTGATCAGTTCTATCATTACGATATAGTTTGTACCCAGGTATCACAGTATCCTACTGGTTGTCCTCCTTCCATCATGTCTCTGAGATGCTAATGAAATCTAACCTCTCACTTAGTACTATATATTTTAACTCACCGATCTTATTTTTTAGACTTCTAGCATTTGCATACAAGCATTTTAGAGACTGTATTTTATTCGTATTAATCTGGCTTTCAGTAGGCAGGAGTAATTTGGAATCTTTAAACTCTGTCTGCTCCGTACTCAAGGGCATTTGGACCACTTTTGTCTTTATTGGACCCTCTCTGCTGATATGCCCTAACTTCATTATTTGGGTAATATCCTTCAAGGATACATTGTTCTGAACCATGTGCTCTTGGGTGACTGTCAGCTGTTCCCTATTATCTAGTTTAAAAGCTGCTCTATCTCCTTTTTAAAGGTTAATGCCAGCAGCCTGGTTCCATCCTGGTTAAGATTTAGCCCATTCCTTCAGAAGAGCTCCTCCTTTCCTCAGAATGCTCCCCAGTTCCTAACAAATCCAAAACCTTCATCCTTGCACCATCATCTCATCCATGCATTGAAACTCCGGAGCTCTGCCTGCCTTTTGGGTCCTGTGCGTGGAACGGGAAGCATTTCAGAGAATGCTCCCCTATAAGTTCTGGATTTCAACTTCCTACCTACATAAGAACATAAGATATGCCATACTGGGTCAGACCAAGGTCCATCAAGCCCAGTATTCTGTTTCCAACAGTGGCCAATCTAGGTCATATGTACCTAGCAGTTTCCCCAAGAGACACAAGTTCCACAATGCTTGTACTGGGTCAAGCATTGATATCTTCGGTCACTTCTTAATAACGGTTTATGGACCTTTCCTCCAGGAATTTGTCCAAAACGTTTTTAAACCCAGCTACACTAACAGCCTTTACTACATCCTCCGGTAACAAATTCCAGAGTTTGATTACACTAAAAGCCTAAATTTAGCTTTCAGAATCTCCCTACCACATTTTCCTATGTCATTGGTACTGACATATACCAAAACAGTAGACTTCTCCCCACCACGATCTAAGACCTTATCTAGGTGGCGCATGAGGTCCACTACCTTCACACCAGGCAGGCATGTTACCAGTTGATCCGCATGTTCACTAGCCACCCAGCTATCTACATGCCTAATGATCAAATCACCAACTATAATGGCTAACCTAACCCTTCCCTCATGGGCACATGGCCCTGGAGAAACTTCCTCGGTGTGAGAGGGTTTTACATCACCTGGAAGACAGGTCCTAGCTACAGGATCTCTTCCTGACATGCCAGGGTGATGCTCTGCTGTCATGTGACCTCTGTCCTCCATGGTAACAGGGATGCTGCCAGACTGGAGGTGGGACTTCAGTACTATATCTCTGTAGGTCTCATCTATGTACCTCTTTGTCTTCCTTATTTCCTCCAAGTCTGCTACTCTAGCCTCCAGAGATTGGACTCGTTCCCTGAGAGTAAAGAGCTCCTTGCACTTAGTGCAAACATAAGACCCCTCACCAACTGGGAGAAAATCATACATGTGATACTCAATGCAAAAGACTGGAAAACCCCCATCTTGCTGCTGGACTGCTATCTCCAGGAACAAGCAGGAATGAGTCTTCACATATGGGTACGTCGGTACCGATGGAGTCTGCGCGGGAACGCTTCCCAGCATCCAATCAGAAAGCTTTTGGAAGCATCCCAACATGCCTGCCTGCTGCCTTCCCGCCTTCCCAACTGCTTCTCCTCAGTCCTCCCGTCACTGCAGAAAATTCTTCTTTTATTTTTTTAATTTTCTTGTGGTCGCGGCTGCCTTCCCCGACGCCACCGGTACCGCCGGTGTTTCTTTTTTCTTTTCTTGTAAATTGTTTTCCTTTTTAAGGAATATTTTTTTCTTCCTTAATGTCTCACGGTTCTCAGGCCTTCTAGGCCTCTCCATTTTCCTTCATGGAACAGCCAGCCACTTTCCCCAAGAAATGTACAAACTGTGGCGGTACAACTTTATTTTTAGACACTCACAATTGGTGGCTAACCTGCTTGGGTCCTGACCATTTTCCTCCGGAGCCCTCGGGCAATAGTATTGTGAGTAGAAGTTTTCAACATCGAGTTCCCCTCGACACGCGGTCCCCCTCCAATTTCAGGGCACCGACCATATCTTCTTAACCCAAAAACAGTCTGTTAAGACTAGCCAGTCCTCGAGCGGCAGTTCTCATGCACAGCATAGAGATGCCTATGGCTTTGTCCTCGAGAATCTACTGGCTTCAAAGCCCTGGTGGGAGTCTTCGGCCTCCAAAGCCTGTGTGGGGTTTCAGGTTGTTCCTGAGGTTCACCCCTCACAGAACATACCTGAGCCATGCCCGGCGGTGGCATCCGCTTCGAGCAGTACTGATACCCCGGCATCGGCATTGGTGTTGGATGAAACATTCCTCACCAAGGATCGTCGTCTGGCGTCCTCGGTACCTGCGGGGCCGGTGGATACGCTCCAGATCGACCTTCCAGTATCGGTACCGACACCGATACTAGTACCGACGTTGGTACCCTCCAGACGTGCATCGATAGACTCGCTTCCTTCGATGCCGAGTCTAGAATCGATCTCCAGTCTGGAGGACTGGGTACTGACTCCCGTCAGTACCGAAGGTTCAGTTCCGATAATTTGGATCTGCAACACTCGGTTCCTCCGATACCGTTAGAGTTGCCACCGGCTGGTCTTCATCCACCGGTATCAGATATGGTACCGAGGTCGGTACCGATATCCACAGTTACCATTGCTGTCGGTACCTTCCATGCTTCTCTCATCAGGCTCGCTTCCCTCGATGCCGAGTTTGGAATTGATCCCTAGCATGGACGATCTGTTACCGACTGTCGCTGGTTCTGACCTGCAGTACCAGCGACCACCATCTAAGGATCCCATACTGCACCATTCAGGATCTTCTCTTTCTATATACTTGAATAGATCCCTTGATGCCAACGCTAGTTCTTCATCAGATCTAGCCTATCCAAGGGAAGTTACCTCTGGGGATCCTTCTTTCCAGACTTTCCTCCTGGATATGGCAAAATCACTTGCCATTCCTATTCCTGGACAAGATCCTACACAAGGGAATACAGAATACCTCTCTGTTCCTAGCAAAGCAAAGGAGAATATAATGCTTCCTTTGCATCATTCTTTGCAGGATCCCCTTCTACGAATGTGGGAAGCTCCTTTAAAGGTACCCTCACTTTCCAGAGCAACTGATCTCCTATATCAGGTGTCCCCCTCTCCAGGGTTTCAAAAGACTCAACTTCCTCATCATTCCATTGTGGTAGAATCAGCAATGAGGTGAGTGAAGAGTAATAAAAAGCACTCTTCTTGTCCGCCAGGTCGTGAGTCTAAGACAGTAGATGCCTTTGGACGTCAAACCTTCCAGACATCCATGCTTTCAGCAAGAATTCTCTCATATATTTTTTATATGGGTCTATCTCTTGAGGAGGTCACAAAGAAATTACATCTTTTGACTCCTTTTCTTCAAGAGCCCAGGAGTAAAGACTATTCCTCACTGGTTAGTCATACTCAAAATATCTCTATGTTTCTTATTCGTGCTGCCCTAGACTCCTTTGAGTCTGTTAGCAGGACTTCTGCTGTAGCTATAGGGGCATGACGTAGAGCCTGGCTTCAAGCTTCAGACTTGGACAAATGGGCACAAGAAAGACTGGGAAATACTCCTTGAACTGGAGAAAATCTCTTCAACAAGGAGTCTTTACTCCAGGTTACTCAGTTATCCACTGACTTTCCTTTTTCCAGAGGCTGTTCTACGCCGCCTTCTTTCCCAGTAGGTAGGAAATGTCCTACCATACTTTCTTCCCCTAGGGGGAGAAGGTTTTACCCATCATCTGCCCATCATACAGATGTTCCCAAACAGGGGAAACATCGCCCTGGTCTGAAGAATCCACAACCTCAACAGGGTCAACAAACCCAGCAGTCGCAGGGTTTCAAATAGATCATTGTCCCTCTTGGTTGGTGGTTAGGGTGGCAGTCTGTTTCTTTCACTGGCAGTATCTGCACTAAAGTTATCCTAACCTACCTAGATATCTCTTCATGAGACATCTTTTTTCTAAGAGTCTTTATGATGATCATGCCCATACTTAACAGTTTTCTCTTCCTCTTGAAGGAAAGAGAGGTAACAACTATCAATGCCCTGTACTGGCATGTATCATCTCACCTGTCAGAGACTTCCTCCATAGTCGGTCTCTTGCAACTCTGTCTTACCTCCTTCTTTCTACAACATTTGGTTGTAAGAGTGGTTCTTTTACACCGGTAAGCTCCTATAGTCCTCTAGCTGTTCTACTGGTTGATTCTCCCTTCTGGAGTTGTTTCTCCCCATTGTTACCTTAGGGAAGCTCATCAGACAATAGAAAGTCCTATCAGGACTGTTGTTTCTTTTTCCCAATCTAAAAAGAAAAGGAAGAGGGAAAAGAAATTTTTCTATGCTGCCCTGGTAGTTGCTGCAGATACAGCAATTCCTAGTGGTTAAGCCACTGGTTGTGTTCTCTACGCAACCAGGGCTTCCCCTCCACTAGCAATCCTCCTAGCCTCAGTGCTAAGTCCCAAACAGGTTATTAACCTGGTTTGGGAAACCCTATTATCACAGTCTGGTTGGTTAACTTCTATTCTTTGCCTTGGCAGAATAGCTGGTCACCTGCTGGCTTTCCACCGTCAGCTTTTTCTTCTAACCAACCTGCAGCATGCCCTCTGCATCTCTACAGAGTAGCTTTGCACTATGGGCCCTTGCTAGAGAGCATTAGTATCTTGCCTAGCAGATAACCCCAGATGGTTAGGGGGAGGGGGTTCCCCCAGTCATGTCTGGCGGGTATTCCCTGCCCTTTCCATCTTATCGTAAATCTCTTTTGAGGCATAAGCCTCAGGCCTTTCATTACATGAAAGCCTAAAGGAGGGCCAATTCCCTGGCTTGGCCCATATCTCCTTGAGTCTTCTCGTCAGAGATAAATTTCTCCAATGGCAGCTAGAGGATGCCTAATACCCATCTTGCCCTCATACGCGGATCACTAGGGTATTCTCCTCCAGAGGCCTCCTCTATCCAATCTCCATACTGCAGTTCTGGAGATATCTGGACTTCCTGTCTGCAGACTGACGTTATCCTCTGCCATTTTCACGTAAGCCATCCTGGTTATTCAAGAGCTCAAATTCTGCAAAGAATTCAGCCGCCTTCTTGTCAGGGAGACCTTTCCTCTGACTCTGCCAGTCATAACCAGGAAAAGAGGATTCTCTATTTACCTATTCAAGCAGGTATCAACCTTCTTGCTGTCAGATGAATCTTCCTCTCTCCCTATATCCCTAGAGGGGATGAGGTTCTATGGACATCTCTCCATCCATATGCCTGGAGACATGTGTCTATATGCCTACCTATTTCGTCTAGGTATATATAGATATATATAAATATATATATATATATATACTTATCTATATCTATCTGAGGGTCTTCTGCCCATACATATCTCTTTATAGATATATGCATATATACCCTATATGTGTATATATTTCAATATATATATATATATATATATATATATTTATAGATATGAGATATATTTTTAGATAGATCTGTATCCATCTACTTATCTATCTCTCTGTTACGTTCAGATATCCTTACATTCCTATATGATCCTGACAGATGGGCACTACCCCTATCAATGCTGTGCCAGCATACATAGGGGACTACACCTATAACCACTCCCTGTGGTAATTAACAATCTTTTTCCTTACCATAACCTTTTCAGGTTAGGTACTTCTGAAGCTCTCCATGTACCCTTTTTCTTTCCTAATTTACCCCATTTAGGAAAGACATTGCGGAGCTTCAGTTGCTCTAAAGCTTAGTGCTCCTGAGTCTGTCCTTACTTTCTTATCAGATACAAGGTTCTCCATACCCTTTCTTCCCTACATGGAATGATTCCATCCCCAGTCCAGTTGGGTCAGACTCATTTTTTCTCTTGGTCCTAGATTTCTACTATTTTTGGACCAAAACAGCTTAAGCTTTCTTTAATAGTACCTTCTGCGTCTCCGCTGAAGCTCTACCTCTCATACTACCCCAGTTTTTCCCCGGGGCTATTTCTCACCCTGAAGGGTTCTGACCTCCACTTGTTTTTATTCTACTTTATTACCTCTACTTCTCAGTGAGGTACCCCTTGAGCACATTCACTGGCTCTTTTATCAGATCCATATGTAGCTCAGTGCACTTGTGCAATGCCAACAAGGGAGGCCCAGATTACAATATTTCACTACTAAATGCCCTCGATACAGGGTCTTCCCCTTTTGAAGCCCTGTTCTAGCCAGCTGTTCCACAGCTCCTTTTCTGTTTTCAACTCCTACCCTCCATCCCCAGGATGCCTGAGGTCCTGAGGAATAGCATGGCTCGTTCTAGACTTGCAACATGCTAGGACTCCCTCCGGGCATCTGAGCTTTGGAGTCCTCATATGTGAAGACTCATTCCTGTTTGTTCCTGGAGATAGCACAGTTACTTACCTGTAACAGGTGATCTCTGGGAACAGCAGGAATAAGTCTTCACAACCCACACACCTCCCCTAGGAGTTGCATTTCTCTATCTCTATCTTTCCCTTCCTTGCTCTCTCTCTCTCTTTGTCTCAGCTTTAAAACTTAACTGAGGAGAGGCAGTTGGGAAGGCGGGAAGGCAGCACGCTGGCATGTTGGGATGCTTCCAAAAGCTTTCTGATTGGATGCTGGGAAGCGTTCCCGCGCAGACTCCGTCGGTACCGACGTACCCATATGTGAAGACTTATTCCTGCTGTTCCCAGAGATCACCTGTTACAGGTAAGTAACTGTGCTGTCTCTATCTTAGTTTTAAGGTTGTGTTTAGGTATTTAAGTTCTTTACCTACTAAGGGTCGGTGGGGATACTTATACTAATAAAACTATACCTAATACATTTAATGTACTTTGTTCACCTGAAGCTTAATTAATTTCAGGTCCTTAATGCATGCCTGATGAGGGCAAACAGCAGCACCTGAGAGTGAATATGGCACCTCCTTTCCTTTGAGAGGTTTATGCACCTATAAAGCTACAATTATCCCAGGAGTGGGTGGGTGTTGGGGAGGGAGGGAGGGAAAAAGACGTATTAAAAGCTGGCTGCTACACAGTACCCTGTCCTGTGCTAATAAGGTAATCTGTGACCAATTTCCAGGGGGAGTCCCACAGCCCTTGCTTGGATAGAGGGACTCTTTGTGTCTAAATTTAACCAGAAAGCTCTCTGCTGTATTTTAAATTTAAACTGAAAGCTAGTTGCTGTTACTAGGCCCTGACTGATTTAACAAATACACTGGGTTCACAGATTAATCAGCTTTATTCTAAGGAATTCCTTTTTCCCCAAGATTTAGAAAAATTCCCAGAAGTAAATACTTACAATTGCAGATCTCTCTCCAGAAGTAGCAGTCCTCTTTTGTAGTCTTTCAGATACTGATGACGAAGGTTGAAAATGCCAATAGCAGTGATGACAACATTACATCAGAAATCACAGAAGAGCATCTTCTTAGTTATTTCTATGATGACAGTAAGGAGGGCACAGACTTTGAAGGATTTGAAGAGTCAGATGATGATGACGGTGATCAAATTGAAATTAGCCTAGCCTAATTTAATCTCATTTACTCATATTTAGTCTCATTAAAATTCAGCATTTCAGAAATAAAGAAGTTATCAAAAAATTAAAAATGACTACCAGTATCAATTTATTTTTGTGTTGTATTGATAATTATGTATATAATGCACATACATGTATAACACGTGGGGGGATGGCCTGATTTTGGAAAAAAGCATATAACACGTGTGTTATATGTGTGAAAATACGGTAAAGCAAAGCTTTCATAAGTCAGGCTTTTGGGTTTTCTGCCGGCACTTTAAATCTATGTGTGCTGCTCATTGTAGCAGAATCCTTGACCCAAAGCGTTTCCCCAAAGCTATAACCTGGAATAAGGAAGCCAAAAGGCAGAAAAGATTAAAATCCCAAAAGAGAATGCTGCTTTAGGACTAAGGGATGGTTTATGCATGCAGTAAAGACCTCCGCTGTTCTGGCACCAGCAGCAGCCTGAGGACTCCACAGAACAGACAACAAAATCATTTACTAATCTAGTAACCTACTCACTTTCTGTGATTCCAGCTCATGAAGAACTAATTCATCAGAAACTCCTGCTCCTCAGAAGGGAAAGGAGGGGAGTGGTAACAATGACATCATCATCCTAAAAAACAATCCATTTGACTCAACTGGAGTAAAGCTCTGTGAGCAGCACCAGTGAGCTATAGTTTTCCTACTGGGTTTGCATGTGGCCTTCTTAAAAAGAAAACAATAGGAAAAAACATGAGTTGTTTCTTTTTGTGCTTCATTTCCTAAGAAAGAACAAGTTGTCTTCTCCCTGGTTAAGACGAAAGATCACTGCGAGCAAAGGAGGACTGGAAAATTGGTCCAGTGTAGGACCAAAGAAAAAGAAGAAACTACCTGTCTCCCTGTTGCACAGTCTGAGGAGGTGTCTTAAAAGGAAAAGAGAAGTATTTTCCCCAGCTGCCTCTGCTCCTGTCCTACAGAATGTAATCACAGGACTGCCAGAAGCATAAGCCAAATGAGAAGACTCTGCTTTGGAGAGCAGGAAAACAGGTTTGAGGGATTACCATATGGTAAATGACTTCCTGCAGTAGACTGATTCGGGCATAAACACTAAGGTGGTAATTTTAGAAAGTCATTTTAGCATAGATATGCAAATTTACATACATAAAATAGTTCTTCTGAAACTACCCCAGGCATAAAAAGTATGTGTGTTGACATGAATGTGAGTATTTTTACTGTAGGAGTTGCCAAGAGTGTGGTCTGGGTTGAGAGCAGTTGGGGTTGCTATGTATAGTATGTTACATAGAAACATGATGGCAGAAAGAAAACACATGGCCTATCTAGTCTGCCCTTCCATATCAACCATTACAACAATCCCTTTTTTTCCTTAAGAGATCCTCTGTGTTTGTCCCATGCTTTTTTGAATTCAGATACTGTCCTCATCTCTACCATCTCCACTAGGAGACTATTCCATGCATCTACCACTCTTTTAAAGAAATGTTTACGCATTGTGATGGCGAAGATGGTCAGGTTCCCATCGAAATAGAGGGAATACAGGAAATTTCCCCTAGGCAGAGGGAAAAGGGAAAAAAGGCTCACTTTAAAACCACAGCCAGCATTGAAAAAAAGAGTCAGTCAGAACTTGCTGAGCAGAAGCCACGCCCCAGTTCCATAGTAGCTAAGGGTGATGATACAACACAGCTGGGGGCGGGGTGGAAGGAGAGCAGCAAGTCACATGCTTATAAGCCCAAGAGGGCAGAGACAGGAAGTTCAGCAGGAAGGAGTTCAGCAGGAGGGAGTTCAGCAGGACGGAGTTCAGCAGGGTTGAGCTCAGCGTTGAACTCAGATGGTAGTTCAAGGAGTGCAGCTGGAAGGAAAGGAGCTGACAGAACTACACGCTTCCCAGGAGAGGAAGGGAGACTGGCTCAAGTCTCAGGACAGGCAATGAGGGGAACTAATCCTATCTCAGATGAAGAATGTGAAAAGAAGCCTTACTTAGGTCAGGAGGTGTATTCCTGGAGGAGGAGGGGAGATAATCAGGCTGCAGTTAACCTGAAACAATATGACTTCGGCAAGAGCAGAGAGCCATTGCTGAGAGGACGTCACAGAGGTAAAGCTGATTGTATTAACAAGCCAAAGTCTCTGGAAGACTTATTAGCCAGCCAGCTTTCTGTATTAAGCCAAGAGCCAGCTTATGGAAAAGCCTTTAACCAGGAAGGAGTTAATGTGTTAGAGCTGATACAAAGGTTATTACAGAACCAGGAAGTAATGAGCAAAGAAAAGTATTCTGTTCACCAAGAAGCAGCACAGCTGTGTGGTGATGAGGACTCAGACCTCTCGGGTTCCGTTTGTGAATCAATGGAACTTGGGGAAGATGTTCTATTAACTGATCCAGAGGATTGTATGGAGTGTGATTTATCTCAAGTAGTCAAATGAAAAACTATCCTTTATATCTGCTGAAAAGAGGTACAGTTTGTTTGGCTTGCCTAACCTTTTATAGAGCCTGAATGTTTTTATCAGAGTGTTTGCTACAGGGAATGAGACACGAGCATGGCTAACGTTTAGAGTCTCATGTGCTCTGATTAAGAACCAGGAACAAGCTCTGGAATTTGAAAAAAGAAAAGGTTACATTCTGAGAAGAGTTTTCATTTACATTGAACAAGTGAATGGACATTTATGTTTGAGCATTTTAGAGAAAAAGCCTTATATGCCAAAAGAAGGTTTTTCTGTTGCTGAAGAAAGCAAGTTTTGTTGTTATCTTGTATTTTTGTTACTCAAAGTTATTCATGTCATGCCAAGCTTCTTGTTGAAGTTCTCTATGCCAAGGGAGGCTTAAAATAAAAAAATATTCCTGTTTGCTTTCAATCTCGGCTCAAGCTTTTTTTAGCTACACAACTACATGTGCTCTGAACTACGACTCCCAGAAGCACCTGCTTTGGGTAGTCATCTTTGAAAGTAATTATCACACCCCTACCTAACGTCAGGCAGCCGCCTAGGCGGACTAGGGGGCGCGACAGCATATTACCCCTTTCACCCTCATCCCATGTCCCCTTGTAGCAGAGCTTGCTTTTAATCGAAAGAGGCTCTGCTCTTGTGCATTTATGCCACCAAGGTATTTAAACATCTCAATCAAATCGCCTCTATCCCGCCTTTCCTCAAAAGTATACATATTAAGCTCCTTATGTCTGTCTTCATATGCTTTATAATGTAGACCACTAACCATTTTAGTAGCAACCCTCTGTACCGACTCCAAACTGTTTATATCCTTTTGAAGTTGCGGCCTCCAGAATTGCACACAATACTCCAAATGATGTCACACCAAAGACTTAAATAGAGGTACTATCATCTCCTTTCTTCTGCTGGCCATTTATCTCCATGTGCACCAAAGCATCCTTCTAGCTTTCACCATTGCCTTTTCTACCTGTTTGGCTACTTTAAGATCATCAGACACAATCACATCTAGGTCCCGCTCTTCTTTTGTGGACAGAAGTACTTCATCCCAAATGCATGACCTTGCATTTTTTAACATTAAATCTCAGCTGCCTAATTTTAGACCAAGCTTAGCTAGATCCCTTCTCATGTTATCTACACCTTCCTGGGTGTCTACTCTATTGCAGATTTTGGTATCATCCACAAAGAGGAAAACCTTACCCGACAGCCCTTCCACAATATCACTAACAAAAATGTTAAAAGGAATCGGACTAAGAACAGATCCCTGGGGTACACCACTGGTAACCTCTTTCTCCTCAGAGTGAGCTCCATTTGTCTGTACCCTTTACTGCCTCCCACTCAACCAATTTCTAACCCAAGAACTAACTTTAGGATCCATCCCTAGGGTGCTCGGTTTGTTTATAAGTCGCCTGTGCAGAACAGTGTCAAAGGCTTTACTGAAATCTAAATATACCACATCTAGAGCTCTCCCTCGGTCCAACTCCTTGGTTACCCAGATAAAGAAATCAATCAGATTTGTCTTAAAAGATCTGCCTCTGGTGAATCCATGTTGTCTCAGATCCGTTAATCCGTTGGACTCCAGAAACCTCACTATTTTCTCTTTCAGCAGCGTTTCCAATAATTTAGTCTCCACAGAGGTTAGACTAACCGGCCTATAGTTTTCAACCACATCCTTACTTCTACTTTTGTGTAAAGGGACCACATGTGCCTCTCTCCAGTCCTCTGGCACCACTCCCGATTCAAAAGAGGCATTGAAAAGGTCGGTCAGTGGAGCTGCTAGAATGTCCCCACGTTCCCTCAGTATTCTCAGGTATATCCTATCTGGTCCCATTGCTTTATCTACTTTAAGTTTAGCTAGTTCCTCACAAACATAGCCTTCTGAAAATCGTTAAAGATGCCCCCTACTTCTGTTCCTTTTTGTGGATGTTTTCTGAGGTCCTGCTCCTGGTTCTTCATCTGTGAACACAGAACAGAAATATTTGCTAAACATAGAAACATGACGACAGAAAAAACCACATAGCCTTTCTAGTATTTCCTTCCATATCAACAACTACAACAGTCCCCTTTTTACCTTTAGAGATCCTCTGTGTTTGTCCCATGCTTTTTTGAATTCAGTTACTGTCCTCATCTCTACCACCGCCACTGGGAGACTATTCCACGGATCCACCACTCTTTCTGTAAAGAAATATTTCCGCATATCACGCCTGAATCTATCCCCCATCACCCTCATCCCATGTCCCCTCGTAACAGAACTTGCTTTAAATTGAAAGAGACTCTCCCCCTGAACATTTATGCCACGGAGGTATTTAAACATCTCAATCATATCACCTCTATCCTGCCTTTCCTCTAAAGTGTACATATTAAGTTCCTTAAGTCTGTCCTTATATGCTTTATAATGAAGACCACTAACCATTTTAGTAGCCAACCTCTGCACTGACTCCATTCTGTTCACATTCTTTTGAAGGTGCGGTCTCCAGAATTGCACACTATACTCCAAATGAAGTCGCACCAAAGACTTATACAGAGGCAATATCACCTCCTTTTTTCTGCTAGCCATTCCTCTCTCTATGCACCCAAGCATCCTTCTAGCTTTTGCTGTCGCCTTTTCTACCTGTTTAGCTACTTTAAGATCATCAGACACAACCACGACTAGGTCCCACTCTTCTTTAGTGGACAAAAGTACTTTACCCCCTATACTATATTGCTCCCTTGGATTGCTGCAGCCCAAATGCATGACCTTACATTTTTTAACATTAAATCCCAGCTGCCAAATTCAAGACCATTCTTCAAGCTTAGCTAGATCCCTCCTAATGTTATCTACACCTTCCGGGGTGTCTACTCGATTGCAGATTTTGGTATCATCCGCAGAGGCAAAGCTTACCCGACAGCCCTTCCGCTATATCACTAACAAAGATGTTAAAAAGAATCGGACCAAGGACAGATCCCTGGGGCACACCACTGGTAACATCCTTCTCCTCTGAGTGAGCTCCATTTACCTGTACCCTTTGTCGCCTCCCACCCAACCAATTTCTAACCCAAGCAGTAACTTTAGGGTCCATCCCTAGGGTGCTCAGTTTGTTTATAAGTCGCCTGTGAGGAACAGTGTCAAAGGCTTTACTGAAATCTAAATACACCACATCTAGGGCTCTCCCTCGGTCCAACTCCCTGGTCACCCAGTCAAAGAAATCAATCAGATTTGTCTGACAAGACCTGCCTCTGTTGAGTCCATGCTGTCTCAGATCCTGTAATCCGCTGGACTCCAGAAACCTCACTATTTTCTCTTTCAGAAGCGTTTCCAATAATTTACTCACCACCAAAGTTAAACTAACTGGCCTGTAGTTTTCAACCACATCCTTACTTCCGCTTTTGTGTAAAGGCACCACATGAGCCTCTCTCCAGTCCTTTGGCACCACTCCCGACTCCAATGAGGCATTGAATAGGTCAGTTAGTGGAGCTGCTAGAACGTCCCCAAGTTCCCTCAGTTTTCTAGGGTGTATCCCATCCGGTCCCATCGCTTTGTCTACTTTAAGTTGAGTTAGTTTCTCATGAACACAGTCTTCTGAAAATTGTTCAAGATGTCCCTCGCTTCTGTTCCTGTTTGGGTGTTTGTTTTCTGAGGTCCTGCTCCTGGTTCTTCATCTGTGAACACAGAACAGAAATATTTGTTAAGCAATTCTGCTTTATCC
Organism: Ichthyophis bannanicus; assembly: GCA_033557465.1. Taxonomy (NCBI): domain Eukaryota; kingdom Metazoa; phylum Chordata; class Amphibia; order Gymnophiona; family Ichthyophiidae; genus Ichthyophis; species Ichthyophis bannanicus. Next base: position 1,152,085,682 of record CM066032.1, read on the forward strand.
TCATCAGCTTCTCCATATTCCTCCCCTTCACCCTTGAGTCTGACAATACCACTTTTGCCCTTCCTCTTCTCACTAACATATCTGAAAAATGTCTTATCCCCCCCATTTTATTGCATTGTCTATTTCCTCCTCTTTTTGAATCTTTGCTTTCTTGACTACTTTGCTAGCTTCTCTAAGTTTTTCCAAATATAGATGCTTGTCTTCCTCTTTCTGGAATCTCTTGTATTTCATGAAGGCCTCCCTCTTATTCTTCACCTTTTCAGCTACTTCTTTTGAAAAATATAGCAGTTTCCTTTTCCTTTTACCTTTATTTACCATTTTAACAAAAAGGTTGGTTGCCCTTAAAATATCCCCTTTCACTTTTGCCCACTGTTTTTCTACATCCCTCAGCTGCTCCCATCCAACTAACGACTCCTTGAGGTATTGTCCCATCTTGGCAAAGTTACTTTTCCTAAGGTCTAAGACCTTCGCTTTTGAATGGATTTATCAGCTGTAGTCCTAATACTGAACGACACCATCTTGTGATCACTGGATGTGAGATCTCCCACTATAACATAAAAAACACTTTGACATTGCTAAGCATCAAGTCCAGTATGGCCCCTTTCACATGTGGGTTCTGTTACCAGTTGCCTGAATAGTTCTCCCTGTAGAGAATTATGAAATATAGTCATCTATGTGTGTACTCATGCACTGTACACATTGACATTTACATCTGCTCCCGAGCAGGCATAAATGTCCATGACATCAATGTAGTCCCTCTCTCTTAACCAAATGCCCTGATATAAAATTAATTATAGTTTATATATATTTGATACTGCATATCTTATAAAAATCTAAGCAGTTTACAATAAAAGGGGAAAAATTATAAAATATTTAAAAAAACCTCATAGACAAACAAAAACAGATAAAAAACCAATACAAATCTGAGTTGGTAGGCTAAACATATTTGATAGGAACAAGAGGAAAATAAAAGTTAAAATCAAATTTAAATAACAGATAACATACAAAAGAGAAGATGCAGACAGTTAATTCAAATTCACAGTTTTCCAGGGTGGCTCAAAGGCATATAAAAATGGCTGTTACCCCAAAGATAAGCCTGTTGAAAGTAAAACATTTTTAGAGCAGATTTCAAATTTTTTAAAAGAAGTTGGACAGTAGCTTGTTCCAAAATGTTGGGACAAGTACACTGAAATAGGATTTTTGAGTGCAATCAAAATGCACTTTGAGATCAGTAGAAATAGTTAACAAATTTTGCTGAGTTAAGCGAAGGAATGCTGTGGGGCATAAGGAATCAGTAGCGGAGAAAGAAAAGTAGGTAGATCATTATAGAACACCTAATGTACAATGGTTAAGACCTTAAATCGAATTCTGTACATAATTGAGAGCCAGTTCTCCTTTCAAAGGAAAGGAATTACACGGTCCTAATTTTTATTACCAAATAATAACTTTATGGAAGTATTTTGAATAATTTGCAGTCTTCTTAACCATTGCATGCTGGGACCATGGAGTAGAGAATTAGTCTAAGCAGTTGGAAACTAGTGAAAGAATAAGAATCTGCAGTGCTTATTTATTAAGTAAGGCCTTTGCTGTTAATTTGTTTTGAGGTGAAGAACAGACTCTTAGATATATTAGAAATATATTGTTCAATAGTCCAGGGACCTTACAACATTCTTCAAGGGGTTTTGAACACCACCAATTGAAGGCTTAAACAGTGAAGAAGAAGATGTATCCAAGAGAAGATGATGGCATCAGTTTTGTGTGGGTTTAATATCAAGTGGCTCTTAACCAACCAAGAAATTATTAAGGCAAACTTTGATGAGACTAGAGCCATAATATTAGCAGAGGGTGAACCCAAAACTGTTAACTGGATATCATCAGCATAAATAATGTGAATTCCAGTGTCTGAAGGCATGAAGCAAGAGGGGCTAAAAAAGTATTTAATAGGGTGGGACTGAGGACAAAACCTGTGGCACATCTTAAGACAGTTTACGAGTAGATATTTCCTGAGACCAAGATACACTGAGACCTATCCTCAACATAGGATTGAAACTATTTAAGGATCATACTAGAGACTTGCAAGTCTGCAAGCCACTGAAGGAGATAGAATGACTGAAAGGGTCAAAGGTCATGGTAACAAGGTGAAGCTCTTTACTTCTGTCCAGGTCAGCCTTAATAAAGTCAACAAATCTAAGAAGAGTCTGCTGCTCTGTGGAGAAGTGGAAGTGAAAACTAGTTTAATGTGGGTGTAATGCACATATTTTCTCAAGAAAGTCAGTAAGGGGGCGCTCGTGAGCCCAATCAAGATGGCCACGAACCCTTAAAGCTCCTAGGCTCATACCTCCAATACCTTGCCATGTGAGTGCCGAAACTGAAATTTTTGGCATGAAAATGCTTTTTTCAATGGCGCTACATCAGCCCTGCAGGAAATAATGGTTAAAATTCTCGGCCTCATAGCGGATGATTCAGGAACCCTGGCCCCTTCTGTGGAGTGATCGGAGAAGATTTAGAGAGCAAATACATCAGGTACCGCAGGAGTAATTTGGCAGGAATGAGGTTGCCGGCTGACCCTACTAAACCCCAATCTGATGTTTTCTGCCTCTGTTTATCCTCTTAGAGTGAGTGCCCTGATTGGAGATCTCTAAATACTGTGAGTTGCAATGAAGCTAACAGCAAACGTTATGAGTAGGAGTAAAATGGGGAACGGATGCCCATCATTGCGGCTGAATTGCTGTGGAAACTAGTGTAGAAGTGTCGGTTGCCTGAGTTTTTCAAACTTAATGGGAATAATTTCTGCCACCAAAATGGACGTACCCGTGTGAATTCTTTTGGAACGCAGAAGGGGGTTCCAGTGCTGGCAGGAAGTTTGTTGTGTGCTCTCCCTGGAATGCAAGCTGGTGTTAACGACAATCGTGATCCTGACTGGTCTGTGCTGCTGTAAGCTGTCTCCACCTTCAAAATGGCTGCCAGTCTGTGGAACGCAACGTTGGAACGCAAAATGTGACAAGATGGCCACCGTAATTTAAAGGGCTCCGATCATCTTTATTGTTCCACCGGGGAATATCAACGAGGCTGCGATCGGTTTTGTGGAGAACGGGTAGCCTCAGCAAAAGAGCAAGCATAACTCGTTACAGCAGAAGCAGGAATTTGTCCCTGATTGTTTTTTTAAAAGAGGCAGCTTTGAGGATCTTCTTATTGCATGGTGCCATACCTTATCTTGGAGCTCCCTCTGGTGTCATTGGAAGTAATGCAGGTAAAGATAAAATAATTTCTCTTTAAGAGTCTCTCATTGGTCACAATGGATTCTGCTTCATACTCAGATTCAACAGCAAGTTGTCTGATCTCCTCAGAGAGTTGGTGAGGGGTATACCTACCTCCTTGCCGGGAGTTGGATCATAATATAAGCTAAAATCTCTTCATGATTGCTGGATGTAGTGACTTCTTGGGATCGCTGAAACAAGACTAGGGTTACCATCTCTTCAGAAGATCTCTATTCTTCGGCCTGGCGGCTATTGGTCTTCAGAACAAAGCTTGCTCCCCCAATGAAGCTCCATCCGATTTGATGAGCCAGGGTAATTGCAATCCCTGTTGATGTCATTGGATGGTTGTAACTTCCCTAACTATTGTAGCTCCTTGGTGGTGGAGGAGAAGGTGTGTCAGTCTGACTAAAGTACGGTGCTGTGCACAAGACACGACACTCCACTGGAACAAGAACCATGTCCCGTCTGTTAAAACATGGCCACTGCAAAATCCTACGCATCTTCTTTGTCCAAGTTTGCTAGATCATCGGACTCTCTTACTACAAACTCTTCAACTACAGCAGAGGGATTGTCCGTATCCAAATCCAACTCTTTGGGTCCACAATCTCCAGTCACGAAAGCAGACTTTCTGGAAATCTTGAGGGAGCTTAAACTCTTCCGTCAGGATTTCACTGAAGCGGTGAGTGATATCTGAGCAGATCTCAAATCTCTTGATGATAGGGTGACACAAACTGAAATTAATATAGGGGAACAAATGGACTCAACTGTGGCCCTCCAATCTAAAATCGTAAAATTAGATCAACTCACGAAAGATCTAAAAGAGTGACAAGATGAACTTGAAAATAGACAAAGATGCAATAACATCAGAGTATTTGGAATTCCAGAGCAAACGGGTGGTTCAGAGGATACTATGGCCCTAATTCAGGAACTTTATGCCTTCTGTGTACCGAGTGCTCCTAACCCGGTGTGGTTGGAAAGGGCAAATCGTTCTCTTGGGGCCTGATGGGCTTCTAGTGTGCAACCTCGAGCAATTATTACCTGTTTTAGATTCTTTGAAGATAAAGTGGCCTTGATGAGAAGTCTTAGGGGCAAATGTTCCGTAGTCTTTAAAGGACATGAGATTCAAATATACCAAGATCTCTCTCAGTACACTTTGGAGCGATGAAGAAGTTTCAAGCCCTTAACTCAGGCGTTGCAGAAGCATACAATTTCATACAGATGGGGTTTCCCCTTTGCCTTGTTTGAATGGAACAACTGTGCTCAAAAAATCTCAGATTTGTCGGCAGCAATGGAATTCTTAGACTTGATGCAACATGGGGAGCATTCAACACGGCAGAGAAGCACCAATGGTGAGTGGGAGATGTCCCTACCAAAGAGGCGCAAGATTCCCAGATCTCGCAAATTGTCCAGCTCAGACCCGGATGCCAATCTTCACAAAGAGATGGACATTTCCGCTCCTACATAACTTTATTGTGTTTGTCATGTGTTTGGTAAAAGATTGTGTCTGGGGATGCGCTTCTCTTTTTCATTTTTCAATCTTCATGTACTGGCACTGTGTAAGGTGGGCTCCACTGATACAACTCAACCTAGAGGTGAAATAGGGGATTCAGGAGGAGGGGTGATGAGTGGGGGAGAAGATGGTTGGTTAAGGAGGAGGGGAAAAGGGAAATGGGGCTGGATAGTTTTTTAACTTAAGGGAGGATTTAAGTAATGCAGAAACATTTTCAAGGGTAATATATTTCTATATTACTAAGATGCAGGTAACGAGGGGAGTTGGAGCTATTCTGTTACACACTTACTTAAAATGCCTTCTCTGGAGACACTAGAGGTGTCGCCACTTTTGCGATATTTATATATTTGGTTTACTTCCTGCAAATATAGGAAGGTGTGGGGGGGAGGGGGGGAGGGAGGGAGTGGGTGGGATGGAGTGGGATGGGGGGGCTGCTCTGACCTGGGTACCAGACTGTTACCTTTGGCTATCAGAAACACACGTTATGCTCAGTTAAATGGTGGGGGAAGGAATGTTCTGGAATTTTGGGGAAAGCATATGGTGGCTCAAAGTTTAGAGACGGTTGTTAAGGGGATTTTTTAAAGTATGAAAATATACAAGTGGCTTTCTTCAAGGACCGGGTACGGTTAGGGCTATTTCCTGGAATGCGTATGGCTTAAACAATCCCTGTAAGCGTAGGAGGATAGTGAACCAGTTATGCAGGGAGAAAGCTAAGATAGTATTTCTTCAGGAAACTCACTTTTCCAAGCGTGATCACTTGGATTCTGCCAAAAGGAAGTTTCCTCAAATGCACCTAGCTAATTACTCCGTGAGGAAGAGGTGGGTCACTATTCTGTTTTCCTCTACTTGCCCCTTTCAGTTAATTAACAAAGTTGCTGACCCAGAGGGTCCTTTTTTGATTCTGGTAGGATCCATTCATGGGACCACGCTGACTCTTGTAAATGTATATCTCCCTCCAGCAGCTGTGGGGAGTTCCCTGATCGATCTTTCGAAGGCACTTCAGAAATTTAGTCAAGGTGCCTTGATTATAGGAGGGGACTTTAACTGTGCTCGCTCCAAGTTGGACCGCTCGAGGAGTCGGACTTCAAGGAGCAATGTGGGGGTGGTACTAGAAGATTGGGTCTCGCATTTCGATTTGTGTAATGTCTGGAGACAACTTCATGCTTTGGAAAGGGATTACACCTTTTATTCTAAGGTGCACAATTGCCACTCTCGTATTGATATGTGGTTCTTGTCAAGATCAGAGATTTCATGGCTGACTCAGGCATCTATTGGGACTATGGGCCCATCAGATCATGCAATTATATCTCTCTTTGGGTGAGGCTGAGTTCTCGCCTCGTCGGTCATCTTTGCCTCGCGGATTACTGCTTAATCCAGAGTTTGCCTCCGAAGTGAGAAAAGGCTGGACAGAGTTTCTGCAATTCAGTGACTCCTCGGAGATATCTAGAGCTCTCCTATGGGATACGGGAAAAGCGGTTTTGCGGGGACATCTCATTTCCCTATCGAGTGCCTTTAAAAAACGACTAGTGGCTAAACAGGAAGATTTGAGGAGAGAGATTGGGGAATTGGAAAAGAAGCATAGGAAGGGGGGGAGATAAGGTGTGGAGTCTCTTGACTAGCCATAGGGGGAAATTAGCGGCCCTGGAATCTGAACGAGTTGCTTCGCTCTTCCTGCGCACCAGACAATGTTTTTATGAGCAAGGAAATAAGGCAGGGAAGCTGTTGATGTGGCAATTAAAACAGCAGCGGCAATGACATAGAATTGACGCTATCAAATCTCCGCAGGGTCAGACTCTATATAGGTCTCAAGATATTGTGTCCACATTCGCTAGATTCTATGAGCAGTTATATGCTAGTGATACGTTGACAACGACCGTGGACATTCATGAATGGTTGTGGGAGGCTTCCCTTCCTCAACCTTCCGCTGAGGGAAGGAATCACCTAGATCGCCCGTTTACATTACCAGAGGTTCAACTCACGAATGAAGAACCTCAAGTCTGCCAAAGAGACAGGACCGGATTATATTACCGGCAGAAATCTATAAGGCACTCCCTGATCTATTTGCGCCGACGTTGTTAACAGTCTTTAATGAAATTCTTTCCAAAAAGACTCTTCCAAATTCTTTTTATCAAGCGAATATTGTGGTGATCCCTAAGGCTGATAAAGTTCCAATGCAGTGCTCCAACTATAGACCGATTTCTCTGCTGAATTTGGATTGCAAAATCTTCACCACGATTCTAGCTAACTGTCTAGCCACCTTAATTCCAGATATTGTTCACCCGAATCAAACTGGTTTCATAAAAAATAGATATGGTTTTGAAAATGTATATAGGTTAATTAATGTTTTACAGGGGCTAAAATCTAAAGTGGGATCTTTTGGTATCTTATCATTAGATGCTGAGAAAGCCTTCAACAAACTAGAGTGGCCATACCTTCTACAGGTTCTTCGGGAGTTTGGCTTTGGGGTCACCTTTTGTACGTGAATTGCTGCATTGTATGCCAACCCCCAGGCGGTGGTATCTATAAATGGTTCTATTTCACCACCCTTTTGTCTAGGTTGGGGCACAAGACAGGGATGCCCACTTTCTCCGTTATTGTTTGCTCTTGCGATGGAACTTTTAGCGGTCCATATCAGGTTACAAGCAGAGGAAATTGGTATCCATCTGGGTTCTGATTGGCATTCTATTTCTTTATACGCGGATGACACGATGATTTACTTGAGTGATCTGTCCAGATCTTTACACATTGTGTTAGGTATTTTAGAACGCTTCTCGGACGTATCCGGATTTACTATAAACAGACAGAAATTATCATTACTAAGGTGTTTGTCCTGATCCTCATATGAAGCTCATTACAGTGGGGGAGGCTTTCCAGCGGTAGACCACTTTAGGTATCTGGATATTGTCATACATCGGGATATCTCAAGGTTATACAGTTTGAATTATCTCCCCCTTCTAAAATCGATTAAGCTGGATATGGAACGTTGGAGTTTGTGTTCGGTTTCTTGGCTAGGCCGAATTAATACTTATAAGATGTTGATCTTACCAAAGGTGCTGTTTATGTTTATGCAATTACCTATTTCTCTTCCGAAATCCTTTTTTAAGATCATCAGACAGGCTGTATCGCGCTATATATGGGGAAACGTCCGGTAATTAGTTGGTGGATTCTCACACTTCCAAAATAGTCTGGAGGGATGGGTCTCTTGGACCCGGAGTTATATTATTCCTGTAGTTGCTTGAGATCTTTACTATTGTGGAGAATTCACTCTGTAGCAGAGTGGGCCTCACTAGAAAAGGAATGGTTGAGACCGACTCCATTGGTAGCGGTACCATTCCTTAGTGACCCGCAAGAGATAGCTAAGGTGAAGGCACATGTGTTTATCGGACCTTGCTGGGAGGCGTGGAGGAAGATCTGTAGGCAGATGGGGTTATCTGCTTCCCACTCATCTTTCACCAATTTGGGGGCTTTGGGGTTCCTTCAAAACATGAATAAAGGGTGGGGTTTTTATTTATTTAGCTGCATTTATATCCTGCTTTTCACTGGGTCAAAGCGGTTGGGGGATACATTTAACACGAGGGGATATGAGACACATACACTAATACTTACAGGGAACATGGGCAATGGAGGGTTAAGTGGCTTGCCCAAGACCACAAGGAGCACCTGTTGGACTAGAAACCCCAGTCCTTCCGGCCCAAGGTTGCTGTCCTCTAGTGGGATTTGAACCACCGACCTGTAGTACCTTGCCCCAACCACTAGGCCACTCCTCCCTCTGACGAGACTCTCCTCCTTATATGAGAACTCTCACCCGGTATCTAAAGGGCGATTAGAGGAACGTTTGGGTCTTCAATTTACTCAATTTCAATATTTACAAATATCTCACTGTTTAGGTACCCAGTTCTCGGAAACTGATCTAAATAGGAGCCCTAGGAGTTGGGAGCGAGATCTTTTTGAGTCCAAGAAACTCACCACTTTCATTGCTCGGCTATATAGGCATATTGCAGATGACTCAGCTGTTCTACGCACTCTGAAACTCCATCGGCAGAGATGGGCGGCATCTCTACCAGGGAAGGAGCATGAGTTTTGGCTAGAAGTTTATTCTTACTCGCACTTATGTTCTCTCTCGCTGGGGCTGATACATACACAACTTAAGATCCTTTATTGCCTATCAACAACACCGGTAGATCTTTTTCGATGGAAAAGGGCTGATGATTCGCTTTGCTGGCGGTTGTGTGGCCGCTGTGGAACCTTTTTTTCTTTTTTATAAAGTTTATTTTCGATTTTCAATTAACAAAACATGTGATGGTACATGTCAACTGTCTTAACTAACAACCAATTACATCTAAACCCCTAACACTATCCAACCTCCCTCCCCAACTCCCCACTTGCCCTCCCCCCCCCCTAGTATCTCCTTGTGGTACCTCTCTGACTCTTTGAATATTACAGTGACCATTATTTTGCCTTTACAACAAAATCATCTAGGTATCGCCATTTATACATCTTTAAATTTCCCGTTCCCGATTCCTGCATGGAAAATGCACGAGAATATTTATCGACATTTGCAAAACAGTATCTATCATATTCTTTCTCAAAGCTAGCATACATACAAAATAAATTCCACCAGTGAAGAACATCCAGTTTTGAGGAATCTTTCCAACAACTGAAAATCACTTTTATAGCTATAGCCATCATAAGATTAAACAAAAATGTTTTGTCTTTAGTTATAAGTAAATTCTCATCAGTTGATCACATTATAACTGTTTGCCATCTTAGTTGATCTCGAAAACAAAGGATCTGTTGCATCCTGTCCCAGGCTCTAGACCAGTAAAATTGAACGTGAGGGCAATCAAATAGCATATGCCTCAATGTGGCCGGACTTTGATGACATGTCCAGCAAGCATTCTTGATTTCACTATTCCATTTGGATAACTTTACTGGCATAATATGGGCTCTATGGATTAAAAAGTATAAGAACTGGGTAATCCCCACCCCCCTCGAGTCTCTATTCACCTGCCTCCAAATCCGTTCCCAGGCGGCCGCCGGGATATGGGTTTCCAAATCTCTGTCCCAGATCTTTTCAAGCCCTACAAGCCGATAGGGGGTAATGTCCCTTAAAATAGCATAAAACCATGAGGCAACCCCTTTTCCAGAACCACACGCTACCACCGCTTTTTGTAGTCCCCACTCCAAAGAAAGAAGGGGCACCTTTACCCTCGCCTTAGAAAAACAGTGTATCAATTGCAGCCATTGAAAATAACAGGCATTCGGCACTCCAAACTCCCGCTGCAACTCCGTAAATGATTTCCAGCGCAAGGGAGTCGCCAAATAACCCAACGTCCAAATTCCACTAATTTGCCAGATTTTTCATGAGACAACTTGCTGGCCAATTTTGAAATGAGTATTATACCAAATGGGCCACTGTCATGAGAAGGCGCTTTTCTGACTTAAAAGCTGAGCTAAGGCGAGAAAAGCTTCCTGCATAGAAGTTATTACTCTACCGAGTGGGAAGAAATCTGGCCATTTCATACCCAAAAGTATTGAAGTCGGAATCTGAGCGGCTATACGCTTCTCCACCTCCAACCAAGTGGGAATCCCAAACTGGTTTTCTTCAGAAGACCATACAGAACCTTGCTTGAGGCGAAAAGCATGGTGGTAGTTTTTAAAATCAGGAAATTGAACGCCCCCCTAGGATCTTCTTTGCCTTTAGCTTGCAGGTCGCAATTTTTGGAGGCTTACCTTGCCATAGAAAATTAACTAACTGACGCTCGATGGAGTGATATACCTTGTGAGAAAAACTCACCGGTAACATTTCTAAAACATAATTTATCTTCGGTGTCAAAACCATTTTAATTGACTCTAGTCTGCCCCACCACATTAAATGTAATGGGGACCACTGTTTAGTAAAAGATTGGACCATTTCAACTAAAATGTTGGAATTAATGTCAATTAAATCATCCAAATCTCTCGTAAAACGCACACCTAAATATTTGACTTCTGCAGGAGCCCAAACAAAAGGGTAAGAGTCTAACATAGATTTAAAGGTCCACTTGTTTAAAGGGAAGGCTACGGATTTCGACCAATTAATTTTGTAGCCAGATAGACTGGAATAGATTTCGATACAATTTAGCAAACTTCCAATAGAGGAGGGATGTATGAAAAGCAATAAATCATCAGCATAAGCAGAGATTTTGACTTCCAGATCACTTATCTTAACTCCAGAAATCTCCTTTTGGGAACGAATTAGGAGCATCAGGGGTTTGAGCGCTAGATTAAATAATAAAGTTGAAAGGGGGCAACCTTTCCTGGTTCCCCTATGCAATAACAGAGGGGAAGAAAGAGTCCCGTTGGCAAAGTTACAAGCTGCTGGGTTAGTATATAAAATCTGGATTAAACGTATGAATTTTTCACCAAAACCAAACCATCTCAACGTCTGAAACAGGAAGGCCCACTCCAGACGATCAAAGGTCTTCTCAGCGTACAGAGATAGGCCCATCACTGAATTGTCCTGGTTTCCCGCAATAAGTAATAAGTTTAGGAGAAGCCGCGCATTATCAGACGTGGCTCTGCTCGTCATAAAACCCCATTGATCAGGATGGATAAGATCTAACGTAACTTTTGACAACTGTCTCACCAGAATAAAGCTTGTAATCAGCGTTTAATAAAGAAATTGGCCGATAATTCTCTAACTTCTGCGGGTCTCTGCTCGGCTTGGGAATTACAACTATAGTTGCATCATTAAACAAACCAATTGCAGGCAATTGGACATCCAAAAGACCAAAATATTCCAGCATATGTGGGATCAACTCGTTCTCGAAGACTTGATAGAATTCACAAGGGATACCATCTGGGCCTACCGCCTTCCCCGATTTCCCAGCTTTAATAGTGTCTTTAATCTCACCAACTGTTATGACATTGTCTAACTCCCCTGCCTGAATATCAGAAAGAATAGGATGTGTAATGTGACCTAAAGTTGCTTGAAAGTCATCTGCCCTCATTTGATTCTCAGAGGCATATAGATTTGCATAAAAGCACCGCAGGACCTCTACGATATCTGAACTCTTCATTAAGATCTCCTGCTTATCTCCTTTAATGACTTCTATTCTGGTCTTAGCTGCACGGGGCGTCAAGGTCTGAGCCAGCAAGCTTCCAGGATTATTGGCTTCTAAATAATATCTAGACTTCTGGTGAAAGATCGACTGCAAAGCCTCCGCACTTAATATTTGATTATATTGGCACCTCAGTCTCTGCAGATGAAGCAATATACCTGGATCTGCTCTGGAGATCAGCAACCTTTCACCAGCTTTTATTTGCGAGTCCAAGGCGGTTAATTTGGCTTTCCTTATCGTATTCAATGAGATAGTATAACTAGTTATTTTAGCTCGGATGGTAGCCTTAAAGCCCTCCCACCAGGCCCAACCCAAAGTTTCTCCCGAAAGGTTCACATCAAAATACTCTTTAATTGCCTGCCTTATATAATCATAAAACCCTTTATCACCCAAAAGGGATCTATTAAAAAAAGAACTCGACCTGGAATCTTCCTTTTCCCCTAATGATAGAGAAAAGGTATATATCGGTATATCAGCCTTCGTGACCGCGGGGATTAAAGTTTTGGCAATTAAAAAATAATCTATCCGTGAATGAGACTTATGGGGGAGAGAAAAGAACATGAAGTCCTTCTCATTAGGATGCTGCAACCGCCAAATATCAGACAATCCCATATCCTGCATTATGGCTGAAACCACCGAGTGGGCATGATGAGTTCTGTACGAACGAAAAGGTTTACGATCTAACAGAGGGTCTAAAATCAGATTAAAGTCCCCCCCAAGATAATGTCGTATTTAGGTAACAACAGTAACTCTTCTGCTATTTTATGGTAAAACCTTACATCATCTATATTAGGGGCATAAAGATTTAAAATGGCAAGCTTCTTCCCATTAATTTGAAGTAGAACTGAGGTCCATCTTCCATCTACGTCGGCATGAGACAACTCTATCACAGGCATCAACTTTTTCTTAACAAGGATGACTACACCATTCTTCTTTTGAACAGCAGCAGAGTGGACTACTAGTACAAAGTTCCCCAAACCCAATTTATGGGCTTCCTTGGTTGGCAGACGCATTTCTTGCAAGAGAACCACGTCTGCCTGCTCTTTCATACAATATATCAGGATCTTTTTGCGCTTGATTGGATTGTTGATTCCCTTCACGTTCAATGATAAGAACTTAAGTGAGCTTATGGGACAGAATGGTTACACAATTATGTACAGAAAAGTCACAAAAAAACACAATAAAAACATTATATATTGACGCATAAATACAGGTCACTACTTTTACATAGTTCCCAAAACCACAAGGAGACACAAAATTTCCCCAACAATAGGATTGAAACGGGTGAGACAGCATTACCTGATTGCTACCTAAACCCCCGAGCCAAAAGAAAAGAAAAATCCCCTCTCAGACCTGAACTGATAATATACCTAAGTACCCCACCTTAAATTCTCCCACTTGCCCCATTTTCCTTCCCCCCCCCCTTTTCTCTTTTTCCTTCCTTCTCTTTTTCCCTTTCTCTCTTCATTCTTCTTCCCTTTCCCCTTTCTTTTCTTCCTTCCCATTCCTCTTCCTTTCCTTCCCTCCTCTTCATTTCTCTTCCCTTCCCTTTTGTTACATTTGTGGATGGCTTTGTATGGAATTTATCCCACCACAGCCTAAAACCAACATATCACCACAATATTAAAATTAGAGTGTAAAGTCCAGCGGTCAACTACCGCCGTCCAAACTTCTTCCTGATCACCTCGTACCGGGCCCCACTGCATGCATGTTCACAACAGCTCCTTCGCGAGCCCCTCAGTCGGGTTTGGCTCTTTTCACTCCACCGCTTGCAAAAGAGGGGTAATCAAGCCGCGTGGGTTTACCGATGGACATAACTTCACAGGTTATTACCTAAAAACCCAGGTATGGGGTACCGATAAAGCAGGAGGGGAAAGGATTCTTCTTAGGATTAGGGTAGCTCACGGGTTAAGCAGCCATCTTGGACCCTGCTGGCTCCGCCTGCCGCTGTGGAACCTTTGATCATATGTGGTGGTTTTGTTCTCACATTCAAAGTTATTGGAGGAAGGTGTTAGGACATATTAATAGGAGGCTGCAGGTGACGGTCCCCTTAGATATGGAGTCTTGCTTACTGGGGGTTCTTCCTGAATCCACTAGTATGACTCCTCTTCGGAGATTGGTGCAGTCACTCCTACTAGCAGACAGATCTGTGATAGCTCATTTTTGGAAGCACAGTAGAGCGCCGTCACTTTTAGAGTGGCGATGTAAATGCTGGGAAATTTATCGGTTGGAAAAAATTTCCGCTTCAGTATGAGGACGTTCTTTCCCAGGAGAGGAGCTATGGGGTTTAGTTTTTCAGGAGGACACTTGAGTGTTAGGAATTCTGGTTGTAACCTGGAATGATGTTCTACTCTCTTTTGGTAGTTTCCTTTCTTTCTTTCTTTTTCTCCTGTGGTTTGTCACTCTTTCCCTTTCTTCTCTTTTCTTTTCTTTCCCTTGCTGTTGGGAGTTGACAGGTCAGACGGGGGGGGGGGGGTATGGGGGGGGGCTGGGCGAGAGGGAGGTGTGATAGGAGGGGAGAGGAGGGGGAGGCAATGAGGGGGAAGGGGGAGGTTTGAGCAGGATCTTTGTGAACCTGAATCCCCTTAAGGGATCTAGTGTACCTTTATTCCATTTTCAGTTCTTTATGGTTATGATAGAATGAGGGGGAATTACTTTATGAAGGGGAAAATGTACGGGGGTTGTCGTAGTATTGCCTTAGTTTTACAGATTCCTTAATACTGACACATTAAGTGGGAGGGCTCTATATTGGTATTTGTATTCTACTGTACTGTATTTCTATTGTATTAGTAGTATCATATAATAACTGTATTGTTCCTTTGTCCTATCCTAATTTCGGCTGTTCATGGGGAGGGGCTTGACCACGGGTGTGTCTAGATTTATGATGTAGGACCCTATTGATAGGCATTGTTATGTGTACTGGCTGCATATCAGTTGTTGATACTCTGATACTGTCTTTCATTGGCTGGTCAATAAGGCTGTTGAAATTGGTAGCTTTATACCTCAATGTTATGGTTTGTGGTGTTTGAATGTATGCTATTTGAGTCTGCTCAATAAAATTTATTACATAAAAAAAAAGAAAGTCAGTAAGTTGATAGGCCTCCTGTTTCTCAATAGTTTTAGGAAAAAATGAGAGATCTGAATTAGGTTAAAAATTGGAAATGGCAGATGAGCTGACCTTTTTTAAACATGGGAAAACAATGGCTTGCTTCAGTCCTTAGGCACAACCCCATTCAAAAGGCTAGTCACTATGCAGGTAGGGCAGAAGAGAATGAAGAAAATGCTTAAGCAAACTATTTGGCCGAGGACTGTTCCATGTAACTGTTCCACTGTTTTTGTTCTTGTTATCTCCGGTTATATGTAAAACGTTTGGTTGTTTATGTTATATGTAAACCGCACTGATTGCAAAAAGCGCGGTATATGAAAGCAAATAAATAAAAATAGTCTCAAAGAGGTTTTAACATTCTCAAACTACAGCATACTAGGACAATATTCTGAAAAGGATTCCAAATTGTTAAGAGGTGAGCTATTGGGAGATAGAAAGATGGAAAGAATCTGAGAACGTGGCAATGAAGAATGAGAGTAGTTAAATAACTCCAAATGAGGTCTATCTCAGTGGAAAAACAAGTAGCAAACTGTTTGATAGTTAAATTTGAAGATGTTGAAGAAGGGAATTGATATTGTAACCATTTAACCAAGTAAAAAAGTCTGGAGAGGTTAGCGTCCTGGCAAAAATATTCTCTTCTAGCAGCATTAACTGTAGACGTGTAATGGGGAGGCTTGTGCCTTATAACTAGTCAGTTTAAAATTACCATCCATGGAGATATTGGTCTATTGATGGGTTTATGGTTTAGGCACTTGATATACTGCCCTTTACTGTGTATATCAGAGCTGTTTATAGATATATTCAAACAGGCACTTTTCAGAACTGTACCAGATATGGGTAGCAGCAATTGGTAGCTGCACTGAGGGTAGCCTATTTGTCTATAGAAAGTTCTAGTTGCTACCAGTAAAGCTAGTCACTGAAGAAAAAAAAATAAGAGACTCTCTTAATCAGTTTAGGTGTGCACCAATGCTAAATACATTAATGAGGACTGCATTTTTTATTACCAATAACAGGTTACAGGAGACCTTCCTTCTCTCATATATTGGCCTAAGTGAGGTTAGAGTCTGGTTTACTACATAATGTACCTGTGTGCTAACTGTTTTCTTTAAGTCTATGTTTTTCTTATGATTTGATGAACTTACGTTTATGCAGATATTTGTTTTATTGAATAAAGCTCAAGTTCTGGTTCCTGTATTATTTTACAAAAGACCCCTTTGAAGAATCAAAGTGCTGGTTGGGTTTTTGCTCCATTGTATAAAATGAGATTTGCCTCAATGGAGAGGTTCAGTAGGCTTACATAAAGATGTGATCCTTTAGCTAAAAGCCATCCAGTGGTGCTGGTCTTGTTTTCCAGAACCCTGAATCTTGTCACTGCAGGCTCAAAAGTTATGTGAACTGCAGCCTCAGTGCCCCCTGGTCGCTCTTCAGAGTATTATCTCTGGAGAGGGTATTAGATTATGGGGTTACACCAAATTACAGAGTAATAAATATTTTCACCTTCACAAGCACATTATGAGAGTTGTCTGTGTGGGAGTCAAGGCAACTGCATAACTTCTCACATTGCTGGGAGATAAGTCTAGTCATGTTCTCCCTCTGTCAACTTCCCTAGATCTGGTCTAAGATGAAAGAGGTCCTGTGTGGCTCAACATCTTCTATGTTTTCATAAAAAAGTACAGTCATTTGCAGAGTCACAGAGAGGTGAATATCAAAGACATAGATAGCCCTCTTAAGCAGGCCAAGCTGGAAGGAAGTCAGATCTGATCTCCTCCCATTAACTGTATCAACTTTGATAGATGATGTGAAAAGGCCAAATGTCCCATTATTGTTCCTCCCTTGTATTCATATATTGGGCTGTTGATACACTCTTGTCACATCATTTTTTTCAGTGCTTGATAACAGAAATCGGGACTCTTTGCTCTCTTTTGCGCATTGGTTACCCAGCCTCCAGCCTCCTGTGCTCGCTTCATGTATTCTTCTGGTGATAAGAGTCTGAGCATCAGAAGAAACAAGAAGCCGTCTGTTCAGTGCTGAATGTCTGATTATTTCGTTATACAGCCAGAAAAATAAATTAAGTAAATGCCAGCATTGGCTTTTATTGCTGCTTTCCTAAAAAAAAAAAGACTAGATATAGAGATTACTGAAATCAAATTATATGGTCAGCAATAAAAAGCAAGTGGAAGCACAGCAAAGATTATATCTGTCTTAGGCAGTAGTTTAATAACCAGTGACCTTAGGTAGAATGATTAACAGGTAGTAATATTTTAGCCATCTTTTATTTACTCTGTATCTCTCCGGTTTAGTACCTGATTTAAATATCAGATAAAATTAGGCCAAAAAGTATACAAATCTTGTCAACTTGCTCACTTATTTTTTTTTTTTTGTAGAATCTTTTTTTCTTTTCCAGAAGTTGTATGAAATTAAAACTACTTTGGAAGATGTGCTGTTTCAAAAGCGTACAAGCAAACTAAACCTTTTGTACTTGTTTGGCCCACATATTACCTAGTTCTTCAATCTACCTCATGAAGACTGGATATCTACAAGAGAGAAGCTATATGAATGCTTTCATTAATTTTTGTTTTCAAAAGTCATATGCCATAGTATAGGATAAGCACTACTAACTATAGTCATTATACTAAGTTTACTATTTTCATGACATAGGGATATGTTTACTAAAGGGCGTTAAGGAAGCCAGTGTGCCATTAATGCCCATTATGGGCACCCTTGCATCCTTAACACAGTGAAAAAGCTGCTTTAACAGGCATTAAAGGCTCCAGCAGCGTTCAATAGGCGGACAGTGGGCATTAATGAGGCAGAGAGTGGGCGTTAACAACGTGTGTTCCTTTAACGCCTGTTGCGCAACATGTCTTAAAGTCCTGCAACACTGGGAACCCTAACGCCAAATAAAACTTTGTGGAAAGGGTGTATTTAGAGGGGAAAGAGCCTATTGAAATGTCTGCAATGTGATGCACTGACAGGGGAGCCCCAAATAGTGATAGTAGTGCTCCATTAGCAGCAATAGCATGGTGCCCAAGTATGAAAGGGCACTATGTTCGTGGGCCATGCAGTGGGGTTACTGGTGCACAGGACGAAACAGGCCGCTGCCTAGGTGGCTCATAAGATCATAAAATATGCCATACTGGGTCAGACCAAGGTCCATCATGCCCAGTATCCTTTATCCAACAGTGGCCAGTTTACTTCACAAGTACCTAGACGTTTCCCCAATAGACACACAGATTCCACAATGCTTGTATTGGGTCAAGCAATGGATATCCCGGATCCCCTTTAATAATGGTTTATGGACCTTTCCTCCAGGAACTTGTCCAAACCTTTTTTAAACCCAGCTACACCTACACCAACAGTTTTTGTTACATCCTCCAGTAATGAATTCCAGAGTTTGATTACGTGCTGACTGAAAAAATATTTTTTCTTATTAGTCTTAAATGGGTTACACTGTAGCCTCATTGCATGCCCCCTAGTCTTTCTACATTTTGATGGCATAAACAATCAATCTACAATTACTCGTTCCACTCCAGTCATTAACTTATAGACCTGTATCATATCTCCCCTCTGTCATCTCTTCCCCAGGTTGAAGAGCCCCAACCTTTTTAGTCTCTCCTCATAGGGGTATTCTGCCATCCACATTAGCATCTGTGATGTCCGTCATGATCCCACAGTGACAGTGGCGGCACATAGACAGGCTACTGCTGCGGAAAGGAGATGTGCCACACGGGGCTGTCCAAAGGTCCTGTCACCCCAGGCAAAGATCCCAGCTGGGCCCCCCTGTTGCTGATGAACCCAGCTGTGGGGGAAGAAGCTGATAGCACCAGCAGCTGTAGCCCTTCAGGTAGCTGGAACATGCAGGCCCCCATACAGACCTTGTACTCTAGGCACCTGCCAACCCGCATATTAGATGGGCTAGAACTGCTTACCATTAACACTGACAGCACACGGGCATGTCAGCATGGTATGGGGGTGTTGGCGGAGGGTGCAGCGGCACCAGCTTGTAGCAGACCAAAGCCATGTCTTGGTCCTGTGTGCCATGCACATTGCAACATCTGTGAATGCCTGTCTGATGGCGAGCATGTCAGTCCCAGGGACTGTTGTAACCATATGGCAACACTGTGGCTCAACACACACAGTTGGTGTCTGTCACAAGTTCAAGTCCCTGCTGTGAATCATGCATTGTATGTCCCTGTGGCTAAACGTTAGCCTACGGTGCAGAGGCAACACTAGCATGTGCAACCCCCAATGAATCATCCAGCAAGGGCACAAACACCTCTCAGCCACATAGACAGACTCCATTATACACAGCTGGATGGAGAGTCCAGCTGATAGCATCGGCACACTGAGCGGGCACTAACAACAGGCATTAATATCAGAGCACGCTACTAGCACCTGCACAATAAGCAGATGTTAACAATGCTTGAGCTGATATGGAGACCAAAGTGGCAGATAAGAATGCCAAAAGTCCCCACTTTTGCACAGTGCGGCGATGTGTGTGTGTGTGTTTATGTCTCTCCATTGTTTTGTGGCTTTCTACATCTCACTGAGCCTTGCATTGCCTAAGCTGCTCCCAGTGTTAGTCTGCAAATGTGCATGATGAGGAGCATAGTTTTGTGGGTATGGCCTGAAACAGGGTGGATTGGCCAGGATGTGTCTGCATCAGAGGTAGGGTCAATGGCTGAGATGTCATAGTGCACATTGTCATGCCCATAGCCCCTTACATATGCACGGAGGGGCGTGCTTTATATATAGGATTCACCACTTTGGCAATGTTCCAGACTGACTATCTTGCAAAGGATTATGGATTGGTAGTCCAGTCATGTGGTGCTTGCCTTTTAGGTAAATGAAGACTAAGGTAGTTGGCTCGAGTGATAAGGCATTGACAGAATTTTATTTATGAGGTAAATCAAATTGCACACAGATTCACTTGGTAACACCTTTGGATATCTTCTCCAGGATTTATATTCAAAATAATAATACAACTGAAAGCTTAGGCATGTAACTTGTAAAGTCCATTCAACAACAGAAAGTCCTTCTGTCAGCCACTGCTGACAAACCTGCTCAGCAGTGCTGGTAGCAAGAATATTTATTTATTTATTTATTTACAGTCTCTTATATACCACACTATTCAGCATCAGCGCGGTTTGCATGGAACAAAAATGCTCAGTACAATTAACACGTATGAGTTTACAGATAACAGGGCAAATAACTTGGATAACAGGGGTAAACTATTTACAAATCTTGCTACATAGAGTCATATGAACATGAATTCCATAGAAACATATGCACCACTAAGGGTTAGGGTATCTTTCTTGGCATGTTCTATACAAAAACAGCTTTTCACCTTCAAAGAACTTTTTTTTATATCCAACATGTGCACAGCCTGAGCTGTGCTCTGCTTTGATAACAGCTGTGTAACAAGCTTCAATCAACAGCTTTTCTCCTGCTCTGCACAAACTTTCTGGTGTGCCAGTTACTAGAATGTTTCCTTTTTATGTTTGATCCCACTCTCAGGATTTCTCTGTGCTAGCCACTTTGCATAAAGAACAGTCCATGAATGAATCGTCTTCCTCACCAATTATATCTTGTTCTCCTATCTGCATGGGCTTTATATCAGGATCTGGCTCAGAGGGTTCTACAGACTGACCTCTATTAGGACAGAAACTGTTTCTAAGCAGCTTGCATTGCTCTAGGTTAGACAAAAGTCCAAAGTTCATACCTGAGTTAAAGCCGGCATTAGGCTGTCCCCTTAGATACTCGGGCCAATAGGCACTTGAGCTTTTGTGACCTGTCCTCCAGTCTGTATTCCTGGACCTCAGGGCATCTGCTCCATAACTCTTCCAAAAGGTATTTGTGTTCCTTCTCCCTGCAGCTGCTTCTGTCCTCTTACTGGCTGCTGCTTTAGGGTTCCTGGCTGAAGTTCTCCAGCCCTCTGAATCTCTCCAATCCCTTGAAGCTGGCTTCTCACAGGAATCTCTCCACGAACACGAGTCTCTCTGAGCTCCTCTTGCCTTCTCCTTCCCTCTCTCTCTCTTCTCCTTCTGTCTCTCTGAACATTCTGTTCTAGTTTTAAAGTTTCCAGTTTCCAACCCCTCCCTTGCACTCCCCAGGTGTTGGTGGTCACACTCCCTCCTGGCAGCTGAGTAATTAGGAGTGACGTAAGGGTTTCTTAAACTGGGCTTATGCTCCTTCTCCTCATCTCCACTAGAGGCTTTCTGCTGGTCATTGCAGCCTGGAATAACCTGTCTTTTAGGAAAACATGCCGTTTTATTCCTCTGCCCTGACAAAACAGGTCCCTTGATTAGGGTAAATTCCCTTCCTTTGTCAGTATTCTCTGGGCTCTGATAAGCTTCCTTATCACATACCCCCCTGCTTAAGTTATTACGGGCTGGCTGAAGCTGTGGAGAATCTTCCCTACAGTCCATAATACCTGTGAGGGCATTGTTATCCTCTGAACGCTTATCTATTTCTTGGCTAGTGCTAGGGACATTATCGGTTGCAGACCTCTCTTTCCAAGATTTGAGTACATTTATGTGGTACGTCTGCCTGCGTCCCTTAGAGTTTTCTACCACACATGACACTGGGCTCACCTGCTTGACTACCTTCTAGGGCCCTTTCCACTGTACTTCAAACTTGGGTGTGGTACCTGCTACCTGTACCAAACCTTTTTCACCAAGGGTTAACCGGCATGCCTTGGCCTTCCGGTCATACCACCCTTTCTGGCGCACTTGACTGTCCTGCAGGTTTCTTTCAGCAACCTGCAAGGCCCTCCTTAAACGTGCTCTCAAGTCTCATAAGAACTGTGGAACTTCCTGATTCTCTGGTTCAGGATCTAACCATTGTTCCCTCAAGATATCTAAAAGTCCACGCGGGGCTCTACCATACATCAATTCATATGGGGATACACCTAGGGAAACCTGAATTCGTTCCCGGCAGGCATAAAAAAACAAAGGGCAATAACATATCCCACTCTTTTAAATCTCCTGCTAATCCTCTTCTCAACATTTGTTTAAGAGTTTGGTTTAACCTCTCTACCAAACCATTTGATTGAGGATGATAGGCCGATGTTTTTACATGACGAATGCCAAAAGCATCCCAGACCTGGGCCAAATATTTAGATACAAAATTGGACCCTCGGTCAGTTAGCACCTCTCTGGGGAAACCAATTTCACAGAATAATTTTATCAACTCTAAAGCTATCATTCTAGCGGAAATATTCCGTAAAGGTATGGTCCAGGGAAACCTTGTTGCCTGATCGACCATAACTAAGATGTACTGAAAACCTTGGGGGGGTTTAACTAATGGACCTAGTATGTCCATAGCAATGCGTCCCACTGGGTCTGATATAATGGGTGTGGGAATTAAAGGCACCACCGGGGGGCGAGTTGCCGTAACACGCTGGCACGCTGGGCATGCAGCACAGAACCGGGCAGTTTCTTTAAAAATGCCTGGCCAATAAAAACGTATGAGTATTTGATCCAGCGTTCCTTGCACCCCTTTATGTCCTCCCACGGGATGATCATGGGCAAGTCTAAGAACTAGCCCCTTAAAAGTTGTGGGTACCACTAACTGTTTGCAGATTGTCCCAGTGCGGGGGTCCTGACTCTCCCTATATAATATGTCATTATCCAGTATGAATCTGGGAAGAACCTCTCTCGCTACTTGAGCATACTCAAAAGCTTGGGTGAGAGCCTGATCAGCTCGCTGTTCCTGGGGAAAGTTAGGAAACTTTTCTACTAGCTCAGCTGGCACCCAGGGTAAGCCTTGACCAGACTCCATCTCAGCCCTTCCCTGTGCCCTGCAATGTCTCTCACGACATTTCTGCGCTTTCTCTTTTTTAACTTTCTCAGATGGTGGGGTTATTAAATCCTCGTGGGAAGGTAAGTCTCCTAATGACTCTGGCTGTTCCTCCTCCTCCTGGATACCTGCCTTAGCCTATGAGCAGGTGAATACAAGGCCCTTCTTCTGCCCTAGACCTTCCACTAAACCTTGTTTAAATTGTGGTCAGTCTCTTCCTAAGACTAAATCAAAAGGAAGTTTGGGAACCACTGCTAAAGAGATTTCTCCTTGGACAAGCAGGATGTGTCAGCCACACCTGGTGATGTCATCCGACGGCACTATGACGGAAGTGCTCTCTAGAGCTCAGAATCTTCTGAGCATGTGTGAGGTGGTCCCACCTCCCCGGCCCGCCCCTAGCCAAGCCAGTCTTTCTTCTTCTGCCTTTGCCTCAAGACAGATTTCACAGCTCTCCAGATTTAAAAATGCCCAAACCGGGTTTTAAGAAATGCCTGCAATGCAGCCGCAAAATGAACTCAACAGACACTCACCAGCGTTGCCTCCGTTGCCTCGGGGCTGCACATGATGTTAAAGACTGCTCCAGCTGCGCCCGGATGTCCCCTAGAGCGATTAAGTTCAGGGGGCACACCTTAAGAGAGTATCTGGCCTCTTCGGAGCCAGCTCCAGCCTCTCCTGCACGAGCCGGTACCCCGAAGCGACAGACGGCAGCGGCACGGATCGCGCCTGGCAGGGCCTCCATCCCGGGCAGTGCATCGCCGATCAGAGAGATCCCAGCGGCATCCAGGGTAAGCCCCGCGGCAGCGTTCTGCATTGCTGAGCCCCCCTCCAGGCCATGCGGCTCCAACGGATCAGGCCAAGATGGCACCGCCCACATGGCCCCGCCTAGCTCCGCTTCCAGATCCGCCCACCCTGCTCTGATTGGCCACAGCAGGTCTTCCTCCATCCGTGCTGACGCCGGACCGTCCTCTCAGCGCCGGCATCCCTCTCCTCTCACAAGAGATCTGGAAGACCGCGCCGAGGGAGATCTCCACCAGCGCGGGGGAAATAAGCGCCGCTCACGCAGTCAAGAGTCTTCAGATCAGAGCGGCAGCAGCAGAAGGACACATAAGCATAAGAAGAGACGCCACAGCAGGAGACATGACAAGGAGGATTCATCGAGTCACCGCAGCCGCAGAGACAGGATATCCAGCTCCAACGGGGGTAGCGCTGTGAGCAGCCCTTCCCACAGCCACAAGAGGGCCAGACGATCCTGTTCCAGCCCCAGTTCCCACAGAGGACGTAGGAGCAGCCGCTCTGCTGAATCAAGCACTTCTGCTGCCATTCTACAATTACTGACCCGCCTGGTGGATCAGACCGCACCTCCACATCTGGATCACGAGCCATCATGCTCCAAGAATGCACCTCCACGGGCCCTACCTAGCCAGCGCGGTCCCACTCCCCGCGGTCGCCTTCCCGGACGCCTCTCAGGACCTCCTCTCCTGAGCATGCCCTTTATTCAGGAGGGAGCGATGAGGAGGGAATTGACCCAAGCTCCTCCACTTCCAAGGTCACGCCGGAGGAGCCTGACGAGCCACAAAAGCAGGCACCGCCTGAGGACCTTACCTACCCCAAATTTCTGAGGAAGGTAGTAGGCAAGCTTGGCCTACACACAGAGGAGGCCTCCGACGAGAAGGACCCAGATGTCATGAAATACCTCAGCGGACCTAAACCTGTGCCTGCCTTGACCCTCCACCGGAAACTGAAGGACAAGCAGTCAGCCATATGGCAAACTCCGGCCTCTGGCCAGGCCTGCACCAGATGCCTAGAGAGCAAATAACTCCTCCACATGGCGCCAGGATTCAACAAGCCACAGCTCCCGCACCAGTCGACTGTGGTGGCTTCGGCGATGAAAAGAATTAAGTCTTCATGCACACAGGCTAACCACCCACCAGGTCGGGATCTCAAGCTCCTCGACGATGTGGGGAGGAAAGCTTTCCAAGGTGCGATGCTCAACGCCAAAGTAGCAGCACATCAGTTCCAGCACGTCCTATTTCAGGACGCCCTCCTAGCCGATCTCAAAGACCAGCTTGCGGCCCTTCCCAAGGACGCACAACTTGCAAATACAGCCACTATGCAAGAATTGGCTGAATGCAGCAAACACCTGATGAGCACAGCCTTAGACGCCTTTGACACGGCCATCCGGACGGTGGGCACAGCTATATCTGCCCACCGCTATGCATGGCTACGGGCGTCCGGCCTCACGAACGACACCCACGACAGGATCGCAGATGCACCCTGCTCCGGCGAGTCCCTATTTGGCAACAAGGTCGCAGACATGGTGAATGGCCTTAAGGAGGATTGCACCACCCTAAAGACCCTAGCGGCGGACGGACTCGAACGCCCCTCTTGGTCGCAAAAAGGGAGCTACTACCGCAAACCTTTCTCCTCTTCCAAGAGATACTATGGCTCCAATCGGAAGTGACAAGCACCAAAGTACAAACAGGCCTACAACAGCACTTCCTCCTTTCAGAGGCAGCAGCCGAGAGAGCGCAAACAAAAGAAACCGAACTCCCAGCAGTCCGCAAAGAACTCTTCTGCCTTCGGACAACTCGACCCAGCCGGGCCTGTCTCAGAGTTTCCCAGCGAATCTGCCGGTGGAGGGTCGCTTGTCCAAGTTCCTACCAGCATGGCAGAATATCACCACGGACAAGTGGGTTCGCCAGATCATCCAGACAGGTTTCCGCTTGCGATTCTCCTCCCCTCCTTGGCAGCGCACACAGCCCACCAGCCAGCCCCCGCCACACCTGGAAGCTTCCCTAGCGGACCTCCTACAACAACTTCTCACGTCTTGGGCGATAGAGCGGGTACCCCCCAGCGAAGCCAACACTGGATTCTACTCCCGGTACTTTCTTATTCCCAAGAAGTCCGGTGGTCTTCGCCCAATCCTGGACCTCCGCAAGCTGAACAACTTTATCACGAAGGAGAAGTTCAGAATGTACTCGCTAAACTCCATTCTACCTCTCATCGAAATGGGGGACTGGCTGGCTACTCTGGATCTACAGGATGCTTACACTCACATCCCTATCCACCCTTCACACAGGAAGTTCCTGAGGTTCATAGCCCTGGGGTGCCACTACCAATATCGTGTCCTTCCCTTCGGACTCTCTCCGGAACCCAGAGTCTTCACGAAGTGCGTAGCAGTGGTTGCCTCATACCTGCGAAAAAAAGGCGTCGCCATTTTTCCCTACCTGGACAACTGGCTACTGTCGGCGCCTTCTGCCCCCGAACTCAGGGACGCAGTATGAACAACGACGGACCTGCTGGGCAGGTTGGGCTTCCTTCTCAACAAGGCGAAGTCTCGTCTGGATCCTACCCAGAGCACAGAGTTCATCGGGGCGATAATCGACACCTGTGCCTCCAAGGCCTTCCTTCCCGAACAGCGGGTAAGAATCATTGCTTACCTGGCCAAGAAGGTGTCCACGTCCAGACAGACCACGGCTCATGGAATCCTATGCCTCTTGGGTCACATGGCAGCGACAATCTCGGTCCTGCCCCTGGCAAGACTACACATGCGCACCCTCCAGTGGCACCTCCGGACTCACTGGAGACAATTCTCCCAACCTCTCAACACCCGCGTCCCCATCAAGCCCAAGGTCATCAAGAGCCTATGCTGGTGGACCGAACCAGCCAACCTCTCTGTGGGCAAGGACCTACAACCACGCGGCTACCAACTCATCCTTACCACAGATGCGTCCTCCATGGGATGGGGAGTGCACCTTCAGCATCTCAGCACGCAGGGAGCCTGGTCCAGAACAGAACAGTCCCTTCACATCAACGTTCTCGAACTCAGGGTGGTCAAGTATGCGGTACAAACATTCAGGTCACAACTGACTGGAAAATCAGTCCTGATACAGACAGACAACCAAGTGGCCATGTTCTATATCAACAAGCAGGGGGGCATGAGGTCACGTTCCCTATGCAAGGAGGCCCTCGCGACATGGTCATTAGCTCTAGCCAACAACTGCTTCCTACAGGCAACCTACCTGCCCGAGGACCAGAACGCCTTGGCGGACAGGCTGAGCAGACAGCTCCTTCCCCACAAGTGGACACTCCACGAAGAAGTGGTGTGCAGCATCTTCCGTCGTTGGGGAACTCCCCAGATCGACCTCTTCGCGACCGAAGTCAACACAAAGTGCCAACTGTTCTGCTCCAAACGCCCCTCACGCCAGAGGGTAGCCTCGGATGCATTCGCCGTGCCCTGGGGGGATTGGGCACTGGCATACGCCTTTCCCCCAACTCCTCTCATGGCAGCAACGATACAGCGAATCATCAGAGACAGGGCGCATGTCATACTAATCTCCCCCTACTGGCCATGACAGATGTGGTTCTCCCTGCTGCTTCGGCTCACCCAGGAACCGCCAGTTCGGTTACCGACGAGATCAGACCTGCTCACACAGAACGATGGCAAAACTCTGCATCCCGGCCTCCAGACCCTAGCTTTGACAGCCTGGAGGTTGAAAGGATGAACCTCACCAAACTCCTGCTAACCACGGAGGTGCAACAAATTGTCCTGGCTTCCAGGAGGCCATCTACAAGAAAGTCCTACAGCCTCAAGTGGAAACGTTTCAGCATATGGTGTGCAGGGCACAGAGTCAGCCCATCCTCTTGCCCCGTGCCCACAGTCCTGCAGTACCTCACATTCCTCTTCAACCTTGGCTTAAAGCCACAATCCATCAAAGTCCACCTTGCAGCGATTGCTTCTCTTCACGAACACAGGAGTGACTCGGCCACGGGCTCCCTCGCTGCCCTACCCATTGTGACGCGTTTCATGAGAGGCCTCAGGAATCTACAGCCCCCAGTCCAGAAACCAGTACCGGCTTGGGACCTTAATGTCATCCTACTACAGCTTACGCAAGAGCCGTTCGAGCCTCTGCTCACAGCGGATAGCAAGTACATGTCCTGGAAAACACTCTTCCTCATCGCCATCCCCTCAGCAAGGAGAATTAGCGAGCTACAGGCGCTGGTGGCCCACCCACCTTACACGAAACTCTACCAGAACCGGGCATCCCTCCGGACCCACACGAAGTTTGTGCCTAAAGTCGCCTCTGCCTTTCACGTCAACCAGTCTGTGGAACTTCCTTCATTCTTTCCAGCTCCACACTCCTCACCTGAAGAGCAGCGGCTCCATTCTCTGGACTGCATCCAAGCACTGCGCATCTACATTGATAGGACGGCCGCCATTAGGCTCGGGACACAGCTCTTCATGTCCTTTGACCCTAACAGACCCGGGAGGCCCGTCACCAAGTGTACACTCTCCCATTGGATTGCGAACTGTGTCGCCTACTGCCTACAAAGAGCGGGCGCCCCCCCAGCACAGAAGGTGGGGGCGCACCAGCTCTGTGCCCTAGCTACCTCGATTGCCAGCTTGCGAGAGATCCCGGTGAGTGATATCTGCAAAGCCTCCACCTGGTCCTCGCAGCTCACCTTCCAGAGACATTACTGCCTTGACCTCCAAGCGGAAACCAACAGCTCCTTTGGCCGAGCAGTCCTAGCTGCGGCCACCGCTAATGCAGCCGTGGGACTCCAACTCAGTGCGGCTGACTTACTCCAACCCAAGGACTCTGCCCCAGGGTGACGTCCATTGAAGGGCCGTCCAAAGGGGGCTATTCGGGTCCTTCTCCTCAGACCTGCGCATCGGGACTCGATGGCCCTATTGATGTTTACACTGTTTGTTTGCACATTGAAGTTTACTCTGCCGGGTTGCATTTGCACCTAGAAGTATATTCACGATGACATTGCCACTGTACTGTCTGCACATTGCACTATTGCACTGTCAGTGTTGTTGTTTACGCTGCTTGTTTGCACATTTGGAGTGTACTCTGCCGTGTTGCACTTGCACCTAGAAATATATTCACGATTACATTGCCGCTGTACTGTTTGCACACTGCACTATTGCACTGTAGGTTACTGTGTTGCACTGCATTTGATGTTAATGTTGCAAGGCACCAATAAAGGCCTGTTTATATCTGGTCTGTTGCATGCTTCCCTCATCCTCCACAGCACATCATCTTCATAGCTTGGGAGACACCAGGTGTGGCTGACACATCCTGCTTGTCCAAGGAGAAAACAGGGTTACTTACCTGTAACGAGAGTTCTCCGTGGACAGCAGGATAGGTCAGCCACA
This sequence comes from Ichthyophis bannanicus, assembly GCA_033557465.1. Lineage (NCBI taxonomy): Eukaryota > Metazoa > Chordata > Amphibia > Gymnophiona > Ichthyophiidae > Ichthyophis > Ichthyophis bannanicus. The sequence continues at coordinate 1,152,114,621 of CM066032.1, forward strand.
CAATCCCACCCACCTCCCCTGTATGAGGGTTACCTGCACGGCCCGCTCCCTAGCCACATGGGCATAGCTAGTCAATCACTGGCTTGGCTAGGGGCGGGCAGGGGAGGTGGGACCACCTCACACATGCTCAGAAGATTCTGAGCTCTAGAGAGCACTTCCGTCATGGTGCCGTCGGATGATGTCACCAGGTGTGGCTGACCTATCCTGCTGTCCACAGAGAACTCTTGTTACAGGTAAGTAACCCTGTTTTCCTTTTGCACCCGCAAGCCCTTAACTAACAGCTTGTATGTGGGATACAATGAGGCAGCTCCATGTATGCACCTGATGCGTACATTACTCTCAGGGCTTCTATGCTCAAATTTTTCTTGGGCCTCTATTTTCTTCCAAAGCCTTCTAGATAGCATACTCTGGTCTGCACCAGAATCTAAAAGAGCACTTGTGGTAATCCCTTGTACATCAACCAACAAAAGGAAACCTCCTTCAGGCTGTTTTAAGCTAGTACCCATTAGATTAGTGCGAAACTGGCATGCCTTTTGCAAGTGTCCCCACTTTCCACAATGGAAACATTTTTTTCTTATCACATTTCATAACCTGGGTAGGTACAGTATTACTTTCAGAAACAACATCCTTTCCAATCCTCTTTTCTGATACAGCACATCTTACCTCAGCACCAACTTTCAGAGGGCCAACCGTTCTCTGACAAGCCTGTGCGGCTTCCATAAACCATTCAGATAACAGGGTTGCCTCTCCCAAGCTTTGGCAATTTTGCTGGATGAGAAAGGTTTTTAAATCTTGCGAAACTGCTGACATATATTGTTCTAGCATGATAGTGTCCAAAATCATTTCTTTACTCTTTCCTTCCGGAGTTAGCCATTTCAGAGCGAGTCCTCTGATTCTCTGACTCAGAGCTTTTGGCGTCTCACCAACTCTCAACACAGTAGCCCTACACATTCACCTATACACAGTAACAGTTAGCCCTAGGCAATCTCTTATGGCACTCTTAACAGCTTTATAATTTAAGGCTTGGGCTGCCGGCATGGCTCTATAGGTGGCAAGCGCCTCCCCAGTTAATGAAGTTGCCAGCCTTACTGCCCACTGGGCCTCTGGCCAAGCTAGTGCCTGAGCCACTCTTTCGAAAGATTCTAGGAAATCATCTATATTATCTTCAGGTGTGAGTTTCCCAAAACTGAATGCCCCAATACCCTGACAGAGTCCCACATTGTCCACATGTGGAGTAACAGGTGCCACTGTTGGTGTTGATTCAGCTCCTTCTTGGCTGCGCAGAGCAATTAATGCTTCAACTAGATCAAGCACTGGCTTCTGCTGCTCCCTCATGCCGGTGATTGCTGCGTCCTGAGCCTTCTGTGTGATCTCCTGCTGCCGGGCAAATTGTGCTGCCATCCAGCTCACCAGTTCCTTGGGATCCATTCTTCAGTATCCTGTAAGAAACAAAAAAAAAAACACACAAAGGGCAGCACCCTACAAACATTTTTTTTTTCCAAATGCCCCCGTATATACACTTTCTTATCCACCACTGGTCATGCCCAGGTACATTTTACCTTATACCAGTGAGGATTCTGGCTCATACAGGATCTTTTCTCTGGAACTGCTCCTGGATCAGCCTCTTTATTCTTCAAGACCTTCAGAGAAATTACTCTTTCAGCCTCCTGGCTTGAAAGGTTTTGCAGCTGTAAATCCTTTTTGAATTCCTGGTATCCTTGATGCAAAAGTAATCCAAGAACTACGCCACTGTCACGCCCATAGCCCCTTACATATGCATGGAGGGGCGTGCTTTATATATAGGATTCACCACTTTGGCAATGTTCCAGACTGACTATCTTGCAAAGGATTATGGTATTGGTAGTCCAGTCATGTGGTGCTTGCCTTTTAGGTAAATGAAGACTAAGGTAGTTGGCTCGAGTGATAAGGCAATGACAGAATGTTATTTATGAGGTAAATCAAATTGCACACAGATTCACTTGGTAACACCTTTGGATATCTTCTCCAGGATTTATATTCAAAATAATAATACAACTGAAAGCTTAGGTATGTAACTTGTAAAGTCCATTCGCAACAGAAAGTCCTTCTGTCAGCCACTGCTGACAAACCTGCTCAGCAGTGCTGGTAGCAAGAATAAAAGTTTCTATACAAAAACAGCTTTTCACCTTCAAAGTACTTTTTTTATATCCAACATGTGCACAGCCTGAGCTGTGCTCTGCTTTGATAACAGCTGTGTAACAAGCTTCAATCAACAGCTTTTCTCCTGCTCTGCACAAACTTTCTGGTGTGCCAGTTACTAGAACGTTTCCTTTTTATGTTTGATCCCACTCTCAGGATTTCTCTGTGCTAGCCACTTTGCATAAAGAACAGTCCATGAATGAATCGTCTTCCTCACCAATTATATCTTGTTCTCCTATCTGCATGGGCTCTATATCAGGATCTGGCTCAGAGGGTTCTACAGACTGACCTCTATTAGGACAGAAACTGTTTCTAAGCAGCTTGCATTGCTCTAGGTTAGACAAACGTCCAAAGTTCATACCTGAGTTAAAGCTGGCATTAGGCTGTCCCCTTAGATACTCGGGCCAATAGGCACTTGAGCTTTTGTGACCTGTCCTCCAGTCTGTATTCCTGGACCTCAGGGCATCTGCTCCATACCTCTTCCAAAAGGTATTCGTGTTCCTTCTCCCTGCAGCTGCTTCTGTCCTCTTACTGGCTGCTGCTTTAGGGTTCCTGGCTGAAGTTCTCCAACCCTCTGGATCTCTCCAATACCTTGAAGCTGGCTTCTCACAGGAATCTCTCCACGAACACGAGTCTCTCTGAGCTCCTCTTGCCTTCTCCTTCCCTCTCTCTCTCCTCTCCTTCTGTCTCTCTGAACATTCTGTTCTAGTTTTAAAGTTCCCAGTTTCCAACCCCTCCCTTGCACTCCCCAGGTGTTGGTGGTCACACTCCCTCCTGGCAGCTGAGTAATTAGGAGTGACGTAAGGGTTTCTCAAACTGGGCTTATGCTCCTTCTCCTCATCTCCACTAGGGGCTTTCTGCCGGTCATTGCAGCCTGAAATAACCTGTCTTTTAGGAAAACATGCCGTTTTATTCCTCTGCCCTGACAAAACAGGTCCCTTGATTAGGGTAAATTCCCTTCCTTTGTCAGTATTCTCTGGTCTCTGATAAGCTTCCTTATCACAATATCCACCATGTGCATAGATTGGGTGGCCCAGCATGTCATGCTGAGAAGGCGCTCTTGCTCTTACTGAGCAGTATACATGGCACGGTTATGTATCTACATATTGCTATAGAGTGTCTGGTTCCATGATGTGGGTGTACGTCCCGTCCTGGGAGCCCCATCACTGAACCAAATGCTAGGTATCAATGGTCGCTCTATGCACATACAATGTGTGGTGACCATGCGGACTGTCCACAGTTGCTATGTGCATGGCTGGAAAACCCAGTGTTGGGCAACAGGTGCCATCTGACTGTGCTTGCTGTGGGTGATTGTTAGTCCTTGGTGGTTAGGACAGCAGGCATTCTTAGCCTATTCCCTATGGTAATAGGAGGATCAGCAGGACTGTAGTAACAACGTCATACAAGACTCGGAGCCCGCACCTCAGTTGGCATCCATGGCATCAGCAGTTTAACACTGGGCATTGATATGCACTGTTCTAGGAGGGTCCCTGTCCCACAGGCGCAGGACACAGGACCTAGATGTGACTGGCACATACAGCATGCTGCAACTGGGCAGGAAACATGGTGACTAGCATAACACTAGCAGTGATGGGGATTTGCAGCATGGCCAGCAAAGACCCTCTCTAGCACTTCAAGTTCTGGGTACCAGATGCTGGGCACCCATCCTCACCCTCAGGGTGAAACTGCGCAGTAGCATGGTTTGTAGCTGTTATGTGATTGAAGCACACATTGTCAGTGCGTCATACTGAGTTGATATGATGGATCAGTCCATTCTCCATTTGGTGATCAGCTGCAGACTGCTGTTCTACATGTGCAGTGCATCATGGGTACTGGAGGGGCTAACTTATACTGCCACACACAGCAGACAGTTTAGGCAGAATCCTGCAGGCTCTTTAACTCCAGACATTGCAAGTTAGAGAGGTGTGGAAGTGTAGCATACTGGTTAGTGCAATGTCCCCATAAGCAGGAGGCAAGGCTTTGATTCCCACTTGTTTATTTTGTGCCTATGTGTTACTCAGGTCATTTCCCTGCCTGTAACAGTTCAGGTTCTGCTGTGTCTTGCAGACACTCATCCTTCTACTTTGTTATGCATTCTAGCCACACTTTGGGTCAGCAAACATGCTATTCCACATCATGGCCTTCGGAGAGCATGGCTTTATTGACTCTACTGCAGCCTATTGCATGGGGTCAGACATGTTCACCCTGCAGATGTCAGTCCCCTGCTTTGAGGTATGGTGTGATGGTCATGGCAATGGCTTGGGTGGTCAAAATACCAGGGTTGGAGGCCCACTACCACTCCTTATGTGACATTTTGGAATATGTTTCTGTCGCATTTTATGTCTGCCACAACCTTCATGGACTGACAACACCTCCTTGTGACTTCGAGCTGATCACTTAACCCACCAATTACTCAGCTGACTGCAGGTCCAAATAGTCCCTGTTTATCATCAGACATTACCAATTGACAGTAAGATGTACCTCTATGTGACTGCACTGCTACAGCAGTATACTAACAAGCAGTTACATGCATAGAGCTGTAACCTATTTGGGCAACATGAATCATGTATGACATCATGACTGTGACTGTACAGCTTTGGCTCCATGTGAACATATCCTACCCCTAGGATAGCCACCTGCAGGTTTCACCTCATGTTCGTATGTGCCCCATTTGCCCAGTTTGGATGACACCTATGCAGTTGTTATCTGCACGTTTGTCTGAGCTGTTGTATGGTGGTTGTGTGGCTGAGACAGGTATGAGTCCCACATGTCTGGTATCAGGCTTTCCAAATGGCACTGGAGCACATTTTCATGCACAGTACAGATACATGGGTATGACCCCCTACGACACATCAGTGCTGCCAGCCCATACCACCCTCTACTCAGCCGCCATCCTTCCTTCAGCCCATCCATCCACCTCTGTCGGCTGCATGCAGTCATGTCGTCTTGTGCAAGTTACTACACCATGGCCTACACTGGTACTCTTTTCCGCATTTTGGCTCTTCACGCATGCCTCTCCTATACCTGATCTGCACATCATCACTCCTACTCTGTTCTCCTGTCACTGCACACATCCTGCTGCTTCTGGCTCTGCTGGGGGACACATCTTCCCTATTCTATGCCACACACTCAGATTGCGCTATTTAACATTGTCACCCCTCTGTGTATCAATACAGCTGCCTCCCACATGCTCATACACTTTACTGGCTGCCACGTAGGGTGCCCACGGATATAGCAGGTCCATCAGCTCTCAACTGTCCTTCCATCTGTCACCTTCAGATTGACTTTCCTTGGTGCTCCTTTACCATCGTTAGGGTTACAGACGTTTTCAAACGTTATGTGCATGCTTGACACCTTAACGCCCGATGTCCTATTAACACACATTAAATGGCCCATAGCACCCTTTATTCCGGAATGCCTCCTACACTCCCAGAGCCCTTTTCGCATGTAACACCCCTTATCACTGCTGTTAATGCCCTTTAGTAAACATACCCCATAGGGACTATTTCTTTTCTATATGTAATTTTCCATCATTACCTTACATTGCCATTTTTTTCTTCAATGTCTGTCCTTGAAGGTGCTCAAGATATGTTACTATAGAAAAAAATCCAAACAATGAAGCATAAGCAAATAGAATCATAATGATTAAATCACAAGAATATACAACAAAAAATGAATTGCATCAATAATTTTACCAATTAACACCAACCATATTATATTTCTAGTATAATAACTTTACTAAATACAACAATTAAGTTCAAACCAAAACCTAAACTCTTAAAAAATTCAGCAGAAAAACAATTTAAAAATTAAGGGGCATGTTTACTAAAGGGTGGGAGTTTTTGCACCTAGCACACGCTAAAAGCAAAAATTAGCATGAAGGAAGTACAGAGGTTGTGTGCTTACTTGTTAGGGGCGGGCCCAGCATGTTTCCTGCAGTAATTCTACAAAACCATTTTTTACTGCATGGAAAAATATCATTTGCAATTAGCATAGGTGCTCTTCACTCCACAGACTGAGGTGATGTTAACGGCACCTGCACGTACTGCAACACTGACAATTAATGGCCAGTAATTCCCCCCCCCCCCCACCCACTCCACACTGACTGCAATGTGAAGTCCACAACCATTCTCTGTTCCAACCCAACCCACCCACTCACTACAAAGTGGCAGGATTTTGCACTTACTGTGTGTTTAGTGCTAAAGCTAACATGGGGTAAATACCGTACAAAGTCTCCATGGTTATTATCGGGGGCATGGCCAGAATGTTCCCTGGCACTTACCACATGGACAACTACCATAGCATGCAGCAGCAGCAGCTTTCCCGGTTAATGAAGATTTACTTAACCTACCCATTGTGGTGTCATTAAGTGCACCCATACTAACTGCAACATTGACCTCTATGCCCACTCTCCATTCCTAATCCACCCATTCCTTGCACCATTGTGTGATTTGCAGTTACCATAGGAATTAGCTTATAGGAACTGTCATGCCAGCATGGAAACAGTTCCTGCGACCCCATGCTGACAGTTACTGCATTTTAGTAAAAGGGCTCCTTAATGTGGAAATTTTACCATGCTGACTGTTTTTAGTGCATAGCAGCTGTTACCATGGGCCTAAACCAACTGGTTCACATGCAATAAAGCTCATATTAACCTTAGTGCAGTATAGAGGATATTAATATTCACGTTGATGAATCTTCTGACCCTTATGCCTTAAAGTTCCTATCCCTAATCTCCTCATTCAACTTCCAGTTGTGCTCTACCACTCCTACTCACAAGCATGACCACTGCCTTGACCTTGCCTTCTCCTCCAACTGCTCACCCTCAAACCTTTCCACCTCAGTTCTGCCCTTATCGGACCATCACCTGCTAACCTTCACCTTTAACCACCCCCCTATCTTGGTCTCACCTGATCTCCACCAACTTATTTAGGAATCTTTACACTATCGACCCTTCAGCTCTCTCCACTGCTGTCTTATCACCTCTTTCCTCCATTATGTCATCTGAGTCTGTTGATGGGGCACTATCCTCCTATACCACTATACTCTCCTCTGCTCTGGATGCACTTGCTCCTCCCATTCCTCGCCCTGTGAGGCATCCTATACCGCAACCCTGGCTGTCTAGACAATCTGCTACCTATGTTCTTGTGCCCACTCAGCTGAGTGCCTTTGCTTAAATCACATACCCTTACTGACCACCTACATTTCAAATTCATGCTAACCTCTTTACAGTCCTTTCTTTGCTATGCTCAACTCTCTCCTCAAGGTCCCTTCTCCCCCAATCCCTCCTTCACTGTCTGCCCAGACCTTGGCTGACTACTTCCATGACAAAGTCAAGAAGATTAGCTTTGAGCTCTTTGCAGGGTCACTTCCACCTCATCTTCCCCCTCTTCAGTTCCAAATCCTTCCCTCACCTTCGGTCACCCTTTCTTCCTTTTCTGAAATCACTGAGGATGAAACTGAAAATCTTCTCTTGCCCTCCGAACTAACTTCTTGTGCCTCTGATCCCATCCCCACTCGTCTACAAAGCTCTATCTCTTCTGCTGTCATCCTATCTGTCATATCCTTAACCTTTCGCTTTCCACTGCATCTGTTCCTGTGGACTTCAAACATGCTGTGGTTGCATCTCTCCACAAAAAGCCTTCACTAGATTCTAGCTGTCCTTCCAGTTATTGACCTCTCTCTCTCCTTCCCTTTGCTTTAAAACACTTGAATGAGAAGTTTGTTGCTGCTGTCTTGACTTTCTTTTCTCTCAAGACCTTCTGGATCCACTGCAATCTGGCTTTTGTACTCTACATTTCAGAGAAACTGTTCTTGCCAAAGTCTCCAATGACTTGTTCCTTGCCAAATCCTAAGGTCTCTACTTGATTCTCATCCTTTTTTACTTTTCTGCTGCCTTTGGCACTGTTGATCATCACCTTCTCTTTCATATCCTTTCCTCGCTTGGATTTAGGGGCTCTGTTCTGTCCTTGCTTTCTCCTTATCTCTCCCATCACACTTTTAGTGTCTATACTGGTGGTACCTCCTCTAATGCCATCTCACTTTCAGCTGATGTACCTCAGGGCTCTGTCTTGGGACCCCTCCTTTTCTCTCTCTCCACTCAGTCCCTTGGTGCACTTATTTCCTCCCATGGTTTTCAGTACCATCTTTATGCTGATAGCTCTGATTTACTTTTCAGTGCCTCTAAATCTCTCCAGAAATTCAGGTCTGGATCTCTGCCTGTTTATCCGACATTGCTGCCTGGATATCTCACCGCCATCTGAAACTGAACATGGCCAAAACTGAGCTCCTTATATTTCCCCCTAAACCCCACCTCCCCCTTTCTCTATTTCTCTGGATAACATTACACTCCTCCCTATTTCCACAGCTTGCAAACTTGGGGTCATCTTTGACTCTCTCTTTCTCTGCACACATCCAAAAGATAGCTAAAACCTGTCACTTCTTTCTGTATAACATTGGCAAAATTTCTCCCTTCCTTTCCACACACACCGTTAAGACACTGATCCACTCTTTAGTCACCTCCCGAATAGACTACTGCAAACTTTGCCTTACTGGTGTCCCTCTGAATCATCTCCCTCCCCTGAAATCTGTTCTAAACTCAGCTGTGCAGCTAATCTTCAGCTAGCCTTGATATGCTCATATAACCCCTCTCCTCAAGCATTTTTCTGGCTCCCTATTCATTTCCGTATCCAGTTGAAATTTTTCCTACTGATCTATAAATATACTCATTCTGCTGCTTCTCACTACCTCTCTTGACTCTCCCTACACCCCTCCTTGGGAACTCTGCTGATCTGGCAGATCCCTTCTATCTGTGCCCTTCTCTTCTACTGCCAACTCCAGACTTTGATCCTTCCAACTTGCTGCTCCTTATGCCTGGAACAAACTACCTGAGTTTGTGTGTCAGGTGTTTCATTTCTGCCCTTTTCAAATCCAGGCTAAAAAGTCCCCTCTTTGAGGCTACTTTTGGATCCTGATCCGTTTAATCTCCTACGTGTTTCATTAGCTTTCCACTGGATATATTCTTCTCCTTGGCTGTTGTGTTGTGGGTCTTGACTAGATTATAAACTCTAATGAGCAGGGGCTGTCTTTTGCATGTGTCTGTACAGTGCTGCGTATGCCTTGTAGCACTATACAAATGATAAGTTACAGTAGTGTTATAGGAAACCTGTCCCTAAGAGAATTTTAGTCTCTCATAACACTTCTCATAGCACTTACTAGGACCATTGAATCTGACATTTGCTGGAACTGTAGTTGGTTCTCAAAGTCTAGATGAATCACCTAGCCTTTAATAAGTGCTTGAAAATTACCAGATCAGACGTCAACCTTAAGTTCTTAGGTAATTAATTCTAGAGTCCCAGTGCATAATAGAAGAAAACCATTGATGGCTCATAGTTAATCTTTCCACCTTTGCTGATGGGTCTGTCAACAGTGCATCATTCATTGGTCTAAGCATTTGTGTGGGAACATATTGGAGCAAAGAAGAAGAACGATAATCTAAAGTCAGGTGTGAAAGGCTTTAAATAGCAGCTGCAAGTAAATTGGAAGCTAGCACAACACCATTAGAACAGAGTGATGGGGTCTCTTACTCTGGAATCAAGCATTATTCTTGCTTTTTTTGAATTAACTGTCACTTATAGGTTGCTTTGCCAGGAAAACCTATATACTTCTTATTGTAATAGCTGCTATGCAATGCAATCATAGCAACATATAGGAGCATATTAAATGACCGCAGTTAAAGACCAACAATGTCCATCTAGTCCACTAGTCAAGTGGTGAATGTTGCACCTGCAGCTCCATGCAGGTTACCCCTCTCTGCCCCCCCCCTTATGCCTTTGTTTAAGGTTGTACCCACTGTGCCAGCAGATTACTCCCCTCTGCACCTTTATTTGGGGTCATACCTGTTACTTTGTATAGGTTACCCCCATCTAGTTTTTGAAGTGTGAAAGTTATTTGTTTGCTTTGATTCCATCCTCTTAATATAAAGGGATCCTGTATGTCTGTCCCAACCCTTTTAAAATTATGTTACTCTTTAACCCCAACACCTCCACAGGGAGGGCATTCTAGGCATCCACCATCCTTTCCCTGAAAAAATATTTCCTTATGTTGCTTTTAAATTTACCTCCTTGCAGCTTCATTTCATTTCCTCTAGGTCTAGTTTCCCTGTCTTTGAAAAAGTTTTGCTTATTCATTAATACTTTAAGGGTCTGATTCCAAATTTATTTATTTATTTATTTATTTGTGTGGGGTTTTTTATACCGCTGTTTTCGGTAATCATAGCGGTTTACAAATGAACAACATATACATAAAACAGGTTAACAGTAAAACTGGTGCTGTAACATAATATAACAAGTTTACATATTCAACTGAGAACTTTTTACATTTTTACATTTTCAATGACAGAGCATCATTGCATATTGGATTAGTGTTGGGGGAGTTGGGGGGAGTAGAGTTAGAATTTGGGGGGGGGGGTAAGTTATTGGGTGGAGCTATTATCAGCTGGAGACATCTTGTGACCGAAATGTTCAGTAAAGAGGTGAGTTTTAAGGTAGGATCGGAAGGAGGTTAGGTCTGTGATATTTCGAAGGATAGGCAACAATGCGTTCCAGAGTACTGGTGATATATATTCAAAAGCTTTATTGCTAGTACATTGTTTTGTGCTGCAGTATTCTGGTGGAATAATGAGGAGATTGTTCATTTGTTTTCTTCTTTGTCGATCACTGGATACAGCTTTGACCAGGTGAGAGAGAGTAGTGGGAGCAATTTTCATAATGATTTTAAATGTCATCATCAGAATTTTATATTTCATCCGACTTTGGACCGGTAGCCAATATAGGTCAAACAGGATTGGTGTTATGTGTTCATTGCGGGGGGAATTATGAATAATTCATGCAGCATAATGTTGTGCCATAAAAAGTTGGTGAAGGGATACTTTAGAGAGGCCGTGGAGGAGACTTTTACAACAGTCTATGTGGGGGGTGATTAAGGCTTGCATTACAGTTCTAAAATCCGAGGGTTGTAGTAGGGGTTTTAAGTGTCGTAAGAGTCGTATTTTATTGTAAATTGCTTTAGTTAAGTTTTTGATGTGGGTCTGGAATGTGAAGTGTCTGTCAAGCGTTACCCCAAGATATTTAACTTCTTCTTTAACTTGAAGTTTGACGTCATCAACTGAAACACTTTTTGGGGTTTATAATTTTGATTCCTGGTTATTATTAGGATTTCAGGTTTTTTGTAGTTTATATGAAGGCCAAAGTTCCTAAAGCAGGTAGCAATTTCTTTGAAGCAGGAAATTGAGTTAAAGTTGGGTGAAGTGTTATTTAAAGGCATGTACAACATTATGTTGTCCGCATATACTGCATAGTCAACCTTGAATTGTTTTATAATTTGGCATACAGGTTGGATATAGATATTAAATAATAGTGCTGATAGTGCTGACCCTTGTGGGAGTCCTGTGGTTTGTGGGTATGTGCTAGAGGATAAGTGATCTATGGTGACTTGTTGACATGTTTCAGATAGATAGGATATAAACCATTTGAGTGTTGTATTGTTCACGCCAATTTGTTTCAGTCTATGGATCAGAAGGGAATGTATGACTGAGTCAAATGCCGCCGCTATGTCAAGGAAGATTAGAATGTATGCCTGGTTATTGTTGTCCATTGTCTTGATGATTTTATTGGATATAGTCAGCATCAAAGTTTCTACACTATGTAGTGGTCTGAATCCAAATTGCTTTTTTATCAAGGGGAGCATGGAGGTCAATGTGATCTTGTAGTTGTAAGTATACATTTTTTTCTATTATTTTGGCAAGGAAAGGGAGGCTCGAGATAGGCATGTAGGAAGAAGGTGCAGTTTTGTCCAGGGTTTTGTTCTTTAATATTGGGCGAATTATAGCTTTCTTAAGTTCACATGGCATGTAGCCTTGAGTTAGGGATTTATTAGCAATAGTCACTATAGTAGGAGCAATTTCATTAATTGTGTCCTTGATCCATTTAAATGGGCAGGGATCTGCTGTAGATGTTGTAATATTCATTGTTGAGATTGTCCTTGGTAATTTGGAATCATTCTGAAAAGAGTAGGTGTGAGTTGATGGGCTGTTTATTTTAGACATATAGTAGTCTGCTAAAGTTTGTGGTGATATGTCAGGGCCATTAGTTGGGGTGTTTGGTTGAGTTGTGAGGGATATTACTATATTGAATAAGTCTTGTGGTTTATTAATGGATCTCATGAGTAGTTGGGTGTGGTGGTTTCTTTTAGTTAGGTTGATATGAAGGCGGTATTTAGTGAGCATATCCATGTATTTCTCTCTATTTTTAGCCATTTTCTTGGCTTGCCAGGAGTATTCTATTCGTCTGAGCTCTTTTTTTCATTAGACGAAGGTCAGGCGAGAACCATTGTTTAGAGGGTTTTTGGAGTTGTTTTGGACTCTTTGCGGATTGGTCGCTAGGCTAGAGATGGTGGAGTTCCAATTATTTATTAATTCATCAAGATCATTCGTATTAGTGTCTATAGATTTGAGGAGGTTTTCAGTGTAGGATTCTGAATGGGGAATGTCCTGCCCGCCCAGACGTCCAGGATCTGGATGGGCTGATCTAGATCCCGATTCTGATTCCTGTGGGATCAGAATTGGCTCTAGACAGCCGGCCTGTGTCTGGATGGGAAGACAATGCCCCGATTCTGTGCCAGCAGACATTCATGCTTCTCCCCGCACAGGACTTCTCCGGTTCTTGCATGGAGCCATGGTACCGTGGTGTCCTGTTGCCATGCGCCGTGATCCTTGGCTGCCGCCATGAAGTTCTTTCCCCACAGCCCAACCCCTGATGTGGCCTTCCAAAAGCAGAGTCGGGCTGCGGGGAAGCTCCTACACTCCCTCGCTCCACTGACCTAGCCCTGCTCCACTGTCCCCTGACATCCAGGGGGACTTGTTACATATACGAGGTAGAATAAGTCTCCCATCCATGTTGGTGACCCTGGGCGTACAGGACCAACCTCAGGATCAGCCCTGTATGTCCAGGGTCACATCTCTGCCCACCTCCTGCCCTTGCTGCTCCCTCAGTCTGTCCCTCCCACCCCCATCCAGAGCTCCCCATACATCTCCTATGTATGTGCGGGGAGCTTTGGGCAGGAGATATGATCCCAGCATTTAGCAGGAATGGACGTCTGATCTGGATGTCCATCCCCATTAAACACGTCTTTGAATGACCCCTTAAGTATTTAAATGTCTGTTTCATATACCCCCCATCTCTCCTCTCCTCTCGGATCCACATATTTAAGTCTTCAAGTTTCTCCTCATACGTCTTCTGGCTCAGGCCCTGTATTATGTTGGTCGCCCTCCTCTGAACCCTTTCAAGTCTTTTTATATACTTTGTGAGGTGCGAAATCCAAAACTCAGAGGCTCTTTTACTGAAAGTTTTGAACATACGCTAATGAAATTAAAACATGTAAAGTGCCCACAGCCCTCTTATTTGTATGGCTGCAGTGGCACTTAATGTGGCACTTAATGTGTGTTAATTTCATTAATGTGTATTAACCTTTTCTAAAAGAGCCCCTCAGTTGCAATTTTCACATCATCTTTATTTTAAGAAAGGCCATAATTGGTGAATAGACAAGAGGGTGGTATATAAAGCCCTTAAAATATTGAAAATATGGTTTTCCAGTGGCATTTTATGGCTCATTTTAACCCTAAAGTCAGTAAAGTATCTGGTTTCAAGGAAGAATCCTATACTATCTTAGAGGGCTTTAATTTAAAATAGTATTAGCTCTGCAAAAACAGTATTTCCCAGTCAGTGTGCCTTCATACGTACATGATCATATGTACCACAGAATAAGTACCACATGGGACTGTTTTAAAATAAAGAGTTTTTAAGAAATGTTATCGAACATTCTTGCAGATTTATTTTGGGAAAATCTCTACACTGTGTTTCCCAGCAGCAGAATATTCTAGTTGAAAATCTTTTACCCTCAGTAAGATTCATTCTTGCTAAATTCTGGAAAAGAAATCTTCTTCCTGCACAAACAGATATGCGATATGATTTATATGGAGTAGCTAACATGGACTCGGAAAGAAAATCTGAAAGAATTGGAAGGTATATGGAATGCTGTCCAGCACTACTGTAAATAATTTCTATATGTTCCCAGCCTCAAGTTCTCCTTATTTTGGTGGAACATGCTTGATAATGGCTTCCTTAGGATCTGCTTTGGATGAGGTCTGCTTTGTTCCTTTTTGTCCCTCCCCCATTCTCTATCGATTTACCTCTCCCTTCTACTGCACAGGCAGCGTGCATTTGCTATAAGGATATTGGGAGGGGGAGCAGTAAGGGGTGGAGGGGCAAGTGGAAAGGAAACTCAGTTATATTTGATCGTATGTGGCACTGGCAATGAGATTGTAAGGATCATGCTAATACAGAGATATTTCTCACTATTGCAGTGCTTTATGTTAAACTTGGGTTATTGTGTTGCTTTGTATTTTTGTGTTTCGCTTGGTCTAAATGCCAAACTTTCTTCTGACCACTTGGAAGTTGCTAAGATCTGTTGATATTTATGAGACTTCTATAAATTTATTTAGGGTGACATTGTGATTACATCACCTTTTTCTCCAGGACCATATGGGTGACGTCGGCGCCGACGGAGCCCTCATGCGGAACATTTCCCCAGCTTTCAAAGAAAGCCTTTGGGAATTGCAGCACGCATGCGCGGTCCCCTTCCCGCCCAAGGGTGCCATCTTGCTCAGTCTTCTATTTTCCGCGGAGCCCAACGGACGTAGTTTGTTTTTCGCCGAGGAAAAAGTTGATTTCCCTATTTTTTGTACTTCTCCTTCGGTTCGACGCCGGATCCTTTTCCCGCCTGGGCCCGATACGCCAGTATCGAGCCCACTCTCACCTTTTTCGGTTTTTGTCCTTCGTGACTAGCGTTCGCGCCATTTTTTCTTTTTTCACTGGCAGCCCTGTCTTTTGACCTCGCAGGGGCCCTTTTTCCCCCGATGGCTGCCAGCGAGTTTAAAAAGTGTGATCGGTGTAAGAAACTTATGTCTCTTACCGACACACACGACTGCTGCCTCCGCTGCCTCGGACCCGATCATGACCCGATGATTTGTGGTCCGTGTGGCAAAATGTCCTAGAAGGCATTGAGGAGTTGGCAGCACCAGAAAGATAGGATCTTCTCTGACTCCGCGTCCGGACGGTCCCGGACCTCATCAGAGGCCTCGACGTCTCGGGACTCCGGCCCCGAGCAGCGTCGAGGTTCCTATGAGCGGGGGTCTCCTTCGCGGGAACAGCGCAGGAAGAAGAAAACCGCGAGGGTGGCATCGGTGGACGCTCCTGGTTCCTCGAGAGCCAGGTCGCATAGCCCCGATAGCCGTCCCGGGTGTTCGGAGTCAGAGAGGCCTGCCAAGCAACCTCATCTCGAGATGGGGTCTCCTGGACACGTGAGTGCTGTAGTCCTCGTGGACTCTCCTCCAAGGGAGCCGACATTGGGCCCGACGCCGTCGGGGCCCGAGTCGGGGGCTGCTGGGTCTCCTGAGCTCGGACTCAGGTTGACGGCCTTGGAGAGCAGCCTCGCTGCCTTCATGGAACAGCAGCGGGCATTGATCGCCGGTCTCACCGGTGCATCTGCCCCGACCACCGGGACATCGACGTCCAAGTCAACCCTGGAGGCCGAGCCGATCCTCGAGTCCATGCATGCTCGAGTCGATCCTCGGCCACGGTCTCCCTCGGCCTCCCGTTCGGGACCGAGGTCGTCGACGCCAGTACCCTCGGCGTCGGGGCAGAAGGCATCGGTGCCCACCCGACCGGAGCCGCTCGACACCTCCTCCGAGGAGTCGGGCTGGGAGACGGAGGACGAAGAGTCACCCGACACCTATCGGACTTGGTGTGTCCCGTCGGACTCGCCGGAGTCCGAGCCTCGGAGACGATCCCCACCGGAGGATACCCGGTTCTCTGACTTCGTGCGGAATATGGCCAAGGCCTTGGCCTTCCCCGCGGATCCCGAGGAGGAGCCTCGAGCCGAGGAGCTCGAGGCCCTCCAGTATGACTCTCCCCCGAAGGAGGCCTTTACTGTACCGGTTCCTCCGATGCTGGAGCGGCTGCTCTTCCGCATGTGGGAGACCCCGGCCTCGACGCCGGTGTTAAGCAAGCGGGTCGATTCCATCTATCGAGTCCGCAAGAGCCCCGGGTTCCAAAAGGCACAATTACCGCACCACTCCATGGTTGTGAAATCGGCCATGCATCGACTGAAAAGTCAGAAGATGCACTCCTTGGTGCCTCCTGGCCGGGACGCCCAGAACCTGGATGCCCTCGGTAAGAAGTGCTTCCAGGGCTCTATGCTTGCTTGCCGTGTCCAGACATACCAGCTCTACATGGGCATGTATCTCCGAGACCTGGCAAAGGAGATTGCCGGGTTCTCTGCTGGTCTCTCCGAGGAACCTTTGCAGAGGTTCCAGGCCTTGTCCACCGGTATTCGAGAGTGCTCGAAGTTTATCTCTCGAGCAGCCTACGATGGCTTCGAGGCTTTGGCCCGAGTAGCCGGGGCCGGCATCGGTCATCCGACCTCGAGCCATGGGTACAGGACAAGTTGGTCGATGTCCCCTGCCGAGGTGAAAACCTCTTTGGCAAGCCCATGGCTGAAAAGGCTGCAGAACTCGAGACCGAGACTCTGACCAGGACTAGGCTGTCTAGAAAGACCTCTGCCCCTTCTCAGAAGAAGAAGGGCTCGGGAAAAAAGTCCTTTTTTTTAAAATATTTTTATTTAAGTTTTTTCTTGAATAACATAACAAGTTGAAGCAATAAAAAATAACCACATCCTTACAATATCCAAGGAAAATTATACATCACAAAGAAAAAAAACCACATCAAGGGAGAGCATACCCTGAGTCTAGAAACAAAAGTAAAGAAAACAGAAGCATTTTAAACTCCACTTTAGGGAACAGTTATCTCACCACCCGAACCCTTAACAACCTCCTTTTGGTTCAAAAATGACTGTAGTTGGGTCACATCAATATATACAAAGGATTGACCCTCAAAGGTAATTACACAACGACAAGGAAATTTCAAGTAAAAAGAGGCCCCTATCGCCAACACTCAAGGTTTTAACACCAGGAATTGCTTGCGCCGGACCTGGGTAGCCCTGCTTACATCTGGGAAGACTTGTAACTTTTGACCACAAAAGAGAGACTCCCGAAACTTAAAATAAGCACGAAGAACAACTAATTTAATAGATTCAGAACCAAAAGTAACCACTAAAGTGTTACGTTTGGGTATGATATCTGCAGAGTCTTCCAAAAAAGCGGTAAGGTCCTGACCCACCGTTAAATCTAAAGGCGGAGCATCTTCCTCATCCTTAACTAAAGGGAGGAAGGATCTCAAAGACAAATAGTGCATATGTACAGCCTCTATATTCCCATCCAATTTTAACACTTCAGTAAAATATTTTTTAAGTAAAATATCAGGAAACAACAAATGGGTAACACGAAAATTTAGGAAACGTAAGTTCTTGGCTCTAGACTGATTCTCAAGCACCTCCAATCGATAAACAAAAGAAGAAAAATCCCGAATTAAGGCAACATTATTATCCGAACAAGACTGGAGCTGAGAATCTGTCTTAGCCAATGACTTAACAATTGTAACCAATTGTTTATCGGTACTTTGCATTTTACTGACGACATCAGAAGTAAATTGACATAGGGAAGACACGGTGGTAGTTAGACGCATATCAATATTATGGATGGCAGTCCAAATATCCTTTAGAGTTACCTCACCGGAACCTGGACTCATGGCAGTCCCCTCTGTACTTCCTGGCAAAACAGGTTGTGGCATAGGTGGAACAAACTCCGGAAACAACTCCAACACAGTAGATGAGAAAGGAGGAAGAGGGAAAGGCGGTGGTGTCCTGGAATAGGAGCTCAATGAAACTCCCTCAGGCGACGATGTGGCAGATAGCTGGGAAATCAAATGTTTATCCATGGGTCCCACCACTTTATTTCCTTGGGCCTTAGCCCCAGATTTAGCAGGCAATTTAACCTTACGTTTTCCCATGACGATAAACGCTGATTTCAGCTTCTCAGAAGCGCCGAAGGGGCACCAAAGGGAGAAGTATACCTGTCCAGGATACAGACGCGGCAGTGCTTTGTGCCGCGGGAGCAGCTAGCAGGTGCCTGGAGGCCCTGCTTGGAATCGGGCAGGCAGAACGAGGGCGGTCCCGGCTGAGGAGGACCCCTCTTCATTCTTCTATTTAACCCGGCGGCTGCAGGAGGTTGGTGGAGAAGTATACCTGTCCGGGATACAGACGCGGCAGTGCTTTGTGCCGCGGGAGCAGCTAGCAGGTGCCTGGAGGCCCTGCTTGGAATTGGGCAGGCAGAACGAGGGCGGTCCCGGCTGAGGAGGACCCCTCTTCATTCCTCCATTTAACCCGGCGGCTTCTACACGCAGCCGCGTGTCGCGGCCTGCGTGGCGTGATCGAAGGGGCGTGTAAAAAGTCCTTTTACCTGAGGAAGTCATCTGCCTATAAACAATACCCTCATTATCAGGCCTCTGCAGCTCCCCAGCAGGGTCAGCAGGCCAAGGGGCAGGGTCATGGGCCCCCATAGGCAGAAGGCCCCCAAGCCACCAACACCGGCCCCTTCTCAGCAGGGTGGGGGTTTTTGACTCACAAAGCATAGCCTCTTCTCCTCAGCTGGCTTCTCTCAGCACAGGAGGCCGGCTGGCCCACTTTGCCCACAGGTGGTCAGCCGTCACATCAGATACCTGGGTACTTCATATAGTCCAAAAGGTCTATCTTCTCCATTTTCACCAGGTGCCTCTCTCCTATTTTCCAGGGGAGCCTCCGAGACTCCCTCTGCACAGGGGCCTACTCCTTCAGGAGTTGGCAATTCTACTAAAGGAACCGGCTGTGGAACCGGTGCCCCACCACCTGAGAGGTCATGGCTTTTATTCCAGGTACTTTCTGGTACCAAAAAGAACAGGAGGCCTCAGACCCATCCTAGACTTACGCAACCTCAACAAGTTCCTGGAGAGGGAAAAGTTCAAGATGCTTACCCTTGGAATCCTGCTGCCCTACCTCCAGCAGGGAGATTGGCTATGCTCCTTGGATCTAAAGGATGCTTATACTCACATCCTTATTCATCCAGACCACAGACAATATCTCAGATTTGTTGTGGGAGGAAACCACTATCAGTACAGAGTACTACCCTTTGGCCTGACCTCCGCTCCCAGGGTGTTCACCAAGTGCCTGGCAGTGGTGGAGGCCTACCTAAGGCTTCAAGGTCTTTTTGTGTTTCTGTACCTGGACGACTGGCTCATAAGGGGCCAGTCTTCCCAGGAGGCCAATCAAGCCACCCATCGCACTGTGGCTCTGCTTCAGCACTTGGGGTTTGTCATAAACTTCGAAAAGTCTACTTTACTCCCGTCCCAGAACTTAGAATTCATAGGAGCAAGGCTGGACACTCTTCAAGCGAAGGCTTTTCTGCCAATGGACAGGGCCCACAGGCTGATGGATCTGGCCAGGCAGTTTCACAGCAATTCCCTGGTCTCTGCCAGGCAATTCCTGAGACTACTCGGCCATATGGCTTCCACGGTTCATGTCACCCCCAATGCCTGCCTGCACATGCGGCCTGCTCAGTGGAGCCTTCGCACTCAGTGGCATCAGGCCACAGGGAGCCTAGCGGACTCCGTAAGAATATCCGACCTGCTGGTCTCCTCTCTGCAATGGTGGCTTCATCTTCCGAATCTGGTACTCGGAGTGGTTTTTCAATCCCCTCCTCATTCTCAAGTGCTGACGACAGATGCTTCTCTTCTAGGTTGGGGAGCACATTGCCAAGGGGCTTGTACTCAGGGTCTCTGGACCCCCTGGGAGGCTGCTCAACAGATAAACTTCCTGGAGCTACGGGCGATACGCCTAGCTCTGAGAGCCTTCTCCCATCTCGTCTCTCACCAGTCTGTACTAGTCCAGACGGACAATCAAGTTGCCATGTTCTACGTGAACATAGAAACATAGAAATATGACGACAGAAAAAGACCACATGGCCTATCTAGTCTGTCCTTCCATAACAACTACAACAGTCCACTTTTTGCCTTTAGAGATCCTCTGTGTTGGTCCCATGCTTTCTTGAATTCAGTTACTGTCCTCATCTCTACCACCTCCACTGGGAGACTATTCCACGGATCCACTACTCTTTCCATAAAGAAATATTTCCGCATATCACTCCTGAATCTATCTCCCTTCACCCTCATCCCATGTCCCCTCGTAGCAGAACTTGCTTTCAATTGAAAGAGGCTCTCTCCCTGAACATTTATGCCATGGAGGTATTTAAACATCTCGATCATATCACCTCTATCCCGCCTTTCCTCTAAGGTGTACATATTAAGATCCTTAAGTCTGTCCTCATATGCTTTATAATGAAGCCCATTAATCATTTTGGTAGCAACCCTCTGCACCGACTCCATCCTGTTCACATCCTTTTGAAGGTGCGGTCTCCAGAATTGCACACCATACTCCAAATGAGGTCGCACCAAAGACTTATACAGAGGCATTATCACCTCCTTTTTTCTGCTAGCCATTCCTCTCCGTTTGCACCCAAGCATCCTTCTAGCTTTTGCCGTCGCCTTTTCCACCTGTTTAGCTACTTTAAGATCATCAGACACAACCACGCCTAGGTCCCGTTCTTCTTTAGTGGACAAAAGTACTTCACCTCCTATACTGTATTGCTCCCTTGGATTGCAGCAGCCCAAATGCATGACCTTACATTTTTTAACATTAAATCCCAGCTGCCAAATTCTAGACCATTCTTCAAGCTTAGCTAGATCCCTCCTCATGTTATCTACCCCTTCCTGGGTGTCTACTCTATTGCAGATTTTGGTATCATCCGCAAAGAGGCAAATCTTACCCGACAGCCCTTCCGCTATATCACTAACAAAGATGTTAAAAAGAATCGGACCAAGGACAGATCCCTGGGGCACACCACTGCTAACATCCTTCTCCTCAGAGTGAGCTCCATTTACTTGTACTCTTTGTCGCCTCCCACCCAACCAATTTCTAACCCAAGCAGTAACTTTAGGGTCCATCCCTAGGGTGCTCAGTTTGTTTATAAGTCGCCTGTGAGGAACAGTGTCAAAGGCTTTACGGAAATCTAAATACACCACATCTAGAGCTCTCCCTCGGTCCAACTCCCTGGTCACCCAGTCAAAAAAATCAATCAGATTTGTCTGACAAGACCTGCCTCTGGTGAATCCATGCTGCCTCGGATCCTGTAATCCGCTGGACTCCAGAAACCTCACTATTTTCTCTTTCAGCAGCGTTTCCAATAATTTACTCACCACCGAAGTTAAACTAACCGGCCTGTAGTTTTCAACCACATCCTTACTTCCGCTTTTGTGTAAAGGCACCACATGAGCCTCTCTCCAGTCCTTTGGCACCACTCCCGACTCCAACGAGGCATTGAAAAGGTCAGTCAGTGGAGCTGCTAGAATGTCCCCAAGTTCCCTCAGTATTCTAGGGTGTATCCCATCCGGTCCCATCGCTTTGTCTACTTTAAGTTGAGCTAGTTTCTCACGAACACAGTCTTCTGAAAATAGTTCAAGATGTCCCTCGCTTCTGTTCTTATTTGTGGGTGTTTTCTGAGGTCCTGCTCCTGGTTCTTCATCTGTGAACACAGAACAAAAATATTTGTTAAGCAATTCCGCTTTATCCTTATCAGCTTCTACATATTCCCCCCCTGCACCCTTGAGTCTGACAATACCACTTTTGCTCTTCCTCTTCTCACTAATATATCTGAAAAATGTCTTTTCCCCCCATTTTATTGCATTGGCTATTTCCTCCTCCTTTTGAATCTTTGCCTTCTTGACTACTTTGCTAGCTTCTCTAAGTTTTTCCAAATACAGATGCCTGTCTTCCGCTCTCTGTGATCTCTTGTATTTCATGAAGGCCTCCCTCTTTTTCTTCACTTTTTCAGCTACTTCCTTCGAAAACCATAACGGTCTCCTGTTCCTTTTGCCTTTATTTACCATTTTAACAAAAAGGTTGGTTGCCCTTAAAATACCCCCTTTCAGTTTTGCCCATTGTTTTTCTACATCCCCCAGCTGTTCCCATCCCACTAACGACTCCCTGAGGTATTGGCCCATCTTCGCAAAGTTAGTCTTCCTAAAGTCTAAGATCCTCACCTTGGAATGGATTCTAACAGCCCTAGTCCTAATACTGAACCACACCATCTGGTGATCACTGGATGCAAAATGATCTCCCACTACAACATCAGAAACACTTTCACCATTGGTAAGCACCAAGTCCAGTATGGCCCCTTCACGTGTGGGGTCTGTTACCAATTGCCTGAATAGTTCTCCCTGTAGAGAATCCAGGATCTCCTTACTTTTAGATGATACTGCAGCAGGAATGTGCCAATCAACATCTGGCATATTGAAATCTCCTATCAGTAGCACAAACAAACAAGGAGGCACAGGCTCCTTCCTTCTATGTCAGGAGGCACAACGGCTGTGCTCTTGGGCCGTCAATCACGGAATCCTCCTCAAGGCTGTCTACCTCCCAGGTCAAGAAAATTACCTGGCGGACAGACTGAGCAGGATCCTGCAACCACACGAGTGGAGATTGAACCCGTTGGTAGTTCAGCAGGTGGGGCCTCCCCACCATGGATCTTTTTGCCAGTCCTCTGAACCGGCAACTCCCAAGATTCTGCTCCAGACAACCGCATCCTCTCAGAGTAGCAGCGGATGCGTTTCTGATCTCGTGGTCCACAGGCCTGCTGTATGCGTTTCCTCCCACGCCACTAGTGTCCCGAACACTGTTCAAAGTCCTTCAGGACGGGGCCTCAATGATCCTGATAGCCCCCAGGTGGCCAAGGCAACCATGGTTCCTACTTCTGCTGCAACTGGCGGTGGCCACCCCTCTTCCTCTGGGGTTTCAGCACGATCTCCTGTCTCAGGATCAGGGGGCTCTCTTGCACCCCAACCTCCAGTCCCTTCATCTGATGGCCTGGCTGCTGAAAGGGTAGTCCTGGCTCCCCTACTACTGCCCCGTGAGGTGGAAGATGTAGTCTTAGCCTCTAGGCGGCAATCCACCAGGAAATCCTACGCTCTTAAGTGGCGTAGATTCTCCGCATGGTGTGCTCAGCACAGCGAGAATCCCTTCTTGTGCTTGGTAGCGGTAGTCTTGCAATATTTGCTTTACCTCTCCAATCTAGGCCTTAAGTCCAACTCTGTCCGGGTTCACCTCAGTGCTCTCTCAGCGCACCACTCGCCAGTGGACGGACAGCTTCTTTCCAACCACCCTTTGGTGGCTCGTTTTCTCAGAGGCCTCCTTCTGCTTAAGCCTCCTTTGTGTCCACCAGCCCGAGTGGGATCTGAATGTGGTCTTACAGCGGATTACTTGTCCGCCCTTTGAACCTATGGCTACCTGCCCTCTCCGTTTTCTCTCCTGGAAAACCTTGTTTCTGGTAGCTCTTACGTCTGCTAGGCAAGTGAGTGAACTTCAGGCGCTAGTGTCTGATCCTCCTTACACTAGGTTCTACAGCAATAGGGTAGTCTTACGAACTCACCCGAAGTTTCTCCCTAAAGTTGTCTCCCCTTTTCACCTCAATCAGGAGGTGGTTCTTCCAACCTTCTTTCCCAGGCCGCATGCCAACCAGGCTGAGATGGTCCTGCATACCCTGGACTGTAGGAGGGCGTTATCCTTCTACCTTGACCGTACGCGGGAGCATCGGAGGGCTGTTCAGCTCTTCGTTTCTTTTGACCCCAATAAGTTGGGGTTAGCTGTCTCCAAGCGTACTTTGTCCATCTGGGTCGCTGACTGTATCGCCTGGGCTTATGGGGCAGCCGGCCTCTCGTTGGAGGGTCGAGTCACGGCTCATTGTGTCAGGGCGAAGGCTGCGTCAGTGGCTCATCTCCGCTCTGTTCCGTTGGCAGACATCTGCCGGGCCGCTACTTGGTCTTCAAGCCAGACTTTTGCGGCCCATTACTGCCTTGAGAGGGAGTCCCGCAGGGACAGTGCTTTCGGACAGGCAGTACTCCATAATCTCTTTGGGGTTTAGGCAACTCCTACCCTCCGGCCCTGGTGTTGGGCTACCGGTCGGGGGCGTTCTCAGAGAAGATTCCTTCCTTACGTACTGCCGAGCTAGAGGGAGCTCATTTTTTCGGCTTGAGGTCTCCGGTAGCCTTAAGCTGGGGAGTCCCATATGTGAGGACTGACTTCCTGCTTGGTCCTGGAGAAAGAGTAGTTACTCACCTGTAACAGG
The DNA here is from genome assembly GCA_033557465.1 of Ichthyophis bannanicus. Taxonomy (NCBI): domain Eukaryota; kingdom Metazoa; phylum Chordata; class Amphibia; order Gymnophiona; family Ichthyophiidae; genus Ichthyophis; species Ichthyophis bannanicus. The sequence continues at coordinate 1,152,139,021 of CM066032.1, forward strand.
TGTTCTCCAGGAGCAGCAGGAATCAGTCCTCACAACCCTCCCTCCTCCCCTTGGAGTTGCAGTCATATGATTTATTTTGCTAATTTTTTGCTGTCTTTTAGCTATGTCATCAGACTGAGCAAGATGGCACCCTTAGGCGGGAAGGGGACCGCGCATGCGCGCTGCAATTCCCAAAGGCTTTCTTTGAAAGCTGGGGAAATGCTCCGCATGAGGGCTCCGTCGGCGCCGACGTCACCCATATGTGAGGACTGATTCCTGCTGCTCCTGGAGAACACCTGTTACAGGTGAGTAACTACTCTGTCCCTGCATTGCACAATCTTCTACAGAGATATTTACGCTCTTGCTATTTTACTTTACTAAGAAATGGCTGGCCCATGGGAGAGCAGAAATATGTAAGTCCTCAATATTCAGGTGTCGGGCATCCTCTGAAGCTTGAAATATCAGCTCAAGAAAGCGATCAACCTTATGAATAGGCCTATTATTTCCCATAAAAACACAGAGCTGCCATCCTGCTTAGAACATAAATCATCTGTATGAATGTTAAAGTCCCTTAATGCTAAGAGTTTACTCAGGTACAAAGCTATCTCTGTGATAATCTTCAAGTGAGCTGAAATGGATTTAGTGGCACCCCTGGGATTCCAATAAATACACAGAGCAAAGTCCTTTTTTTTCCTGATGATCTGAGGAATAAACATTTGCTTCTAAATGCAGACTGGTTCACTAAGGGGGTGTAAAGCTTATGCAAGACAGCTGCAGTCCTCTGCCCTTTGAGTTGCCCTCCCTTGGTTGATGAGCTATCTGAAAATTGGAGGGGAGGGGTGGGGTGGGGTGAGGGGGAGGGGAGGCATAATCAGGACAAGATGACTTTGTCTTGTTAAATCAACCAGATTTCCTTGATGCACAAAATGTCTGCATTTTCAGAAAAGTAGACAATTCAGCAGTGTGGTTTTTTCCCACTACTGATTTAGCATTTGAAGGGTGAAGGAATAGTGCTTATTAATAGTACTAATTAACTGTGCACCAACTACACTTTTCCTATAGATAGCATTTCAGCAGTCTGTGTTGATTACACTGTTCCCTGACTCATAAGGTATGAACAGGAAAATGTTTTTTTTTGGCCCTGATGTCATGCGTGAGTCATCCATACATATTTTGCATGTCCGATAAATATAGGAACAAGCAGAATAATTCAGCAATTGCCAAATAAAAATTCAGCTGTGTAAAATGCAAAAATGCATAAAAGGGGATAAGGGCATACATAGATGTTAAGTCCACAGAAAACCGTATTCACAAGATTTACATCAAGTTTCAAAGTGAAAATATGCACATATTTTCACTAGGAAAATTGCACCTGCTAGAGTGTGGGTGCATAGTTTTCTAAAGAGATCTTATTCACAACTTTCAAGCCCGAGTATCTCAATCATGATACATAATATAATAATTATTTATATGTTGCTGAAACCTTAAGAAATGCAGTGAATGTGTTACTTATTATATTGTTTTGGGGAGTTACAGTTGTGGTCAACATTATTGGCACCCTTGCATTTTAGGTATGTTGTGTACAATATCTTGAGAAATAATTAGAAATATTCCAACTGTATGTCATCATAATATTTTAATAGTATGTTCAAAGATATAGAATCAAAAAAAGATGTCTGTTCAACTTAGACGTGGTAATTTCTGAGAAAAAAAACAAAATATGGCCTGCACAGGATTAATGACACCCTTTACTGATATTTGGTTGCACAACCCTTGACAGTGATGCCAGCCTCCAAATGTTTCTTGTAGCCATCTATAAGTTTTGTGCATCTGTCTGCCAGATAGTTTGTCCCACCATTCAACTGTGATTTGTTCCAGTTCATGAATGGTTCCAGGATTCCTTTTACCAATGGCAGATTCCAGCTCTTTCCGAGGGTTCTTGATTGGATTGAGATCAGGACTCATTGTTGGCCAGTTCAAAACAGTCAAATTTTTTATTTTATTTAATCTTTATAATTTTACAATAAATCCAAGCATATACAACACTTGCATGGTAAATATAGAAGGCATGGAGGAAATATAACAATATTGAAACATTCACTATAATAGTAAAATATAAGAAGAAAATAAAACACCAGCCCCTAAATTATAGCCCACAAAAATGGAAGACATCCAATTAACATCATAATTTTTAAGAAAATTGAAAGGAAAACATAATGAGATCAACAGACGGTATATTCTATAGCAATGGACCAAGGACTGTCTCGGGAGGGCGACGGGAGCTCAGAAAGGCACGCAATTGAGAAGGCTCAAAGAATATATATGACTGAGCATTCAATTTAATCATACATTTGCAAGGGAATTTTAAGAAAAACATACCCCCAATAACAAAACTCCGGGACGAAGCAATAGAAACTCCTTTCTACGTTTCTGAGTTTCTTTAGCTATATCAGGAAACACCCGAACCTGTAACCCACAAAAGGGCACAGTTCGTTTCCTAAAGAACATACGCAGAAACCAGTCTCTATCAGAAGCAAGAGCAAAAGTTGCTATTAAAGTAGAGGAAGAAACAGATTCAGATAGAGAAGTTTCCAAGATAGCTGACACATCTAATATATCACTTTACCCAAAACCCTCTATATTTCCACCAGACACTTTTCTCCCACGCGGTAAGTAATACAACTTAACCATAGGTACATCCAAAACTTCCACTAAATATTTACGGAACATCTCTTTTGCAGATATACCAGATGACTTTGGAAAATTAATTAAGCGCAGATTAGTATATCTAGACACATTTTCCAACATCTCAATCCGTACTCTCAAGGCCAACGAATCTTTTTGATAAGAAGAAGTACTTTCTTCATAACCAGAAACAGTCTGCTTCAACTCTGCCACTGATGTTTGTAGAACTGAAAGTTCCTCAGAGTGTTGTTGGAGAGATACTTCAAACTCCTGAGATTTGGTCGCCAGAGCCCCCATCTGAGGAGAAAAAAGTTCTCCCAGTTTGACTATCGCCGACCAGATAGACTCAAGAGTGAAGACTGCCGGTCTCTCAAATGCAAACGGAAAAACTGTTGCCTGCACAGAGCTGCCCTCCGACTCACACCGCTCACCTCCCGTTGCCTCGAACTCTGAAAGAGCTGCTGCCATATTGAATACCGGCCTCTGCACCACAGGAACCTCGAAAGACGAAGGGGAAGTCGATGCAGTTGCTTCACCACTTTTCCATGCAGCCGGCCCTCCGCAATCAACACTCCCTCCCACTTCGGGGAGAGGCAAACCTCCTGCTGCACTGGACTTCGTCTCAATAGGGGATCCTTAGGAGGCCGCCACTGCTCCGGTGGTGAGATCTCTGGACCCGAACCCTCCAGTGAGCCTTCCCGCTCCACCAAGAGAGCAGAGGGACTCCTTCCCACCGGTTCCACTGACTGCTGCGATGGCGTAAGAAAAGCATCAAGTGGACCAACCACACAGGAAACAGACGCAGGAGGAGCTGCCGGGCCAGAGGAGGGCTTTTTAGGCCCTTTAGCTTTCCTTTTGCCCATAGCCAAAAAGAAGAAACAAAAAAAACGCCACTGCACAAAGATCTCATCGATCCGCCATCTTGGATCTCCAAAACAGTCAATTTTTAACTTTTTAACCATACTTTTGTATTTTTGGATGTATGTTTTGGGTCTTTGTCCTGCTGGATGACCCATGACCTTCAATCTAGCTTTCTGACACTAGGTACAACATTTTGCTCCAAAGTACTTTGGTAGTCCTCTGACTTCATGATTCCTTTAATATATTCCAGGTGGGATTGAGGTAGGAAATTAGAATTTTGGCGGGAATGTTCATTGAAGAAAAGGCAGGAACAGAAATCCACCGCACAGCAATTTCACCCTGAAAAAAGCCAAAGTAAGATGGGTGACACGTCGGTTCCACTTACTAAGATGTGGCATGGCCTGGGAGATTGTAAAGATCAGCTTTTGAAGTTCCCATATTTAGGGGTTTAGTGAAAATTTGAGCACAAATTTAGGAACTCTACCTTAGTAAATTATCAAAAAGTCAAGTTTAGGAACCGAGCTATTAAAGTTAGGAGCATAAACACTTTGAACATCAGCCTCTCTGTTTTACTGGAGGAGTCATGATTTATGCTCTAGTACTAGTTTTGCCAACGTGTGTGACCCAGGGACAGTGCGGCTATTAGGCAAACTATTAGGCAGTTACCTAGAGCACCAATGCAAACAGGAAGTGGAGTCAAAAGGGGCCAGAAGCACAAATGCCAATCCAGTGCCAGAAATGAAGGTAATTCCAGCATTTTGGTGCCATTTTAAACGTATTGCCACTACTGCACGTCTTTGAGAAGCGTGGCAATTGGAGTGGGGACTGCAGCAGGTGGGGCATTTGGAATGATGTTCACCTAGGGTGAATCATTTATTTATTTAACAGGTTTTATAAACCACCTTTGCCAGGAGCAACTCTACCACCTCAGGTGGCAGTTTGCAGGGGGCGGCACTCTGATGGTGGTGCCACTCCGGCTCTGTTTTAATTTTAGATTTTGCCCTTTCTGGCCTGCATCTGCCTTCCCATGCGAGAAGGCAGAGGCAGGCCAGAGGTGGCAAAATCTAAAATTAAAACAGAGCCAGAGTGCTGCCGCCAACTGACAAATCAGCTAGATTGCTTGCAGGAACCCTGGTTCGTCCGGCGGCGGCACTCCGGCTGTTTTCATTTTAGATTTTTCTGCCTCTGGCCTGCCTCTGCCTTCCCGACGCTTTTTCTTCTTGCTCCAAGCATTCTTGAGAAAAAAAAGTGGTGGTAAGGCAGAGGTGGCAAAATCTAAAAGGAAAATAGCCGGAGTGCCGCCGCCAGACTAAAGGCTTGCAGAATGGCAGGAAGAGAGGTGCAGGTGGAGGGGGGACGGGACTGGAGAACAAATGCTGGACAATGGGGGTGGGGAGAAACAGGAGGACAAATGCTGGACAATGTGGGTGGGGGGGAGACAGGAGGATAAGTGCTGGATAACGGGCGGAAGACAGGAGGACAAATATTGGACAACAAGGGGGAAGACAGGAGGACAAATGCTGGACAACATGGAGGACAGGAGGGGAAGGAAGACAAATGTTGGAGAGGGGGAAGCAGGGAGACAAATGCTGGACAACAGGGGGGTGGGTAGACAGGAGGACAAATGCTGGATAATGAGAGGGGGAGACAGGAGGACAAGTGTGGACAATAGGGGGACACAGGATGACAAATGTTTGGTAACATGGGGGGGACAGGAGGACAAATGCTGGACAACAAGGGGGAGACAGTAGGATAAGTGCTGAACAACAGGGGGGGGGGGACAGGAGGACAATGCTGCCCACTTTCCATTCAGGGTGACCTATGGAGCGCCAGTGGCCTAGTAGAGAGCCTGCTCACAGGAAACACTGCTCCTGCAGGTGAAAGGCTATGACTAGGGATTTGCGGCCTATCACAGCCTTCTGCCCATGGGAGCAGTATGTCCTGCGGGCAGGCTCTCCACTAGGCTGCCGGCACTCCACAGGCCATCCTGATTGGGGAGTGGGGATGGGCGACCAGCAACAGTGCCTTCCTGATGTTGGCTTCTATGGGCAGACTCTATTTCTCTGGGTCTCAGTTGCAGCTTGCACAGACCCTACCTGCAAGACATACTGCTCCCACAGGCAGAAGGGTGTGTGAGGCAATGATCATGGCCCAGAGAAGCAGAACCTGCCCACGGGATCAGCATTTGAGGGGTCACATGTCTCCAGGAAAATGGGGGATAGATCATGTGTATGAGGGCCCGCCTTGATTTTTCTGTTAGGGTCCCATTCAGTTCTAGCTACACCACTGTTTGACTGGTCAGCACTCAAGATCAGTGCTGTCTGACCAAACTAAAACCATACCCTGACATGATCCCGATTCCCAGAACTGTCTTTATTTGGCTGAATGAACTTTGAACAATAATTTGTCTAGATAAAATGTAGCTGGTGAATTGGGGTTGGCCAGGCAAACTCTTTAAGGCACAGTTTAGATAGCATGCGGAGATCAGAATTGAGACATCAAGGTTGCGACATACAAAATTCCAGCAAGAGCTTAGAAAAGGCTCTGCTAAATGTAGCGCCTGCTCTAAAGTAGTGCAGGAGTGCATGTGTTTTTGCTGCTATGTGATGCCTGTGGACCCATTTTGCAAATCTGCATCAAACAGGGGAAACTGGCAATTTCCACGTGTAGGTACCGCCACTTACACCTGTGAGATGGCCAGTATGCAAACCTATACGTATAAATGCTGCCAATTAACTACAGATGCCCCTATCTTTAATTTCAATTTGGAGGGAGAAATAAACAATCGGGGGATTAAGAAGGATAACCCCTTTTATTCCCTTCTGTAAAGAGCTGACTGAAGAAAGTCCTTTTTAAAACCTCAACATGCCAGGGAGCAGCTGTAAATCCATAATTGCAGTCATAAATTTGTTTTTCCTATGGGCCCCATTCAGGAAGGTGAATAGTGGGGCTGGATGTCCCAATGGGACTTCCTGCCCCGCTATCCACCCTCAGCCTATGCTGCCTCCCGGCCCCACTACATGTAAGGAGACACTGTGCATGCTGTGGAGGACAGGAACAGCATGGGGGGTGGAGAATGAGCAGAGCATGGGCAGGACTGACCCCCAGATGTACAGGGCTGATTCCAGTGATGGCTCTGTACGTCAGGGGATCACCAGAGGAATGCCCTGCTTATTCCACCTCCTGGCCGGCATCCTGCCCCACCCCCAGAGCACAGCAGCCCCCCCCCCCTATCCGAGCAATGGGACACTCATGGCGAGTCCCTGCCACCTGATCCGGGCCCCAGCAGCCTCAGTTGGGGTCAGGCGGTGGGGATTTGGGGGTCACAAAGGCAGCAGGGAGGCTGTGCCATGGGGAGGACATCCCCCACGGTGATGCAGGGACATGCTGGACCATCCCAAGGCCCGATCCTGCACCCACGGGGCTGTCTTGCTCCCACAGTGCAGAATCGGGTCCTAACTGTCCCGTCCTGCCCGGGGCCGCCCAGATGGCCTGTAAGTGCCTCTTCGGACATTGGGTTCCACACGAAATGGGGAATTCATATGTAGATTTTTGACCCACCCAGATAATTCCCTAACCACACTCTCAACATGCCCTCTTGCAATTTCTACATAGTAAGGATATCCTTACTGTGTACTGTGGAGGAGTGGCCTAGTGGTTGGGGCAAGGTACTTCACGCCGGAAGGTCGGGGGTTCAAATCCCACTAGAGGACAGCAATCTTGGGCCGGAAGGACTGGGGTTTCTAGTCCCACAGGTGCTCCTTGTGGTCTTGGGCAAGCCACTTAACCCTCCATAGCCCATGTTCCCTGTAAAATAGTTCTCTGTGTGCTGTGCTTTCCTGTCTAATCAATGTGTTTATACCTCAAAAATTTCCTGTCATGATTTGACAATTTCCAATCTGTAATCAAACCGCTGCTGATCGCTGGAAGTAGCGGTATACAAATGTATACTAAATAAATCCATGTGTAAATTCAGCCCTTTCTAAAATCTCCATTTGCACATGGATGACATTTCCATGTGTAAATGCCTGATTTTACTTGTAGAAATTGTGAATAAGGCTTTGAAAATAACCTCCTGTGTATATAAATGAAACAGTGAATAAATGTCAGTCAAATGAAAGGCCACTTATGCAAAAAAGGCTGACTCACAGACAACCCAAAGACGTATAAGTCTAAAGAGCCCCACTGAAATCTGTTGATATTACTTAAGAGGCATCCTAGAAGAAAAAAAGAACCAGTAGAAACTTTATAAATAAATGAAGAACAATCCTGTAACAGAAATAAAATGAAAAATAAAAATGTATTTCAGTGACCTATTAAATGTCTAAAGATGTCCTGTCCAAGTATACTAAACTCCTTCTTTTATGAATAAAAATTAAAGTAAGGGCTTATCTTTCAGTCTTACTATAAAGTCACAGCCCAACCCATGCCCAGCGTACCATACACAGACTGTGAAAATGCTAGTCTGCACAGCGGCTCTCCATAGGACTGGATAGATTGTGACAGAATAATTAGTACACACGCTGCACTACTGAAAACCCCTTTTTTATATGAAAATTAATGTGGTGTATATAATGCTAATTTACAGAGTGCAGGAATTACTTTGCTGTTCCATAAGGCAATTTAATACGCCATGTACATTCTTCATACTCAAGAAACATGGCAAGCTCAGTGACGGCTGTATCAGCCCGAATAATCAATGACCGTGTGTGTCATCTTATACAGATCAAACATTCTACGGACGGTAAGCTGCCCAGCTGTGCTTTACCGACTATGTGAGTTCAGTTGTTTCCTCTAAATATACTTCAAAATATGTATCAGTTCTTCTAAAAGCACAGGGCCCGATACTGAAAGGGATCTACATGGTTGGCAGACCTGTTAGCCCTGTTAATTCCCTTGGCCACGATATCCAACGGCACTAACGGCTCTTGCTGCTAAACATCTGCAGGTGCCACTGCTTCTTCCGGCATCCGGCTATAACCTGGCAGCGGCAATATTGAGCCGTTGCTTGGTTATCACAATGCAGCTCAATAAAGGCTGGCCTAACCTTTGCCATTGAAGCTAACCGGGCAGCAGCTAAATATTGCCGCTGCCTAATTAGCTTCATGGCAATCGTGGCATCCCAGATATTCAGTGCTGTGGCTCAGAGATGGCCCTGGCATTAAACATCCGCGTCTAATGTTCAGTGGCGGTGGCTAGCTGCTTTAGCAGTGCTAGCCCCTGCCACTGAATATTGGGCCCACATTTTTTAAAAGAAAGAAACTGTATTTATTCATTATTATCTGTTTATTTATTTATTCTTTTGAGTAGCCCTTCTCTGATCCAAACGCTAGAATCTTTAAGGCATGGTTTAGATAGCACGTGGAGATCAAAATTGAGACATCAACATTGCGACAATCTCTTAGTGGAACAACTAAAAAGATGTTGCAGTACATTCAGGGCTGGATTTAACTTTGTGGCACCCCTAGGCTTCTGTGGCAGGAGTCACCCCAGGATGTGCTTTGGTAAAAGGGGTGCCTTATGCTAAGCTTAGTATGCAAATAATTAGGGGTAGCCCTGTCTGATATGCTCAGGAGGCTAGGGCTGCCGACTGTCTCGATTTTTTCAGGACTGTCTGGATTCTTACATTAATGTCTGGGAGCCAAGTGTCAGAAAAACATTTGGAGTTTGGACCCCTTTCTGCTGCTTTTTAATCCGACCCCCTGTATGAATGAGCCTGCCCTGACAGCTTCCAGTATCACTACCAGTTCAACACCACCTTGGATGAATCCCTTCATAAAGGCAGCTAATAAATCCTAATAATAAATAAATACATAAATAAAACAGTAGCGCCGATGAACTCGTAGCCCTAATAATATTCCCAGTTTCACCAAGCAATTCAGTGAAGGAAGGATCCAGGGTAGGAGTGACAGAGACTGTGGGTAGGATTCACCAATGGAAAAGACACTAGATGCAAAAGAACTGAAAAGAAGCTCTAATTAGAGGAGGAGGAGAGGTGACGAGACAGGGAAAAATTCCTATCCTGTGCAGGAGAGGTGGGGGACTGACCTCTATAATGGATAAAGGGCTGATCTTGGAAAGAGCAAGCAGAGCCAATGAGAATATTGGAGGGGGGTGCTAGGAGAGTGCAGGAATGGGAGAGGGATGGGGAGGAAGTGGAAGGGGCCTCTTCAGGTTGAGCAAGAAATTGGCAGCAGCTGGAAGAACGTTACCTGATTATGGGGAGAGTTGATTGGGGAAGGGGCATTTCCCCTTGAAAATTTGGGCTGTAATGGGAAAGAAAGTTCACAGGTATAAATGAATCTGTGCGCATATTAAGCAGAGGGACGTTTTCTTTTTGAAAAAGTGAACCCAGCTATGTAGTTAAACAGGCAAATTCCTTTGAAAACTTTCCTAGTATGGCTTCTACTCTGTCTATATCGTCTCAGAGGCACCAAAGAAATTACATAGTACTTCCTGTTGTTTATTTTGTTTGTGAAGCCTTTTTGAAACTTTAATCTTTTTAGATGTACATCTTGGAGACATGGCCTGTATGTCCCACTCTGGGACCATGCTCTCCTGGCATCTCTCGGTTTGTATCAAAGCAATGGAGTGCTTTCAGGTACTATGGGATAAGGAAGTGGACGGAGAACTGGAGAAGGGCGTTTGCTCTTGGTTTCAGGATAAATCATTGTGGGTCTCCCTGTCAGCTGCCGTCACCCAGTCCGTGTTCTTCTTGGCTCATAGGGCTTTGTGGACTCCATGTAAAGTGGCTAAGTTGACACTGGGAGAGGAAATGTACTGGTCTTGCCAGTGGAAGAGAGTCATTTTCTCTCACATGATTTTTCACTGTCCAAATGTGCACCTCTTTTTGGGATGCATTTGGGAGCAAATATACCAGCTTTTGGGGATTCACGAACAATTAATGTATAAAACATTCCTCTAGAAATCGAAAGCCCTCACGGGGAGTCTCCTGAAGCATAAGTAAAGGCTTTTTGATTTTTTGATGACATTTGCCCTTATATGGATAGACATTGGAAACACAGCTCATAGTTGGACTCACATTGATGGTGGAACCTGGATTGTCTTACGTATAAATACAGAAAGAACAAATAGAGTGGTTTCATTTGTTAAAGTATGGGAATCTATTAAGTGTTATTTATTTGCTTTTTTTTGCTTTTCTTATATACCGCGCTATTAAGATCAGTGCAGTTTACATTACAACTGAACAATGCAACAATGTTTTTTTACATAACACAATGTGCTTACATAGAACAAGGGTACAGTCATAACGGGAGAATAACGGGGGAAACTATTTACAAGATATATACATAAATTTACATAGAGTTAAATACAACTGATATTTGGTTATAGCTAGATCGGATGGGGGACAGGATACAGCCATAGGGAGAGGGCGGCTAACCGTTTTCGTGTTGGGTTAGTGCGTTGGGATAATTAGAGCAGGGGGTGGATGCCTGCGACTTATGTTTTTCAGGACTGGTTTCAGGATAGTAGATTTGAAATAGATGGTGTTTTATTTCTTTTCTGAATGTGGTGAGGCTTGGTATGGATCGAATCCAGGTGGGAAGTTCATTCCAGGTTGTCGGAGCATAAATCGAGAAAGCTCTATTAGTAGTTGTCTTTGTGCACCTTGTGGTAAATTTGGGTACTATTAACATGTTGAGTAGTGCAGGCCGTCTTATTCTATTTTCAGGAATATTGTTAATCAGGTTGCTGATAGGTGTAGGAGACCGGTTGTTCAGTGCCTTGAAAGTCATGACTAGTACCTTGTATTGGATTCGGGCTTGTAGTGGTAGCCAGTGTAACTCTTTCATCACTGGTGTTATATGTTCCATTTTTGATACACCTGTTAAGACCCTAGCAGCTGAGTTCATGGCCAGCCGAAGCGGGTTGAGGGTTGCCTGTGGGAGACCATGAAGGATGATGTTTGCAAAATCAAGATGTGGGATTACTAGGGCCTGAAATATCGTTCGGTAGTCAGAGAAATCTAGCAGAGGGCGGAGGTGGCGGAGGGTTCGTATCTTGTGGTAAACTGATCTTGTAACGGCCTTTACATGGGTTGTCATGTCCAGACGCCGATCTAGAGTAATTCCTAGATATCGGATTGTGTCTCTTGTTTTGAGTTCAGCATTTTTAACTTGCAGGTAAGGAGGTGTAACGAACTTCTGGTTCCTAGTGACAAAGAGGACATCAGTCTTGTTATGATTGATCCTCAGGTTTTGAGTGAGGAGCCATTCAGCAACTGCATCAAAGCATCTGATGATAGGGGAGAAATCGGGCTGCTCAATAGTAAATGGAATGTATAGTAGTATGTCGTCAGCATACACCAGGCATTCTACATTTAGGGAGCGGATCAGAGAGCAGATAGGCTGCATATAAATGTTAAATAGTAAGGCAGACAGGGATGATCCCTGGGGTACTCCCTGCTTCCGTAGAAAAGGTTCAGAAGAAGTGGTGCCTGTTTTTACTTGCTGCCATCTATTGGTTAAGTATGATTCACACCATTGTAGCGCAGTATCCTGTAGCCCTTTTTCCTGGAGACGCTGTAATAGTATCTTATGGTTCACAGAATCTAAGGCGGCAGCAATGTCGAGGAAGATAAGGATGAAGCCTTGGTGTATATTATTAATTCCTGTGATTAATTTGTCGAAAAGGGTAGTTAAGATGGTGTCTACCCCATGTGATTCTCTGAAGCCATGTTGAGCTGGGTCGAGAGGTGACTCAATGTCGACGTGTTGCTGGATCTGTCGCTGGACTATTTTCTCGATGATCTTGGCCAGCAGGGGGATACTCGATATAGGTCTATAGGATTCGACTTTGGATGTATCAAGGCGACTATTTTTTAGTAGGGGCCTGATTGATGTGTGTTTTAAACTTTGTGGGAAGATGCCTCTTAGTAGAGATTGGTTGGTTATATTGCATAATGAGTGGCTTAGTTCATGTCGAAGTTCCTTTATCCAGCTTGCTGGGCAAGGGTCATTTGGGGCAGTGGTGAGATTGATGGAGGTGATGGTGTCTTCAATTTCTTTAGTAGATACTGCAGAGAAATTGAGTAGTAGGGTAGGCTTTGTTGTACTTATTACAATGGTTGGGTTATAGGTGGATGGAATCGTGTTGGATTGGATCATTTTTGATTGTAGGTAGTTCGAGTAATCCTGTGGTTGAGGCATGAGTGGGCTTACTGGTGCTGGGTCCCCTGTTAATGACTTTACTATATTAAATAGGTCATGTGTTTTATTCAAAGACCGTTTTAGAATGGTTGAGTGATGTTGTTTCTTTTTTTCACTTATTTTCTCTCTGTGTAGAGCTAGATGAGAGTTGTAGTTGTGATAGGCTGCTGTAGTCTGGTTCCTGCGCCATCGTCTTTCGAGTTTACGTAGTTGTAAAAGGGAAGCTCGAAGGTCAGTAGAGTACCAGGGAGCATGCGCACGTTTCCTGGGTACCTTGTTGGTGGATGGGATACAGGCTATAGCTCTGATACTGTTGTTCCAATTCACTACAAGTTCGTCTGGGTCAAGGATAGGAACGTCAAGGCGTGGCAGTAGCTTGATAAGTACATCTTCCTTGTCGAGTGGACGAAATCGTGTTGTTAGTATTCCGGGGTCAGGGGTGCTGGCCTTGTCACTGGTCTTATGGTGGTATGTGATTGGTATGTGGAAGTTGAGGAGGTTATGGTCAGACCAAGGTACTGGGGATATAGCAGTCAGCAGCTGAGGTGTGGTGTCAGCTATATATTGAGGGGCAAAAATAAGGTCAAGGATACCACCCTTTGCATGCGTAGGGGAGTGTACTATTTGCTTGTAGTCCAGGTCGTATAAAGCTTCGAGGAAGGTTCTTGCTTGTGCTTCAGGTAAGGAGGGGAGGTTGAAGTCTCCTATTAGCCAGTTTGATGAACGTGGATTATCCGAGTTGCATGCAAGCTTGATGATTGCTGGTAGGTCATCAGAGGATGATGTTGGTGCTCTGTAGAGTGCGTTTATTGTGCATTGGTCATTTGATATCGTAATAGTGTCAAGGTGCGTTGAGGTAGATGCGTCGTTTAGTTTGAATTTCAGTTCTGCTTTTGCGAGGATGAGTACCCCACCTCCTTTTTGTTTAGCTCTGTGACAAGTATACGGTGAGAAGCCGGCTGGGGTCATTTGATTGATGATCGCATTATCACAATCTGACAACCATGTCTCCGTGATTATTAATATGTCAAGGTCGTGGAATGTTATAAGGTCGGTGATTGCTGGCCATTTTTGGCGTGTAGATCTCGCGTTTATGAGCGCACATTTTAGTAGATGATGTTGCTGATGTTTGACTGAGTGAGTTTTTTTGGTGTTTTGTAGGGGAATGTATAGTAGGTGCTGATATGGAGTGTTGGCAGTGTTATGAGCAGTTTGGTGGACTTTCTCTGACCATCTCCTATTGTTACTGTAATGGATTGGGATGTGGTTAGCACATGTAACCGAAAGGCTAACCAAACCTACTGGAAAAATGAAGGCACTAATCTGGTACATAGGGTTATACCTGTTCACACTGATCCCCGCCTACGCCTTCAATCAAAACCCATACCAATCTCTATCATACCAGTACACCCCATACTTCCTACTATATACCATCCAAAACACAAAACCACTAGTACTCGAACCTTACTACTTCACAGGAAAGATTGAAACACACACTAACAACAATAGGTTTTCCACTAAGTCCTCCACAAGAAATCGAAGACACCGAAAACCCAAAACATCATTGCACCATAAAATCAACCAAGGAACATCACAACACACTAAACCCAAGACAGACCTGCTGGAAGACTGTAAGATCACCCTCATCAATGCTCGATCGATCAGGAACAAAACACACATAATATACGACATCATCACGGACGAGCAACCAGACATCCTATGTATAACCGAAACATGGGTCACTGAGACAGATGCTGCCATATTGAACCAGATCAGCAAGCCTGGATACAACCTGTACAACTGTCCCCGAGCACACAAGAAGGGCGGAGGGGTCCTCATGATAGCAAAGGAACATCTGAAACTTACAAGCACACATCAGAGCTCTAACTCGGACATTGACCTACTAAAGATAGAAAACCCAGAATTAGCCATCTGCCTGATATACAGACCCCCGTCAACGCATTATGAGATACTGGCATCGGCATTGGAAACAATCTCAGCAACACAACCTAGAAAATTCCAAATAATTCTAGGAGACATAAACCTAGCATCAACATCAGCCACGAATGCGAACACCTTCCTAGAAGCTATGACCCAACTAGGGTACCAGCAACTAATAACAGAACCCACACATGAAAAAGGCCACACACTAGACATGGTCTTCACACCCAAAGGTGAACATGACAATGATGAGAAACCCCTGATACAGATCGACCCACTACCATGGTCCGACCACCACCAAATCAATATTCGGATAAAGCTTCCGAACCTGACCAAGGACTCAAAAAATAAAAGGGTATCTCACCAACAACGCAGATTTAACAAACCAGATATGGAAGGTCTCATAAATACTGTAATCGCCCACATAGACCTGGGATCATCCGACCTCGATGAATTAACAAGCAATTGGGATTCAGCAATACAGAACATAGCGATCCCCAAAGGAAGTCAGAAACCAAAAACACCCAAGCACCCATCAGAACCTTGGTACACCATAACATTGACAAAAATGAAAAGAGACCTTAGGAAGCAAGAAAAAAAGTGGAGACACACCAAATCCACTGAACACAGAACTGTGTACTTAAATCTCCTCTCAAGGTACAAAGAAGAAGTAAACACAGCGAAAAGGATACACCATACCAACATCCTAAATAAAGCCATCAACAAACCACGTGAACTATTTGCACTGGTAAAATCACTTACGAAAACTGAACTACCAGAAACTCAAGATAGCCCCATCCATCCACAAACGCTGGCAAATCACTATGCAAGCAAGCTGACTACCACCGCCAACACGTTTGAAAGAGATGCGCCGCATCAAAGTACAAAAGTGAAGCAAGAACAGACTTGGAGCACATTCTACAACATCAATGAACAGCAAACTAATAACATTATAACCGCTATAAATACCACCACCTCACCACTTGACCCATGCCCAACTGCATGGATTAAAGCAGCAAAAAAAGAGATAAACCAACAAATAGCCCACATCATAAATCAGTCGCTAAATCAAGGAGTAATGCCTGACCAGCTGAAACGATCCATAATAAGACCAATCCTAAAAAACACATCACTCAACAAGGAGGACCCATCCTCGTACCGCCCTATATCCAGCATTTCATTCCTGGCAAAAATCATTGAAAAGGCAGTGCTCCTGCAACTCCAAGATCACCTTGATGAGCATGATACCTTAGACGAACAACAATACGGGTTCAGAAGAAATCATGGAGTTGAAACACTCTTGATAGCACTAATGAACAACCTCCTCAAAGGTCTAGAGGACAAAAAGAAAATGTTCATACTCATTTTTATTGACATCTCCGCCGCCTTTGACACCGTGCATCATGGGACCCTCCTCAACAAACTAAAATCCATAGGAGTGGTGGGAACCCCCCTCAATTGGTTCTCCTCCTACATATCGAACAGAAGGCCACAAGTACAATTCAATGGCGAACAAGCTGAACCATTCTCTCAAACACAGGGCATACCCCAGGGTTCAGCTCTATCGGCGCTACTGTTCAATGTCTACATGCAACCCCTCTGCGACATCTTTAAAAAACACAACATCAACTACCATATCTACGCGGATGACATCATGCTCTACACACAACTGGACACCGCTGACCCCAATTATTCACAGCTCGAAAGCTGCCTTGATGAAATGTTGCTATGGCTACAGAAAAACAACATGGCTATTAACCACAAAAAAACAGAGGTCATGTATATGTCCAACAAACCGACCTTCAAGCCCCCAGATACAATCACCCTGTGCAATAACACGTACAAAGCAAAGGATAAAATCAAATATCTAGGAGTCACTCTAGACTGCAATCTAAAAATGGAAACCCACCTGCGTAAAACGAATAAAGCCATCTTCCATAAACTAAGAATAATACAACCTCTAAGGAAAATACTAGAACCAAATGACTTCCGGACCATAGCCCAAGCTCTCATCATGCCACACTTGGACTACTGTAATGCCATCTTACAAGGTCTCCCCAAGAAATCATTAAATATCCTTCAAATGGCCCAAAATGTGACCGCCAGAGTCATAAAGGGTGCAAGGCTTTCAGATCACATCACCCCAATTTTAATCGACCTACATTGGCTTCCAATAGCAGCTAGAATACAATACAAGATGCTAGTAACCACATTCAAACTGATCAACAACATATCCCCCTCTTTCCTGACCTCACTTATCACAACACAACCTGCAAATAGGGACAGAAGAACTGCCAACTTGGGCACCCTACAGGTCCCCACCACCATCAGAACTGTGAAAACAGGTACATCTAGAAGAGCCTTTTCATTCTCTGCACCAACCATATGGAACCAACTCCCTGTTGAACTGCGATCAGTCACGGACATTACAAGATTCAGGAAAGAGATAAAAACATACCTCTTCAAATGCCACTACAATCAGCCATGACCCTCAAGTTCCAGGAAATCATAGCAAAGATTGTGGATAATTATACGCATTTGGATACACTTTAAGTAAAATATGGAAAATATGGAAAATATAAACACAAAAATACAAAACCCAACTATGTAAATGTAAAACTGCGTAAAGGTGTAAATGTTCAATAATAGCCAGCAATATGTAAATACGTATGTATAAATGTAAATATGTATATTGTCCCCCTAGACACTCAACATGTGTGCTGTGACTTCCCTCCAATCCCATGTAATCACTGTACCCTCCCAGTCCTGATTTGACACCCCAAATAGATGAATCAAACCGCTGCTGATCGCTGGAAGCGGCGGTATATAAGTGTGTATTAAATAAATAAATAAATAAATGTATTGAATGCATGACTAGAGAGACCAAAGGTGAGAAAGAGAATAGACAGTGGTATGAGTGCATACATCTTGGAGGAATATTGGTCTCAGTTGAGATGTGGACAATTAACAGGGGTGATTCAGTGGTATGGGATATCTGGGCAGTAATGTGACTGAGATATTTGGATAAAATATCTTAATTTACAGGAGGGTGGCATGCACCTGTGGACTTGGATTCGCTACTGCATAGTTGGGCTAGCTTCAGCATTAAAATGTGTTGAGAGAGCTACTGGCAACAGTAATAAAGGATTGCTACTAGCTATAGTAAAGGTTGAGTACAATGGTAATAAGTAAATGCTACTGACAACAGTAAAAAAAATTGAGATGCAACAATGATAGCTCAGTGTTATTGGAAACATCAGTAAGTGAATGCAACAGTAAATAAGTTAAATGCTACTGGCGACAGTATATAAGTTGTGTACATGTTACTGACAACAGTAATAAATATTTAATAAATATTTTCCTATCAAGCGTGTGTCAGCTGGTAATGGTGGACCTGACAGAATAAAGTTAAGCAAATTCACGAGATATGATATCTAGTATAAATCAGATAATTAGGCTGTTTAGGAAGAGTTTTGTTGAGTCACGTCTGAGAAGAGTATACTTGCTGTGGGAGTTCAGCCGACGATCCTGGACTATAGAGGCTCCTTTTGTGTGGGCGCGTGTCTTGTGCGGGCTGCTGATTCGGCGTCTGGTCTCAGGCGAGCTGTGGCAGAGGAGCACTTCAAAGTAGGTCTGCAGATTTGTTCTCATAGGTCCACGCCTAAGGGCCACGCCAAAGGGCCCTCTGGCGAGGCCCTCAGGCGCAGGCCCCCCCGATGGCGCGAAGCTTTTAAATTGCAGAGGTGCTGTCCCGATTGGATAGTTGTAGCTGTGAGGCCCCTCCCGCTATCGGTGGCTCGATCCCCGGGAAGGGGAGAGCTGCTGGTGGTGGCGGGGGCTGAAGAGGACCTGCGCCCGATGGCGCGAAGCTTTTAAATTGCAGAGGTGCTGTCCTGATTGGACAGTTGTAGCTGTGAGGCCCCTCCCGCTATCGGTGGCTCGATCCCCGGGAAGGGGAGAGCTGCTGGTGGTGGCGGGGGCTGAAGAGGACCTGCGCCCAATGGCGCGAAGCTTTTAAATTGCAGAGGTGCTGTCCTGATTGGACAGTTGTAGCTGTGAGGCCCCTCCCGCTATCGGTGGCTCGATCCCCGGGAAGGGGAGAGCTGCTGGTGGTGGCGGGGGCTGAAGTTATGTGATGAGACCCTAAATTGCCGATTGACATTAATATTTGGTGTTGGCTGTTCAAGGCCTCGTTAATGGGTGTGGGATTGTGGGTTGTACATTTTGTATGTTTCTTTCTTTTGTATTATAAAAATTCTGTAAAGATATGTGAAATAAAAAAAAATAGCAATGAAGGATGAAAATGACTTGCTCAGCTTCTCTGGTTCTCAGCCCACTGTTCTAACCAATAGGCCACTCCACTCAAAGCATGTTCTCATTCACAACCTGTTACTGTCTAGCAGGATGATAAGGAAGGATACAGTTTACTTGAGAATTTTCATTCCTTGAGTCCTGCTATATTAAGCCAGGACCCACCCTGGAAGGACTTCTATTACAGTTTGGGAAGCCTTGCTACCTTTTGATCACATTTCCAGTATTTGTGCCTGATGAAGAGTTAGTACTGGTAAGAGAGCCAAATACTTGCTCATATTATTGGCTACAAAGTTGAATTGTTGGTTATTAATATTATGCATTACAGGTTTTTCAGAGTTTTTCAGTTTACTGCTTGGGAAGTGTCATACTGTCTTCTCTCAGTGCTGCAACAGCATATATACCTAATGCTGACATCACTGAAAGTTGCTCAAGTCTGTCTTCACCTGCTGGCAAACCCACTTGTCTAGTAGGATCCAAGGAAAGAAAAATATCAGGTAAAATTTATGTTTGGTTTCAGGCTTTTTTCCTTCCCAGTCTTCTCATTCCTTACTGAGCTTCAGCTGGTACCTCGTCCCTTCGTGGGTCAGTAGGGCCTAGAAAACCAATCCCCTCTCCTTTTACTTGGGAAACATACCAGCATGCTGCTCCTATTTTTGGGATGATGGGGTCTGGAGAACCCTACTGTCATTTTTGCTCCAGCTTCTACCTTCTTTCATTTTTTCAACAGCAGAGCATGGGAAAACTCCATCAGTGTGCTATTCTGAACTCCATCCACTTTTTATTTCTTCACCAGGGATTCTGGGAAACCACACCAGCCACATTACTCCATCCTGGGTTCTCTTACTCCTTTGGCCAGTGGGACTGGAAATCCCAGTCAGTATACTATTACTCTACTTTGCTAGTTGAACCCCAGAAACCCTTGCCAGATGCACTTCATTTTGTCGACTCACCCTAGGTTCAGATTCTTGAGAGGAAGGACTTATTCTATGTGAGTGTGAAAGCCCCTTCAATTGCATGAGACTCATGCAAGAAATGTGGCATGCCCAAGGCCAAATGTCATCTTCAGGAAGAAAGCTTTGTGTTGGGGACAGAAGCTCTCACTTTCCCACTCCCCAGACCTTACTTCCTTACTCCCTCCTGCCGTACTCCCAGAATCCCCAAAACTCCCTCCCTTATTTTGCACTCCCCCTCTCCATTCTCACTCACCCATCACCCCAATCTCCGGGCCTTTCTTCCTCTCCTTGGCTGGTAGGAGGAAAGTGAAGCTTCATATTCACATCTGTCTCAAGGACTTCTGAGAAAAGCTTCTCTTGCTATGAAGGATTCTGCACTGGTAAGTATTTACCTGCTGGGAATTTCTCAGGGGTCTCTTGGGTTAAAGGGAACTCTTTGGGCTTAAATTGATAAAATTTCCATCTATTTTAAAGTTCTATGTTGTTTTTTTAAATCACTCAGAGCACTTTTTTGGCAAGCCAGCTTTTATTAAGTATTTCTTTCCATCCCACACCCACCTCAAGCATCATCTTAGATGTATAGGCTCTTACAGCTCATAAAGGGACAGAGGTGGTCAAATTCATTTTCAGGTTTAGCTGGTTACCCTCATCAGGTATAGCTTAATAAATTAAGGCCCTGAAATGTTAACTTGAAGTGAACAAATTATTTTAAGCCTATTAGGTATAATTGTGTTTGTACAACTATCCCTAGCAACTTTAAGTAAGAAAACAACTTAAATATCTAAACAAATTACTAAACATATAGATAGTCATGGTTTAATGGGAGAAAGCCAACATAGTTGTAGCCAAGGAAAGTCTTGTCTTACTAATCTGTTATATATTTTTTAAGTTGTGAATAAACACTGTAGACAAAGATGAGACGGTTGATATAATGCATCTGGATTTTCAGAAAGCCTTTGACAAGGTCCCTCATGAGAGATTTTTGGCAAAATAAAAAAGTCATGGGATAGGAGGCAGTGCAGTATTGTGGATCAGGAACTGGTTAAAGATAGAAAACAAAGAGTAGGGCTGAATGGCCAATTTTCTCATTGGAGAAAAGTGAATAATGAAGTATCACAGGGATCTGTGTTGGGTCCACTACTTTTTAACATATTCATAAATTACCTGGAAATAAGAAAAATGAGTGAGGTGATCAAATTTGCAGATGACACAAAATTATTCAAAGTTGTTAAAACACAAGAGTAGTGTGAAAAATTGCAAGAGGACCTTGATAATTGGAAGACTGGATGTCCAAATGACAGATGAAATTTAGAATGTGGAAACGTGCAAAGTTATGCACTTAGAGAAGAACAACCCAAACTATGGTTTACAATGCAAGGTTCCACCTGAGGAACCACCACCCAGGAAAAGTATTTAAGTATCATCATGGATAATACTTTGAAACCCTCCACACAGTTTGCAGCAGCAGCCGCCAAGAAAGCAAATATAATTCAGAATAAAATCAAGGATATTATAATGCCTCTATATCATTCCATGGTGCGACCGCACCTTGAATATTGTGTAGAATTCTGGTCACCATATCTTAAAAATGATATAGCAGAATTTGAAAAGCTACAGAGAAGAGCCACCAAAATGTTAAAGGGAATGGAAGAACATACCTATGAGGAAAGGCTTAAAAGTTTAAGGCTCTTCAACTTGGAAAAGAGATGGCTGAGGGGAGATATAGAGGTCTGTAAATTAATGAATGGAGTGGAACAGGTAAACATGGATCGGTTGTTTACTCCTTCAAAAAGTAGAAAAGCTAATAAGAGAAAATATCTTAATCACTCAATGAGTATAAACTCTGGAATTTGTTACTGGAGGATGTAGTAAAAGCTGTTAGTGTATCTGCAATAAAAAAGGTTTGGACAAGTTCCTGGAGGAAACGTCCATAAACCATTATTAAAGAGGACAAGGGAAATCCACCGCTTACTCCGAGGCAAGCATTGTGGAACCTATGTACCTTTTTGGTAACCTGAGAGGTTCTTGTGACCTGGATTGGCCACTGTTTGAAACAGGATCTTGGGCTTGATGGACTTTAGTCTGAGCCAGTATGGCATTTCTTACATTTTTATGTACCTTCCTCTTCCTCCATCAGTTTCAGTATCATGGGAAGAGGGGGATCAGGGAACTGGGATGGAATGAACCCTAGGATTTTAGGTCTGGGGAGAAGGCTAAGCAGGAGAATGAACATGAACATGTGCATGTAGTAGCGCTCTAGAATGGAGTGACAGGCTACTGGCTCCTCCGGCCAAGCACGCTTTAGCAGTGGAATAAAGTTGCAGAATGCAAACCTAACAAAGGAAGAATGGGAAAATGGAGCAAAAATAAAGAAAGCAAAAATGCCCCTTCCCTCCTCCCCAGTGAAATCACCAGCAAAGACACAGGATGAGCGTTGTTCCTGGCTATGTGACCATGAAAGCTGATGTATTACAACATAGTGTATTTCTTCTTGATACAACAGAAAGCAGCACAATCTACAATTAGAGCTAGCAGCATTCTGCAAGCTGTTCCAAACATGAAATGCACTTAAATACCTGGAAGTCATAGTCAGCAAACAAATATCAGATGATATTATAGCTTTTCACTGAATTAACATAATGCATTTGTTGTTAGCTCTGCCCCCTTTATCAAGTCACTATAAAACTCTATTCCTTTGGGACCTGTGATCAGTGTTTTGTACTGATGTGATGAAAGGAGATAAATGTATTCTATTTAAAAGGTATCTGTTTAACAAATTAAGAATGGGCCAGGAAATCAATTGACAGGATAATATTTTGAACATTTAAATTTCCTTTTCATGCTGTGTAAACTATACAGTGTAACATATTTTACTATTTTACTTTTGCTTATGTGCAAAGGAGCCTAACGTTATTGTGAATTTCTTAACATTTGTGTTAACATCTGAAGTAACTATCAAGGTACTAAGGGGGTCATTCTGAGGCACAAATAGCAGGGATGTAAGCCCTGTGTGGATGTACATCCCCGCTATTCATCCCCCTTGCCATCCCCGTGCAAGGCTCCCTATATGAACAGCGAGGTTGTATGGGGAGCCTTAAATGGGGCGGGAGGGGGACGGAGCGAGGGCAGTGTGTGAGCGTGCCATCACCCCAGACATACAGGTCCGATTTTGAGGTTTGTCCTGTATGTCCTCGGTCGGCCTTCTAGACGGGGGACTTATTCCACCTCGGAGGTGGAATATTCTCCCTGGACATCAGGGGACAACAGAGACCAGTGGCGGCAGGATGGTGAGGGGGTGTAGTGGGTTCCCCGCAGCCTGATTCTGGCCATGGTAGGCCGGATTGGGGGTCGGGCTGCAAGGAAAGGGGGCTCTGTCCCAAGGTTGGCAAACGCGGCTTCTGAATGGAGCCACAGTGCCATGCGACAGGACATCATGACATTGCAACTCCATTCAAGAGCCTGATTGAGTTAGCCAGGCATCTGTAGAGTGTGCGGCCCTTCAGAATCGGGGCTCAGCCTGCATGTACAGTACAGGCCATTAGACTCAATTCTGAGGGGTCGTACAGGGGCTGGACATCTAGTAGGGAATAGGCCTCCATGGAGATCGTTCCCAAACTGTGGTACATGGTCCACTGGGGGTCCATGAAACCTTTAGAAGGTGTCCACATTACATAGAAAAGAGGCTGGTGGGGATTGGCTGTGGGAAAGAGAAAGAAAGAGAGAGATTAGTAGGAAATGGCTAGGGAGAGAAAGAGAGAGAGATAGAAAATGAGAGAGACTGGAGGGACTTGGTAGGGAGAGAGAGAGGCTGAAACTGGTAGTGAACAGTTAGGGAAGATAAAGAGGCCTAGTGAGGATAGCTTGGTGTTGGGAGGAAGAATCCAGGAAGAGTGGTGCAGATTCCTGAACATTTTTTGGAAGTTCTTAAAGGGTCCCCACAACCAAAATAGAAGCCTCTATGCAAAGGTATTGACATGCTGAGCTTGTTAACCAGTATATCTCCCTCAGTGTCTGTAATCAACTGCAAATATGTAAAGTCTGCCCACTAGCAGTTTACAAAATAGACAACCTCTGCACCTCCTTCCTGATGTGATGAAAGGAGATAAATGTATTCTCATCCTTCATAATAACCCTGATCCCAAGTTCAATCTTCCTCTGCATTCCCCTCCCCTCCCCCTACCCCATTCCTTCTTCTTCTATGGCTCTGACCCAAATCAGACTCTCCAGTTCAAAATATCTGATCTTCAACTTTTCCAGGCCCTCCCCAGAATCCCCAGCACAAAGCCCCTCCCTCTCACCAAAAGAATCTCTCAGTGGAGACTGTCAAATGGCACTAATAGGCACTACATGGTTTGTGGAGAAAACTGAAAGAAAATTAGTTATTTGGATTAGTAGATTGAATGGAATCAGGCCCATGGAGGAAGGTTCAGAAAGAGAGTGGAGGTTTGGGGTAGGGGGGATTATACTTGGAATGAGGTTGTTATTGAGAATACTGAGGGAACTTGGGGACGTTCTAACTACTCCACTGACTGACCTTTTCATTGCCTCGTTGGAGTCGGGAGTGGTGCCAAAGGACTGGAGAGAGGCTCATGTGGTGCCTTTACACAAAAGCGGAAGTAAGGATGTGGCCGGTTAGTTTAACTTCGGTGGTGAGTAAATTATTGGAAACGCTGCTGAAAGAGAAAATAGTGAGGTTTCTGGAGTCCAGCGGATTACAGGATCCGAGGCAGCATGGATTCACCAGAGGCAGGTCTTGTCAGATAAATCTGATTGATTGCTTTGACTGGGTGACCAGGGAGCTGGACCGAGGGAGAGCTCTAGATGTGGTGTATTTAGATTTCAGTAAAGCCTTTGACACTGTTCCTCACAGGCGACTTATAAACAAACTGAGCACCCTAGGGATGGACCCTAAAGTTACTGCTTGGGTTAGAAATTGGTTGGGTGGGAGGCGACAAAGAGTACAAGTAAATGGAGCTCACTCTGAGGAGAAGGATGTTACCAGTGGTGTGCCCCAGGGATCTGTCCTTTGTCCGATTCTTTTTAACATCTTTGTTAGTGATATAGCAGAAGGGCTGTCGGGTAAGGTTTGCCTCTTTGCGGATGATACAAAAATCTGCAATAGAGTAGACACCCAGGAAGGTGTAGATAACATGAGGAGGGATCTAGCTAAGCTTGAAGAATGGTCTAGAATTTGGCAGCTGGGATTTAATGTTAAAAAATGTAAGGTCATGCATTTGGGCTGCAGCAATCCAAGGGAGCAATACAGTATAGGAGGTGAAGTACTTTTGTCCACTAAAGAAGAGCGGGACCTAAGTGTGGTTGTGTCTGATGATCTTAAAGTAGCTAAATAGGTAGAAAAGGTGACGGCAAAAGCTAGAAGGATGCTTGGGTGCATAAGGAGAGGAATGGCTAGCAGAAAAAAGGAGGTGATAATGCCTCTGTATAAGTCTTTGGTGCGACCTCATTTGGAGTATAGTGTGCAATTCTGGAGACCGCACCTTCAAAAGGATGTGAACAGGATGGAGTCGGTGCAGAGGGTGGCTACTAAAATGATTAGTGGTCTTCATTATAAAGCATATGAGGACAGACTTAAGGATCTTAATATGTACACCTTAGAAGAAAGGCGGGATAGAGGTGATATGATTGAGATGTTTAAATACCTCCGTGGCATAAATGTTCAGGGAGAGAGCCTCTTTCAATTGAAAACAAGTTCTGCTACGAGGGGACATGGGATGAGGGTGAAGGGAGATAGATTCAGGAGTGATATGCGGAAATATTTCTTTACGGAAAGAGTAGTGGATCCGTGGAATAGTCTCACAGTGGAGGTGGTAGAGATGAGGACAGTAACTGAATTCAAAAAAGCATGGGACCAACACAGAGGATCTCTAAAGGTAAAAAGTGGACTGTTGTAGTTGTTGATATGGAAGGACAGACTAGATAGGCCATGTGGTCTTTTTCTGTCATCATGTTTCTATGTTTCTATTTAACACAGTTCTCCTGATGCCAAAACTTTAGAGGGGAACATTAGAAGGGCCTTCCATATTGTGGCGGCGCCCCATCCGTCTAGGCGGCTGCCTAGTGGGGTGCGCCGGTCATCACTCTTTTTGTGTAGTTGTGGCCTGCTTTGTAAGCAGTACGAGTGGATGAGGACACAGGACAATTTGTAAAAATAAATTGCTTTTTATTGTTTTCTTCGTGGAATCAGTTTTTGACAAATGACCATGATAAGGCAAACCAAAAATATAACCAAAAATAGGATACTTTCTCCAGTAACTTTCTTAGCAAAAACTCTCCAAGTAGTTCTCTCCACTCTTGTTAATTTTGCCTTCTTCCATTTAACAAAACCAGCAAAATACTGTTAAGTGCACAGTTCAACAAAACTTCAATAAGACAGTTTTGAATTCACATTCTCAGCTGCTGCAGATTAGGATACCAGCCATGTGCTGCCTCTTAGTTTAAAACCAATAGCCTTCTTAACCGGGCTTTAGCAGTGGAAAAACTGGCTGCTTTTAAACACGAGGTTTCTATCTTCTTGTCTGCCCTTCTCCTAGGCATTCATTGATACCAGCACATGTTATCTTCTTAACCTGTATCACACAGCCTTCCATAAAAGCATTAAACATTGCTCACACAAAGTCCACACTCCATTGAAGACACTGGACTGTCTGGATAAAGCTCCACTTCCATTTCCTCCTGTGAACTATAAAGCTCAGGGCTTGGGGCAACTTCTGGCACACTCTGCTGCACTTCTTTTAAAAGTTTAAAAAGCTTTCCCCATTTTAGATTCTGGCTTCCCCTTTTAACTGGGTCAGAACCTCTTGCCCTTCTCTCCCTTAACAACTCCACCTCAGGGAATATATGAGTTGTTTGGCTGGCAGAAACCCTCCTTTTATCAGACTTTCTGTACTGTCTGTTCAAGGGCCCAGGACTTGAGCTGCTGCCTTCAGAATCAGACGTATAGTCCTGACTTCTTCCCCAGCTCCTTTCTTGCCCACAACCTTGACACTTCCCTTGGGAGTTGTGGCTGGTCCCTTTTGAACCACCAGGTCTCACAGCCTTGTAATGCTGCCTCTTCCCCTGGTCTCTCTGGACTCTGCCTCTCCTCCTGGCTTCTGGCCTGCAGTCTTTCTCTGCAGTCCTTCCTGTGCCTGAGCATGTCCTGTTTGTTCTGCTTGTTCTCTTCCTTGTTCTGCCGGTTCTGCCTCACTTCCTGTGTGACGCAGCTTAAATATTCTGTGGCTTGTTTCCTTCCCTGGCCCCACCCTCTCTCTGCCTGCAACTGTTCTAGAGGCTGGGTGTGGCTTCAGGCTAGCCCTGCTAGTGTGTGCTTTAGTTTCTCTTTCTGTTTGGGAGCTATGCTTTGGTGAGCCCATCCCCCGTTTATGAAAAAAAAACTCTTTTTTTTCAGTTTTAAAGGGCTCTGCTGCATGTGCATCACCACAATATGCAATCTGAGGCATCTAAGCCAGAACTCTGGAAAAAAAAGCAGGAACTTCCAGATGCAAATGTGATTTTACAAACATGGATATGCCCAATATGGATGTCTGCAGGGGTGTCTAGGTAGACACCCCAGAACCATATTCTGGGACTTTGAATTTCAGTGGGAGGGAGGAGGATTTGTGTGGCTATTGTAGGTCTAGCTGAAAATTTGGCTGCCTGAATTAGGCACTCAACTTTGGCTGAAATGTGGTCTCCACATACGTTTGTACATTGCGCATTATTATTTTGTCCTATGCTATCAACATGGAGGGTAACCTTTATAACAGATCACATATGTACGAAGGCCACAGAGGTGCCTGTTTTATGATGGCACAAAGACTTCTTTGTGTCTTTATTTATTTACATTCTCTTATATACCGTGCTATTCTGCATCAGTGCGGTTTACATTGAACAAACTGAAATTACATTGAACAGGGCATTATAACTTGGAGATAACTATTTTACAGGGAACATGAGCTATGGAGGGTTAAGTGGCTTGCCCAAGACCACAAGGAGCACCTGTGGGACTAGAAACCCCAGTCCTTCCGGCCCAAGGTTGCTGTCCTCTAGTGGGATTTGAACCCCCGACCTTCCAGCCTGAAGTACTTTGCCCCAACCACTAGGCCACTCCTCCACTCAAAATGCTTATAAAATGCTTCAAATGTCCATCAGTCAAAACCATCTTCAATTTAAGAGGCATGTTTACAAAAGAGTAGCATGGGGTTTGCATGCAGTTAGTGCACAATTTGGGTGTGGGGCTAGAAAGTAGGAAGGGGCCACATGCCAAAAACACTACACTAACCTTGTAGTGCACTTTGGGGTGGCAATTGGGTGGGATAGGGGCATTTCCGTCATGGCACAGCTAAGGCGGGCCTTTGTAGCCTATGCTACCTGGCATAACTAGCATGGCTGCAACTAACACAACCTCAATGGGTAACGTTAGCTGCCAGTTTGTCACATTGACATACAGTACCTGCATGGGGACAGATGTACTCCCTCCCCTACTATTAGCCTGTAGCCCTGCATTAGTAACATGATCGCACGTGTATTACAGCATGGGCTTAGTAAATATGCCTCTAAGCTCCTCTGAATTCTTGCAGTAGAAATAATTAATTGCTGGTGTCTCAAAACTATATATAACCTATCTCGTGATACAAATTAATTCTGTAATGTTTTGTTTCAATATGTAATAGTTCAAGCAATTCATAAAGTATATTTCTCAAGCAAATATTATATTGGACCATCATCAAAGACATTTTTTCAAAGGCCAAATAATATCACTCCTGCTTTCTCTTGTGTTAAAATCATAGGTCCAGCTTATTACTATTTATCTCCATATCATCCATATTAACAATATACAGTATACAAACATTTTTTCACAATACTAGCACAAATCCAGCAAATATAGTGATTAGATTGAAGCCATGGACATATATGCCTGCTTGGGAATAGGCGGCATAAATATTAGCATGTAAAGAATGCATGTGAGTAATGTATTTTATAAAACACTCATGTAAATCCAAACTCCATCCACGTTCCACCCAAGTTCCTTCCCTGAACATGCCTACACTAAAGTCACATGCAAGCTTAGTGTATCAAGAGTTGGGTAGTGGGTGTGGTCCACTTCCGGGCCCTCATGGAGGAGGCGTGTGTGGCAGGCATACCGGAGTGGAGGAGTAGCCTAGTGGTTAGGGCAAGGTACTTTGGGCCGGAAGGTCGGGGGTTCAAATCCCACTAGAGCACAGCAACCTTGGGCCGGAAGGACTGGGGTTTCTAGTCCCACAGGTGCTCCTTGTGGTCTTGGGCAAGCCACTTAACCCTCCATAGCCCATGTTCCCTGTAAAATAGTTCTCTGTGTGCTGTGCTTTCCTGTCTAATCAATGTGTTTATACCTCAAATATTTCCTGTCATGATTTGACAATTTCCAATCTGTAATCAAAAAACACTGCTGATCGCTGGAAGTAGCGGTATACAAATGTATACTAAATAAAATAAATACCTTTGCTGGTTTACTACTCTGCGTCCTCTTCAGGCCTGGTGGCTGTTGCTTCCCAGCCAAAGTCTTGCAGTACAGTTGTTTTTGCAAGACTTCAGCCAGGAGGGAACAGCTATCAGCCCTAGAGAGAAGGCAGCGTGGCAAGACAGCAAAGGTATGTTTGCCATAGGCGCTTCCTTCGTGAGGGCCTGGCAGGGGTGGGGGAAGGCAGGCATGGACATTGTCCCGGGGAGATGTCATCTAGGATGGGTTTCCACTCCAAGCACCCAATATCGTTGGAACGCCACTGCATGCTAATACACACCTAATTGCCCCTCATGTACTTTTGCAAGTGAGGTAATTTTATAAGAGACCTTATACGAGCGTATATTGCTATATATATGTGTAACAAATCCTTTACAAAATTACCTCCTCAGCGTATGCATTAACTGCACTAGAATTTTGCCCATATATGTCACCTAGTAACTCAAATAAAAAATATAAAATTACAGCAACAATCCTTGGTATAATATAAGTTTATATTTGTTTAAAGTTAATATAATAAAATACGATATCAGTTTTTCATTATGGCAGTGTAATAGTTTACCTTTAAAAATCCTGATGCAGTACCATTTTAATTTAATTTAATACATTATAAATCACCTCAATGAGCTATTTCTCCAATCAAAGCAGTGTAAAATAGTATATAAACTGCTCTGATGACATACCATATTATAGCAACAAAATATACAATAGAATAAAACATCACACATATGAGAATAATCAGCCTTTATCCAAACAATGTTTGGACAGTTTATCCTCATATTGTATGATCTTCCAAAATAAAATTTAAAAAAATAGGAAGAGGAAGGTTTCTCATTTTGATCTTTATTATGTTTATGTTTATGTTTATTACATTTGATATACCGCTCAGGCCGAAGCATCAGAGCGGTTTACAATATTACATAAATGATACTGAAAATATGAATTATTCATCTTATTGAATTGAAATTTCATCATAAGTATTTTTATTTCCCAAAGGCTAATTGTAAGACACTCTTGAAAAATACTGATGGCAGTATGCTACAACCAGATTCTGTATAGTGAATGCAGCTGAATAGGAAGTTAAATAAAAACTTCTGCAGCCATTGTTGAAGACACAAGGCTAACTCATTTGCTGGATGGCCATAGTAGGAAAATTAGATTCCTTGCACTATGATGTTGCACCTATTGCATCAATAATACCAAAAACGTAGTGCATAGTGCAAGTAATCTAGTGTGGAAAGCAGGTCCTCAGCAGTTAACATGGAGCCCTGTACTGTAAAGTGGCACACAAATAGCATGGCTGTACTTAACTCTACCTAGTGAGGTAACATTAGGTGATCCCATAGTAATTTCAAGGGCCGCAGTTAGTGGGTAGTGTTTATCCCATGCAACAATGCGGTTCTCACCATACCCGCTCTCCACCCCTAATCATCTTACCATCCCAGCGCTATCATGGACCCACACTAGCTGTCAATACGTATTCCAGCGTGCCTTCACCAGAGCATGCACTGACAGCTAGTGCTCTTGAGTAAAAGACCCCTCAAATATAACTAGTTTAACAACTGTCTAGATTTGCCAGCACATATTTCTCTAATATAAAGAGTTTCTGTCACATTTTATAAAGATTAGATGAATGCATGCTAATCTCAAAATATTTTTCTTACTGATATCAGATAAGGAAGTTAACTTTCTTTAGGTCATCTAGGTGGATGACAAAAGCCACTGTTTAAACTACATAAGTATAGCAAAAGGGCATAATAACAACTTTTTCAAGTACATTCATAGCAAAACACCTGTGAGAGAGCCCGTTGAACCATTAAATGATTTTATTTATATTCTCTTATATACCGCACTATTCTGCATCAGTGTGGTTTACATTGAACAAACTGAAATTACATTGAACAGGGTATTATAACTTGGAGATAACTATTTTACAGGGAACATGGGCTATGGAGGGTTAAGTGGCTTGCCCAAGACCACAAGGAGCACCTGTGGGACTAGAAACCCCAGTCCTTCCAACCCAAGGTTGCTGTCCTCTAGTGGGATTTGAACCACTGACCTTCTGGCCTGAAGTACCTTGCCCCAACCACTAGGCTACTCCTCCACTCCACTCTAAATGATAGAGAAGTAAAGGGAGCACTAAGAGAGAACAAGACAAATAGCGGAGAGACTAAATGAATTATTTGCTTCAGTCTTTACTGAAGATGTTGTAAGCTTACCCATGCCAGAAATGATATTCAAAGGTGATGTATTAGAGGAATTGAAACAAATCTCAATAAATCAGGAAAGTATGATACAGCTATTTGATAAACTAAAGAACAGAAAATCACCTGGACCAGATGGCATACATCCGAGGGTGCTGAAAGAACTGAAATATGAGATTGCAGACCTACTTTTAGTAAGCCGTGAATTATCCTTAAAATCATCTCTAGTATCTGAGGATTAGAGTAGCCAATGTAATGGCAATTTTTAAAAAAGGTTCCAGGAATAATCCAGGAAACTACAGACCGGTCAGCTTGACGTCTGTACCAGCAAAATGGTATAAATCATTATAAAGACCAAATTACTGAACATGTTGATAATCATGGCTTAATGGCAAAAAGCCAACATGGATTTAGCCAAGGAAAGTCTTGTCTCATTAATCTGTTATATTTTTTGAAGGTGTATATAAACAGGTAGATAAACGTGATCTGGTTGATATAGGGTACCTGGATTTTCAAAAAGCCTTTGACAAGGTCCTTCATGAGAGACTCTTGTGGAAATTAAAAAGTCATGGAATAAGAGGGAGTATACTATTGTGGATTGGGAACTGGTTAAAAGAAAACAAAGCTTAGGGCTAAATGACCAATTTTCTCAATGGAGAAAGGTGAATAGTGAAATATCCCAGGGATCTGTGCTGGGCCCTCTGCTTTTTAACATATTCATAAATGACCTGGAAATGGGAAAAATGAGTAAGGTGATCAAATTTGCACATACCTCGTAACACAAAATTATTGACAGTTGTTAAAACACCAGAGGATTGTGAAAAATTGCAAGACCTTGATAAATTGGAAGACTGGACAATTGCAAGACCTTGACAAATTGGAAGACTGGGAGTCCAAATGGCAGATGAAATTTAATGTGGACAAGTGCAAAGTTATGCAGTTAGGGAACAACAACCCAAACTACAGTTGCACAATGCAAGGTTCCACATTAGGAACCACCACCCAGGAAAAGGATCTGGGCGTCCTTATAGATAGTACGTTGAAACCCTTTGCCCAGTGTGCAGCCAAAGCTAAGAAAGCAAAAAGAATGCTAGGAATCATAAGGAAGAAATAGAAAATAAGGATATTATAATGCCTCTGTATCATTCCATGGTGTGACCGTACCTTGAATGTTGTGTGCAATTCTGGTCACCATATCTTGCAAAGGATATATCAGAATTGGAAAAGGTACAGAAAAGAGCCACCAAAGTGGTAAAGGGGGCTAGAAGGATATACCTATAAGAAAAGGTTTCAAGGTTTAGGGCTCTTCAACCTGGAAAAGGGATGGCTGAGGGGAGATATAATAGAGGTCTGTAAATTATTGACTGGAGTGGAACGGGTGACCGTAGATTGATGGTTTACACCATCAAAATGTAGAAAGACTAGGGAAAATGCAATGAAGCTATGGTGTAACCCATATAAGACAAATAAGAGAAAAACATTTTTCACTCAACGCGTAATCAAACTCTAGAATTCATTACTGGAGGATGTAGTAAAAGCTGTTAGTGTTGATGGGTTTAAGAATGGTTTGGACAAGTTTCTGGAGGAAAGGTCCATAAACCATTATTAAAGAGGACCTGGGAAATCCACTGCTTGTCCCAATACAAGCATTGTGGAGCCTGTGTCTTCTGGGGAAACTGCTAGGTACTTGTGACCTAGATTGGCCACTTTTGGAAAGAGGATACTGGGCTTGATGGACCTCGGTCTGACCCAGTATAGCATATCTTATGTTCTTATGTTCTTAGGAACATGTCCATGCTGATGTCTGATGAATGTATGCCATCCATGTGGTACAGGCAAGGGCAACTTTCCTCGATAAGGTCATGCCTAATACAGCTCCCCCCAGTAGTCTCCATGAATCGGGCCATCCTCTTGTTCACTTTCATCTGGTCTTCTCAACTGCCCGGGAGGACCTTTTTGCCCCTCCATATTCTTTGCGGTTTGATATGAGACCATACCAAATAAGTTCCAGTGAAAAGGTCCGCCAGCGCAAGGAGGTCCCTTTGAATCTTCGATGCTACGAGTGTTCACCAGGTCATTTCCTCCCCGGTGTACTATCAGGACCCACAGAGTCCTGCCTCCTACCTTTTGTGCAGAAGAGTTCAGACTAGCTGGTCCTAGATCATATCACAAATGCCCATCCATACGACAAATTGAGATCCTGGGTCTATTCTGTGTCCTTCTCTGCACCCAATGTACATATGAATGGCTGCAAATCCACACTTCATGGTGGCCTCGGAGACCACTAATACCTAGGACAAGAGTAAAAAGACAAAGAGAAAGACAAGAAAACAGATTAGTCAACAACCAAAACTTATGAGTGGCATGGGAGCGATCATGGCCTGGTCTACGGCTAGATGTATAATTTATATTGAACAGAGCGCCACCTGCCCAAAGATATGATCTGCTCCCACGTCATGCTGAGCCCTGCTGTGGTGGTGGCCACCCCTTTGTGGAATGAGTGTGTGCCGTAATAGCCTTCCCCTAGGCCCGTATTTGCAATGGCTATCTTCATTACCTTGGTGAACTGAAAGCGTGATAGGGGTGTACCATCTGCATGGATCAAAAGTTCTTCATGTCTTCACAGATGGGCACAACTATATTCTCTAAAATTCCACACCAGGCACGTGGGGTCCTTAGGCAGGGGTACCAAAGATAACTTGGCCCGTTACTTGTGGGATCCATCCTGGATCTGTGAATATGAAGCACAAAAATGCCACTGCTAAGTGTGTCATCCCCTATCTGGAGGCCTGAACATCCCGGTGTGCATTTTGAGGCTGACTCCAACTCCAACTCCCCCAGTGTTAAAGCCCTGAAGAATGCCAAGGAAAAAGTGCATCTGAAAAGGCAAGCCTCGAACGTGTCATAGCAAACCTCTTCCATGGTCACGATCAGCCGCCTCAAGCTCTCATGAGTGATTGGGCATCATAGGTCTGGTGGGTGATTACGCTGGACTGACCATCCCTTCATTACCCTAGCAATGACAAAATCAGCCAAAGGGATCTGTTCCCCCATTGCTCTGGAAAAAAAGAAGATTCTCGCCAAGTGCATTTGGACCGCCAATTTACTCATACCCTTCACCTTGCACCAGAGTATCCAATGCAGAAGGGTGCCAGTCTTAAACTGGTCATCATCCCAAATCAGATTGTCCATAGAAAATTACTGGAAGTGATCCTAGGCCTTCAGATATTTCTGACTGCTACATTCGACCAGGGAACCCATCAAGAGACTCCAAATTTCAGTGCCAAGACTGCCACTGGAATGGACATCTTGATGGCATCTGCCCTGGGAACGATAGCTTGAAATGATGTCATCGTGAAACAAGAAAGGGAATTGGCAATAGTATTATGGTAACTGGGAATGTGCCGGGCCTTAAAAATAATATTGTGCAACAGGCAAAGTAAGACTATCTTCCGGAGGAGCACTACCACCTCCAATGTTCTGGCATACATCCCGTTTACCGCCTGCACCACTGCCATATTGTCAGTGCGGAAAATGATTGCCTTATTGGCCCTCTGTGGGGCCCAAATAAATAAAGCTGTCTTTATGGGGAAGAGCTCCAGGAAGGTGATATCCCTGGTTACGCCAAAGTTGTGCCAATCACGTGGCCACGATTCAGAGCACCAAGCCCCTTTGAAATATATGCTGAAACCAAGCCCACCAGATGCATCCGTGAACCATTCCAAATCTGATCTTGAAAAGAGGGAGTCCTGCCAGAATGCCAGATCATTAAAAGACTGTAGGAAAAACTCCCAAATGCCTAGTTGGCCCTGATTCGGTGGTGACGCCTTTTGATCCCCCTGGTCACCAGGGTTAGGCGCCAACAGAAAACCCATCCCATGGGGACTACCATGGATGTGCAACATAATAATCCTAGTAGAGATTAGAATTGCTTGAGTGTTGTTTTCCGGATACCACGCATCAGTGTGATGGCTGCTGTCAACTTATCTAGCTTGTCTATGAGCAGTCTGGACAACTGTGCCTAGACGTCCAGTTCAATGCCGAGAAACTTAATTGTGGAGGAAAGGCCCACAGTCTTTTCGACTTCCAGAGGGATCCCGAACCACTGTGCTATGCGCTCAAAGGAGGACAATACCATTTTGCATTCCTCCCATCTGCCGCCCACAACAAAAACATTGTCCAGGTAATGTATAACAGATCCTGACCCAGATATTTCCAATGCACAAAGGAGCTAAAGAGTTCAAAATATGCACATGAAATAGAGCATCCCATGGGCATACATTTATCATAATAGTAATTACCCTTGAAAGAGAAGCCAAGCAAGTGAAAGGACTGAGGATGTACCAGGAACAGATGGAAGGCCAATCAGCCTTGGCCAATGTGTGCCCCACAACCAAAATTCTGTATCATCGCTATAGCCTGGTCAATATAAGCATATTGGACCCAGCACAGATGGGAGTCGATATGGTCATGAACCGAGCTGCCCTCCGTATACAACAGGTTGTGTATCAGGCGGAATTTGCCCGGCTCCTTCTTCAGGACAGTACTCAGTGGGGATATGACCAAACCTGGGAGGGGAGGGTCCCAGTAGATTGATTTCTTTAGAGATCATTTCCTTGACCATCTGAAGATGTTGAGGAATAGAAGAAGAATTGCACACTATGCGCAAAGTGAGACACTCGGGTACTGAGGAAGAGATGCAAAAACCCTGCGAAAACTCAAGGATACTGCAAGCCTGATCCTGATGGGGATAGGGCTGCAGCCAGGACCGCATATTTTCAAGCCTGATGGGTGATGGAGCTGAATCCATTGGTTGAATGCTGTGTCTGAATCCTGTAAGGCTTCCCATCTCTAGCGGATCTGCATGCCATAACTGGATGACTGGCTCCGCCAGTTGAACACACATGCTGGAATTTACATGGGTTCCCTAATTAGCAGCAAAAAGAGGTCTATGAACTCTCTTTTCCAAATCTTTTTCTTCATCTTTTTGGACACTAAATTTGCTAAAGAGAGACCCCACAGCACACATTACCACCAGAGGGCATCAGAGAAGTCCCCGCCAACAGCGGCCACCCCATTTATTGCTGTTCCTGCAGCTGTGACCACTGCATTACCTTCCCTGACTCTGCCCAGCCACACCTTGGATGCCGAGCTCTTCTGGTGCACCTTATTATTCTTAAAGTTTTTAAATGCATTTTGAATAACGCTCACCAGAGCAAGCTTCCTATCACTATCCAATGCCGAACTCTCAGATGTCAAGGTTGCTAACTCTTGTGCCCCTGAACTACCCACAGACTTATCGTCGGACAAGATCCCTGCTGAGCTGGCCCCGGTATCTGCCTGCTTGGGAGGTATTCCTTTATCAAGCGCAGTTGGCGTAGCCTCAAGGTGATGCTGGATGACCCCTGGACTGCTCTGACTGACTTGCTCACGCATTACACGTATATATTTCTCCATTTTGTCCACTGTTTTTCTTACCAAATTTGTCTGCTGAGCTAGTTTAGTTGATCGCTTACTATGATGTGGGGGTGTTGTTTGCCACCTTTTTTTTTTCTTGCCTCAGCTATAGCCGATGCCTTCGCAGTAGTTCCTCTTCCATGCTCAGCTGTCTGTTGTCTGCCAGACATCCCAGACCGATGACCACTGTTCTTCCTAGGCTTATCTAAAGTGTGAAAATTGCTATTGAGTAAGGAAAAGAACAATGTGTGAACACATGGTATGACACCAGCCTTTGCAGAACAGAAACACAATCTCCTCTCCTGCATTATAGTCTCTTTTTTTTTGAGAGGTGGTCATTTCCAACCCAATATCTACTGTAACTTAGCAAATTGTATGCAATAGGAGCCTAAGAAAAGCAGTATGATATTGTAAGTACAGTAGTCACACCGCTGGACTCTCATTCATTCTCTTCTTTTTTTTTAAATATATGGGGTCGCCAAGTGTGGGGGGGCCCAAGTCAATTGCGGCAGCACAGGCAAGATGCCAACAAGGAAGAACGAACTCCACAGAAGGAGAAACAAAACCTGTGGATGGACAGGCAACACAAGAGGCAAAAACAAATTCCCACTGTCCGCCTGCTTGACCCCGCAGCCGCGCAGCTTGTCCCTTAGCGAATGGTGACGCACTTGGGGACTTGTGCGGCATCCGGATCAGAGGAATAAGAGGGCGGTCCATCACCAGCCGACCCCTAAAATAGCCGATCTAGGCCCACACTCTTGGTCCTCTGCCCCTCCTCCAAGCCCACGTTAACCCCTACTTGATGCCCCCAGCCCCCTTGTGCCAGTTGGCTGCTAATCCAGCCGCCTGGGATTTATGTACTTGAAGCATGCAAATTTCAGGGAAACTTACACTTTTCTCAATGTAATTATCCTCAGCCCTTGAAAAAAAGTATCAGCTGTCCTGAAAACCAATGATATGTGTTGTTCACGGTTTTGCATTTGTACAGTTACACCCACAGTATCGTCAGTGCCTAGTAAATACATCCGTTCTTTTCCCTTTAGGGCAGAGATACTCAGTGGCATCCACAGAGCAGATTTCATTTCAGGTCTGCGGGGTTTTGTGTTTTTATTGCTTTCAGTGATGGTTTTATTGAGGACAGTCTATTTTCTTGATAGAAAAATACTTAAAGCCAGGCAAGAAATGAAATAAAACAAACCACCACCTTGAGGGCAGAAGTTTTATGGCAAAGATCAAAGGAGCACTGAGAATTGACGGCATGCTCTCCACAAACACAGACAAACATTCAGGCTCTCTCACACACTCTCAAGCTCTCATACAGACCCGCACGCACAGGTGGTGCTTCAGATGAGACTATTTATCTTCAGAATGCATAGATATGTTTTACAGAACACAAACATTTATTAAATTAGCTTAGAGGTCTAGTTTCAAAACTCCCTGAGTGCCAGACATAACAATTGACATACAGGTTCAGACCAAAGGTCCATCAAGCCCACAGTATCCTGTTTCTAACAGTGGCCAGCCAGTATAGGTCACAAGTACTTACCAGGATCCCAGAAAGGAGCCAGATTCCATAGTGCATACTCCCAGGGAAAAGCAGAGGCTTTCTCCAGGTCTACCTTAATAACGGTCTATGGACATTTCCTGAAGGAATTTGTCAAAAGCTTTCTTAAATCTACTTATGCTAACGGTTCTAAACACATCCTCCAGCAATCAGTTCCAAAGCTTAAATATGCATTGAGAGAAAAAAAGTCTCATTTGTTTTAAATTTGTGATTTTCAACCAGGGTATTGTGACATAACATACTGTCACAAAGCCCTGGGAAGTGTGTCACAGGGGAATGTGGGAAAGGCCATGACGGGGGGGGGGGGGGGGGGGGGGTGGGGTGGGGATCGGTGGCAGTGAGATGAGGGAAAGGATGGTGAGTATAGAGATAGAAATGTGGTAATGAGAATTTGATGAAAGGTAGATGGGAATAAGAGGCGAGAGTGAGATGGGAAAATGACAAAGAAAGGGGAGATGGATTCGGCAGGAGGTGAGAGAAGATAATGGAAAAGTAATAGGTATGTGAAAATTAAAAAGTAGATTGAACACTGGAGGGTGAGAAAATGTAAATGTGTGCCTTTGAGTGGATGCTGACTCCTGGCAACCCAGCAGCTCCTGGGTTTTAAGAACATAAGATAAGCTATATTGGGTCAGACCAAGATCCATAAAACCCAGTATCCTGTTTCCAACAGTGGTCAATCTAGGTCACAGGTACCTAGCAGTTTCCACAAAAGACACAGGTTCCACAATGCTTGTGGATTTCCTGGGTTCCCTTTAATAAGGGTTTATAATGGTTTATGGACCTTTCCTCCAGGAACTTGTCCAAACCTTTTTTAAACCCTGCTACACTAAGCTTTTTCTACATCCTCCAATAGCGAATTCCAGAGATTGATTACACGTTGAGTGAAAAAAATATTTTCTCTTATTAGTCTTAAATAGGTTACACTGTAGCTTCATTGCATGTCCCCTAGTCTTTTTATATTTTGATGGTGTTGTGGCAGGTGCAGGCCTGTGATCCACGGTGTCTGACATAAGCAGGCCAGCATGGCTAGCTTGACCTGTAAGTGAAGCCTGTGGAGAGGCCCATAGGATTGCACATCCCCCAATATGCTGCTATTGTAAGATAGAACTCAGTAGAAGTATTGAATTAGCTTAGGTAAGCAGAACTGAGAGATGGAAAAATACAGAAAAACATGTTTAAAAGTTACTGATAAGAAAAAGTACATCTGCAAGGAATATAATTGGGAGTGCTGACAGATGAGTTGCAGAGCCCTGCTCCTCTGCATGCACAAATTGGCTCTATGGCCTTGAGAGTGTGAAAGTAACAAGTTGATGAACTGACCATTGTAATTGGGACTAGAAGGGGGGTATGCAGGTGTCATGCCCACTGAAGGGACATAATTGGATAAACTTATCAGTACCGGGACCAATGGAAGGGGTACGGGAGGTACGGGAGGTTACCGGGACCAATGAAATGTTTTTCTATACCTAGAATGGAACAGAAGTCTATAAAAGTTGTTGTAATGCTTGAAAACTTTGCTCAGCCATTTTGAAATTGACTGGTTCGAGACTTGTGCACAAATAAATGATTTGGACCTTCTGAACAGACTCCTGGTATCATTGGTTTGTCTGCGCTTTGCTGCTACAGTGTAAACAATCGATCTACATTTACCTGTTCCACTCTGTTCATTAATTTATAGACCTCTATCATATCTCCCCTCAGTCATCTCTTTTCCAGGTTGAAGATCCCTAACCTTTTTAGCCTCTCTTCATAATAGTATCCTTCCATTCCCTTTACCATTTTGGTGGCTCTTCTCTGTACCTTTTCTAATAATGCTATTTCCTTTTTAAGATACGGCAACCAGAATTGCACACAATATTCAAGATGCAGTCACACCATGGAACGATTCAGAGGCATTATAATATCCTTTGTTTTATTCTCCATTCATTTCCTTCTGATTCCTAGCATTCTATTTGCTTTCTTGGCTACAGCTGTACACTGGGCCGAGGGTTTCAACATGATATCCAGCATGGCGCTTAAATCTTTTTTCTGTGTGGTGGTTCCTAATGTGGAACCTTGCATCGTGTAACCATAATTTGGGTTGCTCTTTCCTAGGTGCATAACTTTGTACTTGTCCACATGAAATTTCATCTGCCATTTGGATGCCCAGTCTTCCAATTTATCAAGGTTGGGCGTACTCATGATATTCCTGGACATCTCCGCAGCATTCGACACCGTATGCCACTCAACACTACTAACAAGACTCGAAGAAGCGGGCCTACACGACACCACCCTGAAATGGTTTACATCATACCTAAAGGGCAGACAGCTCCAGGTCAGATGTGGATCAAAGACCTCTCAACCCATCAGCGTCACACAGGGTATCCCACAAGGCTCATCACTCTCAGCCCTGCTCTTCAACCTTTACATACAACCCATCTGCACAATCATCAGGAACTTCAATATACAATACACCATATATGCAGATGACATAATGATATTCACACCAATCAATCTAAACAAACCGGACTACAACAACATAGCCAACTGCTTTGAAGAGATGACAACCTGGCTGCAAGAAAACAATTTAGCAATAAACTATAACAAAACTGAAGCGCTGATCATAACAAGAGACCAAATATTCACACCCATGCCCTCCATCGATCTAAACAATGCTACCATCCCAATAAAACAGGAAATAAAATACCTGGGAATAACTCTTGACAGGGAGCTCAACCTTCAATCCCACATTGCGAAGACCACTAGGAACGCCTACGTCAAGATGAGGACAATCAGACGACTCAAACCCATCCTTGCTCCTGAGCATTTTCGAACAGTCTGCCAGGCCATCATCACCCCCACCCTGGACTATGGCAACCACATCTACCTAGGACTCCCAAAAAAATCTACACAACCACTTCAAATAGCACAAAACACTGCTGCAAGACTCATAACAGACAGTACAAGCCACGAACATATCACACCCATACTATACCACCTCCATTGGCTACCAATCAGCTCCCGTGTCCGTTACAAAGTTCTCTTAACCACATTCAAAATAATAAACAACCTATCTGCAGACAGCCTACAACAGCTCATAACAGCTGACGACAGCAAAAGACCAAGAAGAAAGGGAACATCAAACAACATCAGAACCCCAAAGGACTACACTAGGACAAACCAAGCCACATCAAAAAGAGCTTTCACCCTGGCAGTCCCCGCCATATGGAACTCTCTCCCTGACCACCTCAGAGCAACAAACAACATCAAAGAATTCAGAAAGCAGCTTAAAACTGAACTATTCAGAGACCATTTCAAGGACCTCACAGAATGACTCATTGTAGCAGCTGAATGCCATCAAACCAATTATACCAGGAGTCTTTATCAAGGTTCAAGCCAGTTTATTTGTGCACAGGCCCAGTCAGTCAAAGCATTCAAGGAACTGAGCTGAGCTCTTCATAGAGACATAACTTTTTATACCACTTAAACATTTTGATACAAGAAAACATTCTATTGGTCTTATGCTAATTTCTACAAACTTTCTATTGGTTTGACATTTCCCTGAATTTGACCAATCAGGGTCTATGCCCTTTGCTCTGCTTTCTCTAGCTAGCTGAACAATGGCTTGGTTCAAACCTGGTTACTTTCCTTCATCAAGGTCATATCTAGCTCCTAAAACATGTAAGTAACAATTCTGAAGTAACGATTTAACATATAGGCATTGTATTCACTTTGTGCAAACTTTGCAATGGCAGTATTTCATTCTAAAACAGCTTTTAATTCTGTCTTATAATTTTATGTCTCAGCACTACTGAATTCTGAGGCCTGTCATTTTCCAGGTTCAGGCTTATGGCCTAATCTATAGTTATAGGCTACCTGGCTATCACATTCCCCCCTTTGATTATTCTCACCCAGAATGTTAAGATGGGTGAGAAACAAATCACTTATACTTGAGTTGTTGCCATGTTATGTGGTATAGGCTGATACCATCTTATAGCTAGGAGTTTAGCTGTTGTCTTTTTTTCTACAATATTCTCAATGATTGTAGATATATTACGTAGGCAGAGGGGTAGAATGCATGGAAGTATTAAACATGTTATTACTACTAGTGCTGCAATTACCGCAAGTGTTTTTAGGCCACCAAACATTGAGAACGCAGAACCAAACCATCCATTTAACTCTAGTCCATGCCAGGTCTGAACTGGTATGTATGTTTGTTTGCGCATATGTTCAGCAATTTCTTCTACTACATGACCTTCATTATCTATTTGTAAACAACAATTGGTTAAATTCAATTTTCCACATACTCCTCCTTCAGCTGCTAGTAAATAATCAAATGCTAAACGATTTTGATATATAGCTGTACGCATTTGAGTACTTTGCCTGGCTAAGAGTGTTAGTGCTCTACTTGTTTCATTAGTTATTATTTCAACAACAGCTTGCAAATGTATA
The DNA here is from genome assembly GCA_033557465.1 of Ichthyophis bannanicus. NCBI lineage: Eukaryota > Metazoa > Chordata > Amphibia > Gymnophiona > Ichthyophiidae > Ichthyophis > Ichthyophis bannanicus. The sequence continues at coordinate 1,152,182,082 of CM066032.1, forward strand.
ATTCTATTCAACATATAAACTGGGGTACGATATCCCCATGTGCCATCTTGCTCCCAAGTGGCAGGCCCATAGTAGGAAATAATTCTTTCAGGTGGCCACTCATCCGTACCACCCCATTTGTCCCATTGACCTATTTTTAAGGTTTCTCTTTTCTGTCGTGTTCTGTATATCGGGTATCCTAACTGTTCTCCATGGGCAGTGGATAGAAGAAAGAAAGACGGTCTTATTGTTCCCAATACACATGCTCCTCCCCAATTAGGAGGAAGTTTAGCAAATGCTCTAGTTCCACAAATCCAGTAAAGCCCTGGTGGAGCTTGCCAGGTATTAGGTGATACTAGATTTGTCCATAACTTAGCAAGTTCAGGAAAAATAACTAGAGGATTGGGGGATTCAGGATCTTTTACTCCTGACCACCAGGACGTCTTTTTTGTTGAGGCATTATAAAACTTCTGGCTGAGACAGACCAGCTGTCCAACCTTTGCAGTAAATTGTGGCCCAATACATGCAAAACACAGACGTCCGACAATGGGGTTAGCTAATACCCATTCACTTGTAGCTTTATGAATATTTGTATAATTATATGATACAGAAAAGTTGAATTCTTGTGCTTCCCATGGCCATTGATCTCCCATTTTAGTTCCTCCACAGAAGTAACAATTAGTTATATTGAGACTGGTTACTACGGCTCCAGCTAATTCAAGAAACAAATTCTGTGAGGCATGAGGAACTTCAAACTGTGATTTCATAGTTTCATAGAATGTATGGTGTATTCTATATGGTGATGATACATGAGTTTTAGTGTTAAGTTGTATATATACAAAAGTTCCAGGATCTGATCCTCCCGCTGCTATGCGTAAGCCAAATCTATATCCTTGTTTCCATTGACTAGGATTTGTGACCAGGAGTCTTAAAGGATTACAGGCACCTTTCTTGCATGTCTTTGGATTAGATAAAGACAGTTTTTCTAATTTGGCTCTACGATTATCTCCTTCCTGTCCTGTTGGGCTACCTGACCATGTAGCATAGTATACACATTCCCATTTTGGACAGTAATAATCAGCTTTTGAAGGTTTACCATAATGTGTTGGAGAGTGTACCCCAGTACATATTCCCCATTTATATGCACCTTCAGGACACATATATTTATCATCATCATAATAATTTCTCTCCCAAGTCCCACATTTCTGATTATAATTTCTGTTTATGGCATCACAAGCATCAAAGTATAGAGCTGCAGGTTTTGTAGGGTCTTCAAGTTGTTGAGTAGCATTTAAAAGAGCTCCATCTTCATCATTCCATCGTATTTTTAGCACATAATAGGATGGATTCTGTTGTGGGTGAAAACAAGTTCTGCTCTTTCCTTTTGTGCAAATGTTCAGTTCTGTGCCATTATATATACATTGACTTACTATACCTGTACAAGTATAGTAGGTATGATAAAGCAAAGTCTGTGTAATCTTTTCTCCAGTACGAGTAGTAGTTATACATGCAGCACAGGGTGGCAAGGCAAAAGTCAGTTCAAAGCATCTCAAGGCTGCTATCAAGATGAAACAGTAGAGAATCATGATGAAAAGTCTCTGAAGAATTAATGCAAGTCTTTGAAAAACGAGTGCAACTGTTGATAATTCTTAACCACGAAGTCTTCTTCTTCTTTACTTTACATTGACCTGTTTTGCTCTCAGTAGCATGCAACAGGTGTAGTGTTGATTGTAGATCCTCAAGCTTCCGCTGTACATGACCTTACCAATTTTTATTGGTAGGTGTGTAGAGCTGTAGATTCCAACGTATTTCAATAAACACAGTCCTTTTAGTTTGCACTGTTGATTTAAAATGGCACAAAGAATTTCAAATGATATAGTCCATAATACAGTCTCTTTCTGTTGAATTGGATCTTTTCAGAATAAACAAATAAACAAATAGTCTCTTGGGATTCAGGATTTCTATATTGGCACAGTCTCTTTTTTAAAAATTTCCTGAATTTTTCAATTTGCTTGTCTTCGCAAAGTTATCCACAATGGGATTTCTGGATCATGTTCTGATGTCCACTGGTCTGGTTCTGGAGCTGCTGCTGATTTCACTCTGCTATGATGAATCCAGGGTTCGAGTTCTGCAACTTTCACTGCTGTAGGTGTTGACAGGATAACGACATATGGTCCTCTCCAGTAAGGTTCTAACGGTGTCTTCTTCCAGTCTTTGACCCACACCGAAGTACCAGGCTTGTATGGATGCAGCGGTTCAGTCAGGTTGATGGGTAACTGGTCTTGTACCCATTTGTGAAGATTCTGCAAAACAGAACTTAGTGCTAATAGTTCTTGCCTAGTAATTTCAGATCCTATCTGCTTCATATCCCCTTTGATCCCTTTGACAATAGGTGAAGGTCTACCATACAAAATCTCATAGGGAGAAAGTCCTAATGACTTAGTAGGTGCTGAGCGTATCCTTAAAAGAGCTATTGGAAGTACCTGTGGCCATTTTAAATGTGTTTCCTGACAAAGTTTGGACAATTGAGATTTCAGAGTTCTATTCATTCGCTCTACTTTCCCTGAACTCTGAGGTCTGTATGCTGTGTGTAACTTCCATTGTATCTGTAGAGCTTTAGCTAACTGTTGAATTACTTGGGATATAAATGAGGGCCCATTGTCTGACCCTATGACTAATGGTATTCCAAATCTTGGAACAATTTCACGAAGTAGGGCTTTAGTGACCTCTCTGGCTTTCTCATTTCTGGTGGGAAAAGCTTCTACCCACCCAGAGTAGGTACACACTAGAACAAGCAAGTAACGGTATCCATTTGCTTTTGGCATTTCAGTAAAGTCCACTTGAAAATTACTCATGGGAGTAACTCCTGTTGATTGAATTCTTATTGGCAGATTAGGACCTTGCTTGGCATTGTTTTTGGCACATGTTTTACATTGACGAGCTACTGAAGCTGTCAAAGGTCCCAACAAAGAAATATAAAAATGAGGTTTCAAAGCTTTTGTCATTGCAGTTTTTCCATAATGTGTTGCTTGATGAAATGCTTGAACAAAGGCTAAACTTAATGCTTCAGGAATCACTATTTGTCCAGGAGGTTGACTCCCCTCCTGTGGTGGGAGTTCTATCCATCCATTTCTGAGTACTCCCCCTTCTTGTTCACAATAATAGTCCAATTCTTTTGTAGTATATCTGGGATCCCATGAATTAAGAGGTACAGGAAATAGAACTGCTTGAATTGTAGTATTCTGAGTTAGAGTCTGTCCAGTAATGGCTGCTTTACGAGCAGAGGCATCTGCAAATCTGTTCCCTTGTGCAATTTCTCCTTTTCCTGCTTGATGTCCTCGACAGTGCATAACTGCAACTTGCTTAGGGGCCCATACAGCATCTAACAATGTCAATATCTCTGGGCCATATTTAATAGATTTTCCTCCTGAAGTTATCAATCCCCTTTCCCTGTACAAGGCTCCATGAGCATGCAATGTTGTGAATGCATACTTAGAATCTGTGTATACATTTATACAGAGTCCTTTTCCCAGTATTAGTGCTCTTGTGAGTGCTATCAAATCTGCTTTCTGTGCTGATGTTCCTGAGGCTAGGGCTGAAGATTCAATTACAAGATCCAGGGTTACTACTGCATATCCAGCACAATGATGTCCATTAACTACAAGACTGCTTCCATCCACAAAGAAAGTCTGTTCTGGATCTTCAAAAGGTACATCTGTCAGGTCTGGTCGACTTGAGAATACAGTATCCATGACTTCTATGCAGTCATGATCAGGAGGGTCAGTTCCAATTGGTAACAGTGTAGCTGGGTTCAAGGCCTGACTGACCATCAATTGCAATCAAGGATTTTCACACAACATGCTCTGGTACTTTAGCATTCGTGAGTTGGTGAACCAGTAATTTCCTTTGTGGTCCATAAGGGTTTGAACAGAATGTGGCACTATTACACAGAGATTTTGTCCCAGAGTGAGCTTGTCTGCTTCAGTTACTAGAAGTGCTGTAGCTGCGATGGCTCTCAGGCAAGGTGGCCATCCTTTTGCAACAATATCCAATTGCTTAGATAGATACGCTACAGGTCGCTGCCAAGATCCAAGTGGCTGAGTCAACACTCCTAAGACATTTCCTTGTGACTCATGAACATATAGACGAAATGGCTTCTGTACATCTGGTAGTCCAAGGGCTGGTGATGTCATCAGGGCTGTTTTCAGAGTCTTGAATGCTGTTTCTTGTTCAGGTCCCCATTCTAATGGAGATTGTTCCAGTCCTTTGATGGCTTGATATAGTGGTTTTGCAATTAGAGCAAAGTTAGGTATCCATATTCGACAGTATCCTACTGCACCTAAAAAAGCTCTTACCTGTCTTCTGGTAGTTGGAATTGGAATGCTGCATACTGCTTCTTTGCGTTCTGGTCCCAGTCGTCGTGTTCCATTGGATAGCTGAAAACCTAAGTATTTGACTTCTTTTTGGCATAGCTGTGCTTTTGCTCTGGAAACCTTGTATCCTGCTTCATTCAAGAGATGTAGAAGTTCACTTGTGGCTTGCAAACATTCTTCTTCTGAATTTGTGGCAATCAGCAAATCATCTACGTATTGAAGAAGAATTCTCTCTCCTGGGATAACTGGATAACTTGATAAATCCTTGCTGAGTGAAGTACTGAAGATTGTTGGTGAATTTTTGAATCCTTGTGGTAATCTTGTCCAGGTAAGTTGGCCTCCTCTTCCTGTTGTTGGATCTCTCCATTCAAATGCAAATAAAAGCTGACTGGCAGAGGCAAGCCTTATACAGAAGAAAGCATCCTTTAAATCTAGAACAGTGAAGTGAGTGGCTTCAGTATGAATTAATCCCAGCAGTGTGTATGGATTTGGTACTACTGGATGTATAGTTTCAATTGCATCATTAACTCTTCTCAGATCTTGTACTGGCCTGTAGTCACCTCCAGGTTTCTTGATTGGAAGTAAAGGAGTATTCCATGATTGGCATTCTTTTAGTAATCCATGCTTCAATAATCTCTTCAAATGGATATGAATTCCTTCTATTGCTGGTCGTGGAAGAGGATATTGCTTCACATGCACAGGTTCTGCTCCTGATTTGAAAGTTGGGGCTATATTCTTTGCTAGGCCAGGTGGATTATCTTCTGCCCATACTCCAGGTGGTGCTGAAATTTCAATAGGAATAGTTGCTTTCTTGACAGGAAAAATGCTGTAGAATCTCCATTCTTCTTCTCGTGGCACTGTTAGTGTCATTAATCCTGCAGGTTTGGGATTTGTGTTCACAGACATTTGCATTTCTCCCTCTTCAGTGAAAGTTATCTGTGCTTGCAGTTTAGCAAGCATATCTCGACCTAAAAGTGGAATAGGGCATTCTGGTATGTAAAAGATTGATGTGTTATCTTTTGTCCTCCTAATTCACACATGCGATTCTGTAAAAATGGTTTAGTTGCTTTTGTCCCAGTAGCTCCTACAATAGTAACAGTTTGTTTAGATAATGGAGCTATTGGTTTTGCTACTACTGAATGTTCAGCTCCTGTATCTATCATAAAGTTCATGTATTGATCCCCTATCTTCATGCAGACCATAGGCTCTTGGGGACCTAAAGTAAACTCAGAGCCCGGTCTGTCCTAATCTTCATCACTATTGTATTCTGTTTCTGCCACTGCAGCTCCTTCAATAGCCTCTTCTCTTTTTTGCTGAAACTGTATACGACCTGTTCCTGCTTGATTCTGAATACGCCCTCTTCTTCTCCAACTCCCTCCTCCCCTCTGTGAGGTAGGGTTTCTCTGCGGGCACTCATTTCTCCAGTGCCCCTCCTCCTTGCAATAGGCACATTGGTTCTCACCTAGTGGGGGTAGGCTGCCTCGACTCCTCCCACGCCCTCTCATTCTTCTGTTGGAAAAACTTCTCCCTCGCCACTCTACCAAAGCTGTAGCTAAAAAATCTGCTTTCTTTTTCATTTTCCATTCACATTCTCTCTCTTTCATTATCACGGTTTATAAATACTTTTTGAGCAACTTCCATCAATTGTGCTGTATTCATACCTGCAAAGCCATCCATTTTCTGCAATTTTCGTTTAATATCCCCTTGGGACTGACTTACAAAAGCAGCATTTACCATGTGCAAATTTTCCATGGCTGCTGGATCATATGGGGTATACAGTCTATATGCTTCAGATAATCGCTCATAAAAAGCTGCAGGAGATTCAGTTGGACTTTGTATTACTTCCGCTACTTTTCCAATATTCATTGCTTCCCCCCCCCCCCTTTTTAGGCCCTGTAATAGGGCTTGGCGAAACTGTGCTAAAGCTCTCGCACCCCTTTCACTATTTGGATCCCACCCAGGATCTTCGTTTGGAAATGCTGCCTGTGCCGCCTGTTGAGGATTTAAATTAGCTCGTTCAACAAAGTTTTCTTCTAACCACTTAGTGGATGCCTGCACAATTCTCACTCTTTCTTCAGGAGTAAATAAAGTAGACAAGAGCTGACGACAATCTGACCTGGTAGGTTGGTGTGTTTGCATAATACTGCTCATTAATTCAGTTAAATCTTGAGGCTTGCTAGTATAAGATGCATAATGTGTTTTCCAATTTAACAAATCAGTTGTAGAAAATGGTACGTAAATCAGGCTGGTGGGTCCTAAAGCCATCTGTCCCTGATCATCCCTGATAGGCAAGCCAGGTACCTGACGTAGGGGCATTACTTTTTTACTGGCACTGCCAATACTTCTTAAATCGTATGTTTTCTGAGGAAATCTTTCTAAAGGTACAGGAGATTCTATGCTTGTGGATTCTGTGCTCTCTGCTTCGTTATCAGTAGCTGTCTGTCCCTCTGAAATGCTAGGAATGCTAGGACTTTCAATCGGAGAAGTCTGCCCCTCCCCCAACTGCAGAGACGGCACATTAGGTCTGGGCAGCGCTAGTGTAACATGCTGCAGTGATCGTGTTAGAATTTCTGGAGACTCTGGGGCAGAGTATATAGGCAATCCCCCCTTCTCGGGTTTCTGTTTAGCTGTCTCTAATCCTCTCGCTAGCATAATTTTTTCCAACTCATAATACTGTCTTATCCAGGATGGCTGTTTCTCACAAATATCTAACCAAGAGTCTATGTAAGGAAACTGGTCTGGATAGCGTTCTCTCACACTCTTATGAACAGAAGAAATAATTCTCACATTGAAAGTACCCTCACGGGGCTATGCACTGTTTATTAACGGCCACTCTCTCTCACACAGCACAGCCATTCTACTAGGAGACATTGTAATACCATAATCCCCAGTAAACCCTTTATTAAAATTCTTGATCATGATTTCTAACGGAGTTTGTGTAGATTCTATCCCACCCATTTTACATGTAATGTGGTGCGTCTGTACTACATAATCGCGTACAACAAATTATTACTTCAAACAGTAGGAGAGGGAGGTCGAACTGTGAGGTAAGGGGTCCTCACAGCTCTGGAGACAGATAGGGACACAAACAACAATCACTTCCTCTGTTTCGCGACTTAGACGCGGTCGCCCGGCTAAGAACTGCGCTAATCCAGAGTCCACTCTCGCTTGGCCTTGTCAAGACCTCTCACTTACACATCTTTCATACAAACACAATTGCATTTCCCAAATCCTGACTATCTAGGCTTACCAAAAATTTTACCATTACCATTAATCATGATTTTATTACCAGAAAGAGTCAGTGGTTTCCTCTTGTGCTCTTAATAGCCCTAGCAAGAGTACTCGGACCGCTCTGGACGTGATCAGTGTCCTTTTACCATTTTTCCATTACCATATGGTTCCAGGTTCTAGTACTGTCTGACTTAATAATATAAAAACTCTGTACTCACCCAGATCTGGTACCCGTCCCCCAAGCCAGCGCATGGGTTGAAGCCTGGACTCCCCTCCTCGGGTTCGAAGGTGTTGGCCTAGCCCGGACCCAACGCCCGCTGAGGCTAGAACCCTCTCTGATTCAATGGACCGGTTGGCGCCTGAGAATTCACACGTCAGTCAGACGCGGTCCCAACCAGGCCAAACCTTGAGGCGAATTTCGTGGTATATCAGTTTGATCACTCTCCACCACCACACCTTCCAGGCCAACGCACCAAGAATATGTAGCAGCTGAATGCCATCAAACCAATTATACCAGGAGTCTTTATCAAGGTTCAAGCCAGTTTATTTGTGCACAGGCCCAGTCAGTCAAAGCATTCAAGGAACTGAGCTGAGCTCTTCATAGAGACATAACTTTTTATACCACTTAAACATTTTGATACATGAAAACATTCTATTGGTCTTATGCTAATTTCTACAAACTTTCTATTGGTTTGACATTTCCCTGAATTTGACCAATCAGGGTCTATGCCCTTTGCTCTGCTTTCTCTAGCTAGCTGAACAATGGCTTGGTTCAAACCTGGTTACTTTCCTTCATCAAGGTCATATCTAGCTCCTAAAACATGTAAGTAACAATTCTGAAGTAACGATTTAACATACAGGCATTGTATTCACTTTGTGCAAACTTTGCAATGGCAGTATTTCATTCTAAAACAGCTTTTAATTCTGTCTTATAATTTTATGTCTCAGCACTACTGAATTCTGAGGCCTGTCATTTTCCAGGTTCAGGCTTATGGCCTAATCTATAGTTATAGGCTACCTGGCTATCACATCATAACCAACCATTTAAGTTAACATAGCCATCATTGTAAATACGTAATTGTAAATATGTATCATAAGCGCACAATGTATATAGCTTCACATCAAAATCAACCACACTCACTCACACAGCACACTGTGACAAATCCCCCACTGCATGCTACTGACAACACCTCCTTCATTGATTGTTTGCTGTGCCAACCGCTTTGATTTCATGAGAAAGTGGTATACCAAGTCCGTTTAAATAAATAAAATAAGGTTCTCTTGCAATTTTTCACAATCCTCATGAGTTTGAATAATTTTGTGTCATCTGCAAATTTGATTACCTTACTGATTATTCCCATTTCCAGGTCATTTACAAATATGTTAAAAAGCAGCAAACCCAGCACAGATCCCTGGGGTACTCCACTATTAACCTTTCTCCACTGGAAAATTGGTCATATAGCCCTACCCTCTGTTTTCTATCTTTTAACCAGTTCCTGATCCACAGTAATATACTGCCTCCTATTCCATGACTTTTTAATTTTGCCAAGAGTCTCCCATGAGGGACCTTGTCAAAGGCTTTCTGAAAATTTCAGATATACTTTATCAACCAGCTCACCTTTGGCTACATGTTTATTCAAAACTTTAGAAAAACATAACAGATTAGTAAGACAAGACCTTCCTATGTCTGTCTACATGTTCAGTAATTTTGTTCTTTATAATGGTTTCTACCATTTTTCCCAGTACTGACCTCAGGCTCACCGGTCTGTAATTTTACGGATCATGCCTGGAACCCTTTTTAAAAATTGGCCATCCTCCAATCTTCAGGTATTAGAGATGATTTTAATGATAGTTCACAGATTACTAATAGTAGGTCTGCAATCTCATATTTCAATTCTTCCAATACCCTTGGATCTATACCATCTGGTCCAGGTGATTTGCCACTCTTCAGTTTATCAAATGGTTGTAATACTTTTCTTGGCAGTGTGACCAGAAGTAGATTGCTTGCCCTTTCTTCCAAGGCAATGTAGGGTTAAGTGATTTGCTCATGGTCACAAGGATTGCCAGTGGGAATTGAACCCTGGTCTTTTGGCTATCAAGCCAATGTTTTAACCACTAGGCTACTGCTCCTTGAGTGAACAAAAGGATGTAAAAGAGAGAAACTGAGGAAAGGGCTTTTAGGGGACAATCAATATGTCAAAGTCAGATGTAGGGAGGAAATAGAAAAAGACAGGAGGAGAGGAGACTCAATCAATGGACAGCATACACTGGAAAGAGAATAAGCAAATAGCAGAGCAAGGCATAAAAAAACCTGGAACAATGTGATATGAAAAATAAAATGCCCATACAACAAAGGTAGAAAAAAGTATTTTATTTTGAATTTAATAACTGGAATATGTTTGCTTTAGGAAGTTTGGATTGCAGATTTATTTTACTCAGTACAAGAGGAAATTCATTTGTTTTATTTCTCCAGTGTTCTTGGGGTTCCAAGTTCAATTTTTGTCCTCATATTTCTACTTTTAATTTGTGGTCCTGGGTTCTGCATTTGGTGATAGTGTTTTGAATGATACTGAGGCATGGTGGTCTTAGTGTGTAGTTTCTCTGTAGAAATCTGTATGTAGTAGTCTCACTTGTTCTGTTTTACCAGTAGTAAATATATTGGTGTTCTAGGGCCCAGTATAATGTTTGTAGTACTGCCTATTCATAAGTAGGGTTCTCATTGTTTGAATTATAGGAATCAATGTTACTATGCTATGGCAGTTTGTTACATGTATAATAAGCAGGGATTTTTCAGATTTTATATTATTTCACAGTGCTCCTGGTAGTAGAGAGATTTATGTTGCTTTTATTCAGATGGAGTTTGAATTAGAATATATTTTTGTTTGGTGAATTCCATGGAGAAATGCTCTAGTTCTGCTCTGTATCTGTTGTTGGGGAGAGATTAGAATGTTGTGGATGCAGTGTACAATATGTTTACATTGTACTCATAAGAACTGCTATACTGTATCAGATCAGAGTCAATGTACAGTGTGTTATATATGCAAGCATTGTCCGTCAGGTGTGTCCAGATGCAGAAAGGTTGAGAACCACAATTTTAAATGTACTACTTTGTAGCTTCATGGTCTATCTCCTAGTCTTTCCACTTTTTGAAAGAGTAAACAATTGATTCATACTTACCCATTCCACTTAGGGTTGCCAACTGGCTCCAGATGCGCCCGACAGGCTTGATCCAGTCCTGGGTTTACCCCGTTGCATGCAGGGACATGTAGTCTTGCTCTTCTTATGGAGTGCAATGGAAAAATCAGAACTACATGTCCCTGCATACAGTAGGGTAAACCTAGGACTGGATCAATCGTGTCGGGTGCATGTGGAGCGCTAATTCCACCCAGCATTTTAAATACTTCTGTCATATTTACCCCTCAGCTATCTATTCTTCAAGCTGAAGAACCTTAACCCTCTTTAGCCTTTCCTCATAGGAGAATCATTCCATTCCCTTTATCATTTTGGTTTCCCCTCTCTGTACCTTTTCTAATTCCACTATAGTTTTTTTACGATGAGGTGACCAGAATTGCACACAATACTCAAGATATGGTCACACAATGGAACAACACGGATGCAGTAAAATATTTTTTGTTTTCAGTTGGAGACATGGTGAAGATAGAGTCAAGATGACAGTGGATTAGGCTATCTGAGCAGCTGTTTTATACTTTTTTCCTACACTACGGGTAGAAGGACCAGCAAAAATAAAGGGAAAGTTGCTTTGACATCTTTCTTTATCTTAAAACCTGCTATCAGTCTGATAGATCATTTTGCTGCTCATAGCATCCCATTTTGAACTCTAGAATGACATGGAGAGTGACAGCAGTGGGAGGAGGGACTGACCTCTCCCACGAGTCTCTGGAAGCATCTCTAAGCTCAGAGGAATCTCAGATGCCAGGTAATCCTGTGACTGTGGGGCATACTGCTGCAATGAAGCAAAATGAGCAGGTGTTTGACTCTGTGAGTATGCCTGAGCAGGTCAAGTCTCCCCTCACTGCTGGTAATGCTGGAAGAACTGGCAGGACTACCTAAACAGATGATTTTTTTTCTTTAACTAAACCATCAGAGATCTCACTGGATTCAATATAACTTACTACTGAGCAGCTGGGTAGATCTCTAATGAAACACATTGCTGATGTCACAGATAGGTTTCAGGGCTTGAGTAATCATGTTGATGAACATGAGTTAAAGCTGTCTGAATTTAATGTGAAGGTAGAAGCTTGTCAGCAAAAGGTAAATGGAATGAGTGAGAAAGTGACAGCACTAGTGACAGTGAAGGTTCTACTTTAGACTTGAGAGTTTGAAAAACTCCAGCAGGAGTAGGAACTTGATACTTACACATTTTCCCAAGTCTGATAAGTTTTCCCCTGTGGAAATGTTCAAAAAATATCTAGTTGATATAATGAAGATTCCTCAGTTCTCATTCCTTTCAACTTTCTAAGACTTATTATGTCACAGTAAGAGGTTCCACATGTGAACAACCAAGCTCGTTGGTGCCTGTAGTTCCTCCTGACTTGACCCTTCCCTTGAGTCTTCAGTTTTCTTAGAAGCTGATCCTGCAATATTTATTGTGACTATGCTTTTTGAGCCAAATAGAGACATGATCTTGTGATTTTCTTTCACTATCAAGACTTCCTGGGACTTAAAATTCATATTTTTCCTGATGTCGCCCATGTTACTGTACAAAGATAGAGTGCCTTCGTCCATGTGTTCCTTAAATTGGTGCAAATTTTCATTTAAGATATCTCTCCATTCTTCAGGTGCTATAGACAATTTTAATTAAAAGATACAGATTACTAATATATTTGAAATTGTCCCAAAAGATAAACATCTCTGTCAACATCCCAGAAAATGGGGCTGTGCAGAATAAAGATCCAGAGACATGCAGGAAGACGGACGATTCCAGAAATGTGCACATGCATAATATAGACGTGGCAAGACCCATCAACATAGATATGTCAGTACTAGTATTTTGGAATTTGCACGTGGATTGTATTTATTTATTTTACAGGGTTTTTATGCCAATTTATCCTTTAATACGAAAATGCTTGTATAACCTATATATAGGATAACATATGTACATCATGACTTGAATTGGGGGGAAACATGAAGTGGAGGTGTTAAGTGTATTCTTGCTAGGGCCAGCCTGTCCATTGTGCGAGAATGTTGTTTGCACAGAGCCCCACGCTTCATGGGGCCCTGCACCAACTTCATTATGCATATGGTGTTTGGTTTGCAGAGCCGACTTCAGAGGGAGCCGCGGAGGCGCGAGGCCCTGGCTCACCTCTGCACAGTCGCCAGAGTGAAGAGCGAGGTGTTCCTTCACTCTGGCAGCTGTGTTCTCATGAAGTGTGCTGAGTGCCAGGAAACAGGAAATGTCCTTTATACTCCGGCATGCCAGTGGGTTTCTTGAGGACACAGTTGCCGGAGTGAAAGAACATGCTGCTGTTCACTCTGGCGGCTGTGCAGAGGTGAGCAGGGCTTCAGGCCTCCCCGGCTCCCTCTAAAGCCGGTCAGACAGGTGTGGGGCTCTTTGGGGGGGGGGACGTGTTAGGACTGGAAATGGCTGATGGGGGGCTATGACTGGAAATTATTTTATTTATTTATTTATTTAGTAAACACTTGTATACCGCTGCTTCCTACGATCAGCAGCGGTTTACTTTACAGAATCATAATGCATTGTACAGTGCATTGAGATTTTTCAGTTTTACATTTTGATTAGTCAATGATTTACGTAACACGGGATAAACAGTTGGATACAATATACAGTTGATTATAGCACACAGATTAGGGTATATATTTGATTTCAATAGGTTGGGAGGGGCCCCATATATACAATTTATACAGAGTTGATTCCAAAGAGTACAGGCTATACATGACTATATGCTATTAGATTTTATACTGCCGAGGGTGGCAGAGTTCATCTGGTTGAGGTAGTGTATTGCAGTTAGATCAGGTTGTAGTGGGTTTGAAACAGATATGTTTTAAGTTTTCGTCTGAATTCACTCAGGCTGTTTGTGAGTCTCAATTCATGCGGTAGTTGGTTCCATTGGATTGGCGCTGTGTATGTGAACGCCCTATTGCTTGTTTCGGCCTTGACGGATCGAATGCTGGTCGGGATACATAGGGTGTTGAGATTCATAGTTCTCCTGTTCCTGTTGCATGGTTGGATAGTGATTAGGTTATTGAGGTAGGATGGTGAGATGCCGTGGATGAGCTTAAACGTTGTGATGAGCTGTTTGTAGATGATGCGGGCGGCCACTGAGCTGATGGGGGGCTTAAACTTGAAATTGGCTGATGGAGGGTTAGGATGGGACTGGAAATGGGCTGATGAGGGGCTAGGATTGGAAATGGACTGATGGGGGGGGGGGGCTTGTAGGTTCACATGGTCCTTTAGGTGTTGATGCACTGTTTTCTCTATGATTTTAACAATAAGTGGCAGACTGGATAGTATGATGCAGGTTCATTTGGGTCGAGTGAGGTATTCTTAAAGATTGATCTTATGGTTGCTTGTTAGAGGCATGTAAGGGATACTGTATTTGGGTCATTTTTTTGTATAAATGGGCTTAATTCTCCTTTGGTTAATTTAATACATGAAGGAGGGCATGGATCTGATCGGGATGTGATGGTGTTCAAGTTAGTGATAATCTGTTCAATTTGTTCTGTGGTTGGAATAAGGAATGTGTCCCTTGTAACGCTGAATTTGAGGTGAGTTCTGTGGGTTGTTGTCTGTGGTTGAGTATCGTTTCGTAAGTATTTTTGTTCCTCCATTAAGAAGTTTACCATGTTTTGTGGATGTATGTCCCCTTTTCTTTCTTGTGTAGGTTGCTTAGAGAGTGTCTGAATTAAATCAAATATTTCCCTAGGTTTGTTGACTGCTAGCATGACAAGGTTTGTATGGTACTCTCTTTTGGCTTTGTTGATTAATCCTTTTGTTTGTTTCTGTAAAGGTGGAGGGAGGTCTCAGTTTTATTGCATCTCCATTTTCTTTCTAGTCTCTTCAATGTCTTCTTAGTTTCCTTTATTTTGTTTGAGTACCAAGGTGCAGAATGGTGTCTATAATTTGGTTTGTCATTCTTATGTGGTGCTGATGTGGCATCTGAAATGGTGACGTTTCAGTTATTGATAGTATTATCAAGGTCAGTTGTGTCTTGTAGTTTTGGTAGTAGTTCTTTGTCAAATTGTTTAAACATTCTGTGTCGCTGTTATCCCTGAATGGGAGTTGTTGGGTTGATGATCAAGTCAAATGTTATCAAGTCGTGGTCAGACCATGGCGTTGGCGTGGTTGTGGGGTGATATACGGTGTTGTGCTCAAGGAATCGATTGGGGACAAAAACGAGGTTGAAGATTGTTCTTTGTTGGTGTGTGGGTGTGTTAATATTTGCATGTATTGAAGCGACTCCATGGCTTTGAGGAATGAATTGGTTTCCTTGCTGAGTGCTGATGGGAGATTTAAATCCCCTAGTATAATTAGGAGTTTGTGCGGGTAGGTGTTTGCGCATATGGACTCCAGGAGTGTGGATAGTTCATCTTTCTTGGAGTGTGGGGTTCTATAAGTGAGGGATATGGTGAGATGGTTGTTCATGATGATGATGTTGTTACTTCCTTCTGTGTTTGTTGTCAAGATTATTTTGAACTTGAAGTGGCTTCAAGTCCAGTATTAGCATTCCTCCTCTCCGATGTGTCTGTGGGCAGTTGTAGGCAGTGTATTCTGTTGTGATTTGGTTTAGTATGACTTAGTCTATGTCCATTAGCCAGGATTCCGTTATGCAGATTATGTCAGTTTGATGGTTGCACAGGTAGTCCTTTATGGTATTTATTTTGTTGTGTATGGACTGGGCATTGACTAGCACGCAACTTGTGGATGTGCAAAGTAGAGGATTTTTATTGAGTATGTATGTCTGTGGGATAGTTACGATTAGTATTAGTCTCTGCGATCTTCTTTGTGTTGACTTTTGTATGCACTGCCATGATGAGGTCTGCTGTATCCCATTTAAGATGGGTACCATGATGGTGGTAGCTTGTGGTGGTGTAAGTCCTGTGTAGAGTAGCAGGAGATGTATGAGCAATATAAATACTATAAGGTTGCCATAGAGTATCATGTTGTTGCTGTAAGTAGTACTTGTTCCGTGCTATAGATTTAATGCTCTTTTGGGTTGATTGGTAGATATGTTGCCACATACATATGCAGGCTGGCCATTTTGCAAATGGAGATATGTAGCAGTCCATCAGTGTGCAAAGAGCCCTTGATATTTACTTACTGTACTTTTTTGATGGTAGAAACGTCTTGGGGAATTGCGGAAGTATTTTCCTGTCAATGTACTGTTGAGAATTGGCCAAAATGAGCACTTTTGCAATTCCTATTTGTGCTGAGGAGCAGGTGTTTATATGGATATGCCCGCTGGTGGGTTTATATTTGTGGCACCATTGTGAAATCATGGATCCATATGGATCTTTTTTGGACTGCCCTGAAAATGCCTCCACCATAACTCCATATGACCTGAATGTGATCAGGGCAGACGAGCAAATTCAGACCTTTCTAAAATAGATTTTGGGATATAGATCTGATTTGCACATGTAAATGGTAATTTTCACATATACAAATCATGTACAGGGCTTTTAAAATAGCCTTCTTAGTTTCTCCACTATGTCCTTGTCCTCCCTGAGTGCCCCTTTACCACATGATCATCTAATGGTCCCAGGGGCGGCCCAAGGGGGGTGCGGGGTCATGTATGGAGACTTGGTGTGGGGCCTCATTTGCATAATGGACCTCATTTGCATAAATATTTGCATAATGTTACCCTACACTAACTTTTAGTAAACATGCCTCTTAATGAGTATATGGATAAAGAAAGACTAAAAGATTTTTGCATTACTATAATCCAGTGCCAACTGCAAGGCACATTAGGAACTACTACAAACACTGCCCATTTAGAACCCATAGCAAACCCCCGGGCCGTATCGTAACAGCACTACCAGGACTCACAATGCATCAAAGACCCTACTTATCAAAAGGTAACACTGCAAATATTAAACCAATACATTTCAGAGAATAACAATACATGACCTACTGGGGAAAGAGAACAAGTGGCAATGTCAAATAGGAATTACATAAACAGAATACCTCAGCTCAGTTACACATGCAGAACATAGACCATCACCAAACAAGGAATCACAATTTAGAAACAGGAAGACAATAATTAAACTGGGAACCCCAAAAGCCAAACTTGGAATGTACAACAACACTGTAGAAATAAAACTATAAATTAATTTCCTCTTGTACTAAACAAAGCGCAGACGTTAATGATGCACATTTCCCAGAGCTGACACATTTCAGTTAATAAATTCAAAATAAAGAGGTATCTTTCTTTCTTTTGTGCATTTTTTTCAGTTGCAATTGCTCCAGCCACTTTCTTCTGGTTTCTTCATGTCTTCTGCTAATTCTCCATCGTCTGCTGTCCATTTGTCTTTTCTTCTCTCTTCTAGTTTTTTTCCATTCTCTCTCTACATCTGCTTTAACATACTAATCTTTCTCCTTTTGCTCTTTCCTCATTCCTATTTCATCCACTCAAATTTTATCCCTCCATCCTCAATCCCCACTTACTCTCCCAATACCCGGCCAATTGTAGATTTTTCTTCCCTCCCACACAAAATATTTTCCCCCTCTCCATTTCACTCTCCCAGCCCCATCCCATTCTAATCCTCCCCAACATCAGCTCCCTTCTAGTTCCAGCCCCACCCAGCATCCGCTCACTTCTAGGCCCCCCATCATCCCATTTCCAGTCCTAACTCCCCCATCCATTTCCAGTCCTATCCGAGTCCCTCCATCAGCTCATTTCCAATACCAACCTCCCATCAGCCCATTTCTAGTCCTGTCCTAGCCCCACCATCAGCCCATGCCAAATCCTAGCTCCCCTCCACTCAGCCCATTTCCATTCTAAGCCCCCGTCCCCATCAGCTATTTGACGTTCAAGCCTCCCCTTCCACTCAGCTCTTTTCCCATCCTAGCAACCCCCCCAACCCATTACCAGTCCTAATCCCCCATCAGCCCACTTCCAGTCCTAAACTCCCTATCACACCATTTCCAGTCTTAGCCCCCCCATAGCCCATTACCAGTCCTAACCCCTCATCAGCCCACAGCCCATTACCAGTACTAACCCCATCAGCCCACCTCAAGTCCTAACCCCCCCATCAGCCCATTTCCTGTTCTAGCCCCCCCCCCATAGCCCATTGCCAATCCTAAGCCTCCCATCAGCCCACTTCCAGTCCTAACCCCCCATCACCCCATTTTCAGTGTTTGCCCCCCATAGCCCATTACCAGTCCTAACCCCCATTCACTCCATTTTCAGTTTTAGCCCCATAGACCATTACCAGTCCGAACCCCCCATCACTCCATTTTCAGTTTTAGCCCCCATTCCCCATTACCAGTCCTAACCCCCCATCACTACATTTTCAGTTTTAGCCCCCCATAGCCCATTACTAGTCATACCCCCCCCCCCATCAGCCCATAGCCAGTCCTGACCCCCCTTCCCCCATCAGCAAAATTAAACAAAAAAATTAAGCTGGCTGCTGCCGCTGCCGCAGTGGCAGGATCGAATGTCCGTGGGCCCCCCCCCCCTGCCTGCATAGCCCTCCCTCCCTGCATCCGTTCCCTCTCACGCTTGCTTTCAGATCCGTGAAGGGAGAGTTTCCCTTTCGCGGCTCTGTTAAGCCTGCCGGGGCCTGGGACTGATAGGAAACAGGAAATGCCTGTTTCCCATCAGCCCCAGCGGGCTTAACAGAGCCGCGAGGGAGAAACTCTCCCTTCGCAGATCTGAAAGCCAGCATGAGAGGGAACGGATGCAGGGAGGGAGAGCTCTGCCGGGCAGGGGGGGGGCCCACGGACATTCGATCCTGCCGCTGCCATGGCAGCAGCGGCAGCAGCCAGGTTTTTTTTTTTTTTAAATTTACCTATGCAGAATGTTCTTTGCGTGGGGCCCCCTGAAACGCGGGGCCCTGTGCACAAAACATTCTCACTCAATGGACGGGCCGGCCCTGAATGATCCAATTGACTCCCTCAAGGCTTCTTGCTTCAAATGTACCTGAAAAGCTTTTCCTTATGAATCTTTGTCTCTATATTAGCTTCATTTGAAATTCTCTTTTTGAGTTCCTTATCAATCCTTTGTATTCAACTTCTCAGTGTTTATGCTGTTTACTGTTGTCTTCATTTAGACCCCTTTTCCTTTTTTCAGAAAGATGTTCCTTTGGCTATAATAGCTTCTTTCATCTTACCTTTTGCTGGTTGTCATTTGACCTTCTTTCCGCTTTTTTTAATACATGGAATAAATCTTATCTGGGCTTCCAAGATGGTATTTTTGAACAACGTCCATGCCTGACATAAACTCTTAAATTTTCCAGCTGCTTCTTTTTGTTTTTTTTTTATCATTTTCCCCATGTTATCATAATCTCCTTAGTGTCCTCATTGCAAGCATTAGGTCAAATGTGATCATGTTATGATCACTTTTGCTAAGCGGCACCGTGAGGACCAAAGAGGCATGCAGAATTCTGAAGTCTCAATGAGTGGATGAGATCATTGGTGCAGGGAGGAGGGGTTTAGTATTGTTAGGAACTGGGCAACATTCTGGGGAATATGGATCTTATTTCGCAAAGAAGGGCTCCATCGTAACTAGGGTGGAACCAAGCTGATGGTGCAAATTTTTACAAAGGAGATAGAGCAGCTTTTGAAACTAGATCCTGGGGAAAAATTAACATTTGGTCATTAAAAAACATAAGAAATGCCATACTAGATCAGACCAAGGTCCATCAAATCCAGTATCCTGTTTCCAACAGTGGCTAATCCAGGTCACAAATAACTAGCAGTTTCCCAAGAAGGCACACAGCTTTCACAATGCTTGTATGGGGTTAAGGAATAGATTTTCCGGGTCCTCTTTAATAATGGTTTATGGACCTTTCCTCCAGGAACTTGTCTAAAACTTTTTTAAACCCAGCTATACTAACAGCTTTTACTACATCCTCTGGTAACGAATTCCAGAGTTTGATTCCGTGTTCAGTGAAAAAATATTTTCTCTTATTAGTCTTAAATGGCTTACATTGTAGCTTCATTGCGTGTTCTCTAGCCTTTCTACTTTTTGATGGTGTAAAGAACTGATCTATGTTAACCCATTTCACCACATTCATTAATTTATATACCTATCATATCTTTCCTCAGTCATCTCTTTTCCAAATTGAAGAGCCCTAACCTTTAAAACCTTTCCTCATAGGGGTATCTTCCATCCCCTTTTCCATTTTGGTGGCTCTTCTCTGTACCTTTTCTAATTCTGCTATATCCTTTTTTAAGATATGGCAACCAGAAATGCACACAATATTCAAGGGGCGGTCGCACCATGGAATGATACAGAGGCATTATAATATCCTTTGTTTGATTCTCTATTCCTTCCCTTATGATTCCTAGCATTCTAATTGCTTTCTTGGTTGTCTCTGCATGCTGGTTGGAGGATTTCAACATATTATCCATGATGAGGCCTAAATCTTTTTCCTGGGTGATGGTTTCCAATGTGGAACCTTGCATCATGTAACCCAAGTTTGGGTTGTTCTTTCCTAGTTGCATAACTTTGCACTTGTCCACATTAAATTTCATCTGCCATTTGGACACCCAGTCTCCCAATTTATCAATGTCCTCTTGTAATTTTTCACAATCCTCTTGTGTTTTAACAACTTTGAATAATTTTGCATCATTTGTAAATCTGCAAATCATCTGCAAATCTGATCACCTCACTCGTTTTATCTCATTTCCAGGTTATTTATGAATATGTTAAAAAGCAGTGAGCCCAGCACAGATCCTTGTGGTACTTCATTATTTTCTTTTCTCCATTGACAAAATTGGCCATTTAGCCCTACTCTCTGTTTTCTAACTTTTAACTAGTTCCTGATCCACAATACTACACTGCCTCCAATCCCATGCCTTTTTTTTAAGCTCACACATTTCCAGTAGTAGTTTAAAGTGAGCTATGTTCAAGTACTTCTCTAGCCCTGGAAGAATTAAATCTATTTTTGTACTTGAGGCAATGGAGACTTGAGTGTCCGGCTCGTTATCCACTACTGCCTGGAAGCTGCTATGGGGTCCGGTAACTAGGGTCTCCAGGTCTGCGGCAATAACGCAGGCGTTATACTTTTTTATGCATAGGGCCTTTATCACACCAGCAAAACTAGCTAAGTGGGACAAGGGGTCCTCAGGTAAGTGTTGGTCCTGCCAGTCAAGCACGGGAACATACTCTCATATGTTTTTTGATTGTCCCCTGGTGCAAAATTTTCTGAACCGGGTCTGGGGGAGAATTTGTTCCATCTTGCAGCTGAGCATCAGTCTAACATGGAGAGTGGTGTTTATGAGATCACTGGAGGTATACCCGGATAAAGGGTATGGGGAACGTTTCCTGTTAAATTTCATGATGGCAGTTGCGATTAAGCAGATTCTGGCAAACTGGAAATCCTTCCAAGCTCTTAGTATGGAACTCTGGTGGAATCTAGTATGCCAGTACTCCAAGTACGAAAAACTATATAGCAAACTGTATCACCCGAGGGATGCAGAGCGGAATTTCAGAAGATGGGAGCTTTTGGATCAATACATTGCGCGTTCCAAGGTTACCCAGTAGAAGCTGTTTCCAAGCCGAAGCCACTCCCTGGTTGTGCGGCAATGGGCCTCCCATTGAGTGGTTGGAGCTGAAAGTTGTTTTCCTTTTCTTTTTCTTACCCAGAGGGCCGGGGTGGGGGGGGGGGTTGGGGGGTGGGACTCCTTGTGGATGCTCCTGTTGAGTCAATGATGTATT
This sequence comes from Ichthyophis bannanicus, assembly GCA_033557465.1. NCBI lineage: Eukaryota > Metazoa > Chordata > Amphibia > Gymnophiona > Ichthyophiidae > Ichthyophis > Ichthyophis bannanicus. Next base: position 1,152,203,527 of record CM066032.1, read on the forward strand.
CATGGGGTGAATTGTTTTCTGTTTCTGTTTCTGTTTTAAAATGCTAAATAAAGTAATTAAAAAAAAAAATCCAACATGGCTGTGTTTCAGCGTGACTTTCCTCAGGGGCTATGAGATGCTGAAATACAAATAAAAACATAAATATATTCTAATCATATTTTAAATAAAAATAGTAATAATAATACAATGATAAATATATCAAAAATATATCCAATAAAACATGCAAAACAGTTGAAGACTATGGTGTATGTTTACAAAGCAGTGGTTGCGACCTCCTTGCAATATCAATGGAGCCGCGACTCTGATATTGCACGGAGGCCACTACTGCTGCTTTGTAAACATACCCTTATGAGAATACATCCCTTGTATGTATAGGTATATCATGTGTTTAGAGCTAAAAAACAACTATGACATAAATATCTAAATAGCCTTAAATATAAAATCATAACATAACTAAAAATAGATTATGAGTCACATAAAATACAACTGAGCCATATAACAATAAAGATACATAATAACCATAAAAAAGTAAGATCATTCTTAATTACAAAACATAAGAATCCTAAGAAAATAATAACACTTAAAAACAATCAGTAACTGTACAAAATTGTGGTGTGTATCCATGGAATAAAGCTAAAAGACGATAAATTATAACTTGGAAGACTTACAAATTATGCTACTATCATAGAGTTTTGCCATTCAGCATAGAAACATGACAGTAGAAAAGACCACATAGCCTATCTAGGCTGCCCTTCCATATCAACCTCTACAACAATCTCCTTTTTCCCTTTAGAGATCCTCTGTCTTTGTCCCATGCTTTTTTGAATTCAGATACGGTTGTCATCTCTACCACCTCCACTGGGAGACTATTCCAAGCATCCACCATTCTTTCTGTAAAGAAATATTTCCGCATATTACTCCTGAAGTCTATCCCCTTCCACTCTCATCCCCTTTCCCCTCATAGCAGAGCTTCTTTCAATCAAAAGAGGCTCTCTCCCTGAACATTTATGCCATGGAGGTATTTAAATGTCTCAACCATATCACCTCTATCCCACCTTTCCTCTAAAGTATACATATTAAGATCCTTAAGTCTGTCCTCATATGCTTTATAACGAAAACCACTGACCATTTTAGTAGCCACCCTCTTTACCGACTCCAACCTGTTTATATCCTTTTGAAGGTGCGGTCTCCAGAATTTCACACAATATTCCAAATGACGTCACACCAAAGAGCTATACAGAGGCACTAACACCTCCTTTCTTCTGCTGGCCATTCCTCTCCCTATGCACCCAAGCATCGTTCTAGCTTTTGCTATCACCTTTTCTACCTCTTTACATGGAATCTTTATCTTTATTTGGAAACTTGATATACCGCTTAGCCAAGGCAACAAGCGGTGCACAATAAAATACTATGGGGCTTGTTTACAAAGCCGCGGTAGCGGTTTGCGATCGTAATCGGAGCCGCGGTCCCATTGATTTCAATGGGGCCGCGGCTGCGATCGCGATCGCGAATCACTACCGCGGCTTTGTAAAAAAGCCCCTATGACTACTCAAAAAAGGAAAAGAATGCCAGTAAATGGCAGGAAAGAGGAAACAACAGAAAGAGAAAGGAAGAGGAGGGTAGCCAGAGAGTACCACAGGAGACAGTCATGGATCAGTAGAAGGAATATTACATGGAATGTAGTTAATCATTGAATGATAAAGGGAAAAGTTAATGAAATACAAATAGACTTGCAAATAATAAAAATATATATACATATACAGGGTGGCCCAAAAAAAAGTGAGAACATCTCGTAAATTAAAAGCTTAAATAGTTTACTTATTTACCTTTTTTAGCTATATAACGTCTTTATTTCGACAATTTCCGGTCGCTATCTTTTTTTTTTTTAATTTGTCAATCGTTTACATCTGTCTTTTTGAATTTTTAAATAACTTATACGCTACAAGATGTTCTCACTTTTTTTAGGCCACCCTGTATATTTATCCACATATATTTATTATATGAAAAGACCATATTCAGAGACCAAGGGGCCAACAGGTTCCAAATTTGTATACAAATATGGAAAGGGATAGTTTTGAAAAAATCTTAAAAGGTTTTGAGGAGATAGAGAGCAAACCCTGAGAAAATCCTGAAAGATTTCTAAGAAAATCCTGGGGGATCATATAAACTTCAAGTAAACTGGGAAATGATCTAAAGTACTTTCCTGGAGAAACCACAGTAACATATATGCCCCAACCCCCCAACCCCCCAAACAAACAGATGAGGAACAGACTCAAGCTAAATATTACAGATACCTTAGTACCGATAGTCAGAGAAAGCACCCCAATACAAAGGTATCATCCACCATTTGAAAGTATATTTATGCCGAAGTTCATGAGTCTCCTAGATTTTTTTCTTAGAAAACCGTTATATGTTTTATTGCTATTATTACTAACAAACCAGGTGTGATATTGATCTGTAAGAAACCATTTAAACAAACTGTGATAGTTGTCACCACGTGGCCAGCCCTCCGCTTAGGGAGCAGAGGGTTGGTCTGCCATGATGATTTCTCTATGCAGAAAGTGAGACTACAGCTGTGGCTTTTGCAAGGCCTCTTGGGAATTGTAGTCTCTTTTTAAGCTCTCTGATAAAGAAGCAATTGTAGTCCGAGTGTTTAAGGCAAAATGACAAGGATTTATTCCCCTTACAAATAGAACTTTGGTGCAGAACAAAAATAGGATGGTTTCTAGGAGTTTAGCATGAGGATTATGTACAATAACTAAGGTAATTGCTTCTTCACTCTCTGGTCCCAAAAACAATGCAGTGCTCGTTGCAATTACAAAAAGGAAAACAAACAGCTTCTCGTAGCAAAGCAAAACAGCTCCTTTTTCTTTGCTGTGTCTCAGCACTTTTACTTCAATGTTTAACACAGTGACTCAATGTTGTCAGCCAAACAAAGCGTGCAATCCATCTGCATATCTGCTATGTCATCAACATTAGAGTCTATCTGCATATCTTCTGCTTCAGGATTAACAGCATTTATCTGCAAACTGTTACCATGGGATTTCAGATAACTTCCCTCTATAAGCTCAGGTGTTTTCCCTTTACACACCTCAAAACAGTAAGGGTTTAAAATACCTGTTGGCCTGGAGTTTCTTCTTTAGCTCTCCTCTAATTCTTGGCAGTTATAAGGTAATGCTTTTGTGCTGGGCTCCCACCTGTGCAAACTGTGAAGGCTTCCTTCTGACTGAAGGGTTCCCTGCTCTCTCCGTTCCAGCCAATTCCTGGTCACAGGGCATGCCTTCCCTCCTCCTAGTCTGCTGGCTTTTCTCCCAGACCTGTAGGTAATTTCTTTACCCAGTATCCAACTCTCTGGAGCTTCTGAGCCTCTCACAGCATGTCTTACAGGAGTTCTCTCCTCTCTCCTGTCTTTGCTGTCCAGGACTCCTCTTTCTCTGCTGCCACGGCTCCAACTGACGTCCGAACTGCAATTACCATTTCAGCCTGTGCTCGAGCCTGCTTCTCCTTCTCCTCCAGTTCCAAATCTCCATCTCCATCTGCTCCTGGGAGCTAATGACGAGGTTTTATAATTCTGTTCCCCTGGGCTTGGCTCTGCCCTCAACCTGAACAGGTGTGATTGATCAAGCTCTAAGCTTGCTGCTGCGTCAGAGCTTGGGCGTGTCAGTTCAGCTCCTGACTTTCTCTGTTTAACCTTTCTTTGTAAACAGTGAGCCATGTGTTCTAGCTGCCTGTCAGTTTTAAAGGTGGAATCTTCCTTTCTCTCTATTTCTATGGGCTCTGTAGGGGTCTCTACATCACATATCCCCCCCCCCTTAAGATATTACGGGCTGGCGAAGCCACGCTCGCACAGCACGTAATCACTGCTGAGGCCTTGATATGCTTTTCTACTTTGGCCAGACATGCTGCCGCTGTCCTCTCATGCCAGGGCCTAAGGACGTTCAGATGGTAGACCTGGCGGCGTCCTCTATAGTTTTCCACCGCATAGGAAACTGGACCCACTTGTTCTACCACTTTATATGGACCCTTCCATTGGGACTCAAATTTTGGTCCGGCGTCTGCTACCATCACCACTACTTTTTCCCTAATGGCTAACTGACAAGGCTTCGTCCCTCGGTCATAATACGTTTTCTGACGTTTTTGACTGGCTTGTAAGTTTTCCTCTGAGGCCTGAGAAGTCCTTTGTAATCTACTCCTCAGATCTCGTAGAAAATGAGGTACCCCTATTTCTTCAACTTCAGGCTCCACCCATTGTTCACGTAGACTATCTGAGATTCCCCTTGGGGCCCGACCGAACAGTAGTTCATAGGGGGACGCTCCTAGAGATGCCTGCGTACGCTCCCGACAGGCGTATAAAACAAAAGGGAGTATGACATCCCACTCAGACATCTTCCCATTCAAACTACGCCTTAGCATTTGCTTGATTGTCTGATTTAATCTTTCCACCAGTCCATTGGACTGGGGATGGTAGGCGGCTGTCCTTATGTGGTGTACCCCAAACGCATCCCATACTTGGGCCAAGTATTTTGACATGAAATTACTGCCCTGGTCCGTGAGAATTTCTTGGAGAAACCCTACCTCACAAAACAATTTAATCAATTCTAAGGCTATGGTTCTAGCCAAAATGTTCCGCAAAGGCATAGCCCATGGGAATCGGGTGGCCTGGTCTATCACCACCAGAATGTACTGAAAACCTCTAGGTGTCTTAAGTAGTGGTCCTACAATATCCATCGACATACACCGTATGGGTGTCGATATCGTGGGGGTAGGGATCATGGGCACTGCTCGTGGTTTGGCAGAGGTAAATCACTGACATGAGGGACAGGATTCGCAGAAATGGGCGGTTTCTTTAAAAAACCCCAGCCAATAAAAACGGGCTAAAATCTGATCCAATGTCCCCTGTATCCTCTTATGACCACCCACCGGGTGATCATGGGCCAGCCTTAAAACCACTGCCTTGAAAGTAGTCGGGATTACCAGTTGTTTTCTAACCGCTCCTGTCTGCGGCTCATTACTTTCCCGATATAATATTCCTTTATCTATCAGGAATCTTGGGAGAGTATCCCTCTCACTTTGGGCATACTCGAATGCTCGTTTTAACACGGGATCTGCTTGTTGCTCTTTGGGGAAGGATGGAAATTTCCTAACTATATCAGCAGGAACCCAGGGCAAATCTTGTCCGGCCTCCATCTCTGCCCTCCCCTGAGCCCTATGCTGTCGCTCCCGGTGTCTATCTGCCTTGACTTTCCTAGTCTTCTTAGAAGGGGCGTTAATCAGGTCCTCATGTGTAGGAAGCTCCTCCAGTGCCTCTTCTACCCGTCCACCTTCCTCCTCTGGGGGTTCATCCCTCTCTTCAGGGAGTTCATCTCTCTCTACAGGGGGTTCAACGCTCATTTCTGAGGTTCCTGCCTGGGACCTAGTAGAGACCATGCCTGTCTTGGTATGTAGGCCCTTCTCCATCCCTCTGCTGAACTGTGGCCAATCCCTACCCAGCACTATATCATGGGGAAGCTTAGGGACTACGGCCACTAGAACCTCTTTTTGTGTTCCTAATCCCTTCACTGAGAGCTTATACAATGGATAGAAGGAGGATGCACCATGTATGCAGCGGATTTTAACTCTGCCTTCTGGTCGGCTCGGTACTGACCCGATGCAGGCTTCTATTGCCTGCCAGAGCTTCTTTGAGACCATGCTCTGGTCAGCACCTGAGTCTAGCAATGCACTGGCCAAAACACCATTAACTTCCACATTTAACAGAAAACCTTCTTGCGCCTGTTTTTCCTTGGCCATTATCAGTGCTGTGCGCATTACACAGTTTCTTTGTAAATGACCTGCTTTCCCACATTAATAACATTTACCTTTTGCCCATTTCCATTCTGGCTTTGGCAAACAAGTGGATACACCTTTCACATTGGTTCCTAGTTCCTTCTCTGATTTTCCAAAGTTTGCCGACCCAGATACACGCAGAATGCCTCCTTTTGGCTTACCAGCCAACTCTGCTTCTAAATAACGTTCGGTAAGGATGGCTGCCTCTGTTGTGGTCTGGCAACTTTGTAAGATCAAAAAGGATCTTATTTCCATAGGAACTGCCTCCATGAATTGTTCCAAGACAATAGTGTCTGCCACAGACTCGAGGGTCTTTCCCTCAGGAGCGAGCCACTTCCACGCTAAGTTCCTTATCCTGTGGAACAAGGCTTTGGGCATTTCATTAGGCTTTAGCCTAGTATCCCTTAACATTCGTCTATATACCATGGGTGTTAATCGCAATCTATCCCTGATTGCCTTCTTAAGTTCTTCGTAGTTAGTCGCAAGAGCAGCGGGCATGGCTTTATAGGCAGCTAAGGCCTCTCCCATTAGGGATGTAGCGAGCCTTACCGCCCATTGCTCTGGCGGCCACTTTACAGTAAGTGCAATTCTTTCAAAGGCTTCAATGAAGTCATCTATATCATCATCTACCGATAGCTGTCCACAAGTTAAAGCTCCACAGTCTTGTGGTCTTACCACACAAGTAGGTGAGAGTTGTGCTTGTTCCGTCGCCTTCTGACCAGCAAGCAAAGTCTCTATCAAGTCCACGATGGGTTTTTGCTGGGCCTGCATGGCTGCAGCAGCTTGCTCCTGGATGCGCTGGGCCATCTCTCGTTGTTTTTCAAATTGGTTGGCCATCCAGCGTAGAACGTCTTGCGGCTCCATCATCAGGACTTTTCTGCAGATAGAAAAAAAAAGAAAGAAAGGCCCACCAAGTGCGGCACAACAACTTCTCCTTAAACCTGTATTGGTTATATGCTGGACAAGAGCTCTCCTTCCTCCCACGAATCCTACACACCCATGCCCAAATACCCGTTACCTGAGCACGGTGTAGATTCAAACTTTGAGAAAGGAGTCTTTCTGCTGGTCCTCGGTCCTTCTGGCCGATATTGCCAGTGGTATCTCCCACTGCTCTTCAGCCCACAGCTTAGCAGGGTTTTTTTCCTCTCGGTGCTCTTGTGGCAAAATCCTCTGGCGTATATCCTGGTGTGCTTCTCAGTTGAATGTCCTTATATTCCACTCAAAATCCTAAAAACTACGCCACTTGTCACCACGTGGCCAGCCCTCCGCTTAGGGAACAGAGGGTTGGTCTGCCATGATAATTTCTCTATGCAGAAAGTAAGACTACAGCTGTGGCTTTTGCAAGGCCTCTTGGGAATTGTAGTCCCTTTTTAAGCTCTCTGATAAAGAAGCAATTGTAGTCCGAGTGTTTAAGGCAAAATGACAAGGATTTATTCCCCTTACAAATAGAACTTTGGTGCAGAACAAAAATAGGATGGTTTCTAGGAGTTTAGCATGAGGATTATGTACAATAACTAAGGTAATTGCTTCTTCACTCTCTGGTCCCAAAAACAATGCAGTGCTCGTTGCAATTACAAAAAGGAAAACAAACAGCTTCTCGTAGCAAAGCAAAACAGCTCCTTTTTCTTTGCTGTGTCTCAGCACTTTTACTTCAATGTTTAACACAGTGACTCAATGTTGTCAGCCAAACAAAGCGTGCAATCCATCTGCATATCTGCTACGTCATCAACATTAAAGTCTATCTGCATATCTTCTGCTTCAGGATTAACAGCATTTATCTGCAAACTGTTACCATGGGATTTCAGATAACTTCCCTCTATAAGCTCAGGTGTTTTCCCTTTACACACCTCAAAACAGTAAGGGTTTAAAATACCTGTTGGCCAGGAGTTTCTTCTTTGGTTCTCCTCTAATTCTTGGCAGTTATAAGGTAATGCTTTTGTGCTGGGCTCCCACCTGTGCAAACTGTGAAGGCTTCCTTCTGACTGAAGGGTTCCCTGCTCTCTCCATTCCAGCCAATTCCTGGTCCTCCTAGTCTGCTGGCTTTTCTCCCAGACCTGTAGGTAATTTCTTTACCGAGTATCCAACTCTCTGGAGCTTCTGAGCCTCTCACAGCATGTCTTACAAGAGTTCTCTCCTCTCTCCTGTCTTTGCTGTCCAGGACTCCTCTTTCTCTGCTGCCACGGCTCCAACTGCCGTCCGAACTGCAATTACCATTCCAGCCTGTGCTTGAGCCTGCTTCTCCTTCTCCTCCAGTTCCAAATCTTCATCTCTATCTGCTCCTGGGAGCTAATGACGAGGTTTTATAATTCTGTTCCCCTGGGCTTGGCTCTGCCCTCAACCTGAACAGGTGTGATTGATCAAGCTCTAAGCTTGCTGCTGCATCAGAGCTTGGGCGTGTCCTTTCAGCTCCTGACTTTCTCTGTTTACCCTTTCTTTGTAAACAGTGATCCATGTGTTCTAGCTGCCTGTCACTTTTAAAGGTGGAATCTTCCTTTCTCTCTATTTCCATGGGCTCTGTAGGGGTCTCTACATCACATAGTGCTATTTCACTCTCTCATATCAATAAAGTCAAAAGCAGATCATTTAAAGGATTGACCATATTGCAAAAAAACATCATCTTTTTATAATGAATGGCCATCATAACTTATTCAACAGTCTTCCTCGGATTGTATTGATTAACATGGCCGCCGAGGCTATGGTATATCCAGCCTTGTTGAATCACTGACACATCGAAGCACTAACCGCAGCAATGGTATAACTCACCTAACTACTATTCAAATCATACAATAAAGGAATTTCAGAAAGCCAGCTGTAAATACATTGAAATTATATGTCAACTAAGCGCCTCAAAAATCCCAGTCGACACTTCCCAAAGGATATAATAATTCAAAAGACATAGGTGTATCATTCACTCTCCTTTTTCAAATATGCTGTATTATCTGCTCAGTAGGCATTGCCAACATTAAGAAAGGGGAAGGAATGATAACCAAAGTCATAAAATATAATATTAAATATTATAATTCCCACCCTATGCTGAATACAAACGGTGCCATCCTTCCAGCACCATGAGATTCTACATACCCGTTATTGTCGGTATACAGAATTCATTTCCCAAATGTTTTAAAAGGACGCATATTTTATCAAGATAAAAATCTAGCCAATACAATATAAACCACAAAACTCAAGAATTAAGACTTTCCCTAAAATGCTCTGCTCTGTTGCGTTTGCCCCAAACGGTTCTTCAATGGCAATGAAGAAATTACCGGGCAGCAGAACAAATCACTGTTTTTGAAGAGGCCCTTCCTGTCAAACCATCCACGTAAGCATGAACTTCTTACCAATGGCAGGAGACCATTGTCTGTTCAAAGCCATCCTGGTTCCAAAGAAATTACATCTAAGGGGAATAATGCTGTAAAGACAACCTGTTTGTCAATTCCTGTATAATACTTTCCAATTATAAGAAACATTATTATAAGATGTAAAACGTTGTTAAAAAAAACCCCTAAAAACCCAAGGGGAGAAATAAGGGGAGGGGGAGAGGAGGAAAGGAGAGAGAGGGGAAAAAGGGGGGAGGGAAGGGGGAGGGGAAGAAGGAAAAGGGAAAGGGGAGGGAGGGGGGAAGGGGAGGAAAAGGAGGAGGGGGAGGAAAAAAGGAGAAAGGGGAGGGAAAGAGGAGGGAAGGGAAGAAAAGGAAAGGAATATGAAAAAGAAAGCTATCATGAATAATAAAAAAATATAAAAATGAATTATAAAAACACAGATAGATCAGTATCTGTGTTCAATCCTGACGTTAACAGAGAATTAAAAAGAAAAATATTTTTTTTGTTCCAGCCATCTGAGTGTCTTGTCAAGTTAACCCCCCCCCCCTCTTGTTTGTTGTCACCACTTTCAATACAAAAAAAATTCAAGTCAAAAATCCAATTATTGTGAGGAGACAATCTCACCACCAGCTTGTTGATCACGCTCCACCAGCCCTCCTTCTCCTGGCCCTCGTGAAGAAACACTGTCTCCTGGCATTGCATAAGAAAGCACTTCCAGGAAGCCCTCCGGCAACAGGGAGCTGCGTGGGACCTTCGGCGCTGGACTCAACACAGGGGAGAAAGATATCGCCGAAGCAGACGCCGAACCACCCGGTTCCGGCGAAACCGCAGCTCGGCACTCTCCACTGGCTCCTGAATTCGGAGCGGAACGCTGTAAGTAAACATCAATAGGACCAGTCACTCTGTGCGAGTTGGAGGTGTCTTGGAAGAGGGAACAGCTGTTTCTGCGGGATGAGTCGACTTGCTGATGCCTAGGAAGGCTGAAGGTTTGCCTGTTGATTCAGGGTTGACTTTTACATTACAGCGTCCTACGGACTTTACTTTAGAGGCAATATGGAATGCTATAGCCTCTTTGGGTGAAGCTTTACTTCCTCAATTTTCTTCTTTGGTTTCTCAGGTGAAATCTGTGACGACCTCTGTTACAGATCTAGAAAGGAGACTTTCAGAAGTGACTGTGACTGTGGGGGGTTTACAAAATAGAGTTGTTAATGTGGAGGATCAAGTAGATGTTTTCAAGAAGAATTTCCTGTCAGTACAATATAAAATGGAGCATTTGGATAATCTTTCTCGGGCACATAATTTGCGTATTGTAAATTTTCCTAGGGTTTCGTCTGTTTCAGCAAGAGATATGTTTCAGGAATATTTGAGTGAAATATTAAGGGTTTCTCCCGAATTAATGCCCCCTCTGGTTAAGATCTATTATCTCCCTAAGGGGAAGAGAATATCTGGTGGGGCCCTAGGGGTAGGATTGGGTCAAGGGGAAGAATTGAATGTTACGGATCTGATAGAGAATTCTGGGCTTAATTCTCAGGAATCTTCCACTTTACTGATTACATTTGCCCTATTGTCTGATAAAGAGTGGATGTTGAGGTTATTTTTTAGGAAAAGGAAGCTTCCCTTTAGGGGTTTGGCTGTCCGTATGTACCCTGATTTGGCTCGTGATACTCAAAAAAGACTCAGGGAGTTTCTCCTGCTTCGTTCTGGAGTCCTGCAGCTGGGAGGGCTTTTCTTTCTCAACCACCCTTGTAAATGTCTGGTGAAGTACCAGGCTGTTTCCTATATTTTTTATAAACCCTCTCAGCTGGTAGCCTTCATTAGTGCTAAGCGGCCAGACTCCATAAGTGATCCTCCTTAACTCACGATATAATTGTTCTGAATTTTGACTGCTGCCTTGTTTCTTTCGTATTTCGTATGGTTCATTACTCTTTAAGAGTCCCCCCTTTATAGTGGGCTAGTGAGGTTGGCATTGTATGTATTATTTCTTAATATATTGGTCACGGGGGTTGTAGTGGAGCCGTGTATAATTTCCTATTTTGTTATATGTTTTGTTTTTCTGCTTGTCAGCCTGTTTCCGCAGGAAAGAACTTTGTTTCTTTCTTGATTATATTGTAAAATTTCATAAATAAAAAATTTAAAAAAAAATCCAATTATTATTTGCAACCCATTGATACAGCTTCTATGTTCTATGATATGAGTGCAGACAGTCCGCTTAGTTTTGCCTACATACAGAAGGGAACAAGGACATTTAATCACATAGATGACATTCTCTGTCGAACAATTCGAGAAATCTGAAAAACTATACTTCTTCCCTGACATGGGATGTACAAAATTTTTTTGATGGAAACAGCATGAATGTACACAGAACAAACAGGTTCCGCATTGAAAATGTCCCCTAAGTCTATGGATAGGAATCTCTCTGGAAGTGTGGAGGGAACCAATATATTGGCCAAACTGATTCTTTTTGTAGGCTATGGTTACACGTTTTTCTTCAAATGCTGGTAAAGTCGGCAAAATGTGCCTCTCATTCTGGATTATATTTGCAATATCCTTAGAAAGACTAGAATAGGTTAATGGACATACTATCTGCTCCAAGGGAGGCCTATTCGATTTTTGGAGGAGAGCATCATGTATGATGACTTAGCTCATGTATAAGCCTTCTGGACATATTGTTTAGAATATCCCCGTGCCAAGAAATGATCCTTCGTTGCATATGCTTACTTCTCAAAATCTTTACCATTGGGAATTGGGAGGTTATACTTGAGTGACCTATTATGATAGCTCATATAGTGCAACAAGTAGTTTCTATCCATTGGCTTCTGATATAGATCCATAAGGAAGCCAGATGGTCCTTTCTTGATAACCATATCTAAGTAAGAAATGGATACATCACTAAAGGTATATTCAAGCTGAATGTTAGGGTCAAGAGAATTGATCCATTGAAAAATCTTATTCAGAAGATCAAAAGGATCTTTACAGATTATTAAGATGTCATCAATGTATGGTAGCCATGTCCGTATATTATCCCTGAACCAATGTCTAGTAAGAAATTGGTCCTCAAATTTAGCTACATACAAATTGGCAATATCAGGGGCCACTGATGACACCATTGCCATACCCTTAATCTGCTTGTAATGCAGGTCTCTAAAAACAAAATAATTCTTGGTGAGAGCCAATCTTGCTATTCCCATTAGGAAAGTGGTCTGTAACCTCTTCACTCTGGCTCTCTGTAACAAGATATCTTGTAAAGCTCTTAATGCCCCATCTTGTGGCACATTCATATATAATAAAACTATGTCCATTGTTACTAAAATCAGATCCTTATGATAACCTTGGAATTCCTAAAGAATGTTAATCATATGGGAGGAATCCCAAACATACAAAGGAACTGAGCAAACAAATGGTCTAAGAAGAACATCAAGAAGCTGTGACACTGGCTCGAAAAAAGAGCCAATTGCCAATATTGTGGGCTATCCCGGTGGTTTCTCTAGGGATTTATGGATTTTAGGATATATATATATATGTATATATATATATATAGTAAGGACCACCAGATGGGATACTGTAAGGAAATCTCTTTTGTGTAAGGTACCCAATCTCATTACCCGTCTGAATCAGGCTATCTATGGTTCTTTTTAATGGCTCCATGGGGTTCCAGTCCAATCTTTCATAAAATGACCTCTCATATAATTGCCAATTGATTTCTCCTATGTAGTCAACCCTATCCATAATAACCACCGCCCCACCTTTGTCAGCAGGTTTTATTATCATTCTAGGATTTGTCTGAAGAGACAATAAGGCTTCACATTCTGATAGTGTAAAATTCTGAAACACCTTCCTTGGATGTGTTTTGATTGTTCCACCTGCTTAAGAATGACCTTTTCAAATGATTCTATAATGGGATTGCTAGTATATGGAGGAATCCAAGTAGATGGTCTCTTAACTATTGAGGGATCGATAACATTCTCATTTTTATCCTTAAAAAAATCTATTATCTTAATTTTTCTAAAAAATTTATAAAGATCCAGATGAACATTAAATGCATCGTAGGGGCACGTGGGGACAAATGATAGGCCTTTACTCAAAAGAGTGATCTGTTCAACACTGGACTCTAAAATTGGTCATGGCGACTCTGAGAGTTGGATTGATCCCTCCATCCTCCGGTCCTGTCTGAATTCCACTGGGAGCCCCCTTTTTCTCTCCCCCTGGGGGGGCGGGGGAATTGAGAGTTGTAATATTTTCTGGGTTTTGGGACATGACTGGTAATCTGTCTTCTCTCCCCCCTTCCAAAGGCTGTCCATCTCCATAAAAGCATGATCATCATTCCTTTTCTCCCTCTTGTGAGAACTAAAAAGTCGAGCAGAGGCCCCCAAAGGCTCTTCTTACTGGCTATAACGCCTTTTATGTACTCGTTGGTCCTGTTGTGAAGATTGTTTAGACTGCTCCTGTTCTTTTGTATTTAAAAAATTGACTTTTCGTCTCGGTTAATAAAAACCCTTCTTCTTACTCCATGTGTACACAAAATCACTTTTATAATCTTCCTCATCTCATCTATATTTCTTCAATTTCTTTTCTTTTATTTCCTTTCTATATGCCTCTATGTTTCTATTATAGTCAGCCTTTAAAGATTCAAACCTAGAATCTTTCCTCTTTTAATCCACTCAATTTCTTATCAATCTCTGTCCGTAATGGCTTTGCTCTTTTGTCAATTTCTTGCCTTGGCATAGACCTGATTTTCAATAAAGTTTACATTTGGATACTCATTTTTTGTTTTGTATTTCGGTACGTGTAAGTACTTGTTGTGCGTTTTGTCTGTGGACTCTTTCCTGTTGGGCACACAATGTTAAAGAGGGCATCCAGGAAACAGAATGCTCCCTGGAATCTTTATGAATGGAAATTTCATACTGTATGTGAAGGGAAAGGGAATAGTGATGGGAATATGCTACTAGCCAGCTAGCCAAAATGAGCTGAGGATGAAATGTCATAGAGAGACAATTTGGATTTTGAAGCTAGGATCAGCAGCACCATCCAGTGCCCCTACTAATAATTGCTAGAATTATACAGAATAGGACTGGTACTTTCCAGATCATGAAAGGTTCCTCCTGCCATCCATCTTAAGATAGGACAGGACTCCCTTAAGGAGGAAAAGCCCAATCACTATGAGAACCTCACCCTAGAGGGAGGGAGTGTCTTTGTTCCCTACTCATTGCAGCATGCACAATTAGTGGGTGGCTGCCCTCAGGGGCAGGTGCCTCTGCCGCCCAGTCAGTTATTCCATTCATCCTAAGGAGAAATTGCATCAGCCACCATGATTAGATGAAGAATAAGAGACTTAGAATCACTGCTAAAAGAGCAGGGGAGTGCTCAGCCTGAAGAAAGGTCCCTACAGATTTAAGTTGCCAGAGGAGAGAGTAACTGCATTAGGAAGACTACAGTTTACAGCAGCAAACCATACCAAAGAGAAGAAATAACCAGCACAAAAGAAACCAACCGAAAAGATACCCAAGTGAGTGGTTTGTATCCACAAAGTGCCAGGTAACTGTGGGATAGGAGCTCTAAACCCAGGAACTTTGGAGTGTCAAGGAATAAAGTAGAAGTACTTGATGGGACACAAGAGACTGGTAAAAGTATTAAGTGGGGCTTGAGAAAAAGCTGGAGGAAATGAGGTAAAACTACTATCTCAGCCATCACAAGTAGAGGTAACTGTAATATAGTTATTATTTATTGATCTTACAAAATGTTGAAGTTATTTATTAGTGATCCTAATTTTAAGTAAATCCTTGGTTCAGAACACAAACTTCTGGCCTGGACTCTTAATTATTGAGAAGGGTGAACAAGAGCATGTCAACTGCCAAATACCAGAAATAGCTAGCCTTTTGTTTCTGATCACCTTGGATTTTCAATATGCATATAGAGTACTTGTCAAGCATTCTGACTGCTGCTGTCAAAATCTAATAACAAATGAAGACCTCTCACAACCAGATAACCCTGTCCCTGGTTAATGACTGCATTAAAGGGTACGTGGTACAAGGACGTAACTCCTGCTCCTGAACAACGAAGTCATCTTCATTTGATAAGGCTTGCAAATTAAATTTTTGACACGCCACAAATATTTGACTTCTGTTTCATATGCCATGCTTCAAAAATGGGAACAGTATGGAAAGTATTCAAAGGAGAGAAGCCCTATCTGTAAACAAAGCAGTAAATTAACAAGCTTAAACTAGTGCAGTGGCTCCATAATCCTGTCTTCAAAACTTCCAAATAGGTCAGACTTTCTGGATTACATTATGCAACATTAAAGTGGGTCCAAATCTATCATAAATATTCAGCATAAATATCCTGGAAACCAGATCTGTTTGAAGGTCTCTAGGGCAGGATTTGAAAATTGTGGAAACTAGTGAGGACTGTCCTGTTTTGTTTCATTTGGTTTTGAACGTGAAATGAATGAAAAACGAACAAAGCTTTATTTGATTTTCATTTGGTTTAGAGGGGGAAAAAATGTAGTAGCCCTCCAAGCAGAATAGAATGGAATAGAATAAAATCCCAGAGCTGCCAATTTACCCAGGTCCTGTAGAGAAATGTTGGGCCAGTTCTGGATTTCTGGGAGCCCTACCCTGGTGCATGATGGAACAGTCAGCACAGATTTCAGTGGCTACAATCAGGAACTACAAAAATCATAAATGCACTGGGGATGTAAGTTGAAAACCAGAACTGGCCTTAAATGACCCTACTGGACCAGGTAATTTGGAAGCTATCATATGAAGTCCTACCACTGTGGAGGAAATCAGGTAGAGTAAGGGACCACAAAGCTTGATGTTAACACTGACTGAAAGCTAGTGGTATAAGTACACATCAAAGCTGACCCTCAAAATTTTTGTGATGTGTATCTATAGAAATATATAGAGGTAGATAGATAGATAGATAGATAGAGATGGACAGAGAGAGAGCAATAAATAGAGATGTACCTCTTTTACAGAACTGGAGATTTTCAGAGAAAAGAATTCCTTTCTTTCTCTCCCTTCGAATCCTCTTTGGTGACCAGCATCTTCAGCAGTCTACTATGCTGGGGCAATGCTCCCATGGCCTTATTTATTGCAGTTTACTTTAAAAGGACACTGATTTACTATGTTTCCAGCTGTTTGGCTGGGAATTTATAGTGGGGAGACACAGTATGATAATTGGCTCAGTGATATTCTAATTTCCACTGGGATAAGACATATATATAGATTTTCCTTAAGCCATACAACAGCCCTGGGTTAAAGACTGAACAGAGCACAGCAGGAATCAGTTTTGTGCAGCATGTAGGATTGCTTAAGTTATCTTAAAACAAAACCTATGATGTAATAGTTCTATGGTGTTGATTTACTAAAGAGCAATCTCTTTACTGAAATATGACCAATTCTGCCTTAATTCAGGAGAGACGTTTGCCTCACTTTTTGAGAATTAGCTATGACAAATCATTGTGCTTATCGAGGCATATCTACAGTGATTTGTCATAGCTAATTCTCAAAAGGTAAGGCAAGCTGTAACATGCATAGAAGGTACACAATTAAGACAAATATGTGCAAGAACATGGAAAAAAAAACACGCTGGCTAATTTATTCCTAAAGTAGGAACTTGTAGGGCCAAAAGAACATTTGGATAGTCTCCTTTTAAAATGATGCTTTAGCGATTTGCATGTAAGTTTTTTTTTTTCATGTTCTTGCACATATTTGTCTTCATTGTGTACCTTCTATGCATGCTACAGCTTTTTTGTGTACACAAATCATTTGTACATATGTTCATTTGTAGGTAAACATGCACATATGCAATTTATTTGTACTTTTCATTTTTAAGCACATAAATAAATGCCCAAAGGTGCCCAGAATACACATCCCTATCCTAAAACTAAGCAAATGTATTAAAACATGTTACATATTTGGGGCAATTAGATGACATTTCTGGCACCCTTTTTCTTTTAAGTGCCATCAAGTCAATGCTAACTCCTGACAACCCAGCAGCCCCTGGGTTTTCTTGGCATGGTATGGCCAGAAGTAGATTGCCAGGCCTTTTCTTCCAAATCAATGGAGGGTAAAGTGACTTGCCCAAGGAGATCTATATCTATATCTATACATCTATATCTATATATGATGGGCCTGGTATTTGACGGCCTTTACAGGGCTAACTTCCTTAGTTATCGAGGTAAAGGCATTAACCAGGATTTTTGAAGGGCAGCAATATGGGTAGTGCCCTTCAAAAATCCTGGCTAAGTCCCTAACGCACCCCTAACGCATGTTAGGGGCGTTCCAGAGGTGGAGGAAAGGGCTACACAGGTAGCAGTGACTTTCTTTAAGACACAGAAGGTATGGAGGTCATTCTGTGGCATGATAACGGGGAAGTTATATAGGGGCGGGCATTGGGCGGTCACTGGCCCTGGACATACAGGGCCAATTCTAATGTTGGCCCTGGAAGTCCAGGGCCGGCGAAATGGCCAAGCAAGTTATTCCATCCCTGGACATTTCAATTTTGCTGCTCCGAGGAGCGGAAGGGGCTGGGGGGACAGTGTTAATTCCCCGCAACCCGACCCTGGCCTTAGGAGGCTAGATTGTGGGTTGGGCTGCAGGGAAATAATATTTTGGGCAGGCAGCTGGCATCGCAGCTTTGAAATGGAGCTGCAGTGACAAGACAACATGACCCATGGCAGTGCGGCTCCATTTAAAAGTCCTGGCTGAGTTAGCCAGGCAGTGCCTGTATGTGCAGGCCAGGACTGAATCACAGTCCGGGTCTGCACGTACAGGTTTGTTCGTGATTCTGGTTCCATGGGGCTAGATGTGCCCCGCAGGATCAGAATCGTGATCTCCTTTGTACGCCCGGGTCAGCCTGGACGTACAAAGGAGAGGTACGTCGGGATCGAAATCGGACACTATGAGGGTAGCAACGAAAATCGCTGCTACCCTTGTAGCCTCTGCAGCTGCCAGGGTGTCCAGGCTAACCCGGATATTCACTTCCGTCAACATGGAAGTGAATATCCGGGTTAGGGGGTCGGCAAGCAGGCTATGCGCATAGTCTGCCCAACTCAAAATCGGGCCCAATATATATATATATATATATATATGATTTTATTAAGTTCTATCGGTTGGTGTCGACTCATGGTGACCCTCTGGATAGTTGTCCTAAACTGTGTTCAGTCTTCAATCAAGCAGCTAATTGTTGACAGAGTGGCACCCATAGCTGCTGTTATTGCATCGATCCATCTCATTCCTGACCTTCCTCTTTTGCGTTGACTTTCTACCTTGCCAAGCATGATGTCTTTCTCTAATGAACTCTTTCTTCTCATGATGTGTCCAAACTATGAAAGTAAAAGTCTTGTCATCTGAGCTTCTAAAGAAAGGTTGGATCTCCTCAAGTACTGACTGGTTTGTTCTTTGGGCAGTCCATGGTATACACAGTATTCGTCACCAGCACCATAATTCAAAGGCATCAATTTTCTTCCTGTATATCTTTTTCACTATCCAACTTTCACACCCATATGACGTTATTGAAAATACCATGGCTTGAACGAGTCAAATCTTTGTATGGAGAGAGACATCTCTGCTCTTGAGAGTCTTCTCTAGGTCCTTCATAGCCATTCTGCCAAGGGCAATGCGTCATCGGATTTCTTAACTGTTTGTTTTTTCTTTATTGATAGTTGATCCAAGTAGGTTAAAGTTTTCCACTATTTAAATTTCTTCTCAATGATGAACGTATTGATTTTGCTAGATGTCAGGATTTTTGTCTTCTTTACATTAAGGTGCAGGCCCATTTTAAGACTCTGTTCCTTGATCTTGAGAAGCAAATGCTTCAGATCATCTTCACTTTCAGCCAGTAATGTGGTATGATCAGCATAGCGAAGGTTGTTGATTCTTCCACCAATTTTCACACCTCGGTTGTCTTCATACAGTCCTGCTTCTTGGATGATTTGTTCTGCATATAAATTAAACAGGTAGGGGGCAGCCTTGTTGTATACCTTTGCTGATTTTAAACCAATCTGTTTCTCCTTATTCCATTCAAACTGTTGCTTCTTGATCAATGTAAAGGCTGTGCAAGAGAACTATCAGGTGTTCTGGTATACCCATGCTTCCTAATGTGGCCCAGAGTTCCTCATGGTTTACACAGTCAAAATCCTTGCCGTAGTCAATAAAACACATATAGATATCCTATTGGTATTCTTTTGTGTTTTCAAGAATCCATCTCACATCTGAGATGATGTCCCTCATTCCTCACCCTTTTCTGAACCCTGCTTGCAGTTCAGGCAGTTCTCATTCCAGGTATGGTTGTAGACTCTGGTGAATAATCTTGAATAGAATCTTGCTGGCATGTGGGATTAGAGCATTTGTGCAATAATTTTCATAGTCAGACAGTTTAGTATTGGTATAAACAGATCTTTTCCAATCATTTGGCCATGATGTTGTCTTCCAAATTTCCTGGCAAAGCCTTGTAAGTTTGGTAACAGTTGCATCAGATTGCTGTAGTACTTCAGTGGGAATACCATCAATGCCTGGTGCTTTGTTCTTTGATAAGGCTTTCAATGCTGCTTTGACTTCTTTTATCACCAATGGCTCCTGATCATAAGGTACAGGTTGAAGCGGCTGTTGGTCCTCTTGATCTTTATGGTATAATGACTTTGTATATTCTTTCCACTTTTTCTTGATCTTCTCAGTATCATGCTGATTCGAGGCTGGAATTCTTTCTTTAACTCTCGTAGCTTTAGGAAAGCTGATCTTTTTCTTCCTCTTATAGTTTCTGCTTCAATTTCCTTGCATGTGTCATTGTAGTACTTCTGCTTGTCTTGTCTTGCTGCATGTTGGAAAACTATGTTGAGTTCTGTGATTACCCAGAAATTTAGAGAAGCTAAAGCCAGAGGAGAAAGAGAGGCAATTTTCTGAGTTTCTTCGGCCATCCATTTTGGCCATTTTTGCTTTTTCATCTTTTGTAGAGACTTCTCACTTTCATCCAGCACAACCTTCTTGAAGTCATCCCATAACTCTTCTGGAGCTCTGCCATTTGTATCTAAAGCAGCAAATCAATTTTGCAGGCAGTCTTTAAATTCTGGTGGTATATTCTCAAGGTCATATTTTGCTACATTCATAAGTGTCTTGCTCTTTTTTAACTTTAGCTTGAGTTTGCATACTAGTAGTTGGTGATCTGTACCACAGTCAGCTCCAGGTTTTGTCTTTGTTGATGTTATCAAGCTTTTCCATCGTTGTCTTCCATAGATGTAGTGTCATGAAGTGGGTATCAATAAAGATGCAAACCTGAAAAGAAACCCTGTTTCTCAGAGAAATCTAGATGTGCAGTTACCTCAAGGCACAGCTAGAAGGGGCAGGAGTGATCATACAGGAGCTAATGAGCCTAAGAGAGCTAATGACTTGCACCTGGGAAGGAGCCTGGGAGTTTCAAAGGAAAGATTCCTTTATAAGCAGAAGCTGAATGCTAGCAAAGGAGGAACACCTCTATTGAGAGGAGGAACACCTCTATTGAGAGGGACAACACCTCTATTGAGAGGAACAGCTCCAGAGGAAGGGAAGAACTGGAACCGGATCCAGAAAGGAGGAACACTTCTATTGAGGACAACACCTCCATTGAGAGGAACACCTCAAAGGAGAGGACAGAGAGAAGGAACAGCTCTGAGGGAAGGAGCAGCTCTAAGAGAAGGAGAAGGACTTGGAGAAGGAATCCTACCTGAGCAAGCCCAAAGGAACAGAGTTCACAAAGGTGGAGTTCAGAAGGGCCAGGCTAAGCGAGCAGCTGTTCAGAGGGAGTCTGCTGGAGAAAGCACTAAGGCTAGAGAGTGTGCCACTCCCTGTTCCAACAACGTTCCTGATTCAAAAGCAGAGAGACGTATCCACAGAACCAGAGAGATAGGTTTAGAGGAAAGCCTGCAGTCTCTGGGTAATACTAGTCAAGTTTTACCAGGCACCAAAGGAAAAGCAGTTTCTGACAAAGCTAAGTTCTTACCAAAGCATAAAGTTGAATCCACACCAGGTTTTACCAAGCTGCCAGAAAGCACAGCCCTGCCTAGAGCTTGTCGGCAGAGAACCTGTTGCAGGAGAAACGTTTCTGGGAGAGAAAGCTCCACGGATTCAAACCACAGAGGCTCCAGGTATGAAAGCTTTATTCATGATACTAACTCCTAGAGGCAATGCTAAAACAAATACTCAGTTTGTAAGGAAGAAGAAACCAGGGTGGTTTCAGAAAATTCCCAGAGAACTTAAAACACAGTCTTATTGGAGGCAAGAGCCTAGAGACACTTCACGTAGACCTGTAGCAGACAGGGACAGTGACTACTCTGATGATGAATGTAGTGGAGCAGAATCCATGGAAATTGAATATATAAATGCTGTTCCCATTACTCCACCAGAAGAAATGGATTGTGGTTTGTGCATGGCCACGAGCCTAGAATCTGTAGCCACTGTATAACTGAGAAGAAGTTTGTTTAATTCTTATTGTGTTGGAATGAAGTGAATTCCTCTAATTAACCCTTGCACTAATTGTGGAGTTTAACAATTAATCAGCTTGTTAATACTGGTACCTTTTGAAACAAAGGACATTCTTTTGATTTCTCAATGTCTTATTTGAACCCTTGCACAGACGGGGAATAAAGCCTTGTTTTCCCTACACTTGGTTTGATTATTGAGCTCTCTCATAGGAAGCTGGAAATAAGTAAGACCATTCGCCATTCGTGGACCTTACATTTCATCACGCTCCCTAAATAATTTCTATCATGGAGCATGCCAATACTTCGAATGGTCACCAGGGGATGCCCTCACGACAGTAGTCATTTTGATTTTTGTACAGACCATTGGGTGAAGTCCATGTGTAAAGTCGTCACTTGTGTTGCTGGAAGAAGGTGTTTGAGATGAATAGATTGTTGGTCTTGCAGAATTCTATCAGTCTTTCTCCAGCTTCATTTCTGTTGCCAAGTCCATATTTTCCAACCACTTTGACTTCTTCTTTATTGCCAACTTTTGGGATTCAGTCTTGACTATCAGGATATCCTGTTTGCATGTTCTGTCAATTTCAGCTTGTACTTGTTCATAGAACTCATCAACTTCATCTTCTTCTGCAGTTGTTGGGACATTTACTTAAATTATAGTTCTGTTGATGGGCATTCCTCAAAGACAAATAGAATTAAGCATTCACTGATTGCATTGTATTTCATTACAGTTCTTGCAAGTTTCTTCTTAATTATAAATGCAACACCATTTCTTCTTTGTCTTTCATTTCCAGCATAATAGACCATGTGATCATCAGATGCAAAGTGCCCAATGCCAGTCCATTTCAGTTCACTGACATTCAACAGATTGAGTTGTACACGTTCCATTTCATTCTTGATTACCTCCAACTTCCCTTGGTTCATGCTTTGTACATCCATGTCCTAATATGTAAGACATCTTTACAGCTTCTGACTCTTATTTCATGTGCAGCTACATCATCAGTCAGACGTCCCGAGTGCTTTGATCCAACCCATTATAAATGCTGGCTTTACTCTGAAAAGTCTTCAGCTCCTCCCCAGTAGCCAGTTGAGTGCCTTCTGACCTGGAGGTCTCATCTTCCAGCACTATCGTGCAATTTGTTTTGTTGTGGTTTTCATGGCAAGAAATGGAAGTAGATTGCAGGCCTTTCTTTTGTGCAGGTAATTCTAGTGTTATTGTCATTATCACAGAAATGTGATCTTCCGCCACCAACACTGTTGCATTCTGCTGCTGCCCAGATGGGTGGTTTGTCTTGGTCTGGCACCTCAGCTGAGGCATGTTCATCTTGGGAGACCCTGCCAATAGTTAAGCTACCGATAGCTTAGCCCACTGCATCACTGATGCGCATAAGCCCTCACAGCATGACAAGCTGCAAGCTAAGTGAGGGTATGTATATAGATAGATAGATATATCCCTGCCGAAGTAAACAGAGAAAACTTCAGGTGCAAAAAGCAACTTTTTACTCCTAAACTGACAGCACTCTTTTGATAAACTGGTCCCTTTATTTGTTCCAGTGGATGCACCTGTGACATCTGCAGAAAGAACGAAGGGACTGTACAAGCGCCAAGATCACTAAAATATAGAACAGAAAGGGGTCCTGTATTAGAAAATTTCAAAACAACCTAGGGGGTGGGTTTACTAAGCAGCACTAGCAGGGCACATGTGGTATGTGTGCTGAGGCCCCATTGAATAACTTGGGACCATGGCACGGAAAACCTATCCCAAATACAAGAGAAAAAATAAAATGGTTTATTTGAAAAAGTGAAAAGTATGTTTGTAACAACAGTCAAACCCACTACTCGCTAAAGGGAACAAGAACAGTGCATGGAGGTTTAGTCGTTACAGTATATGCTGTAGTCCTTCTACCTTGTTTAAGACATGGGACATTTTTTTTCTAGTAATATAAATTTGCTGAAGTGCATTCTTTGCACTCTTATTCTTGGAGGACCTCAAAGCAAAATGTAAGTGCATTTTGTGCCTGGGACAGGTGACTCTGTGCCCTGCCTTGCATATTGGGCTATGCAGTAGATGTATGTAGTATCTGTCAAGCAAGCAGGATTTTACCCTGATGCAAATGACACAATGGCCAGTGATTTATGATACTACCAGGTGTCTAATGTGAAAAACCCATGGCAACCTCTCACTGCTGCCAATGCTATGTGTCCCTCTTGCACCTCCTGGAAGGGAAAGGAATATTATTATTCATGAGAGACCGTTAATTTACTTGTTAATGGCAGTCACTGGCTATCTTGTGGCTTACAGATGTCACATCACATCTGTGAACGGCATGAAAAATGCTGTTGCATAGAAAAACAACACAAAAGTGGCATCCCCTCGATGAATGTCAACATTTCAGCCACCTTGAAATGTAGCATTTTGTGCAATTCAGATAAGCATAGCATTCTAAAGTTTTGAAAAGAAAGATTGAGAATGGGGTGGAAAAAACGTGTGGACAAAAAAAAAACAATTAAAGAAAATTTAACAAAGGAAAGCCTGATGCCTACTGTCAGTTCAGTTTGAGAAAAAACAGTAAAGAGGAAACATTTGGTCTAAGGTGGAAAAGGTTAAGAAGCGATGCATTTACTAGCCATAAATATTGTAAATGGTATTATTATTATTCAGGGAAGAGGTTAGATTAAAATACTTGTTACTCAGCTATCTTCTGTGCTTCTAAGCTAGTTACACTCAAACAAAAACAGTATGGGGGATATTCACAACGGCGAATAGGGGGGTTGGATGTTCAACCCGCGCTATACCCCTGAACGCAATTCAGGTCCATGTGCTCCCTGCAAGTAGACAATGTTTGTGCGGGAGGGAGTGGAGCAGGGGCAGAGCAAGGTGCTAGGACATACAGAGTCCATTCAGGACAGGCCTCTGTACATCCTCCAGCAGCAAGATGGATGCCTGGCTTATTCCACCCCGATGGTAGAATAAGCTCCGGGCACAGTGCAGTTTGTAACATGCAGGCCTCCCAATCCCAATGCGATGCCTTGGAAGAGCAACCGCCGCCCAATCCAGTCCATGGGATTCCCGCTGAGGGTCAGGCGGCGGTGTGCCGGTGCCAGTCATGGTCCGGGCATTCTGCAACCCCAGCTGGACGTGCCGGTGCCATGGCTACAGAACGCCGCTGCACCAGTGCACCAGCCAGAACATTGTGCGGCCTGTACGGGCAGCTTCCCAGACGTCTCCCTCCAGGGGATATGGTACGCACTGGGCCATCTAAGGACCCGATTCTGCAATCGTGGGAACGTATGGTTTCCACGGTTGCGGAATCAGGTACAGTTTTGGCCCGTCCATGTTTTAGGCGTTACGACTCGGCTGTGCACTCATTGGCTTGAAGAATATGAAAGAGAGAAGAGCACATAATTTGAAGTCAGAGCAAGGGGCATTCAATTTGAATTTAAGGAAGAACGATTTTTCTTGTCATGGAAGTCAGTTTGTTTTGTGGCAAAACTGAATATTTGTAAGAAAAAAAATTGAAAATCTTAACAAGCCTAAGGGGTATAAAAACATCTAGGTGCCCTTTTACTAAAGCATGCTAATAGTTAACCTGCAGTAAGCAGTTAACGTGAGGCCACAGTAATTGTTGCTGCGCTGGCATGACACTGACTGCACATTAATTCCTGCATTACCTGCTCATGGTGCGATTGGATAGGGAATGGGCATGTTATTGGCAGAGAGTGGGCATGGACTACACATTGTGTTTAGCACACAGTACTTATCACATGCTGTTATAGTGGCATTTAGCAACACGTGGTATTAAGTGCACCTAAGTAATTGTGAATGGCCTTAGTGCATGGCAAGTGACTTTTCATTATGGTAACTACCAGGAACATGATGGGCATGTTCCCGACAGCACAGGGCAGTTTTACTTACCATGCATTAGCTTTTGCTCCTACCGTGCAGTTAGTTCAAAAAGTGACCACATTTTTTTTTTTTTTAAACTTTTATTTTCATTTTGCAACAAACAAAAGAAACAACACACCAAAGGAGACAAAACAATTATACAATAAAGAAAAGGAAACCCAATTACCCCCCACCCCCACGCTTCTTCTCTAACTGATTATGTCAGCATGTGAGAAAGTGACCACATTTTAATAAAAGGGCCCCTACTGATGTAATATTCATTGTGCTCCTATTAACCTCAGAGGATTCATAAAAACTGAGAAAACACTCTTCCAATATCATGCAGTGGAGTGAGAGAACTGATATTTTCTGTGCATGACCACACTAGCCTCAGGTGATCCATTATTACAGCTGAGTCTGCTAAGACACTGTGAAGGTTAATAAATTTGCTGTAGATCATGGAGAATATCTGGTGCAGACTTTACATAACTCAGGCATTTTGACTGCTAGTCCTGGACCTCTCTGCTTGCTCCTATCAAAGAAATATCAGTGTTATCTGTAGGCACATATCATGGCTAAAAATGAAGAAAGAAATGCCATTTTCACACTAAGGGAAAATTGTATCAAAAAAAAAATGGAGGAAAATAAACCTCCGTATGCACTAAGTAATCAGTGCATTCCTAAAAGATAAACATTGCTATTAATGACTTCTAAAAATGCATCTCATAGAGGTGGCAGAAACAGGTGAAGAATACTAATGAAACACTCTTAATCAGGGCTCCCACTTATAGTGCGTGTTCCAAAGAGATTTTTGGCCGTCCAAACAATTTATAATGGTCCCAAGTAACCCTCTCATTGTTTGTAAGCTCTCTCTACAATGAAGAGATGTCAACAGGAGCTGTAATAAATGCCAAATACAGTCCTATACCAAAGTCCACCACTATTCAGACACTGTGCCAAAACTGCACTTTTAGTCATTCAAAGCATCAAGTGCCAATTACCTGGGATTGCTAGAACTGTTTTAGATAGAACTTTGTGTAGCCCAAAAATTTTCTTTGGGAAACATATGTGGATGTGCTAGCAAACAAACCGTAGTTCTAGAAACATTTTGTTTTCATAGTCTTACTATTTTTATGATGGGCTGTTTTGAAGACAAGAAAAGAAATCACATTTTAAAGGAATGTTTGAAAAGCAGATAAGGGTAGATGCTTGAGATATTGATGTTAGCCTTTTGCAAATGAAAGGAACCTTCTGCTGGAGAGATAAGGTTTGAGCCCTGATACACACTATCTTTCATTAATATGGCTGCTTGACCTTTTTCTGAAGCATTTCTTACTCAGTGTGTGAGAATTTCATGTTGACTCTAAGAATAAGATAGCCAACCAAGATTAAACTGTTCCAAATGAAATATGTGGAGAATCTCCTAAATATTGCATTGGATATGATCTTGCTTTGTACCCTGATTTCTCTGCTTATTTATTACAGTTTAGTTGGAGATTGGAATATTGTTTTGTATTTTCTTTGTTTGTCTCTTGTAACTCACCTAGAAATTATTTGATAGACGAGAGATAAATTTAATAAATGAAATGAATAATTGTGCAACGTTTATAGAAAGACTAGGTTAAGCAGTTTTTGCTTATCTTTCTGTTGCGATATAGAAGGCCCCTGTGCCAGAAGCCCCTGCATAGTAGTATAAACAGAACCATCACTGGGCAACATGGTAGCCAGAGCAAGAATTGCTTTTGGTATCCCTACATCTTTCCATAGGATTTAACCTTGTTACTACTTCATGGTCTGGCTGCAGTTTGTTTGCACTTCTGGATTTGCTCTATCCCAGCTAGTTGCATAACTGCTGTGGCCACCCCTATATTGGGGCAGGCTGAGCACTATTTGTCAGCCTGAGGAGCACATGGGTACAACCAAGAGGAGAAGTGTGGTGACTGTATGTAGGGGGACGTATCGGGCACTGTCAGAGCTGGTCGGTCCATTGTGCAAGAATGCTGTTCGCACAGGGCCCCGCGCCAACATCTCACATTTTCGGCACCGGCAGGGTCAGCTTTAGAGGGAGCTGGAGAGGCCCCGGCTCACCTCTAACAGCCACTGAAGTGAAGAGCCATTTTTCTTAACTTCGGCAGCTGTGTTGCAGTATAGGCCGCTAGCATGCCAGATCAAAGGGAACTTCCTGTTTCCCGGCACTCAGCGCGCCAGCGGCCTATACTACAACACAGCTGCTGAAGTGAAGAAAAATGGCACTTTTCACTTCAGTGGCTCTCAGAGGTGAGCCAAGGCCTCTCCGGCTCCTTCTAAGCCTGCCGGACAGCAGTGAGGCTCTTCGGGAGGGGGGGGGGCGGCTAGGACTGGAAATAACTGATGGGGAGAGGGGCTTGGACTGGAAATGGGCTGAGTGGGAGGGGGGGCTTGGACTGGAAATAGCTGATGGGGAGGAGGGCTTGTACTAGAAATGGGCTGAGTGGGGGGTGCTTGGACTGGAAATGGGCTGATGGGGGGAGCTGGGACTGGAAATGGGCTGATGGAGGGGCTAGGATTGGAAATGGGCTGATGGGGGGGGACTTGGACTGGAAATGGGCAGGCAAAGTTTTGCTGGGGCTAGGGCCCGTGTGGCCCACCCTGTTCCGATGCCTATGATTATGGTGTAGAAGATGGAGAACTGCTGAGGACTCAAAGTTGGAAGAGCTGGGAGTCAACATACACAGTAATTCCTTAAAGCCTCCCTAGGAAAAAGTGTTATGGGTGAAAGCTCTAACAAAGAAACTATTTAGAAATGTATTGCATCAAAGCTGAAATGAAAGGTCTTCTTGCAATTTCTCACAATCTACTTGTAATCCATGCATGCACTGCCCCCATTGTATTCAAACTTATCTCATGCATATTCATTAGGGATATCCTGAAAATCTGACTGATTTGTGGCCCTCCAGGACTGGAGTTGGAGACCCTGCTCTAGAGCATCTTCAATCATTGTAAAGTAGACATAGTTTGGCATCAGCAGGCTGTCTCTTCAGAGTTAGTAGCCATGGGTTAAGGAAACTGCTGAAAAACTGAAAGTGGACAAGGCCATGGAACCAGATGGAATACTGTACATCCCAGGATACTGAAAGAGCTCAGAGATGTTCTGACATGGCCTTTAAAGGATGTTTTTAATAGATACTTGGAGACGGGAGAAGTTCCACAAGACTGGAGAAGGGCTGATGTGGTACCTCTTTGCAAAAATGGTAATAGGGAAGAGGTTAAGACTTACTTTGGTGGCAGGAAAAGTAATGGAGGCATTCCTGAAAGAAAGAACAATGGATTTTCTAGAAACCAATGGGTTTCATGATCCAAAGCAATATGGTTTTTGCCAAAGGACGATCATGCCAAATAGATTTGATTGAGAAGAGACGAAGACCTAAATATGTTTACCCTAGAGGAGAGGAGGAACAGAGAGATATGATGCAGATGTTTAATTACTTAAAGGGTATTAGTGAACAAAAAATATTTTTCAAGGAAGGGAAGCTATAAAACTAGAGAGAATAAAATGAAGCTGCAAGGAGGTAAACTTAAAAGCAACATCAGGAAATACTTTTTCCCTGAAAAGGTGATATATGCTTGGAATGCTCTCCCAATGGAGGTGGTGGGGGCAAATACAGTGACGGAATTCAAAATGGCATGGGACAGACACAGTGGATCCCTTTATAGCAAGAGGATGAAATCAAAATAAACGTTTGTTTATACTTCAACAAATAGAGGGGGCGACCTTCATGGAACGGTAGGCATAAACAAAGGCATAGAGGGGTGACCTGCACAGAGTGGTGGGTGCACCTACTCTAGCTACTTTAGTAGGAAGACTAGATGGACCACACTGGTCTTTATCTGCCATCTTATACTATGTTACTATATTATTTGCACTACTTGGCTACTGAAAGCAACTGACAGCATCTCCTTTAAGTTCTGCTTTGATTTTTGCTTTGTTGCACTGTTAAAATAGAGTGCTTGCAACTGCCAGGAAAGATATTAGTGGTAATTAAAAAGGGCTGGAACACACACTAAGGGGCTTTCTGGCATGGAAACTATCAGGCACATGCTGGCCATACCCCCGACAGTTACCACAGTGTGGTGGCACCTAATGCATATTGATTTTGACTCACAATGCATATTAGGTACAAAAAATACTACACTTCAGTACAAGGGTCCCTAAGTTTGTACCCGAGGCAATTAACTGACTTGCCCCTTTTCTAAGGAGCTGTCTCTCATAGGAACTTCGGCCATCTATGCCATATCACTTCTTTCAGAAGCTCCTGAAAGCCTGATTGTTCCAGCACGAAACCTGGAAACAGCACAAGCACTGGCAAGTCAAATGCAAGGCATTGATAAAGCAGGCAAAGAGAGAATTTGAGAAGAAGCATGCTGCGGAAGCAAAAACACGAAATAAAGACCTTTTCAAGTACATTCGTAGCAAAAAACCTGTGAGAGAGTCAGTTGGTCCATTAGATGATAAAGGGGTTAAAGGAGCACTAAGAGGCGACAAGGCGATAGCGGAGAGACTGAATGAATTCTTTGCTTCGGTCTTTACTGAGGAAGATGTAGGGATGTTACCCATGACGGAAGTGGTATTTAAAGGTGTGGAAGAATTGAAGGAAATATCGATACATCGGGAAGATGTCTTACAACTATTAGATAAACTGAAGAGTAGCAAATCACCTGGGCCGGATGGTATACATCCAAGGGTGTTGAAAGAACTGAAATATGAGATTGCAGACCTGCTATCAGTAATCTGTGAACTATCATTAAAATCATCTCTAATACCTGAAGATTGGAGGATCGCCAATGTAACACCAATTTTTAAAAAGGGTTCCAGGGGTGATCCGGGAAACTACAGACCAGTGAGCCTGACGTCAGTACCGGGAAAAATGGTTGAAACCATCATAAAGAATAAAATTACTCAGCATGTAGATAGTCACAACCTAATGGGAGACAGCCAACATGGCTTTAGACAAGGAAGATCTTGTCTTACTAATCTGTTATGTTTTTTTGAAGGAGTGAATAAACAGGTGGACAAAGGTGAGTTGGTTGATATTGTGTATCTGGACTTTCAGAAAGCCTTTGACAAGGTTCCTCATCAGAGACTTTTGGCAAAACTAAAGAGTCATGGGATAGGAGGCAGTGTTCTATTGTGGATCAGGAACTGGTTAAAAGATAGAAAGCAGAGGGTAGGGCTAAATGGCCAATTTTCCCAATTGGGAAAGGTGAATAGTGGTATACCCCAGGGATCTGTGCTGGGTCCGCTGCTTTTTGACATATTCATAAATGACCTGGAAAGTGGAATAACGAGTGAGGTTATCAAATTTGCAGATGACACAAAACTATTTAAAGTTGTTAAAACCGAAGAGGATTGTGAAAAATTGCAAGAGGATCTTGATAAATTGGAAGACTGGGCATCAAAATGGCAGATGAAATTTAATGTGGACAAGTGCAAGGTTATGCACCTAGGGAAGAACAACCCAAACTATGGTTACACGATGCAAGGTTCCACATTAGGAACCACCACCCAGGAAAAAGATTTAGGCGTCATTGTGGATACCATGTTAAAACCCTCGGCCCAGTGTGCAGCGGCGGCCAAGAGAGCAAATAGAATGCTAGGTATGATAAGGAAAGGAATGGAAAATAAAACAAAAGATATTATAATGCCTCTATATCGTTCCATGGTGAGACCGCACCTTGAATATTCTGTGCAATTCTGGTCGCCGTATCTTAAAAAGGATATAGCGATTTTAGAAAAAGTTCAGAGAAGAGCCACCAAAATGGTAAAGGGGATGGAAGGATACTCCTATGAAGAAAGGCTAAAAAGGTTGGGGCTCTTTAACCTGGAAAAGAGACGGCTGAGGGGAGATATGATAGAAGTCTATAAATTAATGAACGGAATGGAACGGGTAAACGTAGATCGATTGTTTACGTTATCAGAATATAGAAAGACTAGGGGACATGCAATGAAGCTACAGGGTAAACTATTTAAGACCAACAAAAGAAAATATTTTTTCACTCAATGTGTAATCAAACTCTGGAATTTGTTACCGGAGGATGTAGTAAAGGCTGTTAGTGTAGCTCGGTTTAAAAAAGGTTTGGACAAGTTCCTGGAGGAAAGGTCCATAAACCATTATTAAGAAGTGACCGAAGATATCAATGCTTGACCCAGTACAAGCATTGTGGAACTTGTGTCTCTTGGGGAAACTGCTAGGTACATATGACCTAGTTTGGCCACTGTTGGAAACAGAATACTGGGCTTGATGGACCTTGGTCTGACCCAGTATGGCATATCTTATGTTCTTTCCTGAGACTGCCTTATGCTTGACTTCTCTGCAAGGCTGATTTTGACTCATACGACAGGTCTGACCCTTCCCTCCCTTTTTTTCCCTTCTCTTCCCAGCTCTCTCTGCAGTTGATTAGTCCACTGGCTGAGATTGTTGTGCTATGCCTCTCCCTCTTTATTGTACTGTATTTTTGTTCTGTTTATTGTAAATTGCAGTGGTAACAAACTAGTATATTGAACAGTGATATACTACATTATACTACATTACTGAAAATAACATACTTTGGGTAAATCTGTTGGCAGAGTTCCTTCCTTTTGATCTTTCAAGCAAACCTTACAGGTAAGAATAAGCATAGCACATTCAAGTTGTGATATACATTATCTATGGTAAACAGATAAGTCTCATTAAGAAGATAGAATAGACTAATTCCCGGCATATCGCCTTGCACTTGAGATAAAAACTCAATTGTGAATTGCAGCTGTATAGGCAAAGGCATCAATTCTTTCTAGTGTCTTCTCTCGGGCTGATATGCAAACCAGCCTTCCCATTATCACATGGCGCTGAAAAAGGTTTACTTCTGTAATTTCTCATTACATCTTGAGCAGGTCAAAAGACTTGGGCACATTTGGAGGCCGGTAGCACCAAACTTTACAAGAGCATGCTACTGCTGCTGCTCAGCCATCTCACAGCTCATATCTTGGATGTTGAAAGTGCGTTGTGTATATGCCAAGAGCACTCATTAATTTCCCAGGCCCTTGGTAGAAGTGTCAAGAGCAAGAATGACAGCTGGCATCAGAAGCAATGTGTAGAGTGATGAGGGTGAGGTGCAGATTCTGAATGTCCTTCAGTTGTCGTGACCTGACTCTGACGTGGAAGAGGAATAGTATAACTCGCATGTCACCTCATATGTAAGATTGTGCCCAGGTGTCAGAGAAAGAATTTAGAAAATAGGCTCCTCGGGAAATACACACTGCTCTGGTTTGTGCCTAGCAAACCTGGGCAGATTTCATGGTCTGATCACTAAGCACCTGGCATTGCCATTAGAGATCACGGGGATAATTTTCTAATAGTTTGCAAAACTGTAAACTACACCAGTGCTTTTTCAAAAGCCTTTTTATTTAGAATCCAGCAAAAACATTCACAAAATAATGAAAAATACTTCTCATGTCATTGTTTTTTTGAAATGTTTTAATGTTTTTTTGTTACTTATTCTCATTTTGGACCTCTGAGGTGGGGAAAATTTTTAAAAAAAGAATACTATGGGGCATGTTTACTAAACATTCCTAATGTGCGGGGCCGCGGTAGTGTGCCTGTGCCATATAAGGAGTGGGCGGTTCAGGCCGAAAAAGGGAAAAAAACGACCGTACATGTGCGCGTCGCATTAATGTGCGGGGCCCACATTAGCGCGTGGGAAGGCTAAGTGGGGCGCAGTTGGGCACATATAGGAACAGAGCTGTAGCACAACGGTGAAGACAATAACCAATGGTGCAGGAGCCATGGGTTCAATCCCCCAGTGTGCGCAACCCAAAAATGCTGGCTGAGGCACCACCTTGAATGTGGAAAAGTGTGTCAGGAGGCAAAGTAATTTTTGGCGGCATAAGGCGGCGCACTGTTCATTTTGGGCGGCATAAGGCGGCGCACTGTTCATTTTGGGCGGCATAAGGCGGCGCATTGTTCATTTTGGGCGACATAAGGCGGCGCACTGTTCATTTTGGGCGGCATAAGGCGGCGCACTGTTAATTGTGGGCAGCAGGATGCGGCGCGCTGATGGGCACAAGGCGGCGCGCTGATGTTAAAGCAAAGGAATACAGCCACAGCACAATGGTTAACACACTGACCAATGGTGCAGGGACCAGGAGTTCAATCCCTCACAATGCCCAGTGAAAAAGGCTAGCTGAGGCAGTATGTTTTATGTTGTGGAGTGTTGTAGGAGGCTTTTTAATTTTATTCTATGATAACTACTAGCAAACGCACTCTCACAGCATGTTAACATAAGGCGGCCCATAAGGCACATGTTAAGTGCACCGTCCGCCAAGGCACCCTAGAATGTCCCCTATAGGGCAGCATGTATGTTGCGACACAGGATAATGTATAGTGCACCCTATATGGATGCCAACCATAAAGTGCCCTATAGGGCGCCCCATAAAGCACCCTCAGAGGCACCTTATGGGTACAGTACGCTGAGGGTGTTATTGCAGGCATCAACATATGTACAGTAAATTAAAATAATGCTTTAGACAACCCTATCACAGAACCCCACTGTGGGTTTGAACCCATGACCTCTGGCTGCACAGGCAGTGACGTAACCATTGGGCTACAGCTCTATAGCTGTAAGCAAGCCCCTGCCTGGCTGCAGATAGCCTGCAAGTCACATCACAGACGATCTGCTGGTGTAAACAGGATAGGGTTAGGCCACCCGCACCCATGATGCACTGCACATGCAAATCAGCTGTCCACAGATGCACACAAGATGGGAACTGCACCCCTAAAGCTCCCCGGCCTGGTAGGGGGAGGTGTCCGTGTGCACCCACACAGCACCTCGGCCTGGTAGGATGTCCTGAGTGGGTGGACAAAAGGCAAAGAGTAGCTAAACACCATCACATTGTGCGGTTACTGTGCTCACCCTGAGTTTGTGATGTTGCGCCCAGGACCAGGTCCACAACACCTTCCATGGCTGAATGCAGCCATGCTGGAGCTCCAAAGCAGCAATAACCTGTGAAATAGGTAGGTGCTGCATAAACATCTTGGAGATCTCTGTCTGCCGCAGTTAGTGGAACACACACACACACACCCCCCCCCCCCAAGTGGACAAAACACAGTTTCCCACCAACAGATCCCCATCTTCTTCCCCCCCCCCCCCCCTGCACAAATGGCAGTAGAGTGGACCATCAACTCCAGCCCTGCTGGGAAACAGACACCCTACAGGGCAGTCCAAGCAGCTCCACACACCTCCATAACACAATAACAGACAGACATTAGGCCTGGATATTCACAGATGCACCCCACCACTATCTGATATTCTCCTGCAGCAAGCCATCAGCCACTGTACCCTGCAAGGCACTCCATCAAGACACATACCATCTGTGCACAGTCTGCTGGTTGGTCCTGATGGAAATGCATGCACCCACAACTGGGGTGGCAGCACACACAAGCAGATAAGTCAGTGAAGAGGCCCCAACAGGAAACCCATATATATCACATGAGAGAAACACAATACAGCACTATGGGTGTGCCTAGCCATGCTGCCGTCACTGCACACTCAGGGTGAGAGTGATCCCCCAGCAGCACATACAGAGGTCACCCTGTCTGTGTAGGTGGTGGCCGGGCACTACCATGTCCCTGTCAGTGCCCTATGCCCTGTGCAGCTGCATCCTGGTCAGCCCACCCTGTCTGAGATGTACCCATGGTCCCTTGCTACTCATTATGCACATTGGCAGGCCAATACTGGCAACAGTGCTGGCAGTGTGGGCTGTGGAAGGGGCTTGCAGCCAACACCCCCTGTATAGACAGACACACACTTCCACACCTATGCCATCATGGTGCTACTATTGAGGCGGTAATTAGCCTTGCCCACCAAACTGGTCCTGGGCACGGCAAGGCATGGATATGGTACGCAGTACTGCTGGGGGTCACTCCCCAGGGTGGTAAACACCGTCAGAGGCCAGGCCTGGAGCACGCACCGCAAACACCTAACAGATTGTTCTGATGGGGTCAACTAGCAGTATGTGCGTAACGTATGGATATCTATCTGCCAGTACTCCTAGCAAACATCTCAGAGCTGTGTACCGTATACCTCAGGTGTAGGGTGACATTGCTAAGGTATGCAGGTGCTAGTATTGGGAGATGCACGCAGGGTCCAGTGTTCTGCCTCTCCAGGAGACATTGGCCAATGGGGCCTGTGGGTGTGGGTGTGGGTGTGTCTGGCCCTGTTGGCTGCTGCTTTACGGCAGAGATTCCCAACTCCAGTCCAGGTCTGCATCACACTGTTCGGGTTTTCCTGCTGTCCCGCATGAACACGCATGAGCTACATCTACACGCCATGGGGGTGGTGCATAGATATACAGCACAGGCATCTGTATGAGTGGCAGCATGGAACCCGACTGGTGTGTGGCCCACCAGGACTGCATTTGGGAGCCTCTGCTCTAGGTACTGCCCCTGTTCATGGTGTCTGTGCTCAGTGGGGTAAAAGATAGATGTAGTACCATTGCATATGTCCTCGCCACGAAAGGTGTGTCCTTACTATCCCTGTTTAGTTGTGGGAAAAATATGTGGGCAGGATTGGTGGTAGCCCCAGCTGGGCTTTGAACCTGTGACCTTCTGTTCTTGCATGCACTGTCTGTGTGCACTGCACCACCGTGTAGCCACAGATTGGCTGGATTCCCTGGAACATCCATGACTGTGGATCCGGCAGGGCCTGTCTGTTGCAGTGGACTGTGCCAGCCTGCACATGGCTAGGCCTCTGTCTTCTGTGGCTAGCAGCCACTGCCCCCTGCACCACATGTACTCGTCCGCCAACATGCTGGCATGAGCCTCTCTCAGAAAAAGCAGATGACCTGATTGCAATGTGGCAATACGGGACTGCATTTGGGGGACGTGGCTGTAGGTAATGCCCATTGTTGTGGTGTGTGTGCGGTGTTGGGTAAAATATGGGTGTTTTCCCCATTCTTATGTTCCCTGCAATACAAGGGATTCTGCGCTATCTTTGTTTAGTGGTGGGTAAAATATAGGGACTGGGCTGGCAAGTGCCCCAGCTGGGATTTGAACCTCTGACCCTCTGGTCCTAGAGGTACTGGCTCTGTCTGCTGCACCACACTATGGCCACAGAGACTGTGCAGCCCCTGGAGGTAGTAAACCTGGCAGGATGGAGTCGCAAACCGTGCTCTACGCATTTTTACTGTGGGCACATGCACCCTGTCTGGTGACAAACGTGCACATAAACCCCGGAAATGACCACGGAAAATGGGGGACACAATATCACCACGCTGGGCAACAGTGATATTAATGGGCAACCATAGCAAACACTCCCAGGAAAGCTCCAACAAAAAGGAAATGCTTCCCGGAAGAGCCCCCGCTCCGTACACCTTTCCAAAAATCATTTCTCCTTGCTGGAGCTTTCCTGGGTGTGCTCCCTAGTTTTGCCCATTACTATAACTGTTCCCCAGCTGACTTACTATTTTTACAATTTTTGTTGTGGTCCTTTTCTATTTTTAATTCCACTTTTGGGCTGTGCAGATGTATCACACTGCTCACGTTTTTAAGCTTTCCCCGGTTTTGCTGTACATTGCTGACGGAAATGGTTTCTCTTCCCTTTAAATGCCCTCTACCGCGAGTGTTTCACTCGCGCTATTTTTCCCTTGTAAATTCGGCAACGCAACTGTGCGAGGGGCCTCTCCCCTCCCCTTCCCCGCCCATTAACCCCTTCTCTCCGCCCCTCCGGGGCCTTCCTCCGCCCTCCATTAGCCTTTCCACGCCTCTATCGGACATTTGCGGGCGCGTACTTCTGCGGCACCCGTTACTGTGACTTCATCGCACGTTTGCGGGGCGCTTAAGCGCTCTTAAATACACTTTTAGTGCGCTATTGTGCGGCTGCGCACATTGGCGGTTTTTAGTAAACATGCCCCGATGTATTTATTTTTCTCACACATCTTTTTGTACAGAAGCTCAAAACAGGTTCCAAATTAAAAAAACAAACAAAAAAACAATAAAATAGATGACTTAGTAAATGAAACAATTTGATGATAGAAAAAAAATCACAAAGAAAACAAGTATACATACAATAAGACCAGCAATGAGCAAGGAGTGGAGGAGTAGCATAATGATTAGATCAGTGGGCTGTAAACCAGAGATGTCAGACTTGAATCCCACTGCCGCCCCATA
Organism: Ichthyophis bannanicus; assembly: GCA_033557465.1. NCBI lineage: Eukaryota > Metazoa > Chordata > Amphibia > Gymnophiona > Ichthyophiidae > Ichthyophis > Ichthyophis bannanicus. Next base: position 1,152,241,186 of record CM066032.1, read on the forward strand.
TGATTCTGGGCAAATCACTTTTCGTCCATTGCCTCAGGTGCAATGTTAGGGGCCCTTTTACTAAAGTGCAGTATGCTTTGCCCCTAACATTGCATTTTGAGTCAAAATCAGTGTGCGTTAGGTGCCTCTGCAATGTGCTAGTTGTTGGAGGTTTGGCCAGCAGATGCTCAACTGTTTCTGCACAGACAGGTCCCTTAGCATGAATTCCGGCTCGTAGTAATTACCACAGGTACACCTAACAACACCTACTGAGGTAGCGGTAGGTGTACCCACGCTAACTGTTGTATTGGTGATTAGCACATGCTACCGACGCTCACGCTAACCTCATTGTGCAGTCAATGCCAGCTCTCCGCCTCAACCCTGCCCAGACCCACAGACTCTCACGTTAATGGCAGTTAACACGTATTTCAGTGCATGGTGATTGTAAGCCCTCCTTGGTCAGTAAAATACCTGCTATACCTGATTGTAACTCACCTTGAACTTCTAAGAAAGGCATGAGCTAAATCCCTTTCCCTTTCCAAATCCAGGTAGCAGCAACACCCAAAGGGAAATGCAAACTTGTATCAACTCAATGAGACGTGTCAAGCACACTGTACGCCACAGTTTCCCTTAGACGATTCCTACATCAACTCTTACATAGTACCCAAGAGAAATGCCTTGAAAGCAACTTTTCTATATTTATTCTATCAGTTTATAAAAAAAAATAAACCCCTGATTAAATGCTAAAACCATTATGTATATTGTGACACGGAAGATCTGCCCTGTGCCTTTAAAACACAGAAATCTGCTGGGTTTAGCTCAGATTCTGACAGGCAGGGAGATCAAAAGCTTCCCAGTTACCATAGGCAACCAAAACAGGCTGAGACACGAGGTCTGAAGGCATGCCTAGCTAGCAAACACTGCCCAGGTAATCAGGAAAACAGTTTTCACATGGGCAAGAAAACGCCCCTAAACCTGTATAAAAAACGTCCAAAGCAAACAGAGTTAGACCAGAGAGACCAGAGAGATCAGGGAGATCTCGGAGAGCAGGAAGTTCACGAGGAACAGGAAGATGCAGAAGCTTGGTAAGTAAGAGGAAACTTGCAGGTCTCAGACAGAGGTTCAGAATACTCCTATGCTAACTCTGATTTACCTGAGCCTTGGAGCAGAAAGCCAAGGAGGAATTTGCAAAGGGAAACAAAGCTACCTGCAACAAGAGGGATTGGTTACAGGAAACACTCACCTCTGACGCAGTATGATTTTCCCAAGCACAGAGCTCAGTGAAAGGAGCGTGAGGCAGCTGGTAAGAAGCCATATATATTTGAAAAGCAGAGCTGCTTGAAATTCTTACAACCCTGTGAGAGGGAAAGTAATTCGGTTGAAGATGTTTGTATGAGTGATGGGGATGAATGTATGTCTCTAAAACCCTGCAGAAGACTTCCAAGAGAAAAGTCTGTCAGGACCAGAACAGGACAGTGTTATGAGCTAATACCAGGCACAAGAGGTAGGAGATTGAAAAGCTACAAAGAGAAAGCAGGTTTAAACAGAGCTGTTTCTCCGTCCTGCTTTTACAAGCTATCTGATAACTACCTGCCTTATTGTGGAGAGGGCTGTGATGAGAGTTCAGAGACTGAATTAAGGAGGTTTCAAACTTTCTGCCCTAGAGAAAATAATGTGGTTGAAGAACCAATGATTACAGAGCCAAGTAGCTTAAATCCCTGTATTGAGGACATGGATTGCTCTTTGTTAATGGCTGATATAAGTTCGCTGTGCTAGCTAAAGACAAGAGTGCCTTGTAGAGAGCTGAATGAGCACAGAAGAGACTGTCAGCATTTTCATTTGGATTCTGTATATTATTCCTGTTTTTGTTCAAGCGAGAAGCTGTATTTTGTTTTCACCTTCAGTTTTGCCAGAAGCATGGCTACATTTTGAGTTCTTGTGTTTTGTACTGTTTTGAAAATCCAAAACCCCGGGAGGGGAATAAAATCCTTCTTAAACCTGACCACTCAGTCTCAACTACTCCTTTTCATAAAGAAAGGTCAGGCCCAGCAGTGTGACTGGCTGCCTACGCCTCAGTCCAGCCACTGCTGGTGACAATATGGACCACTCATATGTTAAACAGTTCTAATTTCCTTAAATGAAACGGACAGAAGCTATTCACTGTGTAAATTTTTTGTCGGATCGCCTGTCATAAGGATGATAAATCACTCTCTTGAAACAGGCCCTCCATTTTAATCATTTTTTAAAAAACGGCCAACCGGCCGAAGTGCATGAGGCTATATGTTCCCCAAAACCAACCACCGCATAATTCATATGATGCTTTTGAAAAAAGCTAAATATCATTCACAATCTTGCTTAATATGCCTAAATACATAGTGCAATCGCATCCACAGCACTCTTATACTCATCTGAAACATGCCAAAGGCAGAATGGGTAAACAATGTATCACGCAGGGAATACAATCCTTCACATGTGGATACTGAATCCGATGAATTCAACTGCAGGTCCCCCGACGGTACTGCCATGCTATTAAGTGCTGTGAGGTGCTGTCATCAATCTGTTGGGTACCGCGACACGATTGGGTACCGCGACACCCCCCCCCCTCCTTGTAGGACAGTTAGGATGCTAGAGGGAGCAAGGGCATCTGGTTGGTGCAGACACCAGAAGATAGAATGAGGGTGGCAGCGATGTTGGTGGTGGTGGCACTTCCCTATCACTCTTTCTTCCAGTACCTTCTGGTGCAGGATGTGGGTGGTGGAGGTGGTATGTGGGGTGCCAGGAGAAGATAGGCTAGCAGGGCCAGGAGAGTATTGGAAGCACAGCCCAGGGTGCAGCATGGCATGGGTACTAAAGATGGACAAAGTGATTAAGTTGATGATGGAGACTTTTAATGGCAGCCTGTCAAATACTGAACAGGAAGGGGGCCAGCATCTATAGCCTTCCTCCTGGAGCTGAGGTATGGGCACTCTTACACTCAGATTGTGCCTGAAGGGGGAACAAAGTTACTGCTAGTAGAAGTACTGGAAAATGTGAGATCAGTTTCAGGAGATGGCATCCGTGAATACTGAACATGCTTATGGGGCCGGTCTTGTAAAAAAAAAAAAAAGACTGAGAGATGGGGAGTAGAAAGCTCGGCGCTTCCAGATTGGTTAACATGAGGTAAGGTGGAGAGGCAAAAAGAAGGGAGAAAATGTTGGTTAAGGGATGGCAGAAACAGGGGCAGATGTGTTTGATCCTGTGGCTCTTAAGGCAGTACAACCATGGAAGCAAAGGAGAAACCTCCCTGAGCTGTAAAAGTAGGAGGTAAATGGTGACCAGTGCTGTAAATGGTCGGGAGGTAGAAGGACTGCAAGGGAGCCAACAGTGAGGATAGGACTAGGTCTGGGACTGGAACTGTGGCAAGACAGTGGGTGAGAGGGACTATAATTGTAAGATTGCTGACAACAGATGGTATCGTAATTGGAAGGGAGCTAGAGTGGGGGGGGGGCGGGACTTGAAGGGAATTGACACTGGTGTGTTACTGGGGCTGCAATGAGGCTAGCCAGTGGGGGAAGGGGCCTAAGCTGTAAGGGAGCTGACACTGGGGATGATATTGGGATTGGAAGGGGGCTAGACGGGGGGTGGGGAGTGCTGTAAGGGAGGTGACTCTGGGTATGGTACTGAGACTGGAAGATGGCTAAGCAGTGGTGCAGGGAGTGAGACAGTAAGGTAGCTGACACTGGGAATGGTACGGGGACTGGAAATGGGCTAGATGGTAGGGGGGACTGGGACTGGAAGATAGCTAACTAGTGATGGTACTAGGACTAGATGGGGGCTAGACATTGCAGGAGTTAGACTGGGACTGGAAGGGAGCTGACATTAGGTGGTAGTGAATGCAAGCGACTGGCAGTGGAGATGGGAATGGATGGAACTAGACAGTGTGGGGGGGGGGACTGGTACAAGAAGGGCTGTCGCTGAATATGTTACTGGGACTGAAAGGAGCTGGACAGTGAGGGAGAGGAGCTGAAAGTGGACAGTGGGGAGAGAGGCTGAGACTGGAAGGGAGTCGACACTGGGGATTGTACTGGGACTGGAAGGGTGCAGAGGGATAATCATAGAGATCTGAGGTAGCAAAAGCATGGACTTGGGAAGGGGGTGTGAAGGCTAAGTGAGAGCAGAGAATGGATGGAATCATGAGGGACAACACTGCAGGACTTGAGTAGTAAGCAATGTCGAGGAAAGCAAAGAAAGAATCAAGATTAGGGGCTTGGGGGAGGGGGAATGCAAAGGAACAGGAGGCAGAAACAGGAACCAGAGATAGGAGAGAGATGATGGGGACAAGAGACAGTAGGAATTTGGAGACAACAGCACCTAGTAATTGCTAGATATGAGGGAGAGTGTTGGTGGAGGTAAGATAATAGGAAGGAAAGGTTGGGGAGGTTGAGACCTGATGTGAATGATTTAGAGGACTAGAGAGAGGGTGAGAGATGTGAAAAGGAATGGGTCTATGAAGAAGGAGAGAGAGGACAGAAATGTGGCTGGGGAGATGGTGAAAGAATAATAGGGGGTGAGACTAAAGAATGGGCTGGGGGCCAGGGAGGGATGAATGATAGAGAAGGAGCTAGGACTAGTGAGGGGATCAAAGGCAGAGGATGATAGATGATGGTTAAGGGAGTGATAATAGAGGGTAGAAATAGGGAGCTATGGAATGAGTAATGGTAGAGAGAATATCGAAAGCAGTGGAAGGAGAGAGACAGCGATGGCAATGGGAGCACTGGAGAGTGGGTAAGAATGGGAGATGGAAAGCTGGTAGAGAGGTGAGAGGTAAAAAGTGTGAGAAGATTGGAGAGTGAGGTTAAAATCTGGATATGAGTGGACAGGGAGGCGGAGGAGACAGAAAATGAAAAAAAAAGAGGTAAAAATGGAAGATCAATATCAACGACATGTAGAGAAGAAAGAAAAGAAGACAGGAGGAGAGAGAAGAAATGGACACAAGAAATGTGGAAAAGAGATTGGAACCAGTTCAGTTGAAAAATAATATGGTCAGACAAAAAAGGTAGAAAAAATCATTTTCAATTTAGTGTTTGGCATATGTCAGTTTTTTTTTAATTAACATGCTGTCTTTATATGCATTCCCTTCTGTTTCTCTGGTGTTACACTGCAAGCAGCAACTGGCTTCTTGGGGGTTCACATGAATTTTTGTCTACATATTTCTATTTTTGGTGAGGTTCTGTGTTCTAAATGTGAGACTGAGGCCAGGAAATGTTAGCAACAAGTTTCTATATAAGGCTCTGTAGTAATCTGTCTTGTTCAGTTGTCCTGGTATATGTAGAATTTTCTAGGGCTCACAGCAATATTTATGTTGTTGCCATTTTCTAGATAGGATCCTTGTGGGAATTTTGGAAGTTAGTGCTGTTATGGAATGGCAGATTTGGGGAATTTCTCCAAATGGGTAGTTTTGCACATACAAACAGCTGTTGAGAGCAAAAGGTAAACCAACAATACAGAGAAAAGTGCTCTCTATAACACTCAAAATATATCTTAAAATTTTTAATCCAAGTATTTTGATGAGTGGAATGATTGATTTTATAGGGGGTTGTGAATGGTTGTGGGTGTGTAATATATTTGTTTAGATTTAGATAAGCTTTTCCCATTGGTTAAATAGTGGAGGTTAAGGGAATGTTGTAAGCTTTTTGTGAGTTGGTTTGGTGAATTTAGCAAAGGCCTGACCGGTGATGTGAGTGTCTATCAATACCCTATAGGTGAACTTTCACTAAATGAGGGGTTGTGCCATCTGAGGTCAATGTGTCTGTAATTGATATTTGAATACTTGGATTAAAATTTTTAAGATATATTTTGAGTGTTATAGAGAGCAGTTTTCTCTGTATTGTTAGTTTTGCACATACCATGACAATCATGAACCCCATTTCTACATAAGAACATAAGATATGCCATACTGGGTCAGACCAAGGTCTATCAAGCCCAGTATCCCATTCCCAACAGTGGCCAATCCAGGTCATAAGTACCTAGCAGTCTCCCCAAAAGACACAGGTTCCTCAATGCTTGTATTGGGACAAGCAGTGACATCCTGGGTCCCCTTTAATAATGGTATATGGACCTCTCCTCCAGGAACTTGTCCAAACCTTTTTTAAACCCAGCTACACTAATAGCCTTTACTACATCCTCCGGTAACAAATTCCAGAGTTTGATTACATGTTGAGTGAAAAAATATTTTCTCTTATTAGTCTTAAATAAGTTACCCTGTAGCTTCATTGCATGTCCCCTAGTCTTTTTATATTCTGATGATGTAAACAATCGATCTACGTTGACCTGTTCCACTGCATTCATTAATTTATAGACCTCTATCATATTTCCCTTCAGCCATCTCTTTTCCAGGTTGAAGAGCCCTAACCTTTTTGGCCTCTCTTCATAGGAGTATTCTTCCATCCCCTTTACCATTTTGGTGGCTCTTCTCTGAACCTTTTTTAATAACACTATATCCTTAAGATATGGCGACCAGAGTTGCACACAATATTCAAGGTGCGGTCGCACCATGGAACAATACAGAGGCATTATAATATCCTTTGTTTTATTTTCCAATCCTTTCCTTATGATACCTAGCATTCTATTTGCTGTCTTGGCCGCCGCTGCACACTGCACGGAGGGTTTTAACATGTTATCCACGATGACGCCTAAATCTTTTACCTGGGTGGTGGTTCCCAATGTGGAACCTTGCATCGTGTAACTATAGTTTGGGTTGTTCTTTCCTAGGTGCATAACTTAGGAATCCTAATTAAAGCAGAAATACAATTAAAATGCAGTTCATCTCCTGCACATTTCTCATGGGGTTGATGCATATGTGTGTGTACAACCATGGTGCTTCTGAACATTGTCCGACATCCCTGCGGATAGAAGAACATTTGCTGTGTACTTTGTCCCTGTGACAAGTACATGCGTCTTGTAACCACAGCAGAAAAAAGGGATATTCCCCTGAAGGCCGGGGGAGTAGGTGTAAGCACATGTGCAGTTTTGGCCCTATCCTTTTTGATAAGCGCTTACCTAGACTATATATGCATGAAATACATGTAGATATACATACTATATGTATGTGATTCTGTCTATCCAGACACACACACGCACGCACACACCATCACCTGTTTTATTATTTACGCATTCGGAAATCACATTTTTGCAATAATATTTTCTGTGTTAGGGAATGCAGAAGATGCATTGCCAATGCAAATGAGGCTTGCCACTAGTCAGGTGCTTTCTCATTTTTTATTCTGTTAAGTGCTAATACAGAAACAGGCTTGAAGCTTTTCACTGCCTGCAGTATAGCCCGAGGGACACAGGATCATTTCTTTTGTCTTGTGCTAAGTCAGAAAGATTTTTGGTCCCCTTGTCCTGTAACCTAAATATCAGTTTGAGCTTAAGGAGAGCAGTGACATTTTAAAAGATCACCCAAAATGTTTCTTTTACCACTGCAACAATTATGCCATGTTGAGTCAGCGGGAGCCCGCACCTCAGTCTTTCAGCTCCCCGGTAACTTCCTAGTTGGCTTTCATTATCCTGATTGGCTGTTCATTTGTAGCCTAACTCTGATTTTATGAAAGATATTATCTGTCATTTCTGTAATGAGTGCTTGACTTTTACTGCTAACACAAACATATAAAATATATAGTAATTAAAGTTCAACAGGCACATAGCTCCTGAGACCCATCATGTTGCTAGTTCAGATTTCTATGCTGTATCTTCTCAGTGAGCAGAGCGATGGTTGCGAACACAGTTTCCATCCATAGCAGACTTGTTGGCAGGGGCGGCCCAAGGGGGGTGCGGGGCCATGTGCGGAGACTCGGTGTGGGGCCTCATTTGCATAAGGGGCCTCATTTGCATAAATATTTGCATAATGTTACCATACACTAACTTTTAGTAAACATGCCTCTTAATGAGTGTATGAATAAAGAAAGACTAAAAGACTTCTACATTACTATAATCCAGTGCCAACCGCCAGACACATTAGGAACTACTACAAACACTGCCCATTTAGAACCCATAGGAAACCCGCCGTATCCTAACAGCACTACCAGGACTCACAAAGAACCATTACCTATCAAAAGGCAACACTGCAAATATTAAACCAATACATTTCAGAGAATAACAATACATGACCTACTGGGGAAAGAGAACAAGTGGCAATGTCAAATAGGAATTACATAAACAGAATACCTCAGCTCAGTTACACATGCAGAACATAGACCATCACCAAACAAGGAATCACAATTTAGAAACAGGAAGACAATAATTAAACTGGGAATCCCAAAAGCCAAACTTGGAATGTACAACACTGTAGAAATAAAACTATACATTAATTTGCTCTTGTACTAAACAAAGCACAGACGTTAATGATGCACATTTCCCAGAGCTGACATATTCCAATTAATAAATTCAAAATAAAGAGATATTTTTTACCTTTTGTGCATTTTTTTTCAGCTGCAATTGCTCCAGTCACTTTCTTCTGGTTTCTTTGTGTCTTCCGCTAACTCTCCATCGTCTGCTGTCCATTTGTCTTTTCTTCTCTCTTCTAGTTTTTTTCCATTCTCTCTCTACATCTGCTTTAACATACTAATCTTTCTCCTTTTGCTCTTTCCTCATTCCTATTTCATCTACTCAAATTTTACCCCTCCATTCTCAATCCCCACTTACTCTCCCAATATCCGGCCAATTGTAGATGTCTTCCCTCCCACACAAAATATTTTTTCCCTCTCCATTTCACTCTCCCAGCTCCATCCCATTCTAATCCTCCCCCAACATCAGCCGCATTCTAGTTCCAGTCCCACCCAGCATCCGCTCCCATCTAGTCCCCGCATCAGCCCATTTCCAGTCCTAGCCCCCCATAAGCCCATTTCCAGTCCTATCCTAGACCCACCATCAGCCTATTTCCAGTCCTAGCTCCCCCATCTATTTCCAGTCCCATCCGAGTCCCTCCATCAGCTCATTTCCAATCCCAGCCCCCCATGAGCCCATCAGCCCATGTCAAATCCTAGCTCCCCTCCACTCAGCCCATTTCCAATCCAAGCCCCCCATGAGCCTACTTCCAGTTCTAGCCCCTTCATGAGTCCATTTCAATCCAAACCCCCACCACAGCCCATTTCCAATCTTAGCACCCCCCCAACAGCCAATTTCCAGTCCTATTCTAGCCCCTCCATCAGCCCATTTCAAGTCCTAGCCCCCTGCCAATTCACCCATTTCCAGTCCTAGCTTCCTCCCCCTCACAACCCATTTCCATTCCAAGCCCCCGTCCCCATCAGCTATTTGCAGTTCAAGCCCTCCTTCCACTCAGCCCATTTCCAGTCCTAGCAACCCCCCCAGCCCATTAACAGTCTTAGCCCCCCCCAGCCCATTACCAGTCCTAACCACCCATCAGCCCATTTCCAGTCCTAGCCTCCCCCCATAGCCCATTACTAGTCCTAACCCCCCCATCAGCCCATTACGTCCTAACCCCCCCCATCACCCTATTTCCAGGCCTAGCCCCCCATCAGCCTATTTCCAGTCTTAGCCCCCCATAGCCCATTACCAGTCCTAATCCCCCATCAGCCCATTACCAGTCCTAACCCCTCCCATAGCCCATTACCAGTCCTAAACCTCCCCATCAGCCCACTTCCAGTCTTAGCATCCCCCCATGGCCCATTACTAGTCCTAACCCCCCATCAGCCCATTACGTCCTAACCCCCCCATCACCCTATTTCCAGGCCTAGCCTCCCATCAGCCTATTTCCAGTCTTAGCCCCCCATAGCCCATTACCAGTCCTAATCCCCCATCAGCCCATTACCAGTCCTAACCCCTCCCATAGCCCATTACCAGTCCTAAACCTCCCCATCAGCCCACTTCCAGTCTTAGCATCCCCCCATGGCCCATTACTAGTCCTAACCCTCCCCCATCAGCCCATTTCCAGTCAGCCCCCCCCCATAACCCATTACCAGTCCTAAACCTCCCCATCAGCCCAGTTCCAGTCTTAGCCCCCCCCCATAGCCAATTACCAGTCCTACCCCCCCCCCATCAGCCCACTTCCAGTCTTAGCACCCCCCCTGGCCCATTACTTGTCCTAACCCTCCCCTATCCGCCCTATTCCAGTCTTAGCCTCCCCCCCCCCCCCCATAGCCACTGGTACCAGTCCTAAACCCCCTTCCCCCCTATCATCACAAGTTTAAAAAAACAAAATAAAAAACCCAGCTGCGTCTGCCGCGGCAGCATCAAGAGTGCCGCCGGGGGGCCCCCCTCCTGCCCGGCAGAGCCTCCCCCCTGCCCGGCAGAGCCGCTCAGTCCCTGCATCGTAGGCTAGCGTCATCCCCGAACGCGGGCTGATGGGAAACTCTCGCGGCTCTGAAAAGAAGCCCGCGTTCGGGGATGACGCTAGCCTACGATGCAGGGACTGGGCGGCTCTGCCGGGCAGGGGGGAGGCTCTTCCGGGCAGGAGGGAGCCCCATGGCGGCACTCTTGATGCTGCCGCGGCAGAAGCAGCTGGGGTTTTTTTTGTTGTTTTTTTAAATTTGGGATGAAGAATGTTTTTTGTGCGGGGCCCCCTGAAACGCGGGGCCCTGTGCAAAAAACATTCTTGCTCAATGGACGGGCCGGCCCTGCTTGTTGGGTTCTGTTTTTTATGATTTACTGCTGTTTTTCTGGCATAGGCATATAGAATACAATCTATGTATCGACATAGCCCATTCACTGGGCAAAAGAGAAGGTGGATCATCAACTGCATGATTGCATAATGTCATCATCACCTGACATGGATTAGATCTTCTTCTAGAGCAGTGGTTCTCAACCTTTTTTGTACTGTGACCCCTTTTACAATTGGTCAACTTGTGATGACCCCCAATGATAAAATCAAATGTGTCTCTCTTCCTTTACCGTTAACGCATTGTCGCTGTAATCATTTGTTGAATTATTAATATATTATAGGCCTTTGCAATATGTTTTTATTTATAAAATTTACTTATTTAAACCACAATAATTAATCACAATAACAAGTAACAATATTTGATTTCAAAATTATGATTTTGTAGTCAAATCACTAATATGAAATAAAATTATTTTTTCTACCTTTGTTGTCTGACCAATTCTCTGATAATGCTGGTCCTGAACTGAGTCTTCTGCTTTCCTGACTTCTCTTAGCTCTCTTTCTGTGGTCTATGGTCCATCTGCCATTTCTTATCTCTTCTTTCATTTTCTTCACTTCTTTCCATCAGCCTATTTCCGGTCCCAGTAACCCTCCCCAGTATCAGCCCCTTTCCAGTCCTCACTCCCAGTACCTTCCAATGTCAACTTGTATTCCTATGACTGCCACTGATGTCCATTCCCTTCCAGTCCCCCTCCTTCCCCACTGACCAGTCCCTTCTAGTACAAATACCATGGCAGCCCCTCTCAGATCCACTCTCTTCCAGTTCCATTCTCCCATCCCCTTGTATCAGCCCATTTTTAGCCTTAGCCCCCAGTTTTCTTCCAGGGCCAGCAACTCTATCCTCCCTTCACCACCATCAGCCCATTCCCAGTCGAAGCCCCTCAATCAGCTCACTTCCAGTGCTAGTCCCCCCTCAACCCCATTACCAGTGCTAGCCTCCACTATTCAGCCCATTTCCAGTCATAGCCCACCCCCCCGATCAGCTCATTTCCAGTGCTAGCCTCCCATCAGTCCATTACCATTTCTACCCCACCCCATCAGCCCATTACCAGTCCAAGCCTCCCCTAATCAGCTCATTTCCAGTGCTAGTCCCCCCTCAATCCCATTACCAGTGCTAGGCTCCCCTAATCAGCCCATTACCAGTCCTACTACCCCATCAGCCCATTACCAGTCCTAGCCTCCTCTAATCAGCCCATTTCCAGTCCTAACTTCCCCGATCAGCTCATTTCCAATGCTAGCCCCCCATCAGTCCATTACCAGTTCTACCCCCCTATCAGTCCATTACCAGTCCCAATCCCCCATTGATCAGTCCATTCCCAGTCTTAGCCTTCCCTAATCAACCCATTACCAGTCCTAGCCCCCCCCCTGATCTGCCCATTACCAGTGCTAGCCCCCATCAGCCCATTATAATCCTAACCCGCACTCTCTCTCCCTTCTGTCCAGCATTTATCCCCATCTGTCCAGTATGTCCCCCTGTCTCTACCCTTTGTCCATGTCAGCCCCCCTCCCTCCATCCATCCATCCATGTCAGCCCCCCTCCATGTCAGCCCCCCTCTGTCCATGTCAGCCCTCCATCCATCCCTCCATGTCAGCCCCATCCCTCCCCCATGTCAGTCCCATTGCAGGTTTATTTATTTATTTAGTACCCATTTGTATACCGCTGCTTCCTACGATCAGCAGCGGTTTACTTTACCGATCAGGATTAACTGTACAGTACAGTAATTTGCATGATATACATTTTGATTGATTAAAGATTCGCACACAACACAGCAAACAGGTCACCGGAATTTACATTTGATTGAGTGGGTGCGGGTGTGCTTACATATATACATATACATTTGGTTGGATGAGTGTGGGTGTGGTTACGTATATACATATATACAATATGGCAGATCAAAAATTGTAGTTGTTCTTGTCATAGTGTTGGAACCATTTTGGAGCAGAGATAGCAGAGGAGGTTACTGGTTAGGTCAGGTTATAATGAGACTGAAAGAGGTGAGTTTTGAGGTTTTTTTCTAAAGTCTTTCAAGTCACTTATTAATCGTAGCTCGTGGTGCTGCGTATGAGAAGGATCTTTTGCTTGTTTCCGCTTTGACAGTTCTTATGCTGTTCGGGACGCAGAGAGCGTTTCGATTCACGGTTCTTCTGCATCTGTTGGGTGGTTGGATGGTGATCAGATTGGTGAGGTATGATGGTGCTATGTTGTGAATGAGCTTGAAGGTGGTTACTAGTATTTTGTATATGATGTGGGCAGTAATGGGGAGCCAATGCAGCTCAATTAGTATTGGAGTGATGTGTTCCGTGACGCCTTTTTTTTCATAATGATTCTGGCAGCAACGTTTTGGGCCATTTGCAAGATATTTAGGGTGCTCTTTGTAAGGCCTTGTAGTATGGCATTGCAGTAGTCCAGGTGGGGAATGATGAGAGCTTGTGCCACCATTCTGAAGTCGGATTGATCAATGATATTGCGGAGTGGTTGAAGAACTTTTAATTTATGGAATATGGCTCGGTTTGTTGTCCGGAGGTGTTTATCCATCCTCAGGTTGCTATTGAGTAGTACCCCTAGATATTTTATTTCGGGCTTGGTGTGGTAGACGTTGTTGTTAAGGGTGACAGTGGCGGGTGGGATGAAGTCCTTTTTCTTGGAGATGAACATCACCTCTGTTTTTTTGTGGTTTATTGACATGTTGTTTATTTGCAACCAGGTCTGGAGCATGTTGAGGCATTCTTCCAGTTGGGTGTAGCTCGGTTGGTTTATGTCAAGTTGAGTATACAGCATTAGATCGTCTGCATAAATGTGATAACTGATCTTGTGCTTCTGAATGATTTTGCAAACCGGTTTTATGTATAAATTGAATAGGAGGGAGGATAGTGCTGATCCTTGAGGAATGCCTTGGGTTTGGGGGAAGGCGTCAGCTTTTTCATCGTTGAATTGGACCTGTTGCATTCTATTTGATATGTATGATGAGAACCATTTTAGAGGAGTCCCTGTTATACCTATGGAAGCGAGTCGGTTTATGAGAGTATCATGGTATACAGTATCGAATGCAGCAGATATGTCGATAAATATAAGTATGAACATCTTGCTTCTGATTTCGAGGCCCTTGAGGAGGTTGTCAAGGAGTGCTATAAGTAGGGTTTCCACTCCATGGTGCTGACGGAACCCATATTGATGCATATCTAGGGCTTTCCTGTCGTCTATGTGGTCCTGCAACTTGCTGAACTGCCTTTTCGATGATCTTGGCTAGGAAGGATATGCTCGAGATTGGCCGATATGATGTTGGATCGTTCTTGTCGAGTGTTTTGTTTTTTAAGATGGGCCTTATGAGAGATCTTTTGAGTTGCGTCGGCATGGAACCTTGCTGGAGGGATTGGTTTACAATGTGAGAGATAGGATGGGCAATTTCGTTCTTCGTTAGCTTGATCCAGGCCGCTGGGCATGGGTCAAGTGGGGAGGTTGTGATGTTTAAGTTGGTGATAATGTTTATGATTCACTGGTCTTCAATATGATGGAAAGCACCCCATTCTGGGTTACGCTCTTCGTTTGTGGATGTGTTTTCTTTCGGTGGGGTGATGTCCACATCATGGTCTTGATTGCTATGGGTGAGTACTTGTGGGTTTAGCTTCTTGGCATAATGGTCCGCTAGCATTTGGGCCTTTATTGCGCCAGTATAGTCAATGTCTTGGGGTGTTTTGGTGAGGGATTTAACAAGTTCGAATAGTTCTCTTGGTCTATTAAGCGCCTTATTGAGCAAGTTAGTGTGGTGTGCCTTTTTTGCCAGGTTGACCTCATTCTTGTATTTTGTGAGGAGAGTTAGGTATTCCTATTTGCATTCTTCGGTTTGGGCTTTTCTCCAGTTTTTTTCCAGTTTACGTAGTTGTTTCTTCATTCTGCTTAGAGTTGTAGAGTACCATGGTTCAGTTCTGGTTATATCTGTGTTGCTTGCGGCTTTCCAGGTTGCGCTTGCTGCTGCTTCGATTCCTGAGTTCCATTGGTCCACCAGAATTTCGAGGTCAGTGTGTGCAAGGTCAATGTGGGATGTTATGGATGTTGACAAGGTATCTCTATTGAATTTTTGGAATCTTCTTTGGAGATGTGGTGTTGGACGCGTTTGTGATCGGTCCAGTATGGTGGGTAGGTAGAATGAGAGTTCTATTTGGTGATGGTCTGACCAAGGTACCTGAGTTATTCGAGTTTCGGGTTTTTTTACTTCATTTTGCTGACGTTCGGATGACATGAATACCATGTCGAGAGTGTTGCCTTTGTTATGAGTGGCCTCTTGAATTATTTGATCGTATCCGAGTTGGTCCATGGCTTCAAGGAATGTGTTTGCTTGCAAGGGGGGAACTGAAGGTAGATTTAGGTCACCCATGATTATCTGATGTTTTTTGATTGCAGTGGTTGATATGGTTTCCAGTGCAGTAGCCAGTGTTTCGTGATGTGACGCGGGGGGCCTGTAAATTAGGCAAATGGCCATCGTTTTGTTTTCAACTCTGAGTACGTCGATGCCCTCGGATGCGGTTTGCGATGTGTTTGTTAGAAGTAGGGAGGCTCTGGCAAGAATTAGGATGCCTCCACCTCTTTTGTTAGGGTGAGGGCAGTTGAATATTTTATAGCCAGGTTTGGATATTTGGTTTACAATTGCTGAGTCAGTGTCGGTGAGCCATGTTTCAGTGATGCAGAGGATATCTGGCTTTTTGTCTGTGATGATGTTGTGAATGATGTGCGTCTTGTTTCTTAGGGACCTGGTGTTAATTAGGAATATCGTGATAGGGGTCTGCGGCAGACTGCAGGGTTGCCAGTTCTTGCTTTGTTTGGCTGTGACTCCCGGTTTCCGCAGTTTCTTTGGTTTTGAACTGCGATAGTTACGTGATTTTTTTGGAGATACTATGGCTGGCCTCTGGTCTGGTTGAGGAACTGGTCTATCGTATGTAGGGTAGAATGGACTGTGCAGTAAAAATGTAGGCATCAGGATTGGGTTATGTATAAATATTGGGCGCCAGATTAGTGGCAAGTGGTATTGCAGGGTCAGATTGTATGTACATGCGGATAGGGTTGCGCAAAAGTACAGAGTTAGGATATATGCGATGAGAGCCATATCACAGCTGGTTAAGATGCAAAAACCCTTTTATAGAGTGTGTTATCTATTGCCTAGAGTCGCTGGTTGTTGCTGCTAAACTGATTAGTACAGCACAGTGATACAAGATACAGTGTAACAAATTGCTGGCAAAGTATAAGGCTTTGGGACACAATGTTGCTTATAATTCTATACAACGGTAGTAGTTACAGTGTTGATTATGGTAGACAATGAACCCTGATCAATGATTCAGTCAGAGCATTAGAGCATTGTCTTTAAGCAGTGTGTCAGTTAAGATGTTTGTTGGTAGACAATGTGAGGAGAATCTATTGAAAGGAACTTGCAGGCAATCGTTTACCTGGGTGGTTGCGTTAGCGTTGGTATCCGGTGTTGGCGAGCTCGACCCAGCCAAGGGAGCTCAAGCCGCGTGGGTCTGTAGCATCTTGCGATTTCGTATCCCAAGTTGATTTTCAGTGAGTGAAACGAAGGACTGTGGTGCTTGAAACGTGTTCCTTGGTGATCCTCTGTTTGGTGGGCCACTGCCTAAGGGCCACGCCAAAGGGCCCTCATGCGCAGCCCTCCGGCGCGGGCCCGCAAGGTGCGGGCGCGCCTATCGGCGCTGCTATTTATCCTTCTAGGGCTGCCCCCTCCTCCCCTCTCCCTATGTCTGCCTGCTACTGCCCTGTTCTTCTGCAGCTGCGGTTCCCTGTCTCTTATGGAACCACGGCTGTGCCTGTGAAGCCATTGCGGAGCCTTTCTGTCTCTCGACGGGCTCCATGCAGTATTGTCCCGCCTCCAAAGGAAGTTGTTTACCACTTCCTTTGGAGGCGGGACAATGCTACATGGAGCCCGTCGAGAGACGGGAAGGATCCGCAATATTTTCACTGGCACAGCCGCAGTTCCCTAAGTGGCAGGGAGCTGTGGCTGCAGAAGACTGGAGGCGGTGAGTTTGCCACTGCCGAGAAGTGGACTTGGCAGCAACTTGTGCGCTTTTTTATTTTTTTTTGACTTGGCGGAGTGAGGCGACCCCTGCTAAATCCTGTGGCGACCCCCATGAGGGTCGCGACCCACAGGTTGAGAACCGCTGTTCTCGAGCTTTCCTGGAAATTCATAGGGATCCTTTTCGTGATGCAGATTGCTTCCCATACTTTTGCATTCCCTTAGCTTGCTTGTATGGTTGTTATCAAGGCAGGGCAGCGTTTCCCTGCTCATTTTATCTCAGCTTCTTTTGAATTTTTATACTGCTGAAATGCCTACTAGCACCTATAACCAACTCTTTGAAAGTTTCCTTCCCTCGGTGTGGCTAAGATTTTGCGCGTTGTTCCCAAAGGCATCCACATTAAGCCACATTGAGAGGACCCATTGCTGGGGATAAGATTGGGCCATTTGAACCACTAGACGTCCAGCTATTTTATATATGTGTATGTGTATATATATATATACACACATACACATACACACACACACACACACACACAGTATGTGAGCCATGTTAGGGGCAAGCATTTAGTGGCAGTATTCAGCTGCTCAATGGATAAATTTATACATTTAGTAGTCTATATTCAGAAGTGTCTACCTGGCTAATGCTGCTGAAATTCTTATGAGCCACCTTGGTACTGTCCAGATAGTGCTGGAGTGGAGTAGCCAAATATCTGGATAGCAACTATGTTCAGCACCACTATCCAGATAATAGACAGCAAAAGAGCTGTATTAAGTTACCCAAATATTTGTCAGGATAGTGACACTGACTATCTGGATTCTTTTTAGCTGCAGCAGCTGACATTTAGGGGAAAAAAAAACAATTATCTGAATATTGATGTGCTAGTTTAAGCTTTCTGAATATATATTGAATGAGGGCATTCCGATCCTCAATAACGGGGTCTGGACATGCAGTCCAGACGTCCAACCCGCGCATAGTCCCCCAGCACTATTCCGCCGCCAGCGCTTCCCGCACATGCAGAGCATTTGTGCAGGGAGCGCTGTACATGGGTGGGAGGGGGAGGAGTGGGGGTGGAGCTGGTGCACAGCGAGGGAGTGGCCAGGTACCAGGACATACAGAGGCTATTCAGGAAAGGCCTTTGTATGCACCCCGCATGGAGAACGACACTTGACTTATTCCACATTGATGGTGGAATAAGTGCCGGGCACAGTGCTGTTTGCAGGCTGCATCCCCCCAAACCCATTGCAACGCCATGGTACAGCACCCACCAGTCGATCCAGGCCTTGAGGACCCCGCTGAGGGTCGGACGGCAGTGTGCTGGATCCATCTTGGTCTGAGCATTCTGCGACTCCGGTTGGATGTGCCGGTGCCATGGTGAAGGGATGCCACTACACCGGCACACCAGCCGGAGCATTATGCGGAGGGGATGGGCAGGCTCCGGGAGGTCTCTCTCCAGGGAACTGGATGCACACTGGGCCATCTATATACCCGATTCCACAATCGCGGGTACGTATAGCTCCCAAGGTTGCGGAATCGAGTACATCTTGGCCCCGTCCAAGTTTTAGGCATCCCCATGGCCCAGGCATGCACCTTTTGGAATTGGCCTCCACACATTTTTATTTTTTAAAACCTTTATAACACAGTTCTAAAGATAGTTCAAATCATTCACATTCCATAAGAGTCTTAGCTTAATTTTCTGAATAATGTTAACCAAAGGCAATACAACAAATTCCCTAATGCAACTGTTATACCGCACAGGCCCTAAACGAAGGCTAGGGTGAGGGCACAATCTATATGGAGCAGCAGTCAGAACTGTTATCACCTGACCAGGAAGACTTAATGGGCCATGATGGTCTTCTTCAGATTGCACCTAGCATGATAAGCACGAGCTACTAATGCCCATGTTCCACCCAGTCCCTACCCTGGCGCACGCTACCAGGGTAGTGGGGATTTTTGGTACAGTGCTCAACCTGTATGCTAACCCTGAACTACTCTGGTAGTGCAGTTTAGTGAAACGCCCGTAAATGTGTCTCCGGCAGAAAAATCACCATTGTCAAGTGCATTTCCATCATTATCTATACTTTTCTAACTCTTCTCCTTTTTTTTGTGTTCTTATAATCTATGTATTACAAATTTTCTTTGGCAGATTGTATCAAAACTGTTTCTGGATCCATGTTTTCTTGTTAAATATGTGAGCAAAGCTGCTTTATGACCAGCAGAATTCCCATGATGTGTAACTGAAATGGGGTTTCACCAGTCCTTAAAGCCATTATTGGCTATGACACCATTTGAAGTTGCAAAAAGCTTACTTACAAGATAGTAAACACATCCAATTGATGAACAATATACTAGTCACTCACAAATGTACTTTTTTAACCATTACGTTTTGTGGAGTGAAAGAGACCTTGAGAGCAATACCTTACTATTTGAATTTTTATAAATCTGCTTTGATATTTCAAAGGCGTCCTTCCAAGGTTGGCAATCGATGGGTGTATCTGGATTTTCAGAAAGCCTTTGACAAGGTTCTTCATGAGAGATTCTTGGAAAATTTTAAAAGTCAA
Source organism: Ichthyophis bannanicus (assembly GCA_033557465.1). Lineage (NCBI taxonomy): Eukaryota > Metazoa > Chordata > Amphibia > Gymnophiona > Ichthyophiidae > Ichthyophis > Ichthyophis bannanicus. The sequence continues at coordinate 1,152,260,401 of CM066032.1, forward strand.
GGGATAGGAGGCAGTATACTATTGTGGATCAGGAACTGGTTAAATGATAGAAACAGAGGGTAGGGCTAAATGGCCAATTTTCCCAATGGAGAAAGGTGAATTGTGGAGAGTACCCCAGGGATCTGTGCTGGTCTGCTGCTTTTTAACATATTTGTAAATGACCTGGAAATGGGAATAATGAGTGAGGTAATCAAATTTGCAGATGATACAAAACTATTCAAAGTTCTTAAAACCAAAGAGGATTGTGAAAAATTGCAAGAGAACCTTAATAAATTGGAAGACTGGAGGTTAAAATGTCAGATGAAATTTAATGTGGACAAGTGCAAAATTATGCACCTAGGAAAGAACAACCCAAACTATCGTTACACAGTGCAAGGCTCCACATTAGGAACCACCACCCAGGAATAAGATTTATGTGTCATCGTGCATAACATGTTGAAACTCTCCGCCCAGTGTGCAGCAGCGGCCAAGAAAGGAAAATAGAATGCTAGGAAACATAATGAAAGGAATGGAGAATAAAACAAAGGATATTATAAGGCCTCTGTATTGTTCCATCGTGTGACTGCACCTTGAATATTGTGTCCAATTCTGGTCGCCGTATCTTAAAAAGAATATAGCGTTATTAGAAAAAGTACAAAGAAGAGCCACCAGAATGGTAAAGGGGATGGAAGACTATCCCTATGAGGAGAGGCTAAAAAGGTTAGGGCTCTTCAACCTGGAAAAGAGACGGCTGAGGGGAGATATGATAGAGGTCTATAAATTAATGAATGGAGTGGAACGGGTAAATGTAGATCGATTGTTTATGCCATCAAAATATAGAAAGACTAGGGGACATGCAATGAAGTTACAGTGTAATCTATTTAAGACTAATAAGAGAAAATATTTTTTCACTCAACACGTAATCAAACTTTGGAATTTGTTACCGGAGGATGTAGTAAAAACTGTTAGTGTAGCTAGGTTTAAAAAAGGTTTGGGGTTAAGTATGCTGTAAAAGCATCACGATAAAAGCATAGGGCCCCATTCTAAAAATCCTGCACTTTCTAGTTAGTGCATGATTGGACTGCGACGAGAAGGATTAGGGCCAGAATGTGCTCATTGACAGTGCAGGGCCCAGTTAGCATAGGCATCTTTGACGCATGCTGACTGGGTGTTGGCATTAGCATGGGTGCACTTAATGTCACCTCAATGGGTAGCCCTCATGTGCCACTTAGCACAGTGCCATGTGGTTGTAATGCCCTCCTGAGGTTAGCATTGACCTCCGTGGTAGATTTACAGCTAAATTATGTGCTAACTTAGTGCACTTTAGTAAACATGTCCATTGGTAAACCAGATAAATTAGCTGCTAGTAACTTCTTTCTCTTGATGCCCTCTTTCAAAACTTTTATTTATTTTTATTCCTAAAACAGCATTTATTTTATCTCTTTCCATAAAAGCCTCTGAATTTAATTACAAAATATTACATACCTAAATTTGGAGGGGTGTTCTCGTATATGAACTCATCTATGCAATTAAATAGCAGGAGCTTCTCATGTGGACGGTCAGGCATGTGGTCTTCTTTACTAACTTAGCAGAGTCTTCAGCTAAAATAAACCATCCTGTGCACAGCATCTGGGTGATCTTCATTGGACATTCATGAGGAAGGAGGGATGTTTGTGGGCTAGATGATTGGCTGTGGCGTGGGGGCATGCTGAGTCTTTATTTGCTGCCAATGCATCATTTTTATGTCTTGGAGGGGCCTGAATAGCTTAAATAAGAAAAATGTTTGCTAACATGGCCTCCAAAATGCCTATTTTCATGTCATAAATGTGATCTGGGGGGATTTTGTGGAAGGCCATGAAAGTTACAAAGGAAATCTTGCCTTGGGATCATAAAAAAACCGTGGAGTGTAAACAATAGTCAATAACAATAATTGTCATTATTTTTTTGTTGTGATTTTGGTGGTTTGCAAATGCATTTAATTGAGGCCCCTTCTAATGTGTTGATCTCAGAAGCTAAGCAACATTGGGCCTGGCTAGTTATTGGATGGGAGACCACTTTAAAATACCAGGTGCTGTAGTCTTACCACACTGAAAATGGCCTGGAAATCTATTTCTGGTTGCATCTTGCCAAGATATCCCAGGGGCAGGGGTCACCAGGAGTCAGTAGTGTCTCAATGGTACACACTTTCACTCTTTCAAGCTGTAGATGATATAGTTATATGTAAAGCCGGACCTGCATCTTCTCTTATATGGGAGTGAAGTCAGGAATCTATACAGGATGGAACACAACTTGACGGAACTAGTTCTGTAAACACATCCTGCATGTACAGAAGCTCCCCCAGTAGTGAATACAGAGCAGAGCTAGATATTTCCCTTGCTACTTAGCATCTTGAAAGCAATTCTAATTCTGAGACCACCTTAGTAACAGCAACACAAACTCTCTCCATTATCAGGCACACTGTGGAGAAATACAAATCTTTACAAAAGGCACTCCAAACCTATATAGCAAAGCTTTCACACCAAAATAGCACTATCAGGGCTCAAACAACAACAACAATACAACTTATGAAACATAATATTACAGCAGGATCTAGAACATAGATACATCTCTGTAATGGGGTATGTAGAATGTTCCCCGTACGTCTCCAAAAGGATTATCTACAGTCTCCATTAAGAGATTCTGCAGTCCAGAGTTCAGGGCTGGGAGGGTGTGGCTCATAGGGGAAGGTTAAGAACCCAGCAGGCTGCAGGAGGGAGAGGGTCCTATGCAGCCAGAAGTCCTTCCAAGGCAAGCCATGCAAAAGAGTTCTGTGGTAGGAACTTTAATTGGGGCTGGAGGAAGGGCTGGGAGAACCATCTTGTGGAGGTTTAACAAGATGCGACAGAATAAAAGCTGCTTTTGTTTCCTTGAACTGCTGTTTGGCCTGTGTTTTAAAGAATATCCCTTCCCACCGCATGCCATGCTTACCTCAATCTCCTATTGGAACTCAGAGCAAGTGGGATTGCAACAGGTCCCTACACAAAACTATGCATTGGCAGAATTCTTCAGCATGGTCACATACTGAACATTAACAGACCCTCACCTAATAAATACAGAATAAAGTACCACAAATTAAAAAAAAAAATATTCAGACAAAAGCTGAAATGGAATCCCCAAGACGTCAGACTAGGAGCCACGCAATACCAAATACAACAAAAAAAAAGAAAACGAGATACACATTTCCAAATCCTGAGATAATCCAAGCCCTAAAATTTGAAAATACATTTTTTATGTTTCTACCTTTGCCATCTGAGAATTTTATTTTACTTATGAGGTTGGTCCTATGCTTTCCTTTCCATCTTCCTCATGTCAATCATCTTACAAGATTTCCATCTTTTGCTCTCACCCAATCCCCAGCCTTCATTTATCTTGCTCCAAGTTTCTTTCCTTCACCAGCCTCATCTCCTCATCTGTCATTCATGGCTGGCCCTACCACTAGGCATCACCTAGAACAGCAGCTTCTAAGGAACAGCAAAGAGCAGCAGCAGCAGTCAAAGCAAAACCATAGATCCTGACAGTCATAAACTCAAAGAATCATCAGCACATTCATTCAAAGGAAAGTTTAATATTAAAAAATATGATGTCCAGTTATGCATTTTTTATAGGATTGTTGTGGGAGGGGCGATGTTTCAATGATCATACAGTAATTGCTAAGAGGGTGTAAGGCTGAAGATTAACCTAAGGTGGCGTTATACCTTTGCACCTGCCCTGCTGTCAATCAAGCCTTCCTGGCATTGTACCTTTTCTTTTTCTCTTACCCCTGCACAGCTTCTCACTCCCCTCTCACCCCCTTCACAGGTTTGTACCTTTTGTCTTTCCCTTTACACTTCCTCTTAGCCCTTTTCCTGCCCATCCAGATTCTTCACCCCATTTCTCTACCACTTCATCCAGATAGTCCTCTTTCTCGCCTCTCCACCCCATCACGTCTTCCTTCTTCTTATCCTTTCCCTCTGTTCTGAGCACTTCTCGTCCCTTCCTGTCCCTCCCATCCACTATTTCCTCTCTTCTCACCATTCCCTCATCCTTCTCGCCCTCTTCCTTTTTCCAGAGGCCGTTGGCCATCCCAGACTCTTCTGTCCACTTGGCGCAGCTGGGCACCATCACAAACTCCCATCTGGAAGACATCAAGAGCATGCTTGATTACATATCATCAGCAGCTTATGCAGGGCCAGTCTCAGGGGATGAGTGAGCCACAAAATCTTTCCGACCATCACGAGACTGGTTCTACAGCAGTAGGGTGTGACATACAATTAAGCAAGTCTTCTGCTGTTAGCTGTAAGGGAGGATGGAGCAGATTGCACTGTAGCCAATGGATCAGATGGGAAAGGAGTACTAGCAAGACAGGAAAGCATGGAGATGGAGGAGGAAAGAAATTGACAGAGGAGACATACTTGAAAAATTCAAACTAAAGATATTTATAGGTTCTCAGAGAACAAAGGTATTTGCTGTTATTACTATTGTTATTGTGGCCAAAAACAACTGTACGTGATTAGAGGCTTGAGGCTAAAGAGCCTCAAAAACTTTCTTCTAGCTGATCACATTTTTGATGTAACATAGTAGCATAGTAGATGACGGCAGATAAAGACCAGTATGGTCCATCTAGTTTGCCCAGTAAGGTGGACAGAGTAGCTGTATCCGCTGCTCCATGCAGGTCACCCCCCTCCCCCACCTTTGTTGAAGTCTAAAAGAGATTTAAAGATTGCTTTGATTCCACCCTCTTGCTATATAGGGATCCTCTGGGCCTGTACCATGCCATTTTGAATTCTGTCACTGTTTTTTCCCCTACCACCTCCATCGCAAGGGCACTCCAGGTATCCACCACCCTTTCAGTAAGAAAGTATTTCCTGAAATTGCTTTTAAGTTTACCTCCTTGCAGCTTCATTTTATGCCTCTAGTTTTACAGTTTCCCCTTCTTTGAAAAGGGTTTGTGGAAAGTTCATTTCTGTGAGCTTTTAGTCAGTAGTACATAGAAGGTGTAGTGCAGCCACTGCCATGCCTGCATTCCAGGGTGGTTTCAGAGGGGAAATAGTCAGATGCCCAGTGCCCTTCTGAGTCAGGGTAGCCAAATTACTCTCTGTGTCTTCACCTCATGTGATCCCTTCTATTCCCAACCACATCATCTCAACGCCACTGGCCCAGGAGACAGAAGGTTCTAAACACAAGTCATGTCAGTTTCACGCTCTCCTGGAACTCTCCGCTTTCTTAAGACTGCCTCGCCTGAAGTGTAATAGGGCTCCCACTTCTTCCTTCTGCACTACCAAGGAATCCCCATTTACAATTCTACATCCCTTGGAAGCTAGCAGCGGAAGTTGAAAGGAATTTGTTGCTGGAGGAGGAAAATGTTAGTGTAGTTGGATTTAAAAGTGGTTTGGACATGTTTCTGGAGGAAAAGTCCATAAACTATTATTAAAGTGTATTGGGGAAATCCACACTTACCCCTGAGACAAGCAGCATGAAATCTGTTTACCTATTAGGGAACCTGACAGGTACTTGTGATCTGGATTGGCCACTGTTGGAAACAGGATACTGGGTTTGTACTCTTGGTCTGACCTAGTATTGCATATCTTATGTTCTTATGTTAAAAGGGAACTGAGCACACTCAGTTTAGTATGTTAATACTATTTAGCATGCCCCCAATAAGTACCATGTTTGAGCTATTCAGCGAAAGCATTTTCAGATTTCTGAGCATTGGACTCGCTACAACATGCAAGTATTTCTGTCATTGTTTTAAAAATGAGTGCTAAATTGTTTTGCATCACTCATTACGTGGAATTGTAAAGTGCTTGTTACATTGTTTGCAAGCCCATACTACAATTGGTTTTGAACATGTTCTATTCCATTAGGCTTGATATTAATGCAAAGACCCTAATAAGTATTTGTTTATTTACACATTTATTCTAGGAAGCTATGCTAGAGATTAGCTATAGAACAAATCAAAGGCAAGGGGAGAGCAATTTCCAAAAGCCATTTACCGGCGTGAAAATCAGTTTATCTGGGCAAAAGGGCTGCCTGAAAATTGACCCCACTCTGCACAGCTAAAAGCATGTATGTTCCATAAAATACATAAAGAGGAAGCCTTCCAGGGGGAGGGGTGTGTTTAGGTTAGAAAGCAAAGTAACACAGACTGCATTTTCAAATCTACTCACATTATTTTCTTTTGAAAATATGCCCACAGGTAAAACGGGTGCAAGTGTGCGCAGGTACTGTTCCTGGGGCCATTTTGAAAAGTAAAGTTATATATGGTATTTCCCTTTAAGAACAAGGGCGCACCCTGTGATTAAAACGTATTCAGATTTTGCAGCAATACGGGCCGTGTGAAAATTGCCCTGGAGTCCCCACTTGAAAGGAGAAAGTGGCGGAACACATTTTTGTGTTTTCAGAGCCCAGTAAACCCGAATCTTGTTTCCTGTTGTTGATACAGGTTAATTCACGATTCACAAAAGAAACTGTAAAGGGGCCTGTTTTCTCTGGGCTGCCCTAGTCAACAGGCAGGCTAAACAGGCAAAGATATTGGTAGATTTTCTTGCAGATGAGACATCCTTCAAATGAGCCGCTTTGATAACTCGGATTTGCTGAACTCCTTTGTTATTGATGCAGATGTCATCTGTAGCCTGCCGTGATTCAGCACTAATTAAAGCTCTTCTGTTTTATTAAATGTCAGAATACAGCAATAGAAAAGTCTCTCTGCTACCTTTGTTAATTTATAGCTTACTGGAAAGCACATCTGATTAAAAAAAGGGGGAGACATTCTCATTTGTAATACAAGAATAGGCTGCAAAGGTTCTTGTTGGTACAAGAGAACGCTGAAATGAGCTAAGAAGCCACTTTTGGTATTAGTCTTTGAAAAAGGAATGCTAAATTTGTTTTCTTTGTTTTAGCTTAGGGATTTTTTTAAACATTTATTTTTATGTACCTGTTTGCTGCTTTGCTTTCTTATCTATAAATATTAGTTTTGTTTGGCATATTGTCAAATAGCTTCTTTTCAGACCGTGATGCTGGATCAATGTAAGAATTATCCAAAATAGCTTTTATTCATACATTTTTGAACCTGTATAGGCCTCTTCTTCTGATTCCTAATGTGCTGGACAGTTCTGTTATCATACAAATTGGAGACCTTGTTGGAAGAGGCAACATAGTAACATAGTAAATGACGGCAGATAAAGACCAGTATGGTCCATCTAGTCTGCCCAGTAAGATGGCAGGAGTAGGTGCACCTGCCACTCTGTGCAGGCCACCCCTCCCCATGTCTTTGTTTAGGGGTGAACCCACCGCTCCATGTAGGACACCCCTATTTGTTGAGAAATTAGATGGTTCAGTTTATAGTGATTTTATCCTGTTGCTGTAAAGGGATCCACTGTGTCTGTCCCATGCCATTTTGAATTCTGTCACTATATTTGCCCCCACCACTTCCATCAGGAGGGCATTCCAAGCATCCACCACCCTTTCAGTGAAAAAGTATTTCCTGACATTGCCTTTCAATTTACCCCCTTGTAGCTTCAAGTTATGCCCTCTAGTTTTACAGCTACCCCGTCTTTGGAAGAGGTTTGTTTGTTCATCGTTTCTCTTTAAGTATTTAAAGGTCTGAATCATATCTCCCTATCCCTCCTCTCTTCCAAAGTGTACATATTTAGGTCTTCGAGTCTCTTCTCATAAGGCTTCTGACCCAGGCTCCAAATCATTTTGGTCGCCTTCCTCTGAACAATTTCCATTCTTTTTATATGCTTTGCAAATTATGGTTACCAAAACTGAACACAGTATTCCAAGTGAGGCCTCACCAGTGACTTATACAGTGGCATTAGTACCTCTTCCTTTCTGCTGGTAATTCCTCTTTGTATGCAGCCCAACATCCTCCTGGCTTTTGCCATCGCCTTGTCACACTGTTTTGCCACCTTGAGATCTACAAAAATAATCACACCAAGGTCTTTCTCCTGATCCGTGTACACCAACCTCTCGCCCCCTAGTGCATACATTTCCCTTGGATTTCTGCTACCCAGGTGTATGACACTGCACTTTTTTGCATTAAATCTTAATTGCCAGGCATTAGACCATTCTTCCAGCTTTTGTAGATCTTTCCTCATGTTAACCACTCCCTCGGGAGAGTCCACTCTGTTGCAAATTTTTGTGTCATCTGCAAAAAGACATACCTTTCCATTCAGTCTTTCAGCAATATCACTCACAAATACATTGAACAGTGCCGGGCCCAGGACCGAACCCTGGGGCACCCCGTTAATCACCTTCTCCTTATCCGAGTGAGCTTCATTTACCATCACCTTCTGTCGTCTGTCAGTCAACCAATTTCTGATCCAGTTTACCACCTTGGGATCCATCCCCAAACTACTGAGTTTATTGATAAGCCTCCTATGAGGGACAGTATCAAAGGCTTTGCTGAAATCCAGGTAGATGACATCCATCGCATGCCCCTGATCTAGTTCTCTGGTCACCCAGTCAAAGAACTCAATCAGATTTGTCTGGCAAGATCGTCCTTTGAGATATATATACCACAGGGACATGACCTCTAAATTCCAACTAACTTATGTGAACATTCTAAGGTTGATATTCAGAAATTAACCGATATTTGGAGTTAACTGCTTAAATCTTTGCTTTTTTAAAATGTTCAGCTGGCCAATGCATTCTGGAGGTTTGGCCAAAAGTTATGCAAAATAATGCCAATATTAAGTGCAATCTGAGCAACCTTTTCCATTTAAGCTGGGCTACACACACAAATTTCTGTCTTAAATTAACTAGATAATTCAAATCCAGAATTGCAGTTCAGTGGTCTTAAATGGATAGAAATGTTGAAAATTCATCATTAACCTAAGTGGGTAAATAATCTGCTTATTGTTATGTAGTGGCTGCCCACTGAATAATGACATTTTAGTTTTCTACAGAGTTCAATTACCTTATGGGCAAGCACTTCAAAGTCTAGCTTCAACATTTTTAGTACTAGAGACTGAAATGATGTTAAAAATATTTTAAACTTGCTTAGTTTGAAGGATCTTTATGATCTTCTAAAGTTCAATCTGTAAATGTGGGAGTATGAATTAGATATTTCTGAAAGTGACACCTGCTTATGGTTTTTCAGTTCCGTAGCCCTTCTCAGCATCCTCAACTTAGTCCCCACATTCCTTTCAAAGCAGCTTCCAAAAGTGGAAGTCAGACTGAGCAACTTTGTCTGCTCAAAGAATGTAAGAGTTGTAAAATACCTAAAGGCATACAGGAAATTTCAGAGAATGCAAAAGGTAGTGAGAAAAAATTTAAGAAAATTAGAAGAGAGAAGTGAGGGTTCTGTAGCATTAAGATGATAGTCCCACGCATATATGGCAGAGTGCTTGTACTGGTTAGAGCTCTGGCTTAGTAACCAAGAGACCACTGGAAAGAAAAAAGTGGCGGAACACATTTTTGTGTTTTCAGAGCACAAGGAGCTGTTGGATCACCGGGAGTCAGCATTAACTCAAAGGCACACCTTACATTTGTTGCTTGTAATGGCTGTGATCTAGTGCTAGCCCTAGTCCTACACAGACTGACTTTCTGTGTTTCGGGAGTTATTAAGGTGCTGTTGGACTGGCTTGGTGGTTAATGTGTACTAAAAGTAACCTATAATAAACATACCAGTAAGGTCAGTGTGTCCACAGTAACAGTCTCTTTTCTGACTGCGACTTGACTGTTTGTTTCACTAGTGTAGTGAAAGGTTTGTGCTTGAGGAGGAACCATAATTTAGTTGCTGCATATTGCACTAGGAGTAGAAGATTAAAGGTTCCCAACTTTACGTTGCCCCTTCTTAACCTACAAAACGTGCAGAGACTTCCAGTTCCTTCCCACTATTCTTCCTGGACCCCTTCCTCTCAGTGTTAAGTCTGTCCCATTAGCCTCTCCCTTATCCGTTTTATCTCCATTAATCTCTTTCTCTCTCTCTTCCCCTCCAGTCCTTATGAATGGTTTGTGTCCATTTCAAACAATCCAGATAAGTGAAATCATTTTTGAAAAAGATTAACCCTGAAGCAGAACTAATGTGATGAGTTTGAAATGCGTTGCTTTGGAGGTTTTGATTTAGCTTGATTGTTTTAAGCTGTTGTTACACTTTTTGAGCACTATTAAGTCATATTAAACAGATGAAAAAGGACATATTATAGGGTGCTGATCAATCAGAGTTTTGTCCAAGAAAACCTTTGATTTTTTTCTGGATCAATTATTTACATTATAAGAACATAAGATATGCCATACTGGGTCAGACCAAGGTCCATCAAGCCCAGCATCCTGTTTCCAACAGTGACCAATCTAGGTCATACATACCTAGCAGTATCCCCAAGAGACACAGGTTCCACAATGCTTGTATTGGGGTCAAGCATTGATATCCTGGGTCCCTTTTTAATAATGGTTTATGGACCTTTCCTCCAGGAACTTGTCCAACCCTTTTTTAAACCTAACTACACCAACAGCCTTTACTACATCCTCCGGTAACAAATTCCAGAGTTTGATTACACGTTGAGTGAAAAAATATTTTCTCTTATTTGTCTTAAATAGTTTACCCTGTTGCTTCATTACATGTCCCCTAGTCTTTCTATATTCTGATAGCGTAAACAATTGATCTATGTTTACCTGTTCCACTCCATTGATTAATTTATAGACCTCTATCATATCTACCCTCAGCCGTCTGTTTTCCAGGTTGAAGAGCCCTAACCTTTGTAGCCTCTCTTCATAGGAGTAGCCTTCCATCCCCTTTACTATTTTGGTGGATCTTCTCTGTACCTTTTCTAATAACGCTATATCCTTTTTAAGATATGGCGACCAGAACTGCACACAATATTCAAGGTACGGTCGTACCATGGAACAATACAGAGGCATTATAATATCCTTTTTATTTTCCATTCCTTTCCTTATGATACCTAGCATTCTATTTGCTTTCTTGGCCGCCGCTGCACACTGGGCGGAGGGTTTTAACATGTTATCCATGATGACGCCTAAATCTTTTTCCTGGGTGGTGGTTCCCAATGTGGAACCTTGCATCATGTAACCATAGTGTGGGTTGTTCTTTCCTAGGTGCATAACTTTGCACTTGTCCACATTAAATTTCATCTGTCATTTGGATGCCCAGTCTTCCAATTTATCCAGATCCTCCTGCAGGTTTCCGCAATCCCCTTGGGTTTTAACAACTTTAAACAGTTTTGTGTCAACCTCACTAGTTATTCCCTTTTCCAGGTCATTTATGAATATGTCAAAAAGCAGCGGGCCCAGTACAGATCCCTGGGGTACTTCACTATTCACCTTTTTCCATTGGGAAAATTGACCATTTAGCCTTACCCTCTGCTTTCCATCTTTTAACCAGTTCCCGATCCACAATAGTACACTGCCTCCTATCCCATGACTTATTAGTTTTGCCAAAATTTTCTGATGAGGGACCTTGTCAAAGGCTTTCTGAAAGTCCAGATACACTATATCAACCGACTCACCTTTGTCTACCTGTTTATTCACACCTTCAAAAAAACATAACAGATAAGTAAGACAAGATCTTCCTTGTCTAAAGCCATGTTGGCTGTCCCCCATTAGACCATGACTATCTACATGCTGAGTAATTTTGTTTTTTATGATGTTTTCTACCATTTTTCCTGGTACTGACGTCAGGCTCACCGATCTGTAGTTTTCCAGATCACCCCTGGAACCCTTTTTAAAAATTGGCGTTACATTGGCGATCCTCCAATCTTTACAGATGATTTTAATGAAAGTTCACAGATTACTAATAGCAGGTCTGCAATCTCATATTTCAGTTCTTTCAACACCCTTGGATGTATACCATCTGGTCCAGGTGATTTTGAACACACTAGTTCAAATTAAAAAATAAACAAACAAAACAAGTAGATGTTTCCAATTCCATACTTGTAGGCAGGTCTGGTCCCTCCCTCCCTTCTCTAATGTTGGTAACATCAGAGGAGGGAGAGACCAGACTTGCCTACAAGTGTAGAGTCAGAAATACCTGCTTGTTTTGTTTTTATTTGAAGCCAGGTCTGCCTTACTGCGGCAGCCGCTGCTGCCTCTGAAAAAAAAAAAGTGGTGGCAGCAGGGCAAGGACAGACCATCAGTTGGACATTGAGGACATGGAGATATGGGTGAGTTTTGGGGAGGGGTGCCAGATGTGGATAGAGCAAAGGGCGCAATTATGGCTTGGTACGGCCCTGATCTAATCACACCACAAGCCTTTCTCAAGGACAGACAAAACAACCTCATGCAAACTAAGTGAAAGGTCTAAGGACCTATTCTCCACCAAAAGCACTTTAGATTTTAAGGGCTTTTTGTTTCAAGCTGTTGTGTTGAAACCATTTCACAATATCACTGAAACACATCTTAATCTTGCTACTCATTGAGAGTAGATCACTATCCAGTATAAAGACAAGCTGGATATCATCGGTAAAAATGTCACAATTCACCCCGACACTATCTGATAATTTCACGTATTGGTGGCAGTAAATATTATATAAAACTACTGAGAGAACTGAGCCTATATAATTCAGCACATATTAAAGTTCAAGAATCAAGAGTTCCTGCTCCATTGTCACTTGTTGTTTTCCTTTACTCAAGAATGAGGAATACTAAGCAAGAATCTTCCCCTCAAGACCCAGATCATTTAACCTCTGCAGCAATACCTTGATGATTAACTGTATCGACCGCCGACAAGAGATTGAGAAGTATAAAAACAGCTGTTTCTCTCCTTGTCCACCTCACAATGTATCTAATCCAACAAAGCCGCTAATAACGTCTCTGGCCTCCTTTTCTGCCTAAATCTTGACTAATAGAAATCCAAACAATTATGCTCATCCTAACTGATTATACAGTGTCTATACACTGATTTTGCCTATATAGGGCAAGTTTGAAACTGGTCAAAAATTTGCCATAGCCAAAGAATCCAGGGAAGTTTTTTTTAATCATAGGTCTAATTAATGAAGGTTAAGTGGATCAGGCAAACTGCCATCTCCTAATGAAGCATTAATCTAGAGGTTCCCAAACCTGTCCTGGGGGATCCCCAGCCAGTTCGATTTTCAGGATTTGCTTAATAAATATGCATGAGGTAGATTTGCATACACTGTCTCCACCCCATGCAAATTGACCTCCTGCATATTCATTATGGATATCCTTAAAACCAGACTGGCTGGAGAAACCCAGGATAGGTTTGGGAACCATCGCATTAATCGTTGACTGGAACAGAGGAATAATGTTTGAACCGAGTGATGGGCATGGATCTAAGTCCCAGGCAGTGGGGCAGACCCCAGCCACAAAAACATTCATATACAGAGGGAATAAATGAGAAAAATGGACCACAGTCCAGTCACCTCATGTACTTAAGCTGCAGGACTTTTATCCTTTTTGATTCCTGCCACCTTCGGGATAGACTGTCACTTCTCCACCTAGTCTCCAAGATGTCTTTGGGGGATCATTTTATAAAAGGGTGCCTATGAGGGAAGTCCAAAAAGAGGCCTAGTTAGTAAAGGCAACATGTGCCCATAACAAATTTATGTCTTCTCTAAAAAAGGCACTCCATGCACATTTTGTAAAATATACATACACATCACAACTTGGCCTCTGCTCCACCCAAACCACACCCCTGAAAGCACCTACATAAAAGTCATGTAAACATAGATGTATTTTTTCCATGTACCTACTTTTTGTGCATATATGCAGCTATGCTATTTTGTAAAAGCCCCTTTCTGCACGTGGAAAAAGCTTTTTAAAATTTTGGCCACTAAGGATAATTTTATAGTAGGACGCTTATGGAAGCGCATTTTAACATGCCTAAATTATGCCTTTTTTATAAAGACAAGAGCCTTGTAGTGTTTCGACGGAAATTAAAAACTTTTTTATTCCCTAGATAAGTGTGAAATGGGGGGATGCGGATGACATAGTTCATTTAGTTTATAGTAATTTTTCCTTTGGGGGGTTGTTTTTAGAAATTTTTTTATTATGTTGTACAGCAATTGTTTTACTGCAGTGTTCTGCTTTGTATGACGTATCATAACAGGATTATAGAAATGTTTTTAAATTAAATTAAATTAAATTAAATACTAATGTATGTTACAGGGACTGTGCCTACAATGTAGGTGTGATCACGTACAGCAGCCTTACAGCTAATATAAATGCATGAAGACAACTTGGATTGCTGCATTAAGAGCAGTTGCACCATCCAGTGTCCCTACTAATTATTACTAGAAACAGAAAGAAAAGTCCAAACGTTTCCAGAACAGGGGATGTTCTTTCTTCCAGTCATGTTAGGCTGGGAGGAGATTCCCTTGAGAGGGAAAAGCCCACCGAGTATAGAAACTGCTCCAAAACGCAGTTTCGTATAGGAGGAAGGCCTCTGCCCTTAAGGGACAGGTGTCTGTGGCACACAACCATAGCACCTTAAGGGAGGAGAAATATATTTTGCACCCTACCATGCCATTTTATCTAAAGAGTGCAACAGGCTTGGAGCATATGCAAGAGAGAAGAGAGCAGAGGGTTTATGTTTCTGCAAACCCTGCCTTCACCCATGATGTCTCAAGAGGAATGGCTCAGCCTGTGAAGAGGTTCCAGAAGGCATAGCAGCAACCCATCCTTCCAAGCCAGCAGAAAAAGGAGCCATGCTGAGCAATTCCACGGACCTGCATCCACAGGAGCCACCAGCTCTTAGGAGGAGGAGGAATCCAAATAACCATCTTACCTCAGTGGCACCTGATCCAGAGTTACTAAGTTACCCAGTTCCAGAGGTGTTATTTTCTGCCAGTCCTAGATTTATGACAGCCTCAATCTGATGCATTATGGGACCTGCAGCACTGATTTCTATGTGTAAAATCAGGGACTACAAATTCCATACTACATTGCAAATGACATTTCAAACCAGAAGTGGCAACACCTCTCACTCCTGGAACTAGGTAAGTTGGCAACTCTGCCTGATCTAGGTGGGACCTCCAACACAGCATTGAGGAACTGTACCTGTCTCACATACAAAGTAAGGTACTATGAGACAAAAGCACTAGAAAGAGTAATTTGGATGCAAAGAGTGGGAGAGAGAGAATTAATCTGCCTGTAACTATTTTTGATTAGGAGGTGAAAGAGTTAACTGTTTGTAACTTAGTTCTCATTTATTGATCCTGCAAACTGTAAAAGTTGCTTTATCAGTGACCCTTAAGTAAGTAAACTCTTGGTTTAGAACACAGTTAATGGCCTGGACCCTTTTATTGAGAAGAGTGACTGTGAAAGCGTCAAGTGCCGAGCACCTAATAGATACTGCCACCTATATTGCCTGTCTCTCTCAAAAGTGAACCCTGAAACATTTAGACCCAGGAGCTCAGAGAAACTCTGGATTAAAGCTCCTAGTATGGGTGTGCTCCCTGTTCTGCCTAGCAGTTTTGAAGCAACTGTCTGGATGACATAGAAATGGGGGTTACAAATGAATACACCTACATTTTGCAAGTACATGTGTAAATTCTTGTATCTGCTAACCAATGTGAACTTACGCCACCCATGCTCTGGACAAACTCCACCCGCTGTGCGCGCCACTGTGAAAGGACACACCGTGCAAACAACGCACATACATGATTGCCGGTCAGTATTTTATAAGAGGTCATTTGTGTGCTTGTCTACTTATGTACGTAAATGTCTGAAATCACCCCCTTGATGTCTATATTTTCATTTAGTACCATAAATTTAGTTTCTTCAGTCTTATTCATCGGACCTCTGGCATTTGCAATACAAATAATTCAAAATATATTTTTTGTTTATTTTCACAGTCTATCTGGCAGTTGATAGAGGTAAATTGGCATAATTTGTAGCTGTCAGCTTTTTCTTTTTAAATGCATCTCAGTTTCTTCAATCTTTTCAACAACCACTCTATCAGAATATTTTAACTTTCCTGTTCTGTCAGCATACTTTGAAGATACCTCAGTCCAAAACATTAGTTCCTGTGTTCACTACATAATTTGGTTGTTTTCCCTTTTTTCTTCTATTGTACTTGGGTCCTTTACCTTAATTTGTGGGTTAAAATATGTAAGATATTGTGGGAATTCTTGTGTGGTTGATTATGATATTTGATTCCTATATATTTTCTTTTGTATGAAGGTGTACTAGCAAATTATAAAAAATAAAATTAAAAAAAGCCCTCAAAACATTAGTTCCTGAGCAAGTGTCAGCTTTCCCCCATATACTGATTTAAAAGCTGTTGCATCTTCTTTTTAAATGCAGGTGCCAACAGCTGGGTTTATCTTGGTTAAAGTGAAACCCATCTTTTTGGAATATACTTCTCCTTCTACAAAATGTTAGCTAGTTGCTATCAAATCTGAAGCCCTCTTCTCTTCACTATTGTCTCATCTATGCACTTAGACTGCAGAACAACGTGTAATCAAACTCTGGAATTTGTTACCGGAGAATGTAGTAAAAGTTGTTAATGAAGCTGGGTTTAAAAAAGGTTTGGACGAGTTCCTGGAGGAAAGGTCTATAAGCCATTATTAAAAGGACACGGGAAATCCACTGTTTGAGCCAATACATGCATTGTGGAACCTGTGTCTTTTGGGGAAACTGCTAGGTACTTGTGACCTAGATTGGCCACTGTTGGAAACAGGATACTGGGCTTGATGGACCTTGGTCTGACCCAGTATGGCATATCTTATGTTCTTATGTTCTTAGAACTCGGCCTGTCTCTGGGATTCTGCGCATGGAATGAGGAACATTTCTGAGAATTCTATCCTGGAGGTTCTAGATTTCTGTTTCCTACCTAAAAAACCTGCCAATTGTACCTTCCCATATACAGTTACAGTTTGAGTTTATTTGATTTACCTCCTGTAGCCATGGAAACTAGGCCACATGTGTATCAACATGTGCCACAACAGCTGACTCATCCCCAGCACTCTCTAAAATCCTATCTAAGTCTCTAGATTATTACTCTCCTAATTAGTGCTAAAAGTCCATCTATGTCTGTTAAACAGCGGAGGCAATGACCACGGCCTACCAAAATGATAAGTAAAATTCTTTATTAAGGACCCAACTGTACAAGTTTCGGCCGAGGCCTTTGTCAGGGGTCTGCACACATAGTGTGAGGTGGGAAAATCCTCTTATTATCTCAATCCATTCTCCACTTCCTTTCCAATGAGCTACCCTTTCTCTCCAGAAGACACAAATCATCAGTACGCCACCCTGCTGTCTCCTAGAGGTAGGTATGCTAAAAGATAACCTGCGCTAAGTACCCCTGCATCCATAGAAATAAACTTTATTAACACACATTAAATCCTTTAGTCAGCATGCCCCCTATTGTGCAGCAGTGTTTTGAGACAGTTTAGTGACCACACGCGCCATTAGTAGCAGACAGAAATCACACTATTTCGTGAAAGTGCCCCTGTCTTCATGTGTGACATGGTTTTTGCTTTTTTATATTTTTCTTCTGTTGGTATTATTGGGCTGCTGGCATCGTACTTGTATATGTAGCAGTAAGAAAGGTTTAAAATAAGCAAAGGTGTAAGACAAGGCTGCATACTTTCCCCCTACCTGTTTAATTTATATGCAGAACAAATCATTAGAGAAGCAGGATTGTATGAAGACAACAGAGGTGTGAAGATTGGTGGAAGACTCATCAACAACCTTCGCTATGCCGATGATACTACATTACTGGCTGAAAGTGAAGATGATCTGAAACATTTGCTTCTCACAATCAAAGAGCATAGTCTCAAAATGGGTCTGCACCTTAATGTAAAGAAGACAAAGATCATGACAACTGGCATAATCAACAGGTTCATTGTTGAAGGAGAAGAAATTGAAATTGTGAACAACTTTAACCTACTTGGATCAACTATCAATAAAGAAGCAACAAGCAGTCAAGAAATCAGACGACGCATTGCTCTTGGCAGAACGGCTATGAAAGACCTAGATAAGATTCTCAAGAGCAGAGATGTCTCTCTCCATACAAAGATTCGACTTGTTCAAGCCATGGTATTTTCAATAACATCATATGGATGTGAAAGCTGGACAGTGAAAAAGATAGACAGGAAGAAAATTGATGCCTTTGAATTATGGTGCTGGCAGCGAATACTGTGTATACCATGGACTGCCCGAAAAACAAACCAGTCGGTACTAGAGGAGATCAAACCTAAGCTTTCTTTAGAAGCTCAGATGCCAAGACTTCGACTTTCATACTTTGGACACATCATGCGAAGAGAGAGATCATTAGAGAAAGACATCATGCTTGGCAAGATCGAAGGTCAACGCAAAAGAGGAAGGCCAGCAATGAGATGGATCGATACAATAACAGCAGCTACGGGTACCAGTCTGTCAACAATGAGCCGCCTAGGTAGTCCAACAAAAAGGCAAGAAATCACGTGGTAGCAAGCACACAGTCCAAACCGTGATCTGAGTGGAAAAACACTTTATTTATCAGTAAATCTAAGACCTAGTACAACCCAACACAGGCCGTGTTTCGGAGACTTTCATCAGGGGTTGTCGGAGTAGGTACTAAAACATAGAAACATATAAATTAATTATGGTTAAAATCCAATATATGGGAAAGAACAAATAAATAATTAAAAACATAAATACAATGTAATCAATCATATAAACAATAAATAGACTAGTATAAAAAAGAATAAGACAAAATCCATCATTTAAAAGTGTGGATACGCAAATACATTAAAAAATGCCATATGTTTAAATTAGTTGAAATGTGAGGTCAGGCTCAGAGGTACCAAAGAGAACTCTATATGCAACAATGTTTAGTTCATATCGCTGTTGAATCCTTTTTTCTTTATCACTATGTGGTCCCTCCGGTGGAATTCCGGCCATACTATAAATGCAATTGTTTTATTTATTTATTGTTTTTTAACGTAATCTTTTATATTATCCATTATAGAGTTTTTGATTTTTCATTTAAAGTTGTTCCTTCCCATCGAAGTACACTGATGGGTTTAGGTTTGACATATTTTCTAAAGATTCAATAGCTACTTTGAGTATCACTGAGGCACACTGTTGCATATAGAGTTCTCTTTGGTACCTCTGAGCCTGACCTCCTTCCTCCCTAATTTGAAGACTAGTACCCGTTGTTTGCTCTCTATGTAATCTCCGGTGATAATTTAGATTTGAGTTTCATTTTCTGAGAAATTAATATTTGTTGTTCTGCTATTTTTAATTGGATTACAACTTAAATCTCCATGGTATACATATGCCTCATTCTGTTTTCTTTGTTTTAGTGTTGTTGCCTCTCTTTGAGGATTACTTGCTCATCATATCCACAACCAAGGTATTAATGTTGAAATCACATGCTTGTCACATCTTTTTAAGTTTTCTATTTTAATTTGTCTTATCTTGTTATATTTTATTTTATTCTATTTTATTGTGTTTTGTTTTATTTCATTTCAACTAATTTAAACATATGGCATTTTTTAATGTATTTGCGTACCCACACTTTTAAATGATGGATTTTGTCTTATTCTTTTTTATACTAGTCTATTTATTGTTTATATGATTGATTACATTGTATTTATGTTTTTAATTATTTATTTGTTCTTTCCCATATATTGGATTTTAACCATAATTAATTTATATGTTTCTATGTTTTAGTACCTACTCCGACAACCCCTGATGAAGGTCTCCGAAACACGGCCTGTGTCGGGTTGTACTAGGTCTTAGATTTACTGATAAATAAAGTGTTTTTCCACTCAGATCAACAATGAGCCGCCTGACTGAAGACCGAACACAATTTAGGATAGCTATCCAGAGGGTCGCCATGAGTCGACTCCGACTCGACGGCACTTAACAACAACAAGAAAGGACAGCTATAGTCTACTAGTATTATTACTAATCATTTGTATAGCGCTACAAGGCATACTCAGCACTATACATATAGATGCAAGATTCAATCCCTGCTCATCAGAGCTTACAATCTAGTCAAGACAGACAACACAACAGGACAAGGATACAACTACTACTACTACTACTATTTAGCACTTATAAAGTGCCACGCACACAGCGCTGCACAGCTAACCTACAGGAGGTAGCCAACATACAAGAGACAGTCCCTGCCCGTCAGAGTCATGCTCGTTGGAGCTTACAATCTAGTTAGAACAGTACAGAGCAACTAGGGAAAGGTAAAAGGACACATAGGAGACTGAGCAGATCAGAATCCAAAAACAGCCTCAAAGAGGTGAGATTTTAGCATAGATTTGAAAAGGGGCAAAAATGAAGCCTGACGTACAGATTCAGCTAGTTTGTTCTAGGCATAAGGAGCAGCAAGGTGATAGGATCAAAGTCTGGAGTTGGCAGTGGAAGAAACAGGCATAGAGAGAAGCAATCCACCAAAAGAGTGGAGTTTGTGAGGAAGGGTTTAGGGAATGATGACAGAGGAACCGTAGTGAGGAGCAGCAGAATGAGTGCATTTATAGGTCAGAAGAAATTTGAACTGGATATGGAAACGGAAAGGGAGCCAATGAAGTGACTTAAGAAGAGAGGTTATATGAGGATATTGAGGCTGGCAGAAGATTAGCCGTGCAGCTGAATTCTGAACAGATTGAAGGGGAGAGAGGTGACTCCAAGGGAGACCAGCAAGGAGGAGGTTGAAATAGTCCAAGATGAGAGGTGACTAAAGAGTGGATAAGTGTCTTAGTAGTGTGTTCAGATAGGAAGAGGCAAATTTTGCAAATGTTATGGAGAAAGATACGGTGGGTTTTAGCATCAGTTGGATGTATGTGGAGAAGGAGAGGGAGAAATCAAAGATGACCCCAAGGTTGCAGGCTGAGGAAACGGGAAGTAGGAGAGTGCTATCCACAGAGACAGAGAAAGGAGGAAGGGAGGAGGGGGTTTAGGGGGAAAAATAAGAAGCTTGGTTTTGGCCATGTTCAATTTCAAATGGCGATGAGACATACAGGCAGCGATGTCAGATAAGCAGGCAAAGATCCGGGCCTGGATTGCTGGAGAGATATCAGGTGTAGAGAGAGAGAGATCTGAGAATCATCAGCGCAAAAATGGTACTGAAAATCATGGGAGGAGATGAGTTCACCAAAGGACTGGGTATATAGAAAGACAAGGAGTGGACCCAAGACAAACCCTTGGGGTACACCAACTGAGAGTGCGATAGCAGCAAAGGAGGAGCCACCAGAACAAACACTGAAAAAGCAATGGGAGAGATAAGAAGAGAACCAGGATAGCACAGATCCTTTAAAACCAAGTGGGGACAAAGTGCCGAGAAGAAGGTGATGGTCAACAGTGTCAAAAGCAGCAGAAAGGTCAAGAAGAATGAGGATTGAGTAAAGGCCCTTGGATTTTGCCAGGAACAGATTGCTGGAGACTGGAAAGTATGATAAGATACACATAAGTAGTGGACAACAGTGCATATACCAGGTAAGTGGTGGCAGTGTGTTACTATTAAGATATATATACAGGGTGGCCCAAAAAAAGTGAGAACATCTCGTAGCATATAAGTTATTTAAAAATTTGAAAAGACAGATATTAACGATTTTTAAAAAATAGATGGGGCCTGGAAATTGTCAAAATAAAGACATTATATGGCTAAAAAAGGTAAATAAGTAAACTATTTAAGCTTTTAATTTACAAGATGTTCTCACTTTTTTTGGGCCACCCTGTATGTGTATATATATATATATACGTGTGTGAATAGCTAGATAGATAAATACGGAGAGAGACATATTTCTTCAGATGTTTGTTCATTACTGAGAAATATCATAAGCTTCATCAATACATGTTTTTAAGCTTTTAATTTACGAGATGTTCTCACTTTTTTTGGGCCACCCTGTATATATATATGCATGTGTGAATAGCTAGATAGATAAATACAGAGAGAGACATATTTCTTCAGATGTTTGTTCATTAATGAGAAATATCATAAGCTTCATCAATACATGTTTTGACTCTTCTAAGCTGAAGTTTCATTGATCATAATTCGAGAAAGAAAGGTGATGTATGATTCTGCAGCAAATACTACCTACCAAGTAAAGGTAGGTGTCTCTCTCCCCTGCTCCTGTAATGATAACAAGGCCCAAGCTGTTGGAGACAAGAGACATGTTCTCCTCTGACAAAAGCAAGGGACTAGGAGTAGACATCACTGGATTCTGACTTTGTCTGGGTGCATGATTCCATCGGGGTTTGACAAATACTGCAACTTGACCTCTCCTTGCTTACATTAAGTGAACTCGAATTGCCTCCTTATAACAGAAATGTGAGGGATCCAGACACTGAAATGTTGTGACATCAGCTCCAGCAGCGACTGCATGAATGTTTCTGGTTTATTATGCCTATGGAACTTTTTCAAAGCTCCTCTTTGGAGAGGGGAGGGGGGATCTCTGTCTGTAAAAACCAGACAAGCAGAGTTATGCACCAGTTCACTCCTAAGCTACATGATCTCCTTTATTAGATGCAACCCAGTGTTCAAATGGAGTTGCAGTGGACCTTGGATTCTTATGTCAACCTTTTAGAAAATAAAATTGTGTCTATTGCCATGCAGATAATTGTTTGAAATTGAAAACTAAAACTTCAAATTTGTGATGAATAAAAGAAAGGTTTCAGCCTGGAAGGTCTGTAATTGCTGCAGCAACTATGCCTTTCCCGATAAGTGCAGTGGAAAGACATCTTTGTGCAAAGACTGCCCTCTTGTGGAAAACCTTGGCACTGGCAACACTGAATAAACATTTTGACAGGTCAAAAGGCTTGCAGCTGGAAAATGGTTAGACTCCACTGACATTCTAACTCACATGTCTGATATCTGCTAGGTTGCAAGGATAAATTGTTGTGCTTCTCATCCTCAAACTTTAGTCTTATTTACCTTTGGTCTTATGTTTAATATTAATTGTACTGGATGCAATTTATTGGACACTGTCGACTGCTTAGATGGTGTTTCCTTTATATCAAATCTTTGTAGATACATACATACATACATACCTTTTCGGTGTCTCACTCAATACAAATGAGTGCTCAAAACCACAAGCTCACATTAGTCTCGTACACTGCTTTTTCTGTGTTTTACTTCAGAATATCGGTGGAATAGTATGATTCAAAAGCAAACATCACAAAACTGCAAGAGCTAGCACACTCAGTACTTTTTGGAGTGTACCGGGATTAGAGACAGGTGAACTTCCTGTGACGAAATTCAAATTCTGACATGGGATCTATGAACATCTGGCTTTAATTTACTCTGATGATCAGAATCAGCTTTATCCTAGTTACAGCCAGACTCTGGAATGGTTCAAATCTGCATTAATATTCACAAAGTCAAACTGCTTAGAATAGTTCAATACTTCAAATACATGCACAGTCTTGTAGAGATTTCCATGTACACTAAGGTCCAAAAATTCAAAGTCAGAGACTATGGGGGCTTCCTTTTGATCTGCAAAATTATTTGCATGAGCTGAGAATGACTAGGATTTAAAGATGTGCATCAATTAGCAGTGTGCATCAAAAATTTTAGTGTGTGCAGAATTAATTCAACTAGAGTTAAGCTACAAATTAGCACGCATACAATCCATTCGAATGTGACTTAGCATTCAGTTTGTGGTCCCCCATCAACTGGAATCTGATTACATGAACCTCTGCAGCAGTCAGCCCTTGGGTCAACCTATGGATTTAGTATGAACTGGTATACCTATTCTTAATTTTTCACAGGTGGCCTCACAAAAAGCCTCATTTTAGATAGGGCGTAGAAAATTGAGGCACAGAGCCTTTTTTAAAAGATGTGAAAGGAGTAGGACATATAAGCGTGCATGCGCATTTGCCAACAAACACAGCGGTAAAAGCCATTTTACAACTCTACACATGACAAAAAGAGTGGCATCTTCCATCTACAAGTGCCGGTACTTACACATGGAAGCTGCAGTTCTGCAACTTTCATTTGGAAGTGCTGACATGTATACATGTAGAGGGTAATTTTATAATAAGTCATCTAAGTTTGAAGGTTGAAAAAGTGCTTATTTTATAAAGTCACTTTGATGCTCATGTCTCTTCATAAAATATTAGCGGTAAACTGGCAGAAATCATAGAAATGAAGTAATGGACATTTCCTCCTGCTCGGAAGCAGGTGTAAATGCTCGCATGCAGTGGCATAAGTTCTAACAAAGGGCCCCCAAGCAAAATTTGGCTGAGGGCCCCATATAGTCACTCCCCATCCCCAACGGGCAAACTTACTTTAACATTTTTGCTGAACTGCCCGTGCTGTTCTCTCTTCTTTTACGTTTTGAGGCCCAGCAGCCATTTTCTCCCGCTGCTGGTCAAAGTCTCAAGTGGCTATTATAAGACATTGGGATGGCAACAGAAGCTGATGACTGCCAAGCCTCAGACTTAAAAGACCAGAGGAAAACAGCAGAGGCGGCATGGCAAACATTTAAAGTAAATTTGCCACTCTGCCGTTACCACCTTGTGAGCCCCCTTCCTGCTTGGGTACTGCTCAAACAGAAACAGAGCCAACCCAACCACTGGGCGAGACTAGACAGTCGCCTGGGGCAGTAGCTCCGAGGAGGAACAAAGAACAGCAGCAGTCAAAGCAAACCAATAGATGCCGACAGTCACACAAGCTCAGAGACATTGGCACATTCGTAGACCTGCAGGGAGGGTGGACACACACACTTACATACAAAAAAGGTTTAATATTTAGAAGTATGCTTTCCAATTGTGCATTTGTTTCTGAACTGTTGTGGGAGGGGTGGTTTTGGGTTGATCATGATTGTTTAATTTAATTATCTAAATCTGGGGGGAGGGAGGAAGGCTGAAGGTTCACCTAGGGCAATCCAATATCTTTGCATCAGCCCTGCATGTCAACAGGGTCAGCACTACCATTAAGCTAACTAGGTGGTCACCTAAAGTGTCACCGTTTTGGGGGCATAACTGGAAGCCTGCGTTGGAGAGGGGCGGAAGCGGCCGATGATAGCAGGCAGTAAGCAAAATGCAGTGCTGGAGCCTTTGGTAAGTGCTGTGTCATAGTTCTCTTGCCATTGCTGCTGGCTCTGGAGAGGGGCGGCAGTGGAGGTGGGAGGGGGTGCAGCAAGAAGCGGCCTACCTAGTTTGCCTCCAATCTTTGCACCATCCCTGCATGTAAATCAGATCTCCACTCATGCTCCATCCAAAGCTGCATAAAAGGATGCACATTTTTGTCATCACATGTAACCCCGGGGTAATTTTATTAAAGCCCTTTTATGCGCATGTAGATTTTTGGCCCACCCAATCCACACTCCCTTGCCATTTCTGCATGTTATTAATCTCCACAGGAAAATAGCGGCTTTCTGAAATCACATTGACATGTGTATATCAATCTACATATGTAAATTCCACTATCTACACATGGAGATGCTTTTTAAATGACCTCCAAATTGTGTTCTATTACATCCTTCCATGATTGTGTGAAATAGAATGTAAAAATTTGTTTCCAATAACTCAAAACACTTTTCTACTATTACTGCTTCTCAAATGAGATCAGAACTTTTCTTTATGCCAATAGTCCAGGTCTAGTTCCATTGTATGCAGTCAGACTTATTTACTAATCACACGCATTGATGGTGATAGTGCACACAATTGCGGTAGCATGCATAGTAACTCCAGCTGTTAGCTTCATTGACTCCCTATCCATTTTCACATCCATTTCAAACTTCTTCTACTAACCTATTCTGTTATTCCTTACTACCTTTCCTCTCTTTAAACCTCTCCTCAGGCGCTTCGCTTCTCTGGCAAATCCCTTTTATCTGTGCCCTTCTCTGCCACTGCCAGCTCCAGACTTCAGTCGTTCCATCTTGCTGCTCCATATGCCTGAGTCAGAATATCAGGCTCCATCTCTGGCCCTTTTCAAATCCAGGTTGCTTTTGGATCCCGATCCCCTTAGCCTCTGCGTCACGTCTTGTGTGTATCTCAACTATTCCCCTAGATTTACCATAGTCCTCAGTTGTTGTGTTGTCTATCTTGATTAGGCTGTAAGCTCTGAAGAGCAGGGACTGTCTCTTACGTGTTTCTCTATAGCGCTGCTTACGCCTTGTAGCGCTATGCAAATGATTAGCAGTAGTAGTAATGTAAACTGGACTTCTTATTTCAATATGCACACGGCTTTCCCACATTCAAGCAGAGGTCCCTCCACAAGACAGTTTGTATTGGTCAGAGTGCTGCATCCTTTGCCGTATTCGTGTTTCTGAATGGGAGGAAAGGCAACCTCTTATGTTTCACATTAATGTGGGACAGTACGCAGCAAACCATTTATAATATCCTTTGTAATGGAAAGGCAGCACAAAAGTTTTATTAAGTTGTGGTTGCTGGGACTTCAATAACTCAGAATTTCCTGTCTCTTATGAGTCTACATTAGGCCCTTAGTATTTTCTAATGAAATTCCTTATATTTGAGTTTCAGTTTTTTCAGTCCTCTTTAGCATCCGCACTTCTCTCCAAGGTGATATCACAGCTATGTAAACCCACTAGAGAATAACGTCTGTTTCTATAAAGATGAATGCATTGTCTTGAACTGTGAACAGCCTCACAAATCAGCGTTAGCATCTATATTGATGTTAGCATCTGTCTCCATAGTGCTTCTGCAGCCTGTGATCATCAGTGCCCATATCACAGTTCTCCTAACCACAGAGGATCAGGATTGAAATGCGGCACATTGACAGGGATTGAGGTTAACAGCCCACAAAATACAAAGTTGGATGAACCATGAGTGGAGAAAATCATAATTTCTCCAGTATTATAAGAAGAAATATGTGTACTAATAAGGCAGTTTAGTCCAAATCAGATTCTGTAAGCCTTGGAGTTCACTTACTTCAGAAAGCTATTTAAAAGCAAATTTCATCTGTCTACTGATTGGCTGCTAACTGGACTCAGTGGTAACTTCCAAATAATGCTAAATTCATTTAGATTCAGCTGTGCTATAAACATGCAATTTGAATTGTTTGATGTTTAAATTTGAAATTATATCTATATTCAGTGATGATATCCATTTAGGCAGCACCACCGAATATATTCGGATAACTGGAATTGTCTAAATTACTCTTGCTATTTGTGTGGTCTGCTTTGGCCATCTAACTTATGCTTAGCAGCTGAACATTGCCACTTAGATCTGTAAGATAGACATCAATGTGGCACAGCCTCTAGAACAGCCCAACTCCTGCCATTTTTGGGGGGGATGGATAATTTTGGTCATGTCACAATACGTACATCTAAAATTGCTCATTCAAACCATTTGGATTTTTTTTAAAGCACTTATGCGGTTGTTCCATCCCTGATCACATAAGTATGTTTGAAAACTCTTTGCACTTAAATTCCATTATGCAAGAACATAAGATTTACTATACTGGGTCAGACCAATGGTCCAGCAGGCCCAGTATCTCACTTTCAACAGTGGCCTATCGAGGTCACAAGTACCTGGCAGGATCCCAAAAGGTAGACAGATTTCGTGTTGCTTATTCCAGGGATAAGCAGTGAATTTCCCCAGTCCGCCTTAATAATGGTGTATGGAATTTTCCTCCAGGAATGTGTTCAATTTTTTTTTTCTTTCAACGCAGCTACACTAAAGGCATTTTCTTGCACTTAGTAATAGAAAGCTTTTATATGGTTCTTGTGATTATGCAGATGTCCTGTGCAGAGCTGCTGCGGCAATTATTTTGCTTTTCATATCTGGAAGACGGAGCATAGATAAGAAGCCTGCTGCCAAGTTGGCCAGGTGGCTTAGATGGCAAGTCGTATGTACTGCTATGTGGTCGAATACTTGTGCCATGCCTTCCACTCCCTCGGTCAACTGGGAATGCTGTGGAGGCAGCATTCCCAGCCCTCGGAGTGAGGAAAGCTAGGGTCATTGCTTGAGATTGACACCTAGTTGCTGGATTCAAGATTCTGGAAGGAATCCCCGATTGAGGACTCACTTTGACTAGATGTGATGGACTATAAAATGGGGGAGGGGGAGACAATGTATCCTCTGATAGTTGGAATGAAAGCTGATTGTTCCAGAGCCCAGTCCTGGTACTGATTGAGTTATAAGTAGAAAGGTCAGGAGGAAACTGCTGAGTTTCAAAAAATGTCTGCTTTTAAAAGATTGAATTGCATTGAAAATGGCATTGGGAGTGCCCATGTCTATTGGCCTATTTACGGTTGCCATCATGATGCTCTGATAAGGAACGCCTTTACAAGATAAGTGTTTTGGTCCTTTGGGGACTGTTTGGTTTATAAAATTTCTGGCTTGGCTTTAATTGTCCCTCCATTGAAAGCACAAAGATACAAGAAGAACTGTTCTAAGAAAAGTTGTCAATAAAAAAATAAAAAATTGAAAGACAATTTATTATTAGGGTAGAAGAGACAAATAATGAGGCCTGGGCTGTTGAAGACCTGAGGTCCTCTCTAATGCCTGTTGATGCCTCCACTTCACCTTCATCATTTTTATTTTATTTTTCTTTATATTAAAAATTCTTTTAATCCATTTGGTATTTTTGCAACCTGTATTGTTGGGGTTGGCTACACAATTTTTTGTTTCAAAAGATACCTAACATTATATAGTTCTACTGGAAATGTACTAAGACTCATGCTTGTTAAATCAAGATACTAAGGATAAACATATCTGAAAACGTCTCACCACCTTGGTCTCTTGTAATCAGAACCAATCGTGGAATTTCTGTTTATTGATGCTCCATCCCAGTTTTCTGTGGTGTGAATTGAGATGCTTAATGTTCTTTTCTTCTTCTCCTCAGGATTCTAGAACTTCAGCAGAATGGAGACATAGACATACTGAAGCATAAGTGGTGGCCTCGGAATGGCCACTGTGACTTGTACTCCTCTGTAGACCCGAAACAGAAGAGTAGTGCGCTGGACATAAAGAGTTTTGCAGGAGTATTCTGTATCCTTGCTGCTGGAATTGTCCTCTCGTGTTTCATAGCTATGGTGGAGACATGGTGGAACAAGAGGAAACGCTCACGAGTTCCTTCCAAAGAGGTATCTTTAAAACATGTTCTTGCTATGTAGCTACTTGGTGTTCATGGATATACATTTGTTCTTCTAATTTTCCAATGCTCGTTTAATATTTGTGAAATGTTACGGGTGGTACTGGAAACTCTGGTTCTCTGTTTATTTCATGAAGAGAGAGAGCAGGGAAGCAGCAACGCAGGCTTCCTCACGCTGCGGTTGCAGTCTTCACAAACTACTCATATATGCTACATCTTACAAACTCCAGAAGGAAGCTGTCTTTTGGCACGATGCAAGTACTACGCCGAGTCATTTTGAGAGACTGAGATCATGCTCCACATGCCCGGTCTTAGAACTGAGCTTCATGACTGTCCTGGTATGTGCAAAGCTCACCCATTTGGAGAAACCGCCCCGATTGCAATATGTCTTAGACCGGATTTAGAGGGATAATCTCATAGAATGAAAAGATATTGCACGCTAGGCACATCCAGTCATTGACTTCTTTTCCAAGACTATTCATTTTATTATTCAAAAACCTAAGTGATCTAAAATTCTTCTTACTCTCTTAGGGGCACGTTTACGAAAGGTTAACGTGTTAATGCGTGTTATGTAAAGTTAACATGCGTTAAGTGCTGCCACTGCCCCTTCATTTCTATGAGCCATTACAGCACTTGACACACATTAACTTTACTTAACGTGCATTAACCTTTAGCAAACATGCCCCGTAGAAATGAAACAGTGCCAAAACTCATATTCATCTAATCCTGGGCTTGATGCAGTAAAGTGCGTTAGGCTTGGCACACAGATTAGATTGATTTTAACTCACAATGCTGTGTGCTACCAATGTAAGAACAAGTTTTGCACATAAGCTAACTGTGCACAAAGCCTCAAGCAGACAGCAGTGCACAGTGCATTTAAATGGATGGTAATGAAGCAATTAGCTTGACAGTGCAGATGCAGAGATATGTGCAGACGACCAGAAGGCTGAGTTCAATGCTGGAAGTTTAACGCAAGGTCTGAGGAGATATAAATGGTCAGCTCATAGGTCTGCAGTCAGGGCTGCTGAGAAATTTATGCCCATTTCTTGAGTATATAACACCCACAATTTTTTTCAGTTTTTTGCTGAAGGGAGTGGTGGAAAAAAATACAGAGGAAATGCATTGGAACAATGTTATGCATTTCTCCTGCATTTTTTTCCACCACTCCCTTCAGCAAAAACAAAACAAAATAAAAACTTTAACTTACTTGGATCTACAGTCAATAAAGAAAGGACTAGCAGTCAAAAAATCTGGTGATGTATTGCTCTTGATGGAATGGCTGTGAAGGACCTAGACAAGATCCTCAAGAGCAGAGATGTCTCTCCATACAAAGATTTGACTTGTCCAAGTCATGGTATTTTCAATAACGTCATATGGATGCGAAAGTTGGACAGTGAAAAAGATAGACAGGAAGAAAATTGATGCCTTAAAATTATGGTTCTGGCGACGAATACTATGTATATCATGGACTGGCCAAAAAAGCAAACCAGTCAATACTAGAGATCAAACCTAAGCTTTCTTAAGAAGCTCAGATGACAAGAATTTGACTTTCATACTTTGGATACATCGTGAGAAGAGAGAGATCGTTGGAAAAAGACATCATGCTTGGCAGGGTAGAAGGTCATCGTAAAAGAAGAAGGCCAGCAATGAGATGGATTGATACAATAAGAGCAGCTATGGATACCTCTTTATCAACAATAAGCTGCTTAGCTCAAGACCAAACAAAGTTTAGCTCAACTATCCAGAGGGTCGACAGGAGTCGACACTGACTCGATGGCACTTAACAGCAATGTTATACACATGTTCTGGAATGCTATGTTGCACTTAAACATTAATATTCTGTATCGAATTTCCATGCAGAATGATATTGCTCTTTATACTACCACTACTGCTAATCATTTGTACAGCACTACATATGGCTGAACACCAATATTACGCAGAGCAGAGCTTCCACACAGAATAATATGTACTAGATAGCATTCCTGAACATGTGCACAAATGCCAAACTGTGTTTTTTTTCTGCACAAGATATAGGTGCTGATAACTCAGACCCCTTAGGTGTATGTGCCTGGCTTATTCCTCTTGTTTAGCACAGATTATTTTTGCACAGCTTATTTGCATGTTCTTTGCTTACAGCATTGCTGATCAAAACTTCTGCACTAAACTTGAGTTACAAAAACATGCACTAGAGCTTCAGTCCTGGAATCTAGCACAGGATTTCTGAGGCCTCTCAATAATACCCCTTCCACACAGATCTAGATAAAAGGCTATATCTGGGAGCTGTTAGGTCATCATCAAACCCATGGGAATCAAAGTTTCCTTCAACAAGGAAAAAAGAATTGTATGCACCTCCTTCAGTGTAGACCTCACAGCTGCCTCTAGCAGCTGGCAGATAAGGGGCACACAATACAATGACCCTTTCTTTCCATCTTTTAGTCTGAATCTCATGGATTATTATTATTAGAGTTCTTTTAGTGGAGACTGCCATAATCCAGGAGGCCCTTGACACTTCTCACACCTCTTCCTTCTCAATAAGAGTCCAGGCCATAAATTATGTTCTGAACCAAGGGTTTACTTAAACATTATGGTCATTGAATAAAGCAAAAATAATTTGCAGGAAAAAAGAATTATGTTACAAACAGTTAATTCCTTCTCAGTCCAAAAATGGTTACAAGTAGTTTAATTATTTCTCCTCTTATGTTGGCTATTTTACCACACTCCTTTAAACTGCCCTTTACCTTAGTCTGAGCAATTACTTTCTTCGGCACCACTCTTGCCCTGTCTTGCCCACTTATGCACTTCTATTATTTAATCTGGTTTTACCACCACTTATGCACATTCATCCCTTAGTCTGGATTCCCTGAGTGGAAATCCCTTTCTCCTCTGTCTACCTTTTTTCCCCACTGTACCTGATTCAATATGTGAAGCAATCATAGGTCCCTGGTAGTGAGTTGGTGTCTCTGTTGTATGATTTGGGTTCCTTCTCCTCCTGAGAGTTGGTGATGTCTGGAGATGCAGGTTCCCAGTACTGCTCTGCCTGGCTCCTGGTTCTGATGAAATGGAAGTTTAGGTGTAAATATAATTATTGGAACCTCTTTTAAGGGTTGTGCTGCTCTCCTTCTGGAACAATAGGGTGTTGGCAGGGCTTGTGCAGATCTCATCCGTCTGTTTTCTCCTCCTAAGCAGCTGCCTGTTGTTTACTCTAACTGCTATGAGTGTCTAGGTGCAAAACTCCCCTTCTCTCTTCTGGTGCACTTTCTGGATGCCAGAGACACCTGCCCCTTAAGGGTAGAGATCTTACTCATTCAAGTTGAAGGGGCTGTGTACCAAAGACAGAGTTTTGTCTTTGGGAGTGGTTTATATATGAAGAAGAGTTTTCTCTCTCAGAGAAATCTCCTTCAAGCACAAAATGACTGGCTGCAAGAACCTCCCCTGTAATGGAAAATGTCAGAGTTTTCTCTATATTTCTTTGCAATATTTAGTAGGGGCACTAGATGGTGCTATTGTTCTTAATGCAGCTTCCAAGTAGTCTCTATATTCCCCCCTCCCCCTTCCCACAAAAAAAACACAGTGAAACAAGTTTTTCCATTATTCCTGTTTTGATTTCTCATGTAATACTCCACTACTTGAAATACTTCCTGGAAAAGAAACAATATATATGCATTCTCCTCTCTACCTTCAGAGGCTTCTTCTGTTTTAGAATGGAAGCAATCTTATAAAATATGTAGTAACTACAATGAGCAAGTTACATGCCTGGGAGTCATAGTCACCTGTAGTTGAAAAGGTAAAATGCTAAAGAAAAATCATTTCAAGATCCAATGAGAAGTTCTAGTGCTCCCATGCATGACAGGATGGAAACACAGTCTCTCAAAACTACTGAGAGATAATATCTATGTTGTCTGTGGGTTGCAATTGACACCCAGGGGTCTCCAAAAATTATTTTTAGACTACATGGTCGTCTTTGTACTAATGCCAGAATTCACTTCTGTTTAAAACAAATATCTTGTCGCTTCAGTAAAAGGAAAATACAAGTTTCAATATTTATACACGTCTCCATAAAATCTCTAACGTAGAGACATATGCCATTCATTTCAATCCTCAGATAATTTTCCCTTTAGTTAGAAAATTTAACTTTAACTTCCCCCAAAATATGTTCCACTATGTTTTTTTCTCATTAGGAGAAATCACCCCCTATAACTTTAGAATGAGGTAGTATTTCAAATGTATTTTTCACATACTCCTTATATCAATAGTGGTACACTCTTTACAGATGACAACCCACACCTACTAAATTCTCCTTAATGATGGGGCACGCAGTAAGAGGTAGCCACTCATATTTCAAATCCACATAAAAACTCATTATGTAGTGGCATGCCTAGCTAATGAGCAAAGTGCTACAGACACCTCAAACTCCTATTGCTATATCCTATAAAGAACAATTAGCCTCCCTCCTTTTGATACATAATATGTTACTTAGCCATAAAAATAACTACATTACAATAAAATACAACAGGAATAAAGAAAAATGGTTCAAAACACTTTTTTTGAAGTATTGGGCCTGATTCCGAGGTGGACCTGCTGACGCCTCTATACGCCCAATCAGAACCAGACACACAGAATGAGCCGGGATTCTGATCCCCCAGTGTTGATTCTGGTTGGCCTGCACATACAGGCCTTCCCCGGCTAACTCAGTCAGGGCTTTTGAATGGAGCCGCGACGCCATGGTGTCCGGTTGCCATGGCACTGCAGCTCCATTCAGGAGCCACAATCCCTGGCCGCCGGACCAAAATGTTCATGCTCCACAGCCCGACCCCCAATCTGGCCTCCCAAGGCCAGGGTCAGGCTGCGGGGAATTTCCTCTGCCCCTCCCACTTTTTCTGCACCTTGGGCCTGCCAGATCCACCCAACTAGGGGAACTTATTCCACCTCAGAGGTGGAATAAGTTCCCCGTTGAGGCCGCCGGCCCTGGACATACAGGGCCAACATTTGGAATTGCCCTTGTACGTCCAGGGCCGCCAACCACCCATTGCCTGCCCTAACTACTTCCCCGCAACAGCCCTTTCCTGTCCCCATCTAACCTCCCCGTACATCTTGCGGGGAAGTTAGTCGGGGTTGGCAGAGGGGCTGAATAGCGGGGATGGACATCCTAACGGGAAGTCTATCCCCGCTATTCACACCTCGGAATGACCCTGATTATGTTTTGTATAGTAACTTTGTAGATTATTACAATTTTAAAAATGTTTGCAAATTTTTATAGAACAATTTCTATAGTTTATATTTTCTTCCTAACCAAAACCTTTTATGGTTACTGCTTTAATGCGGGCAAGTCAATGCTGGTTAGAGTCCATTAAGTTCATTTACAAATTCAACTGTATACATGAAACTGCTCTATGCTGCCATATGCTGTATCTGGATGGTTCCTGCAAGAAAGCACAGACTAAGAACAGGAAAAGAGAAAAAGAGAAACAGCAAAAATAGGACTACCACTCAAACATGATAAAAGCACCATGGTGTGAAAAGTCTCTGAGCACCTCCTTGAAGTAACTTCAGGCCACTGTACCAGTTTCCATACCAGTCCTCCTCCTGGCAGGATTCTTCTGACTGGCAAATGTCTAGGTCTCAGATACGATGATCAGAACCCATGCTTCCTGACAGAGCACTCTTTGTACCACTATTTTATGGCTGCTTGAATCACATGGTCCTCTTTATTATACGCAGTGAAGTTTAAATCAGGCCTCATCTAATAGAAGATTTTATCCTTCACTCATTCATCTCCCTTGAGTTCTACGACACTCATTATCTGGGGGTTTGCATAAGGATATGCTTTGTTCCAAAAATACCACACACTTCTCCTCACCAACATTTCAGAACAAGACAAATCTGGAAGCTGGTGGTCTTCCAGGCATTCTGGCTTTACCCATGGATCCCTCTTTTTTAATGCTCTGGTATAGGCACAGTTGACAAGTCACTGTTCCTGATTCTTGAACTTCCAAATTGAAGGCTCCTTTTTCCATGACCACTAGATCATAGCTGCTCCATGAGAAGGAAACTTGGTCTAGCTCTGGGCTAGATACAGGCCACACATTGGAAATGGAGTTGAATCCTTGATTAGTGATCCCAGCACTAAGTTTACATAATCTAATAAGGTGTTCAGAATTAGTAAACTAGTTTAAAAATCTTTCTTGACTTGGCAGAATTCTTCACTTGTCAATGACAGATTTTTGGAGGTGGTAATGCTCTGTGAAGCTCAACCTTCAACTTTTTTTGACCATAATGCTGAATTCCCTGGCAACATTCTCTCTGCTGAGGTCTGCAAATGTATCTGTTCAAGTGCCTCTGCATGTATTTGCTGACCGTGGCCCCTTTGCCATTTGCATGTCTTTGTGGTTTCCAATATATTTTCAACTGAGTGAAAAGTAGGCCTCAAAAAGGTACTGGTGCAGCATGCCTCACTGCTTTTTTGTGCAGGGGTTAGGATTGCTTGCACTCAGATCTTATTCTCTATAGACATCACAAAGCTTTCTGGTGGAGGAGGTTCCCCTCCCCAGTACTCACCCTACTAACCTGGTTGTTATGGCTCAGATCTCTAATATTACTGCTGTTTTAGCTCACTGCTGGGCTAGGTAAAGGCCCTTCCATTGCTTCTGGCAAGCTTGAAGTTTCTCTGGCATCAGTAATCGAGGCCCCAATACTGATCAGTCTGGTTTCTTAACCACTTAGCAGAAGAACCACAGCAGGGAAACAAGGAACCTGGAGAGCAAAGGTGGAAATGTCAGTTTTATTCTGACCTAACATGGCCATGTTTCAGCACACACCGCCCGCAACAGAAGTCAGAAACAACTAAAAATCGAACACAAAATGTACATGTGGAACATAAAAAACAAAGCAAAAATAAATAAATATAAAAGTATGAAAACTATTTCAGTGAGCATGCAAATAAAACCATGTATAAAAAATATAAAAAAGCATTTATGCATACTAGGGAGCAAGATGAAAAGGCCAACACATAAAAGACAAAATAATACAAATCATCATGAATAACATTATAGACAAACCATGTAGAGTGCCATAAAAGCACCCAAGTGAAATAGAAGTGAAAAAAGACACTTACCCACTATCAAATTTATAGAAACTAAAAAGTATATGCAATACATACAGAGTGTGGATATCAAAAAGTATCAATAAAAAACAAATAGATGATATCACAATATAAATATACATACAGAAATGACTACCATTGGTAAACTACAGTATGACTAAAAATTACAAGAAGTTGGTGGGTATGTATACAAAATACCAAAAAAGAAGCAGTAATGCAATAAAAAGGAAGGAGTAATAAAAAAAATCTGTAAACACCTATAACATCATAAATCATTTTGGCAGAGGTGTGCATAAGACATTCAGAGGGATTTCAAAAACAGACTGTGACCTTAGCCCAAGGAAGGGAAAGCCACAACAGAGTTAAAGGGGAACAAAAAAATACAGCTTTTCAAAATATTACAGGAACCAAGAAAACAATTTGGCCAATGAATATATAATTTTCACAATGTGGGATAGCCCACAATATGGACCCCCAGTTAAAAGGAACCTGAAACTAAGAAGAATAAAAACTCTTCCAGTGTGGAAAGGAGGCACCAGTAAAAGACTGCGCCAATCTGTGCATGTCATTCAAGCAGTATTATAACAGTGCTGAGCATCGTGGTGAGTGATAAAAAGACAATCTTAATCTGTCTCCCTCAATAAAAGCAATAGGGCTTTCCACCAATCACAGTTTCTTCTCAATCCCCTTAATTAAATATGGAGTATTACACATTGGTCTGTAACTATCAACTTCTACTACTACTACTACTACTACTGAATATTTGTGTAGCGCTACAAGACGTATGCAGTGCTGCACAGACACATGTAAAAGATGGTCCCTGTTCATCAGAGCTTATAATTTAGTCAAGACAGACAACAAAGTAGCTGTAGAGATGGGATATAGCTAGGGGGAATGGTAAGAAAATACAAAGGAGACCAGGTGAATCAAGATCCAGAAGCGCTAGAGAAGAGGTGAGTTTTCAGCCTGGATTTGAAAAGGGTCAGAGAAGGCGCCTGATGTACAGACTCAGGTAGTTTGTTCCAGACATAAGGAGCAGCAAGGTGAAAGGAGCGAAGTCTGGAGTTAGCAATAGAGGAGAAAGGCACAGATAGAAGCGATTTGCCAGAAGAACAGAGTTCCCGAGGAGGGGTGTAAGGAGAGAGAAGAGAGGAAAAGTAGTGAGGAGCTGCAGAGTGAATGCACTTATAGGTCAGCAGAACAATTTTGAACTGGATGTGGAAACGGATAGGGAGCCAATGAAGTGACTTGAGAAGAGGGGTAATATGGGCATGATGAGGCTGGCAGAAGATTAGCCACACAGCAGAGTGTTGAAAAGATTGAAGAGGAGAGAGATGAATCCGAGGGAGACCAGCAAGATTGAGGTACAGTATGCCTCACAGGACGTGGCATGGGCAGAGCAAGAGCATCCAGAGCAGAGGAGAGTGCGTTGTTGTTGTTCTGTATATATTTCTGGGAAAGTGTTTTTGATGTTATAGTAGAAGATCAACTTACATCATGTGATCACCAGATGGTGTGGTTCAGTATTAGGACTTGGGCTGATAAAATCTATTCAAAAGCGAGGATCTTAGGGCCCAATTTCCGAAGGCAGTTACAAGGGTAACTGTTCTAGTTACTTGTGTAAAATGCTTTAACAGGGAATTTTCAAAGTCACCAGTATGGGTAATGCCTTCAAAAATTCTCTGTTTTTTCCCTTACGTGCCCTGATGCTATGCGGTTAGCATTGGGATGTATCGGAGCATTGTCGATGCAGAGGGGGGCCATGGCACTACTCGTGTAGCACTGATTTTCGATGCCACATGGTTAGCGTTCTCACCTTAAAGAGTGGCGAGGGAAACCTTCGCCTGTCTGTAAGTTGTTGGGGCTAACCGTGTAGCATCGAAAATCGGTGCTACATGGGTACCTCCTGCGGCCTCCTAGCTTTGTGGCAATACCCGGATTTTAGATCTTGGGGCCACATATGACCTGGCATGGAAAATCCAGGTTAGACAGGAGGGGACAGGCTATGCGCCAACGTGGTGCATAGCATCGCCCAGATCAAAATCGGGCCCTTAGACTTTAGGAAAACTTTGCCAAGATGGGACAATTCCTCAAGGAGTCGTTAGCGGGATTGGAGCAGCTGGGGAATGTAGAAAAACAGTGGGCAAAATTGAAAGGGGATATTTTAAGAGCAATAAAACTTTCTGTTACAAAGGTAAATACATGGAAAAGGAAAAGGAGGCCGCTATGGTTCTCAAAAGAAATAGCTAAAAAGGTGAAGAAAAAGAGGGACGTCTTCAGGAAATACAAGAGATCAACAAGAGTGGAAGACAGACATCTATATTTGGAGTAGAGAAGCTAGCAAAGTAGTCAGGAAAGTAAAGATACAAAAAGAAGAAGAAATAGCCAATGCAATAAAACACAAAGGACCTCAAAAGGAAAAAAGGGGACTACTGTATTGTAGTTGATATGGAAGGGCAGACTAGATAGGCCATGTGGTCTTTTTTTCAGCCGTCATGTTTCTATGTTTCTCATGTTGTACAAGGTAGTGGTATAGAAATGGTTTTAAATAAATAAATGTAAAGCATTATAAAGTGCATTACAGCCATCTAAATGAGTAATGCTGTTTCATGGACCAACATACATAGGGTTGCCTTATTTGAGTATGGCCAAATTCCACAAATATGTCTCATTGCTGCAAATATAGAGCTTACAACCGAAGAAATTTGAATTTGGAAAGTGAGACGTGTCAAAAGTCACTCCTAGCACTATAAGGGTTTGAACCAGTGACAGTGTTGCTCCTGCTAGCTTCTGGACGGTCTGCATGATGAGATGCCCTCATGGCTTTTGATTCCTGTAAATTCAACTTCAACCAGCTGCTCTCCAACCAGGATGCCACTGAAAAGGTGAGAGACTGGAGAGAGATTGGGGTATTGTGAATTGACAAACGTTATCAAGTGTATATCATTCACAAAGTAATAAACACCCTAGGAACTACACTACTGATGGCAAAGGACTTACAAATATATTAAACAGAACTGGTAATAGGAACAAACCCTGCAGTAGCCTGCAATCTAGAGGATGTGGAACAGAAGTATATACAGTCAAACCTCGGTTTTCTTATGCCCTAGTTTTCGTACGATTCAGTTTTCGTTGACTTTTTTCGTTGAGATTTTGTCCCAGTTTTCGTACATTGTCTCGGTTTTCGTACAGTTGAAAATGGAGCACCATCTTGTGGCCAGAAGTGGGATTTTCTTTATTTTGATTCTCTTGCTGATTGACTGTCTTCCATATGCCAACAAGACTCTTCAATAAAGGTAAAAGTGATGTTAAATGTTCATTTATCCATTTCATTAGTCATTTAGATTTATTTCTCATTGTTTTCTGTATGTAAAAATATAGTTATCTATAAAATGTATTTTTTGTTAATATTTTTGGGTGTCTGGAACAGATTAATTGGATTTACATTATTTCTTATGGGAAATATTGCTTCTGTTTTCATACATTCGGTTTAGTCAGACTTTTTCAAACGGATTAATCATGAAAACCGAGGTTCCACTGTATATTGTAGGTAACTGTAAAAGATTGATTAGTCAAGAATGAGGAAAAGCATCAAAGGACCTTCCCTTTTAAACCTATTTCTGAAAGGTGTCAGCAATAGATTATAGTTAATTAAATCAAGCATGGAAGAAATCTAAAGATATTATCAGTGCAATCTTTCCATTATCAAATTGCCTTCTAATTTCACTGCCTATTTAAATATTGAGCTTCATAAAGTGACAATATCCCAAACATTGTCAGACCATAGCATTAGTGTAAGCAAATGGAAAACCAGAAGTGTTTCATTAGGCCCATCATACTTTATAGAGATAAACACATGTTCAATTAAAATGTCCATATGCAAATGTTGCATTTAAAATCCACTATATGCACATTCATTACCAGTCAGGTGGTTATACAGAGAGCTTCTCTCTAGAATTAATCATACATGACAGACATTTCCTAAGCAGTTTATAGGGAAGGGGATCCAAAGAAGAAAAAGTAAGGTTTGTCCCTTGGAGAAGTTTTTCCAGTGCAAAATCGGTCAGTGGAACAAACTAAGTCTAGACACTGTGTCCCTGACTGCAGTTCAGATGAAAGTACTTTATCTTCTAAGCCTGCAGGAAGAGAGGACAGAGGACCCTCAAAAGTATCATGCAGTAATAAAACCTTGTTCAAAATGTTACTGCTAGCTGTTCTGCTGAAAGAGTGACATTCCTAGATATCTCGTATGCTTTCTAGCTCCTTGGCTTTCAAAACAATTCCTTGGCAGGGCATGCACTATTTTGTATTTACTGAGAATAATAAGCGCGTTTAGCCTCCTGAATACTGGTGGTTGTTAAGTGCTGTCAAGTGGTGTCGACTCATGGCAACCCTCTGGATAGTTGTCCTAAACTGTGTTCGGTCTTCAGTCAGGCGGTTCACTGTTGATAGAGTGACATCCATAGCTGCTGTTATTGTATCGATCAATCTCATTGCTGGCCTTCCTCTTTTGCGTTGACCTTCTACCTTGCCAAGCATGATGTCTTTCTCTAATGATCTCTCTCTTCACATGATGTGTCCAAAGTATGAAAATAAAGGTCTTGTCATCTGAGCTTCTAAAGAAATCTTAAGTTTGATCTCCTCTAGTACTCACTGGTTTGTTCTTCAGGCAGTCCGTGGTATACACAGTATTCGTCGCTAGCACCATAATTCAAAGGCATCGATTTTCTTCCTGTCTGTCTTTTTCACTGTCCAACTTTCGCATCCATATGACGTTACTGAAAATACCATGGCTTGAACAAGTCAAACCTTTGTATGGAGCTAGACATCTCTGGTCTTGAGAATCTTGTCTAGGTCCTTCATAGCCATTCTGCCAGAAGTAATGTGTCATTGGATTTCTTGACTTCTTCTTGTTTCTTTATTGATAGTTGATCCAAGTAAGTTAAAGTTGTCAATTATTTCAATTTTTTCTCCATCAACGATAAACTTATTGATTTTGCCAGTTGTCTGGATCTTTGTCTTCTTTACATTAAGGTGCAGGCCCATTTTAAGACTATGTTCCTTGACCTTGAGAAGCAAATGTTTCAGATCATCTTCACTTTCAGCCAGCAATGTGGTATCATCAGCATAGCGAAGGTTGTTGATGAGTCTTCCACCTCAGTTGTCTTCATACACTCCTGTTTCTCTAATGATTTGTTCTGCATATAAATTAAACAGGTAGGCGGAAAGTATGCAGTGATGAGTTGTGTATATTCGAGGGCTTTGAGGAAATATGCAGTGATGAGTTGTGTATATTTGAGGGCTTTGAGGAAGGCTTTTGCATTGTTTGGAGCTATTGATGCGAAGTTGAAGTCTCCTAGGAGCATGAGGTGGTGGATTTGAGATTTATGGTTGCATACTGCTTGTAGTAGGGTATCCAGCTTATCTGAGCTAGCACTTAGGGATCTGTAGGCGAGGAGGAGGGTTATGGCGCTATTTGTTATTGTTACTGTATGTAGTCCTTTTTCTGTGTTTTTGGTGTGGGTGTGGAAGTTGAGTTGTTTATTAGTTAGAATTAGTACACCTCCACCTCTTTATTGGGTCTTTGGGGAACTGAATAGGTCGTAGCCATGGGTTAATAGTTGGTTCATCAGAACATTGTCTGTCTCAGTGAACCAGGACTCAGTGATGCAGAGGATGTCTATGTTGTTGTCATTCAGAACATCTGTGAGGAGCTGGATTTCATCCATGCAAAGCGAGTATTTACTAATGTGCATTCGCCCTGTGCTGTACTTCTCAACATGTTCTAACGTTCGCTGAGTTCCTTATCCATAGAACTGAATAATTATTTTTTATGTTCAAAGCTTTTATTATTTTTCTTCCTCAAACATAATAACTAAACATAGTATATAAGAAATTAGACATCTGGCGCAATGTCATTGGTCAGATATATTTCTCTAAAATTTATGAACTGGCTCCCAAACTTTGTGTTTTCTGCTATTCCAGCCTCATACTTTGCAGTGTAACAGACTGAGCTTCACCACCAGTGAATATTCTGCATTTTTTTCCAATTTGAAATAATAGTATTCAATGCTAATAAAATTAGGCTATTAAACACTTTGTGGCAGCACGTACTCATTTGGTAAACAATGAAACCTAAAAATAATGTATTGAAATGTATGTGCAGTATCTGAACTCTTCTTTCACAGAAGGGACACAGAGCTTTCCATGAATAGATCCCGTACTCTAATGTGCCCATATAGAATAGAATCATTTTAATGATCTATTGTCCTCTTATGAAGCATGACAGAGGATATTTGGGAGGTGCTGTAGCAATGGTGCGGGAGTAATAACCCTCATCCTGGATTAAGAAAGGAATATCTTACTGGCATAAATATTTGAAAAGTAGTTGAAGAAGGAAAGGATCCTCCTTTTCATGTTCCGCCATGGCAAGATACATGCAAACTGCATTTTCAATCACCTGTGATAAGGTTTGGAGGGTTCCATTAGCTAGCTGTGGCTCAAAGCATACTCCACAATATGTCTTTCATCTTTAACATTAACTGTGATATTCCTTATGCTTGTCTCAGATTTTGTATATTGATCTGAAGGTCTACAAATTTAAGTATCCCAAGGAACCTTTTTACTTAAGTGTGATCAGGTGCGATAAGTGCACAGACTGCATGGTAAATGCATCTGTCCTGTGTTTAGCACCCAGAGAAGACACTTACCGCATGGGAGCAATGTTCTATACCTTGGCAAGTAGTGTGGGAGTATCCACAGTACTTGCTGAGATGGGCAACTCAGTCCAGTCAGCACAGTCAATAGCAGCGGTCACAAACTTCAGCCCCCCTCTCTGATCCTCCCTTGATATAACTCCCCATAGCTTCACCCATGATCACACGTCTCAGCCTGAGTTTCCATTCCCTACCCTTCTCCCATCACCTCCCCCCCCCCCCCCGTTTATATCCCTGTCTGAGTAAACCCTCCCCTTCTCAATCCCCCTTCCCTGGAACGGCTATACATTGCTAAATCAAAGTCCCTCCTCAGCCCCCTGCACTAGAGACCCTGCACTGGTTAATCCTTAGCAGTAGTACTGCAAGACTACTGCCAGGCTGAAAGCCGCTAT
The DNA here is from genome assembly GCA_033557465.1 of Ichthyophis bannanicus. Lineage (NCBI taxonomy): Eukaryota > Metazoa > Chordata > Amphibia > Gymnophiona > Ichthyophiidae > Ichthyophis > Ichthyophis bannanicus. The sequence continues at coordinate 1,152,303,529 of CM066032.1, forward strand.
ATTAAAAGCCTCGCCAGCTGGCAGAGGAGTGGAAGGGGACCACTTCTGCCCTGATGGCCACTAGACACCAGGAATTAGCCCTGGTAAGACTGAGGGGAAGCTTGGAGTTGTAGTTCCAGGGTAGTGTCTTTCACTGTGAGGGTCTGGGGGTGGGGGACTTTGATTTAGCATTGGATAGCCATTCTGTGGGAGGGGAGTTGTTACGGGAGGGTTTGCTCAGGCAGGAGAGAATAAAGATAAGCGGTTTGTCATCACCAGGAAAGGGGTGATCAAGGGAGAAGCTCGGAGGGGATTGTGGTAAGGAGGGAGCCTGTGGAAGGGGGGGAGGGTTTAATTGGGTTGTGCCCCAAGAAGGGGTGGTGAGGTGCTTCCGCAGCCCTTCAGTACTGTGCTATACCCCGCGGTACCCCTTACCACAGTTTAATACAAGGGCCCCATACTTTTAGAATGAAATTACTTAACTGTGACATCAGTTTGGCTATTATTATTGTTGCTTATTACACAGAAAGATAGTGCACCACTATAACTAATTTAATTGAATAAATATCTCAGCTTTAACAACTGAACTTGCTTCTACTTGGTGACTATTTGCTGATCTGTATGCAATGGGTATTATTCTGTCAAATCTCAATAATGAGTAAACACGGCAATTATCAACATGATGTTATTTAAGCTTATTTATCTGATCGTTCAAAGGTTCAATTACTATATAATTAAGAATACAAATAAATTTAGAATTAAGTGAAATATCTCCAAAACAGTCACACCTCAGTATCTAGTACAGGATTTCAAAATTGGTCATTGCAAGTGGTAATTGTTACCAGGGTCTGATTCACATGGAGCGCAATTCTATAACATGCACATCCAACCCACAGACATGTCTCAATGAAAAGTGAGCCCTGTTTGACCCTAATTCTGCATGCACAGGTCTGGATATGTTTGTGGGTCCAGAATTAAGGATAGAGACGTGTTCGGTGTGGCACGCCCAAGCCCTGGCACACGGGTATATGTAACAAGCGGTGTGGATGACCATGCCCTTTGCAAATTCCAAAAAGATGTACTGCTCTGCTGTTGCCCCTCTCCATGTGACCACATCTTCCCAGTTAAAATGTGCATTCCCAAAGCTGTTCTACACACTGACGGTGTGGTGCCCATGCCACCTACCCATGAAAACAGATGAGACAGATGTGCTGATGCAAAACAGACCATATAAACTAGTCCTTTGCATGACCAGGACACTGCAAGGTGATCTTTGTGCACTCAGAGATGTTAGAACAGCAAGTAGAAAGTGATATGATTGTCCTGACATACCTTGCAGCAAAACATACATGTCAGTAGCTGAACATTTTAGTTGTGCTTGCATTGCTCATCTCTGACAACAGTCTGTACAATGCTATGTATGTACCAGAATAAATTAGAAATGGTGCTCTACAGCTAAATGTCAGAACAGGGACTCTCCGAATGAGTGCATGCACCAGTGCAAAAAGCACCACTACACCACTAGATGCTTAAGGACACCAGCATCTATTTATACAAATGTGCACATTTGTGAAACCACGGATGGCGCTGTGTGCCCTGTTGCATGCCCTCATTCCCTTATTGCTGACAGGGATATACTTTGACATTTAATCCTAGAGACCCCATTCTGCTGTATCCTGGCCAATCATCCTGGCACCTGGTCACACTGCAGTTAGCCCTATGGACCAGGTTCTGGCCAGGCACTGATGTCCCCCAAAATTGCAGTAGCACAATAGGTCCCCCCCCCATTCATCCCTCTAACCACACACACACACACTCCCTTGCAGTCACAAAAAGCATACATCTGCAGTACAGATGTCCTGCACCTCTAGAAAACAACTGGTATAACATAATGGCATGGAGTCACAGGATTACAAATCTGATCTGCATTTCTCATCCACACATGCATCTGTCCACATACAATCCCTACATCAACAGTCCCACTTCTTGGATGACAGGGATTGCTATGGTGCACTAGATCACCTCCTCTAGCTCACACAGCAATTGTCAGCATAGTTGGAATCATCACCATTGCACTTCTGAATATTTCTGTAGGGGTATTTAGTAATGTGTCTTAACCATACAACCTCCTCCTACCTCTGCATTCTGTTCTTTACAACTGCATCTTGTGGTCTTCCAGACTGCAGACACACCGTTCACAACATCTATGTCATAGCCATTCATCTCTATGGGACGTATTGCAAAGCAGAGCAGAACAGTTTCTAAGTTCTGGCCTTATTCCATGTTTGCGCTGGAATAATGTGGATGTCCATGAGACACAGTCAGAACATACATGGGCCTTTACTGAATTCATATTGCACGTCTCCACTGCTGACCACACCACCGTTCCACTCCTCCTGCCCATGTTCTGAGATCCCTGTGCTATTGTTGTGTTCGTGGAGAGCCACGGGTATATCAGAATACGATCGTAGATGTTTTTGCTAGAAGAATATCTATGCCACATGTCCAAGGGCTTATTCCTGTTCCAGAATAACACTCTAAGCCTCTATCTCATCATCACAAAATGGGAGAAATGTCTAAAGCAGGGATATCAAACTTCAGTCCTGGAAAGCCACAAACCACTCTTCTTTTCAGGAAACACCCAATAAATATGCATGAGATATATCTGCATACAATGGAGGCAGTACTTGCGAGTATATCTAATGCATATTCATTGGGGTTATTCTGAAAATCTATCCTAAGAGGTCATTTTTCAGAGGGATGGGTTATGGTTTTATGGCATATTAAATTTTTTCTATACTGGCTTTCAGGAATCAACAAAGTGGTTTATAATTTAAAAATGGATGTACAATATACAGATTATAAATAATAAGGTAAAACCTCCTTAGCAGGTTTAAACAACATAAAAAAGTGAAACAGATAGTTGCTGCCTAAGATTAAGTACAATAAGATTCTGCACTTATCATGAGTTCTGAGTAAAAGTAACGTGCAGTAAGTGCATAGCTGGTATGGTAAATTCAGAGGGCATGTCCAGCATCTGCCCTGCATTTAGTACACAGAACAGATGCCACATGGACTCGCATTTCCTGCCATGGCAGGTAGCGCAGGAGCACCCGCGCTACATGCCTCAGCAAGGAACGTGGGCCCGATGACCAAAACCAAATAAAGAAAGAAGCTGTTGCTGCCACACTGTTCAAAGTCCTCCCAAGTCCTAATCGCACCCTCCCGATCAAAGCCTCCCTGATCCGATGCCTCCCAACACACACACCCCACTAATCTAAGCTCCCTGATCTGAACCCCTATGTGCACTCCCCCATCAGCACCACCTCTGTCTCAGACAGCAATCCCAGACTTAAGGCATCTCAAGACCCTGCACACCCAGCCAGTCCTCCACTAGCAGACTCCCAAACTGTACCTCCTCCACCCCTCCAGCCCCTCCCGGGTCTTAACCGGGGGCACGCTGGTGATCCTAGTGGTGAACTGGATAGAAGCGATCCCCTCTGCTCCTACCCTGGCTCCAGCAGCTCTGAAAATGGCACCAGTAACCTCTAGATGTAGTCTTGTGGTATCCTGTGCACTAGCTGTCGCCAGCCACTATGCCCCCTCTCTACCCCGCTCCTACTGAAAAAGTAAGGCATGTGCTGACAGCACACACTAATTTGTGTACTAACTGCTTAGTGCACTTTAGTAAAAAGGTCCCTTAGTTTGCTAGATCAAAGACTGAAAATTTATGTCACTGTTCAGTCCAAAATTAACTTCTCAAAAATAGGTGGTTTCAGAGCCAGGGATAGGTCAGGGGAGGCAAGTTAGGGGCCTACTACCAATTCTCAGTGTAAAGCACCAAATCTTGGTCTCCAATACTAGGTGCAGGGTTAACTGGTCTAAACTGAGGCATAATTCCTGCACAATGGAACCTGGAAATTCTCCTCCCCCTGCTCAATCAGAAAAAAAATGGAACAACACCCTGGCACGCCCCCCCCCCCCCCAAACCTCCCTTCCTCTCACTCACTATCACATTAAACAAAGGCTTCCAACAATCCTAGGATTCTCGGGCCCAGTACTGAGCTGGGCAAGCTACTGTAAATACTACGTCGGCGCATAGCCCTGCCCACTCACCTTTAACCCTGGATGTTCAATGCCATGCTGATGGCATTGAATATCCAGTTTGGGCGCCCTGGGAAAACCACTGCACAGCCTAACCGGGTAGCAGCAATATTGGACCACTACCCGGTTAGCATCCATGGCTAAGACTAGGTGAGCGAAAAGCTCGCCTAATTTTAGCCACGGAGCACTAGCTGGGTAGCGGTCCAATATTGCCACTACCCAGTTACCGCTGTTCTCCGCCCCGGAAAGCCCCCAACACGCCCCGATGCCAACTGGATAGCATTGGGGCACATAGGGGTGACAAAGGCAGGGATATTCGGGTAGGTGCCATTGAATATTCCCGTTTAAGGCATTTACACGATTTACTGGGCCTTTCCAATATCAGGCCCCTCCTTCCTAACAACCTGTTTTTAGCTGTTCTCTGCCTAGAAAAAGTACTAGCTTGACTAGCACTGGCTATAAGTCTATCTAAATCGATAAATAAATATCAAATTAAACAAAAAACACCCAGCAAGGAAATGTTTGCCTTTAAGTGGACAACACAAAGATCTACATTGTAACATAGTAACATAGTAAATGACGGCAGGTAAAGACCAGTATGGTCCATCTAGTCTGCATCAGAAAGAACACGTCTGAGGGAGTAAACAATAAGGGAAGGGAAGTGATCTGCAAAAGCTGGAAGACTAGTCAAATGCTTGGCAGTTGTTTTAATAAGAAGAAGTGCAGATTGATGCATTTGGAGTATAGAAATTCAAAGAAGCTGTATGCAACCCAAGAGGAGAAGCTGATGTGTATGGACCAAGAGAGAAATCTTGGGCCGATAGTGTCTGATAATGTGATAAGGCAGTTGCCAAAGCCAGATGGATACTGGGCTGCATGTATGCAGAATGTGTTGGTGAGGCCTCACATGGAATACTGTATTCAGTTCTGGAGGCCAAATCTCAGAAAAGATATAAAGCACAACTTTCTTAATGTCATCCCATAGCTCCTATGGTGCTCTGTCATTTGTTTCCAAAGCAGCAAATCAATTTTGCAGGAGACTTTAAATTCCAGTGGTATATTCTCAAGGTCATATTTTGCTACACTCATGAGTGGCTTGGGTTTTTTTTCAGTTTCAGCTTGAGTTTGCATGCTAGTACCTGGTGATCTGTACCACAGTCAGCTCCTAGTTTTGTCTTTCTTGATGTTATTGAACTTTTCTACCATTGACGCCACAGATATAGTCTATTTGATTTGTGTACATTCCTTTGGGTGAAGTCTCTGTGTATAGAAGAAGTTTGAGATGAATAGATTGTTGGTCTTACAAATTCTATCAGTCTTCTCAAACTTTTTTTCCGTTGCCAAGCCCATATTTTCCAACCACTTTTTATCTCCTTCTTCGTCTCCTTTTGCCCATGACTATCTTCTTTGCATGTTCTGTTGATTTCAGCTATACTTGTTCATAGAACTGATCAACATCTTTCTCTTTTACAGTTCTTGTTTGCACATATACCTGAATAATAGTTGTCTTGATGAGCATTCCTCGTAGATTAATAGAAATTAAGCATTCACTGCCTGCATTGTATTTCATTATTGTTATTGCAAGTTTTTCTTAATTATAAATGCAACACAATTTCTTCTTTGTCTTTCATTTCCAGCATAGCATACCATGTGATCATCAGATTCAAAGTGCCCAATGCCAGTCCATTACAGTTCACTGATACCCAACAGTTTTACACATTCCATTTCGTTCTTGACCAATTCCAACTTCCCTTGGTTCATGCTCCGTATGTTCCGTGTCCCATTATGTAAGACATCTTTGCGGTTTCTGACTCTCAGTTTACGTGCAATTGCATCAGCAGTCAGATGTTCCGAGGGCTTTGATCCAACCACATCATAAATGCTGGCTTTACTCTTAAGTGTCTGCAGTTCTTCCACAGTAGCCCATTGAGTGCTTTCCAACATGGAGTCTCGTCTTCAAGAATTATATTGCAATTTGTTTTGTTTGTAACTATTCATTGAGTTTTCATGGCAAAATACAGATGTAGATTGTCAGGTCTTTTTTTCTGTGCAGGGAACAGGAAATCCATTTGCATTGGTGTGATATACAGATCTCCTTCACAGGGAGAAGAAGCGGACAGAGATTTAATAGAAGACATACACAGTATTGCCATAAAATGAGAAGGGCTACTGATAGGTGCTGGATGTTGACTGGCACATCCCTGCTGCAGTGTCATCTAGAAATAAGGAAATCTATAGTAACTATTCAGAAAACTGGTAACAGAACCCACATGTGAAGGGCCTTACTAGACTTGGTGATTACCAATGGGGAAAGTGTTTCTGATGTTATAGTGCGAGATCAACTTATATCCAGTGATCACCAGATGGTGTGGTTCAGTATTAGTCAAAACACAGGAGAAGAAGGTATCCGCAAGGGCAAGTCAAACCAAAAGCGGAACACCAAGAACCAGGCCTACACGCAGGTATATTGATATGCAAACACAATTTATTAAAGGACCCATAGACTTTAGGAAAACTAACTTTGCCAAGATGGGACAATACCTCAAGGAGTCATTAGCAGGATGGGAACAGCTGGGGGATGTAGAAAAGCAATGGGCAAATCTGAAAGGGAATATTTAAGAGCAACAAAACTTTTTGTTAGAAAGGTAAATAAATATAAAAGTAAAAGGAGGCCACTATGGTTCTCAAAAGAAGTAGCTGAAAAGGTAAAGAAAATGGAGGTGGCCTTCTTAAAATATGAGAGATCACAGAAAGAGGGAGACAAACATTAATATTTAGAAAAACTTAAGAGAAGCTAGGAAAGTAGTCAGGAAAGCAAAGATACAAAATGAAGAAGAAATAGCCAATGCAATAAAATGGAGGGACAAGATAATTTTCAGATATGTTAGCGAGAGGAGGAAGTGCAAAAATAGTATTGTCAGACTCAAGGGTGAAGTGGAGTAATATGTAGAAGCTGATGAGGATAAAGCGGAATTCCTTAACAAATATTTTTGTTCTGTGTTCACAGATGAAGGGCCCAGAGCAGAACCTCACAAAACACCCACAAATAGAAACTGAAGTGAAGGGGAACTTGAACGTTTTCAGAAGACTCTGTTCATGAGGAACTAGCTAAACTAAAAGTTGACAAAGCATAGGTGCCAGATGGGATACATCCAAGAGTACTGAAGGAGCTTGGGGACATTCTAGCAGCTCCACTGTCTGACCGTTTTAATGCTTCTTTTGAGTCGGGAGTGGTCCCAAAGGACTGGAGAAAGGCACATATGGTCGGTTAGTCTGACCTCTGTGGTGAGTAAATTAATGTAAACAGTGCTAAAACAGGATAGTGAAGTTTCTGGAGTCCAATGGATTGCAGGATCTGAAGCAGCATGGGTTTACTAGAGGCAGGTCTTGTCAGACAAATCTGATTGATTTCTTTGATTGGGTGATCAGAGAGTTCAACTAAGGGAGAGCTCTAGGTGTGGTGTACTTAGATTTCAGTAAAGCCTTGGACATCATTCTGCATGTTAGGGATGGATCCTAAAGTGATTGTCAGCATTAGAAATTGTTTGAGTGGGAAGCAACAAAAGGTACAGGTAAATGGAGCTCACTCTGAGGAGAAAGATGTTATCAGTGGTGTGTGCCAGGGATCTGTCATTGGTCCAATTCTTTTCAACTTTTTTGTTAGTGATATTGCAGAAGGGATGCAGGTAAGGATTTTCTGTTTGTGAGTAATTCCAAAACCTGCAATAGAGTAGACACCAAGGAAGGAGTAGATGACATGAGGAGGGATCTAGCTAAGCTTAAAGAATAGTTGAGAATTTGGCAGCTGAGATTTAATGCTAAAAAATGAAAGGTCATGGATTTGGGCTGCAAAAATCCAAGGGAGCAGTACAGTATAACTTCTGTCCATGAAAGAATAGCGGGACTTGGGCGTGATTGTTTCTGATGACCTTAAAATGGCTAAACAAGTAGAAAAGGTGACGGCAAAAGCCAAAAGGATGCTTAGGTGCATAGGAAGAGGAATAGCCAGCAGAAAAAAAGGAGGCGATAGTGCCTCTGTATAAGTCTTTGGTGTGACCTCATTTGGAGTATTGTGGGCAATTCTGGAGACCACATCTTCAAAAGGATATAACCAGGATGGAGTCGGTGCAGAGGGTGGCTACTAAAATTGTCTTCATTATAAACCATATGGGGACAGACTTAAAGATCTCAATGTGTATACTTTAGAGGAAAAGTGGGTTAGAGGAAAGATGACAGAGACATTTAAATACTTGCATGGCATAAATGCACAGGAGGAGAGCCCCGTTCATTTGAAAGTAAGCTCTGCAACAAGGAGACATAGGATGAGGGTGAAAGGGGGTAGACTCAGGAATAATATGTAGAAATATTTCTTTACGGAAAGGGTGGTAGATGCATGGAATAGTCTCTCAGTAAGTAGTAGAGACCAGGACAGTATCTGAATTCAAGAAAGCATGGGACCAACACAGAAGATCTCTAAGGGAAAGAAAGGGACTATAGTAGTTGATAAGGAAGGGCAGACTAGATAGGCTTACTAGATAGGAGTGGAGGAGTGGCCTAGTAGTTGGGGCAAGGTACTTCAGGCCGGAAGGTTAGGGGTTCAAATCCCACTAGAGGACAGCAACCTTGGGCCAGAAGGACTGGGGTTTCTAGTCCCACAGGTGCTCCTTGTGGTCTTGGGCAAGTCACTTAACCCTCCATAGCCCATGTTCCCTGTAAAATAGTTATCTCCAAGTTATAATGCCCTGTTCAATGTAATTTCAGTTTGTTCATTGTAAACCGCACTGATGCAGAATAGTGCGGTATATAAGAGAATGTAAATAAATAAATAGGCTATATGGTCTTTTTCTGTCATCATGTTTCCATGTTTCTGTGTAATGTTAGTGTTGTTGCTGTTGTCAAAGAAACTTGATCCTCCACCACCAACACAGTCCCATATTGCTCTTGCCTAGATGAGTGGTTTGCTTAGTCTGGCACCTCAGCTAAGACCTGTTTATCTCAGGAGACCCTGCAGGTAATTAAGCTACTGATAGCATTGTTCTCAGCATCACTGATTCACACAAGCCCTCATAGCATAACAAGCAAAGACCAAGCGAGAAGCACATTAATATAGACACCCCTTATCAAGTTACTCTCTCTCTCTCTCTCTCTCTCTCTCTCTCTCTCTCTCTATATATATATATATATATATATATATATATATATATATATATATATATATATATATATATATATATATATATATTTATATGCCTTCCTGGGCATGGAGAATGCACAAAGCAGAGGCTGAAATTCACACATATAGCATAAAAATCACAGTAATGAGGCTGGAGTAATTGTATAAAGACACATAGCTGTCTATGTTGCTTTTATAAAATATCAAAAAACATATGCCTTAAAAAAGAGGAAATGTCTCATGACACACCCACAATAAATTCAAACTCCCCCAGATTATGTACATTTTACGAATTTATTTTATAAATGTATCATATATGGATCTCAAAAACTCAAGTTAGCAAATGTTTTTTCTTGGTAGCCGAACTGAAGCGCAGACCAATAATGAATAAAATGTTCTGCTTTAATCACCTTGGTAAATGTCCTTGCTTGGCTTGCCTGAATCTGTGCAGCTTACTAATTTGAGGTCCATCCATGATATATTTATAAGGAATTTGTACAATTTACTTAATCTAGGGGGGAGGGGGGGTTGAATTTATTGTGTGTGTGTGTGCCTTTATAAAATAAACTCAACATATGGCCTATCTGCCTTTCTAACCAGGCACTCAATTGCCCCCTTAATGATTATGTTACCCCACAATGATCTTTGCAACCCCTCCAAAGTGAAGGTAAACTAAGCTCCTCAGTAGCCACACATTCCTCCCCTTCCACTGCATCCCTGTTGTCAAAATGAACAAAGCCTCCCAGCAGCCTTTCAACCTCTTCTCCTTTCCTGCCAAAATGCCAAAATACTCCCAAACCTGAACCAGCCAAAGGATTTAGCCTTACCTCCTAAAAGCCTGCATTCTGCAGAGTTAGATGTCAAGCTGGTAAGAGGTGAGACTGAATTTTCCAGCTGTCACTGGGGAACGTTCTGGGAGAAAGGTGATTGAGCTTGGTTTAGTTTGACCATGAGTGGGTAGAAGGGAAGATTGTGAGGCTGTTCATAGCTCTTTATCTACTTTTCAGCTTGAACAAGGGGGATGGGAGGTATAGCAGGGGTGCCATTGGATTTACATTCAGGGCTTCAGTGGTAAGAGGGAGAGCAGAACCAAGCGGAAGAGTTACTGTGAGACCGAAGTTCGGAGGAGCATGGGAGGGGATCAACAAAGCAGCAGTGATGACTATTTTCAGCTGTAGCTATGTGACGAATAGATACATTTTGAGTTTCAAACCTAGCTGGCTAGATTTGGCTGAAACTACATTTGAATCTAGCCAACTCAGTTTTGGCTGGTTGACTGAGACATTCAGCCACAGTAAGAAATAGACCCCTAGTGAATCAGGACCTTCAGTCTCAATTCAATTCAAAATTGTAAATTACCTCATTAGCTTTATAATTAATCAAGCAATTCCCCTGAACCTCTGGGCATAGTCATGTTAGCATGAGAAGCACAAATTACTTTGCCCTTACTGGATCCAGCTCTTGTACTGCATATCAGAGTATGACAGGAGAGATGTCAATTCTCACTCATTAGGGTGCTTTGCATTTATTTATTTATTTCTCACTCTTACACTCATTGAGCCCCTTTTCTTAAGCATTGGAGCCTCAGTGCCAGTACACTGATCCTGATCGCTGCTTTTGTGAGACAAGCCTAAGAGTAATAAAACCAAGTCGGTCAGCCAGTAGGAAGAAATCCGAACTCGCCTCCCTGTGCATGTCCTCATGCCCCATCCCTTTCCCTGTACCTACAAGCACAGGTGCACATACTTTTAGCAGCCCAGAGAGTTTACTCATATTGCCTCTATTGTCTCTGTATACATTCAGAGGCTCCAAAGAAAAGCAAATATCATTTTATGTTGCTTTTTTCATTTGCGAAGCTTTACTGTATTGAAATCATTCCAGATTTATACCCTGGGTGCACCATTTGAAAAAATCTCACTCTTTGGGATGGTTCACCCATGGCATCTATGCAATATTATAAATGCCATATTGCACACCCATGAACAAATCGTATCTTATTTTTCTTGAGGTATTTTATAAAATTCTTCTGAACAGCACCACTTCCAGGGCTTTGGTAGTTGAGCAGGACTGCTTAAACAATTTTCAAAAATAAAATCAAAACAGTAAGCTTTAAAATTCATACAGAATAGATCTTGTTACTCATATGTGTAATACTGAAATATTGTTTAGTGCATATGGGTTAAAGTTGGGGAGAGCTCAGTTCCTCCAGGAAACCAGTAAGGTGGGGGCAAGGAAGACGTTGAGAAGAGGTAGATTAAGAGGGACAAACCCAAGTCCTGTAATGAAGACTTTACCATAATTTGAACAAAATAGTTTTTGAATATCACTCAAACTGGATACTATGACAGCCTCCAAGAACAAACTATATTAGAAGAAATCACTTTATTAAGCTAACAATCATTTTAAGATGCAAATGCTATGAACCAGAGTGAGGGTCCCAACCTGCATTCAATTTGCAGCTTGACGCCCTCCTAACTGTGTCTTTTGCTGAATGAAGTCCTAGGGGCTGATGTATTAAAATGTGGACATGTCTGTAAATAGGGCTTCATGTGCTACAGTGAAACCCTGTAATTCTGTGCCCTTTGCAATTACAAACTTTCAGGTGTAGCGCCATTCAAGTAAAAGCTTATTTCAATTTCAAATTAATGAGAGCTGCTGTAAAGGGAAAGTTTGCTGAGTAGCTCATTAAGGGCTCGAGTTACTAATGTGTGCTACCACCTTTGCACGTTTGTTAGTACGATTAATATGTACAATTTTACCAAAGGTTCCATTGTATACATTGCGCGCTAGTTACCAATAACGCCTATTAATAGTGTTGACACACAGATGCAGTAGCACAGATTAGTAATTGTAACCCTAAATAATTTTGAATTTAGTGAAAGCCAGCATGAGAAAACAAACATGTTCAAGTGCTGTTTTTTGAAAGAATGATAATGATACCTCAAGAGGCACAGTTATCTTATTTTGGTTGGCCCTACTAGCAAAATTATGTCTGAAATTTTGCTACTCAGCCCATTTCATGGGTAGCAGAATTTTGCAGAAACAAGGTCACTAGCCCATGCCCATGAGAAATCGCACAGGTTAGTATATTATCCCTCTAAAACGGTAATGAGGATTGCTCTGTCATTTTGGTTTTTAAAAAGACACGCCAAAGCTAATAAGCACTGTTAGATATGTTTGATTTCTGGTAGTACTGGAGAGAGGATCAATTGGAAATACAACTGAAGCAGAAGTTCATTTTTGCATACAGTAGAGCCCACCTACCCCATATCATTTTAAGGCACATATCTTTTCTCCCATTCTCATTGCATGTCTTTCCAGGCTAAATGAATTTCACTCAGTTAACGAGGAAACAAAGCTTTAGATTATTTAGATTATTCATTTGGCAATTTAACCGATCAGTCTAGGATCATAAGAGCTGCACTACCCTTGCAAACTAGGACTCTCCATTGTCAGCTATAAATGTCACCAGCATGAAGTTAACAGTGACATAAATCAGTAATACCCCAGCTTTAAGGTCAGTGCATCCTGATATTTCCTAAGGCATTCATTGTTGTGTGGGATGTGTGGCTGTTTCTTTTAAGTGGAACTGTATGTATAACATGTTCGGACCTGTGAGGTGGCAATGTATGTTGTCAAACATGCGTACTTTATAAAGAGTGCTCATTAGTGCAAAATCAAAGGACTATGGGAAGGAGGGAGTTTGAAAACAATGGGCTGGAAGAGGGCAGTGAATCTTGAAAGGTAATAGGGAAGAGTGTTCAGGTTGGCCTAGGGGATGAGGAATAAAAATGCTGGGATTGGACTGCAGGTGGACAAATCTTCGTTGATTTCAATGGTAGTAACTATATTTTTTTTTAAAAAGTAAGCACAGAGAATTCACCTGCACTCTAAAAAAGTGGTTTGCAAACATGTATTAGGGCTGCACCAGATACTTGGGTTTTCAGGATAAGCATAATGAATATGCATGAGATAAAAATTATGCTACATGCTATATAAAGATTTGTAAATAGATAAATAAACATGCATGACCTCCATTGCATGCAGATCTATTTAATGCATACTCATTGCAGATAACCTGAAAACCTGATGGGCTGGTGCTCCCCAGGATAGATTTCAGCATCGCTGCATTAAACCATTTGGTTGTCATATAATCATGCCTGTCAAAGGAGACCTAGGACCTCTATACATCATGTTCACTGGGGACCAATCTACTTCAAATGATCCAACTGAGTTTTACTCCCAGTGGCTATAATTATGTTGACAGTTCTCAGCTTAGAATTTTTTTTTGAAACTAAGCAAAACGAGGCATAAAAATATTTTAATTTTCTCCAGCCTTCACGTCTGAATTATTTGTTCTCCTAGTCCAAAAATGCTTTTTTTGTATTCCTTATTTTACCCTTATGAGATATTTTTATTAATGAAATTTAGTAAATGATGAAATCAGCTCTGGAGATACCAGATATGTAGAGTTGTGGTAGCTGTTTTAGTCCTGAAGAAAACTGGAATCTTTGTTGGTGATATTACCACCTGTAATTATGGAAAAGAAGCTTGGGGCGTATTTCCAAGCTGCACTACCTATTATTGCAGCCGAGTGGGCATATCTGCAATGCACAGTTGCCATGGACTTCAACAGCCACATAGTTACCATCAAAGTTACAGACTGCAATGGGTTATATGTTTCCAGGGTGCTGTAGGTTATGCTCTCTGCAATTCCGGTATGTTATCTGCTGGGAAAATGCTGCGATGCTCCCAACAGATAATACCCCACATTTGCGACTAACATGGCGCTACTTGCACTAAAATGCCGCATTAGCTGTAGAAGCCTAAAATGCTGTCTCCAGGAACAAGTAGGAATGTAGTCTTCACATATGGGTGACATTAGTATCGACGGAGCCCGCGTGGGAACGCTCCCCAGCATCCAATAGGAAAAATTTTGGGAGCATCCCACTTCACCTGTGTCGCTGCCTTCCTGCCTTCCCAACTCTCCCTCCTCAGTTCTTCATTTTCTGCAGAGCCAACAGGAAGCAAATCCTGTCACCACAGAAAATTTATTTATTTTATTTCTTTTTTTTGTGGTCTCATCTGGCTTCCCATCGACGTCGGGACCAACTATGTTGGTTCTTTTCTTTTCTTTTCTATTCTCTTCTTTTCTTTTTCTAAAAAGTGAATTAGAACTTTCTTTGGTGCATCAATGCCATTTTAGGACTTAAAAATCCAAAAACAAACTAACTAATCCCCTATACAATAATATCCATCCATCAAAAATAGAGTATAGTATGAAACAGCATGAAGCTAGCTACCAAAGTAATGTCGGAAGAATCGCCATGAGGTTTAAACTGCCACTTGAAGCTTAACTTCCATTTTGCTCAAATTATTTTTTATTGAGCCCACTATGGAGCTGTATAACAGGTGAAACACCACAAAAAGTGCTCCCTATATAAAACCAATGTGTTTGTTTAAAAAACCACGTAGTTAATTGTGGTAAAATCTACTGACCGGGAGAAAATCCAAAAACAGAGAACAAAAAAACAAGCGAAAACGAGACTTATCTTAAAATGCTGAAAATATGTCTTCCATATGCCTGTATGTTCTCAATTCTTTAACTGGACCTCTCCGTCTGGAAACGCTTGCAGTTATAAGCATAAGACACAGTACTGCGTTTCGGGCAAGAACAAAATTTTAGCCCTGCTTCAACGCTCGATGCAACTGCAAAAAGGAGAACTCAATCTCACAACTGCTCCAAAACGCCAGCGCATGCTCAATGGCAATCTGATCCACTGTCGCAAAATCCATGAATGAAATAGTGAGACAGACCAATCAGCTTATAGACACCGATCTAAAAAGCCTGCTATTATGTAAAAATATTATGTGAAAATTGAAAATCATGAAAATCATCCCAGAATTTAAGACAAAAATCAATGATGACAAAAAATGATGAAAAAATTGAATGATGTTATCAAACAATACTAGCCCAGTCCAATTCGCGATTTAAGCCTAAAGGTTCCACTGTAGACCAACGAAAGATCCAAAGCTGCTCCAGCAATTGAAGTTGCTGCTCCCGATCACCACCTCTAGGATGTTGCGGGATAAAATCCAAAATGCGCCATCGAAAATCGGAAAACTCATGATGTGTATCAATACAGTGTTGGACCAATGGGGCTGATACTACAGAATTTCTTATGCGAGAAGCGTGTTCATTCAGCCGAACTTTCATAGAACGGATTGTCCGACCTATGTATAAGAGCTGGCAAGGGCACATAAGCACATACACAACATACGAAGATGTACATGAAGTGGACCAACGTGCTATGTGAATAAAGGTAGAATTAGGGACCTGCCATTCTCTGCCCAAGATCGTTTGCGGGCAATGGGAACAAGAAGCATTGGCACAAGCAAAATGACCCAAATCAGTTGAACTCTCTACTAATCGATCTAGAGGAAAGAAGTGGGTCCCACCATGTCACGAAGATTCGGACCCCGAGAATGCGCTATACGTAACCTCTTTTGAAAACAGGGATGTAATTGTAGAAGGTGCCAATGTTTGGCCAAAATCTTCTTAATCCGTTCAGTATGAAACATATAAGGTAATACCACCACCATACTATCTGAATCTTCTGAAACATCTGAAAAGTGTGGAGAAAACAACCATTCACGGTGGGTGTATCTTGCCCTTGTAAAGGCCTTTTTCACTACCCACCTAGGATAACCACGCTGGATCAGACGTGTAAACAATTCCTGTGCGTGTTGAAGGAAATCCTCAGATGTAGAGCATATGCGTTTTAACCTTAGAAACTGTCCATATGGAAGACCCCTTTTCAGGGGTCCCGGATGAAAACTAGCATAAGATAACAATGTATTTTTTTGAACAGGTTTCCGATATAAAGTAGTCAAGAATGAATTTTGACCCTTCATAATAGTTACATCAAGAAACTCAAGCTGAAACTGATGATGATGCATTGTAAAGGATAAATTCGATCGAAGAGAATTCATCCACTGTATAAAACCATGCAAGTTATGTTCAGTTCCTTTCCATAGAAAAAAAATGTCATCTAAGAATCGCACCCACAACTCAACCTCCAAAAACCAAGGAGAAGGATAAGTATGGGACGACTCAAATTCTGCCATATACAGGGTGGCCACAGAAGGGGCTACTGTGGCCCCCATGGCAATGCCATGAATCTGATGGTAAATTTGAGTTTCAAACTGAAAAAAAATTTTGGTAAGCACTAGAGTCAGCATCTGCATAAAAAAAATCATGAGGAATCCGATCAGGCAGCGACAAATCTAATTGAGAAATTACTAACAAAGCTTGATCTTGATTTATGTTAGTATACATAGATGTTACGTCCAACGAGACCAACCACCATGACTCAATATTTCCTTCTATTTGTTGAAGTTTGGTAAGGAAATGGGTGGTGTCTTTCAAAAAAGATGGAACTCGTTGAGCACATGGTTGTAAAAACTTATCGCAGAATTTTGATAAAGGCTCTAATGCAGAGCCACGACAAGAAACTATTGGTCTACCAGGGGGTATTGTGAGAGATTTATGAATTTTGGGAACAGTGTAAATAAACAGAATTTTATGATGTTTCAAAACCAAAAAATCAAATTCCCTCTTTGTGATCCAATTTTTTGACAAAGCCAACTTCATTAAAGTATAAATCTCAGATTGTAAGTCCAAGAATGGAGTAGTGGACAATTGAGTGTAATGATCCGTATTATTCAGTTGATCCAAAAGATGAAGTCTGTACTGAGAATAAGATTGCACAACAGTTGCGCCCCCTTTGTCAGCACGACGGATAACAAGAGACTGATTATCACGAAGTTCCTTAAGAGCAGTCCATTGATTAACAGATAAATTATGATAACGTGTCCGTAAGTTAGAACTTTCCAACTCACTCAAATCATGAAGCACTAATTGTTGATAAGCTTGAATTAAGGAATCAGGCATTTCCAAAGGGATCCAACGGGATGGTGCTTTAACGATAGAAATGTCCGTGCCCATATTATGTGTGGCACAAAATTGTGTCACCAAAGGTTTTCGAAAAAATCGATGCAATGCAATTCGCATCCGAAAAGGGTCATAATGGGCTACAGGTACAAAGGAAAGCCCTAATTCCAGCAAGGACTGTTGTCCCAACGTTAAAGGGATTGAAGAAATATTTATTACTGTTGTTTATTACATTGTTATCTTATGCTAGTTTTCATCCGGGACCCCTGAAAAGGGGTCTTCCATATGGACAGTTTCTAACAGCACTCCAATCCTCCCAAACAACTGAATATATATAAAATATGATTCTAGCACCACTGTAAATAGCCCACCCTGTATATAGCTCAAACAAATCAAGCACCCAACACATCCCTCACACAACTAAGTTTTATCCTCACTGCATGTACAACACACACACTTTACCTGATTGCTTGCTGTGATACCACCTTGATTATTAAGATAAGGCGGTTTAGAAATACTGTTAAATAAATAAAAATAAATAAAATAAGGTTAAAACGCATATGCTCTACATCTGAGGATTTCCTTCAACACGCACAGGAATTGTTTACACGTCTGATCCAGCGTGGTTATCCTAGGTGGGTAGTGAAAAAGGCCTTTACAAGGGCAAGATACACCCACCGTGAATGGTTGTTTTCTCCACACTTTTCAGATGTTTCAGAAGATTCAGATACTATGGTGGCGGTATTACCTTATATGTTTCATACTGAACGGATTAAGAAGATTTTGGCCAAACATTGGCACCTTCTACAATTACATCCCTGTTTTCAAAAGAGGTTACGTATAGCGCATTCTCGGGGTCCGAATCTTTGTGACATGGTGGGACCCACTTCTTCTCCTCTAGATCGATTAGTAGAGAGTTCAACTGATTTGGGTCATTTTGCTTGTGCCAATGCTTCTTGTTCCCATTGCCCGCAAACGATCTTGGGCAGAGAATGGCAGGTCCCTAATTCTACCTTTATTCACATAGCACGTTGGTCCACTTCATGTACATCTTCGTATGTTGTGTATGTGCTTATGTGCCCTTGCCAGCTCTTATACATAGGTCGGACAATCCGTTCTATGAAAGTTCGGCTGAATGAACACGCTTCTCGCATAAGAAATTCTGTAGTATCAGCCCCATTGGTCCAACACTGTATTGATACACATCATGAGTTTTCCGATTTTCGATGGCGCATTTTGGATTTTATCCCGCAACATCCTAGAGGTGGTGATCGGGAGCAGCAACTTCAATTGCTGGAGCAGCATTGGATCTTTCGTTGGTCTACAGTGGAACCTTTAGGCTTAAATCGTGAATTGGACTGGGCTAGTATTGTTTGATAACATCATTCAATTTTTTCATCATTTTTTGTCATCATTGATTTTTGTCTTAAATTCTGGGATGATTTTCATGATGTTCAATTTTCACATAATATTTTTACATAATAGCAGGCTTTTTAGATCGGTGTCTATAAGCTGATTGGTCTGTCTCACTATTTCATTCATGGATTTTGCGACAGTGGATCAGATTGCCATTGAGCATGCGCTGGCGTTTTGGAGCAGTTGTGAGATTGAGTTCTCCTTTTTGCAGTTGCATCGAGCGTTGAAGCAGGGCTAAAATTTTGTTCTTGCCCGAAACGCAGTACTGTGTCTTATGCTTATAACTGCAAGCGTTTCCAGATGGAGAGGTCCAGTTAAAGAATTGAGAACATACAGGCATATGGAAGACATATTTTCAGCATTTTAAGATAAGTCTCGTTTTCGCTTGCTTTTTTGTTCTCTGTTTTTGGATTTTCTCCCGGTCAGTAGATTTTACCACAATTAACTACGTGGTTTTTTAAACAAACACATTGGTTTAATATAGGGAGCACTTTTTGTGGTGTTTCACCTGTTATACAGCTCCATAGTGGGCTCAATAAAAAATAATTTGAGCAAAATGGAAGTTAAGCTTCAAGAGGCAGTTTAAACCTCATGGCGATTCTTCCGACATTACTTTGGTAGCTAGCTTCATGCTGTTTCATACTATACTCTATTTTTGATGGATGGATTTTAGGACTTAAGGCATAATGGAAAAAACAGCTAGTGGTTTTAGGAAATGTTTTAATTGTGGCAGTACTATCTCAGCTACTGACACCCATGACTGGTGTCTCAAATGCCTTGGGCCCGACCACCAGCCTTCAGAATGTCCTTTATGTAGAAAGATGGCAAAGAGAGGCCTGCAGAATTGAGCTGCAAAGTTAGGCACACTCATTGCCTCAGACACAGTATCTTTAGCATCGATGTCATCGAGGGCATCGTCTTCCTCTCATGAATCTCAGGTATCAAAACATAAGTCTTTAAAGACACACCAATCTCCCAAGGGTAGATCTCTTTCTAAGAATCGAGATGCCTTGAGCGTTGCACTAGAGGTGGATTGGCCAGCCAAACTACCCCGATGGGAGGACCATTCCTCCAATGCCATTAAGGGGTCCTAGGACGCTCCTGAGGCCTCCACCTCTGGAGAGCTTCAGTACCATGCTCTGGGACAGTAGCCCACATTTTCAGTACCGATACCCAAGTATCAGCGTGTTCTATGGATCAGAGCATCCTTGACATTGAGCACGGCTTGGCGGCCCTATTGGTGGCATTGGTTCCGATCAAACCCATACCGAAGGTACTGCTGACACCGGCATATCCACGTTACCGATGAAGTCCGCATTGGGATTTGTACCGATTGAACTACTACCACCCATGTGTGCCCTCGAGTCCATACCTGGTACCGGTGGCTCTTCCAAAAAATCTCCCTGATCCGATATCAATTTTGATCGGTACCAGGCCTTAGTGGAGCATGGACATCACTCTCGTCAATACTTTTAATCTCCCGATTCCGATTCATCCGATGAGGAATCGATCGATACCCAAGTGATTCAAAGTATACCAGAGGATCCATCTCCCTCTCCGGAATGCCGAATGTCCCCTCCTGAGGACATGTTATAAGAACATAAGATATGCCATACTGGGTCAGAGCAAAGTCCATCAAGCCCAGTATCCTGTTTCCAACAGTGGCCAATCTAGGTCATACGTACCTAGCAGTTTCCCCAAAAGACACAGGTTCCACAATGCTTGTACTGGGTCAAGCATTGATATCCTGGGCCCTTCTTAATAATGGTTTATGGACCTTTCCTCCAGGAACTTGTCCAAACCTTTTTTAGACCCAGCTACACTAACAGCCTTTACTACATCCTCCGGTAACAAATTCCAGAGTTTGATTACACGTTGAGTGAAAAAATATATTTTTTTATTATCTTAAATAGTTTACTCTGTAGCTTCATTTCATGTCCCCTAGTCTTTCTATATTCTGATAACGTAAACAATCGATCTACGTTTACCCATTCCACTCCGTTCATTAATTTATAGACTTCTATCATATCTACCCTCAGCCATCTCTTTTCCAGGTTAAAAAACCCTAAACCTTTTAGCCTTTCTTCATAGGAGTATCCTTCCATCCCCTTTACCATTTTGGTGGCTCTTCTCTGAACCTTTTCTAATAACGCTATATCCTTTTTAAGATACGGCGACCAGAATTGCACACAATATTCAAGGGGCGGTCTCACCATGGAACGATATAGAGGCATTATAATATCTTTTGTTTTATTTTCCATTCCTTTCCTTATGATACCTAGCATTCTATTTGCTCTCTTGGCCGCCGCTGCACACTCGGCCGAGGGTTTTAACATGTTATCCACAATGATGCCTAAATCTTTTTCCTGGGTGGTGATTCCTAATGTGAAACCTTGCATTGTGTAACCATAGTTTGGGTTGTTCTTCCGTAGGTATATAACTTTGCACTTGTCCACATTAAATTTCATCTGCCATTTTGATGCCCAGTCTTCCCATTTATCAAGATCCTCTTGCAATTTTCCACAATCCTCTTGGGTTTTAACAACTTTAAATAGTTTTATTTATTTATTTATTTTATTTATTTACATTCTCTTATATACCGCGCTATTCTTCATCAGTGCGGTTTACATTGAACAAACTGAAATTACATTGAACAGGGCATTATAACTTGGAGATAACTATTTTACAGGGAACATGGGCTATGGAGGGTTAAGTGACTTGCCCAAGACCACAAGGAGCACCTGTGGGACTAGAAACCCCATTCCTTCCGGCCCAAGGTTGCTGTCCTCTAGTGGGATTTGAACCCCCGACCTTCCGGCCTGAAGTACCTTGCCCCAACCACTAGGCCACTCCTCCACTCCAAATGTTTTGTGTCATCTGCAAATTTGATAATCTCACTCATTATTCCACTTTCCAGTCATTTATGAATATGTCAAAAAGCAGCGGACCCAGCACAGATCGCTGGGGTACACCACTATTCACCTTTCTGCATTGGGAAAATTGGCCATTTAGCCCTACCCTCTGCTTTCTATCTTTTAACCAGTTCCTGATCCATAGTAGTACACTGCCTCCTATCGCATGACTCTTTAGTTTTGCCAAAAGTCTCTGATGAGGGACCTTATCAAAGGCTTTCTGAAAGTCCAGATACACTATATCAACCGACTCACCTTTGTCCAACTGTTTATTCACACTTTCAAAAAAACATAACAGATTAGTAAGACAAGATCTTCCTTGTCTAAAGCCATGTTAGCTGTCTCCCATTAGGCCATGACTATCTACATGCTGAGTAATTTTATTCTTTATGATGGTTTCTACCATTTTTCCCGGTACTGACGTCAGGCTCACCGGTCTGTAGTTTCCCGGATCACCCCTGGAACCCTTTTTAAAAATTGGTGTTACATTGGTGATCCTCCAATCTTCAGGTATTAGAGATGATACTAATACACAGATATACAGATTACTAATAGCAGGTCTGCAATCTCATATTTCAGTTCTTTCAACACCCTTGGATGTATACCATCTGACCCAGGTGATTTGCTACTCTTCAGTTTATCTAATAGTTGTACTACATCTTCCCGATGTATCGATAGTTCCTTCAATTCTTCCGCACCTTTAAATACCACTTCAGTCATGGGTAACATCCCTACATCTTCCTCAGTAAAGACTGAAGCAAAGAATTCATTCAGTCTCTCTGCTATCGCCTTGTCGCCTCTTAGTGCCCCTTTAACCCCTCTATCATCTAATGGACAAACTGACTCACAGGTTTTTTGCTACGAATGTACTTGAAAAAGTCTTTTTTTCACGTTTTTGCTTCCGCAGCAAGCTTCTTCTCAAATTCTCCCTTTGCCTGCCTTATCAATGCCTTGCATTTGACTTGCCAGTGCTTGTGCTGTTTCCAGGTTTCGTTGTTTGGCTCTTTTTTCCATTTCCTGAAAGATGCTTTTTTTGGCAACAGCCTCTCTGACTTCACCTTTAAACCATGCTGGCAGTTTTTTGGACTTCCTTCCACTTTTCTTAAAGCGTGGAATACAGCTGGTCTGGGCTTCCAAGGTAGTATTTTTCAAAAACACCCAAGCTTGATGTAAGTCTTTAACCTTTGCAACTGCTCCTTTTAGTTTTTTCTTAACTATTCTCCTCATCTATGTCTTTTCAGGAGTTTATTCAGGATCTGGCCAGAGGCCTGTCCATTACAGTAACATCTGAAAAAGAACCTAGCGCTGAGGAATTAGAAATCCTCCAGTACCCTACGGCTTCTAAAGAGGCTACCACCCTTCTGGTTCACTCTATCCTCCAGGATCTCATGCTCCAGATGTGTACAATGCCCCTTACCATCTCTCCCCATATTCGATGACTCAGCACCATGTATCGAGTACCGGAGTCTCCAAAAGACTCAGTTGCCTCATCACTCAATGGTGGTGGAATCGGAAATGCATCAAATTAAAAGTTCAAAGACACATTCTTCGAACCCTGCTGGTAGAGAAGCGAGGACTCTCGATGCTTTCTGGCATCGATGCTTTCAGGCCTCCATGCTTTCAGCCAGGATAAGTTCATACATATTCTATATGAGCATGTTCCTTAGGGAGGTTACTAGAGAGCTTGAGTCAATGTTTTCTCTTCTCCCTGATGATGAGAGCTAGCTATCCCACATTTGTCAAACCAGCTCAAAATGTGTCAAAGTTTGTAAATAGGGCAACATTTGACTGCTTTGAGTGTACCACCTCAATCTGCATTGGAGCATGCAGGATTGTTTGGCATCAAGCATCAGATCTTGAACAATGGGTTCAAGATAAACTGGGCAATATTCCTTGCACAGGTGAAAACGTTTTTGGCAAAGATTGGCAAGACAAGGCGTCTCAGTTGGAGTCTGAGAATACTACCCTAAACAGACTTTCAAGAACCACTGCCAACCCTGCTAAGAAGAAAGCAGCTGCAAAGAAGACTTTCTTCAAGAGGTTTTACCCTTTTTACACCTCTGCTTCGCAATACCAACCCCAGGCTACTCAAAAGAGGCAACAGCCTCCTAAGCAGCAAAAGAAGACACAGATTCCTAAAAACCAACCAGCTCTGCAGACTCAACCCGTGCCTGGTTTTTTACTCTTTCCTAGAGAATATAGCTACTCTGCCTCTGGAGACCCCCCCCCCCACCCCCCCCCCCCACACACACACATGGCTGACAGACTCTGTCATTATGCCCACAGGTAGCATCTAATCACTTCAGAGCACTAGACCCTGACCATAGTGGCGGAGGGGTACAGACTTCACCTACAGACTCTGCTTCCCTCCACAATGGTGAGGGACTATCCTTCTCAGCCTCTCACTGCTCTACTGCTACAAGAGGTCATCTCTCTGATGTCAGGAGGTGCCATAGAGGAGGTGCCAAGATCCCAACAGGGAGTGGTTTCTACTCTCCATGCTTTCTCATACCAAAGAAAAACTGGAGGATATAGACCCATCCTGGACCTCAGAAACCTAAACAAGTTTCTTGTCTGTGAGAAGTTCAAGATGGTCTCTCTAGGAACCCTCCTTCCCTGTCTCCAGAGTCAGGACTGGCTCTGTTCTCTAGAGCTCAAAGAAGTGTACACACATATCCTGATTCATCCAGAACACAGGAAATATCTATGCTTCATGTTTCAAGGAAGACATTATCAGTACAGTGTCCTGCCATTTGGACTCGCCTCTGCCCCAAGAGTCTTCACAAAGTGCATGGTGCTCGTGGCCACATTTCTAAGATCTCTAGGAATATTTGTCTTCCCTTGCCTAGATGACTGGCTCATAAAGGCAGGAACCTCCCAAGAGGTTCACCTATCTCTCTCTCATACCATGCAGGTACTTCAACACTTGGGATTTGTGATAAATCTTCCAAAGTCCCATCTTGCTCCTACTCAAACACTAGAGTTCATAGGAGCTCTCTTAAAAACTCAACAGTCAAGATGATTTCTACCTCAGCCGCACTGTTCTCATCTCATTCAACTGGCATCTCAGGCCCGTGTCAGAGATCATCTCACTGCCCGAGAGATGCTACAGCTTCTAGGTCATATGGCCTCAACAGTACATGTAGTACCACATGCACATCTGCATATGCACACAGCCCTATGGGCTTTGGCTTCCCAGTGCACATAGGCCTCCGGCCATCTCTCAGTATCAGTCCCTCTGGCCACAACTCTTATATGATGGTGTTCCCCAGAAAATCTCCTCATCAAGTCACCTTTTCAGATGCCTCCACATCAATGTACCCTGACAACAGATGGCTCCAAAAAGGGGTGGAGAGCGCATCTAGGGTCCCTCTCTACTCAGGACCTCTGGAGCTTTGGGCAGTCTACAATGCTCTCAAAGTTATTCAGGGACATCTGAGTTCTCAGAGGGTCCTGGTCCAAACAGACAATCAGGTAGCCATGTTCTATGTGAACAAACAAGGGGGAACAGGATCTTGGCCCCTCTGCAGAGAGGCTGTCCATCTCTGGTCCTTCGCCATTACTCATTAGATACACCTACAAGCAGATGGCTGTGTGGATAGTGTCATTGAGAGCATTTTGATTTCCTGGACCATGGGATGCTGTTCCAAGGATTGCAGAGCAGAGATGGCGTCTATCTGTCCAAGAAAGGTTGATGTGTCTTCAGTAGCAGACTGGCTAATCTACTGAAGAGGGCTTTAAACTAGATTCATTGGGGATGGGTGAAGAAAGCCCCCAGATAAGTGAAACATTAAATACCTTTATGAAAATGGGTAAAAGGGGCAACATATGGAAAGCGGTGTGTATAAATGCTCATAGCATGGGAAATAAAAGCCCAGATGTTGAAGCTTTAATGGAAGATGCTGACTTGGATTTAGTGGCAGTTACAGAAACATGGTTCGCAGAAAACCATGACTGGGATGTAACTATACCAGGCTATACTTTATTCAGAAAGGACAGGTAGGAAGAAGAAGAGGAGGAGTGGCACTATATGTAAAAAAATAATATTAAAGCTTTGGAACAACACAGCTTAAAAGGGAGAGAGGAGGCATTGTGGGTTAAACTAGAAAGAGGGAAAGAGAAACCTATTTGCATTGGCGTCATATACAGACCTCCCTCACAGGAGGAAGAGGTGGATGGAGAGTTAATTGAAGACCTACGCAGCATTGCTAGGAAAGGGGAAGTGCTACTGATAGGGGATTTCAGTATGCCAGATGTTGATTGGCACATTCCTGCTGCAGTATCATCTAGAAGTAAGGAGATCCTGGATTCTCTACAGGGAGAACTATTCAGGCAACTGGTAACAGAACCCACATGTGAAGGGGCCATACTAGACTTGGTGCTTACCAATGGTGAAAGTGTTTCTGATGTTATAGTGGGAGATCACCAGATGGTGAGGTTCAGTATTAGAACTAGGGCTGTTAAAATCCATTCAAAAGCGAGAGTCTTAGACTTTAGGAAAACTAACTTTGCCAAGATGGGCCAATATCTCAGGGAGTCATTAGTGGAATGGGAACAGCTGGGGATGTAGAAAAACAGTGGGCAAAACTGAAAGGGGATATTTTAAGAGCAACAAATCTTTTTGTTAATATGGTAAATAAAGGTAAAAGGAAAAGGAAACCACTGTGGTATTTGAAATGCAAGAGATCACAGAGAGAGGAAGACAGGCATTTATCTTTAGAAAAAACTTAGAGAAGCTAGCAAAGTAGTCAGGAAAGCAAAGATTCAAAAAGAGAAGGAAATAGCCAATGCAATAAAATGGGGGGATAAGACATTTTTCAGATATGTTACTGAGAAGAGAAAGGGCAAAAGTGGTATTGTCAGACTCAAGGGTGAAGGGGAGAAATATGTAGAAGCTAATGAGGATAAAGCAGAATTGCTTAACAAATATTTCTGTTCTGTGTTCACAGATGAAGAACCAGGAGCAGGACCTCAGAAAACACCCACAAACAGGAACGGAAGCAAGGGGCATCTTGAATAATTTTCAGATGACTGTGTTTGTCAGAAACTAGCTAAACTTAAAGTAGACAAAGCGATGGGACCAAATGGGATATATCCTAGAATACTGAGGGAACTTGGGGACGTTCTAGCAATTCCACTGACTGACCTTTTCAATGCCTCGTTGGAGTCGGGAGTGGTGCCAAAGGACTGGAGAGAGGCACATATGATCCCTTTACACATAAGCGGAAGTAAGGCTGGTTAGTTTAACTTTGGTGGTGAATAAATTATTGGAAGCGCTGCTGAAAGAGAAAATAGTGAAGTTTCTGGAGTCCATTTGATTACAGGATCCTAGGCAGCATGGATTCACCAGAGACAGATCTTGTCAGACAAATCTGATTGATTTCTTTGACTGGGTGACCAGGGAGTTCGATCAAGGGAGAGCCCTAGATGTGGTGTATTTAGATCAGTAAAGCCTTTGACACTGTTCCTCACAGGCGTCTTATAAACAAACTGAGCATCCTAGGGAAAACCCTAAAGTTACTGCTTGGGTTAGCAATTGGTTGAGTGGGAGGCAATAAAGGGTTTTGGTAAGGAAGCCTATCCTGAGTTAGGGGAAAGGGAAAAAGGCAAAGAGTTCACCCTAGTAAAGGGCCCCTTTTGCAAGGTCAGGGTAACAAAGCCACAACCTCACCTAGGAACCAGAAAACCCCCAGATGGAATAGGTTTCTTGTTTCCCCTAGTGAAATAGGTCTGTATTCACTCTCCCTTAAGGTCCAAGATCCTTACATCAGTAAGCTCCCTGATTGCTCAGGTGCCAGAAAGCAGAGTGATCTCCGTCACCTGGGAAGAGAGGAGGTGGGGCTAGAACCCTGGAGATATAAGCCTATGCTAGATTATAGCAAAGGAGAAAGAGAGAGGGTGGAAGGAACGCCAGAAGCAAGGGCAGAGGCAAAGGCAAGAAGAGGAAAAAGAGAGAGAGAAGCTGATACAAGCCGAGGCACAGGTATGAGCCTAAGAAGCCTGATTAATGCTGAGCAGAGCAGGAGAAGCCTGACTTATGCTGGGCAATGCAGAGGAGCAGGAGACGCTCTCAGCTCTAACGAGAGGCTGTTAACCGAGCCCGGTGAGCCAGAAGGAGAGTCAGAGTCTATGCAACTAGGAGAGCCTGATGCTGAGCTAAATGAGGAAGACACCCTCATGGATTGCTCTTTGTGCCAAGCCTTAGCCACAGAAGGGTTGAAGGAAATCCAGACCTGAGAGGAAGCCCTCCAGAGAAAGGTAACCATAAGAAGCAGGTAGATGGATTGTAAATTCCCAAGTGGTAAAGAGGGGAAGTTTTACTAAGACGTAAGAACAAGCTGGAGTTGTGAATTGTGCATTTATATTTAGAAAAAACTTAGAGAAGCTAGCAAAGTAGTCAGGAAGGCAAAGATTCAAAAAGAGAAGGAAATAGCCAATGCAATAAAATGGGGGGATAAGACATTTTTCAGATATGTTACTGAGAAGAGAAAGGGCAAAAGTGGTATTGTCAGACTCAAGGGTGAAGGGGAGGAATATGTAGAAGCTGATGAGGATAAAGCAGAATTGCTTAACAAATATTTCTGTTCTGTGTTCACAGATGAAGAACCAGGAGCAGGACCTCAGAAAACACCCACAAACAGGAACAGAAGCAAGGGGCATCTTGAATAATTTTCAGATGACTGTGTTTGTCAGAAACTAGCTAAACTTAAAGTAGACAAAGCGATGGGACCGGATGGGATATATCCTAGAATACTGAGGGAACTTGGGGACGTTCTAGCAATTCCACTGACTGACCTTTTCAATGCCTCGTTGGAGTCGGGAGTGGTGCCAAAGGACTGGAGAGAGGCACATGTGATCCCTTTACACATAAGCGGAAGTAAGGCTGGTTAGTTTAACTTTGGTGGTGAATAAATTATTGGAGTTGTGAATTGTGCCTGCTACCTGTGAAGTAAGACAGCAAGAAGCCAAATTAACTCTGAGGAAAAAGCTTTCTTTTTACTCTTGAACTTTCCTGAGAAACCTGAATAGAACTTTGCTTGCACGTTGAAAGTTTGTTCCTGTTTGGAGTTTTTGTTTTGCTTGTTAATTGGAAAACAGCCTGGAAAGGTTTGAGACAGGAAAAGAAGGCAAACTGCCACAGAAGAAAGCCTGTTTTGTGTTTTGTGCTTTAACCAGCAAGGCTAAAGGAAGCTGGTAGCCTTGCTGTTAAAAGTCTATGTTTTTCTGAGCTGAAGAATACTTTAAGCTGCCACTTTGGTTTTGGGTTTTTGTTTTGCTTATACCCTGTTGTACTTTGAAGAAGCCTGGAGAAGTATGCCTGAATGTGGCATTTATGAACCTTTTTTATGCTCAATAAATTTCTGTCATTGCCTTACCCCAAGGAGCCCGACTACAGCTTTCTACCTGAAACCCATATATAGCGCAATTAAACTACATTTCCCAGAAAACATTGTGGGTATTAGTCAGTTAAGGCTGAAAGGGGAAAGTTCCTTATACACTCACGCCCCTCTAACCTAGAGGCGAGTGGTGAGGGCGTGACAGGGTACAGGTAAATGGAGCTAACTCTGAAGAGAAGGAGGTTACCAGTGGTGTGCCCCAGGGATCTGTCCTTGGTCTGACTCTTTTTAACATTTTATTAGTGATTTAGCGGAAGGGCTGTTGGGTAAGGTTTGTCTCTTTGCGGATGATACCAAAATCTGCAATATAATGGACACCCAGGAAGGTATAGATAACACGAGGAAGGATCTAGTTAAGCTTGAAGAATGGTTTAGAATTTGACAGCTGAGATTTAATGTTAAAAAATGAAAGGTCATGCATTTGGGCTGCAGCAATCAAAGGCACCAATATAGTATAGGGAGTGAAGTACTTTTGTCCACTAAAGAAGAGCGGGACCTAGGTGTGATTGTGTCTGATCTTAAAATAGCTAAACAGGTAGAAAAGGTGACAGCAAAAGCTAGAAGGATGCTTGGGTGCATAGGGAGAGGAATGGCCAGCAGAAGAAAGGAGGTGATAGTGCCTCTGTATAAGTCTTTGGTGTGACCTCATTTGGAGTATTGTGGGCAATTCTGGAGACGGCACCTTCAAAAGGATATAAACAGGCTGGAGTCGGTACAGAGGGTGGCTACTAAAATGGTTAGTGGTCTTCATTATAAAGCATATGAAGACAGATTTAAGGATCTTACACCATACAGAAAAGGTGGGATAGATGTTATATGATTGAGATGTTTAAACATCTCCATGGCATAAATGCATAGGAGGAGAGTCTCTTTTTTTTTTTTAATTGTTTATTTAGATTTTCTTGAATACAAATTACATATGCAAGAGAAATATTCCAACCATTTAAATAATACATTCAAGAGCAATATATCAGCCACATCATCAAAACACATCTAGAGAGAGAGAGAGCCACAAACTCCCGAAAGAGAGACTAAGAAAATCTTAGAGAAGAAAAAAGGAGAATTAACTCCAGATCAAGGAGCTAAAATAAAGAGCCAACCCACCTACACATCTTCCTGCCCACTAACTCCCTCCTTGTCCACAAGAAACTGACGCAAAGAAGCCACATCAATATAAACATAATCATGACCTTCATAAGTTACTAAACAATGGCAAGGAAACTTCAGAAAAAAGGAAGCCACCACTCTAGCTCTGAGCTCGAGGAACTGCTTCCGTCGCGCCTGAGTGACCCTGCCCACATCTGGATAAACCTGACGCTTATACCTACAAAACAACACATCTTTACATTTGAAATAAGCACGTATGATTCTCAACTTAAGGGATTCAGACCCAAAAGTCACCACCAAAGTACACCGCTTTGGTATGACATCGAGCGAATCCTGCAAAAACTCCGTAAGATTAGGACCTGCCGAGTCATTCAAAGGAAATTCATCCTTAGTCTGGCCCGAGGTCCCAACTTTAGGAAAAAAAGAATACATTTGCACAATATCCACAGAATCCTCTAAATGCAAGATTTCAGACAAGTACTTTTTCAACAGTATCTCAGGAGAAAGTAAACGAGTGGATGGAAAATTTAAGAAACAAAGGTTTCTTGCACGCTGGTGATTTTCAAGCAACTCCAAACGATAAGAAACAGAAGAAATATCTTTAAGATAGCCAAGATGAGATTGTTTATACGATCGGAGTTGAGAATCCACCAGGGTCAAGGAACCCACAAGATCAGTCATTTGATTATCAATCACTTTAACCTTTGTGACAACAGCATGTGAGAAATTACATAAAGAGGTAACAGTAGTAGTCAATCTGGTCTCAATTTTTTGAAGCATTGACCAAATATCCGAAAGAGTCACCTCACTTTTAAGTGGTAAAGAATCCTGTTCAGATGCAGCAGGGTCCACAGGAACTAATACAGGAGACATAACTTGTGAAGGTAACTTCAAAGGAGTAGACGAGTGAGTAGGCTGAGGGAAAGGAGGTGGGGTCCGGATGTCCGGGCTCAAAGAAGCCCCATCCAAGGAGTGGCTAGCAAGTGGAAGGGCAGTAACATGCTTGTCCATGGGACCGGACACCTTACCTCCTTCTCCTGCCGGTGCTTTAGCTGATGACTTCGCCTTCCATTTCCCCATGAACAACACACCACTGCTGGCGCTCCTAAGACCACCAAAGAAGCACCAAAAGAGCACACAAGGAGCAAGTCTAGCCCCTTGTGACACTCCCCTTAGGACGCGACCCCGCAGGCCGCGAACACGCAGCCACGTGTAGCCCCGCTGTGTTTTGTAGGGCTCGTGGGGGATCCTCAACACCAGGGGCGACCACTCTCTGCCTGCAGCTGTCTCAGCAGGCACCCGGCTCCAGCCGACCACGTTGCTCCGCGGCAGGAAGTACCGCGGCTGATCCCACACAAGGCTGCTCTCTCACCAGCAAAGGGGACTGTTGTAGTAGTTGATATGGAAGGACAGATTAGACAGGCCATGTGGTCTTTTTCTGTCATCATGTTTCTATGTTTCTATCTCCCATGGGAGCAAAATGTCTTAGCAAACAGATTGAGTCGGATCCTCTTTCCCCATGAATGGTCTCTCCACACGGAGACATCCTTCATTTTTCAGACCTAGAGAACTCCAAAGATAAACCTGTTTGTCACTCCGCAGAATGCCAAACTTCCCCGCTTCTGCACCAGGACTCTCATGTTGGGCAACCAGGGTGTGGATGCTTTTCACCTCCACTGGGGTTGCGAGTTCCTGTATGCTTTTCCTCTCATTCCCCTGATTCTCAAGACACTTTTCAAGCTCCAGGCGGACAGGGGCCTCATGATATTCAACCGTGGTTTCCTCTCCTACTACGTCTGTTTCAGACTAAACCCCTAGATATCGGATCTACTCCAGATCTCCTCTCTCAAGAGGAGGGGGACACAGCAGTCTCTCTACCTCACGGCATAGCTGCTGAAAGCATAGCATTGCAGGATCTTAACCTTACACAAAAAGCAAAAGAGATCCTCTTAGCCTCTAGAAAGTCATCCACCAGATGTTCTTATGCTTTCAAGTGGCATAGATTTTCCATCTGGTGTTCCCAGAAGGACCTTAATCCCTTCTCGGCTCCAGTGGAGGCATTCCTCCAGTATCTCCTCCATCTATCCTCTTCCGGTCTCAAGACCAACTAGATAAGAATTCACCTGAGTGCTATCGCAGCCTCTCACCATCTCCTGGATGGACAACCAATTTCCTCACAGCCACTTGTGGTGTACTTCATGTGAGGTCTCTTGCTCACCAAACCTCTCATTAGACCACCACCAGTGGCCTGGGATCTCATTGTCATTCTAGGGCAACTTCTCTAGCCACCCTTTGAACCCTTAGCCACTACCTCACTAAAGTTTCTGACATGGAAGGTCATCTTCCTTGTTGCACTCACTGCAGCTAGATGCATTAGTGAACTACAAGCTTTGGTGGCAGACCCATCTTACACACGGCTCCACCATGACAAGATTGTCCTAAGGACTCACCCCCATTTCATGCCAAAGATGGTGTCTCCTTTCCATTTGAATCAGTCAGTCTACCTTCCTGTCTTTTTTCCTAGACAACATTCATCTAGGGCAGAGGCAACCCTCCATACCCTTGACAGAAAACATGTCTTGGCATTCTATCTTCAAAGGACAGCTGAGCACCATAAAGGCTCTCAGTTATTCCTCTCCTTTGGTCGCAGTCACTTGGGGTTGCCAGTATCAAAATATATGTTTTCTAAATGCCCATCATTTTTATTTATCAGGTTTTATATACTGCTTTATCATTTCAAAGTGGTTTACATTGAAACTTAAACTTGGTCATGTATATTAAACAGGGACATTGATAACTTGAATTTTTCTGAGGCAATGGAGGGTTAAGTGACTTGCCCAAGGCCACAAGGAGTGCTAGTGGGAATTGAACCCTGGTCTCTGGGATCCTAAGCCAGGGTTCTTAACCATTAGGCTACTCCTCCACTCCATAATGTTTGTGCCATGGCTACTTCGATAGCAAATCTACGCTCTGTAGTCATTGACAAAATTTGCAAAGCAGCAACTTGGTCTTCAGTCCATACCTTTGCTTCTCATTACTGTCTAGATAAGAATTCCTGCTGGGATGCCATGTTTGATCAAGCTGTTCTCCAGCATCTCTTTAAGACTTAAAGGCAACTCCTACCCTCCGTCCCAGAATGATACCAGACATCTATAGAGGATTCATGACCTCCTGAAGTCTGCTGTGAGGCAAATCTAGTGGTTCTGATGTCATTTTCTCTGGTATCTGGGAGCTGGGGAGACCCATATGTAAAGACTACATTCCTGCTTGTTCCTGGAGATAGCATAGTTACTCACCTGTAACAGGTGATCTCCGGGAATAGAAACATAGAAACAGAAATATGACGACAGAAAAAGACCACATGGCCTATCTAGTCTGTCCTTCCATAACAACTACAACAGTCCCATTTTTACCTTAGGGAGATCCTCTGTGTTTGTCCCATGCTTTTTTGAATTCAGTTACTGTCCTCATCTCTACCACCTCCACTGGGAGACTATTCCATGGATCCACTACTCTTTCCGTAAAGAAATATTTCCGCATATCACTCCTGAATCTATCTCCCTTCACCCTCATCCCATGTCCCCTCGTAGCAAAACTTGCTTTCAATTGAAAGAGGCTCTCTCCCTGAACATTTATGCCACGGAGGTATTTAAACATCTCAATCATATCACCTCTATCCCACCTTTCCTCTAAGGTGTACATATTAAGATCCTTCAGTCTGTCCTCATATGTTTATAATGAAGACCACTAATCATTTTAGTAGCCACCCTCTGCACCGACTCCATCCTGTTCACATCCTTTTGAAGGTGCGGTCTCTAGAATTGCACACTATACTCCAAATGAGGTCGCACCAAAGACTTATACAGAGGCATTACACCTCCTTTTTTCTGCTAGCCATTCCTCTCCGTATGCACCCAAGCATCCTTCTAGCTTTTGCCGTCGCCTTTTCTACCTGTTTAGCTACTTTAAGATCATCAGACACAACCACGCCTAGGTTCCGCTCTTCTTTAGTGGACAAAAGTACTTCACCCCCTATACTATATTGCTCCCTTGGATTGCTGCAGCCCAAATGCATGACCTTATATTTTTTTAACATTAAATCCCAGCTGCCAAATTCTAGACTATTCTTCAAGCTTAGCTAGATCCCTCCTCATGTTATCTACCCCTTCCTGAGTGTCTACTCTATTGCAGATTTTGGTATCATCTGCAAAGAGGCAAACCTTACCTGAAAGCCCTTCCGCTATATCACTAACAAAGATGTTAAAAAGAATCGGACCAAGGACAGATCCCTGGGGCACACCACTGATAACATCCTTCTCCTCAGAGTGAGCTCCATTTACTTGTACTCTTTGTCGCCTCCCACCCAACCAATTTCTAACCCAAGCAGTAACTTTAGGGTCCATCCCTAAGGTGCTCAGTTTGTTTATAAGTCGCCTGTGAGGAACAGTGTCAAAGGCTTTACTGAAATCTAAATACACCACATCTAGGGCTTTCCCTCGGTCCAACTCCCTGGTCACCCAGTCAAAGAAATCAATCAGATTTGTCTGACAAGACCTGCCTCTGGTGAATCCATGCTGCCTCGGATCCTGTAATCCACTGGACTCCAGAAACCTCACTATTTTCTCTTTCAGCAGCGTTTCCAATAATTTACTCACCACCGAAGTTAAACTAACCGGCCTGTAGTTTTCAACCACATCCTTACTTCCGCTTTTGTGTAAAGGCACCACATGAGCCTCTCTCCAGTCCTTTGGCACCTCTCCCGACTCCAACGAGGCATTGAAAAGGTCAGTCAGTGGAGCTGCTAGAACGTCCCCACGTTCCCTCAGTATTCTCGGGTGTATCCCATTGCTTTGTCTACTTTAAGTTGAGATAGTTTCTCATGAACACAGTCTTTTGAAAATTGTTCAAGATGTCCTTTGCTTCTGTTCCTATTTGTGGGTGTTTTCTGAGGTCCTGCTCCTGGTTCTTCATCTGTGAACACAGAACAAAAATATTTGTTAAGCAATTCTGCTTTATCCTTATCAGCTTCTACATATTCCTCCCCTGCACCCTTGAGTCTGACAATACCACTCTTGCCCTTCCTCTTCTCACTAATATATCTGAAAAATGTCTTATCCCCCCATTTTATTACATTGGCTATTTCCTCCTCCTTTTGAATCTTTGCCTTCTTGACTACTTTGCTAGCTTCTCTAAGTTTTTCCAAATACAGATGCCTGTCTTCCTCTCTCTGTGATCTCTTGTATTTCATGAAGGCCTCCCTCTTTTTCTTCACTTTTTCAGCTACTTCTTTCGAAAACCGTAGCGGTCTCCTTTTCCTTTTACCTTTATTTACCATTTTAACAAAATGTTTGGTTGCCCTTGAAATATCCCCTTTCAGTTTTTCCCACTGTTTTTCTACATCCCTCAGCTGTTCCCATCCAACTAACAACTCCCTGAGGTATTGGCCCATCTTCGCAAAGTTAGTCTTCCTAAAGTCTAAGATCCTCGCCTTTGAATGGATTCTAACACCCTAGTCCTAATACTGAACCACACCATCTGGTGATCACTGGATGCAAAATGATCTCCCACTACAACATCAGAAACTCTTTCACCATTGGTAAGCACCAAGTCCAGTATGGCCCCTTCACGTGTGGGGTCTGTTACCAATTGCCTGAATAGTTCTCCCTGTAGAGAATCCAGGATCTCCTTACTTCTAGATGATACTGCAGCAGGAATGTGCCAATCAACATCTGGCATATTGAAATCTCCTATCAGTAGCACTTCCCCTTTCCTAGCAATGCTGTGCATGTCTTCAATTAACTCTCTGTCCACCTCTTCCTCTTGTGAGGGAGATCTGTATATCACACCAATATAAATAGATTTCTCTTTCCCTCTTCCTAGTTTAACCCACAATGCCTCCCCTCTCCCTTTTAAGCTCTGTAATTCCAAAGCCTTAATAGTAGTTTTTACATATAATGCCACTCCTCCTCCCCTACTTCCTACCCTGTCCTTTCTGAATAAAGTATAGCCAGGTATAGTTACATCCCAATCATGGTTTTCTGTGAACCATGTTTCTGTAACTGCCACTAAATCCAGGTCAGCCACTCCCACCAAAGCTTCAACATCAGGGATCTTATTTCCCATGCTACGGGCATTTATACACACTGCTTTCCATATGTTACCTTTGTTACCCATTTCCATAAAGTTATTTAATATATCACCTACCTGGGGGCTTTCATTTACCTGGGGGCTTTCTTCATCCATCCCCAACGAATCTAGTTTAAAGCCCTCTTCAGTAGATTAGCCAGTCTACTACTGAAGACGCGTTGACTTTTCTTGGACAGATGGATGCCATTTCTGCTCTGCAACCCTTGGAACAGCATCCCATGGTCTAGGAAACCAAAACACTCTCGATGACACCATCCACGCAGCCATGCATTCATCTCCAGGATGCGAGCCTCTCTGCCTTGGCCTTTACCCTCAACAGGGAGGATTGAAGAGAACACCACCTGTGCACCTAACTGCTTCACCCTCTGTCCCAGAGCCATGTAGTCACTTTTGATACGTTCCGAGGTATACCTGGCAGTATCATTTGTTCCAACATGGATTAGCAACATTGGGTAATAGTCAGTGAGCTTGAAGATTTTGGCACCAGGCAGACAGCATACCTCTCTGGACATCAAGTCTCGTCGGCAGATGGACGCCTCAGTACCCCTCAGAAGAGAGTCTCCAACTACCACTACCCTTCGTTTCGTTGTGGTCACTGATTCTGCAACGTTGTGGTACTTGAGCTCTGGTTCTTCCCTTTCCAGGGATGCTTTCACCTCCTCCACTTCCAGGGCTGCATAATGGTTCTTCAATTCAAGGGCTGGAGAAGTTGGATTGGTGATTCTTCAGGCCCTGGTGACTTGTGTCCAACCATCGACATTCTGTTGGCACCCATCTTCTCCTCTGCTGGAGAGCTTGGTTGCTGAAAGAAGCATCTCATCAATGTACTTCTCACTGTCTTGAATGCTCCTCAGCCTCGCCACCTCCTCTCTGAGTTCCTCCACTTGTTTCCTCAGAGCTTCAGCATGCAGGCACCCTGCACATGGAACCGGTCCTTCAACTGGCATTAGGACCTCTGTCTGGATCGAGGCAGAAGCTGTAATGCGGGCAACAGCTTTAGCGATGTGATTTTTCCCAGCCATTGTTCTGTTTGTGGAGCTTAGGTATCTGTTAAAGCAAAAGAGAGAGATCTACCAAGTACCAGCCGGTTTCCCAGCTGTCCTTTCAGAGAAAAAGCAGTTAAATCTCCTTAATTATATTCAAAATGTGCTGGTCCAATTCTCTGTGCTTTGTCAAATGGGGAGGTGCCCTATAAAGCAAGACTACTTGCTAGGGGTGGGTGGGAGTCGGGGTGGATAGGGAGGGAACTAACACCTGATTAGGTGTTAGCAGTTCCCAAAGCTGAGGAGGTTAATGGAGTTCAACCACCTACTGTGCTCAAGGAAAGTCCCACTAAAACACCAAAAAGAAAGTAACCTTGCTTTAAAAATGTAAAAAAAACCCTTTTAAGAGCTCCCAGTCAGAGAGCTAACAATTTAATACAGCTAGTCCTCACTTAACGACCTACCTGTTTAGCGACCGCTCGCACTTGCGACCATCGCTTCGCCGTTACGACCGCTCACACTTACGACCATATCACCAACGGTGAGCGGTCGTAACGGCGAAGCGATGGTCGTAGGTGCGAGCTCTCACAGTCATTCCTGCTTGTTCATGTTTTCCCTCATCTGTCCTGGTGTTCCCTTTTATCAGGTATGTCTGCACTTGCTTTTGTCAGCGTCGATTTCTCCTGCGCAGGATCCCATAAGCTGAAGTATGCCTTTCCTCGCTTAACGACCAATTCGCTTAACGACCGGGTCGTTGTAACGGAACTCGGTCGTTAAGCGAGGAATGGCTGTATATTAAAACAAACCCTTAAATCCTTACTGTTGGTTGATCTGGAGAGCTCCTGTAGGAAAGCCTGAACAGGGCAGGGCACTGGAGCCTTTTATGCAGGCCCTCAGCTGCTCTCAGGTAATCAGGCCCACTAACTCCTGATTAGGTGTTAGCAGTTCCCAAAGCTGAAGAGGTTACTGGAGTTCAACCACCTACTGTGCTCAAGGAAAGTCCAACTAAAGCACCAAAAAGAAAGTAACCTTGCTTTAAAAATGTACAAAAAACCCTTTTAAGAGCTCCCAGTCAGAGAGTTAACAATTTAATATAATAAAACAAACCCTTAAATCCTTACTGTTGGTTGATCTGGAGAGCTCCTGTAGGAAAGCAGGAATAGCAGGAGTTTAGTCTTTACAACCCACCCTCCTTGCCTAGGAGTTGTAGGTTTCTTCTCTTCTTTTACAAGCTCAACTGAGGAGGGAAACTTGGGAAGGTGGGAAGGCAGTGAAGCAGGTGCAGTGGAATACTCCCAAAAGCTTTCCTATTGGACACTAGGGAGCATTCCTTCGCAGGCTCAGTGGGATACTCCCAAAAGCTTTCCTATTGGACACTAGGGAGCGTTCCTTCGCAGGCTCAGTCGGTTCCGATGTCACCCATATGTAAAGACTAAATTCTTGCTGTTCCCGGAGATCACCTGTTACAGGTGAGTAACTACGCTTTAGTAAACTTACTCCTTAGTTCAGAGTACACCACAGGCATCTGGCCACTATACAAGAACATGGCAAAACGCTTATGATACTCAACGGCGCTTAACAACAACAGTAAATCACTGAAACTTCTGCAATGAAATAGCTCTTAACAAAACTTTCAAAGGAGGTAAATAACGGAGGTTTATAAACTCATATAACACCATATTCTCACAACAAGACTGTATAAGATAATTTGATTTCTTTATTTATACTCTGCCTTTATAAATAAAAACAATTTAATCAAAATGGTTTACAAAACAGGATTATATAAATCATCAGCATATAAAATATTTGAGATGTGTAATAGATTACCTTACATCAGACATTCATATAAAATGCACAATCACCACATAGGTCTAGAGGATCCTATTTGACGAAATAGGCTACCACCATCCTTCCCAAAAACACAGACTAGGAATCTTTTCTTTATCTACCTACCACACATCCTATTCCAGTTTGTGTCATTCAGCCACATTTCAAAACTACTTTAATTCTGATTCTTCACATATCTCACGTACCACTCGCTGTCCCTCAATCTCCATTATACCCACCTTGTTGCTAGGAAAATCAACTTTACCTCTCCTCTCTCACTAACTCCATTACCCTCTAATTCTTAAAATCAGTTACCCCTCCTCTGGAGGAAGAAAGTCTTTAAAATAAGCAAACCTTTAGTCCAAATAGTTTGAGTAGTTCCCATATTAACCAAACCTATGCAGAATCTCTTACCTAAGGTAGATGTGTCTTCATCATGGGGATAATGGCTTACTTATAATATAATACGCTCATAAGATGGAGCCCAATCAATTAGGAATGACTTTGATCCTGGAGAAGGGCAAAAGGAGAGATTTTGAGATTACACTGTAGATGGAAAAAGAACCTTTGTACCCTTCAAAGTTGATATACAACTACAATACATCTTTGTATTGGCACAATTAAGGGCATTACAAATTCTTGGGTACTTGCGCACAGACATTCTTGCATCTTACCATTTCTAAATCTATTTGGGTATGAATCGCCCATGCACAACTATACTTTTCCTGCTTACTCTCACTAGATCTGAAATAAGTTTTTCCTACCGTAAAAGCCCAACAAGATAAGGGCATAATTTTCAATGATGATGGTCACCACTTTAATTTAAATGCTGCCAGTAAACATATAAGTTCCTTTGAAAATTGACCCCTAAGGGAGTAATTTTATAGCAGGTGACCTATGTGTGAAGGCCAATTAAGTGCCTGTTTCTAGCCTATTTTATAAAGACACATTGAGCCTGATTCCCATAGGGGCACATCTGGGCCATTCAGATGGCCCCAGGCAAGACGGGCCCATTTGGATCAGATTCTGGACTGCAGGAACAAAACATTCCCATGGTAGCCAGAATAGGGCCCGAGGATGACCCGTGGCTCGGTCCACCCTTTTCCCCACTGCCTGACCCAAGGCTGGCCTGCCGTGGCTTAGATTGTGCAGCAGGCACCAACCCGCACCTGGCCCCGGCCCCAGCAGGGATCTCTGGCCCTGATCACCTTTGAGGTGGAATAAGCTGCACATCCCCACAGGCCCTGCAGCACGTACAAGGCTGTGTCCTGAATTTCCCTGTACGTGCTGCCAGGCTGGCCCGCCGCCGCTCCGCCCCAATCCTGCCCCCTCGCACCCCCACTGGCTCTTCCCTCCTGAGCATTGGAATGTATGGGGAGAGTCAGAGGGGGAATCGGGCCTTGACGGCTTGTGGGGCTGCACGTCTCTGAATGCCCTCCATAGGCACTGTATAAAATACTATGGTTAATCTGTCAAGAACCAGAGCCAAAATGAAACCATGGATGTTTTCACTGCTCAGGAGCATGTATGAAAATGCTAATGTGTATTTTATAAAATGCGCACATAAATCAGAACTCTGCCTAAGCTCTATTCAGGCTCTACCCCAGAACATGCCTGCATGTATGTGCCTTCTTGTCACCAGGTGCACTTTTATGCAGGTAACTCCTGGGGTAATTTTATGCACAGGGTTTAATGTGCATGAAAACTTTAATAAACTACTCTCTAAATGCATTCTTTACTGATCTGTGTTTATCAAATTATTCCAGCTGTAATGACTCTCGCTGAATATTGTGACTACCTTTGTTCCTCTCTTTCTCCAGGATGACAAGGAGATTGACCTGGAACATCTCCACAGACGTGTGAACAGCCTCTGCACAGATGACGAGAGCCCCCATAAACAGTTTTCCACCTCATCCATTGACCTGACCCCTCTGGATATTGATACTGTGCCAGCGCGCCAAGCACTTGAACAGATCAGTGACTTCAGAAACACTCACATCACCACCACCACCTTCATACCAGAGCAAATCCAGACTCTCAGCCGCACGCTCTCAGCCAAGGCTGCCTCTGGTTTCTCCTTCGGTAATGTGCCAGAGCACCGAACTGGTCCTTTCAGACACCGGGCACCCAACGGAGGGTTTTTCAGAAGTCCTATTAAAACAATGTCATCCATTCCCTACCAGCCAACTCCTTCTCTGGGGCTCAGTCTCAGCAATGACCCAGACCGAGGCACCTCCATATGAGCTCCAAAAGAAATTCCTTCCTTTCTTTTCCTTTTAGGACTCTGTTTGCAAGGAACAGCTGTAATATTGTGGGACTAACATGGATGTAATTTTTTAAAACCAGGATTACTAGTAACAGCTCTATTTCTTGTTCTCCTTTCCCTTTCACGTTCATTTCTTTTTTTTATTAGTTGTCATTCATCTTTACATCTGTATTTTCCTCTTGTGCTTTCTTTATTACTATCTCTCTCTTTCTCTTTCTTTTACCTCCCCTCTCTGTCCACTCCTCCCTATGACCCCCAAATTTGATGGATATAACTGCAATAACTTCAGCCCTTTCAATGGTTCTAATGCATCCGCTCAGCGCTCCGCTGCTGTTATGTCTGTCCTTCAACTGTGGACCAAAGGCAAAACCCTGCAGTATGAAAAAAAGACCATTCAGGCCACATAATAAGAGAATGCAATTTTGTAGGATTACGACAAAGCCATTACTATGCCAGTGAAGAAGACTACAGTTCAACCTACTTTTGTACTGTAAGAGTGCATCTGACCTTCACTTGATTGTACAGTGTTAAAAGGTTTCATGTACAGTATACTATCGCCGGGCAGAACAGAAGCCTCCATTGTGTTAAATAAATTAGTACCTGATGCATATATATATATATATAAATATCTGTTGTATACTTATATATATAAAATTGCAGTCACTGCTATTGCAATTCCTTTAAGAAAGCTTTAGCAAAATAAAAATTGTGTTGTATAGATGTAAAGAGCAGGGTGTCTTTTATGTTGGAAAAGACAGATTGCTTTAATGTAATTCTGATCTGCATTGTTTGCCAACAGAGTATAATTTATAGTTTGTTTTTCTACTAGTTTATCCTGTGCAACGAAATATTTACACCTTCATGTAATTCATCTGATTAGGTTTTTGCACTGGCTATTCAGAAGTGTGTAAGTTTAACCTCGATAATTTTTCCTTTGAAACCAATTACGCAAATGGAAACCTCGATTAGGTAAACCACATCTAGGACAAATAATGTAGCTTTAAAGGAGTTTGAATATAGATCATGGAAGGTTAATAAATCCTCTTCCAAACCAGCACATTAGATCAATACAATAATTGTGTTAAGAAAAAAAAAAGCCCTTGAAAAATATTGATGTGGCCTTAATTACAGTCATATGTTACTCTAAAAAACCAAACGGGCTCTGCTTGCATACCCTGCTACATATTCAGTTATACAGCATTTAGAGGAACTCTGAATTTTCTAAGAGATGTGCCAAGTGTACGAAATGTTGCGTTAAAGTAATTGGTGATCCGATGAGGATCAGACAAGGCTATGCCATGCTCGGCACCAAGTCAGTTTCATTTTTAATGTCAGGCCGTAGATGTACACAATGAGCTTTCTGTTTGATATCCTTAACCTTAGAATGTGGTGAATAGGAGCAAGCGACTTATCCTGTGTTTTTATGTCCCCATCCACTTACTTTATCTAATTCATTCTTTAATTAGAATTTGATTAGGAAGCAGATAATATGTTTTGGTTTCGGGGGAAAAAAGTAAGAAAAATAAAAGGTATCTTCTTCAGATATCTTTAGATGTTAATGTTGTTCCAGGGAGCATTTTGTACTGCTGCTGTTTGGGGTTTTTTTGTTTGGTTTTTTTTTGTTGTTGTTTGGTTGATTTGGTTTGGTTTGTGCTAAAATCTTCAAATATTGTCTACGGGCAATTTCTCCAAATTGGTTAGTTTTGTGCATACCATGAAATGAATGAAGACTGCTTATTTCTAATCATCCAAAAGGCCACCTCTTTTCCAAGGGATCAAGTGTCTGAAAGCATGCTTAACTTGTTTCTCCTTGTTATAGTCACAATCTCATGGACTCCTCAGAAAAAAAAAAAGAGAAATCTTTACAACGAGCTATGTAGGGGACATGCCTGATGTTTCAGTAATTTTAGTTAAAAAAGGAAATAAACTGATAACCATGTACAGTATTTAAAAATAGGCCTATTTTGATGTCTTGCCTATTATAAAATACAGAACTCACTTTTTGAAGGACTCAGTTACAA
This sequence comes from Ichthyophis bannanicus, assembly GCA_033557465.1. Classification (NCBI taxonomy): domain Eukaryota; kingdom Metazoa; phylum Chordata; class Amphibia; order Gymnophiona; family Ichthyophiidae; genus Ichthyophis; species Ichthyophis bannanicus. The sequence goes on from CM066032.1 coordinate 1,152,346,815, forward strand.
GTGGCAAAGCTTTCTGTGTATAATTTGTCTAAATAATTTGTCTAATAAAAATTGTTTTCTAAATTTGTTTCTCATTCTGTTTAATTTTGGTATAATACCAAGAGAAGATAAAACAATGAAGCCTCCTACTTATGACAAAACTCAATATTTGCTGCGGCTAAATAAAGAAACAATGAGAAACTGTCATTTTTCTGCCACAAAAAAAAACATCTGAAATTCCGCTTATATTTACTAGAAATTACAAAAACTGCTAGTACTCCCTTGGATGCTACTTTTTTCCTTGACTTTTCTGTTCATCCAACCTCAGACCATTAATGAGATGCATTTGAAGTTAATCTTGATTTGCCTTCCAGAATAATGCAAAAAAAGGGAGACCATAGGCCTATTATCAATTTTTTTACTTTTAGGTAATTTACCAGGAACTAGGTTTGGATTTATTTTTTTCTAAAATGGGTACAATTTAGAAATGATCTCTGGCAGTACAGCCTGTACAGGAGTAGCCTAATGGTTAGTGCGGTATCATGGGAAACAGGGAACATGGGAAATCCCACTGATACTCCTTGTGACCTAGAACAAGTCACATAACCCTCCATTGCCTAAAGTATAAACTTAGGAGTTCTTTTACTAATAAGCATTTAGGGCAAAAGCTAATGTGCATTAAGTTCAAAGCGTCCACAGTAACTGCTGGGGGTATGACCAGCGTGTCCCTGGCAGTTAATGTGTGGATTTGTAACCCAATGCATGGCACAAGTACTTCAGGTGCACCTAAGACCACCTATTGTGGTGACGTTAGGTTAGGATTACCATATGGCTCCAGGTCATCAGGGACAGGCTGAGCCAGTCCTGCTTTTACTTCCATTTTATCCATTCATAATTGTCTTGGTCTGTCAATGGAAGTAAAACCAGGCTTGGCTCAACCTGTTCTTGCTGACCTGGAGCCATCCAGTAACCTTACAACTGGTGCATGTGCGCTAATGGCAATATTGACAGCGTATGATATGTCCCCCCGTGCGAACTGCTATATGCTCTCCAAGCCCACTCTGTGCCCCTACCCTGCCCTTTCACCCCAATGCGTGAGTGGCAGTTAGGGGTCTGTCTACTAAACCATGTTAGCAACTACGAAGGGGCTAATGTGAAAATACCACCCAGCGGCATCGGCTAACACCACGGCAGGCATAGTGGGTGCAGCTACTGCCATCTGAATGGATGGTGATAGCTGCATCTGCAAAGCTGTCCCTCATGAAGCCAGCATTTCCTCCCTGCAGCGAAAACACTGGGAATGCCCCCTGCAGATACCACGGGCCTTTTTGCAACTAAATGCTGCTCTCTTGCTACTATCACCCTACACTAGTTGCAAAAGGCTAATATTATTTAGTAGACAACCCCCTAAGTGTATGAATCAGCTTGCAGTAACTGTCAGTCCCCCGTGGTAACAGTTACCATGGACCTAAGTACAAAGATACTGCATGTGACTACGCACATTAACAGCTTGGCACACTTTAGTAAAAAGCCCCTTAATTTGTAAGCCCTCCAGGGACAGGGAAATACCTAATGTACCCGAATGTAACTTGCCTTTAACTACTACTGGAAAGGTGTGAACTAAATAATAAATAAATACTTTAGGAAGAAGGTCCTTCTGATCACAATTAATTTGAAATATACTGTAAGCAGGAACCATTGCTCTTCTGGCACAGGGGTTCCCAACCCAGTTCATGGAACACACCGTACCAGTCTGGTTTTTAGGAGATTTCACTGTAAATAGGCATAAGATGGATTTGCATCCAGTGAGGCAGTGCAGGCAAATCTGTCTTATTTATTTTATTTATTTTATTTATTTATTAACAATTCTTATATACCGCACTATTAGACATCAGCGCGGTTTACATTGAACAAAAAACATCCGACAATTTACATATGTCTGGTCAATTACATTTAACAGGAGATATAAACTTGGGAAATAGGGGAAACTATATACAAAGGTGTGTTATCTGACAAGAGATATCATGGTTAACTATATACAAAGGTGGTGCAATAGTATATGGAACTGTTTGTATTTACATTGTGTAGTTGGCCTGTTGCGATGGTCTGTCTGTTTGGCCACTCCTGCTATTCACCTGGAGGTTATGTTCTGAGCTGTCATTGAGATATTTAAGGAAGAGGAAATGTTTCAGTGACTTTCTGAACTGACTCAAATTTGGTACTGATCTGATTTGTGCTGGTAAGGTGTTCCATAAAGTGGGGGCACAGAGTCGGAATGCTCTGTTGGCTGTTGATCTGGCACATCTTGTGGTGTCGTTTGGGATAGCTAGTGTGTTCATTTCTGCTGTTCTTCTTGGCCTGTTTGGTGCAAGTGGTAGTATGAGGTTGGAGAGAGAAGAAGAGGTGAGCCCCTTGGTCGCTTTAAATGTTAGCAGTACAGTCTTGAAACTGATCCTTGCTTGAATGGGAAGCCAGTGTAGCTGTTTTAGGAGTGGTGTCACGTGGTCTCTCCTAGATGCCCCGAGGAGTACCCTCGCTGCACTATTCATGGCCAGTTGCAGGGGGTTCAGGGTGGACCGGGGGAGCCCCTGTAGAATAGAGTTTGCAAAGTCGAAATGGGGAAGTATAAGGGCTTGATAAATGGTACGGAAATCATCTGGTTCAAGTAGTGTGCGTAGGTGTCTGAGGGATCTAATTTTAAAGTAGATTGCCTTGACTGTGTTGGCTATGTGACTCTTCATGTCAAGGTTTTGGTCCAGTGTTACTCCAAGGTAACGTATTGCAGGTTTCACTTGGAGCTGGGCATCCTTTACATTAATACAACTAGGAGGAGTGAAGTTGGTGTTCCTTGAGACGAAAAGGACTTCCGTCTTTTTGTGTTGTATTCTCAGGTTTTGGGATAGGAGCCACTCTGCTACGGCGTCAAAACAGTTAGTCAGCGGTGTGAGATCCAGGCAATCCAATGATATTGGCATATATAGTAGCACATCGTCTGCATATATCATGTAACTGACATTAAAGGATCTGATGATGTTGCAGAGGGGTTGAATATATATATTAAACATCAATGCAGATAAGGAGGATCCTTGGGGTACACCTTGACTTTGTTGGAATGGTTCAGATGTATCCCCGTCAATTCGGATGTGCTGCCATCTCTCGGACAGGTAAGATTTGCACCATTCAAGTGCTGTTCCGCAGATGCCTTTTTCCCTTAACCGGCAGATGAGAATTTCATGGCATACCGAGTCAAAGGCCGCTGCTATATCGAGAAATACAAGAGCGAAACCTTGGCATATGTTATCCATACCTGAGATTATGTTGTTGAGGAGTGTTGTAAGTAGTGTTTCTACTCCATGTGACTCTCTGAAACCATGTTGAGCCGGATCAAGTGGAGCAGAGGTGTCTATATGATCCTGTAGTTGCCTGTGCACTACTTTCTCAATGATTTTTGCTAGCATAGGTATGCTAGATATGGGCCTATAAGATTCTACCTTCTGAGGATCAAGTTTAGTGTTCTTTAACAGCGGTCTTACAGAGGTCTGCTTGAGCGTAGTTGGAAATGAGCCGGTGGTGAAGGACTGGTTTAAAATTTTTGCTATAATTGATGATATGTCACAACGCAGGTCCTTTATCCAGTGTGCAGGGCAAGGGTCTGTGTGCGCAGTGGATGTATTTAGTGCTAGGATGGTATCTTCAATGGTTTTCTTTGAGGGAGTGGAGAAGGATGCCAGAGATACTGGGTAGTCTTGTTCATCAAGAGGTTCCGGTATTAATATTTTATTAGTTTTGCACATTTTAGATTGCATATAAATTGCATAGTCTTGTGGGTGGATCATGCTGTGGTGCTCCGGGGTTGGTTCTTTGGCAAGTGTTTTAACTAAGTTAAACAGGTCATGAGGTTTATTCAATGACCGTTTCAGGGTGTCTGTGTGGTGTTGTCTGATTTTATCTGTGATGGTTCTACGATGCTCTGCCAGGTGTTGGATGTAAGCTGCTTGGTCACTACTGGTGCGTGATTTTCTCCATCGTTTTTCTAGCCTTCTTAGAATAGTTAGTGAGGCTTTTAAGTCCGCTGTGAACCATGGGGCTGTAGATCTCTTTTTTGGGTTCTTGTTTGTTGGAGGGCGGATAGCAATAGTGCTGATTTTTCTGTTCCAGGAGGAGATCAGTTCTTCAAGGCTTAGTGAGGTGTCATCAGAGAGTGTGCTAATCTCAGAGAGGATGCGTTCTCTGTTAAATGGTTGGAAACTTCTGGTAGATGAGTTAGTGGGCTTGCTTTTATCCATTATTGTCTTGTGTGAATGGTTAGTGGTATGCATCTGGAAGGTGATGAGTTTGTGATCGGTCCATGGGACTGCCGTTATGGATAGTACTATGTTTTGTGGTTGATCCAAAATTGTGCATATTCATTGTGGATATCCTGAAAACTTTGCTGAATGGGTGTGTACTTCTTTAAAGAGGCAATAACATGGTTGAATGCTAAAGTGGACACCTGTCCTTGAACGCTGCATGAGACAAACATCTATATTCAAATAACTCAGTGGATTGAATTTATTTCTCTATTTTTACATAATTTTATAGTAATTCCAAACATAAGTATATCATAGAATGTACACGTATACATCAAAATCTCAGTCAAGGGGGATCCATTAGCCACTTAAGTATGCAAAGAAAGCAAACCTAAAAATTAAGCAAAAGTCACATTTAATAGAAGAAATGCATCCCGCCAACAAAACAAGCCAATGAGAAATATGCAAGCATGTTATATGCATTTATTTATTTTAAAACTTTTATACCCTGCACATATGCAAACTGCATTCAAGGTGGTGTACAATACATAAAAGGTCATCAGAACATTAACCACCATACAATGAAAAATACTGCACCCAAACTCTCGCCCTGCTGCCTGACTGACCTGACACGACCCCAGCTGCTCCTCAACACCCCAAGCTAGGAAACAAAAAGGTTTTCAGTGTCCTTCATAAATGTTAACAAATTCAGCTCCTCCCTCAAATTCACCAGAAGCTTGTTCCACCACGTAGGGGCAGCTACAGAAAAACACCACTCTATTGCTTCAGCCACACCTGCTGAATGCCCGGGACCACCAGCCGCTGACTCCGACTAGACTGCAACTCCCTCCCTGGCTGATACCAGGACAATAAATCCCCCACGTATCTCAGCCCTTGATTTCTCAATGTCTTAAACATCACCAGCAGGAGCTTCACTGTTTGATGGGGAGCCAGTGAAGTTGACCCAACATACCTGCTACAGATTCCCTTTGACTTTGCCCAGTGACCACTCTCCCTGCAGCATTCTGTACCACCTGCCGCTTCTGCAACTGATTGCTAACCCTACACATAGCAAATTACAATTGCAAACAGTGCGACAAAGCGGTGGCAAAAGCCAGGAGGATGTTGGGTTGCATACAAAGAGGAATTACCAGCAGAAAGGAAGAGGTACTAATGCCACTGTATGTCACTGGTGAGGCCTCACTTGGAATACTGTGTTCAGTTTTGGAGACCGTATCTTGCAAAGGATGTAAAAAGACTGGAAATTGTTCAGAGGAAGGCAACCAAAATGATTTGGAGCCTGTGTCAGAAGACTTATGAGAAGAGACTTGAAGACCTAAATATGTACACTCTGAAGGAGAGGAGGGATGGGGGAGATATGATTCAGACCTTTAAATGCTTAAAGGGAAATAATGAACAAACAAACCTCTTCCAAAGAAGCTGTAAAACTAAAGGGCATAACAGGAAGCTGCAAGGTGGTAAATTGAAAGGCAATGTCAGGAAAATACTTTTTCACAGAAAGGGTGGTGGATGCTTGGAACGCCCTCCCAATGGAAGTGGTGGGGGCAAACACGGTGACGGAATTCAAAACAGCATGGGACAGACACAGTGGATCCCATTACAGCAGCAGGATAAAATCAAAATAAACTGAACCATCTAATTTCTCAACAAATAGGGGTGTCCTACATGGAGGGGTGGCCTGCACAGAGCAGTAGGTGCACCTACTCTTGCCATCTTACTGGGCAGACTAGATGCACCATACTGGTCTTTATCTGCCGTCATTTACTATTTTACTATGTTACTATATGATTCAGGCACGGACGTTACCAGTGCCTGAATCAAAAGGCATATCGCCCCCTGGTCTAAAAATAGCTGCAACTGTCGTACCAGCCGCAGTTTGCCATATGCCACCCGGACCACTTTCAATACTTTGGACTGAAGATTCAATTCCGCATCCATCACCACCCCCATATTAGGAATCTCATTCTTCCATTCAGGCCTAACCCCTTCAGTCCTCAGCCAGTCCTTCAAGGCCCCCTCCTCCACCTCTCCACCACCAAAAATTCTGATTTCTGAACATTCGAAATAAGACAGCTTACCCATAACCATTCACTTACCTCCTCCAAACATCTATTAACTTTCTCAACTGTTGCCTCCATTGAGCATTCTGAAACCACCACCGCTTGGATATCATCTGCATAAAGAAAACATTCAAAACCATACTTCCTATTTGCCCCACCCATAAAGATATTAAGAGACAGGGTGATAATGTCAAGTCCTGCAGTACCCTGAAATCCAACTGGTAGACCATAGACCTCTCTTCTTCCCAACATACCCGAAACCTACACCCATGCAAAAAAATACGATAAACACCCTACCTCCCATACCCTGGCACCGGTTCAAAACAATATTCCACTCCACCAAGTCGAATGCAGCCAAGTCCAATGAGATCCCCCTAGCTGTCTTACCGCTCTTCCTAGCCCGCCCTAATATATCCATTACAGCCGCCAATAATGTTTCTGTCCCTGACCCCTTCCTAAGACCTGCTTGTCCCCAATCTGGACTCTTCTTCTTCTCTAAACAACTGTCCAACTGATTCATCATTGCTTGTTCTATCATTTTAGCTAGACACATCAAGGCTAGGATAGGCCAGACGTTCTCTTAGGACAAATACTATCCCTTCTTAGGGATGAGAGTCACCATCACATCACCTTCAACACATCTCAATATCTTCCATGGACCAATGATGCATTCACTATATCTGCCAATCAACCTACTACCTCCCCCATCCCTCTCTACAGCAAGTGTCCTGGTAACAGGTCCAAATACATCCCAGTCAAATGTAACCACTGCAAAATCCCCTGTACTGTCTCATGAGTTACCTCTTTAAACTCCTCACAAATCCCTTTCCCTTGTCACTCATTTACCCCTTCCCAACACTCCACCCTCCCATCCCCTTTCTCCCTCATCTTCTCTGCCTTCCCTACAAAGTAGTCTGCCACTTTTTCCACATCCACCCCTACCCCTCCACTCCTACACCCCTGACAATCTGACCCTAGCAACTGTAGTGCTACCCTAAAAAAGCTCCATTGGCCTATACCCCACAGCTCACACCCTGGTGCACCATCCACCTAGCTCCCTCAATCTTCCTCCAATAGTCATTCACCTTGCTTCTCCAAACTACTCCATCCTGTCCCAACCCTGACTTTCGCCATTGCCTTTCCAGTCTACACAGTTCTCTTTTCTCCTCCAGGAACCCCACCAAATACCACCCCCTCTTCTTCGCCTTCAACTCAGTAATGGTCAATAGTTTCTATGGGGCCACCTCCTCCAGTGCACCCTGTATTGCTTTAATCCACTCATGCACTTAATCTGCTTTGATTAAAGGATGTGCATGCCACACAGGGCACAATTATGGCTTGGTATGGCCCTCATCACCTTTAAATATAATTTCTGGAATGGGCAAGTTTCCTACATCTCCTTTAGTAAAGACTAAAGCAAAGTATTCATTCAGTCTCTCCTCTATAACCTTGTCCTCTCTTAGTGACCCTTTTACCCCTCTATCATTTAAAGGTCCAAGTGACTATAAATTTAAATTCCCTTTATTTCTCTTGCAGTGCGAGTGTAATTAACTGTTTGCTCTCTGTGTGTTTTACAGGTGATTAGCTGCTATTACCCAATCTCCTGACTACCCGGCCTCTTGACTTGATAATTCTACCCCTGCATAGTCCCGCCTACCCGTGCAAGTAGGAAGTGACATCACTACTACTTTCCCTTTACTGTGTTCTTTAAATTCCCTTCATTTCTCTCGCAGCACAAGCCAAAAGAGTGCACAAAGGAGCATTGGCCCCCTGTTCCCAGATGCCCTCATTTTCTGCACTTGCTGTTTGCCTTACTCTTTGTCTTTGTGCCCCCCTGGGTTACTCTCTAACAAATTATCAGCCTGTGATGCACCCAGTCCATCTTGGTTCAATGGGGCTACCACCCTCCCTTTTTTTGCTTTGCCATTTTCCCCTCAACTGCAGGTATTGCCCCCTGTTCCTGTTACGGTTCCTCCCTTTCTTCTTTCCTCTCCTTCCACTTCTTCTTCTTCCCCTTCAAAGGGCTCTCTTTCCATAGGGCTCCTGATATTCTCTCTATTAAGCGAAAGTTTCAGCTTGTCTCGGTCTTACTCCACTCTTCTTCCTTTGATCTTTTCTGTGGCTGGCGGATTCGGAGCTTGCTTATCAATCCTGCCCTCATGGTTTCAGTTACTTGCATCTGGGCCACCCCCAATGTCGTGGTGGCAGTCTTGCTATGATATTCTCTTCTACTTTTAATGTTCTTTGTCTGGATTCACTAGAGTCTCCTTCTCTTGAGATCCTTACATCCAAAGTTCTCTTGGGGCAACCTCTTTTCAACCTGCTCATCTATGTGCCCCCTTCCTGTCTCATTAGAGACTGCAGACTGTATGATTTTCTATCCCCTTACCTACTCAACTCCTTTCCTGTCCTCATCTTGAGCGACCTCAATATCCACATCTCCTCCTGCTCTGATCCAGTCACTCGGGACTTCTTGAATTTTCTATCCTTTTTGAGTTTGAAAAAAATACATGGCTCTCCTTGTGTACTTTGCGGGCCAGGTTCTCGACCTGGTCATATAACGGCTTCGGTCCCGGTTTCTCCCCCCACTGTTGTCCCCTTAACTTGAATGGACCATTCCCTTGTCTCTTTTTCCCTTCCTCTCCCTTCATTCCATGGCCCTCCCTTTCTGCCCAGGTGCTCCAACGGTGCTGCAATCTCTGTCGTTTCTCTCCTGACTCCTTCATGGTCCATTATTCTTCTTTCCCATCTGAATTTGCTTCTCATCCTTCAGATGATCAGGTTCTTCTCTTCAATTCTGCCCTTACTGCAGTCTTTGACTCAGTTACCCATCTTTGACCAATGCGTTCTGCCTCCTTGTCTTCTAACCCTTGGCTCCACCACAGTCTCCATCTTCGCACACGCCAGCTACGTCAGCTGGAGCACTACTGGCAAAAACGTCAGACACCTGCTTCCCTTTCCTCCTTCAAATCCATATTTCTCCACTACCATTCTGCTGTTGTTTTGGCCAAACAGTCATATTATTTGACTTTGATTCACAAGGATACCTCTTCCACCTGTCTGCATCATCTACTTTGCCAACTTACTGGTCCCCCAAGCCCCTTCTATGGCCTCATCCCTCCATCCCCAGATCTTTGTCTCAGCATTTCACCAGAAAATTGTCAACATTCAGTCCTCTGTACCACCTGTAACCATGCTTTCTTCTACCCCAGCTTCCCCCTTCTCTTCTCATTCTGTCCTCTCCGAGTTCAAGAAGCCTAATTACAGTGAACTCTGCCATGTTATTGCCACCTCTCATTCCACCACTGCCCAGTCTGACCCCATGCAGTCATAGCTGTTTAAGCTGGTCAGCACTTCCTTTCTCTCTCAGCTGTTCTCTATAGTCACTACCTCCTTTTCCTCTGGCACCTTTGCCTCCTGTTGGAAGGAAGCCAATGTCCTTTCCATTCTCAAACCAGGCTCTACGGACCCTCTTGATCCCCTCAATTACTGGCCTGTCTCCCTTCTACCCTTTATTTCTAAAGTTGTGGAGAAGTTGGTAGCTCAACAGCTTCAGGATTTTCTTCCTCACTCTGGTCCCCCTTCACTTGGCCGTGACTGGTTTCTGTCCTTGCCTGTCCACTGAGCACTCCTTTCTGGCTATTTCTGACTTCCTTCACACAGCTCTTGCCTCCCAGCATGATGTTCTTCTTGTTTCTCTAGATCTCACTGCAGCTTTTGATCTGGTTAATCATTCTCTCCTTCTCGCTCAACTCTCTTCCATTGGTATTACGGGTTCAGCTCTGGCTTGGTTTCACTCCTATCTGCATGATCATACCTTCTGGGTCTTGTGGTCCTTTCAGATCTTGGCCCCCCAGCTTCTTCACTGTGGTGTCCCTCAGGTTCTGTCTTGGCCCCTATTCTCTTCAATGTATTTCTTGCCCCCCCTCCCCCCCCCCCCCCGGTGATCCTGATTCAATCCCTCAATATTTCTTTCAGTGGCCACACCTATGGGTCTCTGAGGCTGGCTGCAGGAGCTGTGGATATTTCACAAAGCTAAGACTCTAATTTTCTTTCTTATCTCTGATGCTTTCTAGTTACCAATATAGAGTCTAACTGTCTGTTTTGTGGGAATTGCTAATATAAAGTTTAACTGTGGTTATAAATTAAGCTTGGGGATAATCTGACTGACTGTCTCCTTTTCTGGGTAGCCTTGGAGAAGATATCTCTGGGTGTCCCCAGTTCAGGAACAGCCTACTGGCCAGAGACACTTAGGTTCCTGCCCACCCTACCCCTCGCCCCATCCACCCCAGGGGCTGTATTGCCTATATAGTGGTCGCATACATTGCCATCTACCCTTTTAACTTGGGTTAAGGCCCACCTCTTCTTCCTTTCTTCTTCTTCTAGGACTGCCATCTATCCTTTTAACTTGGGTTAGAGCCCACATCTTCTTCCTCCTTCCTTCTTCTTCTTCCTCTTCTCCTTCTAGGACTGCTTATTCAGCATGTCATGTATTCGGTGCAATAACTGCAATACTTTCATTCCAAGGCAAATCATATGGAACCTCAGAACTTGTCCTATGTGCCTCAGGTCAGCTACCAAGCATAAAGAACTGACTCTACTAAGGGAAGACCTAGCTGCCATGCATAAAGAGGTGACCCTACTCAGGGAGGAACTGGCTGCAATGAAGCACACTTTTTCTAGGATGCAAACTGAACAATGTCCACCACCGCTCCCACAAAGCATCAAACATCCCAGGGACAAGGGGATCACAGTGGGTTCTGGTAGATTGCGATCTGTAATGCACAGATATCCTATGCATCAAAAGATATCCCTGCATAATGCCTTCTCTGCCTTGGCTAATGAGGATGAGGAACTGAGGGAGGAACTGGCTGCAATGAAGCGCACCTCTTCTAAGATACAAACTGAACAAAGTCCACCACCACTCCCACAAAGAATGAAACACTCCAGGAGCAAATGGATCACAGTAGGTTCTGGTAGATTGCGACCTGTGACACAGAGGCATCCTATGCATCAGGAGATATCCCTGCATAATGCCTTCTCTGCCTTGGCGAATAAGGATGCCCAATCCAAAAAAACTGAAGGGCCCTTAAATGAGACAGCGAATGAGGATGCCCAATCCAAAGAAACTGAAGGGCCCTTAAATGAGACAGACAATGCCCAATCTCCTGCTAAAGGACCAAATATGAAGAAAACCTCACAAAACAGCAAACTACTACTACTTGGTGATTCCATCATCAGTGGCACCAACTTGGGAACACAGTTCAAAGGAGAGAAGATAGTCAAGTGCCTGCCAGGCTCTTCAGCCAGCAGAAATACAAACCACGTTGTTGAAGTACTTAGCGCAGAAAGTGAACACTCCAAACTTGATGTGATTATCCACTTGGACACAAATGACCTGGCTAGAAACAGTACCTCTACAGTCCAAAAGAACTTCCAATGTCTGGGAGAGAAACTCAAGCCCATTGTTAACACTGTTGCATTCTCAGAGGTTCTACCTGTGCTTGGTAAGGGGGCAAAAAGCCTGCATCACATTAACAGCTTTAATACATGGCTCCAGACCTGGTGCAAACAAGAAGGATTCAGATTTATTGGTGACTGGGGACAGGGGCGGCCCAAGGGGGGTGCGGGGCCATGTGCAGAGACTCGGTGCGGGGCCTCATTTGCATAAGGGGCCTCATTTGCATAAATATTTGCATAATGTTACCATACACGAACTTTTAGTAAACATGCCTCTTAATGAGTGTATGAATAAAGAAAGACTAAAAGACTTCTACATTACTATAATCCAGTGCCAACCGCCAGACACATTAGGAACTACTACAAACACTGCCCATTTAGAACCCATAGCAAACCCGCTGTATCCTAACAGCACTACCGTATCCTAACAGAAATCCCATCAGCCCCGGCGGGATTAACAGAGCCGCGAGAAAAGAAACTCTCGCGGCTCTGAAAGAAGCCCGCGTTTTGGGACTTGAAGAAAGCTGATGATGCAGGGAGGCTCTGCCGGGCAGGGGGGGGCCCCGCGGCAGAGCTCTTGATGCTGCCGCGGCAGAGCTCTTGATGCTGCCGCGGCAGAAGCAGCCGGTTTGTTGTTTTTTTTTTAAACTTGGGATGCTGAAGAATGTTTTTTGCGCGGGGCCCCCTGAAACGCGGGGCCCTGTGCAAAAAACATTCTTGCTCAATGGACGGGCCGGCCCTGACTGGGGAAACAGATGGACCAACAAGAGACTATACTGTGCTGATGGACTGCATCTCTCTGTCGCAGGGAAAAGAATCCTAAGTGAAAAGTGCAAGCAATATGTGGATATGCATTTAAACTAGAACAAGGGGGTGACGGATGTGGAAGGTCAAGCTCTGGATGTCACCCCCTGCAAAAGCAGATTAAAATCAGAAACAGCCACACATTTAAACCACACATCAAAAACAAGTGGGAAGATGTAGACAGAACAAAATCAATGCTAAATACACGCAAGCCAGTTAAATGTTGGAAAGCAATGAGCACAAATGCTCGAAGCTTAGCCAACAAAGTTCCAGACCTAGTAGCCCTAATGGTGGAAATGGATTTGGACATTGTGGCCATTACAGAAACATGGTTTAATGAATCTCATGATTGGGATATAACCATACCTGGCTATAATCTATTCAGAAGAGACAGAGAAAATGGAAGAGGAGGAGAAGTAGCCTTGTATGTCAAAAGCAATATTAAAGCTACTGAAATGCAGGGGGCATGGGGAAAAGAAGAAGTGCTCTGGATTGTGTTGGAAAGAGGAGATGGCACTGTCATCCATACTGCTGTAGTCTACAGACCTCCGACACAAATTGAAGAGATAGATAACGAATTGATTATAGATATTGCCAAGATAGCCACAAAGGGGGAAGCAATCATATTGGGTGACTTTAATCTACCTGATGTGGATTGGATTACTCCTTCTGCAAATCTGGAAAGAAGCAAAAAAATTGTGGATGCTCTCCAAGATGCGTTACTTAGACAAATAGTGATGGAACCAACCAGGGAAAGCTCAACACTGGATTTAGAGCTCACCAACGGCGATAGCATGTCGAATGTCTGCGTGAGTGCCCCTGTGAGCAGCAGCGATCATCACACGGTGTGGTTTGAGATAAAAGCCATGATACAGGCCAAACATAGCAAGCTCAAAGTCCTAAACTTCAAAAACACCGACTTCAATAAAATGGCCGAGTACCTAAAGGAGGAGCTGACAGGATGGAAGGAGATAAGGGAAGTGGAATTGGAATGGGCTAAACTAAAGGTGATAATATAAGGAGCAACAGATAAATATGTAACAAAAGTAAACAAAAACAAGAGGAGAAGAAAACCTATTTGGTTTTCCAAAGAAGTGGCTGCTCAAGTAAAGGCAAAAAACACAGCTTTCGCAAAATTCAAAAGCTCGCAAACAGAGGAACACAGAAATGAATACATGATCAAACTCAAAGAGACAAAGAGAGAAATAAGGATAGCAAAATCAAAGGCAGGGGAAAAGATGGCTAAAGATGTGAAGTGTGGTGACAAAACCTTCTTCAGGTATATTTGGGAAAGGAAGAAGATCAGAGGTGGAATTGCAGGATTCAGAAGGGCTGCGAATGGACTTGTGGAAAATGATATTGAAAAAGCAAAATTGCTAAACGAATACTTCCGCTCTGCTTTTACTAAAGAAAGTCCTGGAGAAGGACCACCTGTGACTCCCAAATATAAAAATGGGAATGAAGCAGATACCACACCATTCACAGAAGATGAAGTGTTAGAACAACTTGCAAAACTGAAAGTGGACAAGGCCATGGGACCAGATGGGATACCTCCCAGGATACTGAAAGAGCTCAGAGAGGTTCTTGCAGGGCCATTAAAGGATGTTTTCAATTGATCCTTGGAAACAAGAGAGGTTCCTCAGGACTGGAGAATGGCTGATGTCGTACCTCTACACAAAAGTGGTGACAGAGAAGAAGTGTCAAACTACAGGCCTGTGAGCCTTACCTCGGTGGCAGAAAAAGTCATGGAGAGTCATGGGAGTCCTGAAAGAGCGAATAGTGAACTTTCTCAAAACCAACAGGTTGCAATACCCGGGGCAACATGCTTTTACTGAAGGACAATCTTGCCAAACAAATCTGATTGAGTTCTTTGACTGGGTGACCAGGGAGCTAGATCATGGGCATGCGATGGATGTCATCTACCTGGATTTCAGCAAAGCCTTTGATACTGTTCCTCATAGAAGGCTTATCAATAAACTCGGTAGCTTGAGGATGGATCCTAAGATGGTAAATTGGATCAGAAATTTGTTGACTGACAGGCGACAGAGGGTGATGGTAAATGGAGCTCACTCGGATGAAGGGAAGGTGATTAGCGGGGTGCCCCAGAGGTCAGTCCTGTGCCCGGCACTGTTCAATGTATTTGTGGATGATATTGCTGAAAGACTGAATGGAAAAGTCTGTCTTTTTGCAGATGACACGAAAATTTGCAACAGAGTGGACTCCCCCGAGGGAGTGGTTAACAAGAGGAAAGATCTACAAAAGCTGAAAGAATGGTCTAACGCTCAGCAATTAAAATTTAATGTGAAGAAGTGCAGAGTCATGCACCTGAGTAGCAGAAATCCAAGGGAAATGAATGTGATAGGGGGCAAGAGGTTGGTGTGCACGGATCAGGAGAAAGACCTTGGTGTGATTATTTCTGAAGATCTCAAGGTGGCAGAACAGTGTGAGTGGCAAAAGCCAGGAGGATGTTGGGCTGCATACAAAGAGGAATCACCAGCAGAAAGGAAGAGGTACTTATGCCATTGTACAAGTCACTGTCGAGGCCTCACTTGGAATACTGTGTTCAGTTTTGGAGACCGTATCTTGCAAAGGATGTAAAAAGATGGGAAACTGTTCAGAGGAAGGCGACCAAAATGATTTGGAGCCTGCGTCAGAAGTCTTATGAGAAGAGATTGAAGACCTAAACATGTACACTTTGGAGGAGAAGAGGGACAGGGGAGATATGATTCAGACCTTTAAATACTTAAAGGGAAATAATGAACAAACAAACCTCTTCCAAAGACGGGGAAACTGTAAAACTAGAGGGCATAACAGGAAGCTGCAAGGTGGTAAATTGAAAGGCAATGTCAGGAAATACTTTTTCACAGAAAGGGTGGTGGATGCTTGGAATGCCCTCCCGATGGAAGTGGTGGGGGCAAACACGGTGATGGAATTCAAAATGGCATGTGACAGACACAGTGGATCCCTTTACAGCAACAGGATAAAATTAAAATACATTGAACCATCTAATTTCTCAACAAATAGGGGTGTCCTGCATGGAGTGGTGGGTTTACCCCTAAGCAGGGACTTGGGAAGGGGTGGCCTGCACAGAGCGGCAGGTGCACCTACTCTTGCCATCATGCTGGGCAGACTAGATGGACCATGCTGGTCTTTATCTGCCGTCATTTACTATGTTACTATGTTACTATGTCTTCGCTGAAGTTATCCAACATCTCTTCCACTTTCCTTCCTGTTCCACTGTGATGATCCCTCAGGCTTCCCAAAAACGTGATGCCATTGCGGACTGGCTCACCAGTCATGGGCTTAAGCTCAACATGAGCAAAACTGCAACTATGTTTTTCTTTAATGCCCTTTTCCCCTTGCTTCCTCTTCCTCCCTCCATTCATGAGGCTCCTCTCCCTTACCATGACACTATTAAGATTCTTGGTGTTTCCTTTGACTCCCGACTTTTCTTTTTGCACCATATTTCTTCCACTGTTCAGCACTGTTTCTTCATTCTCTGCCATATCCATTCCATTCAGAAGTTGCTTGACTCGTCGTCTATTTGTCTGCTTATTCTTTCACTGGTAAACTCTTGTCTTGTTTATGCCAACTCTATTCTCTGGTGTCTCCTTCTATCAGATCCACCACATACAACTAATTCAGAACACTGCCATAAAACGTCTCCATAGTGCCTGTAAATATGACCATGTGATTCCCTTTTTATCATTGAACATTGGCTTCCAGTTGTCTACTGCATTTGATTCAAGCTCCTCATTCTCATGCATCAAATTCTTCATTCTGGCAATCCATCTTTTCTGTCGCAATTCCTAGTTTTGTATGCTCTTCAGTGTTCGCTTTGCTCAGCTTCTCAGCATCTTCTGGTTATCCCCTGCTTCCAGCTCATACACTCTTCCACTGCCTGCTCTTCTTTTTGGGTGGCCACCTTTACCCAATGGAACTCCCTCCCCTTAGTCCTGCATTTTCAGCTTTCTTTCACCTGTTTCAAATCGCAACTGAAAACCCATTTCTTTCTCTTGGCCTTCCCTTCTGCTGCCTACCCTTGACTTTTGCTTGTCCCATTGCCCATTTTTGGTCATATCCCATTGGCCGGAACAAGGACTAACCAGACACTGGTTAATCCTTGTCTATGTTTATGCCCCTCCGTCCTTTTGTTTTCCTGTTAACAGATCATTTCTGGAATAGTAACCTAGGCCCTCCTTCCCTCATCTAGCCCCTTGTCCTGTTGTCTTGTCTCATTGTCTCCCCTAATTTGTTTTTGATTTTAGCTGTATTTTGTTATTTTGGCCCGCCTAGCTGCCTTTGTCTTTTTTTTTTTTTAATTCTTTATTTTCGTTTTATAACAACAAAGGAAAGGAAGACATACAGCTAAAGACAGATACATACATAGAATGAGATACATACACCAAAGTAAACCCCTACCACCCCCCTCCCCCCTGCTTCTTCTCTAGAAAACTAATCATTCCCGAAACGGGCGTGTACTGACATTATTGTGTTACAAAACCAAACGGTGATCTGAAACATGATGAGTGTACATTAAACAGACATGTCGGAGCAATGAGCAGATTGTACATAATCATTGAGCATCTGCCATTTAGACAAGCGAGAGTGAGTTTGGGTATGGGGAATAGCTCTCCGAGATATCTGCTCATATTTACTATATAGGCAGACAAGGTTCCACCATTCATTGACAGTAAGTCGAGAGCTATCCTTCCAATTCCTCGTGATTAAACATATAGCTATACCCAGCATGAAATCAAGGAGAAAGCGACCCTTCTTAGGAAGAGAGGGGACCTCCGCCACTGAGCGGAGTCCCACAATCTTCCAAGAAAGAGGCTCATGGAGGTGTAAGATAAGTTGAATACGACCCCAGACCCGCCCCCAGTAAACCTGTAGTTGAGGACATTCATAAATAACATGAGCGAGGGTTCCCACAGCAGTATGACAAGACCAACACTGGTCCCCAGCAGTTGTCTGCCATTTGGCTATTTTTTCTGGAGTATAAAAGCATCTATGTGCAAAAAAGAAGAGAGTTTGAGTAACTGAGGCAGATCGGGAAACCCGCACTACTTTGCTCCAGAAAAAGCTCCATTGCACAGGGGTTAAAGTGGTTTGCAGTTCGCGCTCCCAGGCTTGTTGGGCTCTACAAGTAGCAGTATCTGTACCCTGACATAATAGTTTATAAAAGTTAGAGGCTACCCCATGTGTACTACTAATAGAGTGAATTAGGTCTAATAGCCCGTCTTCAGTAGAGACAGAGGGTGGCAGGATTCGAGCACTTTTGAGGCAGTGTTGAAGCTGCATCAATTGAAAGTAATGTTTCGCTGGTAACGCAAATTCCTTTTGTAAATCAGAAAAGGTTTTCCAACGAGCTGCAGAGAAGAGCTGTTGGGGTGTCCAGATCCCCCTAGAGTACCAGGGTTTCCATGCTATCGTTCTATTTAGGACTTGAATTCTGGGGTTATTCCACAGCGGGAGTCCGTCCTGAGGACATACGTTTGGGCCCAGTGATAGAATGAGAGTATTAAAGGCCGCAAGAGTATCAACAATCATTGGGGGATGGCGGGTGTCTACTTGATGGGACATACCGGGGAGATGGATCAACGGAATTGGGTTACTAAGCTCCTCTTCTATGTCAAGCCAAACTGGTCTGCTGTCTGTCGAGGCATCTAGCCATCGGGCACCTTGTTTAAGTAAGAAGGCTTGATGATATTTGAGAAAATCAGGAAAGCGGGTACCCCCTAGTTCCTTATAAGAACATAAGATATGCCATACTGGGTCAGACCAAGGTCCATCAAGCCCAGTATTCTGTTTCCAACAGTGGCCAATCTAGGTCATACGTACCTAGCAGTTTCCCCAAGGGACACAGGTTCCACAATGCTTGTATTGGTTCAAGCATTGATATCCTGGGTCCCTTCTTAATAATGGTTTATGGACCTTTCCTCCAGGAACTTGTCCAAACCTTTTTTAAACCCAGCTACACTAACAGCCTTTACTACATCCTCCGGTAACAAATTCCAGAGTTTGATTACACGTTGAGTGAAAAAATATTTTCTTTTATTAGTCTTAAATAGTTTACCCTGTAGCTTCATTGCATGTCCCCTAGTCTTTCTATATTCTGATAAGGTAAACAATCGATCTACGTTTACCCGTTCCACTCCGTTCATTAATTTATAGACTTCTATCATATCTCCCCTCAGCCATCTCTTTTCCAGGTTAAAGAGCCCCAACCTTTTTAGCCTTTCTTCATAGGAGTAGCCTTCCATCCCCTTTACCATTTTGGTGGCTCTTCTCTGAACCTTTTCTAAAATTGCTATATCCTTTTTAAGATATGGCGACCAGAATTGCACACAATATTCAAGGTGCGGTCTCACCATGGAACGATATAGAGGCATTATAATATCTTTTGTTTTATTTTCCATTCCTTTCCTTATCATACCTAGCATTCTATTTGCTCTCTTGGCCGCCGCTGCACACTGGGCCGAGGGTTTTAACATGGTATCCACAAGGACGCCTAAATCTTTTTCTTGGGTGGTGGTTCCTAATGTGGAACCTTGCATCGTGTAACCATAGTTTGGGTTGTTCTTCCCTAGGTGCATAACCTTGCACTTCTCCACATTAAATTTCATCTGCCATTTTGATGCCCAGTCTTCCAATTTATCAAGATCCTCTTGCAATTTTCCACAATCCTCCTGGGTTTTAACAACTTTAAATAGTTTTGTGTCATCAGCAAATTTGATAACCTCACTCGTTATTCCACTTTCCAGGTCATTTATGAATATGTCAAAAAGCAGCGGACCCAGCACAGATCCCTGGGGTACACCACTATTCACATTTCTCCATTGGGAAAATTGGCCATTTAGCCCTACCCTCTGCTTTCTATCTTTTAACCAGTTCCTGATCCACAGTAGTACGCTGCCTCCTATCCCATGACTCTTTAGTTTTGCCAAAAGTCTCTCATGAGGGACCTTGTCAAAGGCTTTCTGAAAGTCCAGATACACAATATCAACCGACTCACCTTTGTCCACCTGTTTATTCACTCCTTCAAAAAAACATAACAGATTAGTAAGACAAGATCTTCCTTGTCTAAAGCCATGTTGGCTGTCTCCCATTAGGTCATGACTATCTATATGCTGAGTAATTTTATTCTTTATGATGGTTTCTACCATTTTTCCCGGTACTGACGTCAGGCTCACCGGTCTGTAGTTTCCCGGATCACCCCTCGAACCCTTTTTAAAAATTGGTGTTACATTGGCGATCCTCCAATCCTCAGGTATTAGAGATGATTTTAATGATAGTTCACAGATTACTGATAGCAGGTCTGCAATCTCAAATTTCAGTTCTTTCAACACCCTTGGATGTATACCATCCGGCCCAGGTGATTTGCTACTCTTCAGTTTATCTAATAGTTGTAAGACATCTTCCCGATGTATCGATATTTCCTTCAATTCTTCCACACCTTTAAATACCACTTCAGTCGTGGGTAACATCCCTACATCTTCCTCAGTAAAGACCGAAGCAAAGAATTCATTCAGTCTCTCCGCTATCGCCTTGTCGCCTCTTAGTGCTCCTTTAACCCCTTTATCATCTAATGGACCAACTGACTCTCTCACGGTCTTCGCAGACTGTAGTTTTTGCTTAGCTATCCTTGGTGGTTTGCCCTGCCAGAGATAGCGGACGAGAAGGCCCTCAATATCTTTGTAGGTGTGTAGCGGGAGTAAGCATGGCAGCATTTCTAAAATATAGTTCACCTTGGGGACTATCATCATTTTCACAGTATCTAGGCGGCCCCCACCATGTAAGGGATAAGGGAGACCAACGATTTGTGAGCTCACGGACTTTGGAGACTACCTCTTTGGCATTAAAACTAATAGTGTCTTCTAAAGGAGAACAGTAATGGACCCCAAGATATTTCACCATGCGGGATTGCCAAAGGAAAGGAAAGGCCTGCATGTCAGCCTCATGTACCCAGCGGTTCAGTGGGAATGCTACGGATTTGGTCCAGTTTATTTTATAGCCCGATAATTGCGAGTAGCCATCAATCAGATCCAAGACAGCTGGAACCGAATCAAGGGATACGAAGAGCATAAGGTCATCTGCATATGCAGAGAGTTTAATCTCTCTGTGACTGAAGGGGACACCACGAATACGTGCAGACTGTCTAATAAGGAGGGCGAGGGGTTCAAGAGCAAGATCAAAGAGCATTGGTGATAGGGGGCAACCTTGACGCGTGCCTCTTTGGAGATTAAAAGGCTGAGACTTAATAGCATTTACACAAATACTGGCTACGGGTTGAGTGTACATGACTTGGAGGTATCGGAGGAAGCCCTCCCCAAAGCCATACCATCGGAGAACTGCAAATAAAAAGGGCCATTCTAGGCGATCAAAGGCTTTTTCAGCATCTAGGGAAAGACCCACCCAGGGGTGGTCCAAGTTGGCAGCACTGGAGAGCACATGACACAAGGTCCGAGCATTGTCAGCGGTGGATCGGCCGGGTATAAAACCGCATTGGTCGGGATGGATTAAGGTGGCCATCCTGTCGGACAGCCGGGAGGCCAAGATCGTTGCGAAGATCTTATAATCGGCATTAAGTAGGGAGATTGGACGATAGTTGGCGGTTAGCAGCGGGTCTCTGCCTTCTTTCTCAAATACTACCACATTAGCTGCAGAAAAGGATCCCAAAGAGGATGTATCTACCGCAAGGGCAGTAAAATAGAGTTTTAAGTAGGGTACTAAATCTACACTGAACGTATTGTAGAATTCGGTCGGGAGACCATCAGGCCCGGCGGCTCGACCCGAGGCTGTGCGTTTTAGGGCAAATTGGATCTCTGAAGTAGAGAAAGGTTCATCTAGCGCATCCCTATCAGCTTCAGAAAGGGTCGGCCGCTGAATATCAGAAAACAATCGCTCGAAGGTCTCTGAGGAGAAATCACATTCAGATTGATAGAGACGGGTATAGAAATCCCGAAAGAGCTCTACGATATCCGAGTCTGTGGTCAGTATGCCCCCTCCCTGTGGGGCTCGAAGGGCCGCTACGCGTTTGGCTTCTTTTTGACCTTTCAAGGCGTTGGCTAAAAGTCGACCGGCTCGGTTGCTTTCACGGTAGTATGTCCCTCGTTAAAGCTCAATACTCTTAGAAGCTGCAGTTGAGAGGATTGCATTATATTGAAAACGGAGACGCTGTAAGCGAACTAAGACGCATGGATCAGTACGGGAAGTTAGAACTCGTTCGCCTGCTTTGATTTGTTGGTCTAGTATAAGTAGCTGCTGTTTGCGTTGTTTCCGCAGGCGAATTTGATAACTGGTGATCGTTGCACGAATGGCCGCTTTGAAACCCTCCCACCAAGCCCAATTTGCAGTATCCTGGGGTAAATTAAAATGGAAGTATTCCTGTATGGCTGCGCGAATTTCTAACTGGAACTCTGGCTGAGTTAATAGGGCTCTATCAAAGAACCAGGCCCCCGAATTCCCTTGGGGTGCAGTAGTGTGTAATTGAAAAGAAATAGCAGCATGATCTGAAATATGTTGGGAGTGAATCTTTGCAGTGTCCACCTGAGGGACTAACAGTTTTGATATGAGAAAGAAATCTATACGAGACTGGGATTTATGAGGGGAGGAAAAGAAGGTAAAGTCAAGCTCATTGGGGTGTAATAACCTACATAGATCAACTAAAGCAAGATCTTTGATCACAGAGGTAAGCGTGGTATGACTCTTGGGGGGACCACTGGTCCTAGGCGGCTGTTTGTCAATCAGGGGATCAAGAACTAAATTGAAATCCCCCCTATTATCAATGAGGTATTAGCAGAGGCCTGCGCAACCTGAGCAATGGTAGCAAAAAAGGCAGGGTCATCCACATTAGGAGCATAAAGGCATATACATGTAACTTCAAGGTTACCTATCTTGAGGTGAGCTCTGGACCATCTGCCTGCTGTATCTGAGCTAGTCGCAATAATAGTAGCATGCAGAGATTTCCTAACCAGTATGGCAACCCCACATTTCTTAGAAACGGCTGGAGAATAGGCGGCCACCATGTAAGGTTTAATATTGAGTTTAAGAGTTTCCTTCGAATTTAAATGCGTTTCTTGGAGGAAAATCAGATCCGCAGCTTCATGACTTAGATAGCTTAGGATTTTCTTCCGTTTTATCGGATTATTGATTCCTTTTACGTTCAATGATAAAATCTTACATGGTGCCATCGATCAGTAATAGACATTTTAGAAAAGGGCGCTGGAAAACATACAACATAATCAGAAACTGTACAAAAATGATATAATCACCGAGTCTGCTGACTAATACACCCCATATTGAAAAGTATGTACCAAAGTAACTTAGAGAAGAAGCAAAACCCCCAATGAAAATGGCGACCATATGTCTGCGGGAGGAGGCCCTAGAGAGGAAGATAGAAACATAAAAAAAAAAGAAAAAAAAACACCAGAGTCCATAATTAACACTGTCTCTGATACTCATCGAGGCTACGATGGGTAGATGGAGTCGGGTCACAGATATCATCAAGATAAGGCAACAAACCGCCCTCGGCAGACTTTTGCTGAGCCGCGGCAAATCCAATATGGCAGGCACAGCGGACATGAGAATACTGGCAGGAATATTCTGGAAGTCAACGCATCAAGTCGGCTTCTTTAGCATCCAAAAACTCCGCTAGTAGATCAGGGTCCTCAAATGTTCTTGTCTGATTGTGAAGCGTGACTCGGAGCTTGGCCGGGTACATCAGGCCATAGCGTGCTTGTAGTTGTTGAAGCCTCGGCCGGAATTCCAGAAAGCGCTTTCGGCGGTCGACCGTGGGTTTAGCCAAGTCAGGATAGAAGGAGATCTTATGGCTCTCAAACTCCATATGGCCCTTTGCCCGAGAGGCACTGAGAATTTGCTCCACATGTTGATATCTCAAAAGTCGAAAGATGATAGGCCGCGGGGTCTTCCTGTTGAGCGTTATGTTTGTGGGTACACGATGAGCGCGATCGATCTCCAATTCTTTGGTAAAGGTGATTTGGAGCAAGGAAGGGAGGATTTTATATAAAAACTCCTTCATGTCTCCCGATTCCGCTCCCTCCGGTATGCCCACGAGTCGTAGGTTGTTGCGGCGCGCTCTATTATTGCCATCTTCCACTTCTTTCTGCAAGGCCCGCACCTGGCGTTCAACTTTGTCGAGTTTGGACAACCGGACCGCGTGGGAGTCTAATACGCTCTCCATTTTGTCCTGACGCGAAGAGAGTCCCTCTAGCCTGCCTTGTAACACACCAAGATCTTCCCGCAGCGCTCGGAGTGCTTCACCGTTTGACTGCACGAGGTCCTTAACCCCTCTAATCTCTGCGAGGATTTCCTGCTGCATTTCGGGGCCCTCGCGCAAAGCCAGCCCCTTCTGCGGAGACGGGGGTTCAGTTTTGGAGCGTTTACCGTGAGAAGCCGCTGGAGATCCAAATTCCAGGCACGTAGGTTTGGTCCCCGCCATCTCACCAATGTGCCCCGGCAAGATCAGAGCAGAAATTCAAGTATGTCCGGTGTTAATTCAGGATTCTGAGTAGGCCTCTCGGGAGCCTCAGCGTTATGCGACCATCCCGCTGGACATCGGGCTCCGCCCCCGCTGCCTTTGTCTTTAGGTGGTATATCAAATAAACACAAACTGTAGCTGATGCTCTCAAAGGTGTTTTGCTATGAATGTACTTGAAAAAAAATGTTGTTATGCACCTTTGCTTCTACAGCAAGCTTCTTTTCAAATTCTCTCTTTGCCTGTCTTATCAATGCCTTGCAATTAACTTGCCACTACTTATGTCGTATCCTGTTTTCATCATTTGGCTCTTTTTTCCATTTTCTGAATGACTTTCTCTTAGCTATAACAGCCTCTCTAGCTTCACCCTTAAATCATGCTGGCTGTCATTTGGCCTTCATTCCACCTTTCTTAATATGTGGAATACATCTTGGTCTGGTCTTCTAAGATAGTATATTTAAATAATGTCCAGGACTGATGTAAACTCTTAACCTTTGGAGTTGTTTCTTTTAGTTTTTTCTTAACCATTTTCCTCATGTTATCATAGTCCCCTTTTTTGAAAGTTAAATGCTACTGCAGTGGATTTCTTTGTTATCCTCCCTCCATGTGAAAATGTTATGATCGATATTGCCAAGCGGCGCCAACACCGTTAACTCTCGCACTAGATTCTGCATTCCACTAAGGACTAGGTCTAAAATAGCTTCCCCTCACATTGGTTCACAAACCAGCTGCTCCATGAAACAGTCATTTATTTCATCTAGAAACTATCTCCCTAGCATGGCCTGATATAACATTGACCCAGTCAATACCAGGGTAATTGAAATCTCCCATTATGACTGTGTTGTAAACTTTGCTAGCTTCTATAATTTTTGTTAACATTTTATCATCTGTCTGATTATTCTTGCTAGCTTAAATATTCATTTATACTGTTCTCCATGTTGTCAGAAATGAGTAATTAACCAGTCCCAAACACAACTTCTGAGACTCTCGGATTCCAATCGTAAGATGTAGAATCAACAAATAAAGAAATAAGGTTATAAAGACCTCATGGCACCAGGTGAGAGGCAAATTAGCACTAGCATTGGCATGAAGAACTCAGAATATTGGGAGAGGGGCAAAGCAGCAACAATGTTGGCAGCGAGACACCAAGAAAATGAAGATGAAAAATCTGAGCATTGTTACTCATTGCGAGGGATAATCCTAAAGGTTTGGCCATTAGGGTTCTAAGAGCATGTGATCATTCTAAGTACCATCCTGGAGGCCAGTTGGTAATTGGGGACTAGTAGATGACACTGCTATCATTTCCTTTATATACCATGGAAGGGAAAAGACTTCCAAGGCACCACAGAAATGGTAATGCTAATGAAGGAAAACATTTTCTATTTTTTCTTTTTTTCTTTTTGTGGACAAACTACCCCAGTGGAACCAAGAGAGTGATAGTGCAGGTGATTATGCTGGCCAGCAGCAGCTAGAATGCCATAGCAGAGCAAAGAAGCATGAGAACAGTACAGTAGCAACAGGGCAGGCAGTGACACAGGCAGCAGCAGCAGCAGCAGTAGAAAGAAGCAAGGAGGTGTTTCTTTTTTTTTGTTTGTTTGTTTGTTTGTTTTGTTTTTTAAGATTTTGAATATGCATCTAAAAGAAAGTACTGGAAACTAGACAGCAAGCAGTAGTGGCAGCAAGATACTAGGGGCATAAAGTATGGCAACTGGGCATGCATTACTTTCATGAAGCTGTACCCTACGTCCTCCTCCCAGTCACATGGACATTAAGGGAAACCAAGCAAAGAAGGGTTAGCCTTTAGGTATGGTACTTGAATGATGTGGACTCAACATTTTGCACTAACCTTCGAAGACTTCTTGGATTAATTTTTCTCTTCCCACCACGTCCTAGGAGGTTGTTGACAGTTCCATGAGAAGAAAACTTCTTAATAGCACAGGAATCCCAAGGTCATTGGAGATGATCTTGTACTCCTGCTGATGTTTGGTGATAATGGCTTTTCTGACGGTCTCAGGCAGCTCTGTCTTCACCATTGTGAAAATGGAACAGGGAGTGAATGTGACCATTTTAAACATTAGAGCCATCAATCATCAGTTGATTCAAATCATGTGAGTACTGACAATTGATCACAGGTATGTCTAATTTTACTACAATGGGAATGTGGTTCTTTTGTTCAAACTGAATTACATTGTTTATAAAGGTGCAAATAATCATGCCCTTACTTAATTAATAAAGACCACCGTTCATCCCACAAATAACATCCAGATCAAAAAAGAAATAAACACCTTGGGCCTCAGTGTTCCTATTTTTGTTGGAGATTTTACCTTGAGCAGAATCATCCACTCTCGTAGTAATTTCTCCTTTTATTCATTTTTAAGAAGGGAGTTCCCCTCGACACTAAAATCCCAAGGATAATACCACAATTATCCTGAAATATATCTCATATATATCACTTATCTTCACAAAATGTTACACGACCAGGCCATCACAACTACTTTTAAAGCCGGTGTAGTCCAACCCTGCTTGTGCTTAATTCATGCACCGCTGGTCGAAAGGCAATGACGTCCAGATTTCCTGTACACCACATCGTCATGTTTCAAGCCATGACACTCTAGGCCCTTCTTCCTGCAGCATACGTCACAACCCTAACACTTCCTGTCCTCTCTTTAAAGGGAAATCCCAACATCAGCTGATTCACCAACCGAGTCACCAATGAATGTGATAATTGATTTTGTTCCTGAATCTACCTGAGGAGATCATTTATCCCGGCTGCAATATAAAGAGCAGGCCTGGATTTATCATTTACAGATGACTGACCCCAAGGGGTTGAATTTGGCTCTTTTTTGGTGGAGCCTAGTGGCAAGTTAAGACAGTTCTCAAATTGATGTTTCAGATCACAATCATTGGTGACTCGGTTGGTGAAAGGTATGGAGAATAAAACAAAGGATATTATAATGTCTTTGTATCGTTCCATGGTGCAACTGCACCTTGAATATTGTGTGCAATTCTGGTCTCCATATCTTAACAAGGATATAGCAGAATTAGAACAGGTACAGTGAAGAGCCATCAAAATGGTAAATGGGATGGAAGGATATCCATATGAGGAGAAGCTTAAAAGGTTAGGGCTCTTCAACCTGGAAATGAGATGGCTGAGGGGAAATATAATAGAGGTCTATAAATTAATGAATGGAGTGAAACGGGTAAATGTAGATTGATTGTTTATGCCAACAAAATGTAGAAAGATTAGGGGACATGCAATTAAGCTACAGTGTAACCTAGACTAATAAAATGGATGGGTAAGCAAACTCTGGAATTTATTACCGTAGGATGTAGTAAAAGCTGCTAGTGTAGCTGGTTTTAAAAATGGTTTGGACAATTCCTGTAGGAAAGGTCCATAAACCATAATTAAAGAGGACTCGGGAAATCCACTGCTTACCCCAATACAAGCATTGTGGAATCTGTGTGTCTTTTTGGGAAACTGCCAGGTATTTGTGACCTAGATTGACCACTGTTAGAAACAGGATACTGGGCTTGGTGGACTTTGGTCTGACCCAGTATGACATATCTTATGATCTTAGTCTGTCTGTAGCTTCTTTGTGCCTAGTCGTAGTGCTATTCTATGTGCTTAGAGCCAGGGTCTCAAACACACGGCCCGCGAGAGCATCTTGCGTGGCCCGCGATGCATTTGACCCGGAGTGTTAAGCTGCTGGCCAGTAGAGTAAAAAAAAATCCAAACTTGCTGCTGCTGCCGCCGCAGTATCAAGCATCCCGCGGCTCCCCCCTGCCGGGCAGAGTCCTCTGCTCCCTGCAGCATCAGCTCCAAAAGCGGCGGCTTTCAGAGCCATGAAGAGAGTGAGTTTCTCTCTCGCGGCTCTGAAGATCTTAGTCCGTCTGTAGCTTCTTTGTGCCTAGTCGTAGTGCTATTCTATGTGCTTAGAGCCAGGGTCTCAAACACACGGCCCGCGAGAGCATCTTGCGTGGCCCGCGATGCATTTGACCCGGCGTGCTAAGCAGCTGGCCAGTAGAGTAAAATAAAATCCAAACTTGCTGCTGCTGCCGCCGCAGTATCAAGCATCCCGCAGTTGCTGTGGTTCTGAGCTTATCTCACCTGAAGAGCCGCGAGAGAGAAACTCTCTCTCTTCAGCTCCAAAAGCGGTGGCTCAATTCCCGCCGCTTTTGGAGCTGAAGAGAGAGAGTTTCTCTCTCGCTGCTCTTCAGAGCCGCGAGAGAGAAACTCTCTCTCTTCGCAGCTCTGAAAGCCGCCACTTTTGGAGCTGATGCTGCAGGGAGGAGAGGACTCTGCCGGGCAGAGGGGCCCATGGGACGCTTGATACTGCGGCGGAGGCAGCAGCAGCAAGTTTGGATTTTTTTTAATCTACCTGGGCTGATGGAGGGGAGGGGGGTTAGGACTGGTAATGTGTGATGGGGGGGTAAGACTGCAAGTGGGCTGATGGGGGGGATAGGACTGGTAATAGGCTATAGGGGGGGCTAGGACTGGTAATGGGCTATGGGGGGGGTTAGGAATGGTAATGGCCTATGAACTGGTAATGGGCTATGGGGGGGGGTTAGGACTGGTAATGGCCTATGAGGGGGGTAAGACTGAAAATGGGGTGATGGGGGTAACACTGAAAATGGGGTGATGGGGGGGTTAGGACTGGTAATGGACTATGAGGGGTAAGACTGAAAATGGGGTGATGGTTAAGACTGGAAGTGTGCTATGGGGGGTTAGGACTGGTAATGGGCTATGGGGGAGCTAGGACTGGTAATGGGCTGGGGGGTTGCTAGGACTGGAAATGGGCTGAATGGAAGGGGGGCTTGAACTGTAAATGGCTGATGGGGAGGGGGGCTTGGAATGGAAATGGGCTGTGAGGGGAGGGAGCTAGCACTGGAAAAGGGCTGATGGGGGGGAGCTAGGATTGGAAATGGGCTGATGTGGGCTAGGACTGAAAATGGGCTGATGCAGGGACTAGAAGGGAGCGGGTGCTGTGTGGGGCTAGAACTAGAAGGGAGCTGATGTTCTGGGAGGATTATAATGGGATGAAGCTGGGAGAGTGAAATGGAGGGGGGGAAAATATTTTGTGTGGGAGGGAAGGCAAATCTACAATTGGCCAGGTACTGGGAGAGTAAGTGGGAATTGAGGATGGAGGGGTAAAATTTGAGTGGATGAAATAGGAATGAGGAAAGAGCAAAAGGAGAAAGATTAGCATGTTAAAACAGATGTAGAGGGAGAATGGAAAAAAGCTAGAAGAGAGAAGAAAGGACAAATGGACAGCAGACGATGGAGAGTTAGCAGAAGGTACGAAGAAACCAGAAGAAAGTGGCTGGAACAATTGCAACTGAAAAAAATGCACAAAAGGTAGAAAAATATCTCTTTATTTTGAATTTATTAACTGGAATATGTCAGCTCTGGGAAATGTGCATCAATAACGTCTGCGCTTTGTTTAGTACAAGAGGAAATTAATTTATAGTTTTATTTCTACAGTGTTGTTGTACATTCCAAGTTTGGCTTTTGTGGTTCCCAGTTTAATTATTGTCTTCTTGTTTCTAAATTTTGATTCCTTGTTTGGTGATGGTATATGTTGTGCATGTGTAATTGAGCTGAGGTATTCTGTTTATGTAATTCCTATTTGACATTGCTACTTGTTCTCTTTCCCCAGTAGGTCATGTATTGTTATTCTCTGAAATGTATTGATTTAATATTTGCAGTGTTGCCTTTTGATAGGTAGGGTATGGTGCTTTGTGAGTCCTGGTAGTGCTGTTAGGATATGGCGGGTTTGCTATGGGTTCTAAATGGGCAGTGTTTGTTTGTAGTAGTTCCTAATGTGCCTGGTGGTTGGCACTGGAGTACAGTAATGTAGAAATCTTTTAGTCTTTCTTTATCCATACACTCATTAAGAGGCATGCTTACTAAAAGTTAAGGTATGGTAACATTATGCAAATATATATGCAAATGAGGCCCCTTATGCAAATGAGGCCCCACGTCTTATGCGGCCCCCGGGTTATTCTACAAGTCCTCATTTGGCCCTCAAAGCAATTTGAGTTTGAGACACCTGGCTTAGAGGAATGGTGTTTGTATTCTCTGCTGCCACCTGCAGGTAGCTGCTAAACCTCTGGAGTTTATACAAAATACAAAGGTGATGAAGTCAGATAATAATTCAGTGGGAAGCATTCATATAGAGGATAATTTTGTAGCATGCCATCTAAGTGTGCAGGGCAATTAGGTGTCTATTTCTGGCCTATTTTATAGTGACACATAGAGGGATAGCTGCGAAGCTGTGCTAAAATTTAGCATTTTATTGCAGTTTAATTTATCACTGGAGTTATTTACCCGGGGTAACTCAGTACTGAAAGTTGGTGAATCCCATAGTAAAGATATAATGCAGCTTGTGCCAAACGTCACAAGTTACAGTACTGTATTCCTGGAAAAATAGCATCAGCTCAAATCTGTTTTTTTTATCCTACTGGGATCATTGGACTGCTAACCAGGGCCAGTTCTAGCACTAGGCAAACTAGGAAGCCGCCTAGAGCACCACAATTTGGGGGCAGCAGAAAATAGAGCACAAGCAATTAAATGAATGACACACTTGACTGAATCATCCATTCATCTGGCAGCTGTCCCCTCTGACTTCCCACAGAGCTGGACATCCTGTCAGATGAAAGCAGTGCAGAGATGCTACAAAATGATATAATTTTTTCATAGGAGCAAATGACAGTTATCTATTTATTATTTAGATTTAGCTCAGCCTTTTCTTTGGTAGCTCAAGGAGAGTTACATTCGGATACACTAGGTATTTCCTTATCTCCCAAGAGCTTATACTCTAAGATCTACATTTCCAGTGCAGGAGTAGCCTAGGGGTTAGAGCAGCAGCCTGGCAAAGAGGGAGTCAAGGGTTCAGTTCCTGCTGGCAGTCCTCATGGCCTTGGGCAGGTTGCTTAATCCTCCATAGTCTCAAGTAGAAACATAGATTGCAAGCCCTCTGGTGAAAGGACAATACCTACTGTGCCTGATTGTAACTCCTCTTGAACTATTGGAAAGGCATGAGCTAAGTATTACTAACTAAATAAGCTACTTTGCATTTGACACACATTAATGAGGATTATTAGTAAACAGATGCCTTTGATAATGATGGTGAATAGTGGTGTACCCCAGGGATCTGTGCTGGGTCCGCTGCTTTTTGACATATTCATAAATGACCTGGAAAAGGGAATAACTATGGTTACATGATGCAAGGTTCCACATTAGGAACCACCACCCAGGAAAAAGATTTAGGCGTCATTGTGGATAACATGTTAAAACCCTCTTCCCAGTGTGCAGCAGCGGCCAAGAGAGCAAATAGTATGCTAGGTATCATAAGGAAAGGAATGGAAAATAAAACAAAGGATATTATAATGCCTCTGTATCGTTCCATGGTGCAATCGCACCTTGAATATTGTGTGCAGTTCTGGTCACCGTATCTTAAAAACGATATAGCATTAGAAAAGGTTCAGAGAAGAGCCATCAAAATGGTAAAGGGAATGGAAGGATACCCCTATGAAGAAAAGCTAAAAAGGTTAGGGCTCTTTAATCTGGAAAAGAGACGGCTGAGGGGAGATATGATAGAAGTCTATAAATTAATGAACGGAGTGGAACGGGTAAACGTAGATCGATTGTTTACATTATCAGAATATAGAAAGACTAGGGGACATGCAATGAAGCTACAGGGTAAACTATTTAAGACTAATAAGAGGAAATATTTTTTCACTCAATGTGTAATCAAACTCTGGAATTTGTTACCGGAGGATGTAGTAAAGGCTGTTAGAGTAGCTGGGTTTAAAAAAGGTTTGGACAAGTTCCTGGAGGAAAGGTCCATAAACCATTATTAAGAAGAGACCCAGGAAATCAATGCTTGACCCAGTACAAGCATTGTGGAACCTGTGTCTTTTGGGGAAACTGCTAGGTACGTATGAGCTAGATTGACTGCTGTTGGAAACAGGATACAGGGCTTGATGGACCTTGGTCTGACCCAGTATGGCATATCTTATGTTCTTATGGTGCTTATGTTAAATTGCATTAATGTGGGTGAAAATGTTAACACATCTTAGAAAATTATATCCCTAAGTTTCTACCCAAAGCAAAGAAAGCTGAAGTGACTTGCTCAAGGTCACCAGGAGAGTCAGAGGGAGAAGCAGCATGTTTAGAATGTGTAGTGTCGGCTTTTCAGAAATGTATATGCTAACAGAGGGAAAGAGATCCGTTTCTCTCATTTCACCATGTCTGTTACCAGGGTCACACAGAGTGACAGAGTCGGGGGGGGGGGGGTTGACGTTTGATGCAGCAGGACAGCAGCACTTAAAAAGTCTGTGAGTGTAGTGAGGGATCTTTCAGCACGGCTGTTTGAGCTGTGAGGCTGCGCAGGGTACAGGCATGGGAAGTGCACTGACTTTATCACTAAGGTTATCAGATATTTTGCAGGAAAACCTGGGATACTTATCTGGTGTGTGTTTTGAGAGGGGGAAGAAGGAAGTAGCTGGGTTTAATAAAGGTTTGGACAAGTTTCTGGATGGAAAGTCCATAAACCATTATTAAAGAGGACCAGGGAAATCTGCTGCTTACCTCGGTATGAGCATTTTGGAATCAGTGTGCCTTTTTGGGAACCTGCTAGGTACTTGTGACCTGGATTGGCCACTGTTGGAAACAGGATACTGGGCTTGGTGGACTTTGGTCTGACCCTGTATGATATTTCTTATGCTCTTATGTTGATAGCTTTCAAGGATCACAGGTTACTATTTTTCTATCCAAAGATTGTTTGGTGAACCCACTCTTGTATTGGGTGGTGGGGGGAGGGCAGGGAGGAGACATGTTATAGGAACTGCTCCAAGACAATAACATCCAGAGTCTTCTCATTTTAAAACGTCTCTAGTTTCCAGGTTATAACCATCCCCAGCATGCCAAAGTGAAGGTAAGGAAAGAAAGGGGCATACTTCACGACCTGGATTGGCTACCCTAGGAAACAGGATACTGGACCTGAAAGAGCTTGGTCTGACCCAGTATGGCATTTCTTGAATCCTTATGAATGGAACCTCCCCAAGGTCTCTGCCTTGGAAGTAACAGACTGAGCCTAACCCTATGACCCTGTGGCTAGCTCACATGGAGCAGTGTGGCCTAGTGGTTGAGGCAAGTTGCCAGAGGATCAAGGATTTGAATTCCAATCGAGACCACCAACCTTGGGCCATAAAAACTGGGGTTTCTGGTCCCACAGGTGGTCCTTCTGGCCTTCGTTAAGTGACTTAACCCTCTGCCTCAGGTACCAAAACATAAATTGTGAGTCCTTCAGGGACAGGGGAAATAGAAATACCATAATGGACTGTATGCCACACTGACCTGTAGGCAATCAGTATACTCAAATAAATAACTGACTGGGAATATGTGACCATAGCAAACACTGGCAGTGGAGAGACATCAGAGCTGGTGCTGGTTCCTGGTCTTCTTTCTCGCTCTCCCAGTCCTTCTGCCAGCATTGAGAAAAGGCTGAGAATAGATTGTCCAGTGGGCCGGGGACCTTGCGTCCTGGACATCAGAGAGAAAGAGGGGCTAGGATCTGGGAACAAAGCCCAAAGAGAAAGGGCAACTGGTGACTGTGACACTGTAGCTCCTCTGGATGGCTCACTCCACAGCAGATCCCACGACTGCATCTCTAACCCCATTTAACACCATGAGGACCTCACGCACTTTATTACAATTGACATCCCCCCATTACTGGAGAAATTACCTTAGCCTGATAATACAGTCCGAGCAAAGAAATGCAGTCTCACCTGCAAAGAGTGCACCCAAAAATCATGCCTAAGCAATTGTGAGCACATACAAAATACACATCTACATATACGGGTGACCCAGCACCTGTCCACCAAACACAGTGCAGTGAGCACGCTTGAACATAGGCTGAATACATGGAGCATACACAGTATTGACTTCTGCTATGAAACCTTCCAGTGCCCTGGAGCTCTAAGCCCCAGACTGTGCTACCTAGACGTCCTTCTCTTCACCCTCAGCCTTTAACAATTAACAAGATGGAACAGACGGGTCAGTGCACCTGCTAAGTGCTTAAAGCCCTGCTCTGACAGCACAGGCTCTAGAAATAGATGAGAATTTCCTGGGAAGGGCATGCTAAGTGGAGCTATGAAGCACACAGGCACCCCCCCCCCCCCCCCCGCAGCCTTCCTGCAGTCAGAGAAATAGCAGTGGGATGATGCACAGACAACCTTGCAAGTGGAGGTCTTAGAGGGGTCTACCTGTGTGAACCTGATGAGGAATACGATTTTGTATTTTACAAGCCCCCCAGGGATGGGGGCACTGAATACTATATGTGATTCATGAGCAGCGCTGCCATCTGGTGGCCTTTAGGGCACCAGAGCCCTACAAACGATACAGAAGGTAAGAGCTTTAAATCTTGGTCATATAATCTTGATTTGCAGAACATTACAGTTGCTTGTTTAGTCACTAACCCCTGAGAGCCCATGAGGTGGCCCTGTGGTTATTTCTTCCCACACTTGCTGAGATCAGTCTGATGATGGCTGCATACACACGGTCACAGAAAGGCACTATTGAGTGTACCAGCTGCCCTCTGGTGGCCATAGACCGTAACACAGGCACTTTTTGGTTGACAGTTTAACTGTTATTATTATTATATATATATATTTTATATCCTAAGATTTCCTAAACCTGTCCCTGTGAAACCATAGGTGTTTGGGCAACTTTCACTTTAGAATACACAAAAGCACACTTCCAGCCTATCCCTCCTTCCAACTACAAGTTAGGGCTCTGCTCTTGAAGAACCTAAAAGCTGGCAATTTGCCTAATATCCTGGGACTTAACAGATGCTCCTCAGAGACATGATTAGGAGGGAGAGAACATGTAGCATCAGAGATCAATGCCAAAACTGCTGTCCTATAAAACTAAGAATAAACTTAAAAATAAAGAGGACTGACAACAGCCCCCTTAAGGCTGAGGACCCCCCCCCCCCCCCGAGCCTCAAAAAACCTACAGACAAAAGAAAGAAACACTATGCCCAAAAATCTAGCTATTCTGCCTGTCGTCTTCTTCACACAGGCAGCTCACCACGTGGCTTCTCACACAGGCAGCTCACCACGTGGTCCAAATATCTAGAGAGAAAATAACCGCCCTTTTGCCAACGAATTTTGGCACCAAGAACAACAGCCGCTGCAAAAGGTAGGCCTCAGCAGACCGACAGAGCCCGAAGGTCTTACCTGCAGGGCCAAAAGCCATGCAGCCTGCTCCTAACGTCTTGAATTCATCCGATCCTCAAACCGCGCTGCTGGGCCCGGCAGCCGCGGCGAGGACTGCTCAGCCGGTTCCACAGAGTAGAAGTAAAATCCCACAGCAACGGAGAGGCTCCGTCTCACACAGCTTCAGTATGGCTGTACGGGTCCCGGAGCTCTCTCCCGTACTGTCAAGGGAAAGAGATCCGCACCGGCGAATTCCTGCAGCAAGTGAAAATAACTGACAAGGAGTGAAGGTGACAGCTGCTACTAATTTAAAGAGCCAGGCTCAAATTTAAAATTACTGTAAATATAAGGAGATTTGCTCCTAACAACTAAAGGGAACTAATCCATGATTGCCAATTAACCAAAGGTAACTGAATTAAAAGTAAAATTAAAGGTAAAAATCAAAAGTAAAATCAGAATAGAATTTGTCACACTAAATGCTCCTTATCTGTTCCCCCAAGTGAGCCTAGAAGCTAGGCTCACTACGTCCTCCTGCTGCATGGAGACTGGACACACTGGGGGCTGATTGGAGAGACCAGCATGCTTTATCCAGTGATGTCATGAGTTTTTGACATGCCCAGTCTCCAAGCTACAGGAGGAGGTTCACTACCCAGAGGTTGAGGACTAAACTGGAGGAACGATAAGGAACCCTAACTTACAGGAGGGCCCCAGAGATAGACCTCCCTGCTAGGAGGAAGCCATAAAGTGATGGTTCCTGGATTCTTCTTTGAGAGTGCACTAAGCTAGAAGAACTATCCGAGTGACCTGAAAACACTGTTAGATGCCTGCCTGCTGATCTGGAGATGGATAATACTGACTGGACCTGAGATGGAGCAATAACATACATATACATATTATGGGGTCCAGAATCAGAAGACCAACAGGATTCACAGACAATGATACCTGAGGGTCATGGTAAGGGTATTAAAGGCAAATGCCTTCTTACCTTATATTCTCTTCCTTATTGCTTCCCTAAGGGGGAAAAAGAACTCCATTCTAGATTCCACAGTCAGATCATTTCTTCCAGGGTTCAAGCCCCTCTTGAGGATTTCCCCTCATCACTGAAGCAATGATTCTGTAGAGGTTGTCTTGAGAAAGGGGCTTAATGCCATACATCAGTCTCTCTCTATGGATATTGTAGATCTAATTTGCTATCATTTTCTCTTTTTCTGTTTCTCAGTATATCATCTTGTTCAACCTCTCCTTCAGGATCCAGTGACAAACCTCTACCCTTCATGGGTTTGGTCCTTGCAAGAGTCCCCATGGTCAGGTCCTCCTTCACTATCATCAGTTTCTTCTCGTCTTCTAGGCCCAGAGAGTGTACAGCAAGTTTGGGAGAAGGTATGTCCCTCCCTCTTCTTGGCTTCTGTCCCGGGGTCACCTTGTACTTTTTTAGAGCATGCTTAGTCTGTTTCAATGTTTGTCCCCAGCAGCTGTACTTTTGTCTTGACTGACTTGGATTTTCTTGTCTGTTTCTTCCCCTGAACACAAAGTCCATCACAATCACATATAGATGTTAATAAGCCAACTACTACAAACCAATTTGTATTTGCCAACTCTTGTTTGTGCTATTTAGTGTGTGATGGCATGCTGTAATGAATAGAGTGAATGGCAGCAATTGCTAGTTTAGAACTTCCAGAAGAGGTTTTAGAGTAGAATGCAAACACAGCGCCTATTTAGGATAATATAATTTCATTTTCTTAGAATCAGTATTGATTCTTATATCTGTAGTCCTGTTAATGTTGATTGCTGTTTTTTATTTTACAGGGTAGAACAGAGCACTGTGCAAATTCCTTGCATGTTCACTCTCAGATCTTGAAAACAACAGGCTATGGGTGAAAGCTGCAAAAGGGAGACAAGCTCTTACACAGTCTGAATTTTCTGAACAAAGAGTAGGACTAAATTATCAAGGAAAATGAAAATTGGCAATAGATATCTATAAAGGGTTCTTACAAATTGGAATGAGTGGACAACAAAGGGGCATGTTTACTAAAGGTTTTAGTGCGTGCTAAATGCATGCTAAATGCCTACAGTTGTTTTATTTCTATGGGTGCAGTGACAACACATGTTAACCTTTAGTAAACATACCCCTAAGTGACATGAGTTTCTGCACTGGTGGAGCATACACCAATAATACACAATAACGGTCTTTGATTTGGCTGTAGCTGTTTAGGAAAGAGATTTTGGAGTTATTGGAGCCAATATTAAACATGGCAATCGACATTATCTGTGTAAGTATATCCAAATAACTTTAATAGACTATTCAGGAGATGTGGAGCCCAATACTGAGCAAGATGGGCCCGTGAGGACCCGATTCGGGACCACGGGAACAAAATGTTCTCCAGTGCACAGAATCGGGCCAGTGGATGGCCTGGTGTGCTCCTGCTGCCTGCAGGAATGTCCTGCCAGCAAGCTCCCATGGTTTCGACCCCCTCATCACTGCCGCCCGACCCACGGCTGGCCTTCCAGAGCCTGGATCGGATGGCAGGGATTCCCCCACACCTGGCCCCAGGGAAGATCCCCGGGCCTGATCACCGGGTCGGTGCTGCTTATTCCACCTTTGAGGTGGAATAAGCAGCATATCCCCTTTGACCTGAACTGAATCGGCCCTCTACGTTCTGCCGGGCTGGCCTGCCCCCACTCTGCCCAGATCCCATCCCCTCCCGGCTTTCCCCGTCCTACTGCTCAGGACGTGCGGGGAGAGTCGGAGGGAGAATCAGGCCCACGACCCACTTCTCTACATCAGGCCCTTAACTTGTTAAATCCTGACACTGAATATAATTATTTAAAGTTCTTCAACTAAGCTGTCCAAATAACCTTAGGCATGTCATTTATGTGGCCCAACTTTATTGGTCAGATTTAATTGTACAGCATCAAATATCCAAACAAACTAAAACTAATCCCTAAGAATATCTCTAAGAACCATTTTTCTTAGCTAAATAAATGTTGTCTGACTGACAAGTTAGCCAGACAAAATTTTTTCAGTCACTGGGGAAGGGGGAAAGAGAGATTTCCATAAAAAATGATTTGTCCAGGTAAGTTCCAAAGTTGCCTGGACAACTCTTCTGAATACTGGTCTCCTTGTAGATAGTACTCTGAAAGCATTGGTCCAAAGTTTAACGATGGTCAAAAAAAAAAGGTAAACTGTATCCAGAGTGAAAAAATGAGTTAGGAAGGTAATTCTAGTTCCTGGCATGTTTGGGTATCGGAGAGGTTGTGCGCGTGCTTTGCGTTCCTACGTTTTTTTCTTTTGATTATGGGGGTTATTTCAAAGGCCATATTACTGATTTAATTGTGCATAAGCAGCTATATACATATGTAAATCGCATCTACCTATAAATGTTTTTTTAGGAAGGTTTACACACGAATGACCATACCATGTCGAAAGTGCATGGGGTGTATTGGGAGCGTGGCCTGGATAGGGGAAAAATCTTCTCTTTTATTCCCTCCTCCATATAGAGAATGTACATGTAAGCCTAACACTGTCCATGAATACAGTAGATATTGGAAAAGTGCTCCCTTTGGTCATCCCTTTACAGGGGGGCTTATGGGGGATATCCCCCTTAATCCCCCAACCTTTTGAGGCACAGCTGCAGTTGTAAACTCCAACATTTATCTGTGTTTGTTATGAAATACAGGCTCTTACACATGTAAGTTCCCAGATTTTCTCCATCAATTTTCCCCACATGTACCTTTGTGAAATGGTATCTCTCATTGCTTGTAGATGTGCATCTCTAGTCATTCTTGCACATGAATTACAAAACACAGCCATTTGAGGAAAAGAGATACGTTAATTTTATGTTTGCCTCTCTTGTGCACACCCTCTCTTCTAAAATTGACATAGATTTGTAGAGATTTTCACTTCTACATCTCTTCCAACCCATAAACAGCCTTTCTAAAATGTGCCTTTATATGTTTAAGTTTATGTTGAGATTGAATGATTTTGTTATGTTTTATATTGTCTCCATTGCTTTATGTATGTGCTGTGCTTTGATGTTTTGCTATGAAAAGTAGATAATCAAATGCTATCAAATACATAAATCCTTTCTAAGCAATTCTTAGCAATTATTCATGAACAAGACAAAAAATGATGTAATGCCATTGTTGGAATCCATGGCTCTAATACCCTCATCTAGAATCCTGAAAGAGAGCATAGAACATATAGAGGAGGTATGGGGTGGGGGGGGGGGGGGGCACAGCTGATTCTCCATGGACCAGCAGGATTGCATCAGCCACACCTGGTGATGTCCTCCGGGCGGCGCTATGCATACGGAAGTGCTCTCCAGAAATCAGAAAGGTGAACCTTTCTGAGCATGCCCAGGTAGCCCACCTTACCGGCCCGCCCCCCTAGCCTGGCCAGTATTCTTCCTTCCGCCTTGCCAGCAAGACGGACCCTGCTCTCATCCAAAGTACACTCCAACCCAACAAGACTACATCTACAATTCTGATCACAACTACAGATCTACAGAGATGCCAAAGCCTGGTTTTAAGAAATGCTTACACTGCAAGCGAAAGATGAGCAGCGCAGGCAACCACGAGATCTGCTTGCGCTGTCTGGGCCCATACCACAACGTGGAGGACTGCAATCATTGTGGCAAAATGTCCCCTAGAGCCCGGAGGTTTAGAGGCCACGCTCTGCAGGACATCTCGAAGCAAACGCAAGTACCTCAGCTGCTATGGCTGTGTTGCCGGCTCCGGATGTGCCCGTCACAGCCTCCATCCCCTGCCGTGCCATGGATGCCTCCTCCGTGCCTCCGACACGGTTCCTGATGTCCCCGGCACCTGTGGACTCCCCGGGGCTTGCTGTTTTCCAGCCCGGGATCCCCTGTAAGCACGGCTATGCTGCACAAGATGGTGGCGTTCCTAAGTCCTCCAAGACTCGGCACCAGTCCTCCAACTCCGCCCCCTCTACTAGCAAGGCTTCGGCCTCTGGGAGCACGAAGCAACGCAGCATCGATGCCAGCTCCCAGCGCCGTTCCTCTGATGCCGCCCACTCAAAAGACGGG
Source organism: Ichthyophis bannanicus (assembly GCA_033557465.1). Lineage (NCBI taxonomy): Eukaryota > Metazoa > Chordata > Amphibia > Gymnophiona > Ichthyophiidae > Ichthyophis > Ichthyophis bannanicus. The sequence continues at coordinate 1,152,387,196 of CM066032.1, forward strand.
GCTTCTACCTCTGACCACTCAGAGCCATGCAGCATCGGGGGAATCAGTGTTCGGCGCCGTTCCTCAAACCGCACTATGAGCCTGCCCCCTAAACTGACCACCTCAGTGAGCTCTGTCGGCGCCATCGAGTCCATCGGCGCAGGATCATCAGGCCCCACTGCTCACAGGTGCAACAGGAGTATCTCGGGCCACAGAGAACACCGCAGCAGGAAACAGGCCAGGGGTGGCAGGCGCAGCAGATCCAGCGGCAGCAACAGCGACTACAGCCACAGAGAAGAGGGCACTCTATGCTCAAAATGACGCAATCGCTCCTATCACCGCAGAAGCCACAAAAGCCACTGCCACAGCCACAAAAACAAGCACCGGAGTCCATCCAGTTCCTCCTCCCCCAGAAGCCACCGCCACCACAGCCGATCCAACAGATCCAGCCACAATGGTTCTTCTGAAATCATCAACTTACTAACTCAACTGCTAAGACAACCTGCCTCCATTGCGCCCATGGCGCATCCTTCTCCTCCCACCGAGCCAGCTCCTGCAGAATGGACCTCGTTGCATCACCCAACATCCACTCCAGACATGGGAGCCAGAGAACCCTCCCTTAGCACATCGCCTGATCCGGGATGGGAAAACCCCTCTCCAGACAGCACCGCCGAGGAGCACAACATCAAAGCAGCAGTTGTGGGGTCAGCATCACAAGGGCTTAAACACACCAACTCGGAGAAGAGACAATCCCCGGAGCGAGAGGACCCACCCCCCCCCCAAAGGATCTCATGTACCCCAAGTTCCTGAATAAACTTGCATCCACCTTGGCTTTAAAAGTTTCAGAGAAGGGGAGACAACCAGTTCCCGAGGTCCTGAAATACCTTGCAACTCCAAAACCAGTGTTTGCGCTGCCCATTCACCAAACGCTGCTGGACAACCACTTGAGACTGTGGCAGACGCCGGCTTCCGGCCGACCGTTTCCCAGACCCTGGACTCTAAGTATCAAGTGAAACCTGTACCCGGATTCTCGCAGCTACAACTTCTGCACCAATCCATTGTGGTGTCTTCAGCTCTCAAGTGCATAAAGTCCTCACGCACTCACACCAATAGCCCTCTGGGCCGAGACCACAAGCTCCTCGATGACATCGGAAAGAAAGTGTTCCAAGGAGCTATGCTCAATGCTCGGATTGCGGCACACCAGTTCCAGCAAGTTCTGTTCCTGGACGCCTGCACAGCATTGCATCCCTTCCAAAGGAATCCCAGGTGCTGGTGTCCAATGCCCTCCTGGATCTGTCTGAGTGCAGCAAGCATCTGGCTAGCACAACCTTTGATTCTTTTGACACAGCCCTGCGAACTGCGGGCACGGCCATTTCGGCAAGAAGATGGGCGTGGCTGAGAGCCTCTGGCCTGCAGGACGACACACACGACGGGATCGCGGATGCACCCTGCATAGGTGAGTCACTCTTTGGTGACAAGGTCAAGGACACAGTCAACAATATGAAAGAACATTGCACCATGCTACAAACTCTGGCTGAGGATGGGTTCGAGCGCCACAGCAGAACTCATAGAAATAATTTCCAGATGAAGTCATACTACGCCTCCAACAAGAAATACCCCTCCAACAGGAGATAGCAGTACAACAAATACAAGAACAACTCCTACCACGGCCCCTTGCACCAGCACAACTCCCAGCGGGACCATAAGCAGAAGAACAACAACAAGCCCACTACCAAAGGTGCGCCTTCGTTTTGACAGCGAATTACAGGTGACCACCCGGATCGGGGGTCGCCTGACGCACTTCCTACCAGAGTGGAGACGGATCTCCTCAGACTCCTGGGTTCTACAGATCATCCGAGAAGGCTACCGCATGCGCTTTGTTGCGATACCCCACCACAGAACTCATCCCATCAGCGACACACACCCGCACCCACATGTAGCCATGGCTGCAGAATTGCTGCACCTGCTCACCTCCAAGGCAATAGAGCAGGTACCCTCTGCCAAAATAAACTCCAGATTCTACTCAAGATACTTTCTCATTCCCAAAAGAACAGGCGGTGTTCGTCCCATCCTCGACCTCCGCAGATTAAACAGATTCCTCATCAAGGAGAAGTTCAGGATGTACTCTCTCAACTCCATCCTACCTCTCATACAATCCGGCGACTGGATGGCATCCCTCAACCTACAGGACGCCTATACTCACATCCACATCCACAAGTCCCACAGGAGGTACCTCCGCTTCAAAGGGTACTAGGGCAACACTACCAATACAGAGTGCTTCCCTTTGGGCTATCACCAGCGCCACGGGTATTTACGAAGTGCGTGGCCGTGGCAGTGGCACATCTCTGCAAGCTGAACATCTCCATTTTCCCATACCTGACAACTGACTCCTCACAGGCCTCTCGGCACAGGAGCTGCAGGAGTCCCTGCAGATAGCCAAGACCCTGATCTCCTCCTTGGGGTTCGTCATCAACTTCAGCAAGTCACACCTCACGCCTTCCCAGAGACTGGAGTTCATTGGAGCTGTGATCGACACCAAACTCTTGAAGGCCTACCTTCCCGAGCACAGGCTGGTCGCCATCACCTCCCTTGTGTCCAGCTTGGCCTCCACGGGGACCTCTTCGGCGAGCTCCATCCTACGCCTGCTTGGACACATGTCCGCCACAACGTCGGTCCTTCCCATTGCAAGGTTGAAGACGCACTCCAGTGGCATCTCCGTACCCACTGGAACCAACATTTGCAACCCCTCTCCACTCGCATCCCAATGACCCCCCAGGTCAGAGCTCAACTTCACTGGTGGACGGTACCGGGGAATCTCTCAGTTGGGAAGGACATGCACCCCCCTGAGCACCAAGTGACCCTCACCATGGATGCATCCAACTCAGGCTGGGGTGCTCACACCCCACAATTCAGCACACAAGGAGCCTGGTCACAACAGGAGAGGCTCCTGCACATAAACCTCCTAGAGCTAAGGGCCATCAAATACGCTCTCAAAGCATTCCTAACACACGTGCGTGGGAAATCCGTCTTCATCCAGACAGACAACCAAGTCGCCATGTTTTACATCAACAAGCAAGGGAGTACCACCTCTCGTGCCCTCTGGAAGGAAGCGCTGCAGATCTGGTCCCTGGCCCTAAGGAACGAGTGCAACCTCCGTGCCTCCTATCTCCCGGGAGACCAGAACACTCTGGCGGACAAACTCAGCAGACAGCTGCACCCTCACGAATGGAGTCTCCTCCTGGAGGTAGCCGACAGTCTCTTCCAAATCTGGGGCTCCCCAAGCATCGATCTATTCGCCATGGAACGGAATACAAAATGCCCCTTATTCTTCTCCAGGCACCCGTCAGCGAAGAGGTTAGCAGCGGATGCATTCGACGTGTGCTGGGGGGAGTGGTCTCTGGTGTACGCCTTCCCGCCAACCCCTCTCATCCCTGCAACACTCCAATGGATCATTCGTGACAAAGCCCAAGCCATCCTGGTGGTCCCCCACTGGCCCTGCCAGATGTGGTTTGTGGTTCTCCAACACCTAGCGCAAGGGGCCCCAAAATGCCTGCCCCTCATGCCAAACCTACTGACGCAGGACGAAGGCAGAACAAGACACCCCAACCTCAAAGCCCTAGCTGTCACTGCATGGAGGTTGAACGGTTGAACCTCGCTACACTCCACCTACCCGCAGAGGTACAGGACGTGGTCCTGGCAGCCAGAAGACCCTCGACCCGGAAATCCTACAGTCTCAAATGGAAGCGGTTCAGCATCTGGTGTGCAGCTCAAGGCCTTGAACCCACCATGTGTCCACTCCCCAATGTTCTGCAATACCTTAGTTCTCTGTCTCACCTTGGCCTGCAAACACAATCCGTCTGGGTGCACCTCTCTGCGATTGCGGCCTTCCACGTACCACCAGAGGGAGCCAACTCGATCGCAGCATTACCCCTCACAACCCGCTTCATGAAGGGTCTAACAAATCTGAAACCCCCAATCAGACATCCGGTTCCACCCTGGGACCTCAACATGGTATTGCTACGCCTGACACAGGAACCCTTCGAGCCACTACAGTCCGCAGACATGAAGTAGTCTCCTGGAAAACACTATTTCTGGTAACCATTACATCCACCAGGAGGATCAGTGATCTGCAAGCACTGGTATCACACCCCCCGTATACACAGCTGCACTCGAACCGCGCGTCCTTGAGAACCAACCCTAGGTTCGTACCCAAAGTGGCATCTTCTTTCCACATCAATCAGTCCATCGAGCTTCCCTCTTTCTTCCCGGAGCCTCATACGTCAGACGAAGAGAGACGCCTGCACCCTCTGGACTGTCTCCGGGCCCTCCGGATCTATCTACACAGGACACAGCCCATCCGCAAAGGCGAGCAACTGTTCGTATCCTTCGACCCAAGCAGGCCTGGCAGGCCCGTCAACAAGAGGACCCTCTCCCACTGGGTCGCCTCCTGCGTCTCCTATTGCCTTGACCCTTCAGGCACCCAGCAACAGTCGAGAGTTGGCCCCCACAAACTCAGAGCGCTGGCCACCTCCATTGCCAACCTTCGCTCTGTTCCACTGATTGACGTCTGCAGAGTGGCCACCTGGTCCTCCCCGCACACGTTACACAGACACTACTGCCTCGATCTCAAAGCCCAGGAGGACTTTGCCCTCGGTTCGGCCATCCTCTCCACTGCAACCGAGTGGAGCGAGGCCGCAAGGCACCCTTAACTATGGACTTCTATTAAGCTATGCCTCCTACAGGTTGCTATCGCTTATCAACGTTGTATTGCACTGTTTGCACTTTTGCACTGTTTGCACTGTTTGCACCTTGAAATATGTTGCATGGTTTGCACTGCCTGCCAGCACCTTATTATATGTTACTCTGTTGCACAACCTGTTCCACGATTTGCACATGGCCTGGAGCTTCTGGTAACGATAACAATAAAGCTGTGTTGCATTTCCTTAATACACCCTAGCAGTCCACCGTGCTTGTCTATTGTATGCTTACCTCCTCCACCTCAGCGTGCTCGCACAGCTAGGGAGGCACCAGGTGTGGCTGATGCAATCCTGCTGGTCCATGGAGAAAATGAGGTTACTTACCTGTAATGGGAGTTCTCCGTGGACAGCAGGATAAGTCAGCCACACAATCCCACCCACCTCCCCTGGAGGAGGTCAGCCTCGGAGCCGCTCCCTAGCCGGTAAATAGCTAGCTAGGAACTCACTGGCCGGGCTAGGGGGTGGGCCGGTAAAGGGGGCTACCTGGGCATGCTCAGAAAGGTTCACCTTTCTGAGCTCTGGAGAGCACTTCCGTATGCATGGCGCCGCCCGGAGGACGTCACCAGGTATGGCTGACTTATCCCGCTGTCCACGGAGAACTCTCGTTACAGGTAAGTAACCTCGTTTTATAGACATGGAAAAATTTCCATATCATGACAGACTCGGAAATCAAGCTTGAAAAAGAGACAATTGAACCGAGGTCTATAACATCTTGAAAAGTAGCAAAAATAAATAGGACCTATTATTCATCAGCAGGTCAGTTTTGAGAAGGACACTGAGCAGCTATAGATAGCTAGATTTAGGACTGCCATTTGTATAGCTGGATTGAGTTATTTAACCTTAGTTAACACTGAAAATAAGAGTGAATGGGTTAAAAGCTGGAGTACGTATGATGCGCTGCTGCTACTGTGTTATTTTACCCCTAACTTGTATTCTTTTACCACAGGTCACATTTCATGCAATGAAACATAGGTACTAACATGTTAACGGTGTTATGGTGTACTAATGTGATAGCACACCTTAGTACGTAACTCTAGTCCTAAAGCACAAATCTGGCCTAGGCACACCATGAAACCAGACCAAAGCCAGGTCAAGGAAAACCTTGCCACACCCGTATTGTCCATTTGCTGCGCTATCCAAAGAAAAGAACATGTCATCTTAGAGACACGGCGGTCAAAATCGGTTCTATTTAATAACTGGAAAATCACCGTGTTCCTGGATTTAAGTGCAGAGACTATTCACAAACTGAAGTCTGTTGTGCAATACCAAGATGCGCTACTGAAACAGTGGAATAGATTGGAACTGCTTCTGATATCACCACGGACACTCAAGAACTTTCTGCCAGGGGCACGAGGCTCAAGAAGCAAGCAGCAGAGAGCAGGACGGAGTAGACCCCAAAACTGACAAGCATGGGAGTAGACACCTGCACAATCGCAGGAGATAATGGCCAGGCTGCTGTGGACTGAGTTCCTTCCATAGGTCGAGGACTGAATAGTTATATAGCTCTACACAATTTCTATGTATGGTGCACTTTTGAGATTTCTGCCCCTAAGTACCTCTCTTCCCTTTATCTCCCTTACTGTTGATTATGTTCACAAGCTATCCTAGGTGCTAAAAAGGAAATACTATAGAGGCTATATTTAATGGGTGGACATGCTTCTCTTTTCTTTTCATTTTCTGCTTACTAACTCTCTCAGGGACTGATGTGTACCATGATGGATTTTCTTTCTCATTTAGCCCCCCTTTTTGAAGGGCCTTGAGGGTTGATTATGGATATTAGATGTGTGTGCCAGAGTTTGTGCAGAGAACAAAAACCATATTTGTGTGAATTGTCTGAGGGAGAGAGAGGATGGGATTAATTGTGTGTTATGGATGAGCCCTGTGGTTAAAATTGACTAATATATCAATGCTTGTCAGTATAGTTTTGGGGGAGACAGAAGGAATGTAACCCGCCTTCAACGATAGTCCCGATTACCTGCTCTGAACTTCTTTCTCTTGTTGATTGGGAGATGTTTGATCTTGAACATGATCTATGGTAATGCGTGCAATGGCCCTTAGGACCTACATCTTGACTACTTTGTTCTGGGCTCCTCTCTTGAGAAAGAATTGGCTTTCTGAGACTAATAGTGTGAAAGGACTGTAAATGGGTGTTGTGCTGTTAATGGATGCTTATGACTGCATAGCTAGGTAGGTTGGTTTCAAAGTGGTACAAGGCCTCTTTTGGAAAAGTTGGATGATGAGATTTGGAGTCCAAGTACAATGGAAGCATGCAGAATTTATCTACTGTCAAAATAGAGGATTTAAGTTTAGTATTTTGGGTGTTATATGTTTGGATCTGGGAAATGTCTTTTGTTTTAAAATCTTTGGTAAGTGTGTTCTTTCTGTGGTGTCTGCAGGGATGGGTGGGGGAGGGGGGGTGGCAGGGGGGATCGGGGGAGGAAGAATTCTACCGAAACTACTTGCTACCCCAGAGGAGCCATGGGTTTGCCTCTCTCATACCACTAATATGGCGCTTAAGATTGTAACTTTAAATATAGGGAATTTAAACAACTCCATTAATGCAAGAGAATTTTGGCATATCTGCAGAGGGAGTAGGTAGACATTGCTCTATTTCAGGAGGTGAAGTTAATTCTCTCTGAGTTGGAAAATCTGACAGGGGGCATTGGGGGCAGGGGTATTTCTCTGCATATAATTCAAAGAAAAGAGGTGTGGCCATCTTAATCAGCTCCTGAGTACTATTCACCTTGTATGACTCCGGAGGAGACAGACAAGTAGGATTGTCTGGGTGGTGAATAGGGTCAAACGACACGAAATTTCCTTGCTTAACATTTATGAGCTTAATGGCCCTAAGGGTATCTTCTTTCAGCAGGCATTTGACACCTTTGCAGGGAAAGCTAAGGACTCGGTGTGGATGGGGAGTATGAATTGTGCTCTCAAATCAGAGGATAGGTCTGGAGTATGGACATTAAGGCATTTGTTGGCTGAGGACAGATCGCTTAGTAAGCATTAAAGAGACACAGTTGGGTTGAATCTAGCGAACTCTGCACCCCAGAGAAAAAGATTACATACATTGTTCTGCCAAGATGAAAGGTTACTCCCGTCTTGATTTGTTTTGTGGCTTAGAGATAGATCTTCCTAAGATGGAAAGTATTTCCATCTGCTCCCCCGTTGTAAGTGATCATGCCATGATATGTTTGTTGTTAGATTTAGGTAGAGGACCACAACACAGGTGAATGGAGATGGTGCACAAATGTGCTGCTCGTGCAGGAGAGCACTGTGAAAAAGCAGATGTTTGAGTGGTGGTCTGACTATCTGACATGTATTGATGATGGGTCCACCCCTGTTGGACTATTGTGGGAGGCAGGTAGGGCCAATATGTGGGGTAGGTTGTTCCAGCTAGCCTCTTGTAGGAAGCAACAGCGTGAGGCTGAACTTGAAAAGCTTTGTGGCCTGCTGGAGCGCTTACAGGGTGAGCATAAAAAGACAGGGAGCAAAAATGTATATCACTGGCTGCTCAAGGTGTGGTAGCAAATTGAGGCTATAGAGGTAAGCCAGATTGCATTCTTGATTCGACTTTCAAAACAAAACTTTCTAGAGCATGGTGGAAGAGCCAGAACAGTGCTTGCCTGGCAGTTAGGTAAGCAATGGGGTAGCCACCTAATCAGTGCAATATATGGCCCAGATAGAACTCTCTGTCAGGATAGTAGGGGTATCTCTCAGGTCTTTCGAGCCTTCTACTCACAGCTATACTCATCTGAGGTGTCTAAGACCCCTGCTGAGATAGCTACCTTTCTAGACCAGACTCATCTTCCCCAACTGTCGGCTTCTCAGCGAGATTTACTCGATTGTGATATCTCACAATCCGAAATTCAAAAATTATGCAGGATGCACTCACTCCTGTCCTACAAGGCATCTTCAATGAAGCTTTGGTTTTAGGGCAGCTTCCCCCGACCATATATGAGGCAGAGATTTTGCTGATCCCCAAAGGAGGTAGAGTCCTGGATGAGTGCAGAAACTACCGACCCATCTCGTTATTAAATAGCGATGTGAAAATTTTTGCCAGAGTGCTTGTCAATTGACTAGACAGTGTGAAGACAACCCTGGTACATCCAGACCAGTCTGGATTCATACGAGGTAGACAGATCACTGATAATGTGCGATGACTGTTAAATATTATTATGAGTTTATCAGGGGAGGATAATGCAGCCTTTGACCATGTGGAGTGGGAATATTTGTTTAAGGGCTCATTCAATCTATGATGTCCAGCCCCTCTGTAAGTCCAGTCTGAGCCAGACGTACAGAGGGGCTCACAATTCTGATCCCGCAGGGCAAGTCTAGCCCCACGGGATCAGAATCGCGATCAGTCATGTATGCACAGGCCGGGACTGAGATTCAGTCCAGCCAGCAAGTACATGACAAGCCCAACTAACTCAGTCAGGGCTTTTAAATGGAGCTGTGGTGCCATGGCATCCAGTTGCCATGACACTGCAGCTCCATTTAAAAGCTGCGATGCCGGCCGCTGGAAAAAAAAGCTTATTCCCTGAAGTCCGACCCCTGATCTGGCTTCTTAAGGCCAGGGTCGGGCTGCGAGGAATGTCCTTCAGCTCTCCCTGTCCCATCCACATCCCGGCATTAAAAAAAGAACACGTCCATGGAAGTTATTTCACCTTGGAGATGGAATAACTTCCCCACAAATGTCACCGGCCCTGGACGTACAGGGCCAGCATTAGAATCAGCCCTGTTTGTCCAAGACTGGCGACCATCCACTGCCGTCCCAGACTCCACCCCCGAGCAACCCCTTCCACACCCTTGTCTAACTTCCCACACAACTGGCGGGAAGGTTAGATGCCAGCGGGAGAAGGCACGAATAGTGGGGATGGACATCCCATTAGGAAGTCCATCCCCGCTATTCATGGCACAGAATCGGACCCTTAGTGTTCTGGTTGGGTGTACAGCTGGGTGAATGATTTGTTGGGTGGGTCCAGGCTTTATATGCAAATGGCTGTCGAGCCAAGTGGTTCTTCCTGTGTAGAGGCACTCATCAGGGATGTACCCTCTCTCCCCTTTGGTTTGCCCTGGCTGTTGAGCCGTTGGCTTGTATGCTTCAGGAAACCCATGATATCAAACCCATCACTGTTGATTCCACTTACATTAAGTGTCTATGTACACTGATGACACTTTAATTTTTCTGGAAGAACCCACGTCCTCCTTAGTGGGACTGACTTGGCTCCTGGATGAATTTGCTCAGATTTCTGGATTCAAGGTCAATGTGGATAAGTCTGAGGTGCTACCTCTGGGGCAGACTCCGGTGGTGTTGCCAGTGGGATGCCATTTTCATCTTGCAGGCCCCCATATCAAGTACTTGGGGGTGAAACTCTCAAGGAAAGTTGAAGATCTATTTTCTCTTAACTATGATATGGGAAAACTATGATATGGAAGGTGCTTACCTTAAGCTGGATGGGACGGGCTGCTGCTGTAATGATGGTAGTCCTTCTCAAGTTTTTATACCTGTTTTCTCAATTGCCCATATGAATTCCCTCTTCTTTCTTTAAGAAATTAGAACTTTGGCTTAGTAAATTTGTATGAGGTTCTAACAGAGCCTGGGTGGGTTGGAACCGTCTTGTTTGCTCAGTTGAGAGTGGTGGCCTGAACTGCCCCAAATTGGAGATGTATTACAAATCAGCAGTACTTCGCAGTCTCTGATATCACTATGTTTACCCCCTGGTTGTACACTGGGTAGAAATGGAGAGGGACTGGATGTCACCCTCATCCATCTTTGAATTTACAGCGGAGGAAAAGGAGCTGGTAGCGGATCATTGTGCTGCTTGCTGCACTAGTTCGAATATGGACATAGATGAGGCGGAGAGATGGTGGGGTAGGATCTTTATTTCCAGACGTTCTCATTTCTGACTTTCAGTCCTTTAGCAGAACTGCCTTTAGGGACCTCTGCCGCTTTTGGGCCACCAATGGTCTAAGCCAGTTCCGGAATTCATTGAGAACAGTTTGTTCTTAAGTTTGGATCAAATAATCCATTTAGGGGGACAATGTATCCCCTTCTTTCAATACTTCCAACTGTGGTATTTTATATAGCAGCAGGTGTGAACTCAGACACCCTTAGAGAGGGTTCTCTTTCAGGCAGTGGATCGATGGAAAGGGGTTTTATCCCGACTTTATAGCACTCTCTTGGAATAACTGGACCCACACATGGAGTGGTGACATGAGTATTTAGGGTAACAATTTATGGTGGAAGAATGGTGAGTTATTCTCCGATGCCACTTTGTCATGTTCAAAGTGTTAACTGGAGACTGACTCAATATAAGCTTATGATGCAGGCCTATCTGACACCTGTCCACCTGAAATACCTCGGAGCTCATGAGGCAGACTGCTGTTAGAGAGAATGTGGGCATAGAGGTCCCTTTTTTCATTAGTTGTGGAACTGCCCTAGGAAGTCAGAATATTGGACTAGAATAATGGGCTTGATCACCGAAATTACAGGGTGTGCTCTCCTTGTGAACCCTATTATGTGCTTATTGGGGTATTTTGAGTCAACTATGCTTGCAGAAGGTGGAACTAGAGCCTCTCAATTGATTGAATTGCTCTTAGTAGCAGCCCTATGGTTGTTGCCCACTGTTGGAAAAAGGTGCTGGGCCCAGAGAAAATGCAGTGGCGAGTGCGGATGAATGAAACCATGAGCATGGACAGGCTCTCCTCTCTGATGGGGGAACAGCTTGACCACTTCAAGGAACTCTGAGAGCCATACAAAAGCTGGGTGGCTTCCCAACTGGAAGCCAACTAAGAAGTGGGTCTCTGATAGAGGGCACTCCAATAAATCTCATTCTCTCTCTCCTAATCTGTTTTCAACAGACCCCCAGAAGACACCTTTTTGTGTTTCAGTTTTGCTTCTTATCTTTATTCTTTATCTTATCGATATGTCTGTTATATTCAATATTGGTCTGGTCTTTTTTCTGGACTAGAAATTTGCCGTGTTATACTGTAACAGCAAGGAAGGCAGAAACTTATATTGTTATTACACAACCCTATGTTATCTGAAGATTCATAATAATATGCCCCTTTGTATTTGTGCTAATCTGTTTACAATGATATATGGTCTGATTATCCTTTTTATTATAAATAAACAATGTTTAAAAATATATATATATTAGAGGAAGAATAAGTCTAACTTTTTTAAAACTTTGAGAATTAAAGAGAATTCTATCCTTAAATTGGAATGCTAAAAAGCACTTAAGGATCCATGCTGAATGATGCCAAGATGAAGAAAAGGTCATTATTCCATAAAGATCAAGTGAATCAACAGCCATTTCAACATGTACTTTATGAAAAGGAACTGTTGGTGATGAAAGAAGAAATCAAAGCAGCTCTGAAAGTATCATCAAAGAACAAAGCACCGAGCACTGATAGCAATCTCATTGAAGTATTACTGCAATAGATGCAGTTTGTTACAACACATACAAGGCTCTGTCAGGAAATTTGGAAGACTGACTGGAAGAGATCTGTGCCCATACCAATACTGAGGAAAAGTGATCCAACTGAATGTGGAAAATTTCGTACAATCACTCCAGTTCCACACACCAGCAAGATTATACTCAAGATCATTCAGTGGAGACTATATAATACCTGGAATGAGAACTGCCCAAAATACAATCAGGGTTCAGGAAAGGGCAACACAAGAGACATCATTACGAATATGAGAGGTATCCTTGAAAAGGCAAACAAATACTTTAAGAATATCTACTTATGTTTCATTAACTACAGCAAAACATCTGATTGCATAAATCATGAAAAAATCTGGGCCACATTAATAAGTATACCAGAACACCTGATAGTTCTCATACACAACCTTTATATTGACCAAGAAACAATAGATTTAATGGAACAGGAGAAACAGAATGGTTTAAAATAAGCAAAAATGTGTGACAAGGCTGTATAATTTCTCCATTCCCATTCAATTTACTGTATATACAGAACAAATCGGAGAAGCAGGACTGTATGATGACAACAGTCGTGCAAACATTGGTGGAAGACTCGACAATCTTCACTATGCTGATGATACCACATTACTGGCTGAAGGCGAAGACAATTTGCTTATCAAGAACCAGGAACATACTCTTAAAATGGGCCCGGACCTTACTGTGAAGAAAAAAAAGATCCTGACAACTAATAAAATCAATTATTTCATCCTTGATGGAGGAGAAATAGAAAAAGTAGACAACTTTAACCTGCTTGAATCCATAATCTTATATCTTATATTAATCTTATATCTCAGTATTAACGTGTTAATGCATCATCCCAGCATTGCAGCACATCATTCTGTATCTCCTTAATATGATTGGAATGTAGTCAATTTCGTAGATAGGTCACCTATATTCTAAGACCTCATCTACTGCATTCCTTCCTACTGCTCCATCCTAATGTATATTTTTGCATAATATCTCCTCTTCCCTACTGCACCTCATAAATATAGTGTGCTCTGCTACTACATTGTGCCTCATTGATACTACTGTCACACTGCACCTCACTACTACTTGCTACTCTCAAAATGGCCCTCCAGTTTGCCTCCCTCTTTAGCCTTTACCTCCTCACTCACTGGCTTGGAACCACTCAGGCCCTCTACACGTCCCACAACAACATTCCTGTCCTGAATACCCATGGAAAAAGATGGTATGATCCCCCATATTCCCACCCAAGAAGTGACGCCTACACGCGACGCTCCCACCTTATCCATGTAGCACTACAGCTATCCAATACACCCAGCCAGCAAAAACCTCTGAGCTGCCGTCCACTGAAATGTGCCATTATTAACGCACGCTCTATTCGCAAAAAATGGCCTGTTGTACTAGACACAATTTCACTTTACGACCAAACATTGTCAAAGCTGTATACTACAAAATCCGCACACTCAGACATCTGCGCTCCCTGCTGGACCCAGATGACTTCCGGACCATATACCAAGCACTAATCCTGCCTCACTTCGACTTTGCAAACGCCATCTTACAAGGGCTCCCTCAATCCACACTAGCCCCATTACAGCTGGCCATGAATGCTGCAGCAAGGGTCCTACACGGAGCCTCCAGAACCGACCACGTGACCCCCATTCTCAAACAACTTCACTGGTTACCTATCCATGGGAGAATCATCTTTAAAACCCTACTCCTAGCATTCAAGGCAATCAAAGGTATTTCATCCCTTTCACTCACAGATCTTATTCACATGTTGCCCCCCAACAGATCTAGAAGAGCATTAGCCATAAACCAACTAGTATTACCAAAGGAATCATCAAAGTGCAACATATCAACCACAAACAGGGCGTTCAGTTACTATGTACCTAAATGCTGGAATGCTCTACCCCCTGACATTAGGGCTATTGCCGACCTATCGCAGTTCAGGAAGGCACTCAAATACCACCTTTTCCTCCAATACTACCCAACCACCAATGGCACCTAGACATCCCCTCTGAAGAGATTACCTACGTTCACTATGATAATTTTACTCATTACCATGTAAATATCTCATGTATATCATAATTGACCCCTGTTATACAAGTTACTCCTCACCATGTAAATATCTCATGTATATAGTTACCCCTGTTATCCAAGTTTGATCACCTGTTCGATGTAAAACCAAACAGCATGTTGTTATGGTCGTTGTGTTATAATGTAAACCGCGCTGATGCCAAATAGCGCGGTATATAAGAGATTGTAATAAATAAATAATAAAAAATAAATAATCAGTATGAAACAACAGTCAAGAAATCTAACAATACACTGCTCTTAGTAAAACAGCTATGAAGGACCTAGACAAGTCTTTCAAGTGCAGAGATGTATCTCTGCAAAGATTCAACTTGTCCAAACTATGGTATTTTCAATAATGTCATATGGATGGGAAAATTGAACCGTGAAGAAGCAAGACAAGAAGAAAATTGATGTCTTCAAATTATGATGAAGGCAAAAATAATGCATATATCAGGGACTCCTTGAAGAACAAATCAATTGTTACTGGACGAGACCAAACCTACACTTTCCTTTATGGCCCAAATGACAAGACTTTGGCATTCATACTTTGGACACATCATACAAAGAGAAAGATCATTAGAGAAAGACTTGGCAAGGTTGAAGGTGGGTGCAAAAGAAGAAGAGTGGCAATGCCATGGATTGATACAATTAGCCACCTGACTGAAAAATAAACACATTTTAGGACAATTATCCAAAAGGTCACTATGAGTCAACATTGACTTGATGCCAATTAACAACAAGAAGAAATTAGTGTGGCCCTTGTGCCAAACAGGAAAGGCAGTTTGGGCTTTCCTTCTTGTGTCACTGATGCCTGAGCTTCCTTTTGGAACTCTGACCCTTCCTGCTGGATAAGCCACAACAATGACACCACCCCTCCATGAGGTCACAATTTACACTCACAAACGGTTACCCTGGAAGTGGGGGTGAAATGCTGGCACTGAAAAAAAAATGGTTAAAGTTACTGCAAGGGGGGAAGGTGGGTTAGAGTGGAAAAATGCCAATGTTGCTTTAGATGGGTTCTAAGCAGGCAAATAGGAGATTCCTGTAGAGGTTATGTATTAATTCATCTTCGTTTTAGTTATTACAGTTCTAAAACAAAACAAACAGATATTTGCTGGTTTGAAGGTTTACGATTACTCCTAGCATTTTTGAGTGCTTAACTGCCTTAAACTGGAACACTGTTTTCTTTGCAAAAGGGTAAGAAAAGTGTTTTCCTGAAATTAATATATGCTAACAAAGGTATTCCTAGGGAGGAGGAATAGCTGAAAAGATCACTTTAGTAGGCTAATCTCAATAGTAATCATCAAAGAAACAAGGCATAATGCCAGGGATCTCAGGTACTCTTTTCTGACGGTTATCATTACTTTGCTGGCAAACTTGGTGACTTAAAGTTTGGGACAGAGAGGAGCTAATGGGTTTATTTGGCAAAGTCTGTTTTTTATTTCATTAAAAAACCAAAACTAATCCTTAGCTTGTTTTAGAGGTTTTAAATTAACTTCTGCTAGACATAGGTAGGTTCTCATAGTCTTAAAAGAAATCAGACAAGTAGTTATGTAGTTAGTCTTCCCCCTCCCATTGACCACAGGCATATCTCTTAATTTATAGTTATATATACCAATTAAGAGAGTGAAATCTGGGACCATTGTCTATTTTTATCAAGGAGTAATTACTCCTTGACAGATAATTAGCATTTCAGTGGGAAGCAAAGAAAAGTAATAGCATAAAATATGCCAAATAATCATAAAGGTCTTTATATTAATTTATTTATCCTTATTCCCTTAACAACTCTAAACTCACTAATGTAAAAATGCAGACAGCAGTCCAGCAGTGAGCTGGGAGATTTCAGTCTTTTGCACTGAGTGCCACATGTATGATTATTTCCCAGTTGGTGAGAAGTCATGGGTGCACTTGGTGCAAAGAGCTCTTTACTTTCAGGGAATGAGTCCGATCTCTGGAGGCTAGAATAGCAGACTTGGAGGAGCTGAGGAAGACAGAGAGGTATATAGAGGAGACCTACAGGACATAGGTCAACTAGAAGGAGAGCATCACTTTGGTATGGCAGGAAATGATCCTGTACCCTAGGGGATACTATAGCCTCTTACAATGAGTATGGAGGTCATTCACAAATGCAGGCTGTGGGGACGTGCAGCCCCACAAGACATCTGTGCCCGATTCCCCCTCTGGCTCTTCCTGTACATCCTGTGCATCAGGACGGGGAGAGGTGGGAGGGGGCTGGAACGGGGCCGAGCAGGGGTGAACCATCCTGGCAGCATGTGCAGGGCCAAATCAGGTCATGGCCAATACATGCTGCTGGGTACGTGGGGGCGTGCTGCCTCAAAAGTGGTATAAGCAGACTTTTGGCCCGATTGGGCCCAAGGATTTCTCTCCAGGACCGGGGCTGGGTGCGGACAGTGGGGAAATAGGGGGCCAGAGTCGCAGATGTCAGGGGCACCTGCGGGGAGGATGTTCCTGCAGGTGGAAGGGGCACGCCAGGCCATCCTCAGGCCCGATTCTGGCTACCACGGGAACGTTTTGTTCCCACAAACCAGAATCGGGTCCACACAGCCCCATCTTCATCAGGGAAATCCGGATGGCCCGGATGTCCCCTTCTGCGAATCGTTCTCTATGTGTCTACAGAGGCTTTTGACCAAGCAGGAAGAGTTAGGATGATAATTTTAGTTGGTGATTCAATCATTAAGCATGTAGATAGCTGGGTGGCTGGTGGGCATGAAGATCACTTGGTAACGACTGCTTGGTGCAAAGGTAGCAGAGCTCACATGTCACATAGATAGGATTCTAGATAGATTCTACATGCAGGACCTAAGATGGAGGCAGAGCTCCAAAGTCTCAATGTGTTCATAAGACAATGATGCAAGAAAGAGGACTTTAGATTTGTTAGGAACTGGACAACATTCTAGGAAAGAGGGGACCTTTTTGGATGGATGGGCTCCACCATAACCAGAATGGAACAGGGGTGCTGATGCTTACCTTTAAAAAGGAGATAGAGCAGCTTTTAAAGTAGATATTGGGGGAAACCATCAGTTGCCCAGGAGTGCATGGTTCAGAATAATGTATCTTTGAAGGATACTACTGAAGGATATTACTAAAACAGGGAAGTTTAGGGCAAAGAGAGGTTTCAATAAAGGTAAAAGAAGTCCAGGTGTCCTTAAGCAACCAACAGATAGAGTTGAAACATTCGATATTACCCATCAACTGATAAGCAAGTTGTCAATATGAATAAAAGACATACTTTGAAATGGCTTTATACAAATGCTAGAAGTCTAAAAAAATAAGATGGGAGAGTAAGAATCCATAGCACTAAATGAAGAGGTAGATATACTTGATATCTCAGAGACTTGGTAGAAGGAGGATAAACAATGGGACAGTGTGATGCCAGGGTACAAATTATATCACAATGATAAGGTAGATCAAATTGGTGGAGGGATAGTGCTATGTGTTAAGGAAGACATGCAATCAAAAAGGATAAAGGTTTTGCAGGAAACAAAACGCACTGTAGAATCATTATGGATAAAAATTCCATGTGAGAAGGGAAAGGGAATAACAGTGGGGGTATACTACTGTCCATCTTGCCAGAATGAAGAGATGATGAAATGCTAGCAGAAATTAGGGAAGCTAACAAAATTGGCAACACAGTAATAATAGGTGATTTCAATTACCCTTATATCAACTGGGTCAATGTCACAGTAGAACATGCTAGGGAGATAAAGTTTCCAGATGAAATAAAATGTCTTTTTTGGAGTAACTGGTTCAGGAGCTGACACGAGGGGAAACTGTTTTGAAAGTAATCTTTAGTGGAATGCAGGATCTGCTACAAGCGGGAATGGTGTTGGGACCAATTGGCATGGTGATCATACCATAATAAAATTTGATTTAATAAATGGAGAGAGAACAACAAGGAAATCTAGTGTGCTAGCATTTAACTTTCAAAAGGGAAACTATGAAAAAATGAGAAAAATGGTTAAGAAAAAACAAAGAAGCAGCTGCAAGGGTTAAAAGTTTGCATCAGGCCTGGACATTGTTTAAAAATACCATCTTAAAAGCCCAGACCAGATGTATTCCATGCTTTAGAAAAGATGGAAGGAAGGATAAACAGCTGTCAGCAAGGTAAGGTAAGGTAAGGTGACAGAGGACCTTATAGTCCAAAAAACACCTTTCAAAAAATAGAAAAAGGATCTGAATGAAGAAACTAGGAAACAGCATAAGAGCTGTCAGGTTCTCCTAGGACAAGCAGGATAAGTCAGCCACACGTGGTGTCGTCATCTGACGGCGCCGAGACGGAAGTACTCTCCATAGCTCAGAAGGGCTTTCGTCTTTCTGAGCATGAGCCAACTGGCCCCACCCCTGGCTCGCCCCTAGCTAGCCAGTTTTCAGTTCTTCCGCCTTGCCAGCAAGACGTACCTCTTTACTCTCCAACTGAAATTACACAATTCTGAAGAAAAAGAGGATCTCCTCTACACGATTTCTCTACAAGATTTCTTACTAAGGCAGCAAAAAGATAATTTGAAAAACAGCTTGCAGTATATCGAAAAACTTAGAATAAAAACTTTTTCAGGTATATTTGAAGCAAAAAGTCTTTGAAAGAGTCAGTTGGGAGGAGTAAAAGGACACTTAAGGTCCCGATTCTGGGAAGTGGGTTGCGGGACATACAGCCCCGCAAGCTGTCCAGGCCCGATTTTGCCCTCCGGCTCATCCCGTAAATTCTGAGTAGCAGGATGGGGAGAGCCAGGGGGAGGGGTGGAGCAGGGGCAGACAAGGAATGGGCCAGTCCAGCAGGATGTACAGGGCCGATTCAGGTCACGGCCCTCTATGTCCTGCCAGGTCTAAGGGGACGTGCTGCTTATTCCACCTCAAAGATGCAATAAGTAGCACAACTCGGCATTTGGGTCCAGGATCCCTCCTGGGGCTGGGGCCTGGTGAGAGAGGGTCCCCGCTGTCTGATCAAGGCCCTGGCAGGCCAGCTGTGGATCGGGCAGTGGGGAAGAGGGGGGTCTAGGCCATGGGAGTTGGGGATGCCTATGGGGAGGACATCCCCGTAGGCAGCAGAGGCATGCCAGGCTGTTCAAAGGCCTGATTCTGTGCACCATGGGAACATTTTGTTCCCACAATCCAGAATCAGGTCCTAACTGGCCCATCTTCCTCTGGGACATCTGGATGGCCCGGAGGTCCCCCTTTCTGAATTGGGCTCTAAGGGAGGAAAAGGCCTTAACAGAGAAACTAAATTAATTCTTTGTTTCGGTCTTTACTGAAAGACATACGGGAGAAATACCCATGCCAAAAATTATATTTAAAGTAATAAATCAGAGGAATTAAAGCAAATCTTGGTGAATCTGGGATATTTAATAGGCTAATTTGTCAAACTAAAGAGTAACAAATCACCTGGATCAGATCTCAGATATGAAATTGCAGACCTACTTTTAGTAATTTGTAAACTTTCATTAAAATTGTTTATAGTACATGAAGATTGGAGAGTGGCCAATATAGTACCAGTTTAAAAAAGAGTTACAAGGGTGAACCAGGAAACTAGACTGGTGAGCTTGGCATCAGTGCCAAACAAAATGGTAGAAACCATTATAAAGAACAAAATTATTGAACATGCAGATAGTCATGGTTTAACGGGACAAAGCCAACATGGTTTTTGCAAAGGGAAACTTTACCCCACCAATCTGTTACATATTTTTGATGCTGTGAATAAAAAAGCAGATAAAAGTGAATTGGTGAACATAGTGTATCTGGATTTTCAGAAAGCCTTTGACAAGATCCTTCATAAGAGACACTTGAGGAAGTTAAAAAGTCATGGTATAGGAGGCAGTGCATTATGGTGGATTGGGAAATGGTTAGAAGATAGAAAGCAGAGGGTAGGGATAAATGCTCAATTTTCTCAATGGAGAAAGGTGAACAGTGGAGAACTCCAGGGATCTGTGCTGGGTCCGCTGCTTTTTAACATATTTACAAATGACCTGGAAATGGGAACGATGAGTGGGGGTGATCAAATTTGCAGATGATGCAAAATTCCTCAAAGTTGTTTAATCATAAGAGGATTGTGAAAAATTGCAAGAGCATCTTAAGAAATTGGGAGACTGGGTGTCCAAATGGCAGATAAAATTTAATGTGGACAAGTGCAAAGTTATGCAACCAAAATTACAGTTACATGATGCAAGGTTCCACATTAGGAGCCACCACCCAGAAAAAGGATTTAGATATCATCGTGGATAATATGTTGAAATCCTCTGTTCAGTGTGCAGTTGTAGCCAAGAATCTAATAAAATGCTAGGAATTGTAAGGAAAGGAATGAAAAATAGAACAAAAGATATCATAATGCCTCTGTATTGCTCCATGGTATGACCACACCTTGATTATTGCATTCAGTTCTGGTCACTGCATCTAAAAAAAATGATATAGCAGACATAAGGAACTGGAAAAGGTACAGAGAAGAGTGACCAAAAAGTGGATGGAAGGATATCCTTATGAGGAAAGGCTTAAAAGGTTAGGGCTCTTCAGCTTGGAGACGAGACAGCTAAGGGGAGATATGATACAGGTGTATAAAATTATGAGCAGAGTAAAATGAGTAAATGTGACTCATTTGTTTACTCTTTCAAGAAGTATAAAGATAGGGTACATGAAATGAAGCTACAAAGTAGTACATTTAAGACTAATCAGAGAAAATATTTCTTCACGCTCGTGTAATTAAGCACTGGAATTCATTGCCAGAGGATATAGTAAAAACTATTAGTGTAATTAGGTTTAAACAAGTTGGAAATTGCACACTTTTAGTGTGATAAAACAGCATGTTTCCTCTTCCTCCATTTGCAAATTCATACATGTCTGGGAGGGTGGGGCAAGGAAGAGTTTGAATAGAGATAATAGTGTGTCTTGTTATGGCAGCAAGGTCTGTATGAGGCACCTTCAGACAGAAATATATAGATAGCAAAAGTTGTATCTTCAGATAATGTGTGTATGTGTGTGTGTGTGTGGGATGAGGTGATGGAAGCTGCGGTGTGTGTGTGTATGTATGTGAGTATGTGTGTGTGTGTGTGTGTGTGCAAAGGTGGGGTGCTTCTGTCTTTGTGTTTGTAGTGGGAAGGTGTGTGTGTGTGTATATCTGCAGTGGTGTGTATGTGTGGGTGTGTATATGTCTGCGGTGCGGAGGGGTGTGTGTGCGTATGTGTGGTGTGAGGGTGGGATACCTGTGTATGTTTTAGGGGTGATGCACCTTTCAGCATAAGACTTCACTAAAACAGAAGCTCCAGCCCTTGTGCACATTTAAAATTGACTGATAAAAATGACCCCCTTTCAGAGATTTCTGCCTTTAAGGACACATATCCTGGCATGGATGTTTGTTATAAGTTTTGGGAATTACAAACTGGAGCATACAGACTGCTAACAGCAAACCCCAAAATGGATTACAACGGTCAAACATTTTAAACTGCCAGAAAGCATTGGACTGTAACAGGGAGGGGGAGGAGGGGGGAAGGGGGGAGCTCTTGCATCAGACCACAGCCCTCTGTGATTGGTTGAAACTTACTGATGTTTTTTGAATCTGTTGTTAGCCAGCTTCTAGCTAAGAAGCTTCTCTGGGCTTTGAGAGAAAGAAACCTGGGAGTTCTGCTTCAGCTCTCATATTACTTCACACTTTTCCAGTAGTAGTTATAGTGAGTTACATTCAGGTACAGTAGGCATTTCCTTGTCCCCAGAGGGCTTACAATCTAAGTCTGTAACTGAGGCAGTGGAGGGTTAAGTAACTTGCCCAAAGCCACAAGGCATGCTAGTGGGATTTGAACTCTAGTCTTCCTGGCCACACCTTGTTTCCCTAATCACTAGGCTACTCCTCCACAGCTCCAAGCCTTGGACTCAGAGTTAAGAAATTAGGACAAAAGCCAAATTTTCTTATGGCTGCTTTCATAATGATGTTAAATAAATCCCACACCGGGAGTACTAATGCACCAACCAAAAAAAAACCCCAGGTCACATAAACAGAAATAACCACTTAAACAATTTCAACAACTAACCAGATTACACATTGCTACTTCCAAAGATATTTCAACCTCAACGTTCTGCCTGAATAGCAACACCCATATGCAAGATTCAAATCCAAATTCATTTTTTTTCTATTCAGAGAGAAAAGGCCTCAGTAGTTCTCCTAGGACAAGCAGGATGAGTCAGTCACACGTGGTGTCGTCATCCTACGGCGCCGAGACGGAAGTACTCTCCATAGCTCAGAAGGGCTTTCGCCCTTCTGAGCATGAGCCAACTGGCCCCACCCCCCGGCCTGCCCCTAGCTAGCCAGTTTTCAGTTCTTCCGCCTTGCCAGCAAGACAGACCTCTTTACTCTCCAACTGAAATTACACAATTCTGAAGAAAAAGAGGATCCCCTCTACACGATTTCTTACTAGATCGCTACAAAGGTATATATATATATATCTGAGAAGAGATCCAGGATGACCAACGATACAAGAAATACCTGGGAAAGAAGCCCGGCAGCCCAGGACGTGCCTAATAAGGCCTCCGTCCCCGGCCAGCCTTCTGATCGAACTCCTACCTCTTTCTCCAGCAGCAGAAACAAAGGATCCGGAGGAATGGGCTTTCAAAAGAGGATCCCAGTCAGGCAGTAGCCTTGTGGCAGCCTGGGACGCGCCTAGGAAGGCCTCCGTCCCCGGCCAGCCTCCCTCTGCTCCTCCATCGACCCGTGAACCTTCCTTGCACGTGTGGCCTATTGGAAAGAAGCTGCCCAGTAAGGCGGTAGCATGTGGCAATCCAGGACGTGGCCAAGAAGGCCTCCGTCCCTGGCCTGCCTTCCTCTTCTCCTCCGTCTATCCGGTAAGCCAACCTTACATGTGCTGACTATGGGGGCAGCCATCTTGCCGCCGTGCTGCCCATATCCTGGAGGTAAGGTCAGCAACTCTACTTCTACGCCATTGGCAGTGTCAAACTCCACCCCGCGACGCCATTGGTGGATGCCAAACTCCGCCCCGTGATGCCATTGGCTGACATCACTGACTGTGCTGCCCTCCCTACAGGCCCCCCCCCCCGCTGAAGCCTGCAGCCTGTCTCTGCCCTTGTGAATGGTCTGGCCTCTGCTGCTTCTTTGGCGCCAACAGGGAGAGCCTCCACGACCTGCACACATTAAGCCAGTGCATCGGTGCTAGCCGTGCCTCGGCGCAGATGCACCTTCTTGGATTGTGCCAGATGAGTGAGGTGTCACTTCCTGAGAATGGAGCTGTGCACAAAGGGAACAGCATTGCAACTCCCTCAGAAGCGGCCTCCGCTCTTCTCCGGGAGGGGGATCGCGTTGATGTAAGTCCCGCTACTCCTCACAGCGCCGGGCCAGCCACTCAGACCGAATACAGCTGCAGCGTGTGATAAGGAAGCTTATCATAGCTCAGGAAGGAGCTATAGTAAAGGTGAAGTGACTCTGAACAAGCAACCTGTCAGTTCTGGTAGAAATAAGAAAACAGAATTTTTCTATAAAAGACTACCAGTCCCAGAATGCACCAGGTTTCCAACAGCCATTAGAGGAGCTGAAGTGGGGAAACGTGTGTTCAATCAGGAGGGCTATGAGGTAATCCCCAAGCACTCATCTCAAAGGGCAGGGCCTGATTCAGCACAGCTGCGCTGTGCTAGGGTGGAGCACTCATCTAAGCAGAATAAAGGTAGAGTTTATTCTACAGAGAATTATCCTCAGTTTCATCTTGGACATCCTCAGCTTGGATATCTTCATGATCTTGGACAGCTTCATCATCTGGAGGATCATCAGAAGCAGAAGCCAGAGCGGACTGACAGAGAGGGCAAGAAACCCTTTGGAAGAAAGAAGAGAAAAGCATTTGGGAGGTCTAAAGGAGTCCAGAGCAGTACGTATACTGGGAGACATTCAAAAGGCCAGCATACACCATTGGACTGGGGAAAACCAGAGGAGTGGTGCTGCAGAGCTAGGATTCTCCAGACGGTACCTGTGAGGGAGATGGCTGCACTTGGAAGGGACCCTAGGACCCGTGCCAGAAGGTATGTGAAGAGAGATCCAGTGTCCAGGGATCTGGATTGGAAGGCTGGACATAAGAACTGGACTACATACTGGCCAGGCTATTTAGAGAGGAACTCTAACAGCAATGGAAGCTCAGGTATGAACACTGATCTATGCCCTAGCTATACCCTTGAAAGACAGCAGGGAAACAAGTATTCTCCTGAAAGTGCTCCATTGAGAAATTCCTCTGTGCCAATCCATGATTTTGAACCCATGATTGTTGAAGAAGGGGGAGAGGTGATAGACACAGGCTGTGAATACATGGATTGCTCTCTGTCTAAACTCCTTTGGTAATTTACTGTTACAAAGTACAACAACCATCACAAAGAAATACAAACTTGTTCTTTAATCTACTCAGAAAAGCTCCTGAGTAGGATTTGAGCCACGCAGTAGAAAGCAAGCCAGCTAAGGGGTTTCAGTTGGGTAACTGCTAGCAATTGAGCCTTACCTAATTGCTTGTGAGCTCTGAGGAAATCACTTCTGAGTCTATGTGTGAAGATATAAGAAGTTAACCTGAAAAGAACAGTTTTTCCCTACTTTGTGGGTTTTGTTTGTTGATTAAAGCACTGCTAAGAAAATATTAGCTAGCACCTACAGAAAAGACCAGTTTGTTACCAACCAGGTCTTTATTCTTTTGATTTGATTGCCTGACAAGTTCAACTGTTGTTTTCCTGATTTTGTTTTTCTAAGTTTAACACTGAAAGCAAGTATCCTGTTTTATGTGCTACCAAGCATATCTGTGTTGGGAGAAATAACCCCATAAATAAATATCTTATTGGCTTTACACTCAAGCACAACTAATTATTGTTAATGGCTGTGTCTGGTATGAATGGACTACATTTCCCACAATCCCTTGCAAATCATATTAATATATGCCTTTGCCAAGACTGTGAACATTCTCACCCAGGCACCCGTCTGACAAGTGCCATCGGTTGAATCCTCCTGCCCGGACCTGTCCTGACCCTCCGATGCCCATGCTGCTTCTCCTCACAGCGCCGGGCCGGCCGCACATCTAGGATCTGCCTTGTGACGCCGGGATCTGTGTCGGTCGGAGCGATGGAATGATTGACAGTGGCGCGGAGGGGAAGCCTGCCAACCGAGGAGGAGCCTACCGGCCGAAGATAAGGCTGCCCGGGCGAAAATAAACCTGTTGGTGCACAGTGGATTTCCTCCACCCCTCCTCATAGAGCAAGGACCTCCGTAGACTGCTCAATGCTCACAACAGTAGCAGCAACGCCATTGGGCCATTGCCCCAAACACGGGTACAGAGGTGAACTCCGCCCCGCAGTGCCATTGGCCGAGGACAAACTCTGCCCACCAGAGCAGTGCTGGAGGCAAAAGCGAAGACTCCCCGATCATCTGCTCCGATGGTGGTAGTGTCTACACAGGTGTCAGGCAGCTGTGTCTTCTGTCGTGCGCCCTCCGGTTACATGGGAACTACAGCCTCTCCTGACTCCCTGACGCGAGGCATGGCTTCGGCAACCCCACTGTGTGGACGGGGAAGCAGCATAAGGTCACTGACACTATTCAGCTCCCCGGGTCACAGCTCTTTCTCCAAAATGCCGTCAGTGCGCCATGCAGTCATCACCTCATAGGCAAGCCTCAGCCTGGGGCTGCTAGAATGAGTCAGCCACCATGCACAAATTTGGTCAGGCACTATCCTTTTGCGCAGCTGGTTCCTTCCTGGCTATATGCCATCATATACTACGTTATGTCCTGGACGACAGCCTTGTTCACTTCAAGGACACGATGGCCTCCGTGTAGCGTGTCATCCATCTCCTGGCTTATGGCTCCAGCCAGTAAGGTTCCTTACTACCTCTGCACTTGCAAGGAAGTAAGAAAAGCTACGATCTCCGCGCTTCGCAGAGAAGTAAGAAGAGCTATGGCCAGTTAAAATATCACACATGGGCTATTCACCTACCTAGTCAAGCATCTGTGGGCTATTCGTCTACCAAGTCAAGCTTCTGTGTCCTCCAAGACTTGGCAATCTTCACCCATTCTCGGGGCAACAGCTGCTCCTCAAGCTTGGCTATCCAGCTGTATCCAGGAAAGTGAAACATATCGTTCCCATCTGCTAGGACGCAGATGTAGTTCTCATATCCTAATAGTCAACATATTGATATACAGAGGAAAATAGCCCTCTGGTTAGTGTATGAGCTTCAGGAACCAGGGAATAAATCATTTCCCTTGCAGAGAACTCCGTTAAATGATATGGGATATCGGTGCCTCACCAAAATTTCGAGAATGAGCCTACCTCTGCCTGGCCTTCAATGATGGCCAGGACAACTCTGCCTGGCCATCGTGAGTGGCCAAGGCAGCAACCCGGTAAACCTACCTGTCCCCCTGGGCTCCCTGGTAGACCTCTAGAAGCCTCCCTGGTAAACCACCAGAGGCCTCACAATGGCTAGGGGATGGCTGCAGTGAACATCATCACCACCGCACGAGGTAATCCTCCCGCAACACTGGAGGAACACCATTCATTGTCATCATCATGACACATGGAGCCTTTCCGAGCCTGTCGCATACACAGGTGCGGATCCCTATTGCGGATCTCAGAAAACAGGTCCCATCATTACCTAAATATCAAGGACCATCAGGTGAACCTGCATCATGCCAATTACAGAACAATGCCAGTGGCAGACCCAAGATCCACAGCTCCCAGCTGCGCTCCGTCTCACAGAACAGGAGAAACAGGCTTTACCTGCCCTCCAGAAACAGGGGCAACAAGCTAACACCAGGATATCCCCGCAAAGAGAATCCTGCACAAGACAGGCCCTCGCAGAGAGAACCCTGCACAAGACAGTCCCTGAGGTCTGTGACACTAATTCTACATGACTGTGGCACTGAAAGCCGACTTACTATGGACAGGAGTGCAAGGGGTCATATTCTAGTCCCATCGGGGATCAACAACTGGGGCCCTTTCCTGGGTCAACCCAGAAGCAGCTCTCACACAGCGGAGAGGCCATAGGAACAAGTTCACAGATTCATACCTGGCGGCTGGTCCAGTTAAGGTTTCCAGCGCACAGCCAAAGCGCCACAACAGCTCCGCACTCTAGATCCGTAGTCAACAAGACATCCATTGTCCCGTGGCCCGCACACTAAAGGGAACAGGTCCCTGCTCCCCTGCAAGAGGACTCAAGACCCTGACTTATCTGACTTCACTTGACCCCCAGACTTACCTCTGGAAAGTCATACACACACATCCATCAACAGGCCCACGACGCGGTGCCCTCCCAAAGGGATTCATGGAGAGCTGCCATGCATACTCAGCTGCCAGACAAACCTGCAGGCACGAAATCTCAAACCTTCAGCGCCCTTTCCCCATCGCCGGGCCAACTGCATAGCGACCACGGTGTGTGTGAAGGGCAACTGCTTACTACCAGAGTCAAGCCCTTGCCAGGAGCAGTGCCTTTTCCCTGAACATAGGGTAATGGGTCAAGAACAGGTGGCTACAGGTCCCCTGTATGCCCTTCTCCCGGACGATGAGTTGGGGTGCATAATGAGTATCCCGAGAGCAAGCTCTCATGCACAAGGTATAGCTCGAGAGCCTAACCCGTTTGACAGGTGGCAATTCACCTGACCTCGTCGTCCTTTTCTTGTCATCCCCCTTTGACCATGCGGTACGAGGAATGAATCTAAGCCATGCATGTCCTACGATGCCTAGTAGCAACCAGTGAGGCGGTCGCAGCCTTGTTCACTGCTTCCTACGACCGCATCCAGCAGCCTCGCTGCTACCCTACTCGGTTGCTGATATGGTGAACGCCTCGAAGACGCCCCTGATGACAGCCACGCTGAGTCACTGCAGGCAGAACTGGGGTAGCCGACCCACAGCGGGCGGCACTTGGGTAGACCGCCAGTAAGATTGGGGAATAACAGTCCAAACTGCTAGTCCTATGGCACCTTGGATAGCGCTCCAAACTGCCAGCGCTGATGACACACCAGCCACGCACCCTACGCCACTACGCCCAAGCCACCCTCCCTGGCGAATCAGTGGCTCCATACTCGGGATATCTTCACAGCCCAACGCAGCTGCAGGTACGGAACACGCACGTAACAGTGCACCAACAACAAGGGACACAACCCTTCATCGGAGGTCACCCCAGTAGGCCTGACCACCTGGTCTCCTTCAGATCTCGCATGCTTCTCCATCCCTCTAGGGGCCCCCAAGGGCTTCTCCGCCAGCCAGAGTCTTCCAAGGGCGCAAGCAAGGGCTCAAGCCATGCCAAGGGCAAACAAACTGTGGCCCGTAGTCATAGCAGGGCCCCTGCTAACGTTGCAGGCAACACGGACAAACGCATCGCCTAGCAGTCTCAAGATCTAGCAAGCCATGCCAAGGGCAAACAAACTGTGGCCCATGCTTATAGCAGGGCCCGGGTAATGCTGCAGGCAACACAGACAAACGCATCGCCTAGCAGTCTCAAGATATAGACTGCTACTGCCTGCCTGGTCACACTGCACCAGCCCAGCCGTTGTGGATCGATGCTTGATTGCATCACCATAACATGGATGCTGGGGCTACCTTGCTCAAAATGAATACCTCAACACTATGGCTCGTGGGACTCCATCTCTACTGCTGCATCTCTGCGGCGCATCGAGATCACACACCCTCACAATCACGCGGCTACACCTGCGTGCATTGGGTCTGCAAGCTGCTCATTCACTATTACCACGTGCACACACCTTCGCAAGCATAAGAACATAAGAACATAAGAACATAAGAAATGCCATACTGGGTCAGACCGAGGTCCATCAAGCCCAGTATCCTGTTTCTAACAGTGGCCAATCTAGGTCATACGTACCTAGCAGTTTCCCCAAAAGACACAGGTTCTGCAGTGCTTGTACTAGGTCAAGCATTGATATCCTGGGTCCCTTTTTAATAGTGGTTTATGGACCTTTCCTCCAGGAACTTGTCCAAACCTTTTTTAAACCCAGCTATACTAACAGCCCTTACTACATCCTCCGGTAACAGATTCCAGAGTTTGATTACACGTTGAGTGAAGAAATATTTTCTCTTATTTGTCTTAAATAGTTTACCCTGTAGCTTCATTACATGTCCCCTAGTCCTTCTATATTCTGATAGCGTAAACAATTGATCCACGTTTATCCGTTCCACTCCATTCATTAATTTATAGACCTCTATCATATCTCCCCTCAGCCGTCTCTTTTCCAGGTTAAAGAGCCCTAACCTTTTTAGCCTCTCTTCATAGGAGTAGCCTTCCATCCCCTTCACCAATTTGGTGGCTCTTCTCTGTACTTTTTCTAATAACTCTATGTCCTTTTTAAGATACGGTGACCAGAATTGCACACAATATTCAAGGTGCGGTCGTACCATGGAGCGATACAGAGGCATTATAATATCCTTTGTTTTATTCTCCATCCCTTTCCTTATGATACCTAGCATTCTATTTGCTTTCTTGGCCGCCGCTGCACACTGGGCGGAGGGTTTTAACATGTTATCCACGATGACTCCTAAATCTTTTTCCTGGGTGGTGGTTTCTAATGTGGAGCCTTGCATCGTGTAACTATAGTGTGGGTTGTTCTTTCCTAGGTGCATAACTTTGCACTTGTCCACATTAAATTTCATCTGCCATTTGGATGCCCAGTCTTCCAATTTATCCAGATCCTCCTGCAGTTTTCCACAATCCTCTTGGGTTTTAACAACTTTAAACAGTTTTGTGTCATCTGCAAATTTGATAACCTCACTAGTTATTCCTTTTTCCAGGTCATTTATGAATATGTCAAAAAGTAGGGGACCCAGTACAGATCCCTGGGGTACTCCACTATTCACCTTTTTCCATTGGGAATATTGGCCATTTAGCCATACCCTCTGCTTTCTATCTTTTAACCAGTTCCCGATCCACAATAGTACACTGCCTCCTATCCCATGACTTTTTAGCTTTGCCAAAAGTCTCTGATGGGGGACCTTGTCAAAAGCTTTCTGAAAGTCCAGATACACTATATCAACCGACTCACCTTTGTCTACCTGTTTATGCACACCTTCAAAAAAACAGATCAGATTAGTAAGACAAGATCTTCCTTGTCTAAAGCCATGTTGGCTGTCTCCCATTAGGCCATGGCTATCTACATGCTGTGTAATTTTGTTCTTTATGATGGTTTCTACCATTTTCCCTGGTACTGACATCAGGCTCACCGGTCTGTAATTTCCCGGGTCACCCCTGGAACCCTTTTTAAAAATTGGTGTTACGTTGGCGACCCTCCAATCTTCAGGTATTACAGATGATTTTAATGAAAGTTCACAGATTACCAATAGCAGGTCTGCAATCTCATATTTCAGTTCTTTCAACACTCTGGGATGTATACCATCCGGTCCAGGTGATTTGTTACTATTCAGTTTATCAAATAGTTGTAATATATCTTCCCGGTGTAGCGATATTTCTCTCAATTCCTCTGCAGTATCACCTTTAAATACCACTTCAGTCTTGGGTAACATCCCTACATCTTCCTCAGTAAAGACCGAAGCAAAGAATTCATTCAGTCTCTCTGCTATAGCCTTGTCCCCTCTTACTGCCCCTTTTACCCCTCTATCATCTAATGGTCCAATTGACTCTCTCACAGGCCTTTTGCTACGAATGTACTTGAAAAAGTCTTTATTTCGTGTTTTTGCTTCCGTAGCAAGTTTCTTCTCAAATTCCCGCTTTGCCTGCCTTATCAATGCTTTGCATTTAACTTGCCAGTGCTTGTGTTGTTTCCAGTTTTCATCATTTGGCTCTTTTTTCCATGTCCTGAAGGTTGCTCTTTTGGCAGCAACAGCCTCTCTGACCTCACCTTTAAACCATGCTGGCAGTTTTTTGGACTTTCTTCCACTTTTCTTAATGCGTGGAATACAGCTGGTCTGGGCTTTGAGGATAGTATTTTTAAATAACACCCAAGCTTGCTGTAAGTCTTTGACCTTTGGAACCGCTCCTTTTAGTTTTTTCCGAACTATATTCCTCATTCTATCATAGTCTCCCTTTTGAAAGTTAAAAGGTAGTACTGTGGATTCCTTTACTATCTGTCCTCCACTGATTAAATCAAACATGATCATACTATGATCACTATTGCCAAGTGGTCCCAACACCCTTATTTCTTGCACCAGATCTGGCGTTCCACTAAGGACTAGGTCCAGTATGGCTTCCCCTCTGGTCGGTTCATGAATCAGCTGCTCCAAGAAGCAGTCATTTATTTCATCTAGAAACTTTATCTCTTTAGCTTGTCCTGCTGTGAGACTGTCCCAGTCGATACCGGGGTAATTGAAATCACCCATTATTACTACTCTGTTGTGGCTTTTGTTAGCTTCCTTGATTTCTTTGAGCATTTCATCATCCATTTGTTCATTCTGGCCAGGCGGTCGATAGTATACTCCCACTGCCATCACCTTCCCTTTCATAAATGGAATTTCAATCCATAGAGATTCTACAGCAAATTGTGTTCCCTGCAAAACTTTAATCCTTTCTGACTCAATGCCCTCTTTAACATAGAGCGCAACCCCTCCACCAATTTGTTCAGCTCTATCATTACGATATAGTTTGTATCCAGGTATCACAGTGTCCCACTGGTTATCCTCCTTCCACCATGTCTCTGAGAGTGCAATCATATCTAACCTCTCATTTAGTGCTATATATTCTAATTCTCCCATCTTATTGTTTAGACTTCTAGCATTGGCATACAAGCATTTTAGTGACTGTATTTTATTAATTTTATTAATATTAATCTGGCTATTGGTAGGCATGGGTAATTGGGAATCTTTATGCTCTGTCTGCTCCTTACTCAAGGGCATTTGGGCTACTATACTCCCTTTTGGAACCTCACTGTTTTTGGTAGTATCCTTCAAGGATACCTTTGTACGAACCATGCGCTCCTGGGTGACTGTCGGCTTTCCCCTATTTTCTAGTTTAAAAGCTTCTCTATCTCTTTTTTAAAGGTTAATGCCAGCAGTCTGGTCCCATCCTGATTAAGGTGAAGCCCATCCCTTCGGAAGAGCCCCCCCTTTCCCCAGAATGTTCCCCAGTTCCTAACAAATCCAAAACCCTCATCCTTGCACCATTGTCTCATCCACGCATTGAGACTCCGGAGCTCTGCCTGTCTTTTGGGTCCTGCACGTGGAACAGGAAGCATTTCGGAGAACGCTATCCTGGAAGTTCTGGATTTCAACTTCCTACCTAAAAGCTTAAATTTAGCCTCCAGAACTTCCCTACCACATTTTCCTATGTCATTGGTACCAACATGTACCAAGACAGCAGACTCCCCCCCAGCACTATCTATGATCCTATCTAGGCGGTGTGTGAGATCTGCTACCTTCGCACCAGGCAGGCATGTTACCAGGCGATCCTCACGTCCACCAGCCACCCAGCTATCTACATTCCTAATGATTGAATCACCAACTATAACAGCTGTCCTGACCCTCCCCTCATGGGGACATGGCCCTGGAGAAACGTCCTCGGTGCGAGAGGGTTTTACATCACCTGGAGGACAGGTCCTAGTTACAGGATCACTTCCTGCCACACCAGGGTGATGCTCTCCTGTCACGCGACCTCTCTCCTCCATGGCAACAGGGATGCTGCCAGACTGGAGGTGGGACTTCAGGACTATTACCCTGTAGGTCTCGTCCATGTACTTCTCTGTCTTTCTTATGTCTTCCAGGTCTGCTACTCTAGCCTCTAGAGAACGGACTCGTTCCCTGAGAGCAAAGAGCTCCCTGCACTTAGTGCATATGTAGGACCTCTCACCAACTGGGAGAAAATCATACATGTGACACTCAATGCAAAAGACTGGAGAACCCCCATCTCGTTGCTGGACCTCTGTCTGCATCTTAGTTTAAAGCTTGTGTTTAGGTCTTTTAAATTCGGTATATAATAAGGATTGGTGTAGATGCTTATACTAATAAAAGTGTATCTAATACCCCTAATACACCCTGTGTACCTGAAGCTTAATTAATCTCAGGTCCTCTGTGTATGACTGATTTTGATTAAGAGCTGCACATGAGAGCAGCCCCTTTCCTCTAAGATGTGCAAGTACCTATAAAACTACAATTACCCCAGGGGTGGGTGGGTGCTGGGGAGGGAGGGAGGGAGATAAGTCCTATTAAAGAGGGCAGTTACAAGGTACCCTGTCAACCCTCAGCAGGGGGATGGGGGTACCACACAAAGCCCAGTTAGTTGAGAGAGGCAAGGTAAGTACAGCTGAGAGGGCTGAACTAGCACACCACTAAAACAAACAATAAATAATTAAACAAACAGTTAGACAAACAGTAAATAATTAAATAAACAGCTAGAACTCACAGTAAGATGTCCCAGGAGGCAAATATCCCCTCACTAGCAGAGCTCTGTAAAAGTACAGCCCTTCTCTGGTCAGAGAAAAGCAAACTAAAACAGACTATGCACACGTGGAGAAAACAGGAAGAAGGCTACACAATACCTCAGGGGGAGGGGGAGGAGTCACTGTGGCGACACTGCGTGCATTAGGGCTGCAAGCTGCATGGTCACTATCACCACGTGCTACATCTTTGTGCACTGCATCTCATGGGTGCACACCATCATCACGGAACGCTGCACGTGGTAGGTTTGCACCCGGTGGAATTCCAACACTATGGGTTGCTCTACACCTACAGCACTTCCAGCCCTGGTAATGTGTCTACGGACCTGACAAAGGGTCATGGACCTGACCTGGCCACCGGCCTCCCCCTTCCACCGCATCACTTGTCAGCTTGGGAGGCACCACGTGTGGCTGACTCATCCTGCTTGTCCTAGGAGAAAGCGGAGTTACTTACCTGTAACAGGGTTCTCCGAGGACAGCAGGATAAGTCAGCCACACATACCCGCCCACCTCCCCTGGAAAGGGGTCGGCCTACAACCTCTGCCGCCTCCTAGTGGCTAAGGCTCAGCTAGGTACGAACTGGCTAGCTAGGGGCGGGCCGGGGGGTGGGGCCAGTTGGCTCATGCTCAGAAGGGCGAAAGCCCTTCTGAGCTATGGAGAGTACTTCCGTCTCAGCGCCATCGGATGACGACACCACATGTGGCTGACTTATCCTGCTGTCCTCGGAGAACCCTGTTACAGGTAAGTAACTCCGCTTTCTATCATATTCCCTCTATACGCACAAACCTGCCTGAAGGGGATACTTTTGCTCACCATCACTGGCCAGAAAAACTCTCCAATATTCTTTTTCATCCAATTCTTTATTTACTACAGTTTTTATAAAGCAAATTGTGCCACTTTAAAAAAAAAAGCGAAAACGGAGCTTTTTCACAGAAAAGAGCGATTACTGTTACTCTAACATCACTCATCTACCAATGCTCCTGCAACAGAAACAAATACAAGACTTAATTGGAGGAATCAACCAATTGCCACATAAAAGTGCTCAAAATATTTAGTGTGCAATAGTTGGCTTTTTAGGCAGAGCGATCACCCAACAAAGATATCTGTTTCGCCGTTCTCGGCTTTGTCAAGGGTGATTCTTACAAACATGATTTAGCGTTCACTCTAGCAGTGAGATTCTACTCTTCTATCACCAATTTTAAACACAAAAAGGCCAAACAGGAAAAACAGAGGTGGAGCCACACAGTGCAAGATTAAAATATAGGAGATTTTTAAGGGGACCACCCTATAACCTGTTCACTCATATGAATAAAGCTCAAATTATACTCCAGTCAGTTTTATTATTCAGACCTGCAGGTTCCATAGCGTTTAAAAGAAATATCCAGCGCTGCTCACATTGAAGTAAAATCTTCCCGCGATCACCACTGCGTAGTGAGTGGGGAACATGATCAAACACTACACAGTGCAGATCCACAAACATGCATATATTGAGTGCCGCGTTTGACCAATGGTGCTTTTTTTCGCTTTTTAGATAGGCTATACTTGTGCTCTGAAAGGCGTGCTTTTAAAGGCCTAGTGGTTTTGCCAAAGTAGATCTTATTATAAGGACGTCATATCAAATAGATTACATAATGCGAAAGACAGCAATATCAAACTTTTAAAAAAGGTTTATACCAGCAACAGTAATTGTGTCTGTTTCTTCCATTATTGAGCACAAAATACAGTATATGTCCACCCGTACCCATAAAGGGTATCCTTAAAACAGCAGGGCATAAAATGTCCCTTAAATTCCTACCTCTTCAATATGCAATTCTCGGATAAAGATGAACAAATGTCGGCTGTACTGACAGAACAGACCAGTGTCGCCGTATTGATGTGGCAATCTTAGATGACAAAATACAGTATTCCAACATACAGGTAAAATGCTCAGACTGTACAGTAGAATTGGATATATGCGAAGGAGCCAAAAGCCACTCACGATGGTTATGAAAGGCCCGTTTAGATGCCTTCTTTATAACAGCTTGGGATAACCCCTATAAACAAACCTTTTCATCATTGAAGATGCTTGCTTCTGAAATTCTTCCTTGCTAGAACATATCTGCCGACAGCACAAGAACTGGACGAAAGGCAGGCTATTTTTTAGAGCTATTGGATGGAAGCTGTTATATTGCAACAACGTATTCCTGTCTGTTGGCTTAGAAAACAGCATAGTTACAAATGTGTCCTCTGTCTTACACACAGAAACATCTAAAAAATATATAACCCTTTCATCAGAAGCCATATCAAATTTAATTGCTGAATTACAGCCATTCAAATACGGAAGAAATGTTTGAAGATCTTCTTTCATTCCACCCCATAAGAGGAAAATATCATTGATGTATCTTTTCCATTAAATGACAGATATCACGTATGGAGAGGAGTAGACAAACCTATTCTCAAACCTTTGCATATATAAATTAGCCAAAGATGGGGCAAAGGTCCCAGAGATCTTAAGCGCCACCTCCACTAGTTGCATTAAAAAATACATAGGTGCTTTGTGGGAATGAGATCTCTCTTCCCACACTTCCTCAAGCAATTGTAAGTCTTCATCTTGTGGTATTAAAGTATAACACAATGCTATGTCCACTATAACAAGCCATTGAACCATTGAAAGAACTGAAATAGGAGATCGCAGTTTAGTAGTAATCTGTAGTACTGGAAGACTGGAGAATGGCCATTGTAACACCAATTTTTAAAAACGGTTCCAGGGGTGATCTGGGAAACTACAGACAGTTCAGCCTGACATCAGTATCAGGCAATATGGTAGAAACCATTACATAGCATGTGGATAGTCATGCTTTAATGGAAGAAAGCCAACATTGATTTAGCCAAGGAAAGTCTTCTCTTACTAATTTGTTATATTTTTTTGAAGGTGTGAATAAACAGGTCGACCAAGGTGAGCCAGTTGATATAGTGTATCTGGATTTTCATAAATCCTTTGACAAGGTCCCTCATGAGAGACTCTTGGCAAAATTAAAAAATCATGGGATCAGAGGCAATGTACTTTTGTAGATCAGGACCTGGTTTAAAGATAGAAAGCAGAGAGTAGGGCTGCCAATTTTCTCAATGGAGAAAGGTGAGTATTGGAGTACCCCAGGGATCTATGTTGGGTCCACTGATTTTTAACTTCTTCATAAATGGCCTGGAAATGGGAATAACAAGTGAGGTGATCAAATCTGCAGATGACACAAAATTATTCAAAGTTATTAAAACACAAGAGGACTGTAAACGATTGCAAGAGGACCTTGATAAATTGGAAGACTGGACGTCCAAATGGCAGATGAAATTTAATGTAGACAAGTACAAAATTATGCACTTAGGAAAGAACAACCCAAACTATGGTTACACAATGTAAGGTTCCACATTAGGAACCACTAGGACTGGGGTTTCTAGTCCCATAGGTGCTCCTTGTGGTCTTGGGCAAGCCATTTAACCCTCCATTGCCCATGTTCCCTGTAAAATAGTTATCTCCAAGTTATAATGCCCTGTTCAATGTAATTTCAGTTTGTTCAAAGTAAACCACCTTGATATCATGAAAGGCGGTATATAAGAAATGTTAAATAAATAAATAAACCATCCAGGAAAAAGATTTAGGCATCATCATGGATAGTACATTGAAACCCTCCACTCAGTGTGCAGTGGTGGCCAATGCTAGGAATCATAAGGAAAGGAATTTAGAATAAAACCATGGGGCTTGTTTACAAAGCCGCGGTAGCGGTTTCCGATTGTTATCGGAGCCCCGGCCCCATTGATTTCATTGGCTCCTATAACGATCGGAAACCGCTACCGCGGCTTTGTAAACAAGCCCCCATGTATATTATAATGCCTCTATATGGTTCCATGATGTAACCG
Organism: Ichthyophis bannanicus; assembly: GCA_033557465.1. NCBI lineage: Eukaryota > Metazoa > Chordata > Amphibia > Gymnophiona > Ichthyophiidae > Ichthyophis > Ichthyophis bannanicus. Next base: position 1,152,424,701 of record CM066032.1, read on the forward strand.
CACCTTGAATATTGTGTGCAATTCTGGTTGCCATATCTTAAAAAGGATATGGCAGAATTAGAATAGGTACAGGGAAGAGACACCAAAATGGTAAAGGGGATGAAAGGATGCCCCTATGAATAAGTTCTTAAAAGGTAAGGCTCTTCAACTTGGAAAATAGATGGCTGAGGTCTATAAATTAATGAATGGAGTGGAACGGCTAAATGTAGATTAGTTGTTTACACCATCAAAAAGTGAAAAGACTAGGGGACATGCAATGAAGCTACAATGTAACCCATTTAAGAGTAATAAAAGAAAATATTTTTTTTCATTCAATGCGTAATGAAACTCTGGAATTCATTACCGAAGGATGTACTTAAAGCTGTTAGTGTAGCTGAGTTTCAAAAAGGTTTGGACAAGTTTCCGGAGGAAAGGTCCATTATTAAAGAGGAGCTGAGAAATTCACTGCTTACCCTGGGACTGCTTTACCCCAGGACAAGCATTGTGGAACCAGTGTACCTTTTTGGGAACCTGCCAAGTACTTACGATCTGGATTGGCCACTGCTGGAAACATGATATTGGGCTTGATGGACCTTGGTATGACCCAGTATGGCATTTCTTATGTTCAATGAAATGTCCTAATCTAATCACTAAGATATGTGTCAGGATCTTAAGATTTAGATTCAATAATGAAATGGATCAGTATGAACCACACTGAGGATCTTGGCTTATGGATCAAGGTTATTCCCTTCTCCATTACAGAATCCAACAAGGTGCCCCAATGCAAAATAGAATTAAAAAGAGAGCCTAACTGAAGTGCTACCCAATGGGAGAAATGCCTCTAAAGCTGAGAACACAAGTCATCAATTCCTAGGAAGTATCTAGGCTTTAGCACTTTAATAGCTGCCAGAACTCCATCTACAGTCTACACAAATTTCAGCCTCCATTAACTCCCACCAAGTTTTCTGCAAATTCGTCAAAGGTACTGTGGCTAGATAAGCTTCCACTTCAGCAAGGCCAACCTGTACTTCTGAGGAATATAGCTACTGGTAAAACCGAACACATTTCCTATGAATCAAATCATGATCTATTACCAGCATCCCCACATCTCTTCACAGTGTCTCTATGTGGTTATGAGTGCATTTCTGCCTAAGTTGATGAACTAAAAATGTACTTGCCCAATTACCCTCCTCAAAAGAATCTTTACTGTGCTTACACTAAATCAAAATTAATCTTTTCTTCCAACAATGCTTGTAACTGGCTGTGTACACCAGCTAGCTCCTTGAGCATTGTATGGGATGGGGATGACCACACATTATCTCCCAGCAACTTAACAATAGCCACCAACTATGCCATATCTGCTTCTCTCTTCTGCTTCTGGCAGCTAATACACTGAAGGAAACCCACCCATATCACCACTCCCATAAAGAAATTAAGGAGGTGGATTCATCTGTATTGGTAGCACAATAATCTGTTATCACTCTGCCCTCTATGAATGCATGCAGTGCTAGAAAAGCAGTTCTATAGTCCACCCATATATAGTTCATTCTTGTGAAGAAACCATGTGGATTTGAAAAAAAAAAATGTCAGGCCTGATATTCTAAGAGCATTTACATGGTTTACAGCCCAGTAAACGGTTAGTGCCAATAAATATCCCCTTCGAAGCTCGCTACACACCCCGATGCTCTGCGGTTAGCATCTGGGCATGTTGGGGGCGTTCCGGGGCAGAGCAGAGATGGAGACTGCCGCTAACAAGGTAGCAGCGATATTGCACCGCTACCTGATTAGGGATTTATGGCTAAAATTAGGCCTGCTTTTGGCTTGCCTAGTTTTAGCAGCTGATTCTAACCAGGTAGTGGTGTAATAACGCTGCTACCCGGTTAGCCTCGGCCGCTCTGGGGCATGTGTGGCGATGCCATATATTCAATGTCGTTGCCATGGCATTGAATATCCGGTGTTAAGGGTCTGAAAGCAGGGCTATGTGCCCATGGTCTTTTTAAAAAGAATGCAGTGTGCATCATAAATTGTTATCCTGCATCAACTTCACAAATCTCTAAAAAGTCTTCTTGTCCACCTTCTTATGGACAACATATGATTTAGAATCCAGGTAGAGAGTAAACTGGTGTTAAAATTGCTCCCTATCATCCAATAGCTCTCTCCCAGGACCAAAAGCTTATCCTCTAACTCCCCTAAAAAGAAACTTCGATTAGTATTAGGCTCATATCAGCTATTTTAAATACTGCTGAAAAGATAGAAACGCACAATACCGAAAACCTTCTACCAGGCTCAGCAAGCTTCGCCAATAAGGTAACCTAAATGTTGTGAGAGAAGATACCCAGCCCATCCTTCTTATGCCCATTCTGATCTGAAGCAAAGGTAGCTTATGGAAAATAGAAACTTTGAAACATTACAGCCGATAAAGACCATATGGCCCATGCCATGGCAGGGAGGAGTGGCCTAGTGGTTGGGACATGTTACCTCAGGCCAAAGGACCAGGGGTTTGAATCCCATTAGAGAACTGCAACCTTGGGCCAGAAGGACTTGGGTTTCTAGTCCCACAGGTGCTCCTTGTGGCCTTGGGCAAGCCACTTAACCCTCCTTTGCCTCAGGTACAAAAACATAGATTGTGAGCCTTTTGGGGAAAAAAATATATACAGTACCTGAATGTACACTACTTTGACTGGTAGAAAAGCAGTATATCAGCCCTAGTGATGCTGAGGGCTAAGCTATCGATAGTTTAACTACTGGCAGGGTCTCCCAAGATGGACAGGTCTCAGCTGAGGTGCCAGACCAAGACAAACCACCCATCTGGGCAGCAGCAGAATGGGACAGTGTTGACAGCGGAGATTCACATTTCTGTGACAACGGCAACAGCACTAAACTTTAACTGCGTGGAGGAAAGGCCCGGCAATCTACTTCTGTATCTTGCCATGAAAACCAAATACATTGACTGAAGATCGAACACAATTTAGGACAACTATCCAGAGGGTTGCCATTAATCGACACCGGCTCGATAGCACTTAACAACAACAACAAGCCCTAGTTAAATAAATAAATAAATCCCAACAATTACAATCCCTTTTTTTGCTTTAGGGATCTTCTGTGTTTGTCCCATGCTTTCTTGAATTCAGGTACTGTCCTCATATTTACTTCCTCCACTGGGAGACTATTCCATGCATCTGCCACACTTTCTGTAAAGAAATATTTTGCATATTACTCCCAAGTCTATCCGTTTATATCTTCATCATAGGTCCCCTCATTGCAGAGCTCTCTTTTAAATGAAAAAGGCTGTCCCCCTGGGCATTTATGCCATGGAGGTATTTAAATGTTTCTATCATATTACCCCTCTCCCGCCTCTCCTCCAAAGTATAGATATTCAGGGTCATTCTGAGGCGCAAATAGCGGGGATAGATGGACATCCATCCCCGCTATATGGCCCCTCTGCCGACCCCGACTAACTTCCCTGCACGTTGTATGGGAAGATTAGACAGGGGTGGGAAAGGGGCATTGTGGGGGCAGAGTTAGAGCAGGCAGTGGGTGGTCTGCGGCCTTGCATGTACAGGGCTGATTCCAATGTCGGCCCTGTACATCCGGGGCCGGCTGCCTCTACAAGGAACTTATTCCACCTCTGAGGTGGAATAAATTCCCCTAGTCGGCAGGGGACCAGCAGGCCTGGGGCACAACAAAGGTGGGAGGGGTTAGAGGAGATTCCCCGCAGCCCGACTCTGGCCTTAGGAGGCTAGATCGGGGTTTGGGCTGCGGGGAATGAAGAGTTATGTTTCCAGGATGCAGGTCAGGCATTTAGCAGGATTGGATGCCCAGACCTTCTAAGCACAGTTCAGAATGACCCCCTAAATGTTTAGCCCAAATAATAATACAAAAGGCCAAGCACGGTGGAACACATCAAATGCCACTGGGAGAGAATCCCACTCCCATCTTCCCCAATCTTCAAATATCCTATTTATCAGAGAAGGAGCAAAGGGGATGCTTTGATGACCCTTTCTCAAGGTGGTTTCCCATGCAGGTTGGACTGCCGTAAGGTTCATCTTTACAGTTGTGGTCAACATTATTGGCACCCTTGCAGTTCAACTGCTTAATGTCCAATATCTCCTAAAAAAAAAAAAGTAGCCAGTGAAATGATTTTGGACTAATTATGCACACATATTTGACACATAAAAGAATCAAATAAAAAAAGACCAATTAAAAAAGGAGATCGTAAGAAATAGTATAAAAACTGGGACATAATACCCCTACTCAGACAACTCCACTGGCTACAAATAATTGAACGCATAAAATTCAAATCCATTCTCACAACATTCAAAATTCTCAACAACTCATCCTCACCACACCTGCAATCCCTACTTCAAGTCACACCTGATAACAGAAAATGATGAATCGGCTCTCAGAACATGCTATGTATACCAACGCTATTTACAAAAACCAGCTCCACCACTAAAGACAGCCTTCTCACTTTATGCTCCACACTTATGCAACTCTATTCCCGACAGATTATGGACTACAGTGGTCATAGTAGTCTTCAGAAAAGCCCTAAAGACTCACATATTCAAAGACTGCTTCTCTGACAACATCACCTAATCCATCTAACAAACAGCTACCTAACCCCTCTCCCTTGCTCCCCCCCCCCAAGTTTCCTCCCCCCCACCACTCTCCACCCCCCCCCCAATCACCTCCAATCATTAATGATAGAAACATAGAAACATGACGACAGAAAAAGACCGCATGGCCTATCTAGTCTGTCCTTCCATATCAACCACTATAACAGTCCCCTTTTCCTTTAGAAATCCTCTGTGTTTGTCCCAAGCTTCTTTGAATTCAGATACTGTCCTCATCTCTACCACCTCCACTGGCAGACTATTCCAAGGATCCACCACTATTTCCATAAAGAAATATTTCTGCATATCACTCCTGAATCTATCCCCTTTCACCCTCATCCCATGTTCTCTCGTAGCAGAGCTTGCTTTCAATCGAAAGAGGCTCTCCTAATGTGCATTTATGCCATGGAGGTATTTAAACGTCTCAATCATATCACCTCTATCCCACCTTTCCTCTAAGGTGTACATATTAAGATCCTTAAGTTTGTCCTCATATGTTTTATAATGAAGACTACTATCCATTTTAGTGGCCACCCTCTGTAATTACTCCAGCCTGTTTATATCCTTTTGAAGGTGTGGTCTCCAGAATTGCACACAATATTCCAAATGAGGTCGCACCAAAGACTTATACAGAGGCACTATCACCTCATTTCTTTTGCTGGCCATTCCTCTCCCTATGCACCCAAGCATCCTTCTAGCTTCTGCCGTCACCTTTTCTACCTGTTTAGCTACTTTAAGATCATCAGATACAATCATGGATAGGTCCCGCTCTTCTTTAGTGAACAAAAGTACTTCACTCCCTATATTATATTCCATTGGATTGCTGCAACCCAAATGCATGACCTTGCATTTTTTAACATTAAATCCCAGCTGTCAAATTCTAGACCATTCTTCAAGCTTAGCTAGATCCCTTCTCATGTTATCTACACTTTCCTGGGTGTCTACTCTATTGCAGATTTTGGCATCATCTGCAAAGAGGCAAACCTTACCCGACAGCCCTTCTGCTATATCACTATCAAAGATGTTAAAAAGAATCGGACCGGGGGGGCGCTCGTGAGCCCGCTGCGCGATGGCCGCATCTTAATTGAGCTCCGTCCCCACTACCCCAAAACTTTAGCTAAAATGCGCTAACTGCTGCAAATTACCCCGTCTTTACCTGCCCTGGGTCAGCACAGGCAAGCGGTGCCCTCCGGAGCCTGGTTAAATCGCTCGGTGAGATCTCTGGAGGCTGGGAAGCTGCGGAGTCCATCTCTAGAGTGCGGCCTGCTGTGTGCCTCTCCTCGACGCTTGCTCCGGGCCTGACTAATCCCACAGCTGACCCCAGTGACCTGCGTGGATCGGACGGCACCTGCGCGGACTCTCTCTGGGCCGTGCTGCTGGACCCCTGGTGCCGGGTCGGAGAGCGTGCGGCAATCCTCTTTCAGGTGGAGCACTGTCCCCAAGGTTAGGGCGCCTGATTGCGGAGCTGGAGTCTTGCTTGCGGGGCCGAGGAGAAGGCCTGGAGTCCTCGTGGCAATCGCTGGTGCCCACCATTTTCTTCCGCCAGCACGAATCCCCCTGAGGGGGGTAAGTACGAGGGCTAATCCTTTCTTCTTATACCCTTTGGATTACAAACGGCGCCGGCGACAGTGGCAATTCTTAGCAGCCTAGTGCCCCGCCGAGGCCCCGGCTCCTCAGCGTGGATCCCGGATGACCTGTTAGAATGTTTTTGCGTTTTCTCTGACTTTAGATCTCTCATCGGTGCCTAACATCTTGCAGTTGTGGGCCCTTTCCGCTCTACCTCCACATAGCTCTGCAGAGCATTCTGAGCACTGTCTCCGGCGGCTCGCCTCTTCGGGAGGGCCAAAAGCAGCTTTCTTCTCATTGCCCCGCTGTCTCTCCGGTGCCTTGGGCCTTGCGGACATTGACTCTATATATCTCCTTACACTGTGTGGCAGTGACTGCTTTGCGGGCTTGTGAGGCTCTGTGCGCCGCTGTCTTCCTGGTGTCTCTGCCCTTGCTGACATTGGCTGTATCTCTCTCCTAACACTGTGTGGCATTGGTGACCCCGTGGGATGGCTGCTAAAGCTAAAAGTTCTGAAATTCGGGAAGGGATGCGTTACTCCCAGTGACTGCAGAGTAAGTCTGGGGCCCCAAGCAGCCCACGTGAACAATCTCCTCCATCAGGTACTGATGATGAGACTGTAAGTGAAGAGGAATTGGACCCCCACAAACAACTCTCCTCTGCTCAACTCAAGCAAGAACTCCGTAAAGGCTTTGCGGAGTTAGCCAACGAGTTCCGCTCGCTACGTGAGGAGTTGTTGAAAGATGTCGCAGAACTACGGACCGACATTAAAGAGCTGGGAGCCTGAGTAGAGGACGTGGAGACCAAAGTGGTTGATCATGATGGGACTCTGATGGATTTACAATGTGCGCTTGACCGGCAACATGCGCAAGCAATGGAACTGACTTATAAAATTGATGACATTGAAAACCGCTCCCGCCGCAATAATGTGCGTTTTCGCCGAATTCCAGAAGCGGTAGGGAGCGGAGAAGATTTGCCAACTGTGCTTAAACTGTTGATAGCGGAGTTGCTCCCGGCGGAGGATCTGGCTGCGCATGCTTCTGGGATGGAAATAGAACGAGTCCATCGCGCCTTGGGAAAACCTCCCAACAACCAACCTCGTGATGTTATTGCAAGATTTTTGCGATATTCTGATGCTGAGCTTCTCATATGTCGAGGCCGGGAGAAAAAAACGGTCCGCTTCCAGGACGCGTCAGTGTCCATCTACCAAGACCTTTCGACGTTCACCTTGGCGCGCCGGAGAGAGATGAAACCAGTTATAACGGTCCTGAACAGCAAGGGGATTCGCTACTCTTGGTCCTTTCCATTTAGGATGAACTTTCTTTTGGGCAACAAAAAGATTTCAGCAAAAGACTATACTGAAGCTTGGCGAGCTCTTCGCCAGGCGGGACTAGTTGATGATAATGCTCAGCCTCACCCGCCGCCCCCTAAGCCCCAGCACTCCAAGTGGACTCGAGTGGGCAAGCCCGCTTGATTTTTTGTGTAATTGAAGAGCTTCTCTTACTGCTTAGGGAGCCTCATTCTGTGGGTCTCCCGAACTTTGGATAAGTGGTGGAATGACCGGCCATTGGTGCTTGGCTGTTTTCTGATTGTTTTCCCCTCCTTTTTGTTTTTGTAATATTTCTCACTGAGTTATTGGCCATTGACAAGGATCAGCTTGGGCCCCCACTCCACTATACATAGGGGGCGGCGGATGATCTGCAAATGTTTTGATGATGATATTGTTCTGATGGGGAGGCATGATGGGATTGATGACCCAGGGTGGGTGGGGGAGCAGTTGGGGGAATGTTATTATATGTTTAGGTTGAACTGTCGCTTCGTGGGGTTTTGGGGGGAACGGGGTTTGTGGTCAACTTACCGTGTCCTGTATTAACTTTGACAGGCAGGTGGCATTGACGGGAAGGGGGGGGGTTTGGGTTGGAGGGAGGGTTTTTACATTTGGAACTGGTGGGTGTGTTTGGGTTTGGGGGGAGGGACTATGGCTCTTGTTTCTGGAGGGTGGAATAGGTGGGCCCGGCTAACTAATCCCCTGGGTTTGCTGGGGGGAAGCTGTCACCAGGACCCTCCGGGTAGCTGGAGGATAAGAGGGTCTAGATTGTGAATATCAATGGTGCGCTTTATCTCTTTAAATGTTAAGGGTCTTAACTCCCCAAGGAAGCGGTCGCTGCTGTTTTCAGAATTGCGCACTTTGCAGGGGGACATTGTTTACCTACAGGAGACCCATCTTCAGAATTGTAAGCAGGGCTGGCTAAAGAGGTCCCCGTACACTGAGGTGCAGGTGGCCTCAGATGCGCAGGGCCGGAAGAAGCGGGGAGTGGCCTTACTATTTCATCAGAGCCTCTCTCTGCAGATTGAGGAGATAAAACTAGATGCCCTGGGGAGGTGGCTTTTTTTGAATGTTCGCTTAGAAGGGCACTTGTTAACTTTAGCTAATGTCTACGCGCCCAATGCAGGTCAGGGGCCCTTTTTTACGCGATTGAAAGCTTTATTGGCGGACTTTGCAAAGGGCCCCATTGTTTTGGGTGGGGATTGTAACACGCATCTGGTGCCCCACTTGGATTCCACAGGTCGCGCTGGGGGAGGAGTAGGGGGGTCAGCAAGAGCCCTTCAACGCCTTATGCTAGATTTAGGTTTACGGGATGTCTGGAGGGACACCCATGAGGAGGAGAGGGGTTATACTTACTACTCTCCGGTCCATCAGGTTAACACTCGCATTGACTATTTTCTATTGGATCAGCGCCTGATGGATGGGAGAGTGAAGGCTGGACATGGAGCGCTGACTTGGTCAGATCATGCCCCGTGCTGGCTTGCCCTCCCGGCCGGATTGTACAGCGAGTACCAACGTCTTTGGCGCTTAGATGTGAGGTTCCTACGGCGGCAGGGTGCAGTGCAGGACCATGTCCGCTTCATCACTGAATTCTTTGAGCTTAATAACTCTGGGGACGTTCCCCTTCCCACGGTGTGGGATGCTTATAAGGCTACGGCTCGAGGTCAACTCATGGCTGAGGCGGCCCGCTCGCGCAAAATGTGGACGCATGACCACGACCAGTTGGTGAAGGAGTCTACTCGCTTAGGTTTGGAGCACGCCTGAACCGGTTCGCGGCAGGTTTTGTGTCAATGGCGGACTGTTCGAGCCAATTTGGATGCGTGTTTGCAGAAAGAACTAGATAATAAGCGCTGGAAATTACGGCAAACTTTTTATGAGCATGGGAATAAAACTGGTCGCTTCCTGGCTTTGCGTCTTCGGCAACAGCAGTCCACGAGAGTGGTTTGCGAACTGCATGACTCTGGGGGACGGAAGAGGGTTATTTCCCGGGAGATACGTGATCTTTTTGCTGACTATTTGGAGCTGCTCTATAAGGCAGAGCCCTTTGATCGGGATCGTGTGCAGGACTATTTACAGAGGACTGCTCTGCCGCGTCTTTCTGACCTGGACCGAGCTCAGTTAGATTCTGAATTTACGGTTGACGAAGTGGAAAATGCGATCCGGCGACTGAAAACTGGCAGTGTGCCAGGTAGTGATGGCTTCCCAGCAGAATATTATAAGAAGTTTCGGGCACAATTAGCGCCAACCTTGACCATCTTGTTCAATGAGGTCTTGGGGGGGGGTTCTCTCCCTTCGTCCCAACGTGAGGCATTGATAGTGATGATACCCAAGCCTGGTAAACCACTGCATGATGCGGCGTCGTATTGCCCCATTTCCCTGTTAAATGTTGACGTTAAAATATTTGCTTCTGTGCTGGCTGCGCGCTTGAATCGGGTCCTTCCGGGCTTGGTTCATCCAGATCAGGTTGGATTTGTGCCGGGTCGCCAGGCCGCGGATAACATTAGGCGTATGTTGCAGGTCATTCACGTGGCCCAACGGGAACCACAACCAGCTCTGCTGGTAGGGATTGACGCAGAATAATCTTTTGATCGGGTTGATTGGGGATACCTATGGTGTGTTCTGGAGACAATGGGCTTTGGCCCTAATTATATCCATTGGGTTCGTAGTCTTTATCAGCAGCCTCAGGTGTGCGTTCGGAGTAATGGGGGACACTCGAGACACTTCCTTCTGGAGAGGGGCACGCGACAGGGTTGCCCTCTTTCGCCACTGCTCTTCGCACTCGCGATGGAACCTTTGGCTCAGAGCTTTCGAGAACACCCAGGCTTGCAGCTGGTCCACATTGGCCTCGTGGAATATCGGATTGCGCTCTTTGCGGATGACATCATATTGTCCCTGGTGGACCCGTCCGCTTCCCTTCCAGTTGCGATGCAGCTGTTTGAAAACCTTTCTCGGGTATCCGGTTTCAAAATTAATTACACTAAATCGGAGATCTTGAATGTCGGGGTCCCCGGGGTGGTTTGTGCGGAGCTCCAAGCGGCTTATCCTCTTCGATGGGTGTCAGGAGCCTTACGTTACTTAGGGGTGCACCTGACTGTGGAGCGGGCGGACCTCTTTAAAGCTAACTATGATCCCTTGCTTCGTCAGGTTCGGCGGGACTTAGAGATTTGGAATGGCCTGCTCCTTTCCTGGTTTGGGCGTATAGCCGTAGTCAAGATGGTGGTCGTCCCCCGCTTTCTTTATTTTTTTCAGGTTCTACCACTTCCCATTGCACGGGCCACTTTGGCGACTTGGCAACAGCTGCTTATGAAGTTCATATGGCATTATCGTCGTCCGCGCTTAGCGCGACATGTTCTCTATGCCCGTACGCGTTCTGGAGGTATGGGCATGCCCAATTTGCACTGGTACTATGCGGCGGCGCAATGTCGGGCAGGGGTGGAGTGGATGATTGCTGATAGCACCAAGCGATGGGTACAACTGGAAATGAGTTTGGCGAGGGGAGCGGGGTTAGGAGATTGGCTGTGGCTCGGTCCAAACTCCGGCGTGGTAAATGCATCAGTAATCCCTATGTTCTTCATACCCTCCGTTGCTGGGATCAGCACTTTCGGTCTCGAGGTATGGATTTATCCCCTTTGGCCCCTATAGTAGATAAAGCTTTTTTCCCACCGGGGCTAAGCGATACAGTCTTTCGGCAGTGGGGACATCATGGCCTTAGCCGGGTCAGACAACTCTTTGATGAAGGTCGGTTACAATCCTTTCGTGCGTTACAAGATGAATTTGACATTCCGGCTAGGCATCTCTATCAATATACGCAAGTGACACATTGGGTTCGATCTAAGCTTGTTCGACCCCAGGTTGCTCGGGACCTGACGGATCTGGAACGTTACTGTGAGGGGTGCACCACCACTAAGGGACTAGTGGCGACCCTATATGCCCACTTGCAGGGGTCCCAATCGTGCTCTACAAGGCACAGGGAGCTTTGGAACTCTGACTTGAATCTCTCCTATACCGAGCAACAGTGGGAGAGGGTGGAAACGCACTTGTGGAAGAGCTCGGTAGCGATTAATGCCAGTGAAACTAATTATAAAATACTGTACCGTTGGTATATGACCCCGGCACGGATCGCACGTATATATCCTGGGGCTGGGGACCTCTGTTGGCGTAACTGTGGGCAACGGGGTACCCTGGGGCATATTTGGTGGGCTTGCCCCCGCATTCGCGCCTTTTGGAGGGGTATACAATTCCGGCTGCAGCTACTTCTGGGAGTGAGTATCCCTTGGGACCCGGGGATTTTCCTTTTTGGGGCCTCGGTGCCGGGTGCACGGGCTCTGCAGCTCGCTTTACTCCGCCATGGCCTGAATGCGGCCCGATTATCCCTTGCGGCAGCCTGGAAGCGTGCTTTGGCCCCCTCCTTCCAGGTTTGGTTGGAACGAATGTGGGATATGTATACCATGGAGCGGGGGGTAGCTTTCAGCAGGATGTGGTTGGCGCGCTTTGAGTTGGTGTGGGCACCCTTTGTCTCTCGTTATGGTGCGTGACTGCTCTGGACAAGAGGGGGGGAATACGCATACTCTAAAGGGAGCTTGCTCCTTGTGTGTGCTTCTTGCTCACCGTCTTCCCGTGCTTAAGGATTAACAAGCCATAGTTGGGGGATTGGGAGGTTGGGGGGGGGGGTCCTGGGCTAGGGAGGTTCTGGGGGGGGGGGAAAGGGAGGTTGGGGGGGTTGTTGCTCCCCGTTTCCTTATCCTAAAACTGCAAAAATGAAGGCATATTGTAGAATACTATTGTGATCTGAAGTTATGCTGTTACTGTCGCATTCTCTTTGAAGATCCTTGTGGTTCTTGTTTCTATGTATTCTTTGGAAGCCTTTCAATAAAAAAAAAAAAAAAGAATCGGACCAAGAACAGATCCCTGGGGAACACCACTAGTAACCTCCTTCTCCTCAGAGTGAGCTCCATTTACCTGTACCCTTTGTCACCTCCCACTCAACCAATTTCTAACCCAAGCAGTAACTTTAGGACCTACAAACTTAGGCTAATGTTACTTCCACGTTTATCTCCCTGTTATATGTATAATGTTCTGCTATAATGTAAACCGCTTTGACCGTAGGATAAAGTGGAAAAGAAAAACTGCTAAATAAATAAATGATTATTAGTACCCTTACAAACAATTAAAATCAGTTTGAACAGAAGAACCACATTCCCATTACAGTATCATTTGACACACCTGTGATCAATTGTCAGTACTCACATTAATTGAATCAACCAGTGAATGATGGTTCTAATGTTTAAAATGGTCACATTCACTCCTTGTTCCATTTTTACAATGGTGAAGACAGGAGAGCTGAATGAGACTGTTAGAAAAGTCATTATCACCAAACATCAAACTTCAGAGGGGTACAAGGCCATCTCTAAAGACCTTGGGATTCCTGTGTTATTAATAACTTTTCTGCTCATGGAACTGTCAAGAACCTCCTAGGACATAGTAGGAAGAGGAAAATTAATCCAAGAAATTGTCAAAGGTTAGTGTGAACTGTTGAAAAAACACCACTTACAACATCCAAAGAGCTTAAGGCTGACGGTGCAATCTGGAGTGGTCGTTTCAACCCATACCAATCAATGCACACTAAACAAAGAAGGACTTCATGGGCAAAGGCCAAAGAGGATCCCATTGCTCAATGACAGACATAAAAAGGCACATTTGACCTTTGCCCAAACCCACCTTCAGAAACCACAATCCTTCTGTGAAACTGTTCTGTGGACAGATGAAACCAAACTTGAGCTCTTTGGCAATGCAGACCAGTGATACATTTACAGGTGAAGAAATGAAACTTCTAAGGAAAAAAACACCCTTCCTACAGTTAAATATGGTGGAGGTTCCATAATGTTATGGCGCTGTTTTTCTGCCTCAGGAACTTGAGGCCTGGAACACATTAAAGGAATCATGAAGTCACAGGACTACCAAATTATTTTGGAGTGAAATGTGCTACCTAGTGTCAGAAAACTAGGTCTGGGTCGAAGGTCATGGGTCCCCCAGCAGGACAGTGACCCAAAACATACATCTAAAAGTACAAAAAATGGTTAAAAAGGAAAAGATGGGCTGTTTTGAATTGGCCAGCAATGAGTCCTGATCTCAATCCAATCAAGAACCTTTGGAAAGAGCTGAAATCTGCCATTGGTAAAAGGAATCCTGGAAACACTCATGAGTTGGAACAAATTGCAGTTGAAGAGTGGGAGAAACTACCAGCAGAAAGATGGATGAAACTTATAGATGGCTACAAGAAATGTTTGGTGGCTGTCATCACTATCAAGGGTTGTGCAATCAAATATTAGTGAAGGGTGCCATTAATCCTGTCCAGGTCATATTTTTTTCTCAGAAATTACAATGTCTAAGTTGCATAGACATCTCTACTTTGTTGTATACCTTTGAACATACTATTAAAATATTATGATGACATATAGTTGGAATATTTCCAATTATTTCTCAAGATATTGTATACAACATATCTAAAATGCAAGGATGCCAATAATGTTGATTACAACTATATCAACAGTTCTATTTAACATTTATTTGCTTCCTCTTGCCACTTTTTAAGACTTTAGGAATAAGGTACAGGATTTAAGTGGATGACATCATGATAATTATACCCTTAACTGATGGATATGCTCTAGACATCAGCAAATGTCTGTAGCTATTGAGGCTATTGTGGACATAAATTATGAGATGTAGGGTTGATCTTAAACATTAAAAAGACTGAACTTCTGATAATGTCTAGGACAGCAGCCATGGTGTCCCCAGTTGATATAATGCCTATTTCTGTAGTTGTTCATTATTTGTGGGTTTTGCTTGATCCTAAGCTTTCCTTTTACTCCCATGTTCAAGAATTAGTAAAATAATCATTTTTTAAACTCCAGTTATTACAAGGGTTGAAATCTTTTAGAACATTCTGATTTTAGATTAAATTTTTAGCAGCTTATATTAACACCCTTAGATTAGTATTACTCATTGTTTGGATTGCCGGCAGTAACTGTGCAGCTGCTGCATGTAGTACAAATTTTGGCTACATGATGTCTAACAGGTGTTAAATATTTTGAGCATATTATGCCTTCATTAAAATCCTTTCAAAGTAAAGGAATAGCCTAGTGGTTAGAGCAAATACCTGGTAATCAAGAGCACAGGGTTTGATTTCCACTTGTACTCCTTGTGGCCTTGGGTAAGTCACTTTACCCTCCATTGTCTCAGAGAAAAAGCCTGGCAATCTCTTTCCAGTCACACCTTGCCAAGAAAACCCAGGAGTTGCTGAGTCAGCATTAACTTGACAGCAGGCATACCACCCCCACAAGCCATTTGCTGGCTGCCCCTGTAATTGTCAAGTTTAAGGGGCTATGCTGCTTTTCAAAGCTTTATACCTAAGGTGCTTTTTTGCTTATTTCTATTCCAGTAGGTTTTAATGTGGGAGGCCGGTCCTTGAAGTTATAGGAACAAGGTTTACTAAGAATTTCTGTTCCTTCAAGGGAAACAAAGGAGTTAGGGTTTGTAACAGAATTTTATCTTTGTTCACTCCATTGTTATGGAACCGACTTCCTGTTCCAGTGAGACTTTTAGATAATGAGAGGGGACCTGATATTCGAAAGCAGACCTGCAAATTGTGTAAATGCTGGATAGCGGGATATTCATGGTTCGTGCTGCTGGATTTCTGTGGGTGCTGCCGCTACACACTCCGATGTTATGCGGCTAGCATCGGGGCATGTTGTGGGCATTGCATTGCGGGGGTGGAGAGGAGGTGGCACCCGTCGCTAACTGTGGGCAAAGTCAGGCATGGCAAATGCTGTCCTTACTTTACCCATGGAAACTAACTGGGCAGCAACTGAATATTGACGCTGTCTGTTTAGCTTCTGGGTTCTGCGGTTACCCCAGATATTCAAGGCCAGTGGCTGGATATGACACTGACATTAAATATCCGAGGTTAGTATTCAATGGCAAAGGCTATGTGCTTTATAAGTGCTAGCTGCTGCCGCTGGATTCTGCTGCTCCCCCCCAGGAGTTTTAGGAGAAAACTGAAGACCTTTTTCCTGACAATGTTCCTGTATGATTTTAGGGTGAATTATATTGTGCATAATATTCATATGCTTTATATGTGTTGTTTGTGACGGATAATATGTTCTGTGTTATTTTGTACTCAGCTGATAATGGTTATGAATTGATGGAATTGAAGTTTAAGCAGATAAATCAATCAATCCCAACTCTTATCACAAAACCTAGATACAGTAGTACACCTTGTGGGGTGGGCACTGTCTTCAGGTGTTGTCAGTGCTATGGTAAAGGAAGCCTCCCACTATTAGTATAAAAAAACAGTAAAACAATCAAGATGAAGGATGGTATTCGAGTGCAGTGCAAGCAAAGAGGGGAGCAGGTAGGGGGGCTGAGGCCAACTTTGCTACTGTGTACAGCTGTGAGCGCACCATTCACGGCCATGGCGACCTCCATGCTTGATGCGGTGTCAGGTGGTGTAGGAGGTCAGCCCTTAGTCATGGATGTGGTCCATGCCATCACGCAGTTCCCTGGCTCCCGGCGCAGCTCTGAGGCCTGGATACAGCAGTATTTTGCTTAGGCTTGCCATGAGTTTGAGCATCCGCAGGTCCTAGAGACTGCCGTATTCAACAGTAAGCCTGCACTACAGGCAAGCAGCACATACTTGCAGCTCCTTTTTGGATGGGCTGCTGGAGGGATGGCATGGAACTTTGGTACCCTGAGGAGCAGTTGGATGAGGGGCCAGTAGTGAGGGTTCGGGGGGGCCTGGCCAGCAGGGCATTTGACTCTTTAAGGGACCTTCATCAAGGTGAATATTCATAAAAAGGGAGAAATGCAGGGAGTAAGACAAACAGGAAAAGTTTATAGCAGGGAGGAAAGCAACCCCACCATGCAGTTTATACCTGGAGGATTGGTGATGGCACCTAAGAGAGCCAGGGGAGGCAAAGGGGGCCCTTTATGTAGCCCTCCAAGCATCTAGCCCATTTCCTGGAAGAGGTGAGGTACATCAACAGTAGAGGCAGACCCCATAAATTGGCAAAGGTGAGGGTGGGAGGGTACAAGGGGAAGTGCTCAAAGATTGGGTGCAGCGGAGTTGGAGGCTCCATCCAGAAGGAGTGCTGGCAGGAGGTAGGGGATCGGGGACCTGGAAGTGGAGCAAAAGGATGACCCAGACATAAGCTGTGATGGCCTGTGGACAGCTGATGCTGGAGAGATGAGCATCAGTGATGAGGATCTAAGTGGGCATGTTGCACAGCACTGGAGGCAGATAGGTATCAGCAGAAGGAAGGTCGCATGGCAGATAGGAGCACTCATGCAAAGCAAGGGAAGAAACATGGGAAAAGAGAAAGAACCCTCATGAAAACCTTGTGTGACTCGAAGTTCTTGCAGAACTTGCACAAGGTGAGGAAGACAATGCATCGGGAGAAGTGCTTGTGTCCTTGGAGATGATTCTGCAGTCCAGATATGGGATTCAGACTTGTGGGACTCATGTGATTCATCATCCTTGGGCGACTCTGATTCAGATAAGGAGTTGGAGAACTTGGTCAGAGGCAGGCAGGAGATGGTAGTGGTTCCAGACCCAGAGAAGGTTGATCTCAGTGGTGTGACACTTAGAGCCCAGAGTGAACATACTTTGAGCTTAATAACTCCACTCATCTGTCCCAGAAGCCACAGGCAAAGGTGTTGTAGGGAAGATACATTTATATGTTTGCTTTACTGGCTAAGAAGCTTGGGGATATGAAGAAGGGGGAGGATAGCAAGGACGAAGGCAAAAATAGGTAGCACAAAGTGCCAATAATGATCACCAAATGGCTATTGGCCTTTCATGTTTATGCTACCATCTTAGGAGGGGCCAGACCTGCTTTATACCCAGGGTTCCTGTGGTACTAGGACCATATTTTGCAAGCCATTGGATAGATGGAGGGTGGGCATGACTTAACTATGACTAGCATTTTCAGAAGAGTTTATCTCAAAGGCTCTGATTTGCCTTGGGCCATCGAGATGTTATCATCTGGCTAGTAGAGATAATGCCGGATTGATTTAATTTTGGGAGGGTTCCTGGGTTGTGGCTAGTAGGAACAGTAGTAGGAACCTCAGAATCTTGTGTCCAGTATACAGGGGGAGAGGCAGCAGTGGAAGGGGGTCTGGAGGAGTCTGCCAGCTGGAGAATGACATTTCCCATCAGTGGGTGATTTCAAGGCTATGGACAGGACAACACATGTTTTCACTTTAGCATAGGCCTCTGAGATCATGCAGCCTGCCGTTTCAAGCATAAATGTTCCTTGTGTGGGGGAGGGTATCTGGCCTTTCGGTGTTCAGTTGGAGGGGGCTTTCAAAAGGGGGGGGGATCTTTCAGGCATCAGGTACCTCTGCAGCTGTCTCTGGACAAGGCCCCCTCACCCATTAACCTCAGGGCGTCAAGGGTGCCTGAATCATCTGGCAGTGTAGCTGTTGGGTGAGGAGTTTCAGAGGGGGTTATCACATTCCTTACTGTGCACCTCCTTTATCTGATACACCCCATAATGCACAGTCCATCCAGCTCCTGCAAAGGCTTGTGGAGGAAAAGCTGGAAAAGGAGTTCAAGCTCAGAAAGATTATGGATCCATTTGACTATTCTCCCTTGCCAGACTTGGTCATCTACCCTTTGGATATTTTTCTCAAAGAAAGAGCCAGGTAAATTCAGATTAATTCATAATCTGTCATATCCTGTGGGAAATAGTGTGAACTCCTTTATAGACCTGGCTCTTTGGTACAGTATGCGTCATTTGTCTCAGCGGTGGAGCTTCTGCGGTGCTCAGGCCAGGGTGCCCTCATGGCCAGGACTGATGTAGAGTTGGCTTTTAGGTTACTCCTCATTCATTCAGGGTCCTTTCATCTCTTAGAGCTCTGTTGTCAGGGCAAATTCTTCATTGATAAATGCATACCAATGGGTTGCTCAGTGGCATTTGCTTGTTTTCAGGCATTCCCTACCTTTGTACACTAGGCAGTTCAAAAGGCTGTGGGCTCTTCATTCATTGTCCATTATTTGTACAACATGTTGTTTATGGGCCCAGCATACTTGAGGGAATGTGCTCAGGTTGTAGTTTTTCACCAGCTGGCAGTGGTTTGGAGTTTGCCGCTAACAACAGAAAAGATTAACGGGCCGAGCACCTCTTTTATTTCTTTGGGACTTGAGCTTGATTCACTGCACATGGCATCCCATCTGACTGGGGAGAAGGTACAGAAATTGGTACTTTTGATCCAGCAGGCTTTAGCTGATCCAAAGCTGCCCTTGCGTCAGGTTCAGGAATTGCTGGGGAATTTTAATATTGCCTGCCAGGTCATTTCCATGGGTAGGGTTTTCACCAGGTGTTTTGCCTTATTGATGAAGGAAATGACAGTTTTGCCCTTTCACCTCATCCAGCAAGATATACAGGTGCAGCTCCTAGAAAGGTTTGGGGTATGTTTACTAAACCGTCTTAACGTCGCAGCGGTGGTATTATCACGTGATAAGTGACGTTATCGCGTGATAATGTAACATTAGGGCGCGATAACATCACTTAGCGCGCGATAACGCAGCGGCGGCGTTAAGGCACACTAACGCTGTGAAATCCGGGTCTGAAGGGTGGAGTAAGGCTTCCCAGAGGGCGGAGAGAAGGGGTCAATGGGCGGAGAGTGGGAGGGGAGAGGCTCCAGGCACACTAACGCTGTGAAATCTGGGTCTGAACACTAACGCCAGTGAAACCCTCGCGTTAAGGCACATTTGCAGAAAAGAGAAACCATTTACGTCAGCAATGTGCAGCAAAGGCAGGGAAACCTAGTAAAGTGATAGTTGTGATACATGTGCAGGGAACAAAGAGGCAAATAAACATATAAAAGGACCACAACCACATCTAAAATCCCAATAACCAAGCTGGCCAATAGTGATATTAATGATAAACATTAAGCAACACTACTGACAAAGCGTATAAATTAAGATATCATGTTTGGAAGGGTCTGTGCTCTGTCCCCCTACAAAGTGAATGATCCCACATTGAAGGGTCTGTGCTCTGTCCCCCTACAAAGTGAATGATCCCACATTGAAATTAAATGGATTTCTGTCATTTAGATTGGGCAGGTTTGTTATGGCGTGCACATGTGCAGCAACAGCAGAGTGGGCATGTAGGCAAGGGCAACTGTACTGATACTGTAAATGGGATACAGGGGGCTACAGGCAGCCCATGCTGTGGTCCAGCTGGGGCACAGTGCGGGCTAGGCAGATGCCTAGGTGGCACATAGGAATGCTGAAACTGTAAAGCAGCAAGACAGCAACTGATGAAGGTCCAACATGGGCAAGAGGGTGTGTCCCACAGTGTCACAGGGGAGATTACCCAGCAGGTACCCTCAAGGGCACATAACATTGGAAGGCGGGGCGGGGGAGGGGATAAGTGCACATGTCCATGTAGGCACCCCTACCCGATAACCCACACCATAGGCAGTTGCCTACCGGCATACTGTAAGGCCTGGGACTGCGCACCACCAGCACCACCGGCATAATGGCATAGCAGCATGGTGGCGGAGGGGTGCTGGTGGTGGAGGGGGCAGTGGCATCTGCCCACAGCAGACCATGGCCTAGCCACGTTTAGGTGGGTGCTGTGCAATGCAACAGACAAGGTCTGTCTGACGAACAGTCATGGCATCCCCAGGAATGAACTGTCCTTGTGGCAACAGTGTGGTGCAGTACACACAGCCAGTGTGTTCAGGAGCAGAAGGTCACAAGTTCAAGTCCCGGCTGTGGCTCCTGCCAACCCTTTCCCCATATTTTACCCAGTACTAAACCGTGGTAATAAAGATGGAACCTTTATTGCAGATAAAATAAACATGCCTGAACGCCTATATTTTACCCTACAGAGCACAGACACCATAAACATGTGCAATCCCTAGAGCAGTTTCTCAACTACAGTCCTGGAGGGCCAAACACCTTTCACGTTTCATGCTGTCCCTAATAAATATGCCTGTGCTGCATTTGTATGCACCGCCCCATTGTATGCAAATGTATCTCATGAATATTCATTAGGTACAGCATGAAAACCTGAACAGTGTTTGGCCCACCACGACCGGAGTTGGGAACCTCTGCCCTAGAGCAGAGGCCAACAGGGGCATAAGCACCCACACTCACAGGCTCCACTATCCAAAGCCTCATGGAGAGTCAGGCTGTTGGGCCCTGCGCGCAGCAGCATCTCCCAATACTAGCACTTGCATACCTTAGCAATGCCGCCTTAAACTTGGGAATACGTTAGACATATATCAAAAGGTTGCTATGATTAATGGCAGATATCAATTCCTAAGTTAAGCACAATTTGCTGATACAGCTGCATCATAGCAACCTTTCTGATATCTGTGGAGTGTGTTTCAGTTTTGGTTTCTGACAGTGTTTACCTCCCCAGGGAGTGACCCCCAACAGTATTGCGTACCATAGCCATGCCTGCACTGTGCCCAGGACTGGTGTGGTGGCCAGGGCTGCCAAAAGCCTCTATATTTGCACAATGCTGGCATAGGTGTGGGAGTGTGTGTCTGTCTATCCAGTGTGTTGTGGCTGCCTACACCTTACTCAGCCCACACTGCTTGCACTGTTTCCAGTGTTAGCCTGCCAATGTGCATAATGAGGAGCAAGGTACTGTGGGTATGGCCCGGACAGGGTGGCCTGGGCAGGATACATCTGCACAGGGCATAGGGCAATGGCTGGAACATTGTAGTACCTGGCCACCACCTGCACAGACAGGGTGGCCACAGCATGTCCTGCTGGGAGGTCACTCTCACCCTGACTGAGTAGTGACCACGGCATGGCTAATGCTATATAGTATTTCTCTCAAGTGATATTTATGGGTTGTCTTTTCTGGGGCCCAGTCACTGACTTATCTGCTTGGTGTGTTTGCTCACATCCCAGTTTTGGGTACTGTGGTGAAGATGGCCCTTCAGAAGAAATGGACGTTGAGGAAAATCCTGAGAGCAGAGCTAACTCACACAGGATTTCCAAAATTGACCTGAAAAAAACACAGTGCTCTGCTGAGCCGAAGACACACCCCAGTACAGGGGAGGAGTTAGGCTTCAGCTCTGATTGGGCACACCCAAGGGAATGGCAGGGAGTGCCGGGAATTGAAGCCCTTTTTAAAACCTCAGAGAGAGCTGAAAGGAAGATGAGGAGGAAGGAGGAGAAAGGTGAACAGGTTGTTGTTGCAGAGAGGACCACGGAGAATATCCCAGAGGATAGCGTGGGGAAGGATATCCAAGTCCAAAAGAACGTTGTGAGAGGAGTGCAGAGTGCTGGAACCCTAGAAGCTAGGAGAAGAGCACTAGGACCTCGTGAGAAGACAGAACCCCGGAAGAGCCAGCCTGGGAGTCCAACGTACCCTGCAATAAACTCTTACTGCCGGGAAAAGCCTAGACCTAGCCAGCCTCGAGAAAGCAGCACGTGGAGAAAAGGTACTTCTAATGCCAACAAGCAGTGCTATAAAGACAGAGAACTACAGCCAGGAGAAAGTTTTCCTAAGAGAAGTTCTTTTATAAATGCCTCTAAACAAAGTAAAGCACAATTTCCTAATTTGTATGCTTGGCTGAAGAAACCTTCATATAGTGCTGAACTGTGCAAACCTAACTTTGCTACCGACGTAGATAGTGAGTGGGGGAAGGGTGTAACCTTTGCCAATAACTATCCACCAGATGAAAAGCAAACACAGGCTGAATTGCTACTGAAGGAATTTCAGAAGTTCCTGGAGCTGAAGTCAGGGCAAAATAAAGAACCTGATACGGACAGTAATTCTGTTAGTTCAGAAGAATACATGCAGGTAGAAACTTCTTTACCTTCCCTGAATCCTGAGCCTTGTGCCATAGATTGCTCTTTCTGCTGTATTGAATAACAGTTTAAAGAAGCACATAAGTTTTATATGAAGAAAATATAAAATGTTGGCTTTCCTTGTTGTTTAATCGTAAGAGTTCCTGATTGTGTTCACCTGTTTCCAAGTCACGCTGTGAAGAGAACAGCTATTGATATAAAGCTGCAATATTTTCTAACAGCCACATGAGGCAATGCTGAGTTAAGTTGCTGAAGTTTATGAATAGCTGAGTTAAAGCAAATTTGATTTTACTGCTTCCTGAGTTCCTGTTTTCCTCTGTTTATCCTAAGAGTTCCACTTTTTGCGTTTGTTGCTTTGAGCTTTTGATGCGCTGGAAACTATCCCCCAAGACAAATAAATTTTCTTGCTTGCCTAACCACATCTGGTCACAACTACAATTCTTCCCTAAGGAATATACAAGAGCACTACAGTTCCCAAGATTCATTGGGAACCGTGCCAGCTAATTCTTCAAGGGACAATATAAGGCCACTCCTGCCTGTAAGCTCTAGGGCGCAGGCAGGAGCATCGCAGTACATGCATCTTCCCCAGGAACATGCCCTATGGACTCGCTAGCAGACTGCAGTTAGTATGTGTATGGCTGGAACACCTTGCAGGGTGCAGCGGCTGGAGACTCACTGTGCTCGCTGCTGGAACATGTCAGATAATGGTGGGGGGCAGCTGAGCATTTCCAGGCCTACTGTCTCTCTGCCATTGCCTTATGGATGCATACAGATCTGCATTGACTGCCCTGTAGGGTGCCTGTTCTCGAGCAGGACTGGGGTTGATGGTCCCCTCTACTGCCACCATTGCAGGGAGGTAGAATGTGGGTCTGTTGGTGGGAGATCCTGTTTCCCACCCTAAGCCCCAGAGGGTGGGTTGGGTGGTGCTACATAATCCACCTATGGGTCCAAACACCCCCCCCCCCCTTCACTTAAATCATGTGACTATTCTGGGTGCATCATAGTCCACAAGGGCTAGACGCAACTGAGAAATACAGATGGACACAAGTGTATCCTAGATGTGTCTGCAAGGACTACCTATCACACACTGGCACTGATGGGAACCTGCAGCATAACCTATCTCAGCTAAGCCAGGTGCTGTGGACCTGGTGCTGGGCGCCCCACCTCGCCCTCAGGGTGAGCACAGTACCCCCACAATGTGTCGGTCTGTAGCTACTCTGTGCCAGTAACACACACGGTCAGTTCCCCCTACGAGGCCAAGGTGCTGTGGGGGTGCATACCCCATCTTGTGATCATCTGTAGACTGCTGATTTGCATGTGCAGTGCATCATGGGTACGGGTGGGTTAACCCTATCCTGGTAACCACAGCAGACAGTTTGTGTGGTGACCTGCAGTCCTTCTGTAGCCAGCCAGGGGTTTGTTAGTAGCTATAGAGATGTAGCCCACTGGTTACTTCACTGACTGTGGTGGCGGAGGTCATGGGTTTGATCCCACAGTGGTGTTATTTGATAGGGCTGTCTGAGACATTTCCTTTTGTAATTTAAATTAGTGCTGCCAGCAAAAACACCCTCACAGTGCTATAACCTTAAGGTGCCTCATAAGGCGCCCTATAAGGCGCCCTATAGGGAACATTATAAGGTGCCTTGGTGAACAGTGCACTTTATAATGTGCCTTCTGGAGTGCCTTATAGGGCACCTTATGCAGCACCTTAGGTTATGGCACTGTGAGGGTGTGTTTGCTGGCAGCACTAATTTACATTAAAAAAGAAAATGCCTCAGACAGCACTGATTAAAGGGTAATGCCTCAGACAGTCTTACTCATTAAGTCCACTGGGGGATTGAACTCATGACACTTATTTCATCAGTCAATGTATTAACCATTGTGCTACACCTCTGTTGCTGTGTTTGCAGGTCAGCGCACCTAATTAAGGCTAACACACGTTAACGTGCACAGCTCCATCACGCGATGATGGATTTTATCGTGCGATAACCCGAAATGCTACCTTAAGACCGGAACGCCCACTACCTTATATGGCATTCATCACAGTAAGACTGCAACTAACGCCGGTAACATTAAGACGGTTTAGTAAACATACCCCTTTGTGTCCCTCATTTTTCATTCCCTTAATATATGATGTTTTAAATTTTAAATGGTGTCTGCAATTTCTGTTAATTTCTGTGTGTTTTGTCTTTCACTTATAGATCATATATCACAGACCCTGAGAAAATAATTGTTATAAACTTCTGTCATTTGTGTATATATCTTATTATTTTGTATATTTTTTTATATGTATGAGGAAAGTATATGCCCCTGATGCAAGAGATATTCCGAAACATGTTGGGTTTTAGCTAAGTGCTTTTAGAAGAACTTGTATTTGCAGTGTTAATATTTTTTGTTAATAAATCATTTGATCTATTTTTTATCTTGTTGGTAGTTGTTTTGCTTTCACTATTTTGGTTTGGTTTGCCATTGTAAATGAGACAAAGGGGTATGTTTACTAAACTGCGGTAACGTTCCCCACGTTAGGTTCCCTGGATTCCCATATAAGGAAATGGGTGGTGCATCATTATGACAAGCTGTGTCATTTAACGCGCATTATAAGGCACGTTACAAGGCACGTCATAAGGCACGTTATAAGGCACCTTAGTAGGCACAGTACAAGGCACGTGCCTTGTAACGTGCCTAGTAAGGTGCCCTGTAATGTGCCCTGTAATGTGCCTTATGACGTGCTGTGTAACGTGCCTTGTATTGTGCCTAGTAAGGTGCCTTATAACGCCGTATAGGGAGTGATGGCAACTGTGGTGAGGGTATTATGGGCTGGCAGCACGGATCTGCAAAGATATGACTGTAACAGGCATGCAAAACATCAGACATGGACAGGAAGGAACAACGAGGAATCGAACCCCATGATCACTACCTAGAACAGAGCTGCTTAAATCCAGTTCTGGAGGTCCACAACCCTGCAGGTTTTCAGGATATCCCTAATGAATCTGCATGAGCTATATATGCATTAGAGATATCCTGCCAACCTGACTGGTTTGTGGCACTCCAGGGCTGGATTTGGAGACCTCTGCCTTACACCTCTGTCAGTTAAGATTGTGAGTGGGCAAGGTACAGATGTTGTAGACATCAAAAGGGTAGATAGAATGTGTCACATTCCTCCTCAGTTCTCACCACCACCATAAAGTTGTCTAATAGACAATATTTTGGTGGTGGTGAGAAGCGAGGAGGAATGTGACAAATTCTCTCTAACCTTTTTGACGTCTTGGACATCTGCACCTTGCCCACTCACAATTGTAAATGACAGAGATGTAAGGCAGGGGTCTCCAAATCCAGCCCTGGAGGGCCACAAACCAGTCAGGTTGGCAGGATATCTCTAATGCATATATAGCTCATGCAGATTCATTAGGGATATCCCGAAAACCTGCATGGTTGCGGACCTCCAGGACTGGATGTGAGTAGCTCTGGCCTAGAACGGCAGTGTACTAACCAGTAGGCTATACCTCTATGGCTTGTTGCACAGCACTGGCTGGGTACAGATGGACTTCAAGTCACCGCACAAACCATCTGCTCTGTGTGCCAGGATAGGGTAACCCCAACAGCACCCATGATGCATTGCACATGCAGAACAGCGGCCTACAAATAGGGTCTGCACCTCACCGGTACTGCAGTGTGGTAAGACGGACTGACAGTGCGTGATACTGGCACAGACTAGCTACAGACCATGCCATTGTGCAGGTTCTGTGTTAACCCTGAGGGATAGGATGGGCACCCAGCCCTAGGTCCACAGTACATATGGTGCTAGAGATAGGTCCTGCTGCACATCCCCATCACTACCAGTGTGTGACAGGTGCTCCCACCAGTGCAACCGAAAGTACTTCTGTTACCATCTGGGTTCTGCAGTCACATGTGGCCCTGTGGGACCAGACATCACTCAGATTTGTGTGTACGCAGTGTCAAGGTCTGGCTGTCATGGGTACCTGTTATCAGGGCAGCGGTGGGGCGGGGGCTAGACCCACATGAGGTTTAGGTAGCACTGCCTCTATTGGTCTAAGTGGTATGCACTATATACCCCAAAGGGCCCACAATCACCACTATTGTAGATGAGGGTGTGGTGGGACAGGTGCCTGCACCCTGCAGAATGGCTGTAATACCAGCAACCACAGTGCTGCTGGCCGATGACAGCCCTCCAGGGTTGATGGGCCAGAGCCATACATGTGACCGTGGCAGACAAGCAGTGATGCTTGGGGTAGGCAGGGGAAGGCTCCACGCCACGGTCTGCCATCTACCAGCACAATCAGACTGCACCTGCAGTATCCTACAGGGTGGTCCCACCATACACAGACTAACTGCAGACAGCCCACTAGCCAGTCCATAGTGCATGCTCATGGGGGAACCCTGTGCACCCAGAGGTGGGATGCACTGCACAAACATCAAGCAGGTATCTCCGTGATTGGGCCCCAGAACCAGGAACACACAGGTATCACTAGAGACAAATAATGTGTGGCACTAAGTGGGAACATGGACATGCCATGGCCACTGCTCGGCAGAGTGAGAGCGACCTACCAGCGTGACATGCTGTGGCCACCCTGCCCATGCAGGTGGTGGTCAAGCACTACAGTGTCCCAGCCATTGCCTTCCACCCTGTGCAGATGCATCCTGGCCAATCCGCCCTGTCTGGGCCATACCCACAATACCTTGCTCCTCATTATGCACATTTGCAGGCTAACGCTGGAAACAGTGTGAGCAATGTGGGCTCAGTGAGGTGTTGGCAGACACAAAACAGTGAATAGACATACGCACACTCCCACACCTATCTCAGCATTGTGCAGAGATACAGGTGGTTAACAACCCTGCCCACCACACTGGTCCTGAGCACAGTGCCGACATTGCTAAACTGTGCAGGGGGTAGTAGTAGTGCTCTGGTGATAACTGCAGCTCTGTGCTAGGGCCAACAACCTGATACTCCATGAGGCTGTGGATAGTGGAGCCCATGTGAGTGGGTATTTGTACCCCTGTACACCACTGCGTTGGGGTTTGCACATGTTGTTGTTGTGGCTGCATTGTGGGATAAAACTATGGGGTGATGCTCAGCAGGTTCCGCAAATGGAACTTGAACCTTTTTCTCTTGGACATACTGGCTGAGTGTATTGCACCACACTGTTGCCACAGCAGCATAGTGGTCCCTGGGGCTACCCTTACATTCCCCAGCCAGACCTCTTATGTTGCACTGCACACCACGTACTGGTACAGGGCATGGGCTAGGTCCACTGCAGGTGGATGCTACTACTCCCACCAGCACAAACACCCCCTCCCCCCGCCATGACCATATGCTGTCGGTGCCGGTGGTGTGCAGTCCTAGGCCATCCAGGGGGCAGGTAGGCGGCTGCCTAAGGTGTGGGTTCTGGGGTAGGGGTGCCTACATAGCTGTCCACGCTTCCCCCAGCACTGCCTGTCAATGTTATGTGCCCCTTGGGGTTCCTGCTAGGTAATGTCCCATGGATGGGACACTGTGGGACACAGACTCTTGGGCATGTTTGACCCTGGTCTGTTGCTGTCTTGCTGATGTCCATTTTCTGCGTTCCTATGTGCCACCTAGGCAACCGCCTAGTCCACCCCATGCCCCAGTTGCCCCCACTGCATGTCCCGCCTGCAGCACCCATGCCCCATTTGCGCCATCGCCATAGTGGCCTTTCATATCTGGGCACTATGCTGTTGCTGCAAATGGAGCACTACTATCATCTTTCTTGGGCTCCCTGTCTATGCTGTACATTGCTGACACTGAAATGGTTTCTCTCTCCTGCAAATGTGCATCTAACGGCAGGTTTTCATTCGCGGTAGGATTCAGCCCTTCAGTTCAGCGCGTTAGTATGCAGGGAGCCCCTCCACGCTCACTCCCCGCCCATTGACCCCAGCTCTCAGCCCTCTCTCCTCCCTCTGCGGTGTCTACCGCACTGCAGAACGCTTCCACGCAGGTTCTAATGTTACGGCGTGTTAACGTTACGTTACTGCTCATTAACATTACCTACCGCGCGTTAACGTTACCTACCACGCGTTAATGTTACCTACCGCGTGGTCTGTAAAGTTACCGCAGTTTAGTAAATATACCCCAAAGAGTCATCTATAGCATTATTGACATCGGGAACATGTTTAGCTGCCAGTGACACATTGCAATGCAGGCACTGAAGGATGAGCAAATGCAGCAACTCAGTTACCAGTGAGGATTTTTCAGACTGCCTATTCACTGCATGCACTACTGCCACATTGTTTGAGCACAGGATCACATGGCAGTGCCACAAGTGAAAAGGCCACCCCCACACTGGGAACGGTTCAAGAAATGCGATGTTCCGACATTAGCTTCTATTCCTCCAGCTATCGGGTCCTCTCAAAATATATTCCAAACCTGGTCCCCTCCCCTCCACCCAGAGTATATATATATATATACAGTCTGAGGTCCTGACTCAGCACAGCAGGGAATTGCCAAGCCCAATTTTTTATTTAACAAGTTTTTTATACCACCTTATCATAAAAAATCAAAGCTGTTTACAGAAAAACTCAACAATTTTACAAAGAACTCATGGAATAAATAGGTAGGGGTGACATGCGGTACATGCTTGAAAGCATAACTTATATACATTTTAACATTTCTGCATTGATTGATCAGAGCATTGGCGGGGTGATGTTTAGGCTTGTCGGTTGTTTTGAGGAGTGGCTTGCAGTGTTAAGTCATTGAAGTGTTCTATGAGGAAGAATGTTATCAGCTTTTTTTGGGAGTCCTTTAAGTCCGTGGTGGATCTCAGTGCTTCAGGAAGGGAGTTCCAGATGGCAGGTGCTGCTAACAATAAGGCTCTTTTGGTCGTGGAGTTTGCTTTGGTGAATACATTGGGTATTTGGATGCTGCCACTGTTCCATTGTCTTCATGGTCTTTTGTTGGGTTGGGTGCTGATTAGTACCTGAAGCATGAGCGCTGAGAGGTTTTGTTTGATTTGAAGATGGTCAGCACTGTTTTGATCTGCGAGGTGATTGGGTGGCAGTGGAGCTGGTGTAAGATCGGTGTTATATGGACAGATTTAGTAGAGCCGGCGATGATTCAGGCAGCCATATTTTGTGCCAATTGTAATGGCTTTGATAGTTTGTTTCAGGAGACCATTGAGGATAGATTTACAGAAGTCAAGTAATGGAAAATGATAACATGAAATACTGTGAGGAAGTGGTCCTGGTTGAGAAGAGGTTTGGGTCTGCGGATAGTAGCCATTTTGTAATAAGCATTTCTAGTGATTTTGTTGATGTGCACTTTTAGGCTTAGGTTGGTGTCTAGGGTGATTCTTAGGCACCTCACTTCTTCTTTTACAGGGATGGAAACATTTGCCAAGGTGATTGATTCTGGGGATATGAAGGAAGTGTTCCTCATAATGAGTAAGGCTTCAGTCTTCTTAAAGTTTATGTTAAGGTTGCTATTTGATAGCCAGTTGTTCATTTCGTGTATGCATGTTGTCATGTTAGACTAGTCTGGTAGGTCAAAGTGGACTGGGGTGTATACCATTATGTCATCTGCATAAATGGTGTATTAGATGTTATGCTTGAAGATTCTGCGGATGGATTGAACATATAGGTTGAAGAGTAGGGCGGACAGTGAGGACCGTTGTGGGATGCCTTGCTCTGTAATGAATAGGGTTGAAGTGTTTATACCTACTTTGACTTGTTGGCAGCGGTCACTGAGGTATGACTGGAACCACTTGAGAGTTGTAACATGGAGGCCAATACCTTTGAGTCTGTCTAGAAGGATGCTGTGAGCTACCGTATCAAAGCGGCAGAGATGTCGATGAAGATGAGGAGTACACCTTTCTTTATATCGTCAATCACTCTGATTAAGTTGTCAAATAGTGGCATGAGCAGGATTTTCACGTTGTGGTTGGGTTGAAATCCATGCTGGTGGGGATCGAGTGGGATGTGAGAGTCAATGTGGTCCTATAATTGATGCTATACTGTCTTTTCAATGATTTTTGTTAAGAACAGTAGGCTTGATATTGGGCGTTAAGATGCGGGGTCTGTATTGTCTGCTGCTTTGTTTTTGAGGATTGGTCGGATGGTTGCCTGCTTGAATGTAAGGGGGCATATATACTTGTGTTAGGGAGCAGCTTATTATCCTGTGGATAAATTGGAGAAGCTCATCTTTGGCTGATTTGATCCATCTTACTGGGCATGGATCAGTGGGGTGCTGTACAGGCATTTATTTATTTAAAGTTTTTTTATATAACGTCTTTCTACAATTCAAGATGGTTTACATGGAACTCAGAGATGGTGTATGTGACTTGAATAGTCATGGGTATGTGAAATCACACCATTTGTGTGTGGGGGAGGATAATGGGTGTTCTGATTGGTCCAGTTGTGGTAAGTCCTTTAGGCGGGCTTGAGCCTGCAGAGAAGGAAGTATGCAAAGGTCTGAGGATGGATTGTGTCTTCTGTAGTCTGGGATGAATCCTTTGTCAGTGTGCGTACAATCTCAAAGAGTTCTCTGGGTTTATTGCCTGATCTTAATATGAGGTTGGTATGATACTCTTGTTTGTGTTGGTTGATTATGTTGTTGTATTCCTGTTGTTTTATTTGATATTGTTTTAATGTGGTTGCTGTTTTGTTTTGTCTCCAACACCATTCCAGCTTTCGTAGAGTATTTTTTTTGCTTCCCTTATATCTAGAGATTACCAGGGAGCTGATGAGGTTCTTGATGTTGTGCAATAGTGGTTGGTTTGTGGAAGAGCTATAGCCGCTGCAGCAATGATGGTGTTCCATGTTTCAATAGCCTCTTCCAAATTGGTGAAATCTTGTGGTAGTTTCTGGAGGTTTACTTTCAGGAATGTTTGAATCTTCTTGGAGGTGTATTCTGTGTTGTTCTTTGGAGTGGGGTATGCAGTTAGAAAGTGAATAACATGATGGTCCGACCAGGCTATCAGTATGACTTGGGGGGGGGGGGGGTAATGTTGTTATCTTCAAGGACATTTTTTGGCACAAATATGTGGTCTGGGGTGGTGCCTAGTCAGTGAGAGGAACCTGTGGGTAGCAGTAAGAATTGAAGTTACTCAAAAAATATAGAAACATGATGGCAGAAAAAGACCACATGGCCTATCAAGTCTGTCATTCCATATCAAATCCTATAGTCCCTTCTTTACCTTTAGAGCTCATCTGTTTTTGTCCCATACTTTGTTGAATTCAGATACTGTCCTCACCTCTACTACCACCACTGGGAGACTATTCCACGCATCTACCACTCTTTCCATAAAGAAATATTTCTGCATATTACTCTTGAGTCTACCCCCTTTCACCCTCACCTTATGTTCCCTCATAGCAGAGCTTGTTTTCAATCGAAAGAGACTCTCTTCTTGTGCATTTATGCCATGGAGGTATTTAAATATCATATAGCTACATTGCCTGCCAAGTTGCTCTTACTTGCTTGCCACTCATATGAAATGATGTTGATAATGCTACAGCTGGCTCTTTGCCTCGCTTATAATGGGCCAAATTTTGGACTCTAATGCCAAGAGCAGATGATTTCCCATCATAGATTCCAGGATGTTTTTAGGAGGTTATTATGGGCCACTTGCACAATTGCTGAAATCTTCACTGACTGAGAACAATTGGGTGGCTTATGCAGCTGGATAGTGCCACTTTGTGTGTATTCTGCCCAGTGGGACCATCTGTTCTGGAGGACTGATTGGGCAGGATGTTGTGCTGACCTTCATAGCACGAGCGCTGGAGTGCAACTTGTTGCCTCATGCTTTGTCCAGATCCCTGTGTCTTTCGTAGTCAAAGTGCAGAGACAGAGGTATTCTACAGCATCATTTCTCATGAACAAGCTAGTACAAGGTTTCACGAGGTCCAGAGTGGTGATCTTATCCGACAAATGAGGTGTGATTTGTTTTTCCCTGATTCACTGTTCTCCTTCCGTGATACTGATTTGGTCACAAATCATTCCATAGAGAGAGCGGCGAGATGCCATTAAGCATAAAGCAGTAGAATGTGTGTGGAAGCAGGAGACTGCCGACATTTTGAAATTTTTGGTTTTGTTATAGGAGCTAATGTTGGCCCATTACTTGATTCTACTGACTGGGCTTATATCACTTGGACAGTGGTCATTTGTCAGATATCGGTCAGGATATCTTTTAGTTCTGTGCAGGACTTGTTAGAGGGATGTGATAAAACATTTATGGCTGCAACAAACAATTGTGATGGTGGCAACATAGAGTTTGCAGGAAAAGCACAAGGAGTGAGGGTGTAGAGGGTCACTGGTTTATTGAGAATAAGGCCCCAACGCGTTTCGGCAGGATTGCCTTCTTCAGGGGGCACACATCTAAAAAATAAAACATATAGTGAACATCAAAATATAAGAACATAATGTTAAAAATCTAAAATTATGAAAACAATAAAAACATAAATATGGCAATATGGCAAAATCTAAAATTATGAAAACAATAAAAACATGAATATTGCATAATGTGTCTTTAAAAAACATACATATTGATATTCATAAATCAAAGCAAGCATTCAAACAAATGCTAAAATTAAAAAATAAGAAAATGTATATCTTAAGAAACAAATTGCATAAAAAAAATGAATAAATAGTAGTAATACTAATAATAATAATAAAAACAGACAAATAAAAGCTATAAAAGAAACATAAAACTATACATAAATAAATACATATTAAAAACGAAGAGGAAATTACTTACAGGAGGCACAGTATATTATTCAGTCTTTAAAAAGACTCCATGTAGAGATACTAATTGGAATAAACGTAACCCAGAGCCAGAGGGACATAGTACAATGACATTTAGACATACAGGGAAACAGAGGCAGAGATACTCATTAGTTAACTAAATTAGGGAAAATAATCAAACAACACTGTTGTAAAAAATATAAGAAAAACTTAGTTATAGACCAGTCACAATTTTAAGCCGTTTAGACAAACGTAATATATGCAATGAATATTGTAAAAATGCATAGCAAGTGTATAAAGGGAGAAGGCAAGTGTGCCAGGACAGGGACTCTTGCAAAAAGAGCAAAAATAAAATCAACGTCTATTAAAATATATATAATGCCAAAGAGATAAACATAAAAAGATTAAAACAAGAGATTACCCCTTCAACAATTGTCTCTCCTCAGTAGCATCCTGGCTTTCCTCCAACTTCTTGCATATCAATCTCTCTAAAACCTCAGCCATCTGGTTCACTGCCGGTAGCCCTGCCCCTTCCCTCATTCCACTGCTCTCTTCCGTTCCAATCCCCATCGTCACCTCTCTACGCTACCTTGGTGTGACCCTCGACTCCTCCCTATCGTTCAAAGCACATATCTCATCTGTAGTTCAGCGCTGCTTTCTCACCCTAAGACAACTCCGATCTGTACACCCTTTCCTCTCTTTCTCCGCTATGTCCACCCTCCTCATCTCCCTAGTTGTCTCCTGCCTCGATTATTGTAACGTCTCTTTAGCTGGTCTCCCCCACTCCCAACTTCAACGTCTGCAACAAGTCCACAACACTGCTGCCCGTATCCTCACTTGCTCTTCCCGTTTTGACCATATCACCCCTCTTCTCATTCGCCTGCACTGGCTTCCGATTCCCTTCTGTATTCAGTACAAATTTCTTTTTTTTGTTCACAGGTCTTTTCATACTGGCACACCCCTTTACTTTGCCAATCTGATCCACCTCCACACTCCCTACCGTTCCCTCCGCACCATCCACACGAACCGCATAACCTTACTCTCCCCATCCCAGGCCCACCTAGAAACCACCCGTTCCTCTGCCTTTTACTTCCTTGGTCCCCGCCTATGGAACTCGCTCCCCACAGACTTTCGCTTGGAACCCTCATTTAAAACATTTAAGGCAAATCTAAAAACCCATCTCTTCTGTCTAGCTTTTGGCCTCTTCCCCCCCCCCCACCCCCGCGCCCCTTTTCACCACCCCCATGATGTTGTTTTATTTATTTATTTATTTATTTATTTATAGTCTCTTATATACCGCACTATTCGGCATCAGCGCGGTTTACATGGAACAAAAATGCTCAGTACAGTTAACATGTAAGAGTTTACAGATAACAGGGCAAGTAACTTGGATAACAGGGGTAAGCTATTTACAGCATTTGCTACATAAACTTGTATAACAGTGGCAAACAATTTACAATATTGCTACATAAAGTCGTATGATCATGAATACCATAGAAACAAATGCACCACTAAGGGTTAGGGAATCTTTCTTAGCATGTTGTTGGGAAACCATATAATTGCCTAGCGGGTTGCATCTCTGTCTCAGTGGGTGAGGTTGGGTTCTATGAGGTACTTATTGAAAAGATGGTATTTAAGGGCTTTCCTAAACTGTGAGAGGCTCTTAATCGCCCGGATATCTGGAGGTAATGCGTTCCAGCATCTTGGTGCACTGATACTAAACGCCCTATTGGCTGTAGATGTTGTGCACGCTGTTAATGCTTTCGGGACTTTTAGGGTGTTTGTAGCTGTGGATCTCCTTGCTCTATTAGGAGATGTGATATGGATGAGGGCCGATATTGACTCAGGGGAGAGCTTGTTAATAGCTTTAAAAGTGATTAACAGTGTCTTGAAGACGATTCTAGCCTGGATAGGTAGCCAATGTAATTGTATCAGCAGAGGTGTCACGTGGTCACTTCTGGAGGCTCCATGGATGACCCTTGCTGCAGCGTTCATGGCGAGCTGTAGTGGATGTAAGGTGGATAGGGGCAGGCCTTGAAGGATGGCGTTGGCGTAGTCAAAATGAGGTATGATCAACGCCTGGTATATAGTCCTGAAGTCATTTGGTTCTAGCATGGATCGTAAATGCCTAAGTGAGCGGATCTTATAGTATACTGCTCTGACAGTGTTCGCTATGTGGACTTTCATGTCCAGGCGTTGATCCAAAGTGACTCCTAGGTAGCGTTTTCCCTTGTTTCTGTTACTATAATCTAGCCTCGACCTTTTACTCTTCTCTCTTCTTTCCTATCACACTATGGCGTTCCTTTCCTAATTTTCTAAGCAGCCTTTTGTATATTGTAAACTGCTCAGACGCTATTGTGATGGGCGGTCTATTAAGTTCCCAATAAACAATAAACCATAATGCCAAATATGTAAGGAGTAGCTCAGAACAACACTGGGCATGGCATGGTTTGTGTGGTTAAAAAAGGCTGAGTTCCAGCGTTAAGATACAACATCCGAAGATCTGAAGAGTAGCTTCTGATGTCATATTAAAATGCATGATCATTTTTTAATAACACCTTTCAATACATACTATTATGGAATGCCAGTCAGGTTTCTAAACAACCATAAGTCTGGAATTCCATAGTGCTGGATAGCCAGAAAAAGTAAGAGTAAAAACCGAGTCAGAAAGGAACCATTATATACATTATATGTGGGGCAGCTAAACTGCAAAATTATAGGCATGGAGGAGTAGCCTAGTGGTTAGAATACTGGCTTCTTAGTAACCAAGCAACCAGGGTTCAATTCCCACTAGCACTCCTTGTGGCCTTGGGCAAGTCACTTAACTCTCCATTGCCTTGGAAAAAAGGCCTGGCAATCTACTTCCAGTGACACTGCCAAGAAAACCCAGAAACCTCTGGGTCACCAAGAGTCAGGACTGACTCAAAGGCACACATTGCATTGCAAACTGTGAAATTACAGAGTACTGGGCACAGCATGTTTTCACAAGAAACAATCAATCTAGGGGAAGGTTTAGTCCCATTGTAGTACTGCAGCATTCTAAAATCAGAGCAGTACTACTCAGAACGTATTTAGGCTCATTTTAATGATAAAAATCTTTCAATCCACATTGATATAAAGAGCATATAGAACCAAAGATTTGAAGTTATGTAACAAACTTGCAAAATAAAACACTTGCGTATGCGTCAGTATACGTTTATAAGAACAATCAATCCACCAGAAATCCAGAAAAGTTTGTAATTATTACACCTGCTAACAGAAGAGAAGTAATGATTATAAATACCTGAAAGATAATATACTGGAAAATGCAGCGCCGTAAGAACGGCTCACAGAATAAAATTGTAAAGCACTACCACAAGCTGGGAAAGGGGATAAGTTTGAGAATAATTTGCTGAAATTGAAGGAGTGGGGTTAAGACACCATCGTTTAGCCCAGTAACTTGTCTGATTCAAATATGGTTGATATGTTATCTTGTTAAAGTTTCTATTGTTGATGGAATAAACCTGCAGCCATATTGTTTGCCAAAATCACCTAGACTGTTACAGTGGTTCGTAAAAGGTAGAAATGCGTGTGAATCAAGGATAGTATTGTGAATACTGGTATTATTACTATTATACAATTGTTATTAGTTATAAATAAAGTTTATTTTGATTATATAAAAAATCATTTTGCAATCTGTAATATCGGGGTAAAGGGTGGAGAGAAATTAATATTCTGCCATCTGACCCCTTCGATGAGATAATTATGAGCATAGCAAAGCAGAAGGATTAAACCCATCTGTTGAAAAAAGTGGGTTGTGTTTCTGTCGCCTTGTGTTTTTTGCTTTCAATGGAAATGAAGTTCGTCAACTTGTTTGTTCCTTTCTAATTTCTGTGGGGACGATGCAGAAACACCAGCACAGCCTTTGCACACAGGTAACACGACATCAGCGCAGAATGCAGAGAAAAAGAGTGGCACATGCGTTATCTGCACAGAAAGTGGCGCGCACACAGCTGCACAATGTGTATTAACATGATATCCAAAAGGAGCTATGTATATTGAAATGAGATGCTAATAAAGCCATCAAGTATTTTGCCCTGATGCAGAGAAGCACTCAGAAGATCAAAAGGTGCAACATAGAGCTCAGTAGCACCGTTGTTCTAACATCTCGTCGGAGGTGACCCAAAATTCTGGTGCATGTATGAAAAGATAGTTTTGGCACGTGTGTGCTGGTGAACTGTCATTTCTTTGGCATGAAGCTAATGCGTATAGAAGAAATGTTGAGCATGTAGGAGAAAACAGAAATGACATTTTTTGCTTCTTACCCATTAGTAGCTTTTATACTCCTTGCGCGGGCTAGAACTCCACACAGTTGAAATGGGGAAATTGATAGAGAACCGGGCAACACCTTAGCACGTGAAATCTATGCACATGCATGCGACACCGCGGGTAGCACATCTGTTGTCGGCACATGCGTCCAGCCCCACCTCTCATTTTAAGCCAAAAGTTTTGCTCATACCTTATTTACTTGTATTTCCTTTGCTGTATATCAGTGTATAACTTTTGTGGTTCTTGCATGCTACGAAACCCTGTGCACAGCTAATAGCGTGCGGCTTTACCACTAGCTTTCTGCATTGGCCTGTATGAGAGAAGATTAAACTATTATAACTAGTTCTCCTTTTTGACAAGACAGAGAAACTGTGCAATTGAAAGATAATATGAAATGAAAACAAATCTATGGTACTCAGAGCAACCATGACTAACCCAATTTTCTTGATAATTCAATTACCATTCTAAGTAAAGATGTTCTTGGATGGCCTCACATTAAGCCATTTCTTGCAAGGTACACTTTGGCTATTTGTATCAATCCTTTAACTTCAGCAGTGTTTTTTTTATCGAGACCTTATTTATTTTAATTCTTTTTAGCTGTTACAAAAGGGCATGTTTACTAAAGGTTAATGCATGCTAATGAAAGTTAACACGCATTAAGTACGCAACGGTGCATATAAATGAATGGGCAGTGATGGCTCTTAACGTGCGTTAACCTTTAGTATACATGCCGCAAAGACTTCACAGGGCATGAGCTCAGAACAAGGTCTTCTGACTTTCCCTGTACTGGTTGTGCCATTTACTTCTTTAACACTTGTCTAACAATTACTGTACGGTGTTATTCAGCCCTTTCTTTTCTATTTTGCTTGATGTATAAATGACTCTCAATCACTGTTCCCTCTAAGCTGTGCACGTGTGCGTGCGCACACACTTCTCCGAGCGAGCGCACATAACTTACAACAGAGCGCACAAAGAGGACAAGCAGATGGGGCTGTGGGAGGGGCGGAAGTGCCTGATCTTGCCGCCGCCGGCGTGCCCGGCCTCCCCAAACCAGAGCACTGCGTAGCCAGGGAGCTCCAGCCCAATCAGGGCTGTGGGAGGGGCAAAAGCACCCGATCTTGCTGCCGCCGGCGTGCCCAGCCTCCCCAAACCAGAGCACTGTGTGGCCAGGGAGCTCCAGCCCAATCGGGGCTGTGGGAGGGGCGGAAGCATCTGATCTTGCCGCCGCCAGCGTGCCCAGCCTCCCCAAACCAGAGCACTGTGTGGCCAGGGAGCTCCAGCCCAATCGGGGCTGTGGGAGGGGCGGAAGCATCTGATCTTGCCGCCGCCAGCGTGCCCAGCCTCCCCAAACCAGAGCACTGCATGGCCAGGGAGCTCCAGCCCAATTGGGGCTGTGGGAGGGGCGGAAGCACCCGATCTTGTCGCCGCCATCGTGCCCGGCCTCCCCAAACCAAGCACCGCATGGCCAGGGAGCTCCAGCCCAAATGGGGCTGTGGGAGGGGCGGAAGCACCCGATCTTGCCACCGCCGGCGTGACCGGCCTCCCCAAACCAAGCATCGGGTGGCCAGGGAGCTCCAGCCCAATCAGGGCTGTGGGAGGGGCGGAGGAGGTCTCTCTATTTAGGAACCCCCTCACCCTAAGAAAGCTTCACAGTGCGCATCAGTGAGTATATATGTATTTATTATTTTTATCTCTCCTAATAGACAGTTTATTTATCACTCCTTAACAAAAGGTGTTCTGTGAGTTCACCCACTGCCCTGCGTTTTCTGTGGTTGTTACATTTAATATTTGATGATTTGTTTTTTACCTATCCTCTATGTGGTTTTATTGTTTGTTTTATGGTTCTTTTAATGGGTGTTGATCAATACACGTTTTCATTTATGAGCCTTTATTATTGTTATTTTAATTAATCTCATCCAGCCTTTTAGATTTATTTATTATTTTAAAAACCAAAATAAGGAATCGTTTAAAGTTAGAACATTTGGAAATGCTGATGCGTGTTAAGAGTCATCTTCAAGATGGCAGATCAGTAGACCTTGATAAAATTTATTCAGACTGGGTAAATTTGAAAGATCGAAGAGAAAACGTTTGAGAATGAACTCTTCTTCCATACATAAATTATTTACATGAAATAACAATGACTTTCAATAAAAATTAACTGAAATAATACCGCATTTGTGATTGTAATTACTAGAAATTTTCTGCTTCATTTAGTAATTGTCTATTTTCATTTAATTTGATTAAAATCAATGTGGTGTACATATTATATTCTGACGTGTAGTCAAATTTTAAAGTATATAACTCTTGAGTGTCGTTATGTGGTGCACAAAAAAATTTAACCTTTCTTCAAAAGCTGCACAGCTGATATTTTATGCGCACACAGCCTACAGAAAATTAGAGGGAACATTGCTCTCAATACCATAATTCTACTTGTCACTGAATACAATCATTTGCTTCTAATAAGATTAATTATTCTAATGTTCACCATCTATTTGCATATAATTAATTTGTATTTTGTCTCCTCATGATTACTCACTAGACAAATCACAAAGCAAATTTCATACTGGGAGCCATAGGCTTGATAAAGAAGAACTTCCAAGCACATCTTGACAAACTAGCTATCAATACATGTTACAACTTGCAAATTCCAGCACGAGGCTCTCTTTGGCATGATGCACGTACTATGCTGAGCATTAGCAGTACATTTGAGAGACTGAGATCATAACTCCACATACCCTGGCTTAGAAGTGAGATTCATGACTGCCGTGGTATGCGCAAAACTAACCCATTTGGAAAAACTGCCCCGAGACAAACATTTTAAAAAAAAAATTAATAGGTAGTTTCTATAGCTGCTTTTATTGTTCATGGGGCTGATATTCAGTGGCTTGATGCCCAGTTAACTTTAGGGCAAGTTTTTGTACATTCCGACTTAATAGGTTAAGTTTAACCACATATTAGTTATAGTCAGTATTATGTGGTTGAAGTGTAACAGTGCCCTCCCCCCCCCCCCCCCAGCACACCTCTCTCCCATTCTACTTTGAACAGAGTTGTTTGGACAAAATTTAAGTGGTCTGAAGGCTGCAATTCTGAAAAAGCTAAGATTTTTCCAGGTAACTTACAAAGTTATATCAATCCTTATGTTTTTATGATTTTTATCTTTTTCTATGACTTTGTCTTTTTCTTTATTTGTATAAATGTGATACACTGCTAATCTTTAGCACATCATAGATTTCATACAGAAGACAACAAACAAAAATATATATATTGGAGAAACATCAAGGAAGGGTCATGCAGAAGCAAGAACCATTTCAGAGGAGACCCATGAAGCTAGTAGAGTAGGAAAGAAAAGGAGGAGAGAGGAAAGGAAAATCAAACAGATGGTCAATAGAGTAGGACCTGGCCATTACTGGAAGACCTCTGTGAAGAACCAGGTCTTCAGACTCATCTTAACCCTGTCCAGGCCGAGCCCAAAACTCTCAGGATCCAAAATTCTGACTAAATATTCCTATCAAATAGTATATAATACATGACCATAGCAGAAGGAAAATCACTATTAGAACATATTGAATAAGATGGGTACAATTTTCCTGAAATATGCAAAAATTAACCCGACTGCAGAATGTGGATTAAAAATTTAAAGTAGGCCTTCA
Organism: Ichthyophis bannanicus; assembly: GCA_033557465.1. Taxonomy (NCBI): domain Eukaryota; kingdom Metazoa; phylum Chordata; class Amphibia; order Gymnophiona; family Ichthyophiidae; genus Ichthyophis; species Ichthyophis bannanicus. The sequence continues at coordinate 1,152,465,692 of CM066032.1, forward strand.
AAGGGTTAAGTTTTTTATAAGAAGACTGCTTGGAGTTCTGTGGGCAGAGAATTCCAAAGATGAAGGGCCTGGAAGGAAAAGGCAATGAAGCGATAAGTTTCTAAGCACAAGGTACACTTTGTGGGGATAATTAAGAAATTTGAATTTGATAACCATAGAGTGTGGGGAGGACAGTAAGGAATAAGATGTGAGTGAAGATAGGAAAGTAAACCACTACAGTAGGTATGGTGTGTCAGCAACAAGATCTTAAACTTTATTCAAAATGCAACAGGAAGCAATGCTGCTCATGCAATAGTAGAGTGACATGATCGTAGCGTTTGACTAATAATTTATCATTTATATAGCACTATCTAATATAATTTGGAGGCATTTTAACTGAGCTTGGGAGCTTAGTTCCATATATCACCTTTAGAAACTGCTCAAGTAATTTCCAAGTTAAAATATCAGCTAGTTGGCATAAATAATCCACATACATAAAAAACAATATAAACAATACAATCATCATTACTGAAATTAAAATTTCTTAATACCCTTTATATCTACCCTCACACCTGCCAATATGCCTTCCATCAGCACCTATCAACCCCATGCATTAAATTTAATCCTCCTCAATGGCTTCTCTAAACATCTGGGATTACCTAAACAAATTTATAGATTTATTTGGTTGTTTTACGCTTTTACATAGTGCTATATATTATTTTATGGTTGGTTTATCATCTTCTATATTTATTCTTTATATGATTGTGTATTTGAATTTTGAAGATATTTATTTTAATATTATAATAAACTTTTCTGAGCACATATGGTAAAGTGAGCATAGAATGGAAATATATTTCTTGGTATTTACAGCTGCTGCCAGAATTTTGCAAAAATTGCCAAACACATGAAAAAAACCACCACTACTCAAAAGGAATGTCTCAAATCAAAACATCTAGACTGAGGCATGTGAAGATGCATTTACAGCCCTTTCGAGCCTGCTCTGTGCAGCATGGACTTTAAAACAATGTCATTCTGCAAATCTGTGCTTTCAAAGTTGGGTAAGGGACCATTCCTGTTCAGAAGGTAGATAGGGAAGAATGACTAGAGGGAGCATGAAATGCTTGCTGGCAGAAAAGATAAGTGCATAGTAGCTAAAAAGGCTGTCAAATTCTTGTGCTGTTAACTAGAGGGGCAACCATTCACCTACTGACAGATCAACAAGTATCTGCAGGAGATGGGCATCACCAATGTTTGGATTATGTGACAGCCCTGGTTGTTATACCAATATGATTTCCAGGTACACACAGTTTACCAGGAAAGTGCACCAGTACACAGTTCTTATATCCTGTAAAATCCAGCCAATTTTGCAAACATAACTGTTGCCCCTAGGGAGAAATGTCTGATGATGTTTATGTGCTTAGCGGAGGAAATGGGCAGGGAAACACAATATTCAAGACCAAAAACACAGCCTACAGCAGTGGTTCCCTGGGGCTCTATGAGACCATTACAGGGGTTCACAAGAGACAGATGAGAAAAATAGTCTTTGCATGCTGCTATAATCCATGTGAACAGAATACAGAGGTAACTATAGAGAAAGAGATTGGTGGTGCCAGGAAGGAGAAGAGAAATAAAAAGGGCTACATGGGACAGGCTTGGCACCAAGGGTAAGGTCTCTGGGAACAGAAGTGGGGATGAACACACTTCTGCTTAGAGGTTAATAAGTAGGTCATACATTTGCATCAGAGGAAGCAGACTCATTGGGCTTTACAAGCGCGCCGGAGACTTGAAGACCCCCATGCTTTTGATTTTTCTTTAAACATTTATAGCCTATCTCCACCACCACTTGTCCTCAGATCTGGGTCAGCAGTGGCAGCAGGGGGGGGGGGGTGATACTGCCACTATTCACCTGGGAGAAGGGGCAGCAGTGTAGTTGCTCCTCTTCCTGGAGCTAAAATAGAGCACATGGTTTGGGATTTTTTTGCAGGTAATGTGGGGATGGAGGGCAAATGTTCGGCATGGTAGAGGGGGACATAGGAGAAAATGGCAGATGCTGGGCATGGGAGGGAAATAAGGCTAAAAGGCAGATACTAGACATGACAAGGAGGGTAGATAGGCACAGGGGGATGGAGAAAGTGAAGAGAGATGGTGGACTCGGGAGGTGGGGGAAGGAGAAGGAGAGGAAGTGTTGAAATCCAGACATGGGGTATGGGGAGGTGCTGGACACAGGGAAATGGAAAGAAAAAGGGATATATTGGACATGTGGCTGGGATAGAGAGAGGAGGGAATGGTGGACACTGTGGGATGGGGTGAGGTGATGGATTGAGCAGAGAGAGAGGAGACACTGTATAAGGGAAGAGAAAAGGGGAGAGATGCTGGACGTGGGTGAAGTAAAAGACTGGGGAGAATTAGAGACTGGGAAAGAAGAAGACTATGTTAGGGGTTGAAAAGTGGTAAATGCAGTATCAAGAGAGGATTGAGAACTGAATGGTAAGGAAGTGGAGTAAATCTGAGATAAGAGAGAGAGAGAAATAAATAGAAGAAAGCTGAAAGGAAAAGACAAAAGCCAGAGATATAAGGAAGTGAAGAAGACAGGAGAGGAGAAAAGAAGTAGATGGGCCGGAGACCTTGCATCTCTTTTGTCTTTTGCAGAATATATATTTCATATCATGCCAATCCAGCATCTCTCCGCAATGTGTAGTGTCAGGAGTCGATATGTTTTAAGTTTTTTCTGTATATAAATATCATAGCAAAACTTTTTTTTTAAAATTAAATAACCAGGGAATATGTTGCTTTTCTTATTCTTGGGGCAACCACCCTACCAGTGTTCTGAGTGAGGGGACCCCTTCTTCCATGACTAGAGTTCTGGGGAGTCCTTCCATTTTGGATCCATGGGGGGAGGGGGAAGCTCATCTCAAGCCTCAGGCAGCAGATTGTCTTGAGGCATTCCTAGGGGGCAGTGGCTCCTTCTTCTGACCACCTCCAGAGAGAAGGAGTCGGTGGCAGAAGGAGAAGGGCAATGTAGCAGGGGCCTGAACCATGGCCCAAGCTCAGTAGAGAAAGAGGAGGACCAATGGTTGATGGGGAGAGGCTGAGCAGGACGAGTCGGAAGCCTGAGGAGACTGGGCAGCAGCGAGCTCCAGAAGGATGTCCACCTTGGCCATAGAGCAAAATGATTGAGGTGAAGGGAAGTGCTGCATAGGATGGAGGGGGGGGGGGTTCGGTTACAGGGGATATAGAGGGCCATATGGCAGGGGAAGGGAAAAGATACTGGAGCTACAGGACACAGAGGAGGGGGAATATGGAGAAGTAGGGGAGATACTGTGCATGGGGGAGAGGTCATAGGCAGAGGGATGATGATGCTGCACACAGGGGAAGGGGAATGGGGAGATGAAGAGATGTTGGACTTGGGGGGAGTTAAAGGGAGATGGACATGAGGGGGGTTGGTAAATGGAGAAGAGAATGATACTAGACACAGGAAAGGTGCGAGTAGGGAGATGGAGGGAGATGCTAGACATGGGAGTGGTGACAGGGAGGGAGAAACTGGACACAGGGGGATGGTGGATACGAGACAGTGCACAGAGGTACAGATGGGAGTTCTGAACTTGATGAATATAGGGAGATGAGTGGAGATTCTAGACATGGAAGGAAATAGGGAGAAGGGCAGGAATGCTGGACACAAGGAGATAGTTTTGGACAAGGTGGGGGATATGGAGTAAAAGAGAGGTGGAGATGCTGGACGGGGAGAGAGAAGGGGCAGATATTGTATCTGTAAATGTTGGATAGTGAGGATAAAGGGAGGGGGAAGATACTGGGCACAGCAGGGAAGAGAGAAAGAGGAAAATTAGTGATAGACTGGGGAATAAGAGACTGGCGAAGGAAAGAGAGAGATGGGGAATGGGAGGGTTGTTATTGAGGTTAAAGAGTAGGAGATTGAGGACAAGATTGTAAGAAGAAGGAAAAAATTTGAGTCCATAGAGAGATTAAGAAAACATGGAAGAAAGCTGAAAAGAAAAAGATCAATGTCAGAGATGGATATAGAGGAGAGAAGCACCACATGGACTAAAGACCCTGTAAAAGATTAAGGGGTTTGTTTACTTAGCTGCAGCAGTAGCTTCCATGCAATATCGGAGCAAACAAACCCCTAAGAGAAGATGCAGAAAAGCAGAATCCAGAAACTGGAGCCAACATGGTTAAAACAATAAAACTGCCAGACAACAAATGTAGAAAAAGTATTTTATTTTCAATTTAGGGACATGTTTACTATGCTGGGCTAATGGTTAGCATATGCTAATTGTAAAAATATATGAGTTTTTGTAATTTATGTGTGTTTTCTTTATATTCATCTTTCTATTTCTCTGGTGTTGCACTACATGCAGCGTGGCTTCTTGGAGTTACAGTTTAATTTTTGTCAACATATTTCTATTATTAGTTTTTGGCCTCTTATTCTGTACTTGGTGAGGGTCTATCTACATTCTAAGGGATATGTTTACAAATCTGTGCTAATGGTTAACCCGTGCTGTTTGCAACGAGGTCCCATGTTAGCACAGCTTACTAAATATACCCCTAAGTGTATGACTGAGATCAGGTATTCTGGTCATATGGAGTCTCTGTGTAGGAATCTGATTTGTTCATTCCATGTAGGTGTATGGATATTCTAGATTCCACTGTAATATTTATAATGCCGCTCTTTTCTGGGTACGCTCCTTGTTGTGAGAGTTTCGGAAGTTACAGCTGTTATGGAATGGTAGATTTCCTCTATGGTTCCTCTACTCTTGGTTCTTGGTGTATAGTCAACTGTAGAGTTTTGACTGGAGGTATTGTAATATGGATTGTCTTTACAGATTTTCAGTTTTGCGTTCTTGATGCTGCCAGACTGAAATTTAAAATACTTTGTCAGTTCAGATTCAAGGAAATCTCAAATTTTAAGGGAACGTCTCGGTTTAATTTTGTTTAGTAACCTGATTGGTTCACCGCTGCTGATTTCTGGGCTTTTCCTGCTCTAGCATGGTTCAATCCAGCCTGGACATTATGATCTTGAATTCATGGTTACCAGGATTAGTTTTTCTCATTTTATATCTTCCCTCCTCATTAATAATCTAGTCATAACAAAATAAATCCAGCACACAGATATTTATGGTTTGATTTTGGGGGTGCCGTAAAAAATGTTTTTATTTTTTTTTTAAATTTTATATTTATTGCATTTATGCAAAACATTCAGGCATGTTTTTGACATGAATGATAGAAAAAGCATGGTATTCTATGAGCATAAAAAGCAATTAATACAAGAAAAAAAACATAGACCATTCAATTAGTCCACTAACAGAGAAAACATCCGAGGGGGGGGGGGGGGGCAACAAAAAATACATTAGAATATAGGGAGAAACTACCTCACAAACGGAAATATTCCATATAGCTGATTGGAGACTTACACATCAGCCATATGAGATTCACAATTACTTCTTCCCTAGCGATCAAAAATTCCAATAGCTGCCACAAAAAAAAAATTATTCCCTTTAAAGGTAACTTGACATGTAAAAGGAAACTTAAGCAAAAAGGACCCACCTATGGAGAGAACCCTAGATTTATATCCCAGAAATTCTCTTCTTCTTGCCTCAGTATCACAAGATAACTCTGGGAAAATACGTACATGAGAGTCCAAAAGCTACACACCAAATCTTTTAAAATATGATCAGAGAATTAAAGATTTAATAGATTCCAAAACCAGTGTAATAAGAAGGGTAGAGCAACCAGTGACCATATCCAATAAGATCTCGAGGAACCCCGTAAGGTCCATGGCTACACTGGGGATCTCTGAGGCAGCTACTGGGGCTCTGGGCCCAGGGACAGATACTAGGCCTTCGTCGAGGGGGGAGGGGCAGATCCCCCAGGAGGATTTGTAACACCTCCTGGAAGTATCTGTGCACCATCTCCAATGGTGACCAGATTGGGGATTGGGGAAAATTCAATATCCTCAAGTTATTTTTTTCTAACTTGATTCTCCAAATACTCAATCTTTTTGGAGATCACAGTCCCATCTTTAATCCTGGCCTTCCTGCAGACCCTGGAGCTGCTGTAGATCTTCTTCAACCTTTATCAGCTTCCCCCCTCTCCCCCACTCCCCAGTTCCTCCTGGACTCGGGAAACTTCTTGCAACTTACTGTGGTAAGGAAACCACGGCTGATTACAGAAATGCACAGGAAAAAGACTCCTGTCGCTTTAAATCAGGTTGTATCATAGGTTTCCCTAGCAACCAGGAGTCTAGGACTCAGAAGCTGGTCATACCTAAGCCCGCCCACAGCAGCACGTCAGAGTGAAGCTAGACTCTGGTCACATGTGTTGGGAGCAGGGTGTGCCTCAAAGAGAAGGAAAGTTTAAAAACCAGATTCACAGAACAGAAGTTAGATCGGGTAGATCGGGAAGCTGGAGCTCGGGAGGCTCGAGCTCGGGTAGCTCAGGAAATACAGAGGAGAACTCAATCTGGAGTTCAGGAGAGGGGCCAACACAGAGTCCAGGAGGCAGAGCAAGTAAGAGAGTGTTTGCAGAGCCTGAGAGACAGAGTGTGAGAGATACTATTTGCTGTGAAGAGAAGATTGATGAAAGCTTGCCAGATACAGCTGGGATTGAGAGGGTGCCGTCAGCAAAGGGAAAGTCTGCACTGGAAGAAAAGCATGACTGGTTTGCAGGACGGAAGGAATCCCTAAATACCACAGAACAAAGGCAAGTCTGTCCTTATCAATCCTCACAGAGGAAAAGCCCCAGAGAATTACCCATAGGAGAGAAAGCTAACTGTAAGCATAGCCAGAGTCCCGGAGGAAAGGGAGACAGCTGGTCTAATCAGCACGTAGCTCAGCTAACGGATGAGTTACTGCAGAAGCAAACTTTATTAAGAAGGCTCAAAGATTTAATAAGGAAGGAAGATAGTCAGCTCTCTATGCACCTACCTTATGATATAAGGGAGGGTGATAGAGAAGAACAAATGGATACAACGCATGTAGACAATAGTATAATGGATTGTCAGTGTACTATGTGTTTTACCTCTGACGGTGAAGAATCATAGAAAGCCCTTATAGCTGTGCCATGCTCAGAAAGCACGTATTTTGTGAAGACGTCACAAACTGCAAGAAGCAGCTGATTGTGCTGACGTAGTGAGAAGCTGATTCATATGTCTAAAGAACATTTAAAAGTTTTTGTTTTGGCAACAAGAAGTTGTTCCTGTTTCAGAGGAAAGCATTGTTTGTTTAAAAGCTCTGAAAAAGCCAGTTTGATTTACTCAAGCAAAGTGATGCCATCTGTGTTGGAAGTTATATTGAAAGCCTAATTTTGTTCCTGTTGATTTGAAGCAGTAACGTGGATTAAAAGTTCCTTTTTCCCTACTTGGTGCCTCACGCCTCCTGTGTATGAAGAAACCCCTGATTACACTAAAAATATAAATTTTCTCTGTCTCGTGCCTAAACCCTCGGATCACAACTCCTTTACCTTAGGATAAACTACGATTCCCATCAGCCCTTCTGGCAGCCATTACCGAGAATCTTATCCTAAGGTTAAAAGGCGACCTCACCTGCCGCCAGTTATCTACCTGGCCAGGCGGGGGCGACATTACTTTTAAACACCGTAAGTTCATTACTCACAATTCCAACCACTAACATTTGTTCCATGTAAACAGTTGAAACATACTGCCACGAAATGTTCTATGTAAACCGTCTTGATTTGTAGAAAGACGGTATATAAAAATTGTTAAATAAATAAATAACATCAGGGAAGTATTCATTGCAGCAACAGCATCCCATAGCGCAGGGGTGGGGAACCCTGGTCCTGGAGAGCCGCAGACCAGTCAGGTTTTCGGGATATCCCTAATGAATATGCATGAGATATATATGCATTAGAGATATCCTGCCAACCTGACTGGTTTGTGGCCCTCCAGGGCTGGATTTGGAGACCCCTGCCTTACACCTCTGTCATTTAAGATTGTGAGTGGGCAAGGTGCAGATGTCCTAGACATCGAAAGGGTAGATAGAATGTGTCACATTCCTCCTCGATTCTCACCACCACCAAAAAGTTGTCTAATAGACAATATTTTGGTGGTGGTGAGAAGTGGGGAGAAATGTGACACATTCTGTCTAACCTTTTTGATGTCTTGGACATATGCACCTTGCCCACTCACAATCTTAAATGACAGAGGTGTAAGGCAGGGGTCTCCAAATCCAGCCCTGGAGGGCCACAAACCAGTCAGGTTGGCAGGATATCTCTAATGCATATATATCTCATGCATATTCATTAGGGATATCCCAAAAACCTGACTGGTCTGCGGCTCTCCAGGACCAGGGTTCCCCACCCCTGCCATAGCGTGTCCAAAGTTATTGTTGTGGGTTTTACCAACAGCCTTGTGCCCGGAACCCTCTCTCTTCCAAAAGATGCTACTGGCAACTCCACATCAAGCGCTGATCCTGCCAAACCCCCACCCTCACATTCAGCCTTTGGACGGGGAAAGTACACTGATGGTGGGCCCTCTTCACTCCACCTCACATGCATACTCAATGTCAGACTAAGGGGAAGCATACCACCAGTCACCACTTCACTTCTGGGTTGCGGCGGGGGGGGGGGGGGGGTCTGTAAATCTGGAGACAACCACACTCCCGAAACATTCAGGTCTGCTGGCTCCACTCCTGGGCATCCTGCTGAAAACCCACAAGCCTCCAGCGTCCTCTGTGCCACACTGCATTACCTGAGGGTTGGTAAGTCTATTTGCATTTCCTCTGGCCCATCACAACTGGTCAGGGAATGCTATACAGCAACAGTGGACGGAGTCGGTAGAAGCTTGTGCCTCGGAAGTCACTCAGCCACCATCTTGTTCTTGTTATTATTTGTATTTTATTGTAACATCTGTTTTAATAAGTTGTCTATGTATTTTGGAAACCATCTAGGATTTTAGATGGGTGACATATACATTTTAAAATAAAGTAGATTAAATTTATGCAGAGAGGCCAATGGATATGTAAATATTTATGCAAATGAGGCCCGCAATGAGTCTCCACACATGGCCCCGCATCACCCTCAGGCCGTCCTGCTGTCAGGACCTATTGGTTTGCTTTGTTGCTGCTGTTATTTGCCGCGTCTCAGAAGCTGCTACCCTAGGTGACCACCTCGTCTTGCCTAATAGTTCAGCTGGCCCTGGCTGCCATACTGCTGAGGTAGCAAGATCCAGTCCCTGGAAACCAGAGACAGGCCTAGTTTACAGAATAAGCAAAGCATGTAAATTATTATCTATAAATAACACCCAAATGCACAAATAAGCTTCATGACTATAACTGGGCTGACTGCTGCTGTCATCGAATCTGTTATTATGGTACTATTTATTTATTTACTCATTTATGTATATATTTATTTGTCAGTCTTATATAAGTCTTCACTAAGTTATACAAAGTGCCCAAAGCTGGTTACAGTGATAGTACTGTGAATATTCATTGAAGATATTCCATAATACAAATCTGTTTTTCGCCATCCCTGCCACACTGCATTCATCGGCACAATACACAAATCCTGTAATGACTAGCCATGAATAGATGCAGAACAGTTTCATCTGCACTGTGCTGGAAAATAATCAAATAGCAAGCTGTTAAATTAAACTCGTTATGCATGTCTAAAACTGATTCCAATTTCATGGTGCGGCAAATTGGAAACACCTCCTTGTATCCCTCTTGTTTCATTTCCAGCCTTTCAGGATCTTAAATCTCATCACATTGGCTGTGCAGTCTCACAGTACAAATGGAATCTGATGTAACAAGGATATTACATTCTCAGAACACAGCAGTGAATCAGGGCTTTACTAGATTTACACACTGCTTTGGTCACTGGATGATTATTATCCACTGCCAAGCCTATGACCTAGATGAGAAGCTCCATCACTAACAGTGGCTCCTGTTAAGCACATGCAGCTTCCCAAAATAAGCTATAGATCTCAAAAGGAATCAATGTTAGAGTGTGATAGGCAGGCAGAGCAGCATAGCCCACAGCACAGACTGCAGATACGATACAGCCCACCTCAGCGCACACCCATTAAAGTAGAAGCATATTTCAATAAACTGAAATCAAACCTGCATGCAACAGGACACCTCTGTTAGGACAACAGTCATTAACTATGCAATCTTCCTCACTGGCATCAGTTAAATTTCTTAGTTTAAGTGGAAGATTATCCTAAAAGATTATGAGAACCATTATACATGTATAACAAGGCACCTATACAAATTCTCCCGTTAACCGATCAGCGGTGATATTCAGCCGCTGGCCAATTAACTTAACCAACTAAAATTAAGCCGATGTAATGCCGGCCTAACTTTAGCTGGTTTAGCTGCCAGCAGCTGAATATCGCCACTGACCGGTTAGCTAAAACATTTGCGGGCAACCTAGATATTCAAAGGTGGTGGCCAGATATGGTCTTGGCATTGAGTATCCAGGCATAATTTAAAGCGGAGGCAGCCAGCCCCTTTAGTAGCACTGGACACCACTGTTGAATATGCCTCCCCCAAAAGATCAGTTTACAATAAATGGGCCATTAAATCCACAGAGAGCACTTGTGGAACTGTTACTATCACTGAGCACTCATAGTATCATCATCAGTCCAATAATATCTCCATTTCAAAATCAATTTAAAAACAAACAAACCCTTTCACTATCAGTAAAAAAAATGTTTTTCTTATCTTCCTTGTCAGCATCTGTATCTGAACAGTACAATTGAACTTTCATACTGTCATAAATGTCCTACACAGCAAATCCACTCCCAACACAATTGTTTTTCAAAAAATCTGATTTTCTGCCTCAGAACGTGTACTTTTTGTTAATTAAAACTGCTTTTCTTGAAATTATGCACACACAATAACTGATGACAATTTCTGCTCATTCAGCATCATTCTTCAGCATCATGCTTGCTAGTACCTGAAAAACATGGCATCACTGTCCTTATAACATATACCACATGATCCAATGCTCCAGTCGAAATAGAGACTGCCACTTAACCCCAAGATTCAAACCATAAGGGGCAACTGTTTTCAAATGAAAAATCCAAAGCTGCTCATGATAATTTAATGAGTGTTCTCTAGCCCCTTTACACTAGTTTTTAGCAACAAAATTGATTATTTGCCAGTGCAAATCTGCGAAGCTGAATTTCTTCTGTAACCAGTGTTCCACCAATAGAGTCGATAGGGCCTTAATCGTAATGTGACTTTTGTGCTCCTTTAATCTTAATTTCTTCTTGCACTTAGCTCTGCCAATGTACAACAAAGGGCAGGGTCATATAGTAACATAAATCACAAGGCAGTATCACAGATCGTCTCAGATTCTGCCTGTATTACTTTTCCAAATTGGATCGTGCCATAAAGTTCCTTCAATTGCGCTTTCACACCATCCACATCGACCACAGATTTTATGCGAACCATTCACTGATACAGCCCTCTTGTAAGCAATCAGAGGAGGAGTTGAAAAATTAGGATACAAATTTAAAATATGCCAGTTCTTAAAATCTCACCAATAGTTTTGAAGCTGAAGAATAAAAGTAAAACACAAACCAGTCGAATGTCTTGGTTCTGATATGTGATGTCTATTTAAGGGCTAGATATAGTCACTGTGAACATCTGTTGAGGTTTTATGCAATATCTGAATAAGACAGCCCCTCTCATAAAACCGATTTTTCAAAACAATTGAATTTTAAAATCCTGCACTGAGAAACAAATGCATCAAATCCCCCAAAAATTGGCTAATTGGTGAGATAGTATTTAAATAAGGATGACAGCTATGGAAATAGCTATTCCTTTCAAATAACTTCTGAAAAAGAGTTGTTTCCAATAAAAATGTATTTTTCATAGTTAGCACATCCAATATCTCAATCTGCCTTTTAAGATAATTCATAGTAAATTGTAATCGGGACTTGAAACCACGTTCCAAATATCAATAGATCAGACTTAGAATCCCATCATATGCCAAAACCATCATCCAAAAATCTTTCCCATAATCTGACAGTGAAAAAATGGAGAAGAATGTAAACATTGTTCTTCAAATCTAGCCATAAAAATGACTGCTGCCGAAGGAGCTAAGGCGGCACCCATTGCTACTCTACTGATTGCTTCATAGTAAACCACATCAAACTAGAAATCGTTTTTCTTTAAAATCAATTCTGTAAGTTCTATTAAGAATTGTGTCAAAATCCTACAAAGCATTTGGCATAGTTCCAGAACATCCCTAATTAATTGTATGCTCTCTGCACCCTCTAATCTGCTTACCTGTTAACCCTTCCCTCTGCTTCACCCCCACTTCCTGCTCTTCTTATCTTCCTTAATTCACAACTTTACCTCAACCTACATTCTGAAGTGGTTATAGCCATAGCATTTTAGATATTGTTCACAAGTTGTTACAAGTTTACATTTGTTCTTTTCCTTATAAAGTTATATGTAAAACCGTTAGCCAATGTGACCTGTACACTGCTGTGACTTGTAGATACAGCGGTATAAAAGGTTGCTAAATAAATAAAAATAAATCATCTTGTGGAATTTGAGTATATAAAGAAATTGCATCAGACGTCACCAACCAAGATTTATTTGTCAAATCTTCAGTCTCATTTAGAAAACATAAAAAATGAGGAGAATATTGGATGTAGTCAATGTGGACACCTCCTAGAATAACCCCCAGTGACACGCAAATTTTCTTGCACAAATTTACACCTGCTGCAAGGTAGGTATAAAAGTGTATGAGTATTCAATGTGGGTATATATGTATTTCACTACTTATCATTTGTGTAGCACTACAAGGCGTATGCAGCGCTGCACACAGACATGTTAGAGACAGTCCCTGCTCATCAGAGCTTACAGTCCAGTCAAGATAGGCAACACAACAACTGGGGACTAGCATATGTCGAGGGGAATGATAAGGAAACACATAGGAAGTGAACAGGAGGCTGAGGGGGATCAGGATCCAAAAGCAGTCTCAAAGAGATGAGTTTTTAGTCTGGATGTGAACAAGGCCAAAGATGAAGCCTGACGTACTGACTCAGGTAGTTTGTTCCAGGCATAAGGAGCAGCAAGGTGGAAAGACTGAAGTCTGAAGTCCATAGTGCAAGAGAAGTTGATATGCACATGTGCTAGAATGCTATTCCGTGCATAAATATTGTTGGTATTAGGAAAAATGTAGCTGTGCCAGAGTTTTAATGTGCATATATTACGCAAATGTGCTTGAGTGCTATTTCATGCATACACATCAATATTAATCTGTGCAAAAACATCATTGTATTCTGTTATGTCAACAATCCAGCACTTTGGACTGCTGATGAAACATAATACAATATTTTGGGGCAGAATAATACTGATGTCTATGTGCCAAATAGCATTCCAATACATGCATAATTTTTCCTGCATACCTCCCCTTCAGCTCTTCATCCCCTGATGGTGTTTTTTTGTTTTTTTTTCCTTCTTCAACAAAGCCAGAAAAAGTTGCGGGTACATCACACTCGCAGTAAAGGGAAAAAATAGGCATGAAATCCTCTCTATCACTGACTGCAAAAGAACGAGCTAACCTTTTACTCCTACTCAGGTTTGGCATTAAAGCCCCAGCATTAAAAAAACGCTTTGCACTCATCTTTTGGGCTTTCTGTGCATTTCTTTGCTCTGGGTTTAATAGCCAATACTTTCATTACCATGGCATTTAACTGAGTTGTGTACTGATGTCAGTCTAAGAGTGTTTGCACATTGTTAACCCTGCATAAAACAACTTTTTGCATAGGGCAATTGCGGTAGTGCAGAAAATTGTATGCCGACAATGTGCCAAACTGCAAAGCCTCCTGCATTTTATTGCATTGGCCCCTTACTGATCTTGGCTTGTACTCAAGAGGACCCCCCCCCCCACCAAGATTAAATATAGTAATATAGTACAGTGGAGAAGTAGCCTGGTGGTTAGAACACTGGCTTGGGAACCAAAAGATAAGGGTTTAATTCCCACTAGTATTCCTTATGGCCTTGGGCAAGTTACTTAAACCTCTGTTGACTCAGAAGAATAAAAGTTATCAATTTCCTTGTTTAATGTACATTTTCAAGTTTAAGTTACAATGTAAAGCACTTTGACTAAAAAATGATAAAGTGGTATAAAAATCTTTAAAAAAAAATAAATGCCACAGAAAGGTCATGTGGAGCCATCTAAAGTACTCATTTGATTATCCTTCCACTTTGACTAAATATGTTTATAATATCTTAACCCCCGAAGCTGCTGGGTCACCAGGGGTCAACATTGACTCAAAGGCACACATTGCACTGTTGCAACCCAGTATTTATTTATTTATTTCCAAATTTGACAACCCACAATTACAAATATTGCATCAAGGTGACTTACAAAAAAAATCTGGCATAATAAAACAAGAAATAAAAACAAGTTTATGCCTTCTCACAGAGTCAAAAATAGGGTTACAGACAAAATATCACCTGAGTTTGCTCCTTTTTACTAACTATATTTAAATCCCAAATTATTCTTTGTACAGCCAAGCCTTAGCCAACTTACAGAATTATTAGTAATTGCTTTAATAACACTTGCAAACAAGCTGCACGATTCTGGGCCCCCTCAAAATGCAAAATACTTGGTCATATTTTTTCTTCCTTGTCAGCAGTTTGGCAAAGGTGTTTTGTCCAAGCTGGAGTACTCTACGGTGAATTGTCAGTATTTAAGGGTAAAGAGAATTCCAATAATCCAACCCATGGACATAGCTACAGGGGGTCTGGGGAGCCTAGGCCCCTCCAATTTTGCTTCAGCACCACCCCCCCCCCCCCCCATTGGTCAGACCAGATCACTACAACATTGCTGTAGCTGGTGGGGATCTCCAAACCCTGCCAGCTGAAGAAATCCAGAGGACAGAGGAAGACCTTAAAACAACAGTTCCAAAACTGTGGGTCCCAGCCGCAAGTGGGGTTACAAAATCCTCATTTGGGGTCAGGGCTGCCACCATGGCCTTCAACCTTTTGTAACCATTTGGTTAAAAGATTTTCATTTTCTTTGTTTGGTATATCTGTGTTGTTCTGGAGCTGCCACAGCTGAGCCAAGGTTTGCTGCTGTCATGGCACCAGGAGCTACAGCATGGCTGCATGTTCAGGAAGAGGAGGCGGGGCTGGAGACTGCATTTGGACCATGAGCTATGGCGGTGGAATGGTTACACTGGCAGCACGAGGGCCACAAACCTCAGCTGACCACAGCACAGCACCAGGCATCGTTCCCCCATCCCCAGATCTGTTGCAACAGCCAGTATCATCATACAGGCAGAAAGCAGGGGGACTTCGCATTCACAGCTGTGCAGAAATCTCAGCCTCAGTCATGTCCCACCTCCAAAGAAACAGGACGTCTGCAAGCAGCGCCGGCCCCAGAGTTGGTTCAAGGTGTTGGCACCCAGACAAACCTTAAGCTTAACAACCTCCCCCTGCCCCACATAATTAGCCTTGAATGTCCTGCTCTTTGTTGCCCCACAGAAATTGCCGCCCTAGGCGACCACCTAGTTTTTCTAATGGTTGGGCCAGCCCTATCTGCAAGAGAGTGGGATGCAGCTGAGGCTGAGCTTTTTGTGCAGCCATGGGCTTGAGATCCCGCAGCACTTACCATCACTTTCACACTGGGGTGCAGTTCCTGCTTCCACCCCTCCGATTCCACTTCCTTTGGAATGGGGTTGGAAGCGGCTGATTCAGACACTTCCGACCCCATGCAAACAGGGTGGAAGCAGAAACAGCACCACAGCACCTCGGTACTGGAGGTGATGGTAAACGCTGCAGTGCCATTTTAAAAGCATTGCCGACGCCGCACGTCCTGGAGAGGGTCAAAGGCGGCAGCAATGGGCCACCCTCTCACCATTGGCTCTATAGGCAACTGCCTAGTTCAACAAATGGTAGTGCTGGCCTCAGCTGCTGGTCTGGGGAGTTGAACTGTGGTCGAACAAGGCCCCCTGCAGTGCCTGGGGGGGGGGGGGAGATTCTGCATTGGTGGTGAGGGAAGGAAAGGTTGGATGCTGGACCACAGGAGAGAGGAAAATAGAAATATAGTGGAGACGCTGGACATAATGGATAATGGAAAAGGTCAGATGATGATGGAGATGCTTGACATGGGGGGAGGGGGTAGTACTGGGGAGGAGAGACAGAGGGTATGCTGGATATGAGGAGGACGACTGGTGAAATAGGGATGTTTACATTTGGGCAGGTAATAGAGAGATGAAGGAGATATTTGACATGGAACAAGGGTGAGAGAAGAGATGTTGGACAAGGGGGGTTATTAGGGATTCAGAGGAGATACTGGACATGGGGATGACTAGGGAGACAGAGGGAAGATGCTAGACACAGGGACTAGGGAAACAGAGAGGAGATGCTGGATACTGGGGAGATACAAAGACTCTGGACCGGTAGTGGAAGTGAAGAGAGATGTATTACTAATTAAAGATGTATTTGGATTTTTGGATCAGCAAAGATATTGTACTTTACTTTGCAAAGAAGTTGCAAGAAATTGAACTCATGAGCCATTCTGCCTGTGAGGAATCATGCTGAGCCAACTTGTTAGCTCAGAGACCAAAGCTGTATTTACAGTCTAGTGAGAGATCTTTACACATCTAGCCTGGGGAGCGCTAGAAGGCCAGAGAGGGAGACAGAATTCTTCCCTTGGCCTTCGAACAATTCTCTTGGCCAATATAGAAACATTTGCCTAGCCAATGTAGACAGGATAAGAATTCATCAGTAATAATGTAGAAGCTTTGAGCTGCTTCTAAAACCATGGGGGGTGTCTCCCTTGGCCGGACAAAACTAGATGAGTGACTCATACAGTGACTCATACAGTGACTCAGCAGCTAACATTCTTTACAGCTGCTGGTCACGAGCACACTATTAACCCTGACCAATCCTGGTATGAACCATGTGCACAAAATTAGCTCTAGCCAATCCTGATCTGAGCATGCTGCAGGCCAACCAATGAATTGTAATAGCATGCAACAGGCACGATCTTAGTTAGAGGAGACTTTAGGGGGACTCTCAGAAGGAAAGATGGGACTACAACTGATGTACGAGGCAGGCGTGTCTCTGTAGTTTTTTCCCGGATTTTCTTCCTGAGAGTGAGTGCTGAACAGTCCCCCACCTGGAGTGATGAGCTATAATATCCGGTAAAGTATTAATGCTTAACTTTGTGCTTAATTATTATTCTAAAAGGACTCAATCTAATGAAAGCATATTGTATTTGCTACAGTGTCTGTGCCTAGTCTGTGAGCTAGATGACAGGGTTAACTCATATTATATTTGAGCTAGTGAATGACAGAGTTAACTCATAGTGTATTTGCTAAAGCATCTGTGCCTAGTCAGCGAGCTAGTGAGTGACAGGGTTGAAGGAAAAGCGTAAAATTTGGCAATACATAAATGGCGACGAGGATGGGATGGCCTAAATTATTACATAATGGGTTGGCAGAGTCCTGGGATGATAAGCTCAAGGGAGCAGGGACCCTAGGACGACAGACCTGGGTGTTGTTAATAGCATATAGGAATCGAGCACTGGATAGAGAAAATCCAGGACGGAGAGAGTGTAGATCTGCGTGGCCAAGCATGAAGAATCCCATACTTCTGCAGCTTTTGGGGCTGTATGATGAGAAATCTGGTGAAGAAAATTCAGGACAGAGAGAGAGTGGATCTGCTTGTGCAAGCATGAAGAATCCCAGACTTCTGCAGCTTCCGCTGAGTTCTCCCAGCTGATGTTACTAGACTGCATGATGCAAGTTTGGTGAAGTAAATATTCTTTGTAAATAGCTGCACTATCTCATAACTCTTTTAGTGAAGTATTACTGGTATTCTTCTGTAATTAAGTGTGTTTAGCTATTATTCTAATTGCTTTCTAATTTTCTTTTCTGACCACTCATGTGTGACTGGGAGAGCTGCTTGCTTTTCTGGATAAGTATCCTTGCTTTGTTTGTGGATAAACTGCACGTCTTAATTACAAGGTGTTAGCCTTTGATGTAGTAAGATATTTGGTACCAGGAGTGGGGATTTGAGAAAAGATAATGTATTAAAAGAAAAGAGTGAAGAATGCAAATAGTGTAAAAATGTGAATATTGTAAATATTTAAGGCTGGCATTAAGTGTTCCTGTGGGTCAGGATTAAGTGAGAACTGGGTGTTGGTTTTTCCTTACATGCTTGCAACTGTTGCTTTTGTTGCCTGCATATCTAATGTGATGCCTGTCCCATAGAGTTAGTATTAATTGTTACTTGTTTTTTAGGGTCCCTGGTTAAGAGAAACTCTGATCAGAAAGGTATAATGCACTTGCAAGTTTTGATTTGTTCTGTATTCAAATGTTTGTAGTAAAAAACTGTTTTTCTTTCATTACTGGCTACTCCAGTAGATTTTATAGTCCCTGAATGCTGAAGTGACTAGATCAAACAAACAAGGCATGAAACTGTTTTTTTTTTTTGCCTCCAAAGTGGAGGTTGAGAATCCTGACAGGAAGGTGGGGCATTGAATCCTGAGTAAGTGAGAGGGTGATATTTATCATTAATATGTTATGCATCTGTTCTTTGTCTTTGACTGTATATGCTACCAGGCAAACCTAAAAGTTAAAGGAGGATGTTTAAATTGTGGCAAGCACCCCAGGGGGCATAGTTAACCATAAACAGCTCCAGTTTCAAGTTAATTTAAATGTGACCAAGAACAATTTTCACCTCTTAGAAGTTTCACGTCATTTGAGAATGCCTGTTTCCTGAACTGCTGATGACTGAGGGACAAGATAGTAACATCACAGTTTTTATTTGTTACAATATTGGATTTTAGGATAAATTCACCTGTTTTCCTGTATTTGAATGTTACGTGTTAGTATCCAGAGAAAAAGTGTACTTCTAAAAAGTTTCTATTTCTGTCAAAATAGATATATGTTGCAGAGAAAACAGATATATGTTGCAGCACTGTGAGATATTAATCTTCTTTAGTTTATACACTTGCATTTATGTTACCAAATACACCTGTTATAGTAGTACATTACACAGAGGTCCAGTACACACACAGCAATTACCAGATGAGTAAAATATTAATAAGTTTGATGAAATTTTAGACAGAGGCTGATATGAAATTGCTCTGTTCTCAAGCATATAGAGAAAATATAGATTAAAGATGGAACTGAGTTCCCAGAAAATAATGAGAACTTGAGTTGATTGGATAAAACCAAATCTTGCTTGTCAGCAATGATCCAGGAAAGGTTTGAGAAAAAGAATAAGAGAGAGAGAGAGAGGCAGAAAGGTGAAGCCACAAATGCCTTGCAATCCAAGAAGAAAATGTGCTGCCTTGCAATCCAAGAAGAAAATGTGCTGCTTCCAGTGTGATGATCTGGGCTACCAGAATTCTGATTGCTCTAAGATGCCTCGAGGACACACAAGGCCTGAAGAACCGGAACCTTGCATATTTATGCCTCTGAAGAGACATGAATAGGCAGGGTGGAATCGGCCAAGAAGAACCCGAGCATCATGAGGCCTAGCCACCAATGCCTTGTACCCTCTTAGATCTCTCACCTCAAAAGGATCTGTTTTTGACACCATAATTAATGAGTAGCTTATACAAATCCTTGTGAACACTGCAATTTTAAAATCAGTCTAACAGCACTCTCACTGAGAACAGTGTATACGACAGATTCTAGTTATACGTGAGAGATGAGCCATATTTCTTTCTATTGGGATTGACGTTATAAAATGCTGCAAAATGATAGTTTTATATTGTAAGGATTTTACCCAAATTGTTCCTATTTTAGAATGAGCATATGTCCACTTAGCATTGGACCAATTAAGTTGATGAGAAAGGGACACTGTTTATCTTATTGAGAAGAATCTAAATTTAAGTTATTAACAATTGTTTGATATTCTTAGCAGCCTTGCCAAATAAGGATACATTAGTGTGGTATAAAAGAAACAGGAAAAGGACCTATGTAAGTAGTTGGTGGAATGATGCAGGTGATGAAAAAGTGTTGTGTTATGGAGGAATGAAGTTGAATATTAAAGGAGAAACGGTGATAGACAATAAACTGATGAAGGTAATTTGAAGTGATGTATTTGCCTAATGAATATGTAAACAAAAAATTATGAGCACTTTATTCGACTGTGCCATCTCCAGAAGCTTCAATTCAGGAAGTCATACTCAACAATTGGAAGAAATAGATATTTGGAGACAGGCTGGGTGCACCTTGCACCCTGATGAGCTTTGGAAAACCCACACTGGCCATGTGGTACTTCCGGATGCTTTGTGCCTCACTTTTCCTTTGTATGTCCTGGCCAGGCATGCAGAGGCAAAGGGGGATGATTTGATGACAAATTCTCACACAATTGGGTATAATTCTAAAACTTGTCAAAATTGCAGAACACGTGTGTGCAGCTTGTCTGATCTGAAACATGTAAAGGTCAGTCAAGGGCATAATGGAATATTTCCTACAAACAAATGAATTTCCAGTGATAGAGAGACAAGGAGTTAATCAAACTGCGAGATAAGATTGACACCATACGAGATAGTTACTGATAGATCACTGAAAGTTTATAAAAGCAATATTTATTATTTGTAGGATATGATCTTAGTAAATATAGATGAAATTAAGTTTGTCTTATTGTGAAATCTAATCTAGAATTTTTAGTCTTTTCATTTAATATTGGTCCTGCTCTTCTGAATGAGGCCTGGAGCCATGTCACCAATTGCAATCCAGAGAGTCCAGCAGAGAAAATTAGCCAGAGTCCAGATGGAGCAGACCATCCCGAGAAATCCGAACTACACACCGCAGAAATGTGTGAGGGAGTTCCTATCTGCTTCAATGTGTCACAATGAAAGAAAGGCCAAGATGTCCACTTACGAGAACAAGAGGTTCAACTGTTGAGAGAGGCCAAGCTTAAACTTCAGAGAAAGGTGAAAATAACACTACGGAGTCCTGAAAAACTGCTGAGAAGCAGGCCAAATTATCTGAAAATAGGAAAAGGACTATTGGACTTTTGTGAATGATTTTTTTTTCTTATGTATTATTGTTTCATTGGAAAGTAACTGTAATTTAATATCTCAGATTTTTTCTGCTGAACATCATGTGCCCAATTGCTTATATCACCTGTTCCCCAGATTTTAGTTATTAAAGTCTATGGGGCAGATGTACAGTGGGAAAAAATTCTGAATGTGCAGGTGAAATGAATCCCCCACTGCATGGGGAACTGATAAAGATAGCTGAGACCTACAAGCCATTTGGCTTTGACAATTGTAATGCCGGGGGGGGGGGGGGAATGGGAAAATATCACCCAAATTACACTGAGGCTTGTCCCCTCCAGCGTTTGCCTTAATGCTATCCACTATGTTTTAGCCCAAGTTGTTATTACTGTATTTCTAAATGAATTACAAAGGTGATTCAGCCATTGCTTACGTACAATATCCTTGTTGATCCAAGGGTGGAATGTATTACTAATTAAAGATTTATTTGGATTTTTGGATCAGCAAAGATATTGTACTTTACTTTGCAAAGAAATTGCAAGAAATTGAACTCATGAGCCATTCTGCCTGTGAGGAATCATGCTGAGCCAACTTGTTAGCTCAGAGACCAAAGCTGTATTTACAGTCTAGTGAGAGATCTTTACACATCTAGCCTGGGGAGTGCTAGAAGGCCAGAGAGGGAGACAGAATTCTTCCCTTGGCCTTCGAACAATTCTCTTGGCCAATATAGAAACATTTGCCTAGCCAATGTAGACAGGATAAGAATTCATCAGTTATAATGTAGAAGCTTTGAGCTGCTTCTAAAACCATGGGGGGTGTCTCCCTTGGCCGGACAAAACTAGATGAGTGACTCATACAGTGACTCATACAGTGACTCAGCACCTAACATTCTTTACAGCTGCTGGTCACGAGCACACTATTAACCCTGACCAATCCTGGTATGAACCATGTGCACAAAATTAGCTCTAGCCAATCCTGATCTGAGCATGCTGCAGGCCAACCAATGAATTGTAATAGCATGCAACAGGCACAATCTTAGTTAGAGGTACATTAGGGGGACTCTCAGAAGGAAAGATGGGACTACAACTGATGTACGAGGCAGGCGTGTCTCTGTAGTTTTTTTCCCGGATTTTCCTCCTGAGAGTGAGCGCTGAACAGTCCCCCACCTGGAGTGATGAGCTATAATATCCGGTAAAGTATTAATGCTTAACTTTGTGCTTAATTATTATTCTAAAAGGACTCAATCTAATAAAAACATATTGTATTTGCTACAGTGTCTGTGCCTAGTCTGTGAGCTAGATGACAGGGTTAACTCATATTATATTTGAGCTAGTGAATGACAGAGTTAACTCATAGTGTATTTGCTAAAGCATCTGTGCCTAGTCAGCGAGCTAGTGAGTGACAGGGTTGAAGGAAAAGCGTAAAATTTGGCAATACAAGAGAGATGCTGCACACAGGTGCAGGAAAGAGAGAGAAGAGTTAGTGAAAGACTGGATAAGAAGAAGCTTGGGAAGGAGAGTGAGATGGGGATTGGGAGAATTCGGTGAGGGTAAAAGATAGAAAGCTGTGAGTAAATGCAGTGAAAATTGATAGATTGATGACTAAATGGTAGAAAGGAGAAATTAAATTTGGATAGAGAAGCAGAAAAATACATGGAATAAAACTGAAAGAATGAG
Organism: Ichthyophis bannanicus; assembly: GCA_033557465.1. Lineage (NCBI taxonomy): Eukaryota > Metazoa > Chordata > Amphibia > Gymnophiona > Ichthyophiidae > Ichthyophis > Ichthyophis bannanicus. The sequence goes on from CM066032.1 coordinate 1,152,488,314, forward strand.
ATCATTGTTAGAAATTGATATAGGGAAGGAAATGAAGACAGGGGAGAGAGAAGAAATGACAAAAGGACAGGATAAAATGGGTGCTGAAAAAATGACAGAAAGGCAGGGCAGAGAATCCTGGGGAACGAGGGAAGTAGGTGGGAGTGTAGGTACTGGGGGAATCGATAGTCAGCGGTGGTGGTCGGTGCTTTTAAAGAACCAGGCCACCACCACTGAAATTTATTTATTTATTTATTTATTTAACAGTTTCTTCTATACCGCCCCTTCCAGAGATCAGGGACGGTTTACATTAAACAAAAATTAGTATATTTCCGTATACTTTACATGGAACAATATTTTAACTATATACATGTTTAGTTACATATAACATATTTTTGAAACTATGTACAGGTTATAAAACATGGAACATAACATAGTTAATTACCAGTAGTTATTTACAATAGTGATATAAAAAAATTAAAACCAGATATTCAATGCTGGAGTCCTGCACTGAATATTCAGTGTCACTGGTGGTCATGGCAGCTATCTGATCAGCGGCAATATTCAGCCTATAACTAGACAGCTAAACCACATAAAGTTAGTACAGCCATTGACCTGTCCTTATGCAGTTTAGCCAACAAGTTAGCTGACCGGAGAGCTGCCTGGACCACCCCTGCTCTGCCCCCAGACCACCCCGGATTTTATGGCATGTCTTTCTTGCAGTCTGTGGGGATATTCTGCAGCACTATCCAGATAGTGCCACTGAATAGCAGGATCGCCGGGGTTTAGCCAGTTAGCAGGTCCTACTAACTGGCTAAACCCCTTGGAACATAGCATTGGAGAAGAACAGGGACTCACAGTGGTGTAGAGACGCTGGGCTAAATAAAGATAGATTTAGAAATTAGCCAGGGATTGAGAAGAGACTGGAGTCTCAGGGAAGGAGCGGTGACTGAGTAGGGGAAGATAGGAACTTGGGGATTAGGCTGAGGAAGAGTTTGTGTGGGGGTATAAGTGTGGTGAATGAGCTGTGGTATGTACCATAGGGTAAACAAAGATAGAGAGATGATATGAAGGACTTGGAGAGGCTGAGGTAGACTTAGGAGACAGTAGAAAGGGACAGAAGGCTGTGGAGTGGAGAGCAAAAGACAGACAAAGGAGATAGGTCTTTTAAGGGATAAGAGAGGGTAGAAATGGAGCAAGTGAAAAGGAAAATGGGAGGTTGGGTAGGAGAGAAGAAATAGGCTGAAAGCAGGGGATGGGATGAGTGATATGAAAGGAGCTGGGGCTGACGAGGATATGAGAGACAAAGAAAGATAGATGAGAGCTTGGGAGAGAGTGTGGAAAGTGAATGGAAATAGAGAATTTAAGATGAGTGAAACATGGGGGGGGGCGGGAATTAAAGACTGTTGAAGAAGCAAAAAACTAGAAGGGGAAAAAGGAATAGTAGGAGATGGAAGGCTGTTAGGTACTGTAGGTGAGAAGTAAAATGAGGGAGATTGAAGATTGCAGGGTAAAGAGAAGTGGATAATGAAGAAAAAAAATCTAGCTTTGGGTGGATAGACAAACAAATTGAAGACATGGGAAAAAAGACAAAATATCATTTTAAAGAGAAATAGAGAAGAGGGGGAAAAACAAACAGAAATGTTAGAGACCCTTAAAAAGGCCTGAGGCAAAGATCACCAAGGAGAAAATAGAAAAAGAATCCATAGCCGTTAGGAAAATCAAAAATTCAGACAAAAAAGCTACAATAAAACATTTTATTTGTGTTTTTATTGATTGGAATACTTCAGCTTTGGGAATGTCCATTTCTTATATCCTTGTGTTTTGCTCAGTATGGAATAAAATGCATTTCCACTTCTCTTTCTTCATTATTCCAGTACTGAAAGTCTGTTTCTTGAGCTTTCCATATCAGCTTTTATATGCATCCTTCTGCTTTTTTTTATTTGTAGACCCTTAGTCTGTATTTGGTGAAGATCTGTCGGTGTTCTGCGTCTGAGGTATTCTGCTAGCATGTTGTTTCTGTGCAGGGATCTGTAGCAGCTCACCCGGTTCTATTTTTCTAATAGGAAGCATAACAGTATTTTAGGGCCTCTTGTAATTATAAATTACTGCCTTTTCCTATGTAGGCTTGTTGCCAGGGCCGCCCATCTAATAGGCGGGCTGAGTGGCTGTCTAGGGTGGCAGACTTCTGTGGGTGGCACGGCACCAGTGGCAGGCCATGTGCTTCGGCACACATGCCCTGCCACTCCTGATTCCCCCTCTGACAGGAAGTTGTGCCGGAGGGGAGTCAGAAACAGCAGACCATGTGTGCCAAAGCACATGGCCTGCCACCGCTGCCCCCTAGCAATGGAATTGGCAGAAGGCAGTGGTGTGGCTCAGAGGACAGCAGGCATGGAACGGCACACCTCGGCAGAAGGGGTGCAGCTCGACGGGGGTGGCATGGCCGTGGCTTCTACCTGGAGCGGCAGAAACCCTTGGGCTGGCCCTGCTTGCTGCTGTGTGAGTCTTGGGAGTAATATTATGTTAGGGTTTAGTAACATTCTGAGTGTCTTTCTTGTAAGGATTTGCATAACTTCACAGAAGGGTATGTTTACTAAACCGCACTACCCAGTAGTGTGGAGTTTATCGAAAGGTTTGGGCACTGCACAAAAAAGTAGCAAGGACCCTCGCACAAAAAACCCATGCTACCCTAGTAGTGTGCATCAGGGCAGGGACTGAGCAGAATGTAGGTGTGGCTGGCACAACACGGCTAGTGCGGGCATTACTGGCCTGCACTAACCACACCTGCTGCACAGGTGTCCGAAGTGGACTCACATGCCAGTTTGCCTGCTGCCATATCTTATGCCCACACTAACTGCAGGGTGATGGAAGCACATGTCCCATGAAGTTAGCATTCGCCTCCCCCATAAGAACATAAGAGCATATATAAAGTCACGGAAAAGCCAACAGTTGCCCAGGAACACATCATTCAGAATGATGTATCCTTGAAGATTACTAGTAAAAGAGAGAAGTTAGGGTATCCTGACAGAGAGGTTCCAATAAAGACAAAAGTAACCCAGATGCCCTTAAGGATAGAGTTGAGAAATTTAAAAAAAAACCTATCAACTGATAACCAGATCAATGTGAATAAAATACAACCTCTAAAATGCCTGTATGCAAATGCTAGAAGTCTAAAAAATAAGATGGGAGAGCTAGAATATATAGCACTAAATGAAAGGTTAGATATGATTGGCATCTCAGAGATCTGGTGGAAGAAGGACAACCAACAGGACACTGTAATATCTGGGTACAAACTATATCACAATGATAGAGTAGATCAAATTGGTGGAGGGGTTGTGCTGTATGTTACAGAGGGCATTGAGTCACTGTCAGCAACACTTCCCTGGTGGCCAGTGGATGCCAGGGCAGGTGCGACACATAATTATAGAGTTAAGATTTGAGAGTCTTTTGAAGGCCCAAATGGCTCTTGGTCCTTGTAATTTTCTTGAGCTCCAAATCTTTAAGAAAATACTTAAGCAGAGTGGTGGGAAAAATAAGGCTTTTATTTCCCGTCTTTGCTGAGGTTCAAAATATTGGGTTACAACGTGAAAGCAAAAGTCCTTATTTCAGGTAGAATAACAAACTTAGGTTTTCAAACAAAACTATCATACATTACAGGAATGGTGGTGCTTAAATAAACCAAGAATGCTCTGCTGGTACTTTAAATAGATCACAAGCCTGGCAGAGCTTCTAGACTTCCTGAAATACACAATGTACAATCCATCTCATGGTCAGATACATCTTCTATGGGATCCACTTGCATTTGCTCATAGTCCGATACCTCTGATTCTGTGTCCCTGGTTTCATGCAAACCATATTCAGGGGTTTTATATATTTGCTCTAGCAAGTCCCAATGTCCTGGGCCTAACCTAGGGCGTCGGCCCTGTGCTATATTAAGCTTACAAGTATCCTCTCTTCTTGGAGGTTTTATATCAGCATTATATAAACCTTTATCCTTCACAGCATTCTTCTTAGGCATATATTTTCCATACCTTTTATTGCAACAGCCCGTGATGAAAGGTTTTCTCCTTTGGCTTGCTTCCTCCCCTCAGAAGCTTCGTGCCAATCCTTTCTCTGAAAGTTTGCTTCAGCTTTCAACCGTGGGAACAGCTCTCCTGGTAAGTGCCTGCTCCTGCAACAGCCCAAATCCTGGCTTCCGTGCTCAGCCTGGCTTTTCCTTCCCAGCTGATTCCCACTTGCTTCTTGCTTGCAATCAATGTAAGGCTTTCTCCTCTGCCAGCCAACAGCTTTCTCACCAACCTGAGCCGGTCCTTCCTTGGCTCCTTGTGGCTTCCTGTTAGCTCCTGGAGATTCTCTGTTAGGTTCTTCTCTGGCTTGAGACGATTCTCTTCCAACTTGACCTGGTCCTCCTCTCTGGATCCGACCTGGTCCTCCCTGGATCCAACCTGGTCCTCCCTCCTGGACCTGACTCGGTCCTCTCCAAATCCGACCTGGTCCTCTCTGGTTCTGACCTGGTCCTCTCTGTTTAGCTTGAGGCAGTTCTTCCTTATAAAGAACTCCTCTCCTTGAGGCTTGTGAATTGTTTGTCATGTGCTCCTGACCAGCTGGGCGTGGCACTCCAGTCTCTCTGACTGCACTCCTGCTCCCTCTAGCTGGTCCCTGTGAACATTGCACTCTGTGCACATCTTTTTCTCTGTGTAAAACAGTTTTATTTCTTTCACCAGGGCTCTCATCAGCCCCCGCTACCTCACAACACACAGGATTAAAGTGTTGCAGGAAACAAAATACACGGTAGAATCTCTATTGATTGAAATTCCATGTAAAAAGGGGAAGACGATGGCAGTGGGGGTGTACAACCGACCGCCTGGCCAAAATGAACAAATGGATGATGAAATGCTCAAAGAAATCAGAGAAGCTCACAAACGTTGCAATACAGTATTAATAATGGGTGATTTAAATTATCCTGGTATCGACTGGGTCAGTGTCACAGCAGGACATGCTATGGAAGTAAAGTTTCTAGATGAAATGAATGACTGCTTCTTGGAGCAGCTGGTTCATGAACTGACAAGAAGGGAAAGCCATTTTGGATCTAGTCCTTAGTGGTACACTATATCTAGCGCAAGAGATAAGGGTGTTGGGGTCACTTGGCAATAGTGATCATAGCATGATCACGTTTGATTTCATAAATGGAGGAAGGATGGCAAGGAAATCCACAGTGCTACCATTTAACTTTCAAAAGGAAGACTATGATAAAATGAGGAAAATAATTAAGAAAAGATTAAAAGGAGCAGCTGCAAAGGTTAAGGATTTACACAAAGCGTGGGTATTATTTTATTTTATTTTATTTACAGTCTCTTATATACCGCACTATTCAGCATCAGCGCGGTTTACATGGAACAAAATGCTCAGTACAGTTAACATGTATGAGTTTACATATAACAGGGAACAAAAACTTGGATAACAGGGGTAGACTATTTACAAAACTTGTTTCATGGAGTCATGATCAAGGATGCTGCATAGAAAACAATTCACTTCATAGGTTTGAGTATCCACATGGTGCGATGATTGTGATACTATAGATTTGACTAAGAATGGTATCGGGAGTGTCCTGAAGCTCTAGGGGAAGCAGTTGGGCTCTATAAGGTACTTGTTGAAGAGGTGGGTTTTGAGGGCTTTCCTAAACTGTGGTAGGTTCTTAATAGCCCGGATATCATGGGGTAGTGCATTCCAGTATCTTGGGGCACTGAGACTGAAGGCCCTGTTGGCTGTCGATTTGGTGCAAACCGTAAGTGCCTTCAGGACTTTTAGGGAGTTTATAGCCGTGGATCTTCTTATTCTATTTGGGGATGTGGAATGGATGAGGGAGGTTAAGGATGCAGGTGAGGGATTGTGAACAGCTTTAAAAGTGATTATCAAGGTCTTGAAAACAATTCTTGCATGAATGGGTAGCCAATGTAGCTGTATCAGCAGAGGCGTCACGTGGTCGCTCCTGGAGGCTCCGTGGAGGACTCTTGCTGCCGCATTCATGGCTAGCTGCAGCGGGTTTAACGTAGATTGGGGAAGACCTTGTAATATGGCATTGGCATAGTCAAAATGAGGAATGACCAACGCCTGGAAAATTGTCCGAAAATCAGTTGGTTCAAGGATGGAACGTAGATGCCTAAGTGAACGGATCTTGTAGTAGACTGATCTGACTACGTTTCCTATGTGGGCCTTCATATCCAGGCGTTGATCTAAGGTGACTCCCAGGTATCGTATTGAGGATTTAGATTGCAGCTCAGCTTCTTTTACTTTGAGATATTGCGGTGGGGTAAAGTTGGGGTTCCTCGTAATGAAGAGTACTTCCGTTTTCTTATGTTGTATTGTGAGGTTTTGAGAGAGAAGCCAGTCAGATATTGCATTGAAACAACTCGTCAGTGGGGAGAGGTCCAGATGCTCAGTAGAGAAGGGTATGTAGAGCAGGACATCGTCTGCGTATAACATTATGTAGATCGGTTGTTTATGCCATCAAACAGTAAAAAGACTAGAGGACATGCAATGAAGCTACAATGTAACCCATTTAAATCTAATAAGAGAAAATATTTTTTCACTCAATGCTTAATCAAACTCTGAAATTCGTTACCAGAGGATGTAGTAAAAGCTGTTAGTGTAGCTGGGTTTAAAAACGGTTTGGACAAGTTCCTGGAGGAAAGGTCCATAAACCATTATTAAAGAGGACCCAGGAAATCTACTGCTTAAGCCAGGACAAGCATTGTGGAAGTTGTGGACTTTGGGTACCTGCCAGGTACTTGTGACCTGGATTGGCCACTGTTGGAAAAAGGATACTGGACCTTGATGGACCTTGGATTGACCCAGCAGGGCATATCTTATGTTCTTATGTTCTTAGTAAGTGGGTGAGTCCCTTCCAGCTGTATGGACAAAATTAAGTCCTTTGTATTTTTATTTTTTAATAGATTAGCAAGTAGCTTATCTGCCTTACCTCAACCTGCATAATAGTCTGTTCTTTGGACAAAGACTTCCTTCTCTAACTGATTAGTTACTACCTTATTATACTTGTAACATTGTTGAACAAGGTGATGAAAAACTGCAGCATCCTTTCTATCTATATGAATTCTTTCTAATTGAGTAATTTCTTTTTCAGTTTTTGACAAATCATCATTCTGCTTTTTCCGGTACCATGCAGAGAAACTTATTATCTACCCTCGTAAAATGGCTTTGAAAGCTTCCCATATCATACCAAAATGTATATTATCAGTCATATTTCTTTGGAAAAATTCAGTAATAAAAAGAATTTAACTTAACAGTAAAGGTAGCCTCTAATAATAAGCTATTTTGAAAATACCAAACTTTTCTCTAGAGCTGTAAGGACTGGGGTACAAGATCTATCAGAACTGCTGCATGAAACTCCCACAGGAGCAGAATCGGATGCAACGGGCCTGTATGGGCAGGGTGTGCCCAGATTCAGGCCTGCTGTATGCCCAGCCTGCTCCCCGCACACATCACCCGAGGCTCCTGCATGGACCCCGGTGCCATGGTGTCCCATCATAATGGCATCGGGAAACCATGCAGGATCTCTGATCCGCTGCATGCAGTTCCAATGGCCTGTTCCCCGCCACCCTTCCTCCGATTGGGCCTGTCAAGGCTGGAATCGAGCTGCAGAGAACCCCCTGCCCCTGTTCACCTCCTTGCCGGGTCCCTTCTTTGTTCTCCGCAGTCTTTGGGGTAACTTATTTCAACTCCGAAGTGGAATACGTTCCCCGTGCATTCACCCCCTTCCCCTCGGACATACAGGGCCATGATTAAAATCGGCCCTGTATGTCCGGAGTCAGTAACCCGCCTCTGACCCACCCCTCCCACCCCCATCCTGCATTCCCTGCACATCTCCTCTATATGTGCAGGGAGCTCAGAATCGGGAATCGGCCCCTGGCATTTAGAGGGATGCTGCTCAGAATCTACCCCATAGTATCTATCATATCATGAAGTGCCGCATTAGAAGTGCAATGTAACCTTCTACTTTGGGAATTCCCATCCAAACCATTATTTAAAATTACATTAAAATCCCCACCTATTATCAAGTCACCTGTCCTGAAAGACAAAAGAGCACGACGTGCAATGTATTCTATTATCTTTTCTGGAAAACTGAGCTCGTGGGTGCTGAGTTCCCTTTTCACCCTTATTGATGTGAGTTCGGAATTATCTCCATTTGTTAAGGATAGGTAGAATGATGTCATTTGGAATAGAGATAGCCATGGCATGAACATTATGAACAGTGACATGCCCTTCCAGGGAGAGTCCTGCTTTTCATAAGCAAATGAAATGCAGTCCGTTATCCATTTGAAGAGCATATGTTTAGATGCCGGGAGACCCGAGTGACTAGGGTCAAAGGAAATAAACAACTTAGAGGGTTTACAGTGATCTTGAGTTCTCTGGAGATAAAAAGCCAACGCCCGCTTGCAGTCAAGTGTATGCAGGGTTGCTTCTGCTCTAGACCCATGCAGTCTAGGAAAGAATATAGGAAGGTAAACTGACTGATTCAAATGAAAAGGAGACACCACCTTTGGCATGAAATGCGGGTGAGTCGTAAGGACAACCTTGTCATGGTGGAACCTAGTATAGGGTGGGTCTGCCACCAAAACCTGAAGCTCATTAATGTGTCTAGTTGAAGTGAGGGCAATAAGGAAGATAACCTTCCATGAAAGGAACTTTAGTGGGGTCGTAGCCAATTGTTCAAAGGGCGGCTTAAGAAGCTGCACTAGAACGACATTGAGCTCCCAAGCCACCAGCGGTTTAGTCAGCAGGAGCCCCCTCCTAACGTGTGCTACTAATGGTTTTGAGGAGATAGGCTACTATCCAAGAGATGATGAGAGGCCACAATGGTACTGAGGTGAACTCTCACAGAGTAAGTCTTGAGACCTGTTGAAGACAGGTGGAGGAGATACTGGAGAAGTGTCTCCATGGGAGCAGAGAAAGGATTGAGGGAGGAGGGAATCAGTGACATCTCGTTTCCTCATGCATGCACTCCTATGTATTGTATTCCTTGTTTTAAATGCATATTTTATGTATTTTAGCCATCATTTGCCCCTGAGGAAGGCTTTTACGAAACACGGCCTGTGTTGGGCCGGTGGCTGGAGTGGATTAAAGAAATAAAGAGTTTTTTACTTCACGTCTTTTTGTTGCAGTCCACGTTTTTTACTGGGTTCTTGGTGCACGTGGATCCGTGCTTTTTCCGTTGGGTCCCGATGGGTCTGAGTTTGACATAGCAGCAGAGGGAATCATGATTGGTGTGGCCAGTGAGGGCTATGAGAATCATGAAGCCCTTGTCGGCCTGTAGCTTGAAAAGCATCTTGGGAATGAGGGGTATGGGAGGGAAAGCATAAAGGAGATCCTGACCCCAATGTAGATGGATATTGGAGTTTTTGTGCAGAAGCGAGGATGCTTGGCATTCTGTGGTGTCGCAAACAGATCTATGTCTGGAGTTCCCCAGGTCTGGAAGATGTAGGACATTGTGTCTGGATGGAGAGATTATTTGTGGGGAAGAAGGATCTGACTCAGCTTGTCTGCTAAGACATTGAGCTCCCCTGAGAGATACACTGCTTGGAGGTGTATTTGATGAGAAATGGCAAAGAACCACAGATGAAGAGCCTCCTCGTAGAGGGGCCAAGAGCCTGTTCCACCCTGCTTGTTTACATAGAACATGGCCACCTGATTGCCTGTCCTGACTAGGACCCTTTGTGCTCTGAAGTGATCTTTAAACACTATGAGGGCATTTGAGATAGCACGAAGTTCCAGGAGATTGATCTGGAGCTCTGACTCCTCTGTTATCCAGAGGCCTTGTGTAGAGAGAGTGCCCAAGTGAGCTCTCCAACCCAGTTTGGAGGCATCTGAAAAGGATGTCGTCTAAGTAAGGGAAGACAAATATCCCTAGATATCTTAGATATGTGGCTATGACTGCCATGCACTTTGTGAAGACTCCTGTGGCAGAGGCAAGTCCGAAAGGAAGGGCTCTGTATTGATAATGTTTTCCCTGAAAGATGAAGCATAGATATTTCCTGTGTCCTGGATGGATGAGGATATGTGTGTATGCTTCTTTTAGATCTAGAGAACAGAGCCAGTCCTGAATCTGGAGATAGAGAAGAAGTGTCCCAAGCGAGATCATTTTGAATTTCTCACAGACCAGAAACTTGTTGAGGTTTCTGAGGTCTAGGATGGGCCTGTACCCTTCAGTCTTCTTTGGTATGAGAATGTACGGAGAGTAGAACCTCATTCCCTGTTGGGATATTGGGACATCTTCTATGGCACCCTGAGACAGAAGAGAGAACACCTTGTCCTGTAGGAGAGCAGTGAGTGGGGGTTGAGTGTGATGTTCCCCCACAAAAGTCCAGGGGAGCAGAGTTTGCAGATAAAGTCTGTACCCCTCCTGAACCATGGCTAGTGTCCACTGTTCTGAGGTGATAACATCTGTGGGTGTTGTGACACAGTCTGCCTGAAATGTGGAGGGAATGAGGGTCCTCCAGAGGCAGGGTGGTAATGTTCTCTAGAAAAAATTCAAAAAACAGGCACAGACTGTGGCTGCAGAGCTGGTTGAGACGTAGCCACTTGTGGCTTCTTTTGTTGCTTAGGAGGATGTGGTTTCTTCTGAGGGCCTTGAACCTGGTACTGAGAAGCAGGAGGATAAGAAGAGTAGAATTTCTTATTATTATTGAAGAAAGCTTTCTTTGTAGCTCTCTTCTTTCTAGCAGGGTTAGCTGTTGAACTAGACAACCTGTTTAGGGTGGTATTCTCTGACTCTAACTGAGAAGCCTTATCCTGCCAGTCTTTGCCAAAGTGTTTTTCCCCTGTGCAAGTTATGTTGCCCAGCTTATCTTGAACCCATTGCTCAAGATCTGAGGCCTGAAGCCATGCAATTCTGCATGCACTGATACAAATTACTGTGGCTCTGCTTGTGCACTCAAATGCATCAAAGGTTCCCATCTTGACAAACTTTGATCATTTTGGATATGTCTAACTAGAGCAAGATAGTCATCTGTCTTATCATCTGGGAGAAGAGGGGTCATGGCCTCAAGATCCTTGGTGACTTCCTTGAGGAACATACCCATGTAGAGTATATAGGAGTTAATCCTGGCCAAAAGCATGGAAGCCTGAAAACATCAACACCCAAAGGAATCGAGGGTTCTCGGTTCCCTACCCGGTGGGTTAGAGGAATGAGTCTTGGAACTCTTTATTTGAAGCATCACTGATTCCACCACCATTCAATGGTGGGGAAGCTGTGTGTTTTGGAAGTTAGGACACTCCGGTACTCGATACATGGTATTGAGACGTTGAGTATGAGGTGAGATCATGAGGGTAGTCTCCCACATCTGGAGCATCAGATCATGGAGGATGCGGTACACCGGCAGGGTGGCTGCCTCCCTGGGAACTGTTGGGTACTGGAGGATCTCCAATTCTTCTGTCCTGAGCTCTTTCTCAAATGTAACTGTTATGGAGAGACCCATAGCTAAGTCATAAATTAATTTTTGGAAGGACATGTCCTCAGGAGGCGACATGCATTCTTCTGGAGGCAGAGAGGACTCTGAAGGCAGGTCTCAGAGCCCCCGGGAATTGAGTGACTCCTCATCTGAAACAGGGGAGTTGGAATCGGAGGACTTAAAAGTATCTGTGGGAATGATGCTCACCTTCTGCCAGACACTGATATTGATGCATGCCAGTATTGGGCTCGTGGAATCATTTGGGTCAAGCACCAGTATCGGTGATGGACTCGAGAGAAGGCATGGGTGGCAGTGCCATGTATCCGGATGCACCCTGCACTGGTGCCAATGTTGGTGCCAGTACCTGTAACGGTATCGATGGCCCATTTCCTGAGGGCAGTGGTTTAATGGGAACTGAAGCTGCCAAAAGCTGCCAAGTTCCGCTTGATGGCCAGTATATGCTGGTCTATTGAGGTCGCCGATGCTTGGGTATTAGTGACAGAAACTTGTGCCACCGTTCCAGAGCATTGCACCAGTAGCTTTCCTGAGGTCGAAGCCTCTGGAGCATCCTGGAGCCCCTTGATGGCTTTGGAGGGCAAGTCCTCCCACTGGGGCAGTTTGGCAGGCCGATCCACCTCTAGGGCAATGCCCGAGGCATCTGGATACTGGGAACAAAATCTACCTCTGGAGGAATTTTTTGTCTTTGAGGAAGACTTGTGCTTGATACTTTTGATACCTGAGATCCATGTGAGGAGGATGAGGCTCTTGATGACTTTGATGCCAAAGATACGGCATTCAAAGCGAAGAGAGTTCCAAGCTTAGAGGCCTGGTTCTGCAGTCCTCTCTTTGTCATCTTCCTACAAAGGGAACATTCTGTTGGCTGGTGGTCAGGCCCGATGCATTTCAAGCACCAGTCATGTGTGTCAGTTGCCGAGATGGCACTGCCACATTTTGAACATTTTTTGAAGCCACTGGCCATTTTCTCCATACTGTCGGTGGACAGTATAGTAGGCTAAAGACCTAAGATGGTGTCGATACACCTGAAGCTTTTTTTTTTTGACTAATAAAAGAAAAGATAAAAGAAAGATGATGCCAGCATCAATGGGAATAAACTAGTGGTCACTCGAATCAAAACTAAGGGTACTAATGTCCTTCTTTTGTTCCTATGGTGCTTTTTTCATCTTAAAATTATTTATATAGACTTCAATAACGGAAAGGTCTCAAACCCCATAGCACTAAGCCAAAGAATTCTTAGCAATCGTGTTTATTTGGCATCAACGACCTTTCTTATTGTTACTATGTCTTCCTTCAGGAGGCATGGGTGTATCTGAATGTTGAGATATTCTTACAAATATTTGCTAAATACACCTCAGCCTGCTCCCATGTGCTCAGCCTGCTCACATGCACTGAGCTTACTCCCAACGCCTTCAAGTAGTACTGCTTCCGCGTTTCACCATGTACTACTTGAAGGCGTTGAAAGCTCCTAAATGAAGATGAATTTTCAGTTGTGGTTTGATATCTATGCTATTGACGTGTCCTGAGGCAGCCATATGAATGAAATGTGACGAAATGCGAGTTGACTGTTGTCAAGTAGCGTCCTGTGGTTAGGCATTTTCATGGAATTCTTCAATTGGCAGCTAAGAAATTTTTAAATGCATTTGAAAAATGAAAAATTAATATTCCTCATGTATGGGCCAATGAAAGATAATATTTGGGGGATGAAGTAGCCTGTGTCTGTCTAGTACACTAACTGATGTGGTAGGGACTGGGCTCCCTCATCTGAGGCTCTTATGGTTGAAACACAACACCTACCCAGGTTATACTGTGGTGCTAGAGTTATGAAATTTATTATTTTGGTCCCATTTTTTGTCAGTATAGTCCAAAAATAAAGAAAGCAATATATTCTCAGGCTATATAAACTTTTTAAAATCAAAAATTGTTTTTTGCCATTGTTGCAGAAATGTAATCCTGCGCTGCCAACACCGTTCCATTCTGCTGCTGCCCAGATGGGTGGTTTGTCTTGATCTCACACCTCAACTGAGACTTGTCCATCTTGGGAGACCCTGCCAGTAGTTAAGCTATCAATAGCTTAGCCTTCAGCATCACTGAAGCACAGAAGCCCTCACAATCAAGTGAGGGGAAGCACTGCTATTAACCTTATTAAAACCTTATGGTGCTGGCATAAAAAATGTAGCATAGCCATGGGAGTGAAAGGAAACTTTCCTGCAGCTGTATTAAAATAATGCTGCTGTGATCAGGCAGAGGAGGTAAGTGGCTGGGACTGGAAATTGACTGGTGGTGAGTCAAGGGGACTAGAGGCTAGAGATGGGCTGATAGTGAGTCGAGGGGACTACAGGCTGAAGATGGGCTGATAGTGAGCCGAGAGGGCTGTGGCTGATGGGAGTTGAGAGGGGAAACTAGTGACTGAAGATGGACTGAAGGTGAGGTGGGGGGACTAGTAGCTGAAGATGGACTGATGATGAGTTGGGAAGGCTAGGGCGGACTGATGATGAGATGGGAGGGCTAGGGCGGACTGATGATGAGTTGGGAGGGCTGGGACAAACTGATGATGAGTTGGGAGGGCTGGGGTGGGCTGATGATGAGTTGGGAGGGCTGGGATAAACTGATGATGAGTTGGGAGGGCTGGGGCGGGCTGATGCTAAGTCAGAGGGCTACTGGGAGCTGGAGATGGGTGTATGCCTGGGGTGGGGAGAAAAAAGGAGAGCTAAAGGAGCGATAAGGGTAGGTGCCTTTGGAGGGGAGAAAGGAGGTGAGCTGGGGGTATGTGCATGAGGGTAGACCTCAGGGACAGACAACAGTAGGGTTCTTGCTAGAAGTTAGAGGCAGAGAGAACTAGGGGACAGGGAAGGCTGGGGTGTTTAGGGAGATAGCTTTAAATGCAGCAAGATAGCAAAGGAGGGAAAAGGCAGTGAGAATTTCTGATCTAGAGGAGGAGGAGTTAGGCTTTATGTTGGGGGAATTCTGCACAAACATTTACAAATAAAACATGCAGAATTTTTCAGAATTCTAAAATACTGTGTGTGGAATTTTCTAAATGTTTGTGCAGAATTCCCCCAGGTGAAGTACGTAAAGCAGAGATTAGAAGTCATGAAAGGGCATGTTTACTAACATTTCAATGTGTGCTAATAACGTTAATGCACATTATGTGCTGTCACTCTTCAGGGAGCACTCAGAATCACATCAGCACTCTCACTCAGGAATTTACTTCTCTTTCAGAATGGCTAAAGCAAACATAGTCCAGACAGACGCTTTATTAGTCAAACAAAGGTCGAAAATCAAAGTAGCTTTTCTGAGGATCAGCTGCAACCAGCAGTGGTTCTCTGAAGGGTTTACTCCCCTCTTCCACCGCCCTGGTTTCCAGCCAGACTGTGCCTCAATATCAGCCAAACCAAGTCCAGGCAATGTTCTTTCTCCTCAATATTAGGGTTGCCAACTAGTTTCAGATGCGCCAGTGTCCCTACATGCAATGGGGTAAACCCAGGGCTGGATAAAACCTGTCAGGTGCATCTGGAGCCAGTTGGCAACCCTACTCAATACTTAAGGCTTCACTGAAATTGTCTCTTTTGTGCTCCAGCACTAGTCCTGTGTGTTACCGCAGCAACATTAGTCTCTCTCACAGCTGCAGACTAATTAACCCTCCGTAGCCTTCTCTGCTTCTGGAAGGGTCAGCGCAAATGCAGTCACTTGATGTAGCTCAGTTCAGCTTCACACAGTTCTTTTTCACATACTCCTGTTTAGCACAGCACCCCACTCTTATAAATCACAGTCAATTATATTCCTCATACTCTCACGGCTCTCTTCCTGAGAGTGGGCTGGAAGTCTCTCCCTTTGACACACAAATTGTGCTTTAGAACTAGCATTCTGCCTCCCTCCTTTCTCCTGCATTTAGCTCTGAAAGTAAGCTTGAAACTCCTACCTCCACTTGAACTCAACACCATTGCTTCAGGCTTTTCCCAAGGTTCAGGAACAGATACTTCATTTATCTCCAGTTCCATATCCTAAACAGGTAGAAAAGGTGATGGCAAAAGCTAGAAGGATGCTTGGGTGCATACAGAGAGGAATGGCTAGCAGAAAAAAGGAGGTGATTATGCCTCTGTATAAGTCTTTGGTGCGACCTCATTTGGAGTATAGTGTGCAATTCTGGAGACCGCACCTTCAAAAGGATGTGAACAGGATGGAGTCGGTGCAGAGGGTGGCTACTAAAATGATTAGTGGTCTTCATTAGAAAGCATATGAGAACAGACTGAAGGATCTTAATATGTACACCTTAGAGGAAAGGCGGGATAGAGATGATATGATTGAGATGTTTAAATACCTCCATGGCATAAATGTTCAGGGAAAGAGCCTCTTTCAATTGAAAGCAAGTTCTGCTACGAGGGGACATGGGATGAGGGTGAAGGGAGACAGATTCAGGAGTGATATGCGGAAATATTTCTTTACAGAAAGAGTAGTGGATCTGTGGAATAGTCTCCCAGTGGAGGTGGTAGAGATGAGGACAGTAACTGAATTCAAAAAAGCATGGGACAAACACAGGTAAAAAGGGGACTGTTGTAGTTGTTGATATGGAAGGACAGACTAGATAGGCCATGTGGTCTTTTTCTGTCGTCATGTTTCTATGCTTCTCTCCATGGTCAGTGTGTGCTGTATAGTCCAGAGCCTCTCGGCTCCCCGTCAGTTCAACATCCTGCACTTGAGCAGCTGGTTCCTGCTCAGGTGTGTGCAGCAACTCCCCCCCCCCCTCTGGATCTGACAAGGGAGGATATGTAAAAGGACCTCAACCCCAGCCCTCCTTCTTTCCTCCCCTCTCCACCTTCTTCTGGGTTTCACCTCTTTCCGTGTCACTTTGGGAGCTTTCTCAATGGCGGGAATGTTTTTTTGTCTTCATTACATTCTAGGTTCTGGTGAGTAGGACTGTGTCTTACATCTATATGTACAGCACTGCGTATGCCTTGTAGCACTATACAAATGATTAGTAGTAGTAGGGACCTTTCTCTCACTAGCCCAAGGAATTCTGGGATTTGTAGTGTTTCTCATATTACTGACCTTGCCAGTGTCCACAGCCGTTTTATTTCTATGGGTGCACTGACACTTAGGGACTTGTTTACAAAGCCGCGGTAGTGGTTCGCGATCGCGATCGCAGCCGCGGCCCCATTGAAATCAATGGGGCCGCGGCTCCGATTACGATCGCAAACCGCTACCGCGGCTTTGTAAACAAGCCCCTTAATGTGCCTTAACAATTTTAGGGACATGTTTACTGAAGGTTATCTAAAAGTGCTTTAACATCAAGAATAAGATACAAGCTATTAATCAGCTAGCACATATATTTTTGGGATTGTAGACAAGCCTTTTACTCTCATATATTTTTGGGATTGTAGACAAGCCTTTTAAAGATTGTGAAAAATTGGATGTTGTTGTTGTTAAGTGCTGTCAAGTCGGTGTTGACTCATGGTGACCCTCTGTATAGTTGACCTAAACTGTATTTGGTCATCAGTCAGACAGCTCATTGTTGATAGAATGGCACCATAGCTGCTGTTATTGTATTTATCCATCTCATTACCGGTGTTCCTCTTTTGCATTGATCTTCCACCTTACCAAGCATTATGTTTTTCTCTAGCAATGTCTCTCTTTGCATGATGTGTCCAAGTATGAAAGTCAAAGTCTTGTCATCTGAGCTTCTAAGTAAAGCTTAGGTTTGATCTCCTCTAGTACTGACTGGTTTGTTCTTTGGGCAGTCCATGATATACACAGTATTCATTGCCAGCACCATAATTCAAAAGCATCAATTTTCTAAGAGAAACAGAATGGTTCTTTACCTGGCTTTCTTGCTTGGTTCTCTCCCACCCCTCAGTTCCCAAGAAATATATCTCTTCAACTTCCCATGTTCTGACAACTATATTGGGGGCCATATGTTCTTCTTCATGCTAAGCTGGCATGTTTATCTCTCATGATTGCCTTTCTACCCTCTCTCTGTCCATCATTTACTGATAAGTGTGTTTTAACATCTTTTCCATATGATGTCATATACCTCTGAAAGCTCACATACGCACCCCAGTACAATTCCAGCATTAAGACATTTCAATGATTTTTCTTGTATTATTATGTTAACTCTTTCTCCTCTGGCTCTCACAATGACAAGGCTGCATTTTTCCCTCTACCTAATGAATTTATATGCAGAATAAATCATCAGAGAAGCAGGACTGTATGAAGACAACTGAGGTATGAAGATTGGTGGAAGACTCACCAACAAACTTTTCTATGCTGATGATACCACACTAATGGCTGAAAGTGAAGACGATCTGAAACATTTGAGTCTCAAGAGCAAGGAACATAGTTTTAAAATGGGCCTGCACCTTAACGTTAAGAAGACAAAGATCCTGACAACTGGTAAAATCAATAAGTTCATCATTGATGGAGAAAAAATTGAAATAGTTGACAACTTTAACCTACTTGGATCAATAATCAATAATGAAAGAACAAGCAGTCAAGCAATCTGATGACACATTGCTCTTGGCAGAATGGCTATGGAAGACCTAGACAAGAGTCTCAAGAACAGAAATGTCTCTCTCCATACAAATATCTCTGCTCTTGAGACTCTTGTCTAGGTTCTTCATAGCCATTTTGCCAAGAGTAATGCGTTGTCGGATTTCTTGACTGCTTGTCCATACAAAGTTTTGACTTGTCCAAGCCATGCTATTTTCAATAACAAAATTGGATGTATGAACAAAAAAACTCCTCCATGCCCATGAGGTAATTTATAAGAACCAGTGCATGTCAAGACTGTACAATCCTAGAGTTGAAGGAGAACTAGGCCTCATACAAATTGATTATACATATAGAACTACTATCATAGGCCTCTGGACCTACTTAACAGCATTATAAGAACCAAATATGCAAAAAAATGTTGAAATATGAAAATAAAAGTCCAGAATCTGTCTCCATCATTAAATATGGACAAGTGTTCTGATTAGTAAAAGCAATAACTGAGAAACAACCAGCAGACATTGGGAAGGAAGTAACAAAATTTGCAAAGCAAGAGAATAAAATCTTCAAAGAATTTGATCAACAAACAAGGAAAACAAGTGAATTCACAAATGCAGTGGAAAATACAAGGTGTTCCTCCAGGGACCATTTGTCGATCAAAACTGGACTCAAGAAAGAGACGTGAACTTAAACTGAAGGATGATTGATAGTTGCAGCCCAAGATAATGAATTACAGGTGAAATGGTACACAGTGAGCATAGAGAAAACTCATAAAACTGACAGACCTACTGTATGTAGATTCTGTAAGAAAGAGCTAGAAATGGATACTCATCTTGTAGCTGGCTGAGAAATTCTGATGGCAGAAAATTTCTATATAGAAGAGTATGGTAAGATGGCACATCTCATCCACTGAAAACTCTGTAAACACTACATTATTGCTTTCTAGAAAAGCAATGGGAATACAACCCCAAAAGAATTATGGAGAATGAAGAAGTTATAATAAGCTGGTATACTCCCATTGTGACTGATAAGAAACCAGATATAAGGAAACGCGACATAGTGATAAAGGAGAAAAACACCAGGACAGCATTGAGACTAATGGTGTCAGTTCCAAACAATTATTCTGTAAATCAAGTAAAGGAGAAAATCCTCAAGTACCAAGAAATGCAGTCAGAGACCAAACAAAAGTAGGAGAAAAATATAGAAATATGTCCCATTATATTGGGATCCAAAGGCCTGATTAAGTGAAATTCCCACTCATACCTTGGCAAGTTGCCTATGCATGTTACATCTTATAATTCCAGAAGGAAGATCTCTCTGGTACAATGCAAGTACTACACTGAGTATTAACAGAGCTAGCCCAACCATTAATCAAATTAGATGGTCACCCAGGGCGGCAGCTTCTGGGGGGGGGGGGGGGGGGGAGGGGGGGCAGCAAGCAGTAGGGCATTCAAAACTAAACAATAGATTCTAAGAGCCAGGACGGGCATAAGGCTTAAAGTTTGCCTAGGGAGCCAACTGCTTGAACCAACTCAGGCTGACTCAGAGCATTATTAGTAAATTTGAGAGACAGAGATCATACGCCACATATCCCGGTTTAGGAGAGAGATTCATTATTGTCATGCTACTGTATGTGCAAAACTAATCCATCTGGGAAAATTGCCCCCAAGATTAATATTTAAAAATATGATGCCCAATTAATACATTTTTTACAGGATTGTTGTGGGAGGGATGGTATCATTATCATTGATTTAATTAACAAACTCTTGGGGGGGTGGAGGCTGAAGGTTGCACCGGTCCTGTTAATGTGCTTGCCACAGATCCTATTTCATGCAGTGGGACCTATTTACTAATAATGAGAGGAATTTTAGAAGGAATGTCCAAGTGCAATCTGTGACGTCTAAGCTAAAATGTCTGAAAAAAAGCAGGCGCATCCAGATGCAGTCATGATTTCACAAACATGGACATACCCGATATGGACATTGCAGGGGCATCTACATAGAATCCCCAGAATAGCATTTTAGAACCTGACCATCTAGGAATAGCCTAATGGTTAGAGTAATGGGTTAGAATGGGAAAGCAAGGGTTCACATCCCATTGCTGCTATCACTGAAATCGTGCTGATTACTGGGAATGATGTCTTCTTCTCCATACCCTCGGGATGCTTTTCAGCCAAAACAAGTACATTTCAGCTTTATGAAACAGATCCAAACTTAAGACATGGCTCCAGACGTCCAAGATGTTTCTGAGATCAGGTGGGTATGTCCACAGATTCCGTTTCTAAAATAGCTCTGAAGACATTACTATGCCCATTTTTGGATATCCAAAGCATGAATAGGGCTTTCAAAACAACCCCAGATGTGTGTAACACAGTAGTGCACTTTCATAAACCTAGCACTTAGATTGTAAGCCCTGTGTAGAAATGAAAGTACCTGCTATATCTCATTGTAACTCAGCTTCAGCTATCAGTAGGAAACATGAGCTAAATTTTAAAAAAATCTAGTTACATGATATGCTTTATGTGTGTAACGCGTAGTTACTCACCTATAACTGGTGATCTCCAGGAGCAGCAGGAATTGAGTCTTCACATATGGGTATCATCGGCACCGACGGAGCTCGCGCAGGAACGCTCCCCAGCATCCTATAGGAAAGCATTTGGGAGCATCCCACTGCGCCTGTGCTGCTGTCTTACCGCCTTTCCAACTCTCCCTCTTCAGCTGGGTTTGTAGCTGAGACAAAAGGAGAGAAGAAGAGAGAGAGAGAGAGAGATAGAGATACAACTCCTAGGGGAGGTGGATGGGTTGTGAAGACTCAATTCCTGCTGTTCCCGGAGATCACCTGTTACAGGTGAGTAACTACGCTATCTCCAGGAACAAACAGGAATGTAGTGTTCACATATGGGGACTCCCAAGCTTAGAGATGCCAGGGAGGTGACCCCATAGAGCAGTTAAACCCAGGCTGAGGTGTGTCATGCTTCCTCCCAAGGATCTCTGGTATCCAAACCCGGGATGGGGGTAGGAGTTATTCTAAGTCTGAAAGAGATGCTGGAGGACAGCCTGGACAAATGAGGCATCCTGATGGGAGTCCTTGTCTAAGCAGTAATGGGCCGCAAAGGTGTGGACCGAGGACCAAGTGGCTGCTTTGCAGATATCATCGATGGACACTGAGCAAAGGTTGGCCATAGAGACAACCATTGCTCTAACATTGTGAGCTGTGAAATGACCTTAGAGAAAAAGTCCCTTACTCTCATAGGTAAGGATATGCAGCCTGCAATCCACCTGGAGAGTGTTCTCATGGAGACTGGTAACCCTAGGTGGCTGGAATCAAAGGCAACAAAAAGCTGAGAAGCCTTTCTATGCTGCTTAGTTCTCTGAAGGTAAAAGGCCAAAGCTATTTTACAATCCAGAGTGTGAAGATTCCTTTCTGCATTTGAGGCATGAGGCCTAGGGAAGAAGACAGGAAGATAAACAGACTGGTTTAAATGAAAAGGTGAAACCACCTTTGGCATAAAGTGAAGATGAGTCCTAAGGACTACTTTATCATGGTGGAACCTTGTGTAAGGAGGATCAGCCACTAAAGCTTGTAACTCACTGATGCGTCTTGCAGAAATGAAAGCAATTAGGAAGATTACCTTTCAGGAAAGAAGCTTTAGGGATGTAGTGGCTAAGGGCTCGAATAGCGGCTTCATGAGCTGTCCAAGGACGAGATTTAAATCCCATGCCACGGGTGGTGGTTTAATGGGAGGCTTAGTTAAGAGTAGGCCTCTCATAAACCACACTACCAGTGGTTGAGAGGAGATAGGCTGTCCATCAAAGTGCTTGTGGAAAGCCGCAATGGCACTAAGGTGAACTCTTACTGAATTGGTCTTGAGACCAGAGGATGAAAAATGGAGGAGATACTCCAATAAAACCTCTACAGGAACTGAAAAAAGATTAAGTTCCTTCTTTGAACACCAGATAGAGAACATTTTCCACTTAAAGGCATAAGCCCGTCTTGTGGAAGGTTTCCTTGAGGCTAAAAGAATATACTTAACCTGTTGAGAGAGGTTGACATCCTGGAATTCTAAGCTCTCAGCAACCATGCCATCAGGTGTAAAGATTGAGGATTCGGGTGCAAAAGCATCCCATCCTCCTGGGACAAAATATCTGGAGCATATCCCAAGTCCAGAGGCCTGGCTTGAGAGATATGTAGAAGCAGTGGATACCACATCTGTCATGGCCAGTGTGGGGCTATGAGGATCATATAGCCCCTGTCTCTCTGGAGTTTGAACAGAGTCTTGGGAATGAGGGGAATGGGTGGGTAGGCATATAGGAAGTCCTGGCCCCAGTGGAGGTGGAAAGCATCCCTTGTCTGACTGTTCCGAGCTGGAAATCTGGAACAGAATCGAGGAAGTCTGGCATTCTGAGGACTTGCAAATAGGTCTATATCTTGGGTTCCCCAGGTTTGAAAGATTCGAGCAATCTGTTCTGAATTAACAGACCACTCGTGTGGCAGCAGCATTTGACTGAGTTTGTCTGCCAGGAGATTCTGTATGCCTGGAAGATACACCACCAGTAGGTGAATCTGAAGGCCTCTTGCGAAGGACCAGGGGTGTAGAGCTTTGTTGCACAATGCCCAAGAGCCTGTTTGTTTACGTAGAACATGGCTACCTAATTGTCCATCTGAACAAGGACTGTCTTGTAGCACAGATGGTCCTGAAAAACTCGAAGAGCGTAGAAGATGGCTCTGAGTTCCAGTAGATTTATGTGAAGACAAGTCTCCTGTTTGGTCCAGAGACCTTGAGTGGAGAGATTGTCCATATGAGCCCTCCAACCTGATTTGGACATATCCATCATCAAGGTAGCTCGGTGCAGTGGCTGCTGAAAAGGTGACCCTAAGAGAAGGTTTTCTAGCATTTGCCACCACTGAAGGGACGAGATTAGATGTGCAGAGTTTCTGATTTTGTCCCTCAGATGACCTGACGCCTGTGTCCACTGAGAGGATAGGGTCCACTGTGCTGCTTGCATGTGTAGGCAAGCATAGGGGACCACATGTATAGTGGACGCCATATGTCCCAGCAACTGAAGCATTTCTCAAGCAGTCAGGAAAGCTTTTATAGCTGCTTGAGATGCCAGTTGAACTATTCGAGCGCAGCGGAGCTCTGGCAGGAAAGCCCTTGACTATCGTGTGTCTAGCAGAGCCCCTATGAACTCTAGAGACTGAGAAGGAGTGAGATGGGATTTTGGGAGATTTATGACCAATCCCAAATATTGCAGGATTTGCATCATGCAGGAAAAGGTGGAGCTGGCTTCTGGAGCAGTTGGTGCTCGGATCAGCCAGTCGTCTAAGTAGGGGAAGACGAATATCCCTAGAGTCCTTAAAAATGCTGCTACTACTGCCATGCATTTCGTGAAGACTCTTGGGGCTGAAGCCAGGCCAAAGGGTAGACCTCTGTACTGGTAATGTCTTCCCTGAAAGAGGAATCAAAGAAACCTCCTGTGCTCTGCATGAATAAGGATATGTATATAGGCATCTTTTAGGTCTAGAGAACATAGCCAATCCTGACTCTAAATGTAAAGGAGGAGTGTTCCGAGAGAGATCATCTTGAATTCTTCTCGGAAGAGGTACTTGTTTAACTCCCTGAGGTCTAGTATAAGCCTGTACCCTCCTGTTTTCTTTGGAATAAGGAAGTAGGGGGAGTAGAAGCCCAGGCCTTGTTGCAAAAGAGGTATCTCCTCTATTGCTCTTTGAGCAAGGAGTGAGGTGACCTCTTGAGTGAGGGGGGGGGCCGAGAACTGAACTCTCTTGGACTAGAGAGAGGGGGCATATGGTGGAAGTGGAGTTTATACCCCTCTGTCACTATGGAGAGAGTCCAATGTTCTGATGTTATCTGTTGCCACCTCTTGGCAAAGTAACACAGTCTGCCTGGAATGTTGAGAGGCTCTGGTATTTCTAGAGGAAGGATGACTAGGTTCTCTAGGAAGGAGTCAAAGACCTTGCGGAGGCTGTGACTGCTGGGCTGGTTGAGCTCTTGGGACCTGAGCCTTCCTTTGTTGTTTCAGCTGTTGCTGTCCCTTCTGGGGAGCATGGACTGGACAGTGGCCAGCTTGGGTGTAAGACGGATAGAATTTATTTTTCTTTTTGAAAAAGGGTTTCTTAACTGTCTTTTTCTTAGCTGGGTTGGCAGTAGTCCTGGATAATCAATTTAAAGTAGTGTTCTCGGACTCAAGCTGAGAAGCTTTATCCTGCCAGTCCTGGCCAAAAATGTTTTCTCCTGTGCAAGGAATATTTCCCAGCTTATCTTGCACCCACTACTCTAAATCAGATGCATGAAGTCAAGCAATCTGACGTGCACCGATAGAAACCTCTGCTAATGCATTCGAAACAGTCAAAGATCGCCCTGTTCATGAACTTAGAGACATTTTGGGCATGCTTAACAAGAGTAAGAAATTTGGCCCTCTTGTCATCGGGGAGAAGAGGGTCCATGAGTTCCAAATCCTTAGTAACCTCTCGAAGAAACATACCCATGTAGAGTATGTAAGAACTTATTCTGGCCGACAGCATAGAGGCCTGAAAACATCGACGACCAAAGGCAACAAGAATCCTCGCCTCACGGCCCGGAGGATTAGAGGAATGTGTCTTAGCACTTTTGATCTGGCGCATCGCTGATTCCATGATCATAGAATGGTGTGGTAACTGCGTTTTTTGGAACCCAGGACACTGCAGTACCTGGTACATTTTAGCGAGTCTTCGGGAATGTGGAGACACCCTTAAGGGTGTTTCCCACATTCGAAGCATGAGATCATGCAGGATCCTGTGTATGGGAAGGGTTGCAGCCTCCTTGGGGGCTGTTGGATACTGAAGAATTTCAAGTTCTTCAGCTCTCGGTTCCTTTTCGGGGATCACAGTGATTGAGAGGCCCTGAGCCACATTCCGTATAAAGTCTTGAAAAGACATGTCCTCCAGAGGAGACATCCACTGTTGCGACGAAGGAGAGGGATGCTCCGGAAGAACCACTGCGGTATCTATGGATTCATCAGAATCATCGGATTCGGAAGACTCGAAGTATTGATGGGCCGGGTGCTGCCGTACTGCCTGTCATCGGTACCGATCGAAGTCAGCATCGGAATGCCTCAATACCAGACCCTCTATGCCAGATACCAATTCTAGGGCTGGCATGGATGGTAGCATGGAGAGTGGCGGAACAGTAGCTGCAGATACCTCTGGTACCGGTATCAGTACCGATGGCTGTGGAACCAACTGTAGCGGCACGGAAGCTGCTAACAAGGCCACAAGGCTGCGCTCAATGGCTAGGATGCGTTGATCCATTGAGCCTGCCGATGCCTGGGTGTTGGTACTGGTGGAGCAGGTCACGACCCCAGAACATGGCACCAAGAGCTCTCCGGAGGTGGATGCCTCGGAAACATCTTAGGACCCCGTTAATGCTTTGGAGGCAGGGACCTCCTACCGGGGTTGTTTGGCCAGTGTAGTCTCCTCAAGGGCAATGCTGGAAGCATCTCAATGCTTAGAAGGAGATCAACCCTTTGAGGATCGATCGGTCTTCGAAGAAGACCTGGGTTTGGTTACCTGAGATCCGTGGGAGGAAGATGAAGCCCTCGACGACATCTATGCAATGGATATTGCATCCGAGGCAAAAAGGGTGCCGAGTTTGGCAGCTCTACTTTACAGGCCCCTCTTAGTAATATTTCTGCAGAGGAGACACTCTGATAGAGAATGGTCTGGGTCCAAACATTTAAGACACCAGTCATGGGTGTCAGTAGCAGAAATGGTACCGCCACATTTTGAACATTTTTTGAAACCACTAGATAGTTTCTCCATTTCCACAAAAAATAAAATTTTCTGCGGTGACAGGAGTTGCTGCCTGTCAGCTCCGTGGAAAATGAAAAGCTGATGAGGGAGAGTTGGAAAGGTGGGAAGGCAGCAGCGCAGGCACAGTGGGATGCTCCCAAACGTTTTCCTATAGGACGCTGGGGAGCATTCCTGCGCAGGCTCCGTCGGTGACAACGATACCCATATGTGAAGATTACATTCCCGTTTGTTCCTGGAGATATATATAGTGTATGTGTATGTGTATGTGTGTGTGTATATATATATATATATATATATATATATATATATATATATATATAAAGAGAGATTTATACATAGATATTTCTACACAAATGCACAAAAAATGCATATTTGCATTTATAAAGATACACTCACAGGCCTGAATTTAGGCATAGGTAGAAAAAGCAATTACCTAGGGTGCCAAATTTGGAAGATGCCAAATACCCAAGCCAAAGAGGAACCTTCCCCCACTTACATTAGGACCATGTGCACCTGCTGTTTCAGAGAGGTGCAACTATGGCACTATGGCCTTCCCCTGCTCTTCTTCTGGTTCTCAAATCAGCCCCCCTCCATTCTGTCTGGTCTTGCTAAAGGGGGCCAGTGTCTTGAATCCAGCCCTGTGCATGCATCAATGTTTCATGGTCTAAGAACATTCCTCGGCTTTCATTCAAGTTTCATGCTAACATTCTGCTGTGCTTTATCTTGACACGTGGTGGTGCTGTGGCCCCATTTCACGAAGCTTTAACTTCGGCAACTTTCATCGTGCATCTGTTTTGCTTCCTTGTGATGTGTGGAAAGAAAAGATGACTGGAAATTCCGTCTCCTCCACCAGCTTTGAAAGTCCATTGATTATAGAAGTAAATAGTTGCGTTAAAGATAGATTCTTTCTATGTACAGAAAAATGAACTGAACAGTGCAGAAATAAATATGAGAGAAAGAAAAAGAGGGAGTGTGGCTAGATAATATGTTTTAATTTACATTTTAATCGTTTCCTACCCGCTATAACATACAATGAAAGCTTCTGAAAATTCCTCCAAGATATATGTAAGTCACATATGTAATTTACACTTCATTGGGTGGGTGGGGGGATTTTGAACTTCTCTGTAAACTGATGGAAATCCTTACATAAGTACGGCAATCAGGCAGTCCAGATTAGCAACCTGCAGAAACAAAAAAAAAAAATACGGGTTTCTGTTTGGTTTGTCTTTTTTCTTTCAATCTCATTATATTTGTTGATTTTCTATTATAAGGTAAAAAGTATTTTCAGACTGGACTGTAAGGCATTAGGTATTACATTTCTGCAATACTGTGTGGGTGCAATTTTACATTTTATTTTACCATGTTATAATGTGATTACAACAAATAATTTCCACTTATCAAAGAACTCCGATTTATAATGTATCATTTTCTTCACGCTTTGGGATTTTTTTTTTTATTCAAGGTTAGAAAGGATGCCCAAAGAAAGGTTTTGGTTTTGGGGGAGTTTTTTGTTTTTTTGGAGGGGGGGAGTCTTTTTTTGCTCACATTGTGGACGACAGCATACGGGGGTGGGATGAAGAAATTGAGATCCACATTAAGCATTTTCAATCTTAAGAAAGCAAGCGAACAGTGCAGAGATACATTTTACTTGTTGTCTGAAAGGGGTTTCAAACGCCCTGGTCCCTAAGAGAGGCTGAGGGTGTGGGGTGGGGTGATTCGGGATTGCCAGGGAGACAGGGCGGGGTTTGCTGCTATGCAGACTGAGTGATGCTGGAGACCAACAACGTGACACATTCTATGTGCGCTTTGCAAAGATGAAGCCAAGCGTTACGAACGGGACACAGACTGCCATTGTCCCGAGGACACTTTAATAACCCACACCTACAATATTCAACCTGTTGTTTGCAGAGGGACAAGCCTCGGGACTCCCCCCCCCCCCCAAACGAAGCAAAGGGACTGCAGAGAGCAGCCCTGAAGAGTCACACCGCCCCCCCCCCCCCTCCACACACACACACACACACACACACACTGTCATCATCTGCCTTTCGCCTATTTCCCGGAACTCGGGGGGGGGGGGGGCTGGAATCATGTTTTATATCAGGTCGTCTATAAGCAGCCCACTCTACAGATTTTTCCTCTAGTCCGTTTTGGGGTTGGGGTGATTTTATGTTAAAGAACCAGAAAGCAAAGCAAGGTGTCGCTTCTGAATGTCAGGAAAACGACTTCAAATAACTTTTCTTTTATGTATGATTCTTTTCCTGCAAAATCCCGTGGCTATTTTTTAATTCTTCTTGCCTTTCCTATAAATTAGATTAGAGGCTGGCTCGCAGCCCCTCTCTCTTTCTCTCTGTGCTCCCCAGTTCCTGCCCCAAAATATATTAAACTCCGGCACTCGCCAACATTCATTGACCCAGGGGAGAAGGAAACGTTCGTGTAG
Source organism: Ichthyophis bannanicus (assembly GCA_033557465.1). NCBI lineage: Eukaryota > Metazoa > Chordata > Amphibia > Gymnophiona > Ichthyophiidae > Ichthyophis > Ichthyophis bannanicus. The sequence goes on from CM066032.1 coordinate 1,152,516,505, forward strand.
TGTGAATGAACGAGCCCTGAGGAGCAGAGAGGCACTACAGCTCCTTGGTACGTGAAGAAATCTTACAGGGGAAACGCTTCTTTTAATATTTCTCTCTAGCACCTAAACATTGGAACGACTGAGAGAGTCACACATCCCAACCAGCAACATCTTGCAGAACCCTGCCAATCGCTTTGTGCCAGCTTACTTCTGGCTGTATTCCTACTTTGTGTCTGCAGCCCTGCCACTCTTGGTGGGGTAGGGGTTTAGGAATAATCCCGCTGAAGGGTTTCACGCTGCATTCTTCTCGACATTGTACAGTAACTGTGTGTCAGCTCCTGTGCGCTTAAGTTTCCGATTCCTGTGAAGTTCTCTTTGTGGCAGGGCGTGCTCTGAATCACTTCAAAGGCAACAAGAACCACAAAAGAAGAAAGGGGAAGAAAGAAACTCAAGGAGGACGGAGTGGAAGGGGGGGGGGGAGAGAGATACCCAGAGAGAGAGAGAGTTGGTGGGGAGAGTCTGAGCAATGGACCTGCCCCCAAACATGAACGGCCACTAAAGGAGAAACTCTTCTTATGCGTACACCTCTAATGATATACATGTGTGCGCACAGGTACACACGCGTGTAGATAAACACACACACATCTGCACAACGCATTAACAGGGGGCAGACGAATGGAAGAGACGGCTGTAGCAAGACGAAAGTTTCGGGCCCATAGTCAGATCCTGCGTTTTCCATTCATCCATCCATCCATCCATGCAACGCGAAGCAAAAATCAATAAACAAAAAATACATTTTAAAAAGTCTTATAAATAAATACTGTTTTCTTTACTGTAAGACATTTCGTTGGAGAGCAGGCTGGAAGGAGGACAGTTTTGCTACTGCTGGCCAAGTCACCAAACGCACAGGAGGAGTTTGACCCCTCCCTTGCTCTCTAAGCAGGGCGGGCCCCAGAGTTGGTTCAAGGTATTGGCATCCTAGGCAAACCTTAAGACTTATGGCCCCTGCCTGTAGAATCTACTGTTCAGCTGTGACTGCCCTGCTCTCAATTGTTTTCAAAGTGAAATGCAAAATTCTAATTGTAATACTAATCAGATAGGGGCTCTCCCAAATAGCTAGCTGATATCCTCTCTCCTTAGTTTCCTTGGTATAACAAGACTTTGGCGCATGTTTGCTACAGTGCGCTACCAGGGTAGTGCGTGGTAAGTGGTTTCAGTGCCATGCTACCCTTTAGTGTACCTTGGGACAGAGGCTGGGCAGGACAAGGAATTCCTGGCATGGAACAGCTAGTGTGAGGGTTATTAGTCCACACTAACTTCATTTGACATTGGTAACGTGGATGTGGCTAGCGCTACCTCAATGGGTGGCATTAATTACACCTGCAGCAGGTTCACAAAATTAAATCATGGTGTCCCTATGCTAACTGCAGATGGCTAGAGAACCTGCACTAGTAACACAGTCCACACGGGCACTACCAGCACAGGGTTTAGTAAACATGCCCTTAACTAAACAAAATATTCAGATGGGCTGCACATCCTGGAAAAAGGAAAGGACGAGGCAGATCAGGAGAAAATAGAAATAAAATACTAGTTATAAAGGGATAATCATATGGGCAAACAAAATAAAATTCCACAAGTTCTTAGTAACTATAAAATACTCTTTTCAGTAAATATAAAGAGTATATCTGGGGATCCATTCACACCACTATCTTTTTGGCTTTGGAAGTTCAAAGTGAGAAAAATTTGAGTTTTACTAAATAGTAAATGTGGTAAGACTGTAATATGCTTAAGGGTCGATGTACTAAAATGCAGAATATATTTGCCAAATGGAAAATGTGCAGCAGAATATGCAAAATGACCCAAATATGCAAAAATGCTGCATTTTGACATTTGCATAACTTTTTGTGCATTGTTTCCTTTTGCAAAACCATTTGCAAATTTCAATCCTTCAAAGTAGTAATCTTTCTTGTAATGCCCACTAAAGGTGAAAGTTTATTTAAATTCATAAATAATGAGCTGCTGAGATCCAAAACATAAAGCAGCGCATTAATTATGAATTTTGCAAAAACTGACAAAAGAACTGTATTTTAAGCCTTCTGTTGGACAGAGAAATAACTATGTACCTCAAAACAACTGACTTTGAGCTACCACTGATAAGGCGTGAGCTAAATGAATAATCTTTTCAATGCTTCTTTAGGGTTGGGAATGGGTCCAGAGAAATGGACAAGGATGCCTGTGGTCTCGCTACACAAAAACAAAAGTAAGGATGAGGCTGAGAACTACAGGCCAATTAGTCTGACCTCTGTGGTGAGTAAATTAATGGAAATGCTGCTAAAACATAAGATAGGGATGTTTCTGGAATCCAGTGGACTGCAAGGATCCAAAGTAGCATGGTTTTACTAGAGGAAGGTCTTATCAGACAAATCTGATCAATTTCTTTAACTAGGTGGCCAAAGAGTCAGTTGTTTTGCATATTACAGTCAAAGAGTTGGATCAAGGGAGAGCTCTAGATGTGGTATACTTAGATTTCAGTAATGCTTTTTGACCCTGTTCCACATAGGCAACTTATTAATAAACTGAACGCTGTAAATACGAGGAGCTCACTCTGCAGTTATTGACATGAACAGTGTGTGCCACAGGGATCTGTCCTTGGTCCAGTTCTTTTTATGTCAATTTTCTTTTATTAGGCATACTCCTTATCCAATAACACTGTCACTGTATCATACATAATATACATAGTAAACTATTCATCAGTAACAAATACATAGGCATGCCTTTTGCCTATATTATTTATTTTATCCCCCCTTCCCCTTTCAATTTTGCCCCCTCCTCCCCTCCCTCCACCCCTTCCCCCCATGCCCCCCTTCCCTACCCTATGATGTGCCTCTACCCTCTTCCCCTACCCGCTCCCCCAGCGTGTGTGGATTCTTACACTCCGCAGAGGGGTCCATTCACTTCTTCTATTCAGCTATACCTCAGCTACCATCCCACAGTCCAACTCATCGCTCCATCTTTCCCCTCCCCCCCAAACCTCCCTACTGCCCCACTCTATGCCTTCCTTCCACCCCTCCCATCCTACCCCCCACCCCTCTTCTACATCCCCATTGCTAGTGGTCCAAGTACTCCCGATATCATGTACAATCAGATCTCTACCTCAATGTATTGAGTATCCTGCTCCTCTCCCGCACAGAGAGGGTCTGTACAAAGGGTCCCCATTCAATCAGGAATCTCTCCCCCAATTTGTCATTTCCTCGTATTCCAACCCTCTCTACCAACATTAAATCATATATTTCCTGTCTCCAATCGGCCAACTGGGGTCCACTCCTCGATAACCATCCCTTAAGAATAAGATGCCGCACAACCAACATCACCCGTTGCATCCACTGGGTATATTTCCTTAGTAACTTCCCTTCAGTATCCTTCAACCCCAACACTGCCGACTGAGGCTCCGCTCCCATATCCACTGCAAACAGCCCCCCTAGAAATCCATACACTTCCATCCAAAATTGAGATATTCGAGGGCATCCCCGCCACATATGTCCCAAAGTGGCCGCTCCCTCCGCACATCTAGGACATCCCGCCGAGGCGGCTGCCCCTGCTCTGTAAGCTCTATTGGGGGCAAAGTGACTCCTTCTTATAATCTGATACTGCATATCCCTCCATTTGCTATAGCCACTCATTTGCGGTATCTGCGCTAATGCCTCCGCTATGTGTTCACTGGTAATCTGTACTTGCATATCCCTTGTCCATTGCTCCGCCAAAACCGTCTCTTCCAAAGGAGCCTCCAAGGCTACATATTCCTTCTGTGGCAATAATATACTTGCCTGCTGTGGCATTCCTGTGTACATTAGCTCTTCTAATTTCGAGCATAGCTCTCCTCGTAAATCTTCAACCCGTATGCTACCGACATAACTGCGAGCTTGCAGATATCTGAATTGATCCACTTCCTGCAACCCATATCGCGCCTTCAGCTCTCTAAATGGAAGCATCCTACCTTCCCCATCCACTACCTGTTCAAGTGCCAGTATCCCTTTCGTCTCCCACCTCTTAAATGCCACCCCATCCACTCCTGGTTGAAACTCGCCATTCCCATATAATGGGAGCATCGGCGTGGCATGGGGATTCCCACTACACCTCCTACACACTATCCCCCAGACTCATCGCAAAACTTTAAACCCAACATATTGGTTAATAAGTTTGGGTAACAGCTGTTTTTTGGGGTGTAACACATATCGCAATGCCATTGGATGCGCTATTTCTGTCTCAACTGGCAGTGGCGTATATTCCTCCATCTCACTCAGCCAATCTCTCAAATTACGTAGCTGGCAGGCTATGTTATATCGATAAATATCTGGTACACCCATACCCCCCCTCTCCCACGACTGTTGTAATAACCTTATCCTAATCCTTGGCTTCCTACCTCGCCATAGAAATTGAGTAAGTATCCTCTCCAGCGCTTTTACTTCTTTATGCAACAGCAAAATGGGAAGGACCTGCAGCACATACAACCACTTTGGAAAAATCACCATCTTGTACACCGCTATCCGTCCGCCCAACGACAGAGGAAGATCCCTCCATCTCTCCAACCGAGTGCGGGTCTCCTCTAGCAACCTCTGTATGTTCAACCAATGACTCTTCCCCGTTTCCGCTGTCAGTCTAACCCCTAAGTACTTTATTTCATTCATACTCCATTTCAATGGAAACTCTCCCTTCCAGCTTCCTGGGAGTCCTTTATCCAAGGGCATTGCCTCTGACTTTTCTAAGTTAAGTTTCAGGCCAGAAACCCCAATTCTTTTTAACATCTTTGTTAGTGATATTGAGGAAGGGTGTTAGGTAAGGTTTGGATGATACCAAAATCTGCAATATAGTAGACACCCTGGAAAAGGGGGGGGGGGATCTAGCGAAGCTTGAAGAATGGGCAAGAATTTGGCAGCTGAAATGCAATGCTAAAAAATGCAGGGTCATGCATTTGGGCTGCAAAAATCCAAAGGAGGGTACAGTATGGGGTGAAGTACTTCTGTCCATGAAAGAAGAGCAGGACCTGGGCGTGATTGTTTCTGATTATCGTAAAGTGGCTAAAAGGGTAGAAAAGGCAACAGCGAAAGCCAGAAGGATGCTTGGGTGCACAGGGAGCACAATGATTAGCAGGAAGAAGGAGGTGATAGTGCCTCTGTCTAAGCTTTTGGTGAGACCTCATCTGGAATGCTGTGTGCAGTTCTGGAGACCGCACCTTCAAAAGGATATAAACAGGATAAAGTTGGTGCAGAGGGTGGCTACTAAATTGTTAGTGGTCTATGTCATAGGGCATATGGGGATAGATGAACATCTCAGTATATATATTTTGGAAGAAAAGAGGGAGAGGGGATATATAATAAAGATGTTTAAATACCTCTGTGGCATAAATGCGCAGGAGGAGAGCCTCTTTCATTTGAAAGAAAACTCTGCAACAGGAGAGCATAGAATTAAGGTGAAAAAGGATAGGCTCATGAATAATTTGTGGAAATATTTCTTTATGAAAAGAGTAGTAGATGCATCGGAATAGTCTTCCAGTGGAGGTGGTAGAGATGAGGACTATATCTGAATTTAAGAAAGAATGGGACAAACACAGAGGATCGCTAAAGGAAAATAAAGGACTGTAAAGCTTTGCAGTTGGTATGGAAGAGTTGCGATAACACCTTTTGTAAAACAAGAGAGTTTACAAAATGCATAAAAATACATAAAACAAATATTAACAAAATTGATAAACAATAACATATATTAGAAAGAATCTATAAGTAGTATAAAAAGAAATCTAACAGTAGTTTAAAATAATATGAAATAGTAGCAGAGAACACGTAGACAAGATTATGAAAGGCAGGCAGAAAGAATTCAATTTATGAAGTCAAGGTGGCTAAATGGGATTCATAAGAGAGTTGGACAAACTCCTGGATGAAAAATCCATAAAAACGTATTAGCCAAATAGACCTGGGAAAGACATTACTTATTTATTTATTTACAAAATTTATGAACCGCCTAATCACAAAAGTTCAAAGTGGTACAGGAAACATATAACACATCTTAAAATAACATTAAACAAAATCATGCACCAAACGTTTGACGAAACAAATGGCTCTTCGATAGCTGTCGATGAAAGGACAACAGATTCACTCATCCATGTAACAAGACTGGCAAATGGTTCCATAAAACAGGTACTGCCAAAGCAAAAGCACGGGACTCCGTAACCTACAAACTACTGTAGACCGAAACCCAGCCGAAACTTCAGAACCACACAAAGAACCTTAAAAACAATCTGCTGTTGAATAGGTAACCAATGCAATGAATGCAGACAAGGAGTGACATGATCAAAACGTGACTTATCTAAAATGACCTTTGCAGTGGCATTCTGTGCCAGTTGGAGAGCCGACAAAGTAGACACGGGCAAACCCAATAACATCACATTGGCATAATCAAACATTGGTGGCTACACTGCCTGAAACACAGAGCAAAAGTCAGAAGGTGACAACAAAGACCGAAGACGGTGCAAAGGCTGGATCAAAAAGAAAGAATGGCAAACAAGCTTAGCTACATGAGCTCTCATATTCAAGCGTGAATCCAATGTCACTCCGAGATAAACAATTTCCTGACACACAACAACCCTATGCCCATTTAACAAAACCTCCTCAGGAGCAACAAAGGACCTACCACGGGAGACAAACAAGACCTCTGTCTCCCGATAATTAATACTCAGCCCATGCAGGGCAAACCACAATGAAATAACCTTTAAACAATGCAACAGTGGCAAAGAAGCGTACCCTGCAGAAACATCAAAAGTCATATACACTAGACAATCATCAGTGTAAATGTGGCAAAAATCACTAAAACTCCAAAATAAAGCACACACAGGAGCCATATATAAGTTAAATAGCAAGGCAGACATTGCGGAACGTTGCGGCACCACACAATCCAGAGGAATCCAGTCCGAGATGCCTGAACATATATGAACCTGAAAAGATCAATCTGTTAAATAAGATGCAAACCAATTCAACACTTGCCCTGTGACTCCCAATGAATGGAGGTACAAAAGCAACATGTGATTAATGGAATCAAAAGCTGCAGAAACATCAATAAAGATCATCTTAACCCCCATTTTCAGCCGATCCAAACTACACCAGAGGGTATTACACAATGACAGCAGCAAGATTTCAACACCAAAACCCTGACAGAAACCGTGCTGCTGTGCATTTAACAGGCCATGATACTCCACAAACTCTGACAGCTGCATCAACACCAACCCCTCAAGCAGCTTCACCAGAAAAGGGAGACTCAAAATGGGGCGATATGATGCAGGTGACAATGCACCAAGATACCCCTCTTAATCAATGGTCAAACACAAGCCAACTTAAGAACTGCAGACACAGTAGCTGACCGCAGAGAAAGATTCACTATGTCCCTAAAAAATGAGGTACACTCCTTCTGAACAGACCTCACCCTACCAAACAGGACAGGGATGAAGAGGACCTGTGGAGGGTGATAAAGCTGAAATCACATCCCTTACCTCACGCGCTGTCCCTTGAAATGAGCTGAGAAGTTAGATCTGCTTTTTGGGATCTGCCAGATATTTGTCATGTGGATTGTCAGTGTCAGAGACAGGATGCCAGGCTTGATGGACCTTAGTCTGAAGTGGCTTTTATTTTCTTAATTTATGAATCCACCTTGCCTTTTTTCTTTGTAGAAACAGTTCTCTGTGTCTCATTTGTCAGCAAGATACAAAGTCCACTCCAGAGAGTGCTGATTTTCACAGAAACAAGTTCACCTGTTTTTGGCTCCATACGGAAATTGTTGCTATTGAAGTTATACAAATAAAGATATTTTTTTTCTTTTAATTGTCCCTTAAGTGCTATATAAATAATGTTTTTTTGAAGCGGTGTGCTGGTCCTTTGTGAGTTTTTGTGAATTTTGATGTACAAAAGAATGAGTGCTGTACTCGGGGCAGGATTAAAGCATAGGCAAACTTGACACAAGGACTAAGCTGGGGACCCTGTTGAATATTCTTTACTCTGGATCTTTTTAATCCCATTCAAGAAATAGGGTTCGGCCTCATCATCTATTTTATTCCATAGACAAGCAAAAAGGTGTCCAAACAATTATAATATTAAATAATTCATGTGTGACTATTTCTCAAAGCAGCAACCACTAATCACTTAATAAAAATAAATGTTTGTGTGAAGATGTATTATAACACTCGAGCTCAATGGTTAGTGATTTAAAGTAATTGATCTTGCATGGCTCCTGTTTAACCATATGCCTCATTATGTTATAATTTATCAGTCCCTCAATTTTATTAGAAGAATTCATTAAAAAAAAAAAAACAGAATACTTAACTTCTGATTCTTTCTCGTGCAATGCCGACTCAAAGGGAATATGTTTACTAAGGTGTGGTAATCAATTTTACACCTATGGAGGAGTGGCCTAGTGCTTGGGGCAAGTTACCTCAGGCTGGAAGGTTGAGGGTTCAAATCCCACTAGAGGACAGCAACCTTGGGCTGGAAGGACTGGGCTTTCTTGTCCCACAGGTGCTCCTTGTGGTCTTGGGCAAGCCACTTAACCCTCCATTGCCCATGTTCCCTGTAAGTATTAGTGTATGTGTCTCATATCCCCTTGTGTTAACTTGTGTTAAATGTATCTCCCAATTGTGTTGTGACCACTTTGATTGAAGGATAAGGTGGTATACAAAACTTCTTAAATAAATGGTGTGGTAGGTGCAAAAGCAGTATGGTACCTGCAGGGGGAGTGGTCAGCATTAGCTCTGCAGATATGGCATGAACTTCCACACTGCCTGCCAATGCAGGGAACACTGGCTAAAGGGTGGGAGCAAGGGAAGGACAGGGCTAGAAGTTGCTCTGTCCTCCCTGGGCTGCAGAGGCAACATCATGATGCCCCCTTCCTGGTTCAGTCCCCCTGCAAAGGGTGCCAGTGCTTTGGATCTTCTAATCTGGAACACTGGCACCAGTGAAGGCCACTCCCCTCCTTTCAGCACCCACCCCCAGACAGCACCCTACCTCTAAAGGATGTTGTCTGGGGCCCCCTTAAGGGCACCCCTAGACCCCCTCCAGACTCAAAGTTCCAGGCTAGCCAGCCTCCCAGCCCCCGCACAGAAGCTAAGATCCTGGCTAGCCAGTCAGGACCCCCTTCACACACACCCCAAATCCCTGCAAGCATTTACCTAATCAATCCAAGAGGGTCTAGTGGCCAGGAGCAGTACTTATCGTGCTGCCCCCTAGTGAGAAGATGCCAACATTTATCAAACAAACTCAATGCTCACTGGAACAAGTGCCTTAGTGCAATCGCCCTACGCACACCAACTAACAAGCCCCCAAGGAAAAGAATGAACGCTCCATGGTACACAGCCGATCTTAGAGCCTCTCTTACCCAATTACGGAAACTTGAGAAGCGCTGGCGCCGATCCCACTCTTCAATTGACCAGACTGCATACAACTGTCATCTGGCTGCTCACCGCAAGGCAACCACTGATGCAATGAAACAATACTACTCAGAGACCTTAAAGAGATCACTTAATAAACCCCATGATCTTTTTGACCTAGTCAAGACTCTATCAAAGGAACCAACCCCCGGACCGCAATTTGAGATTCACCCACAAGATTTTGCTAACTATGCACAATCCAAGATATGCCGGATTATCAACATCTCGACTACAACCACCACCCCTGAACGAGACGGCCCCACAGCTCTAACCATATTCTCTACCCCTACCAAAAAAGGAATTGAAGACACGATTATGGCCCTTAACACCACCACATCTCAGTCTGACCCATGCCCAGCCTTCTGGATTAAGGAGCTCCACAGCCACTTCAGCCCAATACTATCCAATATAATGAACCTCTCCTTCACAACAGGTTCCTTCCCCTCCGCTCTTAAGCACACCTCTATCAGACCTCTTTTGAAAAACTGCAAACTCGACCCCCAAAAAGTGGATTCATATAGACCTATATCCAGTATTCCGTTACTTGCGAAGATCATCGAAAAAGAGGTACAACGACAACTACAAGATCACGTCGACATTGCCTCACCATTAGACCCCTGCCAACATGGTTTTAGGGAATCCCACGGAGTGGAAACCCTTCTTACCACCCTCTTCTGCAGGATAATCACTGGCATTGATGACATCCGTCAAGGATTTGCTCTCATCTTTCTGGACATCGCTGCAGCTTTTGACTCAGTAAGTCATGAGCTTCTCTTAGGTCGACTATTTGAGAAAGGAATTACTGGTAGAGCGCTTGAATGGTGCAGATCTTACCTGTCTGGAAGATGGCAGCATGTGTGTTCTGGAGGGATGACATCAGAACCTTTCCACCAAAGCCAGGGAGTCCCACAAGGTTCTTCCCTTTCGGCCCTCTTGTTTAACATTTACATGCAGCCAATTTGCAAGATCATCCGATCCTTCAATGTCGACTGCTTGTTATACGCTGATGATGTCCTGCTGTACATACCCTTCTCTACGGAACATCTGGACCTCTCTCCACTGACGAGCTGCTTCAACGCAATATCTGACTGGCTTCTCTCCCAAAACCTCCGAATACAACATAAGAAAACGGAAGTACTCTTCATTACAAGGAACACTAACTTCACACCACCACAATTCCTTAAAGTAAAAGAAGCAGAGCTACAAACTAAACCATCAATACGCTACCTGGGAGTCACCTTGGATCAGCGCCTAGACATGAAAGCCCACATAGGGAACACAGTCAGAGCAGTATACTACAAGATCCGCTCACTTCGGCATTTACGATCTATGCTGGAACCAAATGACTTCAGGACTATATACCAGGCATTGATCATACCTCATTTTGATTATGCCAATGCCATCCTTCAAGGCCTGCCCCTATCCACCTTACACCCGCTGCAGCTCGCCATGAACGCTGCAGCAAGGGTCATCCATGGAGCCCCCAGAAGCGACCACGTGACACCTCTGTTGATACAATTACATTGGCTACCTATCCAGGCTAGAATCGTTTTTAAGACTCTGTTACTCACTTTTAAAGCTATTAACAAGCTCTCCCCTGAATCAATAATGGCCCTCATCCATACCATATCTCCTAATAGAGCAAGGAGATCCACAGCTACAAACACCCTAAAAGTCCCGAAAGCATTAACAGTTTGCACTTCATCTACAGCCAACAGGGCGTTTAGTATCAGCGCACCAAGATGCTGGAACGCATTACCTCCAGATATCCGGGCTATTAAGGGCCTTACGCAGTTTAGGAAAGCCCTCAAGTACCATCTTTTCAATAAGTACCTCATAGAACCCAACCTCACCCACCGAGACAGAGATGCAACCCACTAAGCAAATATATGGTTTCCCAACATCATGCCAAGAAAGATTCTCTAACCCTTAGTGGTGCATTTGTTTCTATAGAATTCATGATCATACAACCTTATGTAGCAATATTTGTAAATAGTTTACAAGCTTATGTAGCAAGTTTTGTAAATAGTTACCCCTGTTATCTAAGTTACTTGCCCTGTTATCTGTAAACTCATACATGTTAACTGTACTGAGCGTTTCTGTTCCATGTGAACCGCGCTGATGCTGAATAGTGCGGTATATAAGAGAATGTAAATAAATAAATAAATAAATAAATGCCAGTGTTTTGGCACACCTGTGCTTTTTGGGAAGGTTCAGCTTCCAAAGCAATGCTGTCCCATATTATATCATTGAGAAAACACAAAAACGTTTATATAAATAGATGGAAAAATGTAATATCCACATTTAATGAAATGTATCTTATAGATAACTAATGTCTTTGAGAGTCTCTGTTCTCCTCAATAATGGCTCTGCAACGCTATGCATGCACATTTAACACAAGCCATATCCAATCAAAAGGAATACTCATGTTTTTTAAGAACCAAAAAAAAAATAAATTACATTATTAACCACCAAGGGTCACAATGCCCAAGGTGATAAAATCAATCAAAAGGCAATGTTCTTAAAAAGAAAAAAATATATATTTCATTATTCAATCCACCAGAGGCCACAGTGCCCAAGGTGAATATTCACCATTGTCCTCACTGTAAAAGCCAAAGATTAATATCCCTTCCTCTTATTGATAGTGACACAACTTCCAAAGCAAAAAAAAGCATAGTTGAGCAAATGTGTATAGAAACATATTGCCATGAGTTCCAAGAGGCACCTCATTCTTACTGGTAATACAACAACGATGTTTAATCATCGGCATTTTTACAGAACACTTAGGGGTTTGTTTACTAAACCACGGTAAAGGAGAAGTCTTTTCCATGCGTTAATGGCAGAAATAAGGGGTTACTGTGTGGTAAGTATTCTGAGTGTGTTAGAGGTGTTCTGGCATTAAGAGGTGCTAGTGGACACTTAGCGGGCAGTAATATCATATGCTGCATTAAGGAGCAGTAGTGGACACTTAGCGGGCGGTAATAGGACATTAAGGGGTGGTAGTGGATACTTACCATGTGGTAATAGCACATGCTATGGGAAGGTGTCTGCCCTGCACCTCAATGCAGAAAAGATGCTAAAAGGGGAGCAGAGAAGCCATTGGAGAAGGTATGGATGCAAGCATAATTGGTAGCTGATGGAGTTGACTCACCTGATGCCTGGCAATGTGGCAGTATGTGTGATGAGCATGTTTGACCATACAGCAGGCCTATGCTGTTGACTAGGTGAGATAGGCAGCTGCCTAGTGATGAAGGTCAGTGGGGGTGTTGGCTGTGTCATGGGTTGGCGGTGGTGGCAGCGGAGTGGATGCAGCAGCGCTGGGCACTGTGACAGGCATGCAGTCCTAGATGCACCTGAAAGCATACACCGTGCCGTAAGCTACATTATAGTGTCTGTGAGGTGTGGACAAGTATCCAGATGTACTGTCAGTGTGTGGCATGCCATATGCCAGGACAGTGTCTGGGTAGAGGTACCATGTGCCTGATGTGGGCATCAAGGGGAGGATTGTCAATGAATGTGCATGTGGAGCAGTCACAAGAGAGGTGTGCATGATATGACTAACTACTGGAAATGACTCCTGAGGGCCATGGTGGGGCAGCTTACTGCCAGTATGCTGCCCCACCATGAATCTCCCTGATGGTCAAATGGAGGGTGCAGGGCTGTGCCATGGATCATCCAAGCAGAGAATTTGCATTGTGTGTGGTGGGTGGATGTATGGGATCATATAGGCCAAAAGCATTTGGTGTGTGTGAACCAAAAGGTAGCAGTGCCATGGGCTACATAAACCACCATTTGTGCAGGTGGGAGCTGGTGCCTCAGCATGTGCAACTGCAAGATAATACACCCAACAGAGTAGCATGATAGAAAGGGACAAGTTGAACCCATTTGCCCCATGTGGGACAAGTAAAGATAGCAGAACAATGCAGGGGATGGTTATGCAACGAGTGTTAGGTGCCTGAATGTATGAGATATATCCTCTTTACATAAAGCTGGGAGGTCACAATGATGGCAAAACAGAGAACGCATCCATACCAATTGACCCAGACATCTGCTGCGTATACATCACTGACCCACTGCAATATGCCACGGCAGAGCCACTAAAGCCATGCTCACAGATGTCCATGATGGGGAATGTCATGTTGGGCTACCCAACGTGTGGCCATAACGTTTAGAAATGTAGAAGAATGATTGTCTGCAGATCACAGCAGACCCAGGACTGTGTAAGCGCACCCAGGCACAAAATGAACAAGTGGGAATCAAACACTGGACCTTTGACCATGGAGATATTGCACTAACCAGTAGGCTACACCTCCGCACAGCTCTACATAGATGGGTAGAGCCTGTAGATCTCTGATCAAACTGTTTGCTGTCTGTGCCAGTATAGGTTGGGCCCTCCACTAACCATGAGGCACTGCAAATGCAAAACAGCGGTCTGCAGCTGAAGAACAAATGGAGAATGCACTGATACAGCCTATCAGCTCAGTAAGACACACTGGCTGTGTGTGCTATATGCACAAATCAACAGCAAGCCGTGCTGCAGAGCAGTTTTAGATGTCATCCCGAGGGTGAGGAGAGGTGCCCAGCACCTGATCCACTGAACCTGCACTGTTAATGGTCTCTGCTGCAGGTCTACATCACCGTTAGTGTTTAGCAGATATTGTCTGCAGTGTGTTATGCTTTTTTTTTTTCCTGCATGCTGAGGGTGACAGTGACAGCAGCATCTCAGCCCTGTGTCTGCCCATTGGGCACTAACCCTCCATAACAATGTAGGTTAGTGGCCAGTGTCAATATGCTGCTGCCATGAACAGCCACTCAGTGGGAGTGGGCTACTGCTACAGTCCTGTCAGGACCCCAGTGAGTAGCCCATGAACGACTGCTGCCCCAACCACTGAGGACTAACAATTGATTACAGCATGGGCAGAAAGACTGCCCCACTGACCTTCACTGGGCTATGTCAGCCAAGCACATACCAACTACAGTAGGTTTGCTGGTCAGCATGCACCTGCCTTGGGATACTCAGCATTGACACCCAGCCATTTACTCAGTGATTAGCATCCTGAGACAGAGAATGCATCCACATCGCTGGAGCCAAATATTATAAAAGCTCTATGTGGATACATAGCCGTGCCATGGTCACTTTTTGGTCACAGTGAGAGTTCTATCTCAGCATGACATACAGTGGTCACCCAGGCTATGCACATGGCAGATGGGCACAATGACATCTCAGCCAGTGACCCCACCATTGTGGCAGACACATCCAAGCCAATCTGCACTGTTTCAGGTGATACCCACAATCTTCTGCCTCGCCTTATTCACTTTTTCCAAACAGGTTGGGAAAAACTCGGACAATGTGAGCCAAAGTGCAGTGCAGAAAGCCACAGGATAAAGGGGAGCCATATACACACACACGCATATACTCTCATTAGCGCATTGTGCAAAAGTGGAGATGGTTGGCATTCCTGCTTGACACTCCTGTCTCAATGTCAGCTTAAGGATTGATAACGTGTGCTCTGTTTGCCCGTGCTATATTACTGTGTGCTATTAGCCTCCAACCACCTGTGGATAGTGGAGCCTGTCAGTGCTGCTGGTGGGTGTTTCCACCCTTGCTGGCCATCTCCTTGAGGATTGCACATCCTGGAGCTGTACTAACACTGTCAGATAAACCTTGTCCATGTGAATATGCAATACAGAAACCCCAGCAGGGACCTGAACTTGTGTCCTTCTGCACATATACACACCAACTGTATGTGCTGTACCACAGTGCTGCCTTATGGGGATAACAGCTCCTGTTGCTGACATGCTTCCCTTCAGCTGATCTTTGGCACATGCTGCAATGTACATGGTGCACACAACCAGGACAAGGCTTCTGTCTACTGCAGGCTGGTGCCACTTCCCATGCCACCACCAACACCCCACCATGCAGACATGGCCATACACTGTCAGTGGTGGTGGTTGCAGTCCCAACATGTTAAACATGCAGGTTTGGTGGGAGCCTTGAGCACAAGGTTTGGATGGGGGGCAGGGGCACACATGGATAGCCATGCAGCCCCCCCTCCAGCTGCCCATGCAGGGGCCCCATCACCGCTTGCCACTGATACATCTCAGTGGGAGGAGGAAGCCACTGCTGTAGTACTTCCCCAGGCACCTGAATTTTACAGCTACCTGAAGGGCTACAGCATCTGGCACTATTGGCCTCTTCCCCCACAACTGGGTTCTGTGGCAGCAGTAGGAAGGGAGGCAGCCTGGATCTCTGCCTGGGGTGCCAGAACTCTTGGACCACCCCATGTGGCACATTGCCTTTCCGCAGCAGTAGCAGAATTGTGTGCTGCCTCTGTCACTGTGGGATCATGACAAACATCACAGATGGTTCTGAAGATGGCAGAATACCCCTTTGTGGGGAGGCTATAAAGGTTGGGGCTCATCAACGTGGGGAAGAGACGGCTGAGGGGAGATATGATAGAGGTCTATAGATTATTGACTAGAGTGGAACAGGTAAATGCAGGTCACTTTTTTATGTCATCAGACTGTGGACAGACTAGGGGACCTGCAATGCATCTACAGCATAACCCAATTGGGTCTTCTAGGTGCAAATATTTTTTCAGTCAACGCATAATTAAACCCTGCAATCCATTACCAGAGGATGTGGTAAAAGCTGTCAGTGTAGCTGGGTTTAAAAATGTTTGGAACGGTAACAGTCCATAAACCATTGCTAAACAGGATCCAAGCTATGCACTGCTAGCCCCATTACAGTTATTGCAGATCCTGTGTGTCTTTTGGGGAAACTGCTAGGTATTTGTGACCTAGATTGTGCACTGTTGGACACAGGATATTGGGCATGATGGACCTTGGTCTGACACAATTTGGTATATTTTGTAGTCTTATGTTCTTATGTGCCATCTAGGCAGTTGCCTGGTCCCCCCCTGTGCACCAGCAGCCCCCACTGCATGACCCATGTGCCACCTCCTTTGCCTCAATTTGCACCATCAACATAGTGCTCTTTCATACTTGAGCACTATGCTGTTGCTGCTGATGGAGCACAACTATCACTCTTTTAGGCTCCCCTCTCTGTGCATCACATTGCAGACGTAAATTAGGCTCTCTCTCCTCAAAAAACACCCTTTCCGCCAGATTTTGAATTGCATTAGGTTTCCTGCCGTTAAGGTGCCTGTGTTAAGGAAGCAATCCTTGTTCCTACCTACTTCCTGCCCATTGATCCCCACTCTATGCCCCATGCACGGCTTCTCTCCACCCACAGTGTGCTTTATGCTGCTGGTGCTGTTAGTGCCCGCTAAAGTGCCTTTTTGCACATGCTAAGTGTACACATGCACGGTTAGCACATGCTAAAGGCACACTTGCTCCTTTACTGCCATTTAGTAAACATACCCCTTAATCTTACCAATATAGCATAATGAGCAAGGACAAAAAAAAACAGATAAACTACTCAGATAGTTGCACAGGTTAAGATGTACAATATTGCAAGATGCATAATGACCTTTCATCTAAAGAGAGGATAATGGCAAAATGACAAACCCTGAGGACACCAAACCATCACACAAATTCAACACTCTTCTAAAATGAAAAGTTGGCAGCTCCTTAAACTCCTCATACACTTGAAGAATATGCCAGTATTTCAGAATAATTCATTTAATTTGCATCAATGCAGTATTAAAAGCCACAGAACAATCATTCGTTTCATAGGCGATCTGGTAGCAGGTAGAAGACGCAATTGGTGTTCAGCATTTATATCACCCGTTTATATAAATTACTTGCTACTCAGGTTAAATTAGCACTTTATGTGGATGACATACAATTTTATGTCCCTGTTACTTATTCTATTACTGAAACTTTGCATCCGGTCTCATTTTGTGTTAGAACCATCAAAACATGGATGAGCTATAATAAAATAGCATTGAATATAATCAAAAACAGAAGTCATGTGCCTGTCCTGGAATATTCACATTGTTCAGTTAAGGATTGATGACCGAACTTTGCCAATATCACCGCAGGTCAGGAATTTGAGAGTGATGTTTTCTACCCAATACGTATGCAATTGCAGTCAATTACTAAGAACACCTTTCATAGATTGTGTATGATTAGAAGATTAAAGCTATTATTGTCCACCGACAACTTAAAAACAGTGATCAAAGCTTTAGTAATCTCCTATATTGATTACTGTAATAGCATATACTTTGGGGTTACCTAGTGTGATGAGGAGAGTGTGGCTGAGCCCATGGAAATAGAGGAAAATCAAAAATCTACCTTTAAGGAAAGAGACAGGCAGTGAATCCATAGCCTGCAGAGTGCAGGAAAAGAGAAAAAACATGCGGTGGCTGAAGGCAGGCCACACCCAAGCTCTGCTAACCTAAGGGCAGGCTTGGAAACTAATGAAAAACACCTGAGCAGGGGGCAGTGTACGATAGGAAAAAAACAGCTTTATATACCCAGAGGAACAGGAAGGAGGGGGAGTTCACCAGAGAGTTCAAAATGCCGCTGGGTGGGTAGGTAGAACAGATTGTATTACCCCTGTATTGAGTAGGCTACACTGGCCGCCTGTGAAGTGGCATGTAACATTCAGGAGATTATGTTAGCATTTAAAGCATTGCACCTCGAAGCACCATTCAGCATCTCCTCAGCATTGCACATTCATTGCTCTCCATGTTCATTATGATCTGAGAGTTTGTTGCTAATGAATGTTCCTTCTCATAGGCAAATACACTTTGGTCTGTTGAGGGAATGTGTGTTCTACATGATTGCTCCAAAGTTGTGGAACTCATTGCAAACCAAACTGAGGGCATTGACAGATATTCTTTCATTCTGTAAACAGTTAAAAACATAATTGTTCCAGTAGGCTTTTGGGGACAGTGTCATAATAAAGTCCTGGCAGTCATAGCATTGATTTTGTGTTGTATTTGATGATACTAACATTGGGTATTATGACTGATGGCTGGTAGCTTGTGCTGTGGGTAGTTTTTTATGTTTGTGTGTTGTATTAATTATGGGGAGATTTATGTTTTATACTGTTGTGTATGTAATTTGTAATCTGCCTAGATATTTTGATAGTGCAGGGAAGAAATGTTTTAAATAAAATAAATCGATCAGTCATAGCTACCATGTCAGCCATATAGGAAAAGAGGTAGTGTCTCGCCTCCGATTATCAGCCGCTACCTGCAATGGCATGTTCCCAGAATCATTCAATTAGTGTCCAAGAAGAGATGGCTTCATTAGTTACCATCAAAGATTGACATCCCCAGTGGATTCATGACCCTGTTGGCCTATTCAACTTTTCAGTCACCATAGGATATTCAGAACATCTGAAAGTGCTGGAAGCAGCCAAACAGGCGCTGTGAGGTTTAGAGGCTGGGAAGGGAAGAATGCTTGCTGAGGTTTGCCCATGTTAATGTGACATATTCATATGTAGAGGCTAAGGCACTAATATTCACACATTTCCAGAAGTTTAAAAATGTTTTTGTATTATGGCAGGGAGCCCAACACACTGGTTTGCCTAGAGTTCACTAAGGGGTTAATCCTCTCCTGGCCATATGTATTATGACTGAACTTCACCACTAATATGTGCAGGCAAAGTGCATTGCTGAATGCTTATTGGAGGCCCGTTCTATAGAGTAAAACATGAATGGGTTTTATTTTATAGAACAGGAGTGTAAGGATGTGCCTTAATCTAAGTGCAGTGAAGCAGTGTAAGTTATAGTATTCTATAACTTGCACACATAGATATAGGCCCCACCCAAGCTCCACCCTGTACATATCCCTACTGACGGTACATGCGATAGTACTTATGCACGTGCTGACAGATTAGCAACCACCTTAAGCACATACGTAAGTGCTCATTCATGCACATAAATCCTTTAAAAAGGGACTTACATCTATTTCACATGCATACCGTACTGCTCGTCCTGTATAAAAGCAGCCCCTATATGAACAGCCAATCCATGTAAGTGTGCTAAATATATGTATATATTTAAATGCTGCAGCTGGCTTTTACAAAAATGTGGTGAGTGATGCCACTGAAAATTGAGCCGCTTAAGTCTTCACAGAGTGGTGCCAGCACTGGTACAACAGTCCTGAGCAGCCTAAATTAAAGCTACCAACATCTCCACCTTCTATCAGACCAGCTCTAACGCAAAGCAGCTGGTGTGGGGCCTTGAGCAGATACGTGTGCTGAAAGCCTGGTGCATACATTCCTAAACAAGTTTGGAGAGGGCGAGACATGGCCTGCCTTGAGCATGTGTGCCTGGTCAAGGTCCCGTGTTGACAGCTTTTGCTTTGTTTTAGAGCTGGCCTGATGGAGGGTAGCAGCAGCAAAAACAGTGAGAGGGCACTAAGGGTACTGGGTAAGAACCAAAGAGGGGATATGCTGGACACCTAAAAGGGGGAGCGGGATAGGAAAGGGAACACACGCTGGACATCTGATGAGGGGGTACTGAAAGGGAGATGCTGGATCTCTAGAGAGGATAGGGTAAGGAAAGGGAGATGCTTAAATTTGGAAAGGGTGCAGGTAGGGAAGGGAAGGGAATATGTTGGACTACAAGGTGGCAGAGCCTTTAGCCCCCCTTGGAGGGGCACTCATCCGAAGGTTCATCTAGGGCAGTGATGGCTAACCTTTTTGAGCCCGAGTGCCCAAACTGCCGCACAAAACCAAAGAATTTCCTCAAAGTGCCAGCACGTCAATTAAACCTTAACAACAAGATTTTAGTATCTAAAAACTCTTTATAAAGTTGCCTGAACTATGTAACATCATTTGTAAAGGTTGGAATCTTTGTATTGTCAGAGAATCAATTTGATTCACAATCCTTTGGTTTTCATTTCAATTTATTGGCAATTTATAATGTTTTAATGATTTCATTCAATTTAATGAATTTAGGAAGAATTTGATTCAGTTACACAATATATTTTAAATGTATTATTCACATAACATGTCAAATGTATCCTGAGTAAAAAAAAGATAAACTTCTTAAAACTGTTAACTGTGTCAGGACTCGGTGGGAATTAAACTGGGAATCCCAAAAGCCAAACTTGGAATGTACAACACTGTAGAAATAAAACTATACATTAATTTGCTCTTGTACTAAACAAAGTGCAGACGTTAATGATGCACATTTCCCAGAGCTGGCATATTCCAATTAATAAATTCAAAATAAAGAGATATTTTCCTACCTTTTGTGCATTTTTTTTCAGCTGCAATTGCTCCAGCCACTTTCTTCTGGTTTCTTCGTGTCTTCCGCTAACTCTTCATCGTCTGCTGTCCATTTGTATTTTCTTCTCTCTTCTAGTTTTTTTTCCATTCTCTCTCTACATCTGCTTTAACATACTAATCTTTCTCCTTTTGCTCTTTCCTCATTCCTATTTCATCCACTCAAATTTTACCCCTCCATCCTCAATCCCCACTTACTCTCCCAATATCCGGACAATTGTAGATTTGTCTTCCCTCCCACACAAAATATTTTTTCCCTCTCCATTTCACTCTCCCAGCTCCATCCCATTCTAATCCTCCCCCAACATCAGCTCCATTCTAGTTCCAGTCCCACCCAGCATCCGCTCCCTTCTAGTCCCCGCATCAGCCCATTTCCAGTCCTAGCCCCCCATAAGCCCATTTCCAGTCCTAGCTCCCCCATCTATTTGCAGTCCCATCCGAGTCCCTCCATCAGCTCATTTCCAATCCCAGCCCCCCATGAGCCCATTTCTAGTCCTCTCCTAGCCCCACCATCAGCCCATGTCAAATCCTAGCTCCCCTCCACTCAGCCCATTTCCAATCCAAGCCCCCCATGAGCCTACTTCCAGTTCTAGCCCCTTCATGAGTCCATTTCAATCCAAACCCCCACCACAGCCTATTTCCAGTCTTACCCCCCCATAGCCAATTACCAGTCCTACCCCCCCCCATCAGCCCATTTCCAGAATTAGCCCCCCCCTAGCCCATTACCAGTCCTAACCCCCAATCACCCTATTTACAGTCCTACCCCCCCCCAACAGCCCCTTTCCAGTCTTAGCCCCCCATAGCCCATTACCAGTCCTAACCCCCCATCACCCTATTTCCAGTCCTAGCCCCCCATCAGCCTATTTCCAGTCTTAGCCCCCCATAGCCCATTACCAGTCCTAACCCCCCCCCCCCACCACCAGTCTTAGCCCCCCCATAGCCAATTACCAGTCCTACCCCCCCATCAGCCCATTTCCAGTCTTAGCCCCCCCATAGCCCATTACCAGTCCTAACCCCCCCATCACCCAGTCCTAGCCCCCCCCATAGCCAATTACCAGTCCTACCCCCCCCCCATCAGCCCATTTCCAGTCTTAGCCCCCCCATAGCCCATTACCAGTCCTAACCCCCCCCACCACCACCACCACCACTTCCAGCCTTAGCCCCCTCCCCATAGCCCATTACCAGTCCTAACCCCCCCCATCAGCCCACTTAGCCCCCCCATAGCCCATTACCAGTCCTAACCCCCCCCATGGCCCATTACCAGTCCTAACCGCCCCCCCCATCAGCCTACTTCCAGTCTTAGCCTCCCCCCCCATGGCCCATTACCAGTCCTAACCCCCCCATAGCCCATTACCAGTCCTAACCGCCCCCCCCCCATTAGCCCACTTCCAGTCTTAGCCTCCCCCCCATGGCCCATTACCAGTCCTAACCCCCCCCCATGGCCCATTACCAGTCCTATCCGCCCCCCCCATCAGCCTACTTCCAGTCTTAGCCTCCCCCCCCATGGCCCATTACCAGTCCTAACCCCCCCATGGCCCATTACCAGTCCTAACCGCCCCCCCCCCATCAGCCCACTTCCAGTCTTAGCCTCCCCGCCCATGGCCCATTACCAGTCATAACCCCCCCATGGCCCATTACCAGTCCTAACCACCCCCCCCCCCATGGCCCATTACCAGTCCTAACCACCCCCCACCCCATCAGCCCACTTCCAGTTTAGCCTCCCCCCTCCCATAGCCCATTACCAGTCCTAAACCCCCTTCCCCCCTATCATCCCAAATTAAAACAAAAAAAACAAACAAACTGGCTGCTTCTGCCGCGGCAGCATCAAGAGCTCTGCCACGGCAGCATCAAGAGCTCTGCCGCGGGGCCCTCCCTGCCCGGCAGAGCCTCCCTGCATCATCAGCTTTCTTCAAGTCCCAAAACGCAGGCTTCTTTCAGAGCCGCGAGAGTTTCCTTTCTCGCGGCTCTGTTAATCCCGCCGATTTCCCATCAGCCCCGGCGGGATTAACAGAGCCGCGAGAAAAGAAACTCTCGCGGCTCTGAAAGAAGCCCGCGTTTTGGGACTTGAAGAAAGCTGATGATGCAGGGAGGCTCTGCCGGGCGGGGGGGGGGCCCCGCGGCAGAGCTCTTGATGCTGCCGCGGCAGAGCTCTTGATGCTGTCGCGGCAGAAGCAGCCGGTTTGTTGGTTTTTTTTAAAACTTGGGATGCTGAAGAATGTTTTTTGTGCGGGGCCCCCTGAAACGCAGGGCCCTGTGCAAAAAACATTCTTGCTCAATGGACGGGCCGGCCCTGCCAGCACACTCACCTCCCGCCGCACCGCATATCTTAATTGCGGACCTTCCCGCGTGCCAGCTGCAAGGCCTTCGCGTGCCACAGATGGCACGCGTGCCATAGGTTCGCCATCGCTGATCTAGGGCATCAGATACCCTTGGGCCGGCCCTGCAAGCACTACAATTGAAAGGCCAAGGCCGCTGTTATTTTTTTATATGGCAGAAACTGACAAAGAGACAGGCTTCTGTCTGCCTGTGCCATATAGAATTCTTTCATTATTATTTTTGCAATTATCACTTACATATTAAATAGAAAACAGCATCATCCATGAAAAAGAAGAAAAGGGAAACAAACACGTTAATATAATGCATATGACCATTTCATGTTATGTAAGGAAGAAAGAAAAAAAGAAAAGACAGAGTATATACAAGGAAACATAGAACAAAAGTTGAAATTAGTTGGGATCTGAATATCTCCCTCAACTCCATCCCCAAAAAGAGAAATATCATTAAACCCAACTTTATCTGTCATGAAATTATCCATTTGCAAAGGATGGTATGACATCAAGAAAGTTGTGCTTGAAGAAAGTGAAAAGTCTACAAAAGATGAAGAAGCAAAAACAGCCAAAATGGATGACCAAAGAAACTGAAAATTGCCCAGAAACACAGAGAAGCTAAAGCCAGAGGAGAAAGAGGCAATCACAGAACTCAACAGAGATTTCCAATGCGCAGCAAGACAAGACAAGAGAAGTACTACAATGACGCATGCAAGGAATAGAATCAGGAACTATTAGAGGAAGAACAAGATTAACTCTCTTTAACTTTTTTAGGAAAGCCAAAGAGAAAATTCCAGCCTCGAATTGGAATGCTACAAGACGCTCAAGGATCCATGTTGATTGATTCTGATTGTTGAGAGAGATATGTATGTGTATTGATTCTGATTGTTGAGAGAGATATGTATGTGTACCCAGAACTAAGTCCATGTTTTGCAGAATGGGACAGAATGTTTTTGTTTCTCCTAATTCAGTTGAGCAATATGTCTATGCTTACTTTGACCTATAACATGACTTGTAACACGTAGATAAACAAAAGTGATGCTGAAGCTTGATCTAGAGCTGAATTTGAACCATGTAGCAGTTTTCTCTCGATAAATGAGGTGCTCTGGCCTATCGAGGGTGAGGGGATTTACAGGAACTGCGCAAGTTTGCAGGACTATGGATCCCTCCACTTAAGGACTTAAGTGTACTGTGTTTTTTAACATAATTCTCTGTGTTGTGTTTTTATATGATTCCTCCTTATTTGCATTTGAATTTAGAGAATTGAAGCCAAAGAACTGAGGATACGTTTTGCTGCCTGGTCAGGGGTAATCACAGACTAAGAGATCCATTCACTGATAAGCTCAAGAAAAGCTGGAGAGAATATATAGAGTCATTATACCTTAAAGATCAAGTGGACCAATGACCCTTTCAACTTGTACCTTATGATTAGGAACCATTGGTGATGAAAGAAGATGTAGAGCAGCATTGAATGACTTATCAAAGAACAAAGCACCGGGCATTGATGGCATTCCCATTGAAGTATTACAGCAATTGGATGAGGCTGCTACCATACTTACAAGGCTCTGCCAGGAAATTTGGAAGACATCAATATGGCCAACTGACTGGAAAAGATCTGTGTTTATACCAATACTGAAGAAAAATGATCCAAATGACTGTGGAAATTATCACACAATTACTCTGATCTGACATGCAAGCAAGATTATACTCAAGATCATTCAGCAGAGACTATAACCATACCTGTAACGAGAACTACCTGAAGTGCAAGCAGGGTACAGGAAAGGACGAGAAATGAGAAACATCCTCACAGATGTGATATGGATCCTTGAAAAGACAAAAGAATACCAAAAGGATATCTACTATTTTATGTATTTTATTTACTAGAGCAAGGCTTTTGACTGTATAAACCATGAGAAACACTGGGCCACATTAACAGCATGGGTATTCCAGAACACTTGATAGTTCTCTTGCACAGCCCTTACACTGAACAAGAAGAAACCGTTCAAATGAAACAAGGAAAAACAATGATTTAAAATCAGCAAAGGTGTATGATAAGGCTGAATACTTTCCCCCTACCTGTGAAGCTGGACTGTATGAAGGCAACTGAGGTATGAAGACTGATGGAAGACTCATCAATAGCCATCGCTATGCTGATGATACCACAATACTGGCTGAAAGTGAAGATGGTCTGAAACATTTGCTTCTCAAGATCAAGGAACATAGTTTTAAAATGGGCCTCCACCTTAACGTAAAGAAAACAAAGATCCTGACAACTGGCAAAATCAATAGGTTCATCGCTGATGGAGAAGACATTGAAACAGTGGACAACTTTAACCTGCTTGGATCAACAATCAATAAAGAAACGACAAGCAGTCAAGAAATCTGGCAACGCACTGCTCTTGACAGAATGGCTATGAAGGGCCTAGACAAGATTCTCAAGAGCAGAGATGCATCCCTCCTTACAAAGATTTGACATGGTATTTTCAGTAACGGCATATGGATGTGAAAGTTGGACAGTGAAAAAAATAGACAGGAAGAAAATCAATGCCTTTGAACTATGGTGCTGGCGAAGAATACCGTGTATATGAAGGACTGCCCGAAGAATCAACCAGTCAGTCCTAGAGGAGATCAAACCTAACCTTTCCTTAGAAGCTCAGATGACAAAACTTCAACTTTCATACTTTGAAAACATCATGCGAAGAGAGAGGGCATTAGAGAAAAAGATATACTTGGCAAGGTTGATAGTCAATGCAAAAGAGGAAGGCCAGCAATGTGATGTATTGATACAATAACAGCAGCTATGGGTACCACTCTATCAACAATGAGCCTCTGACTGAAGACCGAACACAGTTTAGGACAACTATCCAAAGGGTCGCCATGAGCGACACAGACGTGACAGCACTTAACAACAACATGATATATCTTTAAAAGCTCAGGAGGAAACAGTCTAGTCTATGTGATGATGATAATCCTAAAATTGTTAGTTCTGTAACAGCTAAAAAATAAATAAATAAATCTGGGTCCCATGGCCTTTGAGGCTGTGGTCAGGTGTAGGTCTGAGGAGCTGTGGGCCTAGAAGGCAATATTGTGACCGAAGGTGTAGACCATGAGGATTACAGGCCAATTTAGAGCCTGGAAGTATTCAATGGTGATTGTGATCATGACTGTGACTGTAGGAGGGAGTCCTGATGGCCAAGGGCTTGGGCACCACCGGGCTGTGAGGTAGGGGAAGCAAGCAAGTAGAGAAAAAGAAAAAAAACAACCATGGGAAGGAAAAAAGCTGCAGCTGTGATTGCTGCTGAAGCACTACTGGGACTGGTTAGAGTTCTTGCCTGAGCTCCGGGCATTTAAAGGGGCAGTGTATATATATATATATTTTTTTTTACATTTTTAAAAGTGTTGAGAGCCACAATTGGTGGCTAGGGGTTGCCAGGAAGCTTAAGGATAGGACAGAACTAAATCTACTTTTAAATTTAAAGGGACCAAGCTCCCAAAAATAGCAAGATTGCGCTGGGAGGTGATCTGGATAGATTTATTTATTTATTTATTTATTTATTTATTTAGCTGTATTTATATCCCGCTTTTTGCCGGGTCAAAGCGGTGTTACATAGAAGGGTGGGGGAATTAAGTTGGTAGGGTAGGGCCATCACCAGGGAAGCAAAATTTATGATTTTGACATGGTACAGACTTTGGACATGGGACAGACATTGGACATGGGCAGGTTACTGTGGTTTGAATCAGAGGTTCTTGGTGGACGAGATCAGAGGTTAGTTCGCTTTTTGGTGGGGGTCGTGTTGAGGTATTCCTGGAACAGGATGGTTTTCAGCTGTTTCCTGAAAGATGGTAGATCGGTGTTGTTTCTGAGATAACTCGGTAAAGAGTTCCATAGGGATGGAGCATAAAGTTCAAAGGCTTGGTTGCAGGTCCGTTGCAAGCATTTAGTTCTTTTGTGGGGGATGGTGAGGGAATTGCTGGAGGTTTGTCTGATAGTTCTGCCGTGGGCTGGGCGAGATAGTAGGGTGCGAAGCTGGGAGTTCTGTGCTTGATGGATGGCTTTGTGGGTAAGTAGGATGGCTTTGTATTTAGACCTTGCTTCGAAGGGAAGTATATGTAGGTCTTTCAGAATTGGGGTGATGTGGTCGGTTTTCTTTGCAGTCTGGATGATTCTTGCCGTGGTGTTTAGTGCTGTTCGGAGGGGGTTTGTCTGTGTGGCTGGAAGGCCGTGGTAGATTATGTTGCAGTAGTCCAGATGTGGGATCGTCATGGCTTGCATTACAGTTCGGAAGTGTTGATGGTCAAGCAGGGGTCTAAGACGTTGTACCATTCTTGCTTTGTGGAATATAATTCCGGAGGTTTTGGTGATTTGCTGCTTTAAGGTGAGGGCTTGGTCAATAATTATGCCCAGGTATCGTATTTGTGGTTGTATTTGAATGTTTGTGGGTCCTATAGTGAGGTGTGTAGGCGGGGTGAAATCTGGGTCTCTGGTGACTATGAGGGCTTCTGTTTTCTTCATGTTGTTGGATAGGTTGTTTGCTCGTAACCAGTCGGACACCTCGGCGAAGCATGTTGATAGATGGGAGTTTGTTGGCTTCGTGGTTGTAATGGGGGCATACAGCATGATATCATCAGCATATATGTGATGAAGATGAAGGGTTCTTGAGTGGTAGGGGGATCAAAATAGAGCCTAAGACTGTAAGGTGGACTACCAAAAAATAATTTTACATTTAAAGGAATCAAGAACCAATATAACAAGAGGTACAAAAGGGTAACTGGTACCATCATGGAGGTAAGGGGACAGCAGAGGGACTCTATTAGAGGGGCATCAGGGTTTTGTCGTGAGTCTTGGGGGTACAGACATTTTCATTTTGGTCATAGTTATATTTGAGCTATTCCAGTTGATGAAGGGGGTTTGTAAGGTGCTGGCTAGCCATTATGGGGTTTTGGTGGTGTTAGATTTCTACTCTTGCATTCCTACCAATTTCAACTGTGCCTCTATCTCAGCCTCATTCCATCTCCTTTTTTGAAGTCCATTCCATCTGCCTTTTAATCCCTTACCTCTCCGGATAGCTGTTATTTATAGACCCCCCTGACAAGTTCATCTCAACCTTCCTCACTGGCTTTGACTCAAGGTTTTCCTTATTTCTGGATTCATCCTCCCCTCCCTTAACCTTGGTGACTTTAATGTTCATGTTGATAACCCTTCTGAGCCCTATGCTTCTAAGCGCTTTTCCTTTGCCTCCTCATTCAACTTCCAGCTTTGCTCTATTGCCCATACTCATCAACATGGTCACTGCCTTGACCTTGTTTTCTTCTCTAATTTCTGTACCTTAATTCTCCCCTTATCTGACCATTACCTGCTAAGCTTCACCCTTCATCACTCCCTGCTTCAATCTCACCCAGTCGCCTCCTCCCCTTTAAGAGGTCTTCATGCTATCAATCCATTGGCTCTCTCCACTATTGTCTCATAACCTCTTTCCTCCACTTTGTCCTCTAAGTATATTGATGAGGCTGTAGCTTCCTATAATACTGCTCTGCTCTAGATACCCTTGCTCCACCCCTGCCACGTCCTGTGAGGAGTACTATGCCTCAGCCCTGGCTGTCTTCAACTACCCGTTATCTACACTCTTGTACCCGCTCAGCTGAGTGTTTGTGGTTCAAACCCTGCACCATTTCTGACTTTCTTCACTTCAAATTCATGCTCTCCTCCTTCTTTCTGTCAGCCATAGCACTTGACAAGCCAAACTACTATATCCATCTAACTCTCTTGCCTCTGATCCCCGCCGTCTCTTCTAAACTCTCTCCTCGAGGTGCCCCTGCCTCCAACCCCTCCTTCTCTTTCTGCCCAAACCTTAACTGACTATTTCCATGATTTAATCCACAAGATCAGCTTCATCCCATCTTCTCCCTCTTCAATACCAACTATTCTCCTCAATCTCTACTACTCTTTCTTCCTTTCTTAATATCTCTGAAGAGGACACCTCTCATCTTCTCTCCTCCTCTAAACACGCTACCTGTTCCTCTAATCCTGTCCCCACTTGTCTTCTTTACTCCATCTCCTCCTCTATCATCTCTTCCATTTCTCATATTCTCAACCTATCGCTCACCACTGCAACTGTCCCTGCAGCCTTCAAGCATGCTGTGGTCAAACCTCTCCTCAAGAAACGTTCACTTGACCCTACTTGTCCTTCTAATTATTGACCCATCTCCCTTCTTCCCTTCATTTTCAAACTTCTTAAACATGCAGTTCTACACCATTGCCTTGAACTTCTCTTCTCTCAAACCCTACTAGACCCACTTCAATCTGGCTTTCGTCCTTTTCATTCTACTGAAACGACTCTTACAAAAGACTCCAGTGATTTGTTCCTGGCTAGATCCAAGGGCCTTTGGTCAGTCTTCATTCTTCTTGACCTTTTTGTTGCTTTAGACACTGCTGACCACCACCTTCTCCTCAACACTTTGTCCTCACTTGGTTTTAGGGGCTCTGTGCTGTCCTGGTTCTCTTCTTAACTCTTCCATTGTTCTTTCAGCATTTGTTCTGGTAGTTCCTCCTTTACTGCTATCCCACTCTCAGTTGGTGTACCCCAAGGACATGTTCTGGGCCCTCTCCTTTTCTCTCTTTCTACCCAGTCCCTTGGGGCTCTTATCTCCTCCCATGGCTTTCAGTACTGTTTTTATGCTGATGACTCTCAGATCTCTCTCTCTAGACCTGATATTTCCCTGACACTCCAAGCCTGAATCTCTGCCTGCCTATCTGACATTGCTGCCTGGATGTCTCACTACCATTTGAAATTGAACATGGTCAAAACTGAACCTCTTATTTTCCCCCTAAATCCTCCTCCTCCCCCTTCCTCCTCTCTCTATCTCTGTTGATAACACTCTTTTTCTTCCTGTTTCCTCAGCCCACAACCTTGGGATCATCTTTGACTCCTTCCTCTCTTTCTCCTCACACATCCAATTGATTGCTAAAACCTTGTTCTTCCTCTATAACATCAACAAAATTTGCCCCTTTCTTTCTGAGCACACTACTAAAACACTCATCTATTCCCAGTCACCTCCTGTCTAGACTATTGCAACCTCCTCCTTATTGGCCTTCCTTTGAGTCATCTCTCTCCCCTTCAATCTGTTCAGAACTCTGCTGCATGACTAATCTTCTGCCAACCCCATTATATTCATATAACCCCCTCTTCTCAAGTCACTTCATTGGCTCACCTTCTGTTTCTGTATCCAGTTCAAACTTCTCCTTCTGACTTACAAATGTATTCATTCTACTGCTCCATACTACCTTTCCTCTCTCCCTACTCCCCTCATCATGAACTCCGATCTTCTGGTGGATTGCTTCTCTCTATGCCCTTTTCTTCCTCTGCCAACTCCAGACTTCATTCCTTTCACCTTGCTGCTCCATATGCCTGGAATAAACTATCTGAGCCTGTATGTCAGGCTCCATCTCTGCCTCTTTTCAAATCCATGGTAAAGGCTCACCTCTTTGAGGCTGCTTTTGGATGCTGTTCTCTTGCTTTCCTTCCTTTCCTTATTTGTACCCTAGTTCTCAGCTATTGTATTGTCTGTCTTGGTTAGACAGCAAGCTCTGAAGAGCAGGGACCATCTTTTATATGTGTTGGTACAGTACTTCATATGCTTTGTAGCGCTATATAAATGATGAATAGTAATAGTAAACTTTAATAAAAATGACAGATCAGTTGGAAAGATGGATTGCAAAGCCTTGTATATCAAATTATACCCTATACTCGTATGTCATGGGCAACCAGCGCAAATCCTTCAGAACTGGTGAAATATGTTAAAACTCATTTTGGCTACAGCGTTCTGAGTTAGTTGCAATGGGTTCAAAATACACTCTGGAAGTCCCAAATAAAATATAATACAATAGTCTAGCTGGCATGTTCATTAACGAAAGAGAAAAAGTCTGAAAGGCACCACAATAACGAGAAGCTCACAAACCTGGCACTACAACCCAATGGTCATCTGCAATTACAGTTTCTAATTTGTGATGACTTATTCTGTATTTACAAGGGTCTGCGACTTCCATACATGACCAAAGTGAAATATTCTGCTAGCGATCTGTAGCTGTCCATCTTCTTCTGTTTTCCCAATAGGGTGTATTGGTGTTTTAGTGCTTAATGAATATTTGCAGTGTTTTCTTTTTATATAGGGTTGCTGCTGTTTGAGTTCTAAGAGTTAGTGCTGTTTCCTTATACATTAACACTAACGTTTTTGTAGGGTTTTGCATTGTTTCACAACATAGATGCTAATGGACATAAGAACATAAGATATGCCATACTGGGTCAGACCAAGGTCCATCAAGCCCAGTATCCTGTTTCCAACAGTGACCAATCTAGGTCATACGTACTCTGTCGCTGTTAGTGAAGTGAAAGAGGAATTTCAATATTTTTTTCAATGCTAAGTAGGAAAAGGAAACATCCTAGGTTCAGCCAGCCAACCGTTTCAGAGATTACCTTCAACCGGTTTAGCTTGGATTTCTTTTCATTTATAAATGGCTTGGATTTCTTTTCATTTATAAAGGCTTCCCGAGGCCACAGTCCTCATGGAGAACGTGCTCGCCAGAGCACCAGTGCTGGGCTCGAAACCCTTGGTGCCTGTGCTGAAAGCTACGGAGCCTTTGGCACTGAGGCCAGAATGGCAGTCCTGGACAGAATATCTCTGTTATCCTGACCATGCAGCAGGTGATGTCAGGTTCATCCACATCATCTGCCCCAACAACTGGGCCCCTGACTGCGGCGGCATCCCCAGGTGTCGAGCCGGGTCCCAAGCACCATTGGCCTCGGGCCAGCCCTCAGCACCAGTTGAGATCCTGGGGTCCCGATCTTTGGGTGTCCGGTCCTCTCTGGCTAGTTTCTGGGAGTCTGACCTGAAACTAGTCAGGGGGTCTCAATTCCCCGACCCAGGACTCTAGGTGTGGGAGCTCCAAGCATCGGACTCAGACACCCTCAGAGTCAGATTGGGAGACAGATGTCGAAATCTTCCCCGAGACTTCTCGACACTGAGACATCCCCTCTGAGCAGTCTCCCCGGGACCTCTGACGCCATTCCACAACTTCGTCCAGGACATGGCCCGAGCCCTTCGGTCCCCACTGAGTCTGAGGAGGACCTGCGCACCAAAGAGCTGGAGATCCTCCAGTATGAGTCTCCTCCCAAGGAAGCTGTATTAGTGCCGGTGCAACCCATCCTCAAACGGCTGCTCCTATAGATGTGGGCGACCTCAGTCTCTGTGCCGGTGGTCAGCTGATGCCTCGACACCATCTACCGCATCAAGAGGACTCCAGGCTTCCAGAAGGCCCAACTTCCCCACAATTCTATGGTGGTGGAGTCCTCGATGCAAAAGCTCAAGAGCCAGAAGACTTACTCTTCTGTACCCCCGGGTAGAGAGACCAGGGCCTTCGACGCCCTGGGGCATAAGCTCTTCCAAGGGTCCATGCTGAGCTGCCAGATACATTTCTATGTAGAGCTCATAGGTCTGTATCTTAAGAGTCTCATCCAGGAGCTCGCTGGCTTATCAGCAGGTCTGTCTGGGGAACCCCTGCAACAGTTCCAGAGCCTGGTAGCCACCAATGGTCTAACACAAAAGCACGAATCCACATAGAGCAAAAGAATCCAGTCCAAAAACATGGTAAACAGAAAGACAAATACTATTGTTGGATTGTATGCAGGGGATATAGGCCAAGGGACCCGACACACGCCTTGTTTTGGTTGTGCCTTCATCGGGGGTATTCTTGGCATACTAAATTCATGGAGACAGACATAAAAATAAAAATAATAATGATTAATAATGCGCACAGCACAGTTATTAATGTATATAATGTAAATAAGTTATTGACAATTACCCCAGTTTCTAGCCAAGCTATATTTCCTGTTTTATTGTAAATACAATACAGTCACGATTGCATTGTATAAGCCACAACAGTTAAATGTACACCGCACTGATATTGAATAGTGCGGTATAGAAGAGAAATTAAATAAATAATAAATAAATAAATGTAGGTACTTACTGTTTTTCTGCAGTTTAAGCCCAACAATCAGAGATGAAACATTCATCAGACATTATTTCTAAAAATATTTTTATTATATCTCATGTATATATACATACAAAACAAAGGTTAATATTTAAAAGAATGGTTTCCAATTTGTGTTTTATACAATTGTTTAATTGTTTTGGAATGGGCTATAATGGGGGTCAACGTTATTAAGCTTAATTATCAAAATTTCAGGGGCCATTAATTGAATATTAATTATACTTAAGGTCTAGAATGTCTAATAACTTTGCTTTGAATCTACCCATGAAAAGAGATTTTAGATAAGATGTGGAAAAATCTCTCAATATTTTATAAGAGGATCTGCCAAACGCAGAGCCTCTTGTAAAATGCATGTTGAGGACATGCAGAACTGCACCATCCAACACAAAGCTTCGCCCTGCTAACCCTTCCATTTTTGGAGATGAAGTACCGGTGCTTCCTCCTGTGGCATGATCCAGCAATGTGGACTCCATATCTGGTACTGAGCCCCTGCACTCTGGGGTCTGCATGCACCTGAATTGCAAGGGAGGACTAATCAAATTTAGAGCTGATTTACACTTTTGTTCTCAACTCAGCAGGCTCTTCTAAGGTGCCAGTGCTGTTCTTTGAATGTCCAGACTCTATAATCTGCCAAAGAAAGCCATCCAGGCTTACCTATGTCAAAGAGGACATCACTACAGGATATGGAGGAAAGAACTAAGCTTCGCCTTTTCTTGTTTCCGTGATGATGGAGAAAGATGTTAGAGGTCCATAACCATCTTAAATTTCTCCCACTCCCACTTCCCACTCACCCAACACACAGGTATAAAAAGACCTATGTAGGAACAGGGAATGAGTTGCTTCAGGGCCTGGGAGCAGGTGCCAAGTCATAGATCTTAAGCTGACTTTGTTTCAAGTTGCAATAGCTATGTATACTGCCCTTACAATAAAATCTTCAGCATCACATCTCAGGAAGCAAAGGGTGGAATGGAGAGAGGAGGAAGGAAAGGTGGACTGCTTTTGGGCAGAGATTGAAGTGGAAACCCAGAGAGAGGGCTGCTGCTGGGCAATAGGTTGGTGGGGAGGTGCAGAAAAAGGGGGCACATCTGCTGCTGTTGAGCAGGGGGTGGGGAGAAAGAGTGGTTCCCTCTGAGCAGGGTTGGTGGGAAATTAGTATTCTCTGTTATCTCTGTCAGACTTAGCTCAGGGCACATCCCAAGCTGCAGGGGGACAGCGCGGCAGCGATTCCCACTAGGAGTGCTGCTTGAACCTGTTTCCGCAGAAGAGCGGAGAATCGGGGCTCAGCTGAAAACTGGGGAACGGAGGCCTACTAGGCACGTTCTGCAGACCTCCCACTGACTGCTCCTCCAAGGCATGAGCCCCATGTTCCTGTTCGCAGCGTGGAGGTATTCCCCGCTGCCTGAAGAGAGATCACGTTGGTCTAGACTGGACCGGAATCTGAAGAGAAGCAAGAAGAAGCATAAGGTAATTTAAAAATGGCAATACATACGTTGTAGATGAAATTATAATGTTAGGTTTTCGGTTTTGGTGGAGAGTAGCAAAGTCCGTCTTGCAGGCAAGGCGGAAGAACTAGAACTGGCTAGCTAGGGGCGGGCAGGAGGGTGGGGCCAGTTAGCCCATGCTCAGAAGGGCGAAAAGCCCTTCTGAGCTATGGAGAGTACTTCCGTCTCGGCGCCGTCGGATGACGTCACCAACTGTGGCTGACTCATCCTGCTTGTCCTAGGAGAATTAGTATTCTCTGTTATCTCCGTCAGACTTAGGGGCTTGTTTACAAAGTCGCAGTAGCGGTTCGCGATCGTTATCGGAGCCGCGGCCTCACAATGGGGCCGCAGCTCCGATAACGACCGCAACCGCTACCGCTGCTTTGTAAACAAGCCCCTTAGTAGTGTGTCTGTCTTTGCTTTGGCTCTATAGTTTTATATTATAGCTGTTTTTTAACCTATGTTGTGCCTGTTCCCCCTCCCTTTTTCTTTGGTTACTTATTTATTTATTTATTTAATTACTTACTTCTATGCTATTTTTTTTCTTCCTCTGTTTGTCTTCCTTCTACCTATGTTTCAACTAGGTGTCTTCCTTCTCACCTGCTTTTTCTAAATTCCCTCCCATCCACCCCTTGGGCCGCCCACCCGTCAGCTGACACTGCTGATACAACCTCCATTAACACTATTATTTGCAGATGCATTCTTACCCACTGGGGCTTCTCTCCTTCCTATCTATTTAGCTTCTCTGACCTATAGTCTATATTTCTCATCTATTCCTATGCTCCATATTTTGTCCTCTTAATGTTAACTTTCCGTAATCTTTTCCCTTCTTTCCAGCAACTTCTATCCTCTACTCCTTATCACCTGTCACCTCTCCTGCCATTTTGTATCCTACCTTATCATCTGCTCTTGAGATTCATTAAGCCTTCTCCACTCTCTCTGAGAGCACCTCATCCCCGTTACTATTGTGCCACTTCTCCTCTCCCCTGTACTTTCCTGCTCCTTCTCCTAAGGGCCAGCCCCAGAGTTGGTTCAA
Source organism: Ichthyophis bannanicus (assembly GCA_033557465.1). Lineage (NCBI taxonomy): Eukaryota > Metazoa > Chordata > Amphibia > Gymnophiona > Ichthyophiidae > Ichthyophis > Ichthyophis bannanicus. The sequence continues at coordinate 1,152,552,042 of CM066032.1, forward strand.
GGTGTTGGCACCCTATGCAAACCTTAACTAATAACCCTGGCTATCAGAATCTATTGTTTGGCTTTGAATGCCTGGCTCTTTGGTGCCCCGCCCCCTCCCCTCCCCCCTCAGAAGCTGCTGCCCTAGGCGTCCACCTAATTTGCCTGATGGTTGGGCTGATCCTGCTTTTCCATCTTTCATCTGAGGAAATCAATCCCACTCCTAGCAGCTCTAGGCAGTTACTCCTTCTATAACCCTTCCAATCGTATTCAAATCCCTCTCTTTCCTCCTTCCTCTCCCTTTCTCATGTGCCCTGTGGAATGTCTACTCTGCCTCCAACAAACCTCATTCATGACCACTTTGTTTCTAATACTCTACATCTTCTTTCTCTAACAGAGACTAGGTTTCTCGCTGATGACTCTGCTTCAGTTATTGCTGTCTCATATGGAGGCTACCTTTTCTCCCATACACTCATCTATTCAGCCGTGGCAGTGGTGTTGGGCTGCTACTCTCTCCTTCCTGCCCGTTCCAATCCCTCCTTCTACCACTGCTCACTCCTTTTCTTACTTTGAAGTCCACGCCATCCATCTATTTATTCAAATGCACCTCTGGGGGGGGCGGAGCCTGATGTCCAGCGGGTTAGACGCTTCGCGCTGAAGCTCCCGAGAGGCCTACTCAGAATCCTGACTTAATACCTGCATAAACTTAATATTTTGCTCCGATCTTACCGGGGTGCCTTGGGGGGAATGGCGGCCCACAAACCAGCGCGCTTGGACTTCGGGTCTCCCTCTTCTTCACATGGAAAACGCTCCAAAACAGAGCTGTCTTCCCCACAAAAGATGGTTCCACTTCGGGTAAGCCCCGAAATGCAACAGGAGATCTTGGAGGAAATACGTGGTGTGAAGGAACTGGTACAGTCCAACGGAGAAGCGCTCCGAGCCATGCAAGAAGATTTCGGTATGCTTCAGGACCGGCTTGAAGGTCTTTCACTACGGCTGGACAACATGGCGGGGGTCCTCGATTCGCACGCGGTGCGCTTGGTGAACCTGGACAAGGCTGAGCGTCAGATACAGAATCTTCAAAAAGAGTTAGAGGATTGCAATAATCGAGCCCGTCGCAACAATGTAAGGCTCATAGGAGTACCAGAGGGGGCGGAAGCAGGAGATATTAGAGAATTTCTGGTTAAAACTCTCCCCTCCTTGCTGAAGATTACCTTTTGCAGAGATCTGGATATTGACCGAGCATATCGTGCTCCTACCAACATCGCACTCAATCGGACGACCCCCCGGCCCATCATCTTTCGTTTACTGAGGTATCAGCAAGTTGAGCAAATTCTCAATGCTGCCCGGGCGATTCAACATCTGCAGTTTGAAGATCATAAAGTCTCTTTCTTCCCCGACTTGGCAAAGCCCACAGTTGACCGGCGGAAGGGACTCCTTGCTTTTCGACCTAGACTTCAACAGTTACAGGCTCGCTTTGGCCTCTTATATCCAGCGAAGCTCAGAGTGACTCTCCATAACCAAACTAGAACCTTCGAAGATCCTGCTCTGCTAGCAACATTTTTAGATTCCAAAGAGGCAGACCAGCTGCGCTAAGTCAACAACTCGGATGGACTCCGCTGGAACTGCCCGCCATTTTGATTGGCCCGATGCGGTGATCATTGCCTGGAATAGAGACTGCCTGGACCTTTCTTTCTTTTATATCTACCTTTCTTGGTCTCCTTTTCCTCCATGATGTGCACCTCGGTTGGATTCGGAGCACGCACAGCTATACCGGTTATATGTTTCAATTTAGGCCTTCTCTGGGGTTTCTCCCCGCAGACATCAGGTCGCCAGTAATTTCTGGGGTTTTGCTTCTTCTCTAAGGCACTTCGGTGCTTCTACTGTTATATAGGGTGCTTCATGATTTTTCATTGGCTTATTTTCTATCATATCGTGTGTACAGTCATTTATAGTTGATATGAGGGACATTGCGCAACTCTGTGCGCCATCATGTTTCTTTCTCAGAATGTTTGACTTTGTTGTATGGCCTTATGTAAGCTCTTGTCACTGAACGTAAGAGGCATCAATAGTCCATTCAAAAGAATGACCATCCTTAGTCATTTTTAATCATGACCATACTGATTTAGTGTTTCTTCAGGAAACCCATTTCACCTCCGTTGAACCACTGAAACTTACTCCTAAACCTTATATGGTGGCTGCCTATTCTCCCGCCGTTTTCAAGCGGTGCGGGGTAGCCATCTTGGTTAAGAAATCTTTGCCAACCACTGTAATGGATACTAGCTCTGATGGGGAGGGTAGCTGGGCCTGTGTACATTTTAAGGTTGGAGATAGTGAATTCACGTGTATTTGTATTTATGCTCCGAATGTGGATGACCCTGTTTTATTTATTTTTTTTTTATGCACGTATTGCGTAGTTGGCATAGGCCTCTGTCCCTACTCCACTGTTACTCGGCGGCGATTTCCACCAAGTATTTGATCCTCTGATAGATGGACTGCCGCCTAGAACGAGTGGTCCGCCCAAGAGTCTCTACACCCTGCCAGCTCTGATGAAAGATTTTGCGTGAGTAGATATATGGAAGCTGCTTCACCCCTCCGACTTAGAGTTCATCTTTTCTCAGCCCCCCCATCACTCACAATCTAGATCAGATTTTTTCTTATCTCCACAGTACTGCTATCCCAAGTGGACATATACTCCTGATAGGTTAGCCAATTGGAATGCCATTCAGAGCACTTGATGCTGGACATGCCATGTGGCTTTTGGTTTACTAAACTCCTGTTAAGTATGATTGTCCCGCATTACCGTATTACTGAAGTCGGGTCTGGGGTCGTATTCATTCCATTTTATATTTTCCGGAACCCCTCTCCTGGAAGATTGTGGGGCTCCGCTCAGCTGCGGGGATCCCCTCTCTTCCTAAGTCGGCTTACTTCCTTTTAGCCTTTATGCTGGGCATTGCTATTTCCTATTTCCTTAATCACGAAATATTGGGAAAATAGCTTTTCTTTGAGCTCTAATGAATGGTGAATCATATCTGTCTTTATTGTAAATATGAGCAAATACCTCGTATGTCAGCCTCTTCCGTTCAAACCATTCACTATTTGTCTTGCTAGAAGACGCTCAACGATTATGTTCAAACTATTCAATGCTCTCAGTTGACTGTTTGATTCTGTATTAATCTCTGTCACATGCTCATCCGGTATCATAGATTCTACTTCTGTTTGTTTGATGTACAATAATTGTTGTATGTAAGCGCTTATATGATGATTCTTATCAGCTTAGAGAAGAAGCATTGGGGTGGGGGGTAATTGGGGTTGCTTTCCTTATTGTAGGCGTGTATTTGTTTCTTTTGGTGTGTTGTTACTTTTGTTTGTTGTAAAACGAAAATAAAAGTTTAAAAGAAAAACAAATGCACCTCTGGATAACTATCATAACATGTCCACCTGTTCCTTTTACATTAATTTTGACTCCTGGCTTTCCTTCTTTCTGTACTGTCATGAAGCTGAAGCTACTGAGAGTGCAGACTTAGAAAAAAAACCCTGACTTTAACAGAGCTGTTGATGTGCAGAGGATGCAATTACCTTGCAGCCCAGCTAGAGGGAGCAGGAGCAAAACTACTGAGGCTGAGTTAACACACCCAGCCACTGATAATGTAAGAGCTAATCAACTGCACCTGACGACAAGCCTGGGAAACTCAAAGGTAGAATGCCTTTATAAGAGAAAGGCAGTCCAGAGGAAGGCAGGCCAGCAGAAGGAACCAGTCCAGAGGAAGGAAGGCAGGCCAGCAGGAGGAACCAGTCCAGAGGAAAGCAGGCCAGGAGAAGGAACCAGTTCAGAGGGAACCGGTCCAGAGGGAAGCAGTCTGGAGGAAAGCAATCCAGAGAGGGACAGTCCAGAGAGAGACTGCCAGGAGAAGCACTTCAACTGGAAGGAGTGATACCTCCAGCCCAAGCAGCATAGCTGGATCAAGCAGAACGCCCAGAATAGTAAGTGCTGGAAAAGGAGCAGAGAAAGTCAGAAAGAAAGACAGCTCTAGGAGAGTCAGGCTGGAGAGACACTCAGTAGCAGAGGACCACAGAAGCAAAGAGCTTGGGACGAGAAAGCCATGCTTTGAGAGAGGCCTACGCTCACCGGAGGTGTCTGAATCAGGATTAAGAGGTACAAGAAGGAAAGGTTCTGATAGCAGAGCTACCTTTACCCAGAAGCAAGGAAATCCTGATTCCTCACCAGGTTTTCCTGAACTACAGAAAGGTAAAGCATTGCTCAGAAGGTTCCAAGAGAAAGCCTGTTTCCAGAGAGAGGTGCCTCAGAGAGAAAGCTCCAGTTATACCGGCTATAGGAGGAAGCCCAGGTATGGTGCCACTTCATTTATAAAAGAAAGTTTATCTCCTAGAAGCTCTGGTGAAACAGATGCTCAGTGCAGGAGAAAAGGAAACAAGTCAGAGCTTTACAAACCAGTATTTAAGGGCAGAAGAACAGGCCATGTTCGTTTGGGAGCCTTAGAACAGCCCTATTGGAAACAAGCAAACAGAGACAGAGTCTGGGAAAGTATAGCAGCAAGGGAGACATCCAATTCAGAGGGAGAGGCAAGTGACCCAAAGTCCATGGAAATAGACCTAGAGAATCCTATTCCCATGCCTCCAGATGAATTTATGGATTGTACCTTGTGTATTGCTAGTAGCCTTGAGTCATTAGCAGAACTGTGAATTGAACAGACCTTTTTGCTTTGAGAATGCTCATGCTTTGTGCTAAATGCCAGAGAACTGTTTTGCTTATTTAATTTGCTCTGAAGTAAGAGAATCTTTCAGTTAATCTCTCCAATCAACTGTGAAACTTGTAACAGTTTTTCTTCTTGCTTATGTTTGGTGAAACTCTGAAAGAAAGGACTTTCTTTATTTCTGTGCCTTACTGAGCCTTTGCGTTAAAGGGGAAATAAAAGCCTTAATACCCTCTATTTGGCTTATACAATTTGTTCATACAAGGAGCTGGACTACAAAGACCAACCTGCACTTGGCCTTAAAGAGCCCCTTCCTCCCTGAAACAATAAAAATGCTCAGCCTACCCTTACAGCCACTGGCCACTAGGGAGTGCTGACGACAGTACCCATCTTCCCCTTCCCTCATTCTTGGGAATTTTAACATTCATATTGACGATCTTTCTGACTCTTCTGTCCCAATGCTCCTTATTTAATCTCAGGGCCGGCCCAAGGGTTTCTGCTGCACCAGGCAGGAGCTCTGACCATGCCACTCCCGTTACATCGAGCCATTCCCCAAAACCAAACCTTCCTCCCATGCCAAGCTATGATGCTGCCACCACCAATTCTGTCTTCTGAGGAGCCAGTCACAGCAGCAGAACTTTAAAAGCGATGTCTTTGGTGCCGCTTTGGTGCCTGCAGCATGTTATATGCTTCAGCACATATAGCCTGTCGCTTCTGAGCCCCCTCAGACAGGAAGGCACAAAACTTCCTGCCATGGTATGCTGCCCTAGGCAGCTACCTAGCCTCCTAATGGACATATAAGGCCTGTTTAACCTCCTAATTCAACCACAGCTGTGTCCAACAGCCTCTATACACCAGCATGGCCACTACCTTGGCCTTGTCTTTTTCTCCAGCTGCTCGCCCTCTAACTTCTTCCCCTATCTGACCATCATCTGCTAACTTTCACTTTGAACTACCCCTTCCACAGCCTTGTCCTGTCTCCACCAACACATTCAGAAATCTTAAGACTTTTGACCCCTCTATTCTCTGCTGCTATCTCATCTCCTTCCTCTTCCACTATGTCATCTAGGTCCAATGATGAGGCAGTCTCTTCCTATAACTATACTTTGCTCTGGATTCTCTCACTCCTCCCATTTCTTGTCCTGTGAGGTGTACTCTACCTCAGTCTTGGCTGACCTCTAAAATCCACTACCTACTTTCCTGTTCCTGCTCTTCTGAGCACCTGTGACTTAAATCTGTATTCTTGTTAACTTCCTACATTTCAAATTCAGGCTCATATCCTTCCAGTCAATCATAGCACCAGCTATGCAGGAGTACTATGTGATTCTTACAAAATCTCTTGCTTCTGACCCTCGCCATTTCTTTGCAACACTCAATTTTCCCCTCAAGGTACCTCCACCTCCTACACTTCTTTCACTCTCTACCCAAACTTTGGCTAATTACTTCTATGATAAGGTTCACAAGATAATTCTGGAGCTCTCTACAGCACCATCTCCACCTCATTCTCTCAGACAGGGTGACCTTTTCTAAAATCACTGAAGAGGAAACTGCTGATCTTTTCTCCTCCTCTAATCTCACTATCTGCTCTTCTGAGTCCATTCCCACTCATCTACTAAGATTTATCTTTCCTGCTGTTCTCCCCTCCGTTTGTCAAATCCTCAACCTATAGCTTTCCACAGCATTTATTCCTCTTCAAAAAACCTTCATTGTACCCTACCTGTCCTTCCAATTATTGGTCCATCTCCCTTCTCCATTTTCTATCTAAACTACTCAAATGTGAGGTTCATCACAACTGTCTTGATTTTCTCTCCTCTCATGCCATTCTAGATCTCCTGAAATCTGGCTTTTGTCCTCTACGTTCTACTGAAACAGCCTTGGCCAAAGTCTCTAGTGACCTCTTTTTGGTCAATGCAATGGCCTTTATTTGGTCCTCATCTTTCTTGATCTATCTGTTGATTTGACACTAACCTAGTCCACAAGATCCTTGCTCTCTTACCCCTCCAAAAAAACACACTCATTTTTTCTCCAACCCTACCAATAAACGCAAAGAAAGTTTAATGGGTAAGGCATAAAACAAGGATCTGACTTGTAAGCACCAGAAAGTGATTTGTGCTGCTTCTCTCAACCTCCTCCCACTCTCCATGATTCAGAGAGTGCCAGCTGAGAAAGTGTGCTTCCACATTGTCCACCCCGGCAGTGTGCTGAGATAACAAGACTAGGAGGTTCTTCTATGCCCAGTCAAACATGAAAGTCATCTAAAGAGCTACCCTGACAATCCTTGTGCCACCTTGCCAATGGACATAAGCCACCACCTTGATGTCAAACCACCTGGCCCTCGACCAGGGGCCAGAAATTTATTTATTTAGCTGTATTTATATACTGCCTTTCTCTGGATCAAGGCGGTTCACATGGAACTGAGATTTACTTACACTAAAACATTGGTATCAAATTATGTATAGCATGCAAAGAACTTAGCTCTTTGATGCAGAGAGAACCAAACTGCAGAAGAGCCAACCTGATGGCCCTCACCTCAAGGCAATTGATGTACTACGCTGCTTCCCTGTGATTCCAATGGCCCTGGGCCATACAGTCTTGGCAATGGGCTCCCCAGCCCAAGAGACTGGCATCCATTGTCGGGAGGATCCAGGAGAAATTGTCCAGTGGCATGCCCTTCCTCAGATGACAGGACTGCTGCCAGCACTGCAGGCTGGACTGCACCATCAATGGGAGGAGGAGCCTGCACTCGAACTCCTGAGAACTCTTGGATTACCAAGCCAGCAAGGACTGCTGGAGTGGCTGCATGTGAACATGCACCCACGGCACCATCTCTGTGGTCGTCACCATCAATCTAAGGAGCTGAAGATAATCCCAGACTCAGAGCCCACTGCACCTAGAACAGCACCAGGCAATACAAGAGTCTTTTGACCTTCTCTGGCAGGAAAGCTCTGCCCATTTGAGTGTTGAAATGAGTTCCCAGAAACTCCAGAGACTGGGAAAGAAACAGCTGTTTTTTTCTGGATTGATCACCCAGCTGAAGCTTTCCAAAAAGGACACCATTCAGGACACCACCCGAGATGCTTCTAAAAGGGAATGAGCCTGGATGAGCCAGTTGTCCAGATATGGATGGACACAGATCTCATGGAGCTGCCGCACCACCACTGCCACCACCATGACCTTGTAAAACGCCCTCGGAGCAGTGGCTAGCCCAAAAGGGAGGGCAGTGAACTGAGAAAGAGAGCCAAGCATGGCAAAACACAGATACCTTTGCTGATCTACTCTGATCAGGATATGAAAATACACCTCAGCCAAGAACTCCCCTCAGTGCACTGCTTGAATCACGGAGTGCAAGGTTTCCATCCAGAAGCACAGGACCTGCAAGTGCTTGTTGACTCCCTTGATGTCCAGAATGGACCAAAAGTAACCATCTTTTTTTGGGCACCACGAAACATATGGAGTATCTGTCCTTGCCCTGCTCATCCAGGGGGACAAGCACTATCATCTTTAGGCACAACATCTTGTCCAAGGTGTTCCTTAAAGTGGCACTTTAATTGCAGTCTCACAAGGGGAAATGACAAAGGCATCCAGAATCGTCTCTTTGCATTCCAGGACATAGCCAAACAGAATGATGTCTAGCACCTAGTGAGCCTGGCCCATTCCTGAAGGAAAAGGCAAAGCCTGCCTCCAACTAGAGAAACTAGAAAATGGGCCCCCAAAACCTACAGGGTAAAGCTACAGGGTAAACTATTTAAGACTATAAAAGAAAATATATTTTCACTCAACGTGTAATCAAACTCTGGAATTTGTTACCGGAGGATGTAGTAAAGGCTGTCAGTGTAGCTGGGTTTAAAAAAGGTTTAGACAAGTTCCTGGAGGAAAGGTCCATAAACCATTATTAAAAAGGGACCCAGGATATCAATGCTTGAACCAATACAAGCATTGTGGAACCTGTGTCTCTTGGGGAAACTGCTAGGTACATATGACCTAGTCTGGCCACTGTTGAAAACAGAATACTGGGCTTGATGGACCTTGGTCTGACCCAGTATGGCATATCTTATGTTCTTATGTTAACCATCAATGCACAGCCTGGGAGGGTCCTCCTCTGGAGGGGAAAGAATTCCTGGGCCCATTCGCTCCATGAAAGGACTGAGAACAAGCCCAGAATCAGAGAGGGAGGAAAGATTTGCCAGGTCGATAACAACGAAAGTCCTGAGATCCTCAGAGATACAGCCAGCACGCCCTCGGTAGACGGGTGGGAGGCTGACAAAAAAAGGGGGTACCAACCCACTTCACAGGCCCCCTGGACTTGTTTTTCAGAAGACAGAAAGATTTCATCTCATCCAAGTCCTTCACCAGCTTCTCCAAATTGACTCCAAAAAGAAACCAGTTGGGACAACCAGGCTTTGGAAGATGAGTTTGCTGCCCAGTGCCGGAGCCAGATCCAATGCCGTGACACCGTTTTCAGGGCATCATCCCTGGCTGACAAACATACTAGGCCAAGAACCACAGAGAGTGAGACATGAGACATAAAACAAAAAAGTCCTTTATTGGAATCCAGCGACCCCGACATGGCTGCATTTCAGCATGAGCCTTCGCCAGGGGGTGAATCTCAGAACATAAATAATACATAGAAATCACTTTTGTTTAAAAACATATACACTAAGAAAAGAAACCATATTAAAAAATTGTGTCGTAATATAAGAGATGTTAGAAAGATATGTTGATTCGATAAATAAATAAAACAATAAATAAATGCATATAAACCCAATTGAGAACACACAATTTTTAAAAAGAATATCCAAAGAAAGGTAGACATGTAAAATGTAAAACTCATAATTGATTAACAATCTAACCACCATTACTCCAGTCAGAATAATGAAACTGAAGAGTAGCAAATCACCTGGGCCGGATGGTATACATCCAAGGGTGTTGAAAGAACAGAAATATGAGATTGCAGACCTGCTATTGGTAATCTGTGAATTTTCATTAAAATCATCTCTAATACCTGAAGATTGGAGGATCGCCAATGTAACATCAATTTTTAAAAAGGGTTCCAGGGGTGATCCAGGAAACTACAGACTGGTGAGCCTCACGTCAGTACCGGGAAAAATGGTAGAAACCATCATAAAGAATAAAATTACTCAGCATGTAGATAGTCATGGCCTAATGGGAGACAGCCAACATGGCTTTAGACAAGGAAGACCTTGTCTTACTAATCTGTTATGTTTTTTTGAAAGTGTGAATAAACAGGTGGACAAAGGTGAGTCAGTTGATATAGTGTATCTGGACTTTCAGAAAGCCTTTGACAAGGTCCCTCATCAGAGACTTTTGGCAAAACTAAAGAGTCATGGGATAGAAGGCAGTATACTACTGTGGATCAAGAACTGGTTAAAAGATAGAAAGCAGAGGGTTGGGCTAAATGGCCAATTTTCCCAATGGAGAAAGGTGAATAGTGGTATACCCCAGGGATCTGTGCTGGGTCCGCTGCTTTTTGACATATTCATAAATGACCTGGAAAGTGGAATAACGAATGAGGTTATCAAATTTGCAGATGGCACAAAACTATTTAAAGTTGTTAAAACCCAAGAGGATTGTGGAAAATTGCAAGAGGATCTTGATAAATTAGAAGACTGGACATCAAAATGGCAGATGAAATTTAATGTGGACAAGTGCAAAGTTATGCACCTAGGGAAGAACAACCCAAACTATGGTTATACAATGCAAGGTTCCACATTAGGAACCACCACCCAGGAAAAAGATTTAGGCATCATTGTGGATAACATGTTAAAACCCTCGGCCCAGTGTGCGGCAGCCAAGAGAGCAAACAGAATGCTAGGTATCATAAGGAAAGGAATGGAAAATAAAACAAAAGATATTATAATGCCTCTATATTGTTCCATGGTGAGACCGCACCTTGAATATTGTGTGCAATTCTGGTCACCGTATCTTAAAAAGGATATAGAGTTATTAGTAAAGGTTCAGAGAAGAGCCACCAAAATGGTAAAGGGGATGGAAGGATACTCCTATGAAGAAAGGCTAAAAAGGTTAGGGCTCTTTAACCTGGAAAAGAGGCGGCTGAGGGGAGATATGATAGAAGTCTATAAATTAATGAACGGAGTGGAACGGGTAAACATAGATCGATTGTTTATGTTATCAGAATATAGAAAGACTAGGGGACATGCAATGAAGCTACAGGGTAAACTATTTAAGACTAATAAAAGAAAATATTTTTTCACTCAACGTGTAATCAAACTCTGGAATTTGTTACCGGAGGATGTAGTAAAGGCTGTTAGTGTAGCTGGGTTTAAAAAAGGTTTGGAGAAGTTCCTGGAGGAAAGGTCCATAAACCATTATTAAGAAGGGACCCAGGATATCAATGCTTGACCCCGTACAAGCATTGCGGAACCTGGGTCTTTTGGGGAAACTGCTAGGTACGTATGACCTAGATTGGCCATTGTTGGAAACAGGATACTAGGATTGATGGACCTTGGTCTGACCCAGTATGGCATATCTTATGTTCTTATGTTAATGATGTGATCACAAATGGAATGGTATCAAAAACATCAGCAAAGGCGTAAGAGAAGAGCAAGAGACTTACTGAACAGTAAACCAAGATTTGTTGTGTAGGTCCAAGAATATAAAGGCTATAGCCTGAAAGATGGATAATATTAGAGGTCATAATATTGCTAGATCATATAGGCATGCAACAAAAATAGCCTTCAATAACTGATAAAAACATGTATTTCTCCTAGTTATATAAAAAATGTATTAACACTACTTGAAGACATGAGATGATTCAAATATGCAAAAATGCTCTCTAGGTGATAACATTCATATAAAAGAAAATAATGCATTACAAAAAGAAAGGAAAAATACATCTTGTAACCCAAAAAGATAAATATAATCTTGCTAAAAGTATATAAAGCTCATTTAGTGTATATATGGCATATATATGATATATTATACATAGTAATGGTGACCAATTGGATATCACATAATCCAATATGGCTGTATAATCAACCACAAGGGGGCGAAATTGTTAGATCCCTGCTATGTATACGATAATAAAACCATAACAGGCTAGAGTGAGTGCACTTATCACACCATGAAAAGACCTTATAAATTTTCAAAATGGAGAAAGCAGTCAATGGAAGGCCTTATTGCAGCCAATTTAAAAGATTGTAGCTTCCTAAAAAACGGAGCACACTAATTGTGCTCTACAGCAACAGTATAAATCACACTTGTTTAAAGTTTACCATTCTAGTACTATAAATGTTGCTTGATTGTCCCATTATTATGTTTGATAATAAAACAAATCAAACTTGAAAATTAGCCATACTTGAAAAGAAAAGCTGAACTGCTTGTATTGTGCCCCAAACAGGACAATGCCTCCACAAAAAAAGACTCATTATTGTGCTATTATCATTGTATCAACAGGTAACAAATGATTGATCGCTAATCTTCATGAAGTTGTTGTGTTCACAAATTAAAGTGAAAGACAAGCAAGGGAATGAAAAATATCGCTATGGCTCAAAGGATTTTGTTGACATGATAATTAAAAAAAGCAAAACTGTTGGCTCATCAAAAGACAAAGCAATTTGTAATAGCAGGTGGCCATACTAGTAATAAAACAAATGTCAAATCAATAAGACATCAGCCCATTTCCAGTCCAAGCCCATCCAATCAGTCCACTTCCAATCCTACCCCCCCCCCCATGAGTCCATTTCCAGTTCTAGTCCCCCCCCCCATCAGCCCATTTCCAGTCCTATCCTAGTCCGCCCCGAAGAGCCCTGCACTTGTCTGACCGTCTTCAGAGAGAGCCCGGGAGGCCCGAAGCCCTGGCTCACTTCTACACAGCTGCCAGAGTGAAGAACGGCGTGTTCCTTCACTCTAGCAGCTATGTTCTCGTGAAGCGTGCTGAGTGCTGGGAAAGGTTAAAGGGCATTTCCTGTTTCCCGGCACTCAGCGTGCTTCACGAGAACACAGCTGCCAGAAGGAACATGCCGCTCTTCACTCTGGCATCTCTGCAGAGGTGAGCTGGGGTCTCGGACCTCCCCAGCTCCCTCTGAAGCCAGCACTTTAAACCAAACACCATGTGTGGAATGAAGTTCGCGCGGAGCTCTGTGCAAACATTCTCGCACAATGGACAGGCCAGACCTAGATGAAATTTAATGTGGACAAGTGCAAAGTTATGCACCTAGGAAAGAACAACCCAAACTATGGTTACACAATGCAAGGTTCCACCTTAAGAACCACCACCCAAGAAAAGGATTTGGCTAATACATTCAAATCCTCCACCCAGTGCATAGTGGCAGTTAAGAAAGCAAATAGAATGCTAGGAATCATAAGGAAAGGAAAGGACTATAAAACAAGGTATATTATAATGCCTCTGTTATCGTTCCATGGTGTGATCACACTTTGAATATCCTGTGCAATTCTAGTGGCCATATCTTAAAAAGGATATAGCAGACTTAGAAAAGGTACAGAGAAGAGCCACCAAAATAGTAAAGGGGATGGAAGAATACCCCTATGAGGAAAGGCTTAAAAGATTGGGGCTCTTCAACATGGAAAAGAGAAGGCTGAGGGGAGATATGACGGAGGTCTATAAATGAATGAATGGAGTAGAACGGGTAAACGTAGATCAGTTGTTTACGCCATCAAAAAGTAGAAAGACTAGGGGACATGAAATGAAGCTACAATGTAACCCATTTAAGACTAATAAGAGAAAATATTTTTCACTCCATATGTAATCAAACTCTGGAATTCATTACCAGAGGATGTAGTAAAAGCTGTTAGTATAGCTAGTTTTAAAAAAGGGTTTGGACAAGTTCCTGGAAGAATAGTCCATAAATCATTCTTAAAGATGACCCGGGAAATCCACTGCTTATCCCAGGACAAGCATTGTGAAATTTATGTACCTTTTTGAGAACCTGCCAGGTCCTTGTGACTTGGATTGGCCACTGTTGGAAACAGGATACTGGGCTTGATGGCAGGGCTGTACCGAGCCAAATCATGCTGTGTGACTTGCACATTGGGAGTGCGCCCCCCTCCTCCCCATACCTCAGTCCAGCCACTGCCTGTTCCTGCCCTGCTGCTGTCACCCTCTGTTTTCTCCATGGCAGCGCCGGCAGCAGGACGAAAGCAGGCAGTGGCTGGATGGAGGGGGGGGGGGGCCATGCCTGATGTGCAAGTTGCCACAGCAGCAGCAGATCTGATCCCTCCCTGCTCTGACGTTGCTTCAGAGGAGGGAGGGACAGACCTGCAGAAAGACCTGCAAAAAGGCTTAGGGGGCACATTTTGGCTGCCTGCTGTTGCCCTGCCGCCGCTGAGAGAACAAAAAGTGGCATTGGCAGGGCAACAGCAGGCAGCTGAAATGTGCCCCCTAAGCCTTTGCGCCCTGTGCGGCCACATCGCTCACATAGGGCTAGGTATGGAACTGCTTGATGGACCTTGGTGAATTAACATGCTTGCACCTAACTTCATCCATAGAGATATCATTATGTGCACCATGCTAATTGCCACATTGACAGCATGTGATATGTACCCCACGCTAAATGCCATGTGCTCTCCACACTCTCACAGTCTTCCTAAATCTTGCTCATCCCCCCCCCCCCCTTTGCATGATGGGCAATTAACATGTGTTCTGGCCACTGGTAGTTGTCATGCCTGCAAATCAACTGTCCCATGAACTGTTACTACCCTTAAAATGTGTGTTAGCCACTTAACAGGCTTTAGTAAAAACACCCTCAGTCTAAGAACACAACTGCAACGCAATGTGTGCCTTTGAGTCAATGCTGACTCCAGGGTTTTCTTGGCAGTATGACCAGAAGTAGATTGCCAAGCCTATCTCCCCAGGCAATGGAGAGTTAAGTGACTTGCCCAAGACCACAAGGAGTGCTAGTGGGAATCAAGCCCTGGTCTCTTGGTTAGCAAGCCAGTGTTCTAACCACTAGGCTACTCCTCTGCTCCAAGAACATTTTTTTAAATGTGCCTTCAAGTCATTGCTGACTCCCTGGGGACACAGCAGCCCCTGGGTTTTCTTAGCAAGGTATGACCAGAAGTAGATTGCCTTTTCCACCAAGGCAATAGCGGGCAATGTCACTTGCCCAAGGCATGCCAGGTGGAATCCAATCCAGATCTTCTGGGCAGTAGGCTGCTGCTCTAACCATTAGGCCACTCCTCCATGCCCCAAGAACACTACTGGTAGTTTTAATTATCCTTACAGTAAGTGGAACTATTCCCTACTTTTGGTCATCTTGCAATTGTTTTGTGAAGAGGGTCCCAGTTAGCACGTCAACATTAGCAATAAAATAAACTTGCAAAGAAATATGCAAACTTTAAACCATTCTAGGAGTTTTATTGAACGCTTCAGACAGTAATTTAAGCGCTCTCTCTGTCCCTTAGTCTCCCTCTCCAAGCATTATCCAAGAATTTATTCCAAGAACAGAAATTTAAAAATAAGATTAAGAAATAACATTTCTTATTTGTGCTATCAAGACAATACCAAATGGACTCACACCCTTGGTGTGGTATACTAGGATAATTTTTATTTTTGTATACTGTGTTCAGTTCACTGGACTCTCAGATATTCAGAGAGCACCTTTTCTTTGGTATCTCAGGGCTCAATACACGGAAGTTCTCTAGCAATTTACTGAGTATCATTATTACTAAAAATGGGAAACATACTCTTCAAGTTAGAGCCATCCTCAGAAGTGAACAGCTAATCCTTTCTTTTACTGTCAAGGAAACTTCAGAAGTGCCACAGGAACACTTCAGTCCCCAAGCCAAGCTTAAGACGGGAGCTGTAGGGAACGAAAGTGTTGATTGCTCAGGATTCTGTATTGTGACAAGAGGGGAGGCGGTTTGCGTTCATGTATTCTCCCCCCCCCCCCCCCTCCATTTATATTAAAGTATTTCCTGAAACCCTGTGGTTTGTGTTAAATTCCTCCAAGTATTAGGCGCGCTGCAATGCCGCTTCCGCCTCCACCCTTCCTCTACTGACAAGGCAGGACGCACCGTTTGAACAAGGTTAGGAAGCAAGAGCATATTTTGCCGATACTCTTACGGGAGCTTCTTTAGAGTAAATCAGATGATGCGCCTTTGTCCAACATGTTAGCAAGTTGAACCTGTGCGATGAACCTGCCTCTTCACTTCGGGAGAAATTTGCAACAGACTTTCCAGCTTCTCTGACTCTGTGAACACTAAAAGTTTAATTAGACGACAAGAGCGCAAATAGCACGTTCAATCTTTAATACTCTCATTGCTAGGATGATTGGTATCTGATTGGTGACGCCCTTTATTTTATCAACAAAAAAATAATCGAAAGTTTCCTGAGCTTTTCCAAAACTCCTGGTCCCTTTTCCAGAGTGCCAGTACAAATAATTATTCTTAGGTCTCTGCAATAAAGAGCATTGCAGCGTGCTAATATTCCAGTTTACCCCCGAGTCATTATGGCTATCAAAACTTTGCATGCACACGTTTAAATACTATTGTGGCCGCTCTTAGGCTCTGTAAACGGTCTGTATACTGTCATGACACAGACCAATCCCGAGTCCGGCTTGTGCTAGGGTTGCCAGAAGGTGAAGATCGAGGATCTGCAGCCTCCAGGGGATGGGGAATGACAGGATGCCTACCGGGCAGGCTTGAGAAGCATACCTACTGGTTTCTGAAGAAGTTACAGTCTATGGCCCGAGAGCAAGGACTCTGGCTGCAATGGATAAGCTATACCGGTGAAGGAAGAGAGTCAAACTTGGGGAAAGGGTCGGTACCCAAAGGCTAATGAACGTTTATGGTCCTTTTACTCATCAAAGGTCAATACTAACTGAGCTGGACCCCCAAACGAGCAGGAGGAACAGAATAAGTAGCAAAATCGCACCTTTTATACTAGCACTTAATGGAGAGGTTGCGCTGAGCGCAGCAGCGGCTCCTCTGCCTCCAGTGCTCCACCAGAGGCTCCTGAGTTTATGGTGCGAATTGTGACTGCATGCATGTTTCACCTTCTCGTCTAATTGACAAGGAACCGTCCTCCTCAGTAGAAAATACTTGGCCGTGAAGTCTGAAAACATGGTGCTCTGAAAAAATAGCGAGCGAGCCACGCAGCGCTACAGATACCGAATGAGAATTCTCCTCCCAGACACAAACTGGGGAAAGCGCTTTTTGTTAGAGATACATTTAAGAGCTGCAGTATGATGTTTAAGAAAATATCCGAAGGGCTTCAGAGGAGCTGGGCGGATCTTGCCGGTGGCTGAGTTAGACCGGGAAGAGGAGTGTGACGGCAGAGATAAAGTAGCAGGAATTGTTAGCACGCACGCGCTTCAGGTCCCTCTGGCGCTCAGGTGAGCCCGGACCTAGCAAATAACCGCGGGAACTCTCTCCGCGGACCGGGGGCGGGAAGAGCCAGGAGGCGCCTGCCACTTTCACCTCAGCTTACCGAGCAATAAAGGCGCTCGTTCCCCTCCCCCACCCCTCTTTTGGGATGTTTTCTTGTTCTTCCTTTTTCTTAACTGGGGTTAAACAGAATTATTTATGTTTCATTTTTCAGGTGTATGGGGCTCGTGTCTTGTTGGGAAGGGCGGGGTGCCTTTTTGGTGAGAGAAGGCAACAAGTTAACCTGACATTTAAAGAACCCTGAAGGGAAGTTCTCTGACACTTTTTTTTTGTCCTCTCAGGAATTGACACCGCTTCCCAAAGCCTCACAATAACGCAGGGCTACCATAGGAATACTAATGGGATTCTTTCCGCCGCGGGGGGGGGGGGGGGAGTGTCTCTACCATTGGCTGCCCGCACGCGACTGGCGCGAGGAGGCGGTAGCGGCAGCGGCGGCCGGGGAAGGAAGGGAGGGAGGGGGCGGTTGAGAGGGGAGAGGGAGGGAGCCGGGTGGGGGTGGAGGAATGGTGGCGCGTGCCGCTTTTAAAGGGGCGCGAGCGCCTGCAGCAACCGGAGAAGATCCGCGAGCGGCCGGACGCACGCGGCCCGGGGTGATCTTTCACACTGGGGGTGATGGGGGGGAGAGGCAAATAAAAGTGAGAACAAGCAAAAAGAAAGGGGGAAAAAAAACTTAACCCAGCAAAGAGTCAGAGTAAAACTTTCACCTTCGGGCTCGTTGCCTTTTGCCGTGAATGTTGCCGGGGGTGCGTGTGCCCTTGCGTTACTGCCGAGGTTGGAAGAGAGCGCACGGGTCCCGCACGCGCCTGAGCCGTCGCCTCCGGGGCACACCGGTGCAGCCGCGGCCATGTCCCGGCTGCGCGCGGACTGCTGGGCGCAGGTGGCAGCGCTCGACGACCTCAACGACGACGAGGAGCAGCGGCAGCGACTGACACGAGAGCCCGGCTTGTACCCGCAGCAGGCTCTGGCGCTCCTGGACGCCACCGACCCACGCGCCTGGCTGGCTCCCGCCTTGCAGGGCACCTGCGCGGCACACGCCGACTACCTGCTGCACTCGCCCGGGCAGCAGCATCACCCGGAAGAGCAGCAGCACCTGCGGGGGGAGCGGGACGACGAGGTGCTTCTGGTGCGGGACGGCCCGTCCAAGGTGCGGGAGCAGATGTGCAGACTGAAGGGCGCCGCGGACTTCGAGGAGGCGCCGCAACAGCAGTCGGGCTGCCGGCAACGCGCCTCCCCCTCCTCCGGCTGCAAGCCAACGCACGGCGTGCAGAAGCAGCGGCGCATGGCGGCGAACGCGCGGGAGCGGCGGCGGATGCATGGCCTGAACCACGCCTTCGACCAGCTGCGCAATGTCATCCCCTCCTTCAACAACGACAAGAAGCTCTCCAAGTACGAGACGTTGCAGATGGCGCAGATCTACATCAACGCGCTCTCCGAGCTGCTGCAGGCGCCGCCTGTCCAGCCCGGCTCCCCGGCCGCGGTGGCTGCAGTGGCAGGCGCATCCTACGAGCAGGCGGCTGGAGGCAGCGGCGCGGCTCCGCGCTCCACTTCCTCCTCCTCCTCCTCCTCCTCGGGGGGCTGCAGGAGGTTCCCGGGCGCCGCCTACTCTCTGCAGCTGGAGCCGCTGCACTTCTCCATGCCCGAGAGCGCCTTGCTGGTGGCACAGGCCGGGGGGAAGAGCCTGGTCCCGGCCGCTGCCCCGCCGCCTCCTCTGCTGCCCCCGCCGCCCCTTCTGCAGCCACCCGGCTCCGATCTGCTGCTGCTGGACGCCAAGAGGTCGCCCCACTCCCAGCGCAGCGACGGCGAGTTCTCACCCCGCTCTCATTACAGCGACTCGGACGAAGCCAGCTAGGAGGCAGCAAATGAGAGAGGGAGCAGAGAGACTCGACTTACTTAGTCAACGGGGGAAAAAAATCTCACCTTTACCTTTTTGCAAGAGTGAACTTAAACTGGACTGATGAAAAAGACATGAACTACCATACAGCCGATCGGGGCATACCCGTTCATCGCCGCAGCATAGATAGGGGTGTCCTCCCGAAGTCAAATCACTGCACTATTGCCATTGATGTATTACTCAGCTTTTTGGGGGTTTGTTTAGTTTGTGTTTGGGCGGGAGTACGGAGGTTTGCGGGGCAAATCGTCTTGGATATAGCTCAAGTTGAACTGAATACGTCTTTTGCTTCGTTTTTAAGATTGTGATGTATTAAACATTCGATCTTGTTGCCTGTGTCCTGCTATAGAAATTGCTGCAGATTCTGTTGTATTTGACACTTTGGGGGCTGCAGTTGTTGTTTTTTTTGTCGGGGGGGGGAGGGGTGGCGTTTGTATATTGAGGGTTTTGTTTTTGTTTTTTTTTTTGCCTGCCTGTTCTAGTACCCTGCCAAGCTATGATGTTGCCTGCATACCCCTAGAGATGTAAAAAGATAACCCACATACATATATAAAATACTATATTTTTGCCATTGACACCCCTATGTATACGAAAGACTTTAAGAGGGGGAAGGTCTTCCAAAATCGAACTTGTACTCCTTTAAAAAACGGACCGTGAAAGATGTACTTATTTGCTTTCTGCTGTAAATAATTGAAAGGGGGACAGCTAGTTTTGATACAGTACGCGATCCCTGATGTTCCAGTGTCCGGAGAAGCGTAACGCGTGCACTTTAAGAGCCTGTGATGGCATAAACACAACGTGGTTCGAAGGGAATGGGAGGAAGGGGGGGGGGGGGAATCTGCCAATTGGCGACAATAATTTAGCCACTTAAATTCTTTTATGCTCTTTACAGATAATGTTGAAACTAGGAAAAGGAATTTTGTTGTGTCAAAAGCTTTTGTTAATTTCAATTTGCTTGTGATATTAGAAACTTATTTATTATTGAGTGCTACTATTTCTGCTTATTCTGTTGTTTTGGATTTTTTTAATGTTTTCTACAATAAAAGTAATGATATTTTGATTTAGTGAAGCCAACTGCCACCTATTTTATGTACCTTTTGGAAACATGAAATAAAACTTGAAAACCTCGAGAATCTGCTAATTGTTTTGATATTTGTTTATTTACTGTGTACATGCACATTTCTTGGAAATTTTTATAATATGTACAACAGATTGAGAGAGACGAAATAAAGCAGTATAATTTATACTTTCAAATGGTAACTACTAAATACACGGTAATCCTGCATACCCTTTTAGAAGGAAGTAAAAGAAACTTGAAATATTTTTCTGAATCCCCAAAGTTCTCAGACCTAACCTCCAACCCGTTTCACAGTTTATAAATTTTGTTTGTAAGAGCATCAGCAGTTAGTTGAAGCACTTTTAGAATAAAGGTTTCTGTAGTTAATACGGTCGCTTTGGTTCCTTGTATATGAAATGTGTGCCTTGTTTCGATCCTGGATTTCCCAATATATAATGGCAATTTGCCTTCCCCCCACCCCCCCCCCCCCCCCCCCCCAAAAAAAAATGCACACACTCACTCTCATCCCTCTGGCTCCCAACCCCGTTTTTCTGTCTCCTTCTCCAGAAAAGAAAAAGCTGGAAAATGATTACGGGACCTGGAGCCACATCCTTGCACGGAAACATTTCAGTGATCGTCACTTAAGATATTGTTCGCGATTTACATTTTTAAACATATAGATGGATCAGTCGGTTTACTAGACTTACATTTTATATTTCTTTGCTTAGCGATAACGGTGTACACAATAGAGAAGAGCAACAAAAATAACAGTAAAATAAAAAATAAATGGGCAGACACTATATAATAGCCTAGACATTGCAATACTGGACGTGAATTCAGTAAGTACACTGGACTCCAGACATATCGACTCCATTCTTATGGTTTATTATTGTTTCTTATGGTTTATAATTGTTGTTAAATAAATTATTGTTATTAATACGCTTCTTCATTGCCAATATGTCCCAAATTTCAATTAGCCAATTTAATTTATTGGGGAATTACTTATAAATCCTTTTAAAATTGCAAAGTATCACTTACCACCTATGAAATAATTGATTGGGGTTTCTAACGAGTTTCTGGGGGCTAAATAATATATTTACAAAAAACACAAGTGTTTATCTAACCCCGGGCATAGCCCTTGATTTGTCTTCCAGATAAATGTGTTTTTCCTAGAGACTGTCTCACAAACCGTATCGGCTTAGTATTTTCATCACGAAGATACAGCAAAATCATCTTGCGTCATTTCTCCTGTAGATCGCGTCTACTTCTGTTATGAATTCCGTGCTGCTCCTACTTGGTGTAACAGTTTATCTCATTCTCCTGTGGGGGACATGCAAACATTCACTAAGAACTGCAAGAAGCTCCCGTCCTGTATTTTTCCCAAACACAATAAAACAAAAATCAAAGGAAGGGGTACATTGAGCCAGCAGAGTCAGACCAGAACGGCTTCGCGTAGCTTATGCAGTTTTAAGGTAGAAAACACTTAAAAATATGAAAGTCCACCTAAGATCTAGTAGTTGCTATCTAAATGCATGAGGATACATGTCATGTTCTCTGCACCTGCACTTTTGCGCTGTCAACTTACTGTATTTCACCAGATTGCAGAACGACAAATTCGTCATTAGAATGCATCAGATTTTCACAATAGTTTGATACTGATCTCTGCAGTTTTCCGGGTCAAACGGAGTCTTAGTAAGTGGAACCGAGGTTTCAGCCATCGTATGACCCGGAAAACTTCAGAGATCATGTTACTAGCTGCAGAAGCCTAAGATGACAAGGTTGATATGATCTGTCTCTTCAGATGTTGTGGTACTATTCCTTCTTTGCTATGTACACATTATGGGGACCGTTTACTAAAGCCCACGAGGGTGTTGCACTTGATGCCTGTTTAGGTGAAAACTAAAGTATGTTAAGTGCAAAGTCACTGCCTGGCAAACCCTCTGGGGCATCATCAGCATATTCCCAGCACATACTGTACAGATGTGCACCTGTAAGACTGATCATGTGCACACCTGCTAATTGGCACATTGACAGCGCATAATGGGGGAATTTTAGAAGATCCACCCAAGTGCAATCTGGGACATCTAAGCCAGAACGGCTAAAAAAAAAGGCAGGCAGGTCCAGGTGCAAACCTGATTTCACAACTCTGGACGTGCCCAATAGGACAATTGCAGGGGCATCTACTTAGACATCTCCAGAACCAATTGTCAGAACTTGGACATCTAGAATAGCATAATGGGTAGGGTAGTGTATTAGGAACAGGGCAGCCTTCGGCTTTCCTCTCTACACACTCTTGATGTTTTTCAGCCTAAACAAGCACTTTTCAGTTGCTTGTTCGTCTCTATGCGTGCCTCTGAGCTGATTTAAAGCTAGAGATGACACTGGACGTCCATGATCTTTCTATAATCAGGTGGAGACATCCATGGGAAGGCCCTAACCACACCTCCACAGTCCTGGGAACACCCCAGCCACACCTCCATTCTGAGTCCGATGTCCTCACACTGGGGACATCCCCAGAGCCAGCTTCTAAAATGGCTCTGGAGAGGTGTCTGTGCTTTGGATGTTTCTATGCCTGTTTTCAGACGTCCAAAACATGAATTAGGCTTCTAAAATTTCACCCAATATGTACCCCCTTGTTAACGGTAATGTGCTGTCCATGCCCACATTCCGCTCATATCCTGTCCATTCCCCACCTCTTAATTTGATGGGCAATTAATGTGTGTTCTAGCAAATGGTAGTTGCCATGCCCCTGCATTAACTGCCACCGTGGGCTATACTACCCACTAAAGTCAGGATTAACCACATAGTGGGCTTTAGTAAAAGGGCCCCTATGATTTTTGCATAAAGCCAATGTGCTGTTCCCTGTATCACAAATGCTTTATTGAAGGAACCTTACTTTAGGGGGAAAAAATTCCCCATAGGCACATAACAGAGAAACCTCCTTTTAAGGAAAGTCCTTCCCTATATTTAGCAAAGACTTTAAAGATGTTGGGCCTGGTATTGAAAAGGCATTTACACAGTCTACAGCCTTATATTTTATTTATTTAACAGGTTCTATATAACACTTTATCATTGTAATCAAAGTGGTTTACATTGAAACTAAGGGGTATGTTTACTAAACCGTCTTAACGTCACAGCAGTGGTATTATCGCGCGATAATGTCACTTATCGCGCAATAACGCAGCAGCGGTGTTAAGGCACACTAATGCTGTGAAATCCGGGCCTGAAGGGTAGAGTAAGACTTCCCAGAGGGCGGAGAGAAGGGGTCAATGGGTGGAGAGTGGGAGGGGAGGGGAGCGGCTCCAGGCACACTAACACTGTGAAATCCGGGTCTGAACACTAACGCCAGTGAAACCCTCGTGTTAAGGCACATTTGCAGGAAAGAGAAACCATTTCAGTTAGCAATGTGCAGCAAAGGCAGGGAAACCCAGAAAAGTGATAGTTGTGATACATGTGCAGGAACCAAAAAGGCAAATAAACATATAAAAGGACCAGAACCACATCTAAAATCCCAATAACCATGCTGGCCAATAGTGATATTAATGATAAACATAAAGCAACACTACTGACAAAGCGTATAAATGAAGATATCGTGTTTGGAAGGATCTATGCTCTGTCCCACTACAAAGTGAATGAGCCCATATTGAAATAGCGCTGATCAGGGTTTCTGTCATTTAGATTGGGCAGGTTTCTTATGGCGTGCACATGTGCAGCAACAGCAGAGTGGGCACGTAGGAAAGGGCAACTGTACTGATGCTGTAAATGGGATACAGGGGCTGCAGGCGGCACATGTTGTGGTCCAGCTGGGGCACAGTGCGTGCTAGGCAGATGCTTAGGTGGCACATAGGAATGCCAAAACTGTAAAGCAGCAAGACAGCAACTGACGAGGGTCCAACATGGGCATGAGTGTGTGTCACACAGTGTCACAGGGGAGATTACCCAGCAGGTACCCCAAGGGCACATAACATTGGCAGGCGGTGTGGGGGGGAAGCGCACATGTCCATGTAGGCACCCCTACCCGAGAACCCACACCATAGGCAGCTGCCTACCAGCATACTGGATGGTGTGGGACTGCGCACCACCGGCATAATGGCATTGCAGCATGGTGGCGGAGGGGTGCTGGTGGTGGAGGGAGCAGTGGCATCTGCCCACAGCAGACCATGGCCTAGCCCCATTTAGGTGGGTGCCGTGCACTGCAACAGACAGAGTCTGTCTGACGAACAGTCATGGTATCCCCAGGGAATGAACTGTCCCTGTGGCAACAGTGTGGTGCAGTACACACAGCCAGTGTGTTCATGAGCAGAAGGTCACAAGTTCAAGTCCTAGCTGTGGCTCCTGCCAACCCTGTCCCCATATTTTACCCAGTACTAAACCGTGGTAATAAAGACAGAACCTTTATTGCAGATAACATAAACATGCCTGAAACACCTATATTTTACCCTACAGAGCACAGACACCATAAACATGTGCAATACCTAGAGCAGAGTTTCCCAGCTGCAATCCTGGAGGGCCAAACACCATTCAGGTTTCATGCTATCCCTAATAAATATGCCTGTGCTGCATTTGTATGTGCCGCCCCCATGGTATGCAAATGTATCTCATGCATATTCTTTAGGGACAGCATGAAACCCCGAACAGTGTTTGGCCCACCAGGACCGGAGTTGGAAACCTCTGCCCTAGAGCTGCGGCCAACAGGGGCATAAACACCCACACCCACAGGCTCCACTATCCAAAGCCTCTTGGAGAGTCAGGCTGTTGGGCCCTGCACGCAGCAGCATCTCCCAATACTAGCACTTGCATACCTTAGCAATGCTGCCCTAAACTTGGGGATACCTTACACATATATCAAAAGGTTGCTATGATTAATGGCAGATATCAATTCCTAAGTTAAGCACAATTTGCTGATAGAGCTGCATCATAGCAACCTTTCTGATATTTGTGGAGTGTGTTTCAGTTTTGGTTTCTGACAGTGTTTACCACCCCGGGGAATGACCCCAGCAGTATTGCATACCATAGCCATGCCTGCACTGTGCCCATGACTGGTGTGGTGGCCAGGGCTGCTAAAAGCCTCTATATTTGCAAAATGCTGGCATGGGTGTGTGTGTGGGGGGGGGGGGGTGTCTGTCTATCCAATGTGTTGTGGCTGCCTACACCTTACTCAGCCCACACTGCTTGCACTGTTTCCAGTGATAGCCTGCCAATGTGCATAATGAGGAGCAAGGTACTGTGGGTATGGCCCGGACAGGATTCATCTGCACAGGGCATAGGGCAATGGCTGGGACATTGTAGTGCCCAGCCACCACCTGCATGGACAGGATGGCCACAGCATGTCCTGCTGGGAGGTCACTCTCACCCTGACTGAGCAATGACCACGGCATGGCTAGGTTCCCCCATATTTATTTATTTATTTAACTGTATTTATATCCTGCTTTTCACCAGGTCAAAGCAGTGTAACACATAACAGGGGGGGGGGAATCAATGGTTATAGGGAGGGGCCATCACCATGGGGCAACATTAATGATTTGGGATGGACATAGACATGTACAATCCTACAGTTTCTAATCATGGGTTCTTGAAGAGGGGGTGGTGTTTCTGTTCAGAGATGTTCACGGAATAGGACCATTTTCAGCTGTTTTTTGAATGATGTGAGATCACCGTTGTTTCTGATGTGGTTCGGCAGAGAGTTCCAGAGGGATGGAGCATAAAGTTCGAAGGCTCTGTTACAGGTCCGTTGTGTGGACTTGGTTCTTTTGTGGGGGACGGTGATGGAGTTATTGGAGGATTGTCTGGTTGTTCTGCCGTGGATCGGGCGAGGCAGTAAGGTGTGAAGCGGGGTGTTCTGTGTTTGGTGGATGGTTTTGTGGGTGAGTAGGATGGCTTTGTACTTGATTCTTGCTTCGATGGGAAGAATGTATAGGTCTCTTAGGATTGGAGTGATGTGGTCCCGTTTTTTGCATTCTGAATAATCCTTGCCGTAGTATTTAAGGCAGTTCGGAGGGGGTTGGTTTGTGTGGCGGGTAGTCCATGGTAGATTATGTTACAGAAGTCCAGATGTGGGAGTGTCACAGCCTGCATTACTGTCCTGAAGTCCTGAGGTTCGAGGAGGGGTCGGAGACATTGTACAGTTTTAGCTTTGTGGAATATAGTTCCGGTGGTCTTGTTGATTTGATGCTTAAGGGTTAGAGCTTGGTCAATGATAATGCCTAGATATCTTATTTGTGGCTGTACTTGAATTTGCGTGGTTCCCATGCTGAGGTGGGTAGGTGGCTTGAAGTCTGGGTCTTTTGTTACTATAAGAGTTTCGTTTTTTTTAATGTTAATGGATAGGTTTTTCTCTTGTAGCCAGTTGGATACGTTAGTGAAGCAGGCTGATAGCTGGTCATTTGCTGGGTTTGTGGTTGTAATTGGTGCATAGAGCATTATGTCGTCTGCGTATATGTGGAAGTTGATGTTGTGGTGCGTATGACTGAGCAGAGTGGACGGAGGTAGATATTGAAGAGCATGGCTGATATTGTGGATCCTTGAGGTACTCCTTGATGTTGCCGGTAGGGGGGCGAGGTTGAGGTGCTGATGCGGATTAGTTGCTGTCGGTTGGTTAGATAGGACCTGAACCATTGGAGTACAGTATCTTTGATTCCAATTGTTTGGAGTCTGTGTATGAGGATGTCGTGGGAGATGGTGTCAAAGGCCGCTGATATATCTAGGAAGATTAGGATGTATCCGGAGTGTTTCTCTTGGGTTCCTATGATGAGGGTGTTCATCAGTGTGGTCATCAATGTTCCCTCTAATTTTCTGTAGGCTGTGTGCGCATAAAATATCAGCTGTGTGCAGCTTTTGAAGGAAGGTTAAATTTTTGTGCGCCACATAACGACACTCGGAGTTGTATACTTTAAAATTTGACTACACGTCAGAATACAATATGTACACCACATTGATTTTAATCAAAATAAATGAAAATAGACGATTATTAAATGAAGCGGGAAATTTCTAGTAATTACAATCATAACTTTTAAATTTTAAGACGTCTGTGTTGTTTTCTATCAGAATCAGAGCCGTAATTTTTGTGCGCTCTGTTGTAAAGTATGTGCGCTCGCTTGGCGAGGTGTGTGCGCGCACATGCGCGCACAGCTTAGAGGGAACAGTGGTGGTCATGAGGGTCTCGACTCCATGTAGTGGTCGGAAGCCGTGTTGCTGCTGGTCTAGTATATTGTTGATGTCCAGATGTTCTTGGAGCTGACGTTGGACTACCTTCTCTATTATCTTGGTGGTGAGGGGGAGGCTCGCTACTGGTCTGTAGGAGGTGGGGTCTAGGGGGTCTAGGTTGAGCTTTTTCAGGGTTGGTCGAATTATTGTGGTCTTGAGGGCGTCTGGCATGTGTCCTTGGGTAAAGGATTCGTTTATGATGTGGGTTAACGGTGTACTCAGGGCTTCATTGGTTTTCTTTATCCAATCAGTAGGGCAGGGGTCCAGCAGGGAGGTGGTGGTGTTCAGGCAGGAGATGGTGGAAGATATTTCTTCTTTTGAGGTTATGTCAAACATATTCCAGTCTTTGTTTATGATGGTGCATGGATTCGTCTTGGTTGTTTCAGCATAGTGGTTTGGGCTTTGCGGTTGTTGAAGTTGTTTGTATTGTCGGGCTAGGAGATCAGGGGGGATATCTGGCAGCTGGTCAGATTTACTAGGTGCTTTTGTCAGTTTTTTGACAATTTGGAAAAGTTCTCGAGGTTTGTTTATGGCTGTCGTGATGATTTTGGTTTGGTAGGTTTTCTTCACGTTGTCGGTTTCTGAGTGGTATGTAGAGAGTTCGTAGAGGTATTTTGTTTTGTCTTTTTCGTTTTTGGTTTTCCTCCATTTCCTTTCTGCTCGTCTAAGATTGGTCTTTAGTTTTCGGAGGGCGGGGGTGAACCATCGGGCTTTTGAGGAGATGGGTCTGGTATTGGTTTTGTTTATAGTTGCGCTGGATGCTGAGGAGATTGTGGTGTTCCAGTTGTGGATCAGGTCACCATAGTGCTATATAGTATTTCTCTCAAGTGATATTTATGGGTTCTCTTTTCTGGGGCCCAATCACTGACTTATCTGCTTGGTGTGTGGGTGTGTGCGCGCGCTCACATCCCAGTTTTGGGTGCACACATCTCCTCCAGGAACATGCACTATGGACTAGCTAGCAGACTGTCTGCAGTTAGTATGTGTATGGCTGGAACACCTTGCATGGTGCAGTGGCTGGAGACTTGCTGTGCTTGCTGCTGGAGAATGTCAGATAGTGGTGGGGGCAGCTGAGCATTTCCAAGCCTACTGTCTGTCTGCCATTGCCTTATGGATGTGTACAGATCTGCATTGACTGCCCTGTAGGGTGCCTGTTCCCCAGCAGGACTGGGGTTGTTGGTCCCCTCTACTGCCACCATTGCAGGGATGTAGAGTGTGGATCTGTTGGTGGGAGATCCTGTCCCCCACCCTGAGACCCAGAGGGCAGTCGGATGGTGCTACATATTCCGTCTATGGGTCCAAACACCCCCTCCCCCCTTCACAAATCATGTGATCATGGCACCCACACAGGATATGCACTATTCTGGGTGCATCATAGTCCATAAGGGCTAGACATGACTGGGAAATACGGATGGACACAGGTGTATCCTAGGTGTGTCTGCAAGGACTACCTATCACACACTGGCACTGATGGCAACCTGCAGCATAGCCTATCTCAGCTAAGCCAGGTGCTGGGCACCCCACCTCGCCCTCAGGGTGAGCACAGTACCCGCACAATGTGACAGTCTGTAGCTACTCTGTGCCACTAACACACAAGGTCAGTTCCCCCTACCAGACCGAGGTGCTATGGGGGTGCATACCCCATCTTGTCATCATCTGTAGACTGCTGATCTGCATGTGCAGTGCATCATGGGTACGGGTGGGTTAACCCTATCCTGGTAACCACAGCAGACAGTTTGTGTGGTGACCTGCAGTCCTTCTGTAGCCAGCCAGGGGTTTGTTAGTAGCTATAGAGATGTAGCCCACTGGTTACTTCACTGACTGTAGAGGCAGAGGTCATGGGTTTGATCCCACAGTGGTGTTGTTTGATAGGGCTGTCTGAGGCATTTCCTTTTTTTAATTTAAATTAGTGCTGCCAGCAAAAATACCCTCACAGTGCTGTAACCTTAAGGCGCCCTATAGGGAACATTTTAAGGTGCCTTGGCGGACAGTGCACTTTATAATGTGCCCTCTGGAGTGCCTTATAGGGTGCCTTATGCGGCACCTTAGGTTACGGCACTGTGAGGGTGTGTTTGCTGGCAGCACTAATTTAAATTAAAAAAGAAAATGCCTCAGACAGCACTGATTTAAAGTAAAGGGTAATGCCTCAGACAGCCTTACTCATTAAGCCCACTGGGGGATCAAACTCATGACTCCTGTTTTAGCAGTTATTGTATTAACCACTGTGCTACACCTCTGTTGCTGTGTTTGCAGGTCAGAGCGCCTAATTAAGACTAACCCGCGTTAATGTGCCACAGCTCCCTCTATCGCGCGATAACCCGAAATGCTACCTTAAGACCGGAACGCCCACTACCTTATATGGCATTCATCACAGTAAGACTGCAACTAACACCGGTAACATTAAGACGGTTTAGTAAACATACCCCTTAAACATGGTAATGTAGATTAAACAGGGACATTGATAACTTAGATTTTTCTGAGGCAATGGAGGGTTAAGTGACTTGCCCAAGGCCACAAGGAGTACTAGTGGGAAATGAACCCTGGTCTCTGGGTTCCTAAGCTTGTGTTCTTAATCATTAGGCTACTCCTCCACTCTAGTCTTATGAATCATGTTAATGCCACTCAGTGGGATATTCAACAGCACTAACATAGTTAATACTTCTGAATATCCCTGATCTTCTCCCCTGCACGTCCTGATGCTAACCACTTAGCATTGAGGCATGTCGTGGGCATCCGGGGTGTGTCATGTGTGGCAATAGAGGCTAACCAGGTAGCAGCGATATTGCACCACTACCCGGTTAACTTCTATGGGTAAAAGGTACTGCAAAAGCTGGCCTATCTTTACCCATAGAAGCTAACCGGGCAGCAGTGCAATATCGGCACTACTCGGTTAGCCTCTGTGGCTTCTGGGCATGTCGACGACCCCGGATATTCAATGCCACAGCCGCATATGACCCCGGCATTGAATATCCAGGGTTAGAGGACGGTGGCCACAGCTAGGTGCTGTACTGATGCTTAGCCATCCTAACTCAATATTGGGCCTGTTGCCTTCCCCTCTCCCTTCCCCCTCCCCAACACATTCAGCCTTTGCTAGTATGCTGGCTTATTACTCCTGCAGGCTACAAATGGTGTCCCAGTGGACATAATTAGTAAATAGATCCACTAGAGTTAGCTGACCCCTTTAAAATCACCCAATGACACAAAACAAATGCTACAGCAGATTGTAGTCATAAGAACATCTTTAGAATACAATTTTGCTTGTTTAAAATTAATTTTATTTCAGACTTCCACAGGTGTAACTGATTCTTGCCCTAACAGCATTCCCTTTATACAGTTTTTTTTTAAAATTGGTCCCAGAAATGTGTTTATGAGAGGCAGGGCCTGCCCCAGAGTTCAATCAAGATGTTGCACCCTAGGGCAACCTTAAGCTTTGCACCTTCCTGGCTGTCAAAATCTATTGTTTGGCTTTGAATGCCCCACTCTTTGTGGCCTCCCAGAAGTTGCCTGCCCTAGGCAGCTGCCTAGTTTGCCTAATGGTTGGGCCAGCCCTAATAGAGAATAAACGTAGAAGCCTTTTTACTCATGTTCTGTAAGTTATAGTTAACAGTTTTATTAGACTTGATACACCGCCTATAGCAAGGCAACTAGGTGGTTCACATAAATTAAAATAAAACAAAGATTCTCATTCAAGACCTGCACTCAAGAAGAGCGGAGTACAAGTGTTGCACTTTACACGTATTTAGCAGGAAAACCATGGTGTGTTAAGTGCAAAGCCTCTGCAGTAACTTGGTGCGTCACCAGCATATTCCTGCACAGACGTGCGCCCTAACATGCAGCACGATTAACATGAGTGCACTTAACGCCACTCATAGAGGTATTGTTATGTGCACTATGCTAATTGCCACATTGACAGTAGGTGGTATGCACTCCCGGTGCTAACTGTAATGTGCTCTCCACGGGCACACTTTGCCCATACCCTGCCCATTCCCCACCCCTTTGCTGATGGCATTTTAGTGGTAGGTAGCTGCTATGCCTGCATTTAACTGTCACTGTGGGCTATTATCACCAGCTAAAACACACGTTAACCATTAGCGGCCTTTAGTAAAAGGGCCCCTACATCCCTTTGGCTGCTTCAAAGTCTTCCATAAAATCAATACATAATACAAAATTATGTATGGATTGGCAATTAGATGATCACCATAGTAACTTACAGGGACTCAAGCTTATTTTCAGTGTGTATAAATTCTAGGAAATGCACCAGGGTAACAGCGAGTTAGTTTCACAACATATCCTTTCAATTGTGGCTTCAACCTGCTTTGCCACTTTAAAACACGATGTGGTTTGGAGGCGGAGCCTGCGAGGAACCAACATGGCCGCATAAGAGTTGCTCTCCTGGCCCCCTAGGTTACGATTCCTGGTTTTGAGCATCTTTACCCACCTAAACCACGGTATTTAGAGGCGTCAGAGGTTACACATGGCAGCCGGCAAGCAGACCCGACTCGACTTCGCTGCCGCCGCGGCGACTGGCACCAAAAGGTCTAAATCTGACCCTCTCTCCCCACAAAAGATGGCGGCGCCGTCCGAGGCCACAGAGGGATTGAAGGAAGTTTTGAAGGAGGTGCGTGCGGTCCGCTGCCGAGTGGATGCCAATGGCGAATCTCTTGATGCTATGCAAGCCTGTTTGAAGGAGCTGACAACACAGATGCAACAGCTTACGCAAAGAATTGAGCGTGCGGAAAAGGTCATTGCGGAGCATGAGGAGCGTCTGGCCCCTCGTTCCAAGGATGATTCGTAAGTTGGAGGGGCTTGAGAAAAATTACGAAGATGCGAACAATAGAGCCCGAAGGAATAACGTTCGAGTCCTGGGAATCCCGGAGGGGGCCGAGGGAAGCGATTCCATAAGCTACTTAGAATCTCTCGTTCCAAAGCTCCTGAAGGTGGAATTCTCTCGCCCGTTTGAAATAGAACGGGCCCACCGGCTCTCAAACCCTGTTAACCAACGCTCTAAATTTCCACGCCCGATGATATTTCGTGTGCTCCGGCATCAACATGCCCTTCAAATCCTGATGGCAGCTAAGACCGCCCAGCCCCTACTACCTGGTGGTCAGCGAGTGGCCTTCTATCCAGACTTCAGCAAGCCAACCGCTACACGACGCAAGCAATTCCTGGCGTTTCGGCCTCGGCTTCAGCGCTTGCAAGCGCGATATGGTCTTTTTAGTCCAGCCCGGTTCAAGGTAACTTTAAACAACGAGACCAAGACCTTCGAGGATCCAGCAGAACTGGCGGTGTATATTGAGGCCCAAGAGGCCTTGCAAATGCAATCGAGCTGATTGGCAGTGGCTGCTGGAGGACAGTTTTGTTCCTGGACGGTTTGTGGACCTGTAGGTTCATGGTCCCTCTATGGCCTGAGTTTCCCGCGGTGCAGAGCCGGGTTGGGCAGTTAAACTCTTGTTGCCTGGTAGGCCTGTGTGGGGGGGATATGCTGAGTAAAGGGGATGAGGATGGCTGAGTTCTCAGACATGGGGGAGCCCCCCTAGTCTTGTTTTTCGGCTGTAAATGTGTGACCTTGTTGTTCTTTTGTTTTCTTTTATTTTCCTTTTCCTAAAATTTGGATAAAAGAGGGTGGTGGGTAACATTTATGGGGGCTAGGCTGCGTATTGTTGGATGCCTTTGCTGACTCACCCTAGTTTTTTTTTTTATTGTTCCCAGGGGGAGTTTTGTTGGGGAATTATTGTTGGCTCTCAGGGAAGGATTCCAAGGGATATTAGTTGGGGAAGCCAATCCCGAGATATTTTTGTGGAGTTGTTCTGCCCCTCGGAGTATGCTGCTTTTTAGATGGTAATGGCTAATTGGCTAAATGTCTATCTTTAAATGTGAAGGGCATTAAGACTCCCATGAAAAGGAAAAAAATCCTAACGTATTGTGCCCGGAATCAGGCAGATGTAGTGTTATTGCAGGAGACCCATCTTACCACTCAGGAAACAATGAAACTAGAGGGAAGAGGTATTTTCTGGGGGGCTCTTCCCCAGCGGACCGTAAAAAAAAAATGGCGTAGCCATACTTGTCGGAAGGCGTTGGGGGCATCGGTAGTCCCAAGCCAGCAATGATGCCAATGGGAGGTGGTCATGGTCCCTGATAGAAGTAGGGGGTGCCCGGTTTTCACTTGTGAACGTGTATGGCCCGAATAAAGATGACCCTGATTTTTTCAGTGCCCTGAGCTGTGCCCTGCAGAAGAATTACACTGCTCCAATAATTGCTGGGGGAGATTTCAACCTGGTAAATGAGCCTTTAATAGATCGCTGCCCTGCGAGACTAAACAGACCCTCTCGGGCAGATGGTGCCTTCTCAGCTCTCAAAGAGGATTGTGGACTGGTTGATGTTTGGAGACTGCTCCATCCCACTGAACTGGATTATACTTTTCATTCGCCAGTACACAATTCTCTTTCCAGGATAGATTTTTTCCTAGTCTCTCGATCATTGGCGTCGGGCTGCTGTACAGCGGAGATTTTGGGAGGGACGGTGTCTGATCATTCCGCCATTACGCTCAAACTCCCACTGCAGGTGGCCGTTGGGGGTAGTCCAGTGTGGTCCTTTAATAGGGCTTGGCTCGCGGAGCCTTCCTTCCAATCTGAACTAAGGGATGCGATTCAGTCATACTTTCTGAACAACAAATTAGGGGATACTGCTAGTTGGGCCTGGTGGGAAGCTTTTAAAGCCTCCCTAAGGGCTACTATTACAAGTTATAAGATCAAGGAAGCCAAGAGGAGGAAGGAGCAGCTTGAAACCCTGGAAAGTCAGATTAGAGCGGGGGAGCGGCTTTGGATCCGGCAGCCTGCTGCGGGGATTTTGCTTAGGTTGCAGAGGTTACGATTTCAATACAATGAGTTGTTGAGTTCCGAGATTGAGCAAGTTCTGTTGAAACAAGCGGCCAGATATCACGTCGAGCAGAATAGGTCCAGCAAGCTCCTGGCGAGTACCCTGCGCGGGAGAAGGGAAAAGTCTAGAATTGTTTCCCTCGTGGATGATAATCAGACTAGATTAGTGAGGATGATCAAATTTTGGAAGAGTTTTCATCATTTTATGACAAGCTGTATTCCTCGGAGGCAACAGCA
This sequence comes from Ichthyophis bannanicus, assembly GCA_033557465.1. NCBI lineage: Eukaryota > Metazoa > Chordata > Amphibia > Gymnophiona > Ichthyophiidae > Ichthyophis > Ichthyophis bannanicus. Next base: position 1,152,586,379 of record CM066032.1, read on the forward strand.
GATTCTGCAGCGATTGAGCAATTCCTTGACCCGCTTAGGCACCCCATATTAGGTGACCAGCAAGCCACCCAGCTTGGCAGGCCTTTCTCCTATAAGGAGGTTTCCATGGCCATCAAAGCTATGGCGGGGGGGAAGGCTGCGGGTCCTGATGGGATACCAGCAGAGCTTTATAAAGTTCTGTGTGATGAGCTGATTCCCTATTTAATGCTGTACTTTGGGGAGGTGGAAAAGGACCCTGGGCATCCCGGTAATTTCTCGGAGGCCACTATTGTGGTCTTGGAGAAGCCCGGGAAAACCCCCGAAAACGTTAGGAATTATCGACCTATCTCTTTGCTAAATGCAGATTATAAAATATACGCGAGTATTTTGGCCAAACGGCTCGCCCTAGTAATTGGGGATTTAGTTCACCCTGATCAGTGTGGTTTTATACCCGGCAGGTCCACGTTTGATAACGCCCGGCTCCTGTGCAACTTGCTTGATAGGGCGGCAGCGGGTTCGTCTCCCTATGTTGCCCTTTCCCTAGATGCCGAAAAGGCATTCGATAGGCTGGAGTGGCCCTTTCTCTTCTCTGTATTACGATGGTTCGGCCTTGGGGAGGGGTTTATTGGAAAGGTTAAGCTGCTCTATGCCAGGACCAGTGCGAGGGTTTTTGCTAACGGCCGCCTGCATCGCTCCTTTTCCCTTCACCGGGGTACTCGCCAGGGTTGCCCATTGTCCCCGCTACTTTTCGACTTGGCCCTCGAATCCTTAGCTATTGCTGTTCGGGAAAGTGAAGCTATCCAGGGTTTCAACTTAGCTGGGATGAAAGTGAAACTATCCGCATATGCGGATGACCTGTTGTTATTTACGCAACCTGCGGAGATCCCACACATTCTGACTGTAATTAACAACTATTCCAGCATTTCTGGGTACAAGATAAATTGGGATAAGTCAGTGGCTTTTCCACTGAATGGACGCTCGACAGCTGAAATGATGACCCCCTTTCCGTTCCGGTGGGAGCCGACTGGTATCAAATACTTGGGGGCCTGGTACAGCGCGTCTGTAGCGGATACTATACGAGTGAACGTAGAAGAACTCACCCGGATAGTCCGTAGTAAAACGCTAGCATGGTCCCCTTTATATCTCACTTGGTGGGGCAGACTTGAGGTTATTAAAATGGTGCTGGTACCCAAGATTAACTATGTGTTGGGTATGCTCCCTTTCATAATACCGGTAGAGGTGTATACTAAGTTAGAGAGAAGTCTCTTGGGGTTCCTTTGGAAGGGAGCCCAGCCTCGTATTGCTCTCAAGAAACTTAAAGCCCCCAAGGAAAAGGGGGCGTTCACTTCCCCGACTTCCAGTGGTACCATCATGCACTTCTCCTCAAGCAGGGACTTGTGTGGTTGGATGTTGAGGGGGAGACCTTGGGGCCCAGATGGCTCCAAGTAGAGGCCCATATGGTGAGCCCCTACCCTTTGAGGCATTTGTTAGGGATGTTACACCCTGAGGAAGGGTCGCAGGGCAGGGTAATACGGGCCACTCAAGTTGCTTTTATGCAGCTGCTCCAATTGTCAGGTAAGGATGGGCAGCCTTCCAGATGGACGCCGCTTTGGTGGAATCCACTCTTTAAGATCAGGGGGCGGAGGTTTGCCTGGCGTAGTTGGCAAGACAGGGGAATCTGGACTTTGGGGCAGTTAATCGGGATCTCTGGTTGGAAAGATTTCACTTCCCTAAGAGCGGAATTTTCCTTGCCCCTAAATAGTTACTTTCGATGGCTGCAAATTAAGCATACCGTCGAGGCTGCCAAGATTCTGGTCTGTGATTTGGTTGAGGAGGGCACACTACTCCAAACTCTTAAAGTGCTGTATGGTCAAAAAGGCATGATTTCCGGTATATTGCTTTGTTCAGGGATTATGCCTGTTCAGACCCGAAGGGGCTATATCAGGTTTGGGAATCTGAATTGCCTCTGGCACGATTGCAAGATTTGTGGGCGCAGCTCTGGAGCACTACAACCAGGGTCTCCCGCTCGGCACCCATCACTCAATCTCTTTACTTCTTGTTGCACAGGGCCCATCTCACACCCGTGAAAGGTAGCTAAATGGGACCGGTCCTCTACCTGAACTGCTGGTCCTGCCAGGCAGCGAAGGGCACCTTTTTACATATGTTTTATGAGTGCCCTTATGTCCAGCGTTTCTGGGTAGCGGTTTGGAATACCATTCAAGTGATTTTGGGCATTCCTGACAGGCTCTCCAAAGAGGTAGTCTTTTTACGGTCCCTGGGGTTAGCACAGGGTGGACCCAAGGCCAAGGGCTTCCTATTGAATTTTATGGTAGCTGTTGCTTTCAAGTTGATTCTGGTGCATTGGAAGTCCTTGGCGGAGCTGCGGCAGGGTGAATGGTGGAGTCTGGTTTGTCGATACGCCAAGTATGAAAGGTTGTATGATAAGCTTCACCATCCTGACAGAGGAGATCTCTGCCATGATAAATGGTCTCTCCTGGACCAATATATTGCTCGCTCAGCTGTAGCTCCATTATAGTCGCTTGTCTCCCTGTCATGTTGATAATTAGTAGTGGCGGAGTAGTCGCTATGCAGATAATGCTGTTGATAGGGATTGCCTTCCCTAGCATTGATGTATATTGTCTCCTTTACCTGAGAGCCCGGGTGGGGGTGGGGAATGCTTTATTGTGTTTTGCTGTTTTTGATTATGTGTTGCTCATTGTTTATTGTGTGTTTGTTTTTGGAAAATTTAATAAAGAATTTATAAAAAAAAACACGATGTGGTTTGCACTGACTGCCTGTTCATGGCCCTAGTCTTGTCTCTGGGTTTTGTTTTGTATTTTTTAATGGATAATTCATGGAAAACGTTAGACACAAAGACCCATTTCTATTTGCTGTCCTCCTAAAGTGTTTGCATAACAAACGTTTGTCAGCCTGCATTCTTACACTCCACCAACAAGCTGTAACATATAGCTGCAGGTTGCTATAATCTCATTAATATTTGGGCAACTTGAATATTGAGTATTTCAGAGTGCACGTTCCCCATATGCCGGAGCACTCCTGCCATGCTGGCTGATTCCTTTCTCTCCATTATTAGCAATTAGCTTGAACCTCCCAAAGTCAGATCCAAGTATCCAAGATACTAGCAAAGGAATCAACTGTGCGTGCGAGGTGCGCATGCTTGAGATTTGCCGTGCAAACTCTGTCAGATAAAGCAATGGGCGATTAAAAGCCAACGGCATTAAACATAAACTTCATTGACATAAATCACACACACACTCCTTTCTCCCTACATATTCCTCTATATTTCTTTGACTCTTATTTGAAAGAGGACGGAAGGATATTTTCTTTCTTGGGTGTCCCATGATATAAGGACAAGTGTGCCCTTTCTTTGGAATCGCATAGCTGCCATGCGTAATAAGAGATTTCTTTATTTAATTGAGCGTTTATAGAAGAATTTTATATGCATGTTTCTACGTAACCAGCTATTTAAAAAAAACTTCAGAAATTAAATAAAGCTAACGAGGGAAAGACTGTAACAGTTGTTACTACCAGGATGGCTTGAAAATGGTGACTTCCAGAGTCTGGCAAAGGCAAAGTCTAAGGAGAATGAGCTCAAAGACGCTGGTTTTATTGGATAGAGCTTCGTAGACGCTTGGCAACGAGGGGGGTGGGGGGGGGGCTGATAAGTCTCTGGCCTTGTAACGAAACAGAAAGCTACGGACACACTTCGGTTCCGGAGGTCCGAATGATCTCTCGTTTTATTTCGTACTGCAGAGAGATCATTCGGACCTCCTGAATCGAAGTGTGTCCGTAGCTTTCTGTTTCGTTACAAGGTCAGAGCTTTATTAGGCCCTCTCCCCCCCCCCCCTCCCCGGTATTACTTCTAGACATGACAGCATATAGCATCTCTATTCTCCGTTATATATGAATGCATTTTACTGGAAGAAAAATTGGAATGCCCCATTTTCCCCCATGAAGTTTAGTGCAACCTGCACTCTTGTGTGCTGTCTGCCCAAACTCTCATTTCAGTCAGTCCCTGAGCACTCCCCGCTGTCCTGTGGACTGGGATTGATTTCTCCTCGGCAGAAGGGGTTAAAAAGTCCGTAAGTAAGAGAAAGAGAAGAAAAGAGCAGGGGAGCGAGAAGCGTGGTGGATGTGCCGTAATGTGAGTGCTCCTTTAATTAGAGGAGACTGACAATAGGGGCTGGCAGCAGCCTCTCCTGGCCGCGGTGCTGGGTGTCTGCGAGGAAACACGCGCTGTCAGCTGGTGAGCGCTCTCCCTCCATACAGCCGTATCCCCTCGGGGCTGCGCTCCCCAACCTGACACCCCCCCCCCCCCTCAACAAACACACACACACTACAGAAGCAGTTTGATCTCTAGCCCCCTCCCTCCTCCCCCGTCCCCCCTGCATCCCTCACACCGCATCATTGACTTTCTCCCCTCCCCCCGCCACGCCCCAATGTCCACCCACCGCCAGCAGCACGCCAAGGGAGTGAGGGAGCCGGCGGCGGATAACACGCACACGCACAGAGAGGAGAGGAAACAGGCCACAGCTCCTACACCTGAGGCTTAGAGGTTTGTCTTGTGCCGGCATCTACTCATCCACTGTCACCGATTTCAGAAGCTTACGGCTCCAAGTGTGATACCCCCCGAAGCAAAGGGTACAATGAAAAGAAAACGATGCAAATTAAGTTAAAAGTAGCACGTAACATTTGTGCGGTTAGAAAGTTTCTTTACAAAAACTGCCAGAGCAAAATATTATCCTAACAATAATTCCTGCAAGGCATTGTTATGATAGTTAATTCTGCTCCAATACCCATATGTAGTATTAGTAATACTCAATCCATAAATGTATTGGTCCCTCTTAAAAACAAAAAACATTGTACGAGGGAATCTTTAATTCAGTCTGTTTATAAATAATTCATACAAATGCATATAGATATAAATGTAACAATACATACAGCATTAGAATTCATATTAAATATATGTTATTCTGCATCATATTTTTTGGATTGTATGCCCCTTTAAACTGCTCCTTCAAGAGCTGGTCTGATTTATATTTAACATTGTTTTACTATCATTACAACTACTACTACTAAATACATAAGTAATAAAAAAGTAAACACAAATAAATAAAAAAATACTAATAATAGTAACATTATTTTATAGCACTTTGTATCCAAATTGAATCGCAATTAAGTTAATAAGCATATCATATGGGTTTTTTTTATTGTTTTGTACAGTCTTGATTTAATTTAAAGTGAATGTTATAGTTTGACCTCTTGTTAAAATTCTAGGCAGATTATAAAAGTTTATGATATAATAAAATTAATAACATAAAGTCACAACTTTACAATGACTTTATTGCCTAAATAAACGGATTACTAACATGCGATTCCCTAATTCACACAATGCAGCAGTTATTAATTCCGTAACCCCTTCTGTTCAATTCAATCTATGGAGGGTAAAATTAGGATGTCTACATATCATTTACCCGTTTATCTCTACTTCCTGCCAAGACTTGCAACGTGTAAACTTTTTATGTATTCCCAGCATTTTATTGTCAGAACGCGTGAACCCGAAACACATTCAGACACGGTATCTTTAAAGAGCAACAACTTCAGCAAGGAACATGAAATCAAATCCCCACCCTGTATGTTGTGGGCGAAGTCAAGAAGAAGCAAAGGGAGGGGGGCCCAGAAATTACCAGATAGATTTGAAAATGAGACTAGTTTTAAACGAAGAAAAGTTCTGAAAATCACTTTGAAATAGTTTATGCGCTCACACATACCTATATTATTTTGCCTTCCTAGCTTACAATAATGCAAAGCTCCCCCCCCCCCCCCCCCACCCAGCAAGAGAAATGAAATAGATGAAATAGGAGCTCAGAGCAGCAGGATCGGAGAACCTGTCTGCAAACCTTTCAACTCACAAGCAGAAGGGTGCCTGGAATTGTGTGTGTCTTTTCTAGTGCAAACCTTTCCGGCGGCCTCTCCGCTATCTGCATTCAATCCTAGCCCCCGCGGGGATTCAGTGAATATAGCCAACTGCATTATTGCCACTATCATTTCCAACATGAATCGCTTCTTTCACGTGGAGTTTCCAAGCACTACAGAGTCGGAAACCAGAGAGAACATTGTTCTGAAGTGGTGTCATGTGGCAGAAGACGACTTTATGGGCCAACCGGCCAAAACAAACCAGCCAAGTGTCAGAGGATAACTTTGCATAAAAGGGAACTCAAAGCAATTCTGTTCCTTCCCTGGCTGGGAAGTACGCAGTTTTTCTAGCTGTTTTCTTCAGTGATCTGGCATTCACACATTCGCACAGTCCTTGACAAGAAAGCGTGCAGTTGTAAGAAACACCTATCCGTTTAATTCGTTGTATTCCATATGTCATTTTAAAAACACTGATGTGCATAGCCGCTCTTGGACCGACTCTGGCCTCCCCCTCCTCACTCCTGCCAAGATAGTAAAATAGCTCGCCTAGTCGCTTTATTTCAGCTCCAAGGGCGAGATGCTGGGTTTCCCACAAAAGAGAATCCGAGAGAAAACTCTTTGGTACCTCCGACCTCACTTAAGGGATCTTACTATAAAAATAAACAGGTTTGAAACCATGCATGCTTGCAATGAAATACGTTTTGTTAAGCAGCAACTCATTTGTCAATAGCTAAACAAATTTTATTGAAGACATTAGAAGTTGACCTGTTGGGTAAGGGAAAGCTCTAATTTTTTGTTATCAAGAAAGGTATTCACTTAGTCCAAAAAAGCATCACCTGACCTGTTTGCGTATTGACCTTTGACCCGTGCATTCAGATGGCCTAACAAAGCAATCTCATTAGGTTATGCTTAGAACTTGACGCTGTTAAGATCGCTCCTTGAATAGGTTCTTGTTTTTAAGGGATTTTTTTTGTCCTTCTCTAATACAATGGTAGTAGACGGATTGTCCCGAACCTTTTCCCAAAGGCATGGATCTCCCCAGTCTACGGTCTGTGGTCTCTCCCTATCACGTTCTGCGGAAAAGCAAGAAATCATTGCTATTTACCACTGCCTGCTTTTTGATCTTTGCCTGCTCATTTGCCCCACAGGTTGCAGCTTAGTGGCCTCCTCTGGGGGCCCAGAATACACGAGGGTTGAAAAACATGACGTCTATGGTTAATGATCCCAACCAGAATCTGGTTTCCCTACACACACACACACACACACACTTTGAACTAAAGTTTCACCTTTAACAACGACTGCAATCACTTGCGTTTCCAACATAGTACGATCTCCTTGGTATCGTTTCTGCTAACGCATAGTATTTGTGTGCGTGTGTGAAGCGAAAACTTGGTTACAGAAAGAACAAAACTCACTGTCCCTACAGGCTAGCAAACACGTAGCGTATAGTCTTATAATCCAGACAATTTGTATCTTCTAGGGCAATCTTTATTTCTCAGTAACCCTTCCCAGGCTACTGAAATCAAAAGGTACTGTAGGGACTTTAGAATTGTGCACACAGTATAAAACAATAATTTAAACATACATGTGGATACAACAGAAGAACGTGTATAATTTAACTTTTCTGTTTTATCATTCAATTCTTTAGAATTGTTCCGTGGCCACCCTCGGGGGGAAGGTACATGCGTGTCAAAAATGCTACTGGACATTGACGCACCTTTGTGCTCATGCTAAAAAGGCTGTTGTGAAACTGTCTATTAGTCCCTTTCGGGAGATATCTGCGGGATAAAAATAAAAATCTGCGTGATCAAAATAATCCTCCTCTAACGTGAAAATTCTCAGTTCAGGCGACCGAAGTTTTGAAATGGTTTGGGGGAAAAATGCTCCCACTTCTAACGGATTTCAGCTCTTAAAAAGCAAGTTGAAACTGATAGTATGCAACGGGCATGTGCGATAATTTTCTAAATTAAATTTGATTACGTCGCACTGAGCTCTCTTCAGCATTTATTGCAAATACATAACGCGAATTGTTTCCCCTTCCTTCCTGTGAATAATGGTCTCTTTTATTATTCCTCTTTCCTCAAGTGTCTGTGCATAAGCAACGTCCAGTGTCCTGCCGGAGGAACAGGTTTCCGTATCAGACTTTGACCAGAGAGCAGGTCGATCTTAGAATCTGGGCTGGGAACTGGGGGCCAGTCTCTGCCGGATCGTGGCGGAAAGTCACTCACGGCAGAGACTCTTCAGACGATTCTGTTTGCTTCGTCTCTGACTTTTGCATCTCATTCTCTTCTCTGTCTCTCCTCGCAGTCTTTCTGTCTCAGTCAGTCCCTCTGCACGCTTGCGTTTCCCCACTCTCTGCTCTCTGATCCCAGCAGTTGTGCTCGGGTTGCTGTTAAAGTCAGCCCGCAGTCTTCCTGCCCTCGTCCCCGTCCCTGTCAGAGAGGATCGGCTAAGGTGCCGGTAGGTGACTGTCTCGGTCCAGGATCCCCACTGGAAGGCAAGAGACCAGAGTCCGAGCCTTAAGGACCAATTCAAACCCGAAACTGTGTAACGATGTTGTCCCGAGTTTTACACGCCTGCCGGCCTCCTGGATATTCGCATGTCGGATTCAAGCCGGCGATGTGATGCATCCGAGCTTTTCAGTTTTTAACTCATGGTCGCTTTGATCAACAGCTTATCTGTTCATTTGCTTAGCGTACACAGTCTTTCCTCTACACTCTGGAGTGCATCTCTCCCTAATTTCATTTAACAAATTCGACCCTCTTGATTAGAGACACTCCCTTTCAGCGAATATCAATTTCGCTGTTTTAAGTAGGCATTTCTTTCGAATAGGCCTCTTAGGTCTCCCATTCTCTCAATTTGAAAAATAAAGAATCCATAACACTGACACAAAATTTAAGCAATCTCGGGTTAGGAAATTATTAAACTAACGCATTCATATACAATTATGAGCCATAACCGAACAATATTTTGCTGGGTTCGAAGATGTAGAAAAGCTACAGACAAACATTTTCTGTTGGCCTCCTGTTACGGATTTTTCACCATGCCTTCGTTTCTCTAAGGAAAACCTCAGCAATTTAATCTTGCACTTTGAAGTTCATAAAGGGATAAATACTCCGATTTTTTTTGTTGTTGTTGTTGTTTTGGTTATTAAAGATAAATCTGCAAAATACAGGTGCTACAAATATACTGCCCATTCTCTAGAAATAACTTTGATATTGGAAGTGAAGGATAGAGGGTCATTTTAGAAGCTCTACGAGTGATTTGCACATCTGAAAACACCTATTCAGATGTGCCAAGCACATCCATATCCCAGGAGCCATTTTAGAAAAGCCCAAATTGACATGTTTCAGGCATGATCACATCTATGTCTCACAGGAGTGTGGTGGAGGCGTGCCCAGAGCAATCAACATGCAAAACATCAACATGCACATTTAATTCTAGAAAGGTGCTGTGTATTTATGACCATTAGTGGGCACGTCTATGTCTATACCTCTCCTAGGCAAGTGCAGACATTTGAAAAGTGCTTGTTATGGCCAGCACGCAACAGTAGGGAGAAGAGTGGAGTGCCCTTTGACTCCCTCCATAGTTTTCACCCATCAAAAAAAGCATACAGATAAATACAGAAGCTTTTTTGTGAGCTGCTGTGCCTCTGCATATCTCAGCTTGCAAAATGGCAGGCCAGGATGTGTATGTGGCAACAGATACGTGTGCACTTTCTGAAATACTATCACGGACACATTTATGTTGCCAGTTTCACGGGTGTGTATATTTCAGCTGTTTCCCTGCATGTGTCTGGGGATTGGTACTGCACATCCCCGCTTCCTTGTCTTTGGGAGTGGAGATAGGTCAGTTTTAGAACACATTTACACATGCCCACCTTCTCTGCTGCCCCTCTGATGGACCGATAACACCTAAATGGCCTTTCTAAAATGCCACTTTTAACATCTAGGGAGAGAATTGTAGCTGCACTGTTAATACACTTGGATATGTACAAACCAGAGTCAACAACACACTTGTTGGTGATACATTAATCAGTCCAATGAAAAGCTATCATCTACAAGAGAGGTTCCCAACCTTTTTGTTTGTATGGACCCCTTATTAACCCCCAAAATGTTCAGGGACCCCTAGTTCATCCCCATCACGCTTCTCAGACCCCCTCCCCTTAGGACTTCCTCCCAAGTCTATTCTTGCTAGTCTTCTTTATCTTCCTTTCCCTCCCTGTTTCCACCAGTCTGTCTCTCTTCCTCCAGCCAGTTCCCACCAGTTTCAGTCTCTTTTTTTTTCTATCTTTCTCCCCCTTCCCCCCCCCCCAGCCAATCTCTTTCTTCTCTTTTCTTTGCCTTGTGCACCCCATGTAATAGTCTCATACACCACAGGTCGGGAACCACCAGCTTAAAACTTGCTCGTTGACCATTATTTCCACATACTCAGGTACAGAATGATGCAGTCAAAGTTTCTATTTCCAGATATTCAAGTGCATCACATTTTTTTTTTTTTTTACATTTTAGATTCCATTTATGAGTGCCAGTGTTTCATTTTATATTCAATTTGAATTTTATCAGTTTGTTCTTAAGACTAGGAATGAAGTAGTGAGCAGTTAAATTGCAAAGGAGGAAGTTGTAACTGCACAAAATGATGACACAAGGCAAGAGAAAGTACACCCAGACCAGGTTTCAAAAGAATGTGTGAATTAATTACGTAAATAGGGGTGTCAAACTGCAGTCACTGGATTTGTTCCCAGGGCTGGCACCAGGGAATGTGGCACTCTGATTAAAAGTGATCAGTGGTGTCCCCTTGTCCATCTTATTTCTTCAGACATTCTATTTCTCCCCCCCCCCCCTCACTTCAGGCATTCTCTCTTTCACCATTGCTGCCCAGCACCCACTGGCTGACTAGCCCAATGGGCGATGTCGTGCTCAAGGTGACCTTCATCTCATAGGACTCCAGGCAACCATTCAGCTTGCACTACTCAAATGCCAACAATATTTCTTCCCGTATCCCTCCACCACATAACACGGCAATACTGAAAGACAATGTGCATAGATAGATTGTTTTTGAAAACATTTTATGAGGCTGAAAACTATATAAATGCATTGCCAGTTAGGTGCCCTATTGGAAACTTATCTTTTTGTTGTAGGAAAACTTTGTCTTGCCTTTTCTTCTCTTTCTTCAGTCTTGGTTACTACATAATTTGGCATAATAAAGGAAGTTCTAGCCAGAACTATAAAGAATCTATTTTCCAGAATGCATGCATGTGGAATTATGCATGTCACAGATGCACATGGACCTGAAAAAGTAACACATCTAATCTTATGTCACCTCTGACATATCCTTCAACTTGGTTGTGAATAGGTCCAAAACACAAAAGTTATTAGGGGTGCACACGTACAACCACTCACATGCACCCGCACCCATACATATTCACTCAGCATCTTATCAGCTTTCTTTTCCTTCGGGAAGTATACCTTAAAACATCCATTTTTACATAGGAATCAGAATCCATGCATCTCAAAAATGTTCAGTAATAGCTGCTACCAAGGCATTCAGAATCATCTCTCTGTGTGTTTTTTCCCATTCTTTCTATGGAAGGTAAGGAGCACGTTGAGGGAAGCCCATGCCTGTCATCCATCCATTCAGTCAGCAGCTAATGGGCGACTGCATGCAAGCCTGCCAGCTGTGGAGGAACACAATACATGGATGGAGTTACATGTGTAAGTCTGCTGGCAGAGTGCTGGAGCCTTGCAGACAGGGGCAGAGAGCAAGCAAAGTTCTGCTCACAAAGAACTCATGGGACATTTCTGGGTATTTGAAAGACGTGAACAGGCTATTCATTCTAATTCTTTTTTTTTCTTATGACCAAGTCGTAAAATGACATAGGCTTTCCATATCTAGGAAATTCTGAAAAGGAGTTGCTAGTAGTGCCTGATAGATGTCATATCTGTAATTTGTTTCATGTTCCCAACAGTTTAAAGACAAGGTCTTTATTACTCAGCCAAGTCAATGTCTTGTGCCTGCCTGTTATCTACTGTCAATATTTTGGTATGACACAAAGAGATATCCTGCTCAGTTCCTGTTGGATGGGAGGTAGTAGAGTAAAATAGCTAAACAAATATGTGCTCTGTAAATTATACTTGAGTGGGTAGGGTAAGAGGGTTAAGTGGAGTCTAGCAAATGCTGTCTGAGGTGCTTATTTAGGGTGGTCACAGCTACAATAATTATAGCTTTTTCTTTACTAGAAAGCAAAGGGTTTTGACATTTCAGAACAGAGAAGTTATAAGAAATCTTGCACAAAACCCAGAATCAGGGGGTTTCATGGGTTTTCTTGTTCTGCATCTCTCTTGTTCTCTTTCATTCACACCACATTTGGGTGGATAATTCACCACCACAACCCAGTACCAAAGATCACAATTGTCCAAGTTTACTGAGCATCTTTTCCCTTTGAGACAGAATGGGAAAAATATTTCGCATACAGCCTACTTTATTAAATATAACAAATTACAGCAATAGAAGCCCAACTTGACTTGTCCAATCTACCTAGCTGAAATTCTTCCACTTTGGCTAGATGTGCACACCAATTCCCACATTCATCTTCATACCATTTTTTATGATTTACTAGGTACTGGATTTATTGAGAGTTATAGAATATTTTCTGCATTTTTTTATTAATTTTGTCTTATGTGGAATGCGTTATATGTGTTTTTATTGAATTTCTGTATTTAGTAATAAAATAAAATTCTTATTGTATATTTTTCTTTGAATTATAGTTGTATGCACTTGATTATATTGGGATTTATGTTAAGACACTACTCCTATGGTATCACCTTTAAGTAATGGCTACAACTGCCTCCCTCCCCTCCCAGGGGCTGTGAATGGTATCTCTGCAGCAACTCAAGTCTCAAACAACCTGGTGAGCAGAAGACTGGATATGAGGGCCTTCCACCTGGCAATACACAGTAAGCACCACCACCTCACCACATGATGAGCTGTAGTTTTGCTAGCCCATTATAAAGTTTTACAATATAGAGCCCTTTAGGCTTCTACTAAGAACAGAGTCAAGTCAATAGAATGAAATGGAGAGCTCTCTAGGGAGAGGAGGTTTTCCAGAGTATTTGAGCAATGTTCAGCCCAGAAGCAAAAGTTATTTAAAAGATTCCAAGAATCATAAGGAGGGACAAAAAAGGACATGGTTCAAGAAGAAGGGGAGGCAGCAAGGGATTATGCTGTAGTTTTCGGACTTCAAGGGCAGGGGAGACAACTGGGGGTTGCACTCTAAAGGCTCCAGAAAGAGAGAAGTATTTACTGCTGTCCACTGTGGTTGGAAGAGCTCCAGGAAGAGACCAGAAATTCAGTGGGTTTGGGAGGTGTTTGTCACACATCTCTAGGACAAAGATGCCTAATTGGTTTCAGCCAATACAGCAACCAGACATTTCTCTGTGGGAGAAGAGAGCTCTGGAGACTCCAAAAAAGGCTCCAGAGAGAAAGTCTTGAAAGTAAGCTCAGAAGAAGTCCTGGTAATTTTTCAGCGACATTGAAGAACTCTGAGAAATAATATGGATTTGCGATTTCCACTTGGGCACTTCAACTGAGATATCTGCTGGAATTTTTGGAATGGGAGAATTTGTGGACTTCTATGATTTTGTTTTTTTGCTTTTTTCTCCTATTTTGATGATTTTTGTTTCAATAAACTTAATTTTTTTTTGTTTCAAACATTTAATGTGTAGAGCTTTAGGGAGAGATCTCCTTGAGCCCTCTAGGTGTAGCTAGGAGAGTGGAAGAGTAGCCTAATGGTTAAAGAACTGGCTTGGGAACCAAACAAGCAGTGTTTGATTCCCCCCAGCCCCCTTGTGGTCTTGGGTAAGTCACTTAACCCTCCATTGCCTCAGAAAAATCCAAGTTGTCAATATCCTTGCTTAATGTACATTACCAAGTTTAAGTTACAATGTGAACTGCTTTGACTGAAGTGATGTTAAATAAATACAAGGGTTGTTCAGAAAGTAATGCCCTACATGTTTTTTCTCAGTCCAGAATGAAGATAGAGGTATGAAATTGAAAGGGTAGTAACTTGGAACTTCAAAGGAGATGTGTGTAATTTTACAGTCATCCGATAAATAGCAAGGCGGTAGTGATCCTTCAAATGGTGTCTGTGAGTGACACACAGTACAAACAATGAGCTGTAATTGAATTCTTGGTAGAGGAGAAAGAAAGTGTGAGAAACATTCACAAACGGTTGTGTGCTGTGTATGGAAGTTCTGCAGTAGATAGGAGCACTGTTGGACGATGGGTGAAAAGAGTAAAGGCTTCAGGAAGTGGTAAAACGGAACTGGAAGATCGGCCGTGGTCTGGGCATCCTGCCTCAGCCACCAGTCCAGACAAGTTGCAGCGCACTGATGACATTATTCGTGTGGATCGGCGCATCACGAGTCGGGAATTGTCCGTACAGCTTTCCGTCAGTAGAGGTAGTGCAATGGCAATTATTGACTCTTTGGGACATTCAAAGGTGTGTGCAAGGCACACCGCAACAGCTTACAGTATTTTAATGTCCGCTGGTAGCTATCGCAGGGTGCTGCAACTGTTTGGACTGGTGGCTGAGGCAGGACGCCCAGACCGTGGCTGATCTTCCAGTTCCATTTTACCACTTCCTAAAGCCTTTACTCTCTTCACCCATCGTCCAACGGTGCTCCTATCTACCGCAGAACCTCCATACACAGCACACAACCATTTGGGAATGTTTCTCACACTTTCTTTCTCCTCTACCAAGAATTCAATTACAGCTCATTATTTGTACCGTGTGTCACTCACAGACGCCATTTGAAGGATCACTACCGCCTCGCTATTTGTCAGATGACTGTAAAATTACACACATGTGTCCTTTGAAGTTCCAAGTTATTACCCTTTCAATTTCACACCTCTGTCTTCATTCTGGACTGAGAAAAAACATGTAGGGCATTACTTTCTGAGCAACCCTTGTAACTATCCCCCATTCTAGAATACACATTCCAGACACTGCTGTTAGCTTTCACACCCCACAGCCTTTGAAGTTTCCCCTTGGATTTTTAGGAAGTGCCCTGTAGAGAGGGAAGTCAAGGGGAAAGGAAGGGGTTCATACTAATAATCCACAGTTACTAAAATTGACAAAACCATTGTCCGGAATATTCTGTCTCCTCATGCTAATTCAGGTTTGGATTTTAACCATACTTTCTCCGTGCAGGTTATCACAATGCCTTCTTGGAAGCTGGATAAAGTCACACCCAATGCAAAGAATAGGGGACACACCATGACGTTTTTAAGTAGTAAATGTAAAACGAGTAGGATAAAATATTTTTTCCTAATGCATAATTAAGCTTTGGAACTCATTGCCAGAGGATATGGTAAAAGCAGTTAGCGTAGCTGTGTTTGAAAAAAGTTGAACAAATTCCTGGAGGAAAAGTCCATTCATCATTTAAGGTAGACCTGGGAAAGCCGCTCCTTATTCCTGGGGATAAGTAGCATGGAAACTTGTTATTAAGATTAGCTCATATGTTCAGGCTACATCTCATTTTTTACATATATTGCCTGAGATGGATAAAGTGGATGAAATTACATTGCTGGGAACTTTAGATGCTACTTTGCTAAATACCTGCATTCTACAAAAATACACTGATGATTATTGAAATGAATCAGTATGAAGACTAGTACCATAATAAGGCTTCTTTTCTCATGGATCTAGCTGCTACTTTTGGTTTGCAGGACAATTTTTCCAACAAGTCCACGGTGTGGCAATGGGCGCCTCTCTAGCTCCCCCTGCTAGAAACATTATATGTTGCTATCTTTAAGAATGAATATTTGTAACCTCTCAGAGTTCTTTAATGATATTTTAATTTCTTGGCAGTATTTAAATGATGTGTTCGTCTTATGGAAAGGATCAAGGACCCAATGGACCAGTTCTTGATATGGGTTAATTCTCTGGATCATAATCCTAATTTTACATTGAAATGTTAGCAGCATCAGATTGAATACTTGGATGTATTATTAAAATGGATAATAAACTGACTACTATGATATATAGGAAAAGAGTAGACCAGAACAATTTTCTTCTTTTTAAAAGTTGTCATCCATATAAATTGAAAGCAAATTTGCCTGTAATCTAATTTCTTTGTATTAGAAGGATTTCCTCTTCAAAGATTGACAGTACAAACTTACGGGCCAATGCAGAAAGACCAACGTGCCCTTTATGTGCAGATAATGCAACATATAGGCACAAGTTCCGCCACTCCAAATGCAGAAAAGAGATTGACGCATGTGTAAACAGCAAAAGAAAAGTAAGCGCACACAGCAACATCAAGTGTATTTAAATAATATGCAAATGAGCTACACGTATTAAAATGGCATGGTAATAAGGTCTGCACCAGATGCATAGAAATGCATAGAGGATTACATAAGCAGCAGGAGTGCAATATCTTACGCCTGCTCTGAAGTGGCGTAAACATCTTGCGCATGTAGGGAAAGATTGTTTCAGGGTATGTACTGATGAATGGTTATCTTTGATATGAAAAGTTTCTGCATCTTTCTTTTCAGTGTATAAGTGAAAGTTCGGCATTCAAGAAGAAATGTTTTTTGCTTCTTATCCTTGTGCTTTTTGTCCTCATTTATATTATTTATTGTTTATTTTAGGCTTCTGTTGTGATTTCATAAAAATGTTTTTAAGCGAAAATTCTTATGGGGTGAGCGCTAAAAGGATATGCATGTCCTGTGTGTATAAAGTGAGCATTTGACATATACGTGCATGTGTACATGGCCACTTGTAGCGCGTCTGTTTTTTTTTTTATACTTTATTGAATTTTATAGCTATGAACATTCAGGCATTCACATGAATGAACCAAGCAATATGGAACTACACATTACATAATAACAGCATTACAAAAAGGAAATACATCCTATACCATATATTAGCCCACATACAAAACAAGGGAAAAAAGAAAAAGGGGAAAAAAAGGGGGGGGGGGGCAACAGGAAATTTATACCCAGTTCCTCAATTACAATCCTAACCTGAATGTAAAGAGACCTTTAACAGAAAAAAAATACATAAGGCAGGAGAGACTTATGCGTCTGCCGTATGGGAACACACATCGACCTTAATCACTTCTCTAGCATTTAAAAATTCTAGAAGCTGCCTAGGCTCAAAAACCAGATAATTCTTTCCTTGATAGGAAATATAACAACGAGATGGAAATTTTAACACATAAGTAGCACCCATGGAGACGGTCCTGGCCCGATAAGCCAGGAATTCCTTCCTCCTTAACTGGGTAATTCAAGACAAGTCAGAAAATATACGAACTTGTGAACCAAGAAACGTCTCATTAATGTTCTTGAAGAAAGCACGAAGAATCAATACCTTATCTATCTCCAGAGCAAGAGTCACCAGCATAGTAGTTCTCTCTGTTATCACATCCAATGAGCTTTCCAGAAACCTAGTCAGGTCCCCTTCTACAAACATTAACGCCTCAGAGCCAGATCTCCATTGCCTCAGATTGTTAACAGATAAATATTGGACCCTGGTCACGGGAGGCAAATGCTGCGGTGGAATCTTAAGTACCTCACTAAAATATTTTCGTACCATTTCCAAAGGAGGCATGAGAGGGGACCTAGGAAAATTCAATAAACAAAGATTATTTCTTCATGCTTGGTTTTCTAGTTGCTCAGTCTTTCGAGTCAACACTGATCTTTCCTTCATCAAAGCTACATGCTCCTTGTGTAGATGATTCAGATCTTCTTTCACCTGTGATAAAACACCAGCCTGTAACTCCCATTCCCTGGAAGCCTCTGATACCACCAATTTCATTGGAAGCACAATTGTTTAATTCTCCCATAAGTATTTGATTAAATTTCAGCTAGCTGTATCTTTTGGGAACCTGAGTTTTTAAAGCTAGTTCTTCATACCAAGTCTCTGGTTGTTATAACTATTTCCATTCCTAGGATAGGAGTAACCCTTTGGTGGGCTCTAGGCAAACAAGCAGGTAGGGACCCCCCTCATAATCTAAATAGATTTTCAAACTCCCATAAAAAGGGTCCCATGGCGTTCTGACTAAACAGGAGAACTGGTAGAGGAGGAAGCAGTAGGTAAGATGAGCTGCTCACTGATTTCCCCTGCTGATTGGAGGACAATTTCACAGAGGTTGGAGAGAACAGACAAACTTCTGCAGACAGTGGTGACCCCGGTCTCCTCTCCACCTTTTTTTTTTTTTGCCAGAATCTGATTTATCTACCTTGGAAGCCACCGAATTACACATTTGAGAGGATCCTTCCTAAACATCTGGGCCCTATCCATGTGCCTAGTTTGCCTAAACTATAATCCTGTCCTTTCCACTCCCTCAGGATACCGAGAAAGATCTTTCACCAAGTAGACAAAGTGATGGGACCGGATGGGATTCACCCTAGAATACTGAGGGAACTTGGGGACGTTCTTGCAGCTCCACTGACTGACCTTTTCAATGCTTCGTTGGAGTCGTGAGTGGTGTCAAAAGTACTGGAGAGATGCTCATGTGGTCCCTTTACACAAAAGCAGAAGTAAGGATGTGGTGGAAAACTACAGGCCAGTTAGTTTAACTTTGGTGGTGAGTAAATTATTGGAAACGCTGCTGAAAGAGAAAATAGTGAAGTTTCTGGAGTCAAGCAGATTACAGGATTCAAGGCAGCATGGATTCATCAGAGGCAGGTCTTGTCAGACAAATCTAATTGATTTATTTGACTGAGTGACCAGGGAGTTGGACCGAGGGAGA
Source organism: Ichthyophis bannanicus (assembly GCA_033557465.1). Classification (NCBI taxonomy): domain Eukaryota; kingdom Metazoa; phylum Chordata; class Amphibia; order Gymnophiona; family Ichthyophiidae; genus Ichthyophis; species Ichthyophis bannanicus. The sequence continues at coordinate 1,152,605,053 of CM066032.1, forward strand.
ACCCTAGATGTGGTGTATTTAGATTTCAGTAAAGCCTTTGACACTGTTCCTCACAGGTGACTTATAAACAAACTGAAAACCTTAGGGATGGACCCTAAAGTTACTGCTTGGGTTAGAAATTGGTTGAGTGGGAGGCGACAAAGGGTATAGGTAAATGGAGCTCACTCTGAGGAGAAGGAAGTTAACCAGTGGCGTGCCCCAGGGATCTGTCCTTGGTCCGATTCTTTTTAACATCTTTGTTAGTGATATAGCCGAAGGGCTGTCAGGTAAGGTTTGCCTCTTTGCAGATGATACCACAATCTGCAATAGAGTAGACACCCAGGAAGATGTAGATAACATGAGGAGGGATCTAGCTAAGCTTGAAGAATGGTCTAGAATTTGGCAGCTGGGATTTAATGTTAAAAATGCAAGGTCATGAATTTGGGCTACAGCAATCCAAGGGAGCAATATAGTATAGGGGGGTGAAGTACTTTTGTCCACTAAAGAAGAGTGGGACCTCGGCGTGGTTGTGTCTGATGATCTTAAAGTATCTAAACAGGTAGAAAAGGTGACAACAAAAGCTAGAAGGATGCTTGGGTGCATAGGGAGAAGAATGGCTAGCAGAAAAAAGGAGGTGATAGTGCCTCTGTATAAGTCTTTGGTGTGACCTCATTTGGAGTATCGTGTGCAATTCTGGAGACCGCACCTTCAAAAGGATTTAAAAAGGATGGAGTCAGTACAGTGGGTGGCTACTAAAATGGTTAGTGGTCTTCATTATAAAGCCTATGAGGACAGACTTAAGGATCTTAATATGTACACCTCAGAGAGGAAAGGCGGGATAGAGGTGATGTGATTGAGACGTTTAAATACCTCCATGGCATAAATGTACAGTGGGAGAGCCTCTTTCGATTGAAAGCAAGTTCTTCTATGAGGGGACATGGGATGAGGGTGAAAGGGGATAGATTCAGGGGTGATATGCAGAAATATTTCTTTACAGAAAGAGTGGTGGATCCATGGAATAGTCTCCCAGTGGAGGTGGTAGAGAAGAGGACAGTATCTGAATTCAAAGACGCATGGGACAAACCCAGAGGATCTCTAAAGGAAAAAAGGGGACTATTGTGGTTGATATGGAAGGACAGACTAGAAAGGCCATGTGGTCTTTTTCTGTCATCATTTTTCTGTTTCTATGATGAATGTTCGGTATTTCCTGTAGTTAATATTGAAAGGTTATTACAATTGCTTACTGGTAATATTTTTTCCTTCCTATTTTTTTATTTTTCTTATCTCCATGTTATAGACTACAAGACTTTAATTGTTTTTTTTTCCTTCTAAACCCTGTTAGGGTTAGATAGAAGGGATCCCTGGCCCTCCTTAAATCCAGCCCACCTCAAGAAGGCTATAGCTGAGAATCCCAGAAGTAAGTTTCTGTCTTGCCTTGGCAGATCCTTGCTTCTCTCTTCTGTTCTTCTTGACTCAACACAGCCTTCATTTGTCCCACTGCTTCTTTGTGTCGACGCTCTGCTCCTTTTCAGCTGACCTATTTCTTTGTGGGTTCTTCTTATAACCATCTCCTCTCCTCTCCCCTCCTTTTTTTGTGGGCTTCTCTTTTTCTGCCCATGGACTTTCCTTTTTCTGTTTTTTTTTTCTTTTCTTCAGCACTGCAGTAAAAAGTTCTTCTTGGTGCCTGGGTGGAGGGGGGATGAGATGAAACTCTGCTTTTCAGGGTTCTGAGGGGGGAACCTTCTGTTCCTTTGCTTAGTCAGTAGCTAGAATGCCTTCTCTTAACCAGCCTGGTGCTTCCCTTCCATGACTTTAATCGCCTGCAACTCCCAGAGCTCTTCCCTTAGCTGATTTGTCTTTCTGCAGTTGCAGCAGCCCTCCACCACCACTGCCGTGGGCATTTTGTCATGGCTGTTTGTGCTGGCCCCACCATGGCACTTCCAGGTTCCTCGGTCTTCAAATCACATTCTATTGCTCTTGTACTAGCGAAATGGCTTGCCACTATTAAGAGATATTTCATTCCAGGCTTCTTGTCAAAGTATTTGATATCTCTTCCTCCTGGGAATGGGGCTGTTCCTTACTCCCCTCCCCCCCCCCCCCCACAGGAAAGCAGAGGGATTTTGTTTTCAACTTTTTACTATTAGTTGCCTCTATTGAGGTGTTCTGCTCTCTTTGAAAATTGGCTCCTTCTTTTAAAGTGCCGTTTAGATGATAATAGCAGTCCTGCAAGATGATTAGCAGAATGGTTAGACAAGAAGCCTGGAATGATCTATCTCTTAATAGTATAGTGGAAAATCATTTTGCTGGTACAAGAGCAATAAAACATGATTTGTGGGCAGAAACAATGTTGTGATTTGCAATTCCTGATTTATATGTGGTGAAAAACAAATGATTTTTCAAATATTTTATCTCCAACCAGTGCGGTTTTCTGCTATCCAAAAGTGATCGTTGGTTGGGACACCTTCAGAATCGTTTCTGGATCTAGGTGGAATGTTATTGAATATACATGGCTTGAAACTTGATTGGGATACTCTGCTTTCATACAGTTTTTTCCTCCTCTCTACTTGAATGGATAACATGGCCTCCGAGTTTTACTGATAAACAGGCTGTCATACATTTCAAAACTGGTCTGTCGGTGTTAAACTGCTAAGTAAACTGACATCTACTCACATGTTTATGATGCTTGTTTCCTGATGCATTGTATAGGCATAAAGAGGTTGTGGGGTGCTAAGATTCAGCTTTTCATTGGTAGACTGCTTAGAGAAGAGGAGTGATGCACAGACCAGAATCAATCCCATGGCATTATGGGATGTGATTCCCCTAATATTTCATTAGGTAAAGAAGGAAGATATTAGGCTTGATTTATATAGAAAAAGTTCCCTATGATACTGCTAGACCGATACTAGTCCATGAAATACATCTCTCCCAGTTGTTTGCAAACAAATTGCCAATTAGTATCCTTATCTGAGTTGCAAAAAGAAAGAAACTTTGGATTCTTTCTTGCCTTTTTTATAGGGGGGAATGCTTTAAAACTGATTAGAAAACGGTTTTGAATACAGCTTAATCGAGAGACCTAAGAGAGGGATATACTGTATTTACCTTGGCCCCTTCTATTTTGGACTCCCTGCTCTCAGTTTCACTGCCTTACTAGCAAACAAGTGGGGAAAGCATATAGAGCATGCTGTTAAGTGCCATCGAGACAGTGTCGACTCATGGCGACTCTCTGGATAGTTGTCCTAAACTGTGTTCGGTCTTCAGTCAGACGGCTCATTGTTGACAGAATGGCATCCAAAGCTGCTGTTATTGTATGACAGTCAGAAGCTGCAAAGATGTCTTACATATTGGGACATGGAATGTATGAAGCATGAAGCAAGAGAAGATGGAGATGGTCAAGACTGAAATGGAATGTGTACAACTCTATCTGTTGGGTATCAGCAAACTAAAATGGACTGGAATCAGCCACTTTGCATCTGATGGTACATGGTCTACTATGCTGGAAATGAAAGACAAAGAAGAAATAGTGTTGCATTTATTATTAAGAAGAAACATGCAAGAACTGTAATGAAATACAATGCTATCAGTGAACACTTAATTTCTATTTGTATACGAAGAATGCCCATCAACACAACTATAATTCAAGTATATACCCCAACAACAGCTGCAGAAGAGGATGAAGTTCATGAGTTCTGTAAACAAGTACAAGATGAAATTGACAGAACATGCAAATGGGATATCCTGATAATCATAGGTGACTGGAACGCAAAAGTTGGCAACAAAGAAGGCAAAGTGGTTGGAAAATATGGACTTGGCAGCGGAAATGAAGCTGGAGAAAGACAGAATTCTGCAAGACCAACCATCTATTCTTCTCAAACACCTTCTTCCAGCAACACAAGCAATGACTGTACACATGGACTTCACCCAGTTGATAGTACAAAAATCAATTGAATACATCTGTGAAAGTCAAAAAGCTCTATAACATCAACAAAGACAAAACTTGGAACTGACTGTGGTACAGATCACCAGCTACTAGTATGCAGACTCAAGCTAAAGTTGAAAAAGAGCAAGCCACTCATGAATGTAGCAAAATATGACCTTGAGAATATACCACCAGAATTTAAAGACTGCCTGCAAAATCGATTTTCTGTTTTAGATACAAATGACAGAGCTCCAGAAGAGTTGTGGGATGACATCAAAAAGGTTGTGTTGGAACAAAGTGAGAAGTCTCTATAAAAGGTTGAAAAGCAAAAATGGCCAAAATGGATGACTGAAGAAACTCTGAAATTGCCCAGAAATGCAGAGACGCTAAAGCCAGAGGAGAAAGAGAGGCAGTCACAGGACTCAACAGAGATTTCCAACATGTAGCAAGACAAGACAAGGAGAAGTACAATGCAAGGAAATAGAAGCAGAAACTATTAGAGGAAGAACAAGATCAGCTTTCCTAAAGCTACGAGAGTTAAAGAAAAAATACTAGCCTCAAACTGAAATGTTACAGGATGCTCAATGATCTATGTTGAATGATGCTGAGAAGATCAAGAAAAGGTGGAAAGAATATACAGAGTTATTATATGATAAAGATCAAATGGACCAACAGCCATTTCAACCTGTACCTTATGATCTGGAACCATTGGTGATGAAAGAAGAGGTTGAAGCAGCATTGAAAGCCTTATCAAAGAACAAAACACCAGGCATTGATGGCATTCCCAATGAAGTATTACAGCAATCTGATGCAACTGTTACCATACTTACATGGCTCTACCATGAAATTTGGAAGATAAATCATAGCTCATGGTATTCTTTCCAGACCCTCTGCTTATGTATGTGTGTGTGTGTGTGTGTGTGTGTGTGTGTTTGTATCTGTACTTCCTAGGGCACATTCTCCAAATGGGTTAGTTTTGTGCATACCATGAGTCATGAACCTCACTTCTAAGTCAGGGTTTGTGGAGTATGATCTCAGTTTCTCAAATGAACTAATGTTCACCATAGTACTTGCATTGTGTGAAAGAGAGCCTCCTCTGGCGTTCATAAGATGTCACATTTATAAGATATGTTGCTGCCTCTATATAAACATATCTGTTTTGTTTCTGTGTATGTTTCTGATCTTGAGGGGAGATGAATGGGGCAGTCCAAATGGAGCAATTTCCAAACATTCCAATGGTTTGGAAAGTAATAAAATAAAACCATTTGTAATAATATGCCTAATCATTACATGCCACTGTCAGTAGATTTCAAAGGATTGGTTTGCTGCCACTGTCCCAAGGCAATGGGTACTACCATGCTTCTCCACCACTAGGAGGCAGTACACATAGCAGCCAGTAACAAAATTACATGGTTCAGATACTGTCTTCTTACATAACACCCATTAAGAAGGCTATACAATTCATTCACTAGATTTCTCAAGAAAATTTACAAAAAAGAAAAATGGAATGTGCATCTGAATCCCTACAAACACAGTATAGAGGTGTGGTAGTAGTAGGCTATGCATAGTAAGTAAACTATGTGGTAAATGCCTCTTGGAATTATTTCCAACCTCTCTGCATGTGTGCCTGTATATGTATTTCTGTGTATGTCTTTGATTGCATGTGTGCCTCTTTGTATGTGTGAGTGTCTGTATATACGTGCCTGTCTGTGTATATGTGACTGTGAATATATTTTTGTGTACATATCTGCATGAGTATATCTCTATCTTTCTGTATATGTGTGTAGGCAACTTGGCTAGATAAGCCAGTGCACCACAGTGCATTGAGAGACTGCAACCATACTCCACATACGCTGGCTTAGAAGGAACGTTCATAACTGTCATGGTATATGTAAAACTAACCCATTTGGAGAAATTGTCCCCTCACTAATGTAAACATATCAAAGGCCAGAGGATGCTTTAGAAGAAAGAGAGAAAAGGAGCTCTTCTGGTCCCCTGAGTGCAAGGAGTCAGGAGGGGGCTCTGAGGAGCTAGTTCAAGGAGGGTAATGATCCTAGAATCCAAGGAATAGAAACCTAATCTTAACATTTGTCTGTTCCAGAAGTAGTTGAAAATTTGGGGGTCAATGTTTAACCATGGTGGCCAGAGTTTTTGTTAAACGCTGGCTACCACAGTTAAATAAAATCGGGATATTCAGCACTGGCATCCAGACAGTAGTGGTGCTGAATATCCAGGTCCAGCAATGGCTACTGGGGCTATGCAGATAGCAGTGATAATCACCCTACTATCCAGATAGCTAACCCTATAGAATTAGGACAACTTTTTTCTGTCCCATTTAGCTATGGGGGTCATTCCAGAACATGAATAAGCCCTTTGGACATACAGAGTAAACGTTTTTCTAGCAAAAACATCTATGACCATACTCTGAAACCCCTGCAGCACTGCATGTACACGGCGCTAGCAGGGGGATCTTAGAACATGGGCAGGAGGGGGCAGAATGGGGGTGTGGTCAGCAGTGGAGATGTACAATGTGTATTCAGGAAAGACTTGTGAGCATGCTGCGTGTTTCCCACAGACGTCCACATTATACCAGCATAAACGTGGAATAAGGCCAGGACTTAGAATGCAGAGGTGAGAGAAGGTTGAATGGTAAAGACACATTAATAAGAACCCCTACAGAAATATTCAGAGATGCAAAGGTGATTATTCCGACTATGCTGACAATTTTTGTGTGAGCTACAGGAAATAATCGAGGGCACCCTAATAATTCCTGTTTTCTGAGAAGGGGGATTATTGATATAGGGAATGTATGTGGGTGAGCATAGGCCGGATGCATTGTGGATGAGAAACGTAGATCAGATTAGTAGTCCTAGGACTCCAAGCCTGCCTGTATGTTATACTAGATGTTTTCTAAAGGTGCAGGGCATCGGTACTGCAATGACTGCAAGTGAGACTGTGTGTGTGTGTGGTTAGAGAGATGCATAGGGGAACCTGGTGTGTGCAACTGCAATTTGGGGGGGGGGGGGACATCAGTGCCTGGTCAGTACTTGGTCTGTAGGGATGACCACAGCATGACCAGGTGTCAGTGTGATTGGCCAAGATATATCAGAAAGGGGTCTCTATGGCTAAATGTTAAAGCATATCTCAACGATAAGGGGTCCTCAGAATGAGCACATGCAACAGGGCACACAGCACCAGCAGCGGACTCACACGTGCACACTTGTATAGACAGCTGCTGGTGCTCTTGGGCATCTAGTAGCAGGACCATACCGAGCCCTGTGCGAGCGGTACAGCTGCACAGGGCGCAAAACCTTAAAGGGCGCATTTCGGCTCTCTGCCGTTGCCTGCCGCCGCCACTTTTTCGGCGGTAGGCAGCAGCAGAGAGACAAAATGCGCCCCTTAAGTCTTCACGCCGGCACACTAAGCAGGTCTGGTCTCTTCGAGAGGGACCAGACCTGTTTAGCGTGCCGGCAACTTGCAGATCGGGCGTGCGCCCCCCTCCTGCACCCCCATAAAGTGTCTAAATGGAGATGCGGGAGGGGGAGGCGCGTGCCCGATGTGCAAGTCACACAGGGCACATTTCAGTCTCGGTATGGCCCTGTCTAAGTAGTGCTGTTTGCGCTGATGCATGCAGTCAAACTGAGGTTCCCTAATTATTGTCAGGGATATACTCTGACATTTAGCTGTAGAGGACCATTTCTGATTTCTTCTGGTCCATACATAGCATTGTATAGACTGTTGCCAGAGATGATCAATGCAAGCACAGCTAAAATATTCTCCTACTGCCATATATGTTCTGCTGCAAGGTATGTCGGGACAATCATATCACTTTCTACTTGCTGTTGTAACATCTCTGAGTGCACAGAGATCACTTTGCAGGACTAGCTTCTATGGTCTGTTTTGCATAAACACATCTGTATCATTCGTTTTCATGGGTAATTTGTATGAGCACCACACTATCAGTGTGAGGAACAGCTATAGGGATGCATTCTTTAACTGAGGAGGCGTAGCCACACGGAACCAGGCACAGCGAATCCGTACATCTTTTTGGAATTCATCAAGGGCAGGAACATAGGGCCATTTGCTGCGTATACCTGTGTCCCGGAGTTAGTGCATGCCTCGTCAAACACGTCTATGTCCCCAATCCCAGCTGGACCCATGCATGCAGAATTAGAGTCAAATGGGGCCCATTTTTTATTTAGACGTGTCCACGGGCCAGATGTGCACGTTATGGAATCACGCTCCACCTGGATAGTAACTGAATATCATCGCTGTCTGGATGACATTTGTCTCTGCCCCCACACTATCCAGATAGTGCCACTAAATTTTCCTCTCACTGGGACTTGCCTGGCTAGCAGGTGCTGCTAGCCAGATCCATGCCTTTGAATATTAGCCCCTTTGTCTTTAAAGGAGCAAGGAGACAAAAGGGGTCCTTTTACTAAAGCTCACTAAGGAGATTATTCCAGAACAAGAATAAGCCCTTTGGACATGTGGCATAGACATTTTTCTAGGAAAAATGTCTACAACCGTATCCTGAAACCCCACAGTCCTGCATATAATGATGCTAGCACAGGGATCTCAAGAGGAGGCAGAATGGGGGCAGAATAGAGATGTGGCCAGCATCGGAGACATAGAAAGAATATTCAGGAGAGGCCTGTGTACATCTTTAGTGTTTCCCACAGACGTCCATGTTATTCCTGCGGAAACATGGGATAAAGGCAGGACATAGAAAAATATCTATTCTGCTCAATGCATCTCATATTGAAGAATAGTTGTGACAAATATGCTATGAACTGTTGTGTCTGCATTCTGGAGGTGTAAAGAAAAGGAAGCAGAAGTGAGGGAAGGTTGTAAGGTATAGAAACAATATTAAACAATATTAAACGCCCCTACAGAAACATTGAGAAGAGCAGGTGTGTTCATTCTGGCTATGCTGACATTTGCTGTTTGTGCCAATGGAGCTATTTTAGGGTTGCCTAACATGTCCTATGTTCTGGAAAATGAAACTGTTGATGCAGGGCTAGTATGAGACTGAGCATGGAAAAGATTCTCATTCGAATGAGAAAAGCAGATCAGATTTGCAGCCCTGGGACGCCATGCTCTTATATTATACCAGCTGTTGTTTATAGGTGCAGGGAATCGTTTTGGCAGAAGTATGTTCAATGTGAGTGCAAGTGAAAGTGTGTTTGTGTGTGTGTGAGGGTTGCACGGGAGGATCTGTCTGCTCTGCCACCATTCTGGGGGGACATGAAAGCCTGGCCAGTACCTGGACTATAGGGATGACCGCTGCGTCACCAGGTGCCAGTGTGACGGGGTCAGAAAACTCAGCCAAGGTTCTCTATAGCAAAATGTGAAAACATATCCCTGTCGGGAATAAGGGACCAGTAATGCAAAATGCCACATATGGAGTCAAAACATCAACTTGCCCTAGAGTAAAGTGCTCCCTTCTTTTAGGCATCAGCTATGAGATATGTAGCTTATTCTTAAAAGAAAAGAGCACTTTAGGGCAAGTTGATGTTTTGCCCCATTTTTGGCGTTTTGTATTACTGGTCCCTTATTCTTGACAGGGATAAGTTTTCACATTTTGCTAAAGAAACCCTTTTCTTATTTCTACTGGTCCACAATTAGCATTGTACAGACTGTTTTCAGAGATGCCCAATGCACAACTAACTGAGGAGTCCTTCTACTGTCATGTTCTGATGGCAGCTATGTCAGGACAAACAGATCACATTCGACTTGCTGTTATTAAACCTGAGCCAGAACACTCCACAATAAGTGCACAAACCTTAGCTACTCATTTTGCAGAAAAACTAAAAAACAAATCCTCCAATCCCGCCGCCTCCACACATACAGGGTCTAAAAACCCCAACAAATGGGATAGCTTTCACCTAATCAATCAAAAACACCTAGCTATCTGCATGACAAAAGACCTACAACTGTTCAGAAAAGGACTCAAAATGCTCCTATTCTCAGAATATTTTGGAAACTTAATTGAACCCCCCCCCCCCACACACACACACACAAACAACCACACAACAAACACAGAAGCAACCCACTAACCCCTCCTCTCCCCCGTCACCCACATAAGCTACCCCAAAGCATTTCCCTCTACCCACCTAAAAGAAGTAAGTTTTCAAATAAGACTATTCAGCTAATAGATGACTGCTATATATATGTAAATAGTAAAGTTTACACATTCTTTTGTATTGTATAATATGTTTTATGTACATAGTTAATTCCACTGTTCCATGTAAAACTTGTTTAATTTGTTAACTGTAAACCGCCCTTGATCTCTGGAAGGGGCGGTATAAAAGAACTATATACATAAATAAATACATAAATAAATACATAAATAAATAAATTATATCAATGACAGCACTGAGCTTACTTTGCAGTGTTCTGGACATCCAACAGACTAGTATGTTTAGTCTTGTTGTCATCAGCATTTAGGTATGATCAGTATTCATGTGTTATTTGAATGAACACAACACAGTGAGAGGAGCAGCTTAGGGGATGTACATTTTAACAGGGGAGGCAGAGGCGGATGGCATCATAGACATCATTCATCTTTTCAGAATATTGTGAAGGTGGGGACGTCCAAGCTGTTTAATATGTCTACATTTCCAATTCCAATCATGTGGGTGCATCTATACCAGAATCGGGTTTAAAACGTCCCTGTCTCCAATTTGGATGTGCCCACAGCCTGCACGTGAATGTTATGGAATCAGCCTCCACGTGCTTAACACACATTTTCACAAGTGGTAATGGACCATGGTGACAATTAATGCACAGGTACGACAACTAATGGCTGCTAAAACACATATTAATTGCTCATCATGTGAAGGGGCAGGGAATGAGGAGGCTATGGGCATGTTTGAGCATGGAGAGCACATTGCAGTTAGCATGGAGGTATGTATCACATAGTAACTCTCAGTTGGTTCAGGTACATAAAACCTATAGGTAGCATTAGGCATACCTGCCTTAACCGTGTGGCTCATTAGGGTGTGCCTCCATATGGTAACTGCTGGGAACATGCTGGTGGTGCCTCTAACAGTTACCACAGTGCAGCACTCTAATAGGTTTTAGTAAATGCACCTCATAGAGTTGTCTTGGAAAAGAACTCTTGGAAGTACATTAGGAATTCCAAAGGTTTCAGTAGTGAGTGCTCAAGAACCTCGAGGGATTGTCTCTATGGAAATTGCAACTCTTTGGGCCCAATTCCACCTCTGGCTCACCCTGTACGTCCTGAGCAGCAGGATGGGGAGAGCCGGTGAGGGCAGGAGGGGACGGGATCTGGGTGGAGCAGGGTCGGGCCAGCCCAGCAGGACATATAGGGCCAATTCAGGTCACGGCTCTGTATGTTCTGCCAGGTCAAAAGGGACATGCTGCTTATTCCACCTTGAAGGTGGAATAAGCAGCACCGACCAGGCGATTGGGCCAGGAAATCCCCCCCTCCCCCCAGGGCAGGGACTGAGTAAAGGGGTTCCCCACTGCCCTATCCAGGCCCCAGCAGGCCAGCTGTGGGTCAGGTGGCGGGGAAGAGGGGCTGAAGCTGCGGGAGTCGGGGTGCCTGTGGGGAGGCTGTCCCCACAGGCGGTAGGGACATGCCGGGCTGTCCATATTTTGTTCCTGCGGTTCAGAATCAGGTCCTAAATGGCCCATCTTCCTCGGGGACATCAGGATGGCCCAGATGTCCCCCTCCCTGACTCGGGCTCTTTATCTCAATGGTGGGCAACAGCTAGAGACTTTAATGTGGTTTTTTTATACTTTTACCTGTATACTATTCTGCGTATTCTTTTGCCTGTTCTGCTACTTTAATAAACTTTCAACAAAATGGGCCACTATTCTTCTGCTCAGGCTATGTGCCACTATGGTGCTTAGCCCTGCCTGCCGACTCTTAAGCCCAGATATTCAATGCTGGGGTCATATGTGGCCCAAGCATTGAATATCCAGGGATCATCACACACACACCGGAAGCCGCATTAGCAGATCGCTAACCACACAGCATGCAATATCGCTGCTGCCTGGTTATCAGTCGTTGCTGCCTGTGCTCCACCCCAGAATGCCCCCGACATGCCCCGATGCTCACCGGATAGCTTTGGGGCACGTAGGGGGGTTAGGAGGGGGTATTTGATGGCACTAACCATATAAGTGCCATTGAATATCCCGATTTAAGGCATTTACACAGTTTCCTGGGCTGTAAACCATGCAAATGCCTTTTGAATATTGGGCCCAATGTCTTTCAATTTGGAACAAAAACTTGACTGCATCTGACATTTACTGGAGTGGAGTGAAAGAGGATCATATGATCCCCCAGATCAAAAGCCCCTTATCAAGAGCTGGCCCCATTCCCAGAACCCAGACACTACATGATCAAAAGGTTGAATGAATTGCAGCCTCTGAATTATATGCCCCATTCTCCCTTCAGGGTAGGGTCCTAGAGACGGATATCATGAGTGCTGGGCTACATGTCTTTGCATCTGAAATGCAGCAATTGAAATGCAGGGGTCTTCGGGAAAGAAGGAAGCAATATGGACCTTGCTAGAAATGGAAAATGGCTCACTTATCCACACAGATGTCTTCTGCAGACCTCCAGCTCAAACAGAGAAATTGGATAGCGGTCTGAACATGTATATCCAAAAGTTCGGAATGATTATGAAAGTGTTGCTCAGAGATTCGACCCCAATGAATATGGACTGGAATATTCCAAATATAGTCTCTGTAAGAAGTAGAGAAATCAAAGATGCCTTTCAAGGTGCTCTGCTCAGACAGAGTAATTGAACTCACAAAGAAAGAACATAAGAACTTAAGATATGCCATACTCGATAAGACCAAGGATCCATCAAGCCCAGTATCCTGTTTCCAACAGTAGCCAATCCAGGTCACAAGTACCTGTTAGATTCCCAAAAGGTACACACATTCAACGCTGCTTGTCCCAGAGGTAAGCAGTGGCTTTCCCTGGTCCTCTTTAATAGTGGTTTATGGCCTTTTCCTCCAGGAACTTATCCAAACCTCTTTTAAATCCAGCTACACTAACAGCTTTTACTACATCCTCTGGTAATAAATTCCAGAGTTTAATTTCACATTAAGTGAAAAAATATTTTCTCTGATTAGTTTCAAATGTGCTACATTGTAGCTTCATTGTATACCCCCTAGTCTTTCTACTTTTTGAAGGAGTAAACAACAGAAGGAATTGTATGCGATAGGGGGCAAGAGATTGATGTGCATGGACCAGAAGGACCTCAGAGTGATTGTTTCTGAGGATCTCAAGGTCGCGAAATAGTGTGACAAGGCGGTGGCAAAAGCCAGAAGGATGCTGGATTGCATACAGAGAGGAATTACCAGCAGAAAGGAAGAGGTACTAATGCCACTGTACAAGTCTCTGGTGAGGCCTCACTTGGAATATTGCGTTCAATTTCGGAGACCATATCTCACAAAAGATATAAAAAGATTGGAAACGGTTCAGAGGAATACGACCAAAATGATTTGGAGTCTACGTCAGAAGACTTATGAGAAGAGACTTGAAGACCTAAATATGTACACTCTGGAGGAGAGGAGGGACAGGGGAGATATGATTCAGACATTTAAATACTTAAAGAGTATTAATGAACAAACAAACATCTTCCAAAGATGGGGAAGCTGCAAGGGGGTAAAGCTAGAGGGCATAACATGAAGCAACAAGGGAGTAAACTGAAAGGCAATGTCAGGAAATACTTTTTCACTGAAAGGGCGGTGGATGCTTGGAATACCCTCCCGATGGAAATGGTGGGGGCAAATACAGTGACAGAATTCAAAATGGCATGGGACAGACACAGTGGATCCCTTTATAGCAGCAGGATAAAATCAAAATAAACATAATTATCTCTTATATCTCAACAAATAGGGATGGCCTACACGGAGCGGTGGGTACTTCCCTAAACAAAGGCGTGGGGAGGGGGGACCTGCACAGAGCGGCAGGTGTACCTACTCTTGCTCCTTGCTGGGCAGACTAGATGGATCATATTAGTTTTTATCTGCTGTCATATACTATGTTACTATGATCTACATTTACCTGTACTACTCCATTTATAATTTTATAGACTTCTATCCTATCTCCCCTCAGCCATCTCTTTTCCAGGTTGAAGAGCCCTAACCTTTTAAGTCTTTCCTCATTGGGGTATGCTTCTATCCCTTTTACCATTTTTGTCGCTCTTCTCTGTACCTTTTATAATTCTGCTATATGCTTTTTAAGATATGGTGACCAGAATTGCACACAATATTCAAGGTATGGTTGCACCATGGAGCGACACAGAGGCATTATAATATCCTTTGTTTTATTCTCCATTCTTTTATGTTTCCCAGCCTTCTATTTGCTTTCTTGGCCACTGTAG